>CM060946.1:220359719-221810552 GCA_030765085.1 Allium cepa
CCAGGACTAAAGGCTAAACTAGAATATCGAGCCTAACATTAGAACTAACACATGATGATCTAAATCAACCATACTCCTAATGCTTACATTTTGTCAAATGTCTACAGGAACAGGTTTGCACAGGCACATACCTGGAGAAATCTAGACAGTGCCATACAGAGTCGAAAGCACTTCAAAGAGGCTGTATACAGGTTTGCTTGAAATATGCTTCAACACTGACTCGACCCTATAGACAAATGACAAATGTAAAGCCCTCCCTCTATCGCATCGGCAATAGCAATGGGGACAACCCAAATCATAAATAAACCACAGTCACATCCCAGACGCATGCCAAACCAGTCATCGAAATGGAATGGGAAATGCTACTCCATTCTGACCCAACATGGCGACAAATTAAAAAAAGATGGCAAGATCATCGGCAGGACAAGACATCTGAACTATAGGAATGATTCACTACTAAACCTTTCCACACGCACCGATCACAAACCAATGCCTCCGGACGGCCTCTTTATCATTTCTCTTAAAGCAACTTGCCATTCCTAGAGAGAAGAGACTAATATGTACAAATTCGGGCTTCTCGCCAATTCTTTAAGTATTCCGCTTTGAATTTTCAAAATCCCACCAATATCAGGATTTTCTTCCAAAAATCCATCATCAATCCAGGCACAAAGAACAAGCATCTTGTATAAGCGACAGGTGGAAAAATCTGAGGGTGGAGATTGATGAAAAGAATCAAAAGTGATTACAACCACCAGTAGTGTATTCTTCATACCATAAAGGAAACCCAACAAGATGAAGAAAAGGATATTCTTTTTAGATACTCTTCTTCTTCTCAAAATTAAAGGAGATATTATATGCCTCAGAGAAAAATCATTTTGTATGAAAATCACAAAGATATAATGAAAAACCCCATGGACATAGGATTAACATTAATCCAAACCACGTAAAAAAATCTTTACATCCTTTACTTTCGTTTTTCTACTATTTAGCTTTTAAATCACTTATCACTCATATAACCTCTTCTACATTTCAATAAATAGTTGAAATGCAACTATTCGGCTGTGTAAGAAGCAATATAGTCGCTTCTCAAAGGCAAATTTAACGATGCTTAAATTAGCCGATTTCTAATAATGGGGATGAGTAATTATAAGGTCACCACACGATCAAATTGAGTGTGGTGAAGTCGAAAAACTTCATCAACATTTTTGACACTAGAAGGGATGCTTGAACCTCCGTCCCTCCATTCCTCTCTTCTTAATTTCTAGCAAAACTTCCAATTTCATTTTCCATTTCCCTATTACCCGGCTCACCGCCTTCATTGTCTGCTGCATGTTTCATGCATCAGACAAGCGGCCATGGCATTCTCAAGAATGAGAATGATAGCCGTGGTTTAAGGTGGGATGGATTCAAATTCCATGAGAGAAGCTAGCATTAGAGCGGCAATTACAAGGACAAGCGCCCGACGCTCTACTGAAGGGCCTAGGCTAAGAATAAAGTACCATGCACAACCATGTGGCAAACTTTGTAAATATACACACACACACACACACAACAATGTACTAATCTAGATGTAGGGATACTAGACAGACCAAACCAATATAAAAAACATTGTATTATTTCTCTGTAAAAAGAAGTTATATATGCACCTTCACATTTCACCACCAATATTCAGTGATTAAGCTTAACGCAAGGTCGGTAGTAAAATGGCAATCTCAAAACTAAGAACGATGATACCAGCCTTACACATTTGGACTTGCATCAATGAAAGTCAAGCTTCTCAACCAAAATATTTTGTTGGACATAATAAAAATTTCCCTGATCCGGTATGAATTTTTCTATGATGACAATCATAAAGACTGATTGTAAGGTATTAGACTGTCGGAACCAGTATAAAACAACATTTATGCCAGTTAATCCGACAAACCACATTAAACGTATGGATATTAGACGATCAGAACCAGTATAAAAAACCATGCATATGCGATATTGGGTTATGCATTGTAACATCCCTTATTTTAAGGCCTGAAGCTACGCGCTAAAGATGCTGCACTCATCTATTGTATTAACTTCCGGTGACAAATACAGCAATGTTAATGGTATCCATAATATCATAAGCACATGAATATGAAATAAAATCAATACAGAATTCAAAAACAGTATTTTTGATTACATTTCAAATCAATATTTCATATTCGATTACATAATTCCAAAACAACCAAGTTTTGATCAAATATAATTATTACAAAATACGCTAAGAGTGACATATGAAGATGCCCCCTGGATGATTAGAGTACTATATTGATAGACATATCAGTGATAAATACATCACAGTGGAAATACTACTAAATAACTCCTACATAGCTAGTTTTGCCTCTTGCACGTCTTGGGAAGCTTATTCGTCTAACCTCCTAAACTTGAAAATTCCTTAACTCTTAATATACTCAAATTAAATGTTTGAGCACTCGATAGTTTAGAAGGGACAACAAAAACTTCTAGTCGGACATAAAGCCTTGTGTGAATAATTCTATTATTCTTGGTTTACTGATATTAAGTGATACCATGCCACTTAGCGGAATGGGTTTCCCGGCACTATTATCCTTTTAAAATCGTATCTTTTGCAAATCAAAATTCTATAATCAAACTAATTACAGCAACAATAGCAATAACATATGTGCATATAAATCAGTTAATCAATGGACTATCTATTCGAACATTATAGTTTTATCCGGCTAACTATTAACCACTGGCTAAATGGGCCTACTAGACATAATAAATATTCTAACTTCTGTTACATAAAATACTGCACGATCTGTCCTTAACTTGCTTCTTCATGGGTCAATTGATCCTAATGGTCTTGCGGGCTCACCAATAACCTACCTTTGCTCTGTGTATTACTTTCTGTGTGTAACATGATTTTAGTCTTACCTGTGACAAAGCCCTACACAGTGGAATTTTGGACTTACATTAGCTAGGGGCTACTAGCTAAAGAATAGGACACAACCCCATATTAGTCCAATTTGGTCTTCTAACATCTGATTTGTATACCTAGGGTTAACTATCCTATTCAAATTCATTTCCTTGAAAACAATATTTATAAATAATTTACCCTTGAAATCATACCTTTATAAAAACAAGGAAATCGTACTCTTTTTAAAATACTTATGATATTATATATGCTTTACAAGAAAATGTTGATGAAAACATAAAATCAATAGGGTTATCTATCCCTTTGAAATAAGTTAAAGCCCTTTTTTTAACTCAGAAAACATTAGGCTATAAAGCCAAAACAATACCTTCAAAACCATTGTTTAAAACCTTAAACAATCCCTTTCGACGTCATAGAAAGCATCCCTTTCGAAATCATTGCATAAATCCTTAGACATCCTTATTCGAAACTATTAAACATATTTTCGAAAGCATTGGAAACATTCCTTTAGAGACACTTAAAACCATACCTTTTGAAACACTGAAATCATACCTTTTGAAGGCATTGAAAACATACCCTCCGAAGGCATTGGGTTCAAGTAAGAAGTTATGGAAGCATATCTTCGAAACCAATTAAACGTATTACTTTCGAAACCATAGTTTGAGAACAAAACAAACTACAAAGTATAAAAGAGGGCACACTCGAAAGATATCCTTTCAAAGCCATTACCTCCGAAACAATAGGTAAAAGTGGCTAAGACGCCCCTTTCGAAAGCATTGGTAAGGCGGCTTCAATATCAAGAAGACGAAAGCTTTCCTTTCGAATACATTAATTTAAGGTTATAAATAAAAGCAGCCTCTAACTAATGCGAAAGGTATAAATGTTGCAGCTAGGGTATCGAAGGGGTTCAAAAGAGGCAACACGTTCGACAGCTTCTTTAAAAAACAAAGGTAAATTAATGGATTCGAAAGATAATAAAAATGGCTTCAACCCTTTCGAAAGCATAATTCGACACCATCCTTTCCTTCCGCTTTCTCCAATACATTACGTACCAATCACACGATACCATGTTCATTGGTTTTGAATGCGTACGAAATGTATGCTAGGATGGTGACGGAAGCAAGCAATGAAAGTGGTGAAGTTGTAATTCAAAACAAAACTAATTTAATGCCTTTTAAAGTAATTACTTTTCACTCAACTTGCACAATTTACCAAAATATGATTGGTTGTCAATTCTTTACCAAAATTCTTTTCAAAAAAGGCTGTAGAATTTAGCATTTAACAATTGAAACATTTTAAACAATTTAGCCCTTCTTCATAATAAAACATTTAAGTCCTCTAACTTAAATAATTTAATAACCATAGTAAAACACTTAGAGAAAATCCTCAAAAATCAAAATAATTCGCTTTAAATATGTTTTCTAACATATTTAAATTTCAGACCCGAAAACATTATTTAGTTGCTTTATATAATTTAAACACAAAATTAACTATTTTCTCTCATAGAATATTCATAACAAATCCAAAATCACTTATAAAATCATGAAACTTGAAACTCACTACTAAAATAATGTTTTTGACCATATATAAAAAACTCGACTCATTTGGATGTCATTTGATAGGTTTTCTAGTCCAAACATATCATAAAATCCATACTAAACCATGTAAACCATCAACAAGCATACATATCCATTTTAACAAACATAGCATGTCATATTATTTGCAAGCATAGTTCGTGTAACATCTCCTATCTTGAGGCCCAAAGCTAAGCACTATTATAACAACTCATAATTTTGTAAATATTTTAATTAAATTTTTGTTTGAAAACTTCAATTTTAAATCATTTAAAAGTGAATTTTTAGAATTTTCCAATGCAAGTTTTGAATTTGTTTGTAATTTATTTTCCAAATACAATAAAATAAACATTTTTGAAAATTTTATATTTTGATCAACTTTGGTCAAACTTTGGCTTTCATTTGAAAATTTTAATTTTTAAATCTATTTCTTTGAAGCAGCATATAATTGTAATATTCGTTCTACTTTTCATTTCGTCAAATTCCGTTTTGTACTCTTTAAATTTGATAAAATTCAGTATTTTACACGCAATTATTTTCTGTATTTTATTTTCTCTTTTTCTATGTTCATTTCTCTATATTATTTTCTATTTTATTTGTTTAGACATTGACTTTTACTTATAAAATTTTAACTTGTTTATTTTTGATAAATGGCTTAGAAAATCAAAGAGACATAGGTTACATGTTTTAATTCATGCCTTTTCATTTTCTAGCCTTTCCATTTTCCTTAGCCGTTCATTCCACATCTATTAGCCGTGTAAAATTTCTCTCCATTCACGTACGAACTCCACATCTCACTTCTCATTCTCATTTGTGTTCCAAAAAAATATAAACAAGTTATTTCATGGCTTTCTTCTCTTCCTCCTTTTCATTTTTTTTCTTTTTCTCTTTTGCTCGGCCATGACCGACCACATCCTCCTCTTTATCACCACCTAGCCCTAAAGCCGTGACCACCATGATGCAAATACATCACCAAACTATACATACAAACCTAGTCGAGCCTATATATTCACCAGCCACTCCTATTTTACCTCGGCCACCAACACAATTCCACACCTCCTCCATCACTTGCCATGACCAACACCACCTTCAATCCATACCTATTATGTTGCCTTGAACTAAGATCTAACCATGGCCTAGCCATGTAGACATAGGGACGAACCAATAGTACACAAGTGCTTGACCTTTTGCCTTCCTATCATTTGTAACTTGCCCCTCCTCTTCATTAACTTACCTAGCCATGCATTGCTTGACCCAAAGATCATCATGGTAGAGCCTACTTACCCTGAATCCAATCATGATCGAGCCTATGGTGCAGTGGCCGTGCCCACTTGATGGGTTAAGGCAAAGTTATGTCATTTGATTCATATTATTTTCATTGTTTTGATTTATATTCTTTTGTATTGAACCATATACTTATGTTTGTGTATTTTTTTATGTATAAGATTTGGATCTTGACTCTTCATCCACTCAAAATCTAATCGTGCCTTTTCATGCTTTGCTGAGTTTGGATTTATATCTTGAATTTTCAATTATAGCTTTAAGAAGGTGAGTTTATCACTCTCGACATTCGTACTTATATAATTGTGAAACGATGACAAGTGGATATGTAGAAATTTATATGCTATATTGATAAGTTCATATACGCTTGTGATATGATTTATGATTTTAACTTTTTCTTATATATTTGTTACATCCTGATATGATATGCTATGATGTATAGTTCATTTTATTTTCTATAGCTCACACTGCAAGTTCCCTTTTCACTATGTGTTGATATAATATATACCCGAACGGACATTAGAATAAGGAAAAATCATTATGAGCTGAAATGATATGATCGAGCGATTTTTATTATATTTGATTTGACTTGAGATTGCGAGTTTGAAATGATAGAACCCGGATTTTTCTTTTTAAATTACGGATTAAAATGATACATATTTGTATCACTTGTCCTAGGTTAGAAAATATTATACAAACCCATGGTTAAATTTATAATATAATATTTTACTAACGATTTATTGAGTATTTTGAATTTTTAAAATATATGAAATTTTAGCCTAAAGATTTGATTTAATGATTTAAAATATAAAGAGATATTTGTTTTCTATAAGTTAAATTTTTACAAGTCAGTTATTGGTTTTAAATTGAATTTAAAGATCTTTATTGATGATAAATAACTTAATAATTAAATTTGATTTAATATGGAATTTGAAATCTAACCTAGTGATTGTAATAGAATTTATTTTATGAAATAGATATGTTTTGTAAAATAAATAATTATGATTTAGATGGTGAAATGTATCTTAAATTTTGACTTAACTTGATAATTGGAAATTTGGTTTTCAAATGGAAATATAAAGTTTGACTTATTAAAAGAATATTTTACTTATGAAATGGGTATTTTAAAATAAATTGTTAAGTTATTTGTTAAAAATAAAAAGTTAAGTGAAATAATTTACTTTTGACTCAATAAAGGTATTATAGTTTAATTTGGATATTTTATTTATGAAAATTTTATTTTATTTAATCATCAATTAAATGATATCCAAATGAATATTTTTTGAAGCGTGAGATATGTTTTCATATGTTAAAAATGGCGAAAATTGAGAATTTAATGTTTCTGAAATGTTATAATAAATCTGGAATTTGTTTTGGTAGCATTTCCAAAATGCTGCGGTTTTAAGGTAGCTTTTGCTAAGTGCTACCATTTTTTAATTTAACTATGTTCTGAAATAATAATATACCTACTGCAGCACTTTATAAGTGTTGTAGTTTCTGAAATTAAGCTATGTATTGAAATACTAATACCTACTATAACACTTCATAAGTGATGCTATTTCTGAAACTGAACTGTTTTGAAATACTAATGCCTACTGTAACACTTTGTAAGTGCTGCTTTTCTGAAACTGAACTGTTTTGAAATACTAATACCTACTGTAACACTTTGTAAGTGCTGCTTTTTCTGAAACTGAACTGTTTTGAAATACTAATACCTACTGTAACACTTTGTAAGTGCTGCTGTTTCTGAAACTAAACTGTTTTGAAATACAAATACCTATTGTAGCACTTTATATGTGCTGCTGTTTCTGAAAATGACAATGTTTGAAATATTGCTATATCTACCATAACATTTTATAAGTGTTGTTGTTGCTGAAAAATACAATGTTTTGAAAATTGTATAATTGAACGAATGAACTTAGAAATGCTACAACTTTGGCAATACTAAACGTGTTATGATTTCCTAAATATTATGACTTTCAAAGGATAACATTTCCAAGTGTTATGATTTCAAAGTATTATGGTTTCAAAGTGTTTGGTTTTGAAGTTGTTATAACTTTGAAATTACTACGGTTTTGGAAATGAATTTATATGAAATGGTATTTAATTAAGAATTGTCTGAAATATATCGATTTGAACTTATTAAAATTGAAGATTTAAGAATATGACTTTATAATATGGTCTTGTTTAAGATGATTTAAACAGGAATATTTCAAGTTTAAATAAATTAAAGGAAATATTCAGTGATTTGAAAATTTGGGTTTTATTTGAATGATATCATATTGATTTGGTTTTGAAAAGGAAACGATGTCATATTTTTGTTGGTTTTTGAAATGGAAATGACATCGTGTTGACATGGTTTTGAAATGGATATATATTTTAGGTTTTAAAGTATATGCTATTTTGAAATGAATATCCATGGGTTATAATAATCGTTGGTTGTTAAAAAGATCGGGATCAGATATGGGCATACTCTCTGTCGATACCGAAAACCATTTTAATAACTGTGTACGCGGTGGAGATTCCAGAATGAAGTAGGATGGTGGCGACATCCTTTGAAGTATGAACATGGACCCGACTCCCGTGAGTTGGCATAAGGTGGCTAAAAAAGGATTAATCGATGGGCTAATAAGGTCGCTCCTCTTATCGAACACACTTCTTCGTATGCCATTCTATTACTTTGCGATTGATTGGTGCGCATATTTGATTTTTGGGAGTGTGGTTCGAGGTCGGTGGTAGTAGCTACTACGCGTTACCACCAGTTCGGAAGTGAAATTGGTATATCTACCCTGATATTGCCTAGTTGTGTCGTGTCACCTGCCCTAGCGCGCCTTGTACGATGTTGGTTTTGTGCCATACCTATGAAGTATCCTCTGGTGGCTTCCCGATCAGGAGGGACTACGGTGCTATATAGACTACTGGTACTATAAAATGTGTTAGGAGAGATACCGGGTAACTCCTTAACGCTATTTTTAAATATATTATACTTTACTTTAGACATTATTATAATAGCGTATATTACTATATAGTAAATAGTTTAATGGATCCTTAGAGGATGGGCGGTCCCAAGCATCCTTTAAGTTACTTGTACATTTCTATTACAGTTCACTTGAGTTGGTTTACATTGTATAAGTATGTATGTCCTGACTCGATTGTTTTGTGTTTTGCTTTATGCTCGGGTCAGACTGAGTGATACAGCGTCCGAGACTTACCTTCTAGAGTTGGAGCTTTGCTTGAAGATCCAAATATCTATTTCGCTTTCAGTCATCCAGTTGATTCCAGTGATGTATTCAGATTTGTATTTTGTTATCATATTGAGGCTTCTGTTGTATCTTGTTGCTCTTGTTGTATCTGGTTTAACTCTGATGTACATATATATATAGTAGTAGCTTCATGAACTACTATTTCTTTGCTTCCGCTGCATTATATTACTCTGTGATCTGTGATTTATTTATTTACTGTATATTCTGAGTATTGCTAAATTTAAATTAACAATTCGGTATTTTGAGCTATTCAAGTCAGACATGTGTGGTTTTATTGTCGATTTGAATGATCAAAAATAGCGGGTCGTTACATATGGTATCAAAGCTTTGGCTCTAGGCAAACTTGGCATATATGGTAAATTTAATTACAGAATCACTTTTGTTCGAGCTTGAACCTCTTCCTTTTCGACTTGATTTCTTTTGAACTTTGGAACGTTCCTTGCGGTCCCTAAGTCCATTTTGTCTCTCCCTATTCGTATTCTTTTGATTCTGGAGTATCCCATAACTCCATTTTGAATGATCTATATAATGAGTAGGCGGTCTCGCCAATCTCTAAATGACTTGTAAAAGGATGAAACTCCTTTACAATTGGCATCGATTCACCGGAGATTTATATATCCTCGGTTTATACGCTAGTATCTCTTGTTATGCCGAATTCTACCTCTTGAGATCGAATGTAGATTTGCCTTAGAAGTCCACATCGATCTAATTCTTAAAGTCGTGATTGACCCGGTTAAGGTTGCCCGCGATTTATATAAGCTTATCCATTTCTTTATTCGGTTAGTTAATAATCTTATCTTTTGTTCCAACTTATCCTCAAATCAAAATTTTCTTTGATTTGAGTTAATCAAATTTGAATCTCTATCCTTGCTTTAAAAATCTATTCCTGTATAGTGTATTTGTAAATCTATATTTAAAATGTTTTATATATTATGTTGTTTGAGTTGTTGATGTTGATTTGGGTTTTCGATCGATTCGTTTGATCAACGCTATCGATAGGATCTCCAAACACTTGAACAGAGCAAACCGACACAATATAATTTTCAAATTTAATAAATGAAATAAATTTTGTATAATTATATTGTATATGTATATAAGTATAATTTTATGAATTTTGATAGTTAATTGAATTGGATGTTGAGAAATATTATTTGATCCTGTATATATAGCTTATAACCATTAGCTTTTGTTTCATATATAAATAATTGAACTATAAAACATGGCTATAAATTAATTTGAAAATCTAAATGAATTTAAAACAAGAAACTAAGAATTTAATTTTCGACTGTTTCAAACTTTGTGTTTAAAGTTTTAAAGGGTGCGTTATTTAAAATATTTCAAGTAGAAATTGTTTCAAAGAATTTTTAATTTGTAAATCAGTGCTCTTTTCTTTGTCGTTGGAAAATAATTTCGGTGATGACTGCAGCATCGTCGACATTCATTTTCGAGTTTCAAAGCGAAGAGACCATTCTGTAGTCTTGCTACAGTCATGCTTTGGAGAATTAAATTGATTTGGATTTCTAAAATATGACTTGATTTATAATATATGTGATATGTGATTTAAAATTTGATTTGATATATATTGTGCATATTTATTTATCTCTAAAATAGTTTGAAGTTAATCGGCAATTTAATTCTTAAATTTTATCTTGAAGGATAATTTCAATTATAAAAGGAAATCATATTTTTGAATAAATATTTAAGCTTGAGATAAATGAATTAGAAATTTTTATTTGTATAATACTCAATTGCATTCCAATATAACTTACCTGAATTATTAGAAGTTTACTATGTAATTGAATAATTTACAATATAAAATGATGTTAAAGGAATTTATAAACAAATTGGAATATTTATAATAGGAGTAAATATGCTTGATATATGTGATTGGATATATTAAGTGGAAAATTTAATAATAATTTAGAATAAAAAAGAATTAAATTTATTGAAAAAA
Source organism: Allium cepa (assembly GCA_030765085.1). Taxonomy (NCBI): domain Eukaryota; kingdom Viridiplantae; phylum Streptophyta; class Magnoliopsida; order Asparagales; family Amaryllidaceae; genus Allium; species Allium cepa. The sequence goes on from CM060946.1 coordinate 220,370,718, forward strand.
TTTACGAGTATAATAAATGATTTTCAAATTCATGATTTTAGAAATTGTTAATTTAAGATAATTAGATGATGAGATAATGAAATTAGAAATAGTTAAGATTTATTTATTTAACTTGGGTGAAATCAAATGGATGAACTCAATTATTAATTCAAGTTGAAATTTTCATGGTCTTAAAATTTGTTACATTTGTTTTCCAATTTATTTTCTTTCGGGTTGTTCCTATTCCCTTGCATCCTAAGTGGGAAATTGAATTCTGAATTGATCTTATTTCTGAAGTTCGACCTGTAGTTCTTCCTTCCAGAAGAACTTATCTTTACCTTTCAGTTTGGAAAACTTTTCAGGAACCTTTGGTACTCATTTGAAATTGAGCACTGCTTACCATCCATAGACCAACGATAAAATGGAAAAAGTGAATCGGATTCTAGAGGGTTTTCTTCGTGCTTGTGTTCTTGATTTTGAAAGATCTTGGTAAGATCAACTCCATCATGTTGAATTCACCTATAACAACAGTTATCAAGTATAATTTCGATTTTCTCTTCATCTTGTCTTAATCATATCTCATTCTATCATGTTTCTCTGTTTTTATGTCTCGTTCCTTTTCGAGGACGAAAAGTTTTAAGTGGGAGAGAGTGTAACAACTCATAATTTTGTAAGTATTTCAATTAAATTTTTATTTGAAAACTTTGATTTTAAATCATTTAAAAGCGAATTTTTAGAATTTTAATGTGAGTTTGGAATTTGTTTGTAATTTATTTTCCAAATACAATAAAATAAACATTTTCTAAAAAATTTATATTTTGATCAACTTTGGTCAAACTTTGACTTTCATTTAAAAAAAATTAATTTGAATTTTTATTTCTAAATCTTTTTCTTTGAAGCAGAATACAATTCTAATATTAGTTCTACTTTTCGTTTCGTTAAATTCCGTTTTATACTCTCTAAATTTGATAAAGTTCAGTGTTTTACACGCAATTATTTTCTGTATTTTATTTTCTCCTTTCTATGTTCATTTCTCTATTTTATTTTGTTAAGACTTTTATTTTTATTTATAAAATTTTAAATTGTTCATTTTGGATAAATGTCTTGGAAAATCAAAGAGACATAGGTAACATGTTTTAATTCATGCCTTTTCATTTTCTAGCCTTTCCATTTGCCTTAGACGTTCATTCCACAATTATTAGCCGTGTAAAAACTTCTCTCCATTCACGTACAAACTCCACATCTCACTTCTCATTCTCATTCCATTCCAAAAAAAAAATATACAAGTTATTTCGTGGCTTCCTTCTCTTCCTCCTTTTCATTTTTTTTTTCTCTTTTGCTTTGCTCAAGTTTGCTCGGCCATCAAGCCTCTAGCCAACCTCACCACTTCACCATCACCCATGACTAACCACACCTCCTCTTTATTACCACCTAGCCCCAAAGCCATGACCATCATTATGCAAATACATCACCAAACTATACATAAAAACCTAGCCGAGCCTATATATTCACCACCCCCTCCTATTTTGCCTCAGCCACCAACACAATTCCACACCTCCTCCATCACTTTCCATGACCAACACCACCTTCAAGCCATACCTATTATGTTTCCTTGACCTAAGATCTAGCCATGGCCGAGCCATGTAGACATAGGGTCGAACCAATAATACACAAGTGCTTGACCTTTTGCCTTTCTATCATTTGTAACATGCCACTCCTCTTCATTAACTTACCTAGCCATGCATTGCTTGACCCAAAAAACATCATGGCTGAGCCTACTTGCCCTGAATCTAATCATGGCCGAGCCTATGGTGCAGTGGTCATGCGCACTTGATGGGCTAAGGCAAAGTTATGTCATTTGATCATATTATTTTCATTGTTTTGATTTATATTCTTTTGTATTGAATCATATACTTATGTTTATGTACAAGATTTGGATCTTGACTCTTCATCCACTCAAAATCTAGTCATGCCTTTTTGTGCTTTGCGGAGTTTGGATTTGTGTCTTGAATTTTCAGTTCTAGCTTTAAGAAGGTGAGTTTATCACTCTCGACATTCGTACATATATAATTATGAAACGATGACAAGTGGATATGTAGAAATTTATATGCTATGTTGATAAGTTCATATATTGCATGTGGTATGATTTATGATGTTAAATTCTGCTTATATATTTGTTACATCCTAATATGATATGCTATGATGTACAGTTCATTTTATTTTCTGTAGCTCACACTGCAAGTTCTCTTTTTACTGTGGGTTGAAATGATATATACCCGAACGGACATTAGAATAAGGAAAAATCGTTATGAGCTGAAATGATAGGCTCGAGCGATTTTTATTGTATTTGATTTGACTTGGGATTGCGGGTTTGAAATGATAGAACCCGGATTTTTCCTTTTAAATTACGGATTGAAATGATACATATCTGTATCACTTTTTCCAGGTTAGAAAATATTATACAGACCCATGGTTAAATTTTTAATATAATATTTTACTAAAAATTTATTGAGTATTTTGAATTTTTAAAATGTATGAAATTTTAGCTTAAAGATTTGATTTAATGATTAAAAATATAAAGAGATATTGGTTTTCTACAAGTTAAATTTTTACAAGTCAATTATTGGTTTTAAATTGAATTTAAAGATCTTTATTGATGATAAATAACTTAATAATTAAATTTGATTTAATATGGAATTTGAAATCTAACCTAGTGATTGTAATAGAATTTATTTTATGAAATAAATATGTTTTGTAAAATAAATAATTATGATTTAGATGGTGAAAAGTATCTTAAATTTTGACTTAACTTGATAATTGGAAATCTAATATAGAAGGGACTACGATGCTATATAGACTATTGGTACTATAAAACGTGTTAAGGGGAATGTTGCGCAACTCCTTAACGCTTTTTTTAAATATATTATACTTTACTTTAGACATTATTATAATAGCGTATATTACTACATAGTAAATAGTTTAACTGATCTTTAGAGGATGGGCAGTCCCAAGCATCCTTTAAGTTAACTTGAGTTGGTTTACATTGTATAAGTATGTATGTCCTGATTCGAGTGTTTTGTGTTTTGCTTTACGCTCGGGTTAGACTGAGTGATACAGCATCAGAGACTCACCTTTGGAGTTGGAGATTTTCTTGAAGATCCAGATATATTTTTCGCTTTCAGCTATCCAGTTGATTTCGGTGATGTATTCAGATTTGTACTTGATTATCATATTGAGGCTTCTGTTGTATCTTGTTGCTCTTGTTGTATCTGGTTTAACTCTGATGTGTATATATATAGTAGTAGCTTCATGAACTACTACTTCTTTACTTCCGCTGCATTATATTACTATGTGTTTGTGATATGTGATTTATTTATTTACTGTATATTCTAAGTTTTGCCAAATTTAAATTAACAATTCGGTATTTTGAGCTATTCAAGTCAGACATGTGTGGTTTTATTGTCGATTTGAATGGTCCAGAATAGCGGGTCGTTACAGTTATAGATGCTACAGTCATCTGTAGTATTAACTTCAGGCGATAACATATAGTAATGTTAATGATATCCATAATATCAAAAGCACATGAATATGAAACAAAATCACATATTAAAAAACAACTTTTCTGACTACATTTCATAAAACATGTTTCATATCCAATTACATAATCCCAATCATTTTCTAGGTTTAGATCTAATATAATTATTATATAACTATGCCAAGAGCGACATATGATGATGCCCCCTTGGTAGACCAGAGTATTAAATAGTCATAACATACTTAATACAACACAGCGGAATTGAAACATAACAACTCATAAATAGCTAACATCGTCCTTCTGCTCATCTTCTAAAGCTTTATTCATCTACCTACTAAAACCTATAAATCCTCAACTCTCAACCTACTCAAATGAATTTTAAGCACCGAGAGTTTAAGGGGAAAAACATAAACTTCGATCAGACATAAACCCTGGTGTGAATAATACTATACATCTCGATCATCTGATATTAAGTGAGACCATGCCGCTTAGCGGAACTGGTTTTCCCTGAATAATATTGTTTCAAAAATATATCTTTTGCAACCCCAAAAACCTGTAACCAAACTAGTTAAAAAAATATTAGCAATATCAGTATGCATACAAATCAGGTAAAAAATGGACTATCTATCCAAACATTATAGTTTTGTTTGGCTAACTACTAACTTTTGGCTTACTCGGGCCTACCAGAAAAAATAAATACATAGTCTAAATTTTGTTAGATACTGTTTTGGACGGTCTGTCCCTAACTTACTTCTCCCAAGGTTAACTCATCCTAATGGTTTTTCAGGTTCACCAATGAACTATCTTCACTCTGTACATTCCTTTCTATGTGTAACATCATTTTAGTCTTACCATTGGTAAAGCCCTACACACAGGAATTTTGGACTTATATTAGCTAGGGGCTACTAGCTAAAGTATACGGAGCGACCCTATACCTGTCCCATTTGGTATTCAAATATCCAAGTAATTTTACTTAGGTTTATCTCCCCTTAAAATTTTCCTTGAAAACATTTCTTTCAAATTAATTTAACCTTTTAAATTATTATTAAACAAAGGAAAATGTATTCTATGCTTTACTCAAATCACTTGGCCATGTTATATATACACTTTATGCAAAACATTGTTGATGCAAATATTCGAACCTTTGAAAGTACCCCCTTTCGAAACCATTGAAAGTACCCCCATTCGATACAAGAGAACTACTTTTATAACCTTGACCGAAGGCCAAAACATACCTTTCGAAACCATTTACATTAAACCTTTTGAAAACATTGAAATTATCTCTTCGAAAGCTTTATAAAACCATAGACATCCTCCTTTCAAAATACTTTAAATATGCCTCCTGAAACCATTGGAAACCTTCCATCCAAAACCTTTTGAGAACTTTGGGGAATCACCCCTTTGAAACTTTTATCTTAAACCTTTCGAAAACATTTGGGTTCAAGTGAAATAGTTGGAATAACCTTTTAAAACCATTTAAAACCATTCCTTTCGAAACCTTTAGGTTTAACTATATATAGAACAAATGGTCTTAAAATAACTAAGTCGAAAGCATTCTTGTCGAAAGCAGTTTCCTAAGTAAAAGAAGTGGACCATATCGAAACCAATCCTTTGAAAGCATTGGAGAAGTGGCTTAGGTTTTCAAACAAAGAGACCCTTTCGAAGGCATTACTTCGAAAGGTAGAATGCGGTAGCAAGGGGTTTCAACCCCTTTGAAAGCTTCTATATAAAACAAAAGACTGAACCACTTTCGAAACCATTCTTTAAAACTATTTGACCAAGTCGAAAGATATCTAAGTCGGAATCATTCTTCTCGAAAGCAAAGCAGGCGCATTTCCTTTTAAAAGCAAAACAAGGTTTTGACCCCTTCGAAACCCCTGCTTCGACTATATACCTTTCGCCTATGTACAATTCAAAACGCACCAAGTCTTTGATACCACGCGCATTGGTTTCGATGGAGATAGAGGTGGAAGTATCTAGTCGAAAGTTTGGTGCCAAAGTGGCGAAACAAGAAAAACATGGTAAAACAGATTTCTAAATTAAAAAGGTAATTCCTTTTCAACTAACCTGCTTTGTTTGTCAACGCATGATTGTTTGCTAATTTTTTTTTCTAAGTTCTTTTCTAAAAGTGCTGCCGAAACTTTAGACGTGGATAGTTTTAAATGTTTACAAAATGTCGCACCTCCTTTTATAAATATATAAAACATTTAAGTCTCATACCTTAAATAATTTTATATACTTATTAAACACTTAAGAAAATTCTACAAAAATTCTCATAAATCATATTTAATATGTTTTCTAACATATATTAATTTCTGACCCAAAAACAATATAAGTTAGCCGTATTTAATTTAAAACCCAATTAACCATTTTATCCACTAGAAAATTAGTAATACATCAACATTAATTCAGAAAATTATGAAATTTGAAATCCATCTCTATAATATTATTTCTGAACTTGTCTCAAAATCGCAAGGCATTAGGATGCCATATGATAGGGTTTTCACATTAAAACTTATCATAAAATCCATATGAAATAGCATAAATCATTAACAAGTATATATATCCATTCTAACAATGAAAAATATGGCAATATACTTTGCAAAAATATTCGGATCTCATCTAGAAACCAAAAACATCAAAAATATGAGATGCAACCTATTATTCATCTTAGCTTTGTGATTAAGGAGTTGAGATTTGAGAATGCACTTGATTAATCTTCCTCTTGATCTTTAGCCTTTTCTTCTTCTAGCTTTGTCTAATGGTGGTCTACCTCTAGTATTTGATATTTTTCGTTTTGGACGTGAAAATGAACGTGAGTGATGGTTTAGGGTATAAGGGTATGACTTATTCAAACTTTTCCCCTTACCTATTTCATTTTAGTTTCCCTTTAGTTCATTTTATTCCTTAGGCACGGCTACCCCTTAGATATACAAATCTCAATCTCTTAACCCTTTCATTATTTCATGTAATTTAACTAATTGAATGTCCTAGATAATGTTAACCAAAATTAGGGTTATTACAGACTGCCCTCCTTAAAGAATTTCGTCCTCGAAATTACGACGAGGTAAACAACAAATCAATCATAAAGGTAAAACATACCATGAAACAAATCAGGATAAGAATCTCTAATCCTGCTCTTAGTTTTCCAAGAACAGTCTCTCTTATCGTCGCTCCATTGAACCTTAGCTAATCTGACTATCTTGTTCCTTAGCCTTTTCTCGTCTCTTGCGACTATACAAACTTCTTCCTAACTATAATCAAATTCGGTTCCACTACCAAGTCCTCTAAAACAGTCAGTGCTATAGTATTCTCTGGGTCTCGAATACATTTTCTCAGATGAGAAACATTAAAAACATCGTGGACTCCTACTAAATTGTTCGATAACTCTACCCTATATGTGAGTTTCCCGACCCTCTCTATAATAGGAAATGGTCCTATAAACCTCGGTGCCAATTTTCCTGATCTCCTAAACTGAATTACACCTTTCATCGATGATACCTTGATGAAAACATGATCTTCAACTGAGAACACTAAGTCCTTCCATCTCTTATCATCATAACTCATCTGCCTAGACTGAGCTTCTTCCATTATAGATCGAATCAACTCAATCTTCTCTGCAGCTTCTCTGACTAAATGTGGACCAAGAACTAACCTATCGCTGGTCTCTAACCAACAAACATGTGATTTTCATAGCCTTTCACACAAAGCTTCAAATGGTGCCAACCCTATACTAGTCTGACTGCTGTTGTTATACGAAAACTCAACAAAGTATAGATGGTCTTTCCATGATCACCAAAAATCTAGCACACATGCTCGTAACAAATTTTCCAAGACTTTGTTAACTCTCTCTGTTTTCCCAATGGTTTGTGGATGGTAAGCGGTACTCAACTTGAGCTTGGTACCTAAAGTATCTAGTAGACCCTTCCAGAACTCGCTAGTGCATAAGAAATCTCTATCACTTACTATACTACTAGGAATTCCATGAAGTCTAACTATATTCTTCATAAACAACTTAGCAAAAACAGGTATCATTCTAGTTGACTTGACTGGAATGAAATAGGCACTATTGGTTAACCTATCCACTATGACCTATATGCTTTCATTTCCTCTATTAGATCTTGGCAACATGTCTATAAAATCCATTGATATAGAATCTCATTTCCATACTGGGACATCTAAAGACTGAAGTAACCCACTTGGTTTTTGATGTTCGGCTTTTACCTGTTGACAGTTCAGACACTGCTTCACCCATACCTACATCTCTTTTTTTACCTTCCCACAAGAAACTTCTCTTTATATCTTGATATGTCTCAGTTTCTCATGGATGAATAGTGAACTTCGAACGATGTCATTCTTCAAGAACTTCCTTCATCATGTTTCCCACTTTTGGAACACATAACCTTCCTTTCTTCCTTAACCACCCATTTTGGTCAAGACTAAGATCTTTCAAGTCATCGCTCCTTGTTCCATCCCTTAACTTTTCAATCCGTTCTACTAATTGTTTGACAACCAATTTCCTATCGAATTAGAAAATTACTGATCAATTTTTAGTTAGAAATAACCGCAAGCGCACGGCGTACAATTCTAATATGTAGCATGTACGGGCCGATCCGCAATGAGTTGTATTGATTTTAAAATTATCTATTCAATCAAATTAAACCAAGAATTAAAAGTGTTGTTAACTACAAAAAATTACAAAAACTAATTACTACAAAAGTAAATGAAAACTATGAGATAAAAAGACAATTTAGAGATAAATTCACTCTCATGATTACACAAATAACACAACATGAAATTATGATCTCTTTTTTTCGTCATTAGTGAATTTAATTAATGTGTTTATCATAAGTATGAAATATTTGTGCTATTAATTAGCCCAATATAGACCATCAAACTATAACACACCCATTAAACCACTTCTTAACTCTCATGGAAATGACAATGAAATTAAAAATAAAATCTATTTTAAGCATGATCTATTAATTATTGATTAGAAATATAGAACATCAATTTTTGTTTTTAAATTTCACTTCTTGTCATAGTCATATGTAGATGAAGAGGTAATTAATGTTTGTGTTTGTTTAAGCATATCCTATTTGGTGTCAACAACATAGGCTATCAAATTCAAAGCTAAAACAACAAAAGTTAACCCATTCAAACATTTCCATCAAGTACAAAAAGAGATCAAAAATTATCAAAATGTTGAATCTATATGATTAAAAGAGTTTCAGTACCCCTAAATTAAAGCGGTTTAGCCTCTCATATTTGTTATCATTTCAATAATTGTAGATTTCAACATGAAACAAAAACAAGAAGAAAATGCAAGCTAAATAAAAAGAGAGCTGATTAAAATGAAATAAAAGCTAATCTACTTGCATAAGAAATAAAACTAAGCTACTAACATAAGAGGAAAGAGAGCATGTAAATAGAAAAGAGCATGAATTAAAATTTGCATATAAGAAAATTACATAAAAGAAAATGGCTAAGTAGCCATGAAAAAGAAAAGAGAATTTTTTGTTTATTTTTGAGCCTAAAACTAAATTAACTAAAGAGGAGGCTAAGAGCTTGACTACATGAACATATGGGTTATTTGTACAAGCCTAAAACCTTAATGCATATTTTTGGAACTGCCTAAAATACCCTTAAGGAAGTGTGGCCTCCAAGTTATCATTAGCATGAATTAATCCTCCATTAATGTGCATGCAACTTTAACGACCATTTAGTGTGTGCATTAGCTTCTAATTGAAGATCAAGGTAAGTGGGTACGTGGGGTCCTCCATGATGCATGAAATGGATTATTTCCATCTTCATTTGTTTGTTTCTCTTGTTCATGCACATTTCTTCATGAAGCCTTTTGTAACTTTCATCCATTTTCCCTACAAATAAAAATAACATGTGCAAATATATTCTCAAAATTAATACATGCATAAATGACTATTTTACCCCTATTTAAAAATGAATAAATGATGATTTGAAAATAATTTGAATTTTGTTTTAAACGTGTTAAAACACCCTATATTCTCATTTATTTAATTAAATTCGATTAAATATGGAAGTAAAAATATGCACATTTACGTGCACATCAAATACCCCTACACTTATCTTTTTATTCGTCCTCGAATAAAGAAAAACTAAGATAAATCTGTTTTCGTAGGGAGCACGATTGCATTGAGTGTATGCAACAAGCCATTAAACCTCTAGATATCCCTAGTATGATGATTGTTGTCTTTCGAGAGTTTTCAACGGATACTGCCCACAAATTCCAAATGCAATATGAAAAATTCCTAAATACAAGATTATTTACAAAGATATGAATGCAAGTTTTTGCAAATATTTACAAATGAAGAATTTACTTTTAAAGTAACATAAATAAGTTAAATATAAGTTTTGGTCATTATCTTGAAATTTTAAGTCATTTACTCGTCAAAACTTCCAATAAAATCTAAGTTATCACAACAAATAAACTCTAGTTTGGCTAGTTGTTTTGGTTGATAACATTGTGCAACTACGAAATGAATCCTTAATTGGTTATCAAAAAATTTCAAAGTGGTATTTTCATTACTTTTGAATAGTAATTCAAATCACATAAGTTAAAATAGTGTTTGAATTTCAATTGCTTTCTCTCTCTCTTATTTGAAAATTTTATTGATATTAACAATATTTACATATGTCGAACTCAGAAAACTGAGGCCAAATACATTACCCATGTGAGAAATGCGGAATACTGATCTTAAGGCTGGGAGGGGGTGAATAGTGTTTAAAGGGATTACTAAATCTTTTTGAGTTTTTGTTAATTTGAATACAAATGTATGCAATATTCAGACACAGATATGATCACAGAATCAAACAAAGATACAGAAATAAAGTAAAAGCAATAAAGGAAAGAACATAATGGATTTTATACTGGTTTGGAGTTACCCTATATCCAGTCTCACACACAAGTATGGATTTCCTTTCAAAAACAATTGTACAATTACACCCTCGATTTCAAGGCCACGAGGTACACCACTCCAGATTCACAATCCTCTAGGTAGAGATACTTAATTTCAGGGGCAACAAGTTCACCTAATTGATTTCCTAGGCTACAATCACACCTTTTCTCGGTTGATTGATTTTTAAGGCTACAATCACACCTTTTCTCACTTGATTGATTTCAAAGGCTACAATTACACCTTTTCTTGCTAAATTAATTACAAACAAGTCTATAACTCTGAATAACACTGAGATCTTGTTGAGATAGTGATAGAGAATCAAACCAGAAATGATCTAGTTAGATCAATGTTGATTTCGGTAGAGTAATGGTAAGAATGTGTATAAAGAAATGTGGAGGAAGAAGAGGAGTGAAAACCAGAAAAATATGATTAGAAATTCGTTCAAAACAACCCCTATTTATAGTAGAACAACAGTCATGTCCATTCGTGAAGGGATGTGACGAATAGACACTTCCTTTGAAATTCAAATTTTGAAATCAACTGCTACCATGTCGACATGGGGTACTTGAGGATGTTGACATGCCAAAGGAAATTTTGTTGATTTGTTTTCCTTTGAAAATAACTTCTATCTTATATTAAAATTGTTATAAACTTTATAAATATACTTAACTATAGTTAAAATACATAAGTAAATATAGAGAATAATATTTTGGTATATATATAAAATTTTACTATAATTTTATATTTAAATCTAAGTATAAATATTAAAAATTAAATATATTATTATTATTATTATTAAAAGATAGTTTAAAAACAAGGATAATTTGATTTTCAAAATAAAGATTATTTTGAGGCTAAAAGTATTAAAACCAGGTTAGATGTTTTTGATTCTTTTAAAAGGAAGATTTTGAAAACATTTTGGAAACAAGATATAATTTTGTAAAACATTTTGAATAAAAGTAAGTGGATACAAAATAATGTTCCACTAGATTTTTCGTAGGTTCCATCCTACTTGGGATTCCATCGCTTTAACGGGCTCGAAGTGGACTCCACTCCACGAATAAATTGGATTTTAAGATGCCAGTTCTTTTCTAGGAGTTTTAACAAAATTCATAATTAAATTACTTATTATTGAAATCTTGAACTCTTGATAATCTTGATACTCATGAGTCTTCAATCTTGATATCTTGATTCTCTATACGGTACAGTCTTCATTCTTGGTACCTACATGGTTAAATCCTGCATATACATATATATCTAAACTATAATGTTAGTATTTATATTTTATAATCTTATTCTAAGGTTGTTGTCATCAAAACTATTATCTCAAGGACTAACAACCCATGCACTGCCTTGCAGGCTTATGTGAGGGGAATAAAGAGTGCGAGTGAACACACAAGTGTGTACACCTATCGACTATAGGCATTATCAATAAAAGAATTTGTATATACATATACCTAACTCAGATAAACTAAGGCTAAATACATCGATCGTGCACTGCCTTTCGGGCTTATGTGAGAAGGGTACAAAGCATGACGAGTTTACATACTTATGTGTGAACACATGACTCTAGGTGTTAAAAAATATGCATATATATAAATAGTTTTTAATTTTCTGTTTTTTTTTTGTTATATATTTTTTTTGTTTTTTTTAAGAGAGAGTTTTGCAAAATCATCTTAGCACCATTTAAATTAGAAGATAAAATTGTTATATCCTTTTTTTTAAATCCACCACTTTTTTAAACAAAGATTTTCCACTGGGATATACTTCATATTTATCACCCATGAATCTTCCTATATACTAGTCAAACCATTATACTTATAATCAAACTTTATTTTTATTTTTGTTGAGACAAATAAATTTTCAAAAATTTCAATTTAGTAACCAAAACCGTACATTTTTCCTATAGTGTTTCTTCAAAAGTAATTAAAAAGAATTTTTTTTTTTAGGATTTTTTTTTATTTTTGGAAAGAAAATGCAAAAATTAAACCTTGGAAAATAAAAAATGAATATGAGACTCCCCCCAACACTTGATTTTGACTATGTCCTCACAGTCAACCCAAGTGAAAGGAGAGAAAAAAACTAAAATAAAAAATATGACCTATATTTACATGAAAACGAAACGATCAACATTTACATGACATTAAAAAATATACTATTAAAGAATAGATGAAACGGTCTTCCAAAGACCAATTCATTTGTCTCGATAAGTATGAGAGACATAGCATAAGCATAGAAAACCAAATCATAGAAAATTTCAAAGTTGAACGTTGATTTGGAAAAACGAGTGTCGTTTTATTAAAAATTGTATGAGTTGTTTTATTTTCGATGATTTTCGGAGTTGATAAAATAATTGGTTGAAATTCAAGTTTACTTTCACCAAATTGAAATTCAAACTTATCATTGAAAACAACTTCAGAATTATTAATTTCAAAATAAAAATGGTGATTTAAATCTTCTCCATCAGAATTCAACAGCTCATCTTTGAAAAGTCCAAAGAATTTTTGCCCACGAAATTCTTCCTCCTTTGTTGAATTGTTCACAACTTCATTGCATATATGATGTTCAAAATCCAAAGTTGTTGTGTTCAATTTTTCAAAATTGGAAAATGAAGATCGAATTTTAAATTTGGTTGCACACTTTCTAAAGAACTGAAATCCAACTCAATTATCGTATTTTCAACAACTTCATTCAGATTGTCATTTTCAATTTCAAAAGTTGTTATTTAGAAATCACGAATTTTGGTAGAAGATGGAGTATTACTTGACTCGTCACATTTTGGGATTTGATTTTGTCTCTCACGTTGTTTCATATATGTTTCAAACAATAAATCTATGTGATTATTCTGAATTTCATCCATTTGCTCAACAAAATCCAATTTATAACTATTAACTTGAGAATTTCCAATTTGAAATTGATGAGAACAAAAAATTTCACTATCATTGAAACAACTCTCATTACCAAGATCATTTAAACAGTAGTTTTCATTTTCGTTTCAATTTTGAAATTCATTTTGAAGTTTGAAATTGAATTCCCATGGGTTATACTCGAAATCATTTGAATTTTGAAGTGAATTCAAATTTTGATTATTTTGAAAATTTGGACTTAAATCATCGCATAAATCATTTAACCTTTGATTTTGTTGTGTAGAGAGTTCAAGTAAAGACGAAATCATTTCAATGATATTTTCAAGATTTGGGGGTTGGTCATCGTTTTGAAAATTTTGTCGTTCAAAATTCGAATTGTTTGTACAATAGTTGTTGCTAAAACATCGATAAGCATTCGGAGTGAAATTATATGGTTCATATTGACTTTCACAACTATTGTAAAATTCTCGCGAATAGGGAAATTCAGACATTTTCAAAAATGTTTTTTTATAAAGGAAAAGAAAAAATATTTACAAAAGGGAATTTATTTAAAAAGGAAAATTTGATTTTTGTTTTGTTTTTGGTTTTTCAAATCTTTTTTTGGTTTTTGAAAAAATTATTTTTTTATTTTTTTCTAAGTAAAAACAAACTCAGAATTTTTTGGAATTTTGATTTTGATTTAAAAAATTTCAGAAGAAATGATTTAAAAACTAAGTTAAGGAATATTTACAATTTTTTTTAGTTTTTGATTTTGAATTTTTTTTTTTTTTAAAATATGCATGAAATAATGCAACTAAACGAATGCAATGAATTAATTACAAATTTTCTATCATAAGTAACTTCTAACCCAAAATTGTATAATCACACTTTATCTTAATCCAACAAGATAGTCCATAGCTAGGTAACGGGCAGGATTTTCGGTGCACCACGAATCATCGTAGCAATGCAACCGAAGGTTTAAGTACCTTAAGAGAAACAATCACTATAATAGTCATGAATCACCGTAATATTTATAAATGGCTATTGCTTTGTCATAGCCTAGACACCAAGAAATTAAATTGTCGGAAGAGGACAACTTGTCAATATACAATTGAGCCTTAGGTGAGCTCGTGACACCCTTAAATTCGACATCTAACCGTTATTATTAGCAAATTCTAAGACGAAATGCAATTTGTGGGTTAAGGAAGGAGTGATGAAATCCGTCACCTTATGTGGATTTGGGTGTTGCCTGCAGAAAAGAAAATAAGATGGAATGAATGAAAAGCAGAAATTAAACGTGAGTTAACGATGCAACTACTAATGAATTTTATATATATTATATATATATATACTACTAATAAAAAAATTCGTTTAATTAATTTACTCGGCGTCCTTTTGAAATTCCGAAAATGCTTTTTCTTTCCGTTTACAATAATATAAATAGTCCTTGTGCGCAGTACGGGCCAATTCTAGTATATATAAATGCAAATGCAAGCAACCAACAATGCAATTAAAATAAAACTAGATATGAAAAACACATACCAGAGCGTGCAGAATTATTGACAATTTATTTATTTTATTCTATTTAGCGGAGATTTTTGTTTTAAGAAAGCTATTTATTTATCTTTGGCCAGCAAAGCAAACTAGCAAACGATCTTCCTTTTAAATTCCTGCTTTTGCAACCTGAAATTTCGAACAAGATATATACAAAGCTTTATTTTTACATATCTAAGAAGAAACTAAACATAGGAAAATCAAAATAAATGAAGCCAAACAAAACAAATAAAAGAAAAACTTTTATGTTTTTTTATCACACCCAAAATCAAATTCAGAAGTCAATTAAATACCAGCAAAGCCCAAAATTGCCCCTAATTCAGAATTCTCGATCCCAAAGTTCGTAAATCGAAATGGAAATCACGTTCCCAAAATTCCCAAAGCCAAAAATCCCCTTAATTAAAATTCGCAAAATTAAATTGTTTCAGGCGTGGATTCGAGGGTTTTCGAGTTCGAGTTATTGGGTAATTATCGCGATTGTAGTGGATGAGGATGGTCGTGGAACAGAGGTGAGGTTGAGTGGCATGGGGTCGCGGATTGCAGATTGAGAGGTTGTCGGTTTGGGTGGAGGCGATTCTCGAGCGTGAGTTGGTTGCAGAAGTTAGCGATGGCGATGTTTGATTTGCGTGATGAAGTTGCGGAGGTGGTGGTGGTAAAGTAATGAAGTGGTGAGTTGATGTGAAGAAGGAAGTGCTTCGGTTGAAGTCGAAGGCGGGGGTGGATGAAGTTGTGTGCACTATTCTGGTGGATGTCAGTGATGAAGTTGAGGCAAGTTGCAGTGTAAGTTTGATGTGCAGGCAGTTTGTATGTGGATGGTGTTTGCTTATTGCTGTGACGATGGAGTTGGCTGTAGGCAGGGGGTTGGTTGACAGTGGTGAATGTGAATGGTAGAGGCACTGTGGCAGGGTTAGAGGTACAGGCAATAAAGGATGTTGTTGGTGGTCATGGAATGAATGTTGTTGACAGTATGTGGAATGGAATGAAGGCAGTGATTGTATGGAATGATGTGTGATGGAAGCAAGTATTGTTTGGAATGGTGATTGCGGTTTTTCTGGTGATGTATGGTTGTATGGTATGGTGACAGAGTATATGGTTGTGGTATGGAGGGGCTGTGATGATGGTGCAGTAGATATTGGTTTGGGATGGTGCCTGGTGGGGGATTGGGTGGTTTGTATGGATATGACAGTGGAGGTTGATGAAGGATGACAGTTTGTTATGATCGGCTGTTGAGGTGTAGCACTAGAAATTGGCAGTGCCTGAATTGGTATTGGTGGTGTACAGGGGAGAGGCGGTGGGGTAATTGCAAAAGATAGTGATAGTGGGGAGTAATATTTGGCGTAGAAGACGGCAGTGGTGATCTCAGGTGATGGTTTTGGGTTGTGGTGATTTTGGTTGAGGATGTGCAGTTGAATGTTGGTTTTTGGGCAGAGTTTGGGCAGAGAGGATGGGTAATGCAAATTGCAGATTGTATTGCTATAAGGCAAGGCAGATGGGGATGTTTGTGATTGAACTAGCAAGCAGAGGAGCTTCTGTTGTTGTTTGTTGAAGTAGTGGTATTGAAGGAGGTATTGAATTGGTTGGTGAATGTGCTGATGGTCAGTGGTATTGAAGTAGTGGAGGCTGATAGTTAGAAGCTTGTGATTGGAAATGTATTGATGGCTGTTTTGTGGGGGATGAAGTTTATGAAGAGGCTGCGGGGTGAAGCAACTGGTTTGCTGCACTGTGATGAAGTTGATGGTTCAGGCAGAGTTGAAATGTTTGGTGGAAGTGAAGTAGAGGCTAGGTAGTTAATGTAGAGGAGATGTGTTGCTGCAGTTTGTATGGGTTACTGCAGTGAAGTTGCACAGATCAGTGAAGAAGCAGTGTTGATGTACAGAGAGATGGCCAGGGAAGGCACAGTGAACAATGTAAATGCACAACTATAAAAAAGCAAATGAAATTGCAAATTGCAAATGCACAATTGTAAAGGAAAGTGAAATGGAATATAAAAAAAATCTTTTTCAATTGGAATTATGTATATATATTTTTTAAATACGAAAATGCAAATGAAAATAGAAAACAAGAGATGCGCACACACAAATTGGTAACAAAAATCACACACGAACACACAACACTATTTTTTTTAAATGCAATCCAAATTAACACACAAAAGGAAAACACATAAAAATCAAACAAAATAATTCGAAAAATAGACATTAAAATCAAACCAATTTTCCGGAAACGGCGCCAAAAAACTTATTTAACGACCAATTTTCTATTGGATTAGAAAATTAATCAAAAAAATTTAATTAAAAATAACCGCAAGCACACGACGTACAATTCTAGTACGCGGGAAGTACAGGTCGATCCGTAGGAAATTGTACTGATTTTAAATTCTCTATTCAATTAAATTAAACAAAGAATTTTAAGTGTTGTTAATTACAAAAAATTACAAAAACTAACTACTACAAAAGTGAATGAAAACTATGAGATGAAAAAACAACCTAGAGATAAATCCACTCTCATGATCGCATAAATCAACACAGCATGAAATTATGGTTTCTCTTTTTTGGTCATTATTGAATTTAATTGACGTGTTTATCATAAGTATGGAATATTTATGCTATTAATAAGCCTGATATAAACCATCAAACTATAACAGACCCATTAAACTACTTCTTATCTCTCATGAAAATGACAATGAAATTAAAAATAAATTCTATTTTAAGCATGATCTGTTAACTATTGATTAGAAATATAGATCATCAAATTTTGATTTTAATATTCACTTCATTACCATGATCATATGTAGATGAAGTGGTAATTTGTGTTTGTGTTTGTTTAAGTATAACCTATTTGGTGTCAACAACATAGGCTATCAAATTCAAAGCTAAAACAATAAAATTTAACACATTCAAATATTTCCATTAAGCACAAAAAGCGATCAAAAATTATCAAAATGTTGAATCTACATGATTAAGAGAGCTTCGTTACCCCTAAATTGAAATAGTTTAGCTTCTCATATTTGTTATCATTTGAACAAATGTAGATTTCAACATGAAACAAAAACAGATGAAAATGCAAGCTAATTAAAAGAGTGCAAATTAAAATGAAATAAAACCTAATCTACTTCCATAAGAAATAAAACTAAGCTACTAACATAAGAGCAAAGAGAGCGTGTAAATAGAAAAGAGCATGAATTAAAATTTGTATATAAAAAAATTACATGAAAGAAAATAGCTAAGTAGCCATGAAAAAGAAAAGAGAATTTTTATTTTATTTTTGGGTCTAAAACTAAACTAACTAAAGAGAAGACTAAGAGCTTGATTACATGAACATATGGGGTATTTATACAAGCCTAAATCCTTAATGCATATTTTTGGAGACTATCCAAAATACCATTGAGGAAGTGTGACCTCCAAGTTATCATTATCATGAATTAATCCTCCATTAAGTGTGCATGTAACTTAAATGACTATTTAGCATGTGCGTTAGCTTCTAATTGAAGATCAATGTAAGTGAGTAGGTGAGGCTCTCCATGATGCATGAAATAAATTATTTCCATCTTCATTTGTTTGTTTCTCTTGTGCATGCATATTTTCTCATGAAGCCTCTTGTAATTCTCATCCACCTTTCCTGCAAATAAAAATAACATGTGCAAATAAATATTCTCAAAATTAATACATGTACAAAATGACCATTTTGCCCCTATATGAAGATGAATAAAT
The DNA here is from genome assembly GCA_030765085.1 of Allium cepa. Classification (NCBI taxonomy): domain Eukaryota; kingdom Viridiplantae; phylum Streptophyta; class Magnoliopsida; order Asparagales; family Amaryllidaceae; genus Allium; species Allium cepa. The sequence continues at coordinate 220,389,274 of CM060946.1, forward strand.
GATGATTTGAAAATATTTTGAATTTTGGTTTAAACATGTTAAAACACCCTATATGCTAATTTATTTAATTAAATTTGATCAAATATGGAAGTAAAATTACACACATTTATGTGCACATCACTAATAATGGATCCTCCCTCTTCTTAGAAGTAATCTTTTCGATCATCACCGGTTGAACTTCAAAACATGACAATATAGCAGTCTCCTTACTAGATCTAGCTTCAGATCTCCACTGTACTCTACATGTCGTCAATGCTTCCAAATCTTTCCACTCAGCTATCATCGCCAACATGCATTCTGGTGTCTTCTGCTAAATGCATCTGTAACCTTGTTGTCATTTCCTGGTGTGTACTCGATACTAAAATAATAAGCGGCTATAAACTCTACGCATCTCTGTTGTCTCATATTCAGCTCCTTCAGGGAGAATAAATACTTCAGCAACTTATGATCCGTATACAATTCAAATCTCTCTTCCAAAAGGTAATGTCTCCACACCTTCAAAGCAAAAATTGCCCCAGCTAATTCCAAATCATACGTTGGGTATCTATCCTCATGTGTTCTATGTTGCCGAGATGCATACGCAATCACTTTACCTCTTTGTACTAACACGGCTCCTAACATTGTTCCACATGCATCCATGTACACCACAAAATCCGGATTCCCCTCTGGAGCAACCAACACAGGTGCATTAGTCAATAATCATTTCAACTTCTGGAATGCCTCCTTACACTTATCAATCCAAACAAACTTCACTTCATTTCACGTTAGCTTGGTCATCGGTGCCGCTATCCGCGAGAAATCCTTAACGAATCTCGGATAGTATCCAACTAATCCAAGAAAACTTGTATCTCAATCACTGTCTTAAGTTTCTTCCAATTATTCACTGCCTCAATCATAGTCGAATTATAGACAACCCTTTCTCCGAGACCACATGACCAAGAAACTTCATTTCCTTCTTTCAGAAATGACACGACGAAAACTTCGCCTTCAGTTGATGCTGCCTCAACGTCCTAAGCACCACTTTAAGATAAACTTCATGCTCTCCTTCATCCTTAGAGTATATTAAAATATCATCTATGAAAACCAACACGAACCTATCCAAGTGCTCTTGGAATACTCGGTTCATCAAATCTACAAAAAATGCTGGCACATTAGTTAGTCCGAACGACATTATTAATTATTCGTACGATCCATATCAGGTTCTAAACATCATCAAAGGAGTATTATCCTCTGCTACTCTAAGCTGATGGATACCTGTCGCTAAATCCAACTGGGAAAATACTTTAGCTCCACTCAACTTGTTGAACAAATCATCAATCCTAAGTAAAGTATATCGGTTTTTTATCGTCTTCTCATTCAACTTACGATAATCGATACATAACCTCAATGATCCTTCAAACTTCTTTGCAAACACTACAGATGCTCCTTAAGGCAAACTTCTTGGTCAGATAAAATTATTACTTTCCAAATCCACCAACTGCACATTTAACTCTCTCATCTCGGTAGGTGTCATTCTGCTTGGCGGTCTGCTCATCGGTTCTGCTTCTGGTACTAAATCTATCTGAAATTCAGTGGCTCGTTTTGGCGACAATCCAACTACAGGTTCAAAGACATGTACGAATTTTCTAGCAACGAAAACTCAACCCAACTCGTCTTCTACCTTCACAACACCCAAAAAATTATTAACCTCACAACTAGGGTTTTCTATGGAGAATATAATCTGATCACTACAGTCAGGGTGTCTAAGCGATATTTTCCTATCATGGAAAAATATCTTAGCATCGTATTTACTTAACCAATCCATACCCAAAATATTACCGAACCCTACGAAGTCAAATACATGCAAACTGCAAAAAAATGTATGACCTAATAATTTAAACTCTAGGTGGTCACATCTCATCCCAAGAGTCACATACCCTCCTATCAGATTTGCAACCCTTAAGGAAGTAAATAGATATGAGAGTTCTAGGTTAAACTTATCTACCAAATAATGATATATAAAAGAATGCAATACGCCGGTGTCAAATAAAATGCTAACTGACATATCATGAATCATAAGCATACTCCCAACACAGCTTTTCCCTTTTCCTTTGTTGTTGGCCTCGACGTAGCTAGCTCCAATGCAAACACTTTGCCCTTGCCATCCTTAGCTGGCTCTTTGCACTGGTTCTTGTAATGTGCAATCTGATCACAGTTGAAGCATCTAATATTCTTCTTCTTGATCACCTTTTTTCCATCTCCTAAGCGATATTCATTAGCGAAATGCCCTTTCTTACCACACTTATAGCAGACAACCTCCGCCTTTCCCTTCATTGCAGCTCCACCCTTCTGAGCTCCCTTCTTATGGAAAAACTTACTTTTCTGACTCTGCCCTACTTGGACTTTCTTTGCCTTATTCCTTTCCCAAAAAAGCAAGAATTTCCTCATGCCTAAAAGCCATTTCCACTACAACATCACTTGGATCCCTTATATGCGATAATGTGGCATTAGCAAGCTCAGGCTTCAACCCGCTAATGAACTTCTCACTTCTCTTAATCACAGTATCCACCGTAGAATAACTATACCTTGCTAGCTCCTCAAACCTTGTTGCATATTTCAGCACAGTCATGTGTCCCTAATCCAGCTCAGAAAACTTCCTGAGCACAGTAAATTTAGCGAAATCCGACGCAAACCTTTCCTCAAATCTCCTTTTGAACTAATCACATGTCATTGTCTCCTCATTAACTCCGATCATGACACTGTTACACCAATACAGTGCTACTCCTTGTAACTGTCTAGAAGCAAGCCTTCTCTTTTACTCATTATTGAGCCCCAGATGAGTGAAGATCGTCACGCCACGAAGTAACCAATTCTCCACTTCGATTGGGCATTCAATACCAATAAATGGCTTTCCTCCAAGCCGAGCATAATCTCTACTCAAAACAACATAGTTGTTAACCAATGGAGCTTCTTTATTTCTTCCTCCAACTACTCCACCATCAACTCCCGCTTACATCATGTTTAAGAAAAACTGGTACATCGCTCCTATGTCAACTTGCCGAACCCCAGCACCCACATTTCTAGCTTATGTCTGACCTTGGTACCTTCTCATATATGGTCTGGCATTTCCATTTATTGTGGTGCTTCCCCCACCAAGGTTAACTCTTCCACCTTTAGCGTCTATATCTTCATTCGAGCCCTCGTAAGATACAGAAGAATAGCCTAAGAAAGATAGGAGAATAGAGATATAGTGTATACTTATATATAGCAAATGCAAGTACGTTACTATAGCGTTATCCCATACCTCGTTCTTTTCTCTAATTCCTTAGGATTATGTTTTAAAATAATTTTAGTTTAAAATTATTCATAAACCTATACTCTGATACCAAGTTGTAACATCCTCTATCTTAAGGCCCAAAGCTAAGCGCTACAGATGCTGCAGTCATCTATAGTACTAACTTCCGGCAACAAAATATGGTAATGTCAATGGTATCATAATATCAGAAGCACATGAATATGAAACATCATAGATTCAAAAACAATTTTTCTGTTTACATATCATGAAACGTGTTTCATATCCAATTACATAATCTCAATCATTTTCTGGATTTAGATCAAATATAATTACTACATAAATGCGCCAAGAGAGACATACGAAGATGCCCCCTTGGTCAACCAGAATACTAAATAGTCTTAAAAGACTTAATACAACGCAGTGGAAATAAAACATAAAAACTCCTAAATAGCTACCATCAGCATCCTGCTCAACTCCGTAAGCTTTTTTCATCCACCTACTAAAACCTGTAAATCCTTAATTCTCAACCTACTTAAATCAATTTTGAGCACCCGAGAGTTTAAGGGGAAAAACAAAAGCTTCGAGTCAGACATAAATCCTGGTGTGAATAATACTATACGTCTCGATTATCTGATATTAAGTGAGACCACGCCGCTAAGCAGAATGGGTTTCCCCTCACTGATATTGTTTCAAGAACATTTCTTTGCAAAACCAAAATCCTACAACCGCACTGATTAAAACTTAATTGGCAATATCATGTATGCATACAAATCAGGTAACAAATGGACTATCTGTCCGAACACTATAGTTTTGTTTAGCTAACTACTAACATTTGACTAACTCGAGCCTACCAGAAAAAATAAATAAATAGTCTAACTTCTGTTAGATACTGTTCTGGACCATCTGTCTCTAACTTATGTTTCCTAAGGTCAGCTAAACCTAATGATTTTTTGGGCTCACCAATAACTTATCCTTACTCTGTATATTCCTTTCCATGTGTAACATCATTTTAGTCTTACCTGTGACAAAGATGTTAGGAACAAGAGATAGTGGTTTTGATGAAAACAACCTTTATAACTTACTTTATTATAGCTTATATACTAATACTATTGTCTAGATATATATATATATGAATGTTATTATGCACAATATATATAAGGCAGGTACTGATTATTGAAGATTGTACAGTATAAAAATCAAGAATGAAGAAATCAAGTTTGAAGACTCATGAGTATCAAGATCAAGATTTCAAGATAAGTGTCTAGTTTTGTTAAAACCTCATAATAGCATGGAAATCTTGATTCCAAATTTCATTTGGGATGGAACCTATTTTTACCTTCTTAGTGGCTTACAAACCCACGACAAGTAGTTTACAAACCTATGACAAGTGGCTTACAAACCCACGAATATCCTGGTTTTGTATAAGTTCTCGAGTCCTGATGTGATGAAATATTATGCAGGAAGAAGCTTGCAAAACTACTTCAAAATGGTTTTTAAAAAATGATTTTCAAAATGTTTTTTTAAATGTTTTAGCTTTAAAAAATTATCTTTTCAAATACTTTTCAAAAAGATGTTTTAGCCTTAAATATTCTTTGTTTTGTTTTTAAATAAACTCTTGTTTTAAACTTCGTCTGTTTTTAAACTATCTTTTGATTTTTAAAAATTCTTTTATAATATATATACTTGACATTTAAAATCAAATTTATACATATACATTCTAAAAATATATTCTACTCTTCTTTATTTTAAAACATAGGAAAATTAGTTTATTTTACTTCAGAATTATTTCATCTTGTTTTCCTTTTAATACCATTTTCAAAACAAATTTTACATAGTTTTTAACTAAGGGATGTCGACATCATGTGATACCCCATGTCGACATGGTGGCCGTTACAAAAGTTTCAATTTTAAAAAGAAGTGTCTATTCGTTTAAATCTCTTCACGAATGGTTATGACCATTACTGGTCTATAAATAGCCTTCGCAAATGAATTTTTTAACTAATTATTTTCTTCACTCCTTCTCCACAAATCCATATTCTAAAATTTTCATATTTTTAAGATAGTGTCGAAATTCTACCGAATTCACAAGTGAATCAAATTAGATCTCATTCTTGTTTGATTCTTTGCCCTCTCTCAAAGTTCAAAGTGATATTCAGAGTTATAGAATTAGTTTGTAATCAAAAGTTTATCGAGTCTCTCTATAAGGTGTGGTTGTGCTTCGAAATTAATTGGATGATCTTGTATCCCGTAAATTAAGAGAGTGTTCCCCGGACTCGAAGACAGGAGGGTACCTCAAGGCCTTTAGAAAATGAGGATTGTAATCTCGATATTGGTATAATAAAAAAATTTACGAGGTGTTTGCCTTGGTACAGGACTGAATGTAGGGTAACTCTGAACTAGTATAAAATCTGGTGTGTTCTTTCCTTTTACTGCTTTTTATTTACTTTCTGCATCTACGTTTGATTCTGTGATTGTTTCGTGATTAAATTCTGCATTTGTTTGTGTCATAATTTAATTTAGTCCATATAAGTCTTAGAATCCATTAAACACTATTCGCCCCCTCTAATGTTAAATTAGCCTTAAGATCCTTAATCCGCACTCCCTTTCAATAGGTATCAGAGCATAGGTTTTTATAGTTTTCAAAATCTAAAACTTAAATAGTTTAAAATGGCATTTTTAGGAAATTTTGTTAATATTAGTTTGAACGTATGCATTTCATCAAAGTATCAAAAGTCTACATATATTTTTTATGAAAAATCAAGTTATCTACTGAACTGGTTTGTCATGCAGGAACAGACATGTTACATGGCTTTTGAAGAATCAATAACCAATGGACAAACTGTACAAATTGAGAAAGATAATTGGATACTTGATAGTGGTTGTTCAAGGCATATGACTGGAAATCCCAAGATACTCAATGACATTATATATCAAGATGGTGGATTTGTCAACTTTGGAGATAACTCAAAAGGATATGTAATTGGCATCGGCAGTGTCGGTAATTCTAAAACTCCTCTTATTTCTGATGTTTTGCTGGTTAGGAATTTAAAACATAATTTTCTTAGTATAAGTCAACTATGTGATAAAGGATCTAAAATTAAATTTGGAAAACATAAGTGTCACATTGAAGATAATAAGTCAAATATTATCTTTGAAGGAATTATGAAGAAAAACATTACATCCTTAGTGTGAAAGTTTCAAAAGATAACTCATGTCTTTTGGCTAGTACAAATGACCCTTGGATTTGGCATAAGAGATTTGATCATTTAAATTTCAAACTGTTATCTAGGTTATCAAAACTTGACTTAGTTAGAGGTCTTCTCAAGTTAAACTTTAAAGTAGATAGTATATGTGATGATTACCAATTAGGAAAACTTAAGAAAAGTTCGTTTAAATTAAAAGATATGATTTCTACTTCTAAACCTCTAGAATTACTCCATTTTGATTTATTTGGTCCATCTCAAGTTCAATCAATTAATCACAATAAATATGTTTTTGTAATTGTAAATGATGATTCTATATATACTTGACAATTTTTCTTAAACTTAAAAGTGATGCTTTTGAATTATTTAAGAATTTTGCTAAAAGAATTCAAAATCAACTTTCTTTAGAAATAAAAACTATTCGTAGGGATCACGATGGAGAATTTGAAAATGAAAATTTCGAGAATTTCTGTAATAAAAAAGGAATTACTCATAATTTCTCTTTTTCAATAACTCCACAACAAAACGGAGTGGTAGAACGTAAGAATAGAACGTTGCAAGAGTGTACTAGAACAATGCTTTCTGATAGTAACTTACCTAAAAACTTTTGGGCTGAAGCAGTCGCTACAGCTTGTTATATATTAAATAGGATTTTAATTAGACCATTAACTAATAAAACATCATATGAATTACTTTACAAAACCCAAGTAGCTTATTTTAAAGTTTTTGTAGTAAGTGTTTTATTCTTAATACAAAAGATAATTTAGATAAATTTGAACCTAAATCCGACAAAGGTATCTATATTGGATATTCTAATAGAAGTAAATCATTTAGAGTTTATAATTTCTGAACTAACACTATTGAAAAAACAATGCATGTATCTTTTGATGAAAATTTTAATGATACTGTACAAATAGAAGATGAAGAATATTTTGTAACTTTAAATAATGAATCTAATGAAACTAATTGTGAAATCATTCAACATATAGGAAATATATTAGGAAATATTGAATCTATAATTAAACAAGAAATCAACTAAATAGTATGAGTAATGTAGCTTTTATATCAACTATTGTACCTAAAATCCAAAGAAAGCATCATCTGATGATTCATGGATTCTTGCTATGCAAGAAGAATTGAATTAGTTCACCAGAAATGATGTTCGAGAAATTGTTCTTAGACCAAAGGAACAATTGCAACAAAATGGATTTCTAAAAATAAAATGAATGAACTTGGTGAGGTCGTGAGAAATAAAGCTCATTTAGTTGCGCAAAGTTATTGTCAAGAAGAAGAAATTGTTTATGACGAAACCTTTGCACCCGTAGCAAGACTAGAAGCTATCAAGATTCTACTTGCTTTCGCAAACTACAATAATTTCAAGTCATATCAAATGGATGTCTAAAGTGCTTTTCTAAATGGTTTTGTAAAAGAAGATGTTTGTGTTGAACAACCTCCATTTTTGAAGATAATAAATTTCCAAATCATGCATATAAATTAAAGAAAGCTTTATATGGTCTGAAACATGCTCCTAGAGCCTGGTATGAAAGACTAAGATCTTATTTACTACAGTCTGGTTTTGAAATTGGTAAAACAGATACAACTCTTTTTATTAAAAGTTCAATTAGTACAAATATATGTAGATGATATAATATTTGGGTCAACTAATAACATAACGAATAAAGAATTTTTAGATATAATGACTAAATAATTTGAAATGAGTCATATAGGAGAACTAAGTTACTTCTTAGGACTTCAAATCAAGCAATTAGATAAAGAAATTTTTATTAGGCAAGAAAAATATGCTAAGGATTTAATTAATAAATTGGATTGACCACTTCTAGTGGGAAACCAACTCCAATAAAAATTAATGTAGCTTTAAGTAAAGAAGATAAATCAAAAGACGTTGATCAAAAATTATATAGGGGAATGATTGGTTCGCTGCTTTATATAACAGCAAGTCATCCTGACGTCATGCATAGTGTCTATCTCTGTGCAAGATACCAATCTCAACCTAAAGAAACTTACTTAAAAGCTGTTAAAAGAATTTTAAGATATATAAAACATATTTTAGATTATGATTTATTTTACTTTACCCTAAAAACGATGTATTTGATTTAATTTCGTATTGTGACACTGATTACGTTGGTTTTAAATCAGGCTGAAAAAGTACAACTGGAAATTGTCACTTTCTAGGACATTCTCTGGTTTTTTGGTTTAGTAAGAAGCAAAAAACTGTATCCTTGTCAACAACTGAAGCAGAATATATATCTGCTGCTTTGGCTTGTTCTCAAATTATATATATGCAACAAACTTTAAAATATTTTCGATTAACTATAACTAAATCACCAATTTATTGTGATAATACTAGTGCAATAAACCTATCTAAAAATCCAACTCATCCAACTCATCATTAACTGAAATATAAATTATAAATAATACAAGTATAGTTAATAATTAATGTAGATAAAATTTCTCAAAAATTGAACCGGACATGTCGACATGACCCATCCCCTTATGTCGAAATACAGGCCAAGATTTTCAAATTTAGATTTCCCTCTAAAAGAAGTTATTTGGTTATATATTTATATATTTCGACTTTTACTCCTTTTCTCTGTTCTATTCTCTGTAATAAACTTCTGAAATGGTAAATTAATGGCTTCCTCTTCTAATGATGAACCTTCTTGACCTACTTCTCCTCATTCTAATCCTTTTCAACGTTTCACGCATGTACGAGTTATCAATTTACAAGAGAAGATGAAAGATTTGCTTCAAATGATGATGGAAATTCAAGTGAGTCAACTATGAATGGCTAGAGTACAAGATAGGCAAGGCAGAATCCTTAGGAATTTACAAAACTTCCTTATAGATAACCATGCCAATCCCATTGTCATCGAAGAATCATCACATACCATGGAATCTGAAGAAGAAAAGCCTCTGGATGAACCACAAGAGGATCAAGAAGAAGAACATCCTCTGCCGAATCCGGATGTTCATATGGACGAAGACAATGGCGTGATTTTCGTTGGAGATGTCCTTTTTGACACTAATGGGAACTTGGTCGAATAACATGGAAACTTTTGTCTCCACTATCCAAATTGTTCGGTCTATAAATCACCAATATTAAGGGTCCTCGTTAAGCGTTTTTTCATTTTTCTCTTTTTTGATTATATATTGGTTTGTTAATTTGTATATAAGTGTTATCTTAATTAATGTTCTTCTAAAAACAATCTTTGGTGTATAAAATCTTGAATTCCATTTAACTTAGGATGTTATACTTCACTCATACATAGTTATTATTCTTATGTCATATGTTTGTTTATCTCATTTTATAATAAGTTCAAGGTTCATAGTTTATTTTTGTGATGACAGAGGAGGAGAAGTTATATAAAATAGTAGGCTTGGAGCAAGGGAGAGTAGTTGGTCTAAGGGGGAGTTATGGTATGATTGAAGTGGTAAATATATTTTATAAGGTTGTCATCATCAAAAAGGGGGAGATTGTTAGGAACTGGAGATAGTGGTTTTGATGGCAACAACCTTTGTAACTTATTTTATTATAACTAATATACTAACACTATTGTCTATACATACATACATATATATATATATATATATATATATATGAATGTTATTATGTAGGATATATATATGGCAGGTATTGATTATTGAAGACTACAGTATAAAGATCAAGAATGAAGAAATCAAGTTTGAAGACTCATGAGTATCAGGATCAAGATTTCAAGATAAGTGTCTAGTTTTGTTAAACTTTATAATAGCATGGAAATCTTTATTCCAAATTTCATTTGGGATGGAATCCATTTATACCTTCTTAGTGGCTTACGAACCCACAACAAGTAGCTTACAAATCTACGACAAGTGGCTTACAAACCGATGAACATCCTGCTTTTGTACAAGTTCTCGAGTCCTGATGCGATGAAATATTCTGCAGGAAGAATCTTGCGAAACTACTTCAAAATGCTTTTTAAAAAATGATTTTCAAAACTGTTTTTTTAATGTTTTAGCTTTAAAATAAATTATCTTTTCAAATGATTTTCAAAAAGAGTTTTAGCCTTAAAATATTCTTTGTTTCTTCTTAAAATAAACTCTTATTACAAACTTCGTTTGTTTTTAAACTATCTTCCGATTTTTAAAAATTCTTTTTTAATATATATATATATATATACTTGAGATTTAAAATCAAATTTATATATATGCATTCTAAAAATATATTTTTCTACTCTTCTTTATTTTAAAACATAGGAAAATTAGTTTATTTTACTTTAGAATCATTTCATCTTATTTTCCTTTCAATACCATTTTCAAAAAAAATTTACATAGTTTTTAACTAAGGGATATCGACATCATGGGATATCCCATGTCAACATGATGGCCGTTAAATTCAAAAGTTTCAATTTTCAAAAGAAGTGTCTGTTCATTTAAATCTCTTCACGAATGGTTATGACTGTTACTGGTCTATAAATAGCCTTCACAAACAAATTTGTTAACTAACTATTTTCTTATTTTCTTCACTCGTTCTCCACAAATCCATATTCTAAAATTTTCATATTTTTAAGATCGTGTCGAAATTCGGCCGAATTCTCAAGTGAATCAATTTAGAATCTTATTCTTGTTTGATTCTCTGCCCTCTATCGAAGATCAAAGTGCTATTTAGAGTTATAGATGTTAAATCACATAGTTTTTATTCATGACAAGGCGACGCTCATGTATGCAAGACAATACTCAAGTATGGCATCATGCGACAAAAAGAGAGACAAAAACAATGGTGATATTGACCTCCTCATTTCTATGTGTGATTATTTGTTTTTGACTCTGAGAAATTCTGTAAAATCTATCCTCAAGAAAACACATTTCGATTCTTTGAAGAATGGCTTGTATGTGCTGCAAACATACAGCCAGTTGACTGGCATTTTTTCCTAGTCGACTGGTTCTGCATATGCTACACATACATGCACATCTGTGTACGAATTTTTTAAATGATTTTACTTTTCAGTCAAATGACTATTTTCGACCAGTCGACTGACCATTTTCGACCAGTCGATTGACCTGAATCTAACTGTCATATTTTCGAAAGATACATCTTTTCTATGAAGGGTTACGATTAATTTTTGAACGGGAATAAGTACTTCTCTTCGTCAAAACTCTTCATCAATGGCAGCAACTCTCTGTTTTATATATATACTTGTTTCCAAACATTCTACAATCACCAAAATCATTCTAACTACTCTCTATTACTCTTGTGCTCTCATATTCTTGCATTCTAATAGCATCTATATTTAATTGCTTTGAATCTCTGAATTACTTACATATTCTTTGATTCTAGACAATATCTTCCTTTCTTATTCACACATACATTTCAAATACTTGAGGATTTGATTATAGAAAGGGTGTACTTCAAGAAATATCTGTGTTATCAAGAACATACTTGTCAACAAAGTTTTTTTGTATCAAGTAGAAGTCCTGTTCAGTTGCTCAGGCAGAAAGTCCTCTTCGGCTGCTGAGGCGAAAATTTGGTTCGGCTGCTCAGGTGTTTGTATACCTATTCCTTCGGATTAAGTGAGGGTTTTTATTTTAGTGAAATTCCAGAAGGAGTCTGGGACTGGACGTAGGATGGTGCTTCGAACTAGTATAAAAATTGCTGGTGCCATTTTACTTTACTGCTTTTATATTCCACACTATTTACTGTATTACTATCATCACTATACTCTGTATTATCATATATCCATATTACACGATCCATAGCACACTTTCATTTGGTATCAGAGCAAGGTCATCCTATAACCGTCATATACTTATTTGATATCTTAGTAATATGGATTGTTACACTAACATCTGTTTTATTGAAGGTCAACCCACTACACGACCTCCATTGTTTAATGGCATGAATTATAACTATTGGGCTACACGAATGTGTGTGTATATATATATGCAAGAAAATAGTTTTGATTCATGGAACATTACATAATCAGCATATCACATACCCACAACTGAATATTCAACATGGTCAAACACAAAAAAAGATGCTTCTTCAAATGCCAAAGCTCATGTTATTTTGTGCTTTAGATAAATATGAGTTTAATCGTGTTAGTATGTGTAACACTGCCTATGAAATATGGAGAACGCTAAAAGTCACTCATGAAGGTACTAACAAGGTTAAACAAAGTAAAATATCTATGCTTAACAATCAATTTCAAAATTTTAGGATGAAGCAAGATGAATCTATAAATGATACGTACTCCAGATTTCAAGATATTCATCATTCTTTATTAGGACTAGGAGAGATATATTCTGACTTTGATATTGTTTCAAAAATCCTTAACTCTTTAATGGACAAATGGGAAAGAAAAGTCTTAACTATTGAAGATGCTAATGATCTTTCTACCATGAAATCAAAAAGGTTAATAGGAAATCTAATGTCCTATGAAGTAAATTTGCAGGCTAAAAGAGTACAAGCACAAGACAAGAAAAACATAACTTTTCATGCTGAAGAAGAAGACTCGGATTCAGATGAGGAAGACCTAGCATTTATTGCCAAAAACTTTAAAAAGTTTTTGAAATATAGAAAAAGGAACAAAAGTAATGGAAAACGAAGCATTATCAATAATTCCAACAAACCATCAACCTCAGCAATAGAATGTTTCAACTGCCATAAAAAAGGACACATACAAAAAGATTGTCCAAATCAGAAGAAAGCATACACAACAAGAATAAGAAGGACAAGTTTAAGAGAAGAGCTTTTTCGGTAACATGGAATGACTCAGATTCTTCATCTTTTGAAAGCGAAAGCGACAGTGATAATGAACAAGCAAATGTATGCTTCATGGAAAAAGATAATGAGATTAGTGATCTAACTTTTGATGATATGATAGAAATAAATTCAGAACTTCTAGACACTTTAAAAAGTCTCAAAAGAAAATATAAAGAAGCTTTGGAAAATCAGAAAAGAGCAGCATTTGAAAGAGATATGCTTAAAAACGAGAAGAAAATATTAGAATAAGAACTTGAGAAATTCAAGATTCACTCTCTAACAATTCTCAATTCACTCTTTTAAGTCAAGAAATAGAAGGTCAAAAAGAAAAGAACGATGCTCTAGCTTCTGAAAATCATGAGCTAAAAACAAAAATCAAATTTATTGAGTTAGATAACACTAGTCTCAAAACAAAGCTAGATGACATTACTAAAAACATTTCAAATTTTAATAAAGGAAGACAAAATTCATCCAGTATTATTGAAAATCTCAACCTGCTTCAAACAAAAAGGGATTTGGTTATGTTAAGAAATCAAAAGCTCCACCTAAAAAGAAAAACAAAAGGAGAAATGATTATAAACCTTAGAGTACAAAAGAATCTTTAAAAAGAAAATCCAATCTGAAAACTATAAAAATATGGATTCCTAAAACAAATTATAGTTTGATTAGGAAGAAATATATAAATTCATTTTTTGAATCTGTGCATAAAAATAAGAATTATATTTTCAAAGGGGATACTGAACCCTCTTGGGTTTGGTTTCCTAAGAGCTAACTCTTAGGACCCTATTAAAAGGTGGTACCAATGTTATTCTTTATTTTCTTGCAGGTCCCACTTAAAAAAAGAGGAAAATGGATACTAGACAGCGGTTGCTCAAAACATATGACAGGTGACAAAGATATGCTATCAAACATTACTTGCTTAGATGGAGGCTCTGTCACTTTTAGAGACAATTCTAAAGGATATATAATCGGAAAAGGCGATGTCAGCAATGTCGGTACATCTAATTTACCTCTTATTTCAAATGTTTTGTTAGTTAAAATTTTAAAACACAGTTTAGTTAGTATCAGCCAATTGTGTGATAAAGGATTCAAAATCACTTTTTCTGAAAATAAATGTAGCATTTTTTATCAATATAATAATCTTATTTTTGAAGGTTTTAGAGATAAAAATATTTATGTTTTGAATATGAATATGAATATGAATATAAATTATAATATGTTTGTACCAAAATTGGACACAACACTCTTCGGATGTGTTTGAAGAGATAAAATGAAGAGAAAATTTGTAAAATGAAGCAAATCTAACAAACACACCAATAAACATATAAGAAAATGCATAGAAACATAGAGTTTTAGAGTGGTTCGGTGTACGGCCTACGTCCACTATGAAGTTTTATCACTTTATTGCTTGATACTTGAAGATTCCAAGTTTTTTATAGCAAAGTACAGCAAATAATAAGCTTAAATTCGAGATCAATGGTAGTAATGGCGTTCAAGAGTGAACGTGGCAGAGTCCGGGCGTTCTTTTACTCTGAAAATTCTCCGACCCCTTTTCTGAATGACCAGGGGCTCTATTTATAAGTTCTGGAGGCTGATATTTCATTGAAAATTCAGGAGACCACTTCTGGCATGTGAGGGGGCCCGCATGCCCGGCCTTAGGAAATTGGGGCCCGTTCCGGGATCGATTCGAACTCAATTTCGAATCGATCAAGATTTGATCCGATTGAGCTGAAATTTTGCATGAACATTCCTCATGTTGCCAGTAAGACACTGTGAAAATTTCATAGCATTTGGACATGTGGATTGTGAGATATAATCGATGCAAGTTGGTCCATGATCGATACGAAGCAATTTCGAATGGATCAAGATTTGATCCGATTGAGCTGAAATTTGGCATGAACATTTCTCATGTTGCCAGTAAGATACTGTGAAAATTTCATAGCATTTGGACATGTGGATTGTGAGATATGATCGATGCAAGTTGGTCTGTGATCGATACGAAGCAATTTCGAATCGATCAAGATTTGATCCAATTGAGCTGAAATTTGGCATGAGCATTCCTCATGTTACTAGTAAGATACTGTGAAAATTTCATAGCATTTGGACATGTGGATTGTGAGATATGATCGATGCAAGTTTGTCCATGATCGATACGAAGCAATTTCGAATCGATCAAGATTTGATCCGATTGAGCCGAAATTTGGCGTGAACATTTCCTATGTTGCCAGTAAACTACTGTGAAAATTTGGTGGCATTTAGACTTGTAGATCTTGAGTTATGATCGATGCAAGTTGGTATGTGATCAATACGAAGCAATTTCGAATCGATCATGATTTGATCCGATTGAGCTGAAATTTGGCGTGAACATTCCTCATGTTGCCAGTAAGCTACTGTGAAAATTTGGTGGCATTTGGACTTGTAGATCTTGAGTTATGATCGATGCAAGTTTGGATTTCTCAACCGTGATCGATCAATATCTTGAGCATACCAACCCCGATTGACTTGAAACTTGGAATGTTGGCTTTATTAGCTTTTATTATCATGTCATATCAATTGTAGCTCGATCTGGACTCGGAAAAAATTTACCGACATCCATAGCAGACCTATGCGTTAACGATCTTCAGGACGAACCATCCTTTGTTTCTAGTCAAGTTCTTGGTGTCACGGCCTTGCCAAAAGGCAGGATAACATAATACAAATATGTGCTTATTAGCCAAAGAAAATGATCCTTGATTATGACACAAAAGATTTTGTCATATAAATTTTAGAGCTATTTCAAAATTATCTAAAAATGATTTAGTAAAAGGTTACCAAAAATGAATTTTAAGGTAGACCATATTTGTGACGCATATCGGTTTAGGAAAATTAACTAAGTCATCTTTTAAATCTAAAAAGGTTATTTCAACAATGCAACCACTAGAATTACTACACATGGATATATTTGGACCAACACAAATACAATACATAAATCATAGTAAATATGTGTTTGTAATTGTTGATGAATTTTCTAAATATACTTGGAGAATTTTTATGAAAAAAAAAGTGATATTTTTGACCATTTCAAATCTTTTGTTAAAAGAATTCAAAATTTTAAAGGTTTAAAAATTGAAAATATTAGAAGTGGTCATGGAGGTGAATTCGAAAATGAAGTTTTTGAACATTTTTGCAAGAAGAAAGGAATAATCACATTTTTTTCGTTTCCAAGAACTCCTCAACAAAATGGAGTAGTGGAACGGAAAAATAGAACCTTACAAGAACGTGCAAGGACTTTGTTAAATGGAAGCACGTTGCCAAAACACTTTTGGACAGAAGCTGTTACTACCGCCTGTTATGTCTTGAATCGTGTTTCTATTCGACCACTAACTAAGAATACTCCTTATGAATTATTTAATGAAAGAAAACCAAACATTTTGTTGTTTAAAAATTTTGGTTCAAAATGTTTTGTTCTAAATACAAAAGAACAGCTTGGCAAATTCGATACAAAATTCGATGAAGGATCTTTGTAGGATACTCGAAACGAAGCAAATCTTATCGAATTTTTAATAAAAAACAAATATCATCGAAGAAACACTCCATGTATCGTTCAACGAAAATTTTTAACAAATTCCAAGTATAAAAGATGATGAAGAAAATATCACAAATACGGAACCTATAATTTTTCAAAATGATGAAAACACTGTTCATAATAATAATGAATTAAGATCTCCTTCTAGGATATTAAGAAATCACCTCGTAGAAAATGTAATAAGAGAAATTAATTCAAATGTAAGAATTAGAAATCAATTAAATCAAATGGGCCATGTAGCTTTCCTTTCTAATATATAACCTAAAAATATAAAGGAAGCCTCAGCTGATGATTATTGGATTATCGTTATGCATGAAGAACTAAACCAATTCGAAAGAAATGACGTTTGGGATTTATTCCAAGGCCTAGTGACCAATCATTCATTGGTATAAAATGGGTTTTCAAAAATAAAGTAGAAGAACATAGTAATATAAATAGAAATAAAGCTAGATTAGTAGCACAAGGATATAATCAAGAAGAAGGAATCGATTACGAAGAAACGTTTGCTCCAGTCGCTAGATTAGAAGCAATATGTATCTTACTAGCCTATGCAATTTTTCATAATTTTAAATTATATCAAATGGATGTAAAAAAGTGCTTTTCTAAATGGTTTTATAAAAAAATTGTTTATGTTGAACAACCTTCTTTATTTATTCATGAACAATTCCCAGATCATGTCTATAAATTAAAGAAAGCTTTGTACAGTCTTAGACAAGCACCACGTGCTTGGTACGATCGTCTCAAAAGATATCTAATAGATTCTGGTTTTGAAATTGGAAAGGTTGATCAAACTTTTTTTATTAAAAGAAACAAACAAGATATTTTAATTGTTCAAATTTATGTTGATGATATTATTTTTGGTTCTACAAATGAAAATTTATGTCAGGAATTTTCAAAAATAATAACCAAAAAATTTGAAATGTCACATATGGAAGAATTAAATTATTTTCTTGGTTTACAATTTAAACAAATGAAAAATGGTATATTTATAAATCAAGAACAATATTGTAACAATCTAATTAAACGCTTTGATATAGAAAATACTTCTACTAAACCTACTCCTATGAGTACATCTATACATCTTGATAAAGATGAAAATGGTAAAAGTGTTGACCAAAAATTATATTGAAGTATGATTGGATCATTACTTTATGTAACTGCTAGCAGACCTGACGTAATGATGAGTGTTTGTTTGTGTGCACGATTTCAAGCAGATCCCAAAGAATCACATATGCAAGAGGTAAAACGCATACTATGACATCTTAGTAAAACCAAGGACTTTGGACTATTTTATCCGAAAGAATGTCCTTTTGAATTAATATCATATAGCGATACTGATTTTGGAGGAAGTCGAACGGATAGAAAAAGTAAAAGTGGGACTTGTCACTTTATTGGACAATCTCTTATATCTTGGTTTAGTAAGAAACAAAATTGCGTCTTACTATCGACGTGTGAAGAAAAATATATATATCTGCAGCCTTGGCATGTGCTCAAGTCATCTATATGCAACAAACACTTCAAGATTTTTGTTTTAATCTAAATAAATAAACAATTTATTATGTTAACTCAAGTGCTATAAACTTATCTAAAAATCCAATAAATCATTCACGAACAAAACATATTGACATTCGTCATCATTTTCGTCGTGATTGTATTGAAAATGATTTAATAAATCTTGAATTTGTATCATCTGAAAATCAATTGGCCGATATATTTACAAAACCTTTAATAGAAAATGTTTTTATAAAATTAAGATGAGAACTTGGAATTGTGTCTTCTAAAGATTTATAAAAAATTTTATACTCATATTTCATGACCAAAATTTTATAATGTTTACATTGTTATTAAAAATTTGGGGAAAAATAAAAAATTCTGTTTTCATGACACTACTAAGACTTGAACTCATGACCTCTTACAACACTTCCATATGTCTCTTGCCATTTGAGCGATGTAAAATTCGAAATTTAAAAAAAAATAGTGTGGCTGCTAAGAATTGAACTCAGGTCTCATGACTGGTAGGAGCATGCTTTACCAGTTATGCTATGTGGTGTTTACTGCTCGGTTATATATTAGCTTCATATTTTATTGCATCATCCCTTAATCACCCATTTCTAAACATACCTCAACCATTCTTTTATTTCCTGGCCAATATCAAATCTATAATTATGACCATCAGTTTTTTAGGTTCTCTCCAGTTTAAATAGACCTCCCATGCACACTTTTGGCTCACTCAATCTCAAAAACAACATTCTTTCTGCTATGGCTTCTCAAGATTCAAACAATTCCAACACCTCTAGGCTTTCATATGCCACACCACCATCTTCCAGGAACTCTACATCATCTCTACCGACAACTACTCCGGCAAATGAACCAATTCATGCTTTTGGTCGATATCACTTGGGATATACTCCCGAAAGCAAAAATGCCAAGAAAGCTCCTTTTATCTCACCAAATACAAAGGAGAAAATTGATGATATACATCACTATCAACAAGAACAACTTTATCTTCAGAGGGAAATGCATTATGAACAAAGAATTAATGTTAGACGGTTGAGCTTAATTGAATCAATAACATTAAAATTCTGTGGAAGCTCTCCTAAAAAGGATGTTCTCCAAGCTTCACCATCCCGTTAACCATCCACTTCTTCAAGGAATCCTTGGTCTGCTAGCCCACAACGAACTCCAGTGATTCCCAACTCTTAGGAACATCAAAATAATTGGTATCCGCTACGACAAAGTAGGAAATTACTAAAATAGAACCGGGCGAATCCAAGACCCCAAGTGATTTGAACTAGCTTATTTTCATCTTTTTAATGTTTTGTATCTTTATTTCATATGTTTTTTCATCATCTATTTGTTTGATTATGAATAAAATTGTTTTTTTTTCATTTCAAAAAATTCTATATCAGATTTTTCTACAGCCAGTCGACTGGCCATATGTTTCAGTCGACTGATTACAGGCCAAGAAAACTCTCGGGTTACTGGTCAGTCGATTGACCCTATTCAACCACTCGACTGGCTGTCATTTGTAAGGCCAAATAACCCTTCTTTTCACCTCTTTTTATTAACTTTTTACTCCCCATTCATTCTTACTTCTCATTTTTACCGAAATTAGTAAAAGCCTAGCCCCCAATTTTCAAATTTTTCACCCAAATTCTTCAAAATTGTGGCTCCTCCCAAATCAAAAGGATCTCAGCAAAGTTCCTCTTCATCTGATCCTATTGATTCTCAAGTTGGTCAATGGCTATACGGCTCGACGGCTCTCAAACGATGGAACTCCATGAAGAAATCTCGAATTTTCGAAGGTTCGTTTATGAGATACATTGATTTTTCTTCTTACGGTCTTCAAGAACTAGCAAGGAGAAGTGGTTTAGAATCTTTACTTGACTATAATTTGAATCACCACAACGTTAACCATGTTATGGTCAAGTTGTTCTATGTTAACCTCAATTTAGGACATCGAAATCCCGCTAATAGAGAAGATTGTGTTTGGAGTTTAGTTTGTGGAACACCAGTTTTTCTTTCACTAGCTCGTATTGCACACATTTTACAAACTCTGGCACATGGAACAATTTTGGATGATGTTAAATGTGACGCTAGAAGAAGAGATAGAGTAAGTCATATGTTTATAGGAGATGATATGACAGAATTAAAGTCCAAATTTCTATGACCGAAGGCTCGGATTTCTCACAAAAACTTATTGCAAACTATACTTCTTCGCTCCGGTTCTTGTGAGCTTATTTACCCTGAAAATTACAAATCCTTATATGCTATCTGGAGCGGCATTCAAGTCAATTGACCTCGTCGTACTTTAGATGAATTTCTCAGCTTCAATAACGGTAACATGAATATCATATATTTTGGCGAATATATCATGCAACTTTATTTTAGATATTGGTGTTCGCTAACCTGACTCGGAATTCTCTATGGTGGACTTGATCAATATTCGCACTCTTAGCCTTATGAAACTACCGGCTCGACCTCATCATTTTGATTCCTTCGAAGACTGGAAAAGACAACAAGGTCGTCGCCAAGCCGGAAGTTCTTCTATTTTCGAATCTGAAGAGGAAATTTGTCTTGCAACCTCATCTTATAGCACCCGCGAGTCTATCGAAATTCTTTCCAGAAACCAACTTATCTTAGACTCATGTCTTAAAAAGGTTGACAAAAAATTAGACAAAATCAAAGGCTTTTTCAATTCTTTATGGAATGCTATTTCTTGCTCCTCTTCGGCAACTACTACTGCATTTGCTCCTGGCAAACGTCCTTCTCCTCATTTTACATGGTCTACATCAGAGGAACACTTTAGCACAGATACAAGTGCTGCAGGAAGCAGAGGACATGGCATTGGCAGTTCAAAACCCGAAAAGCAACCCGTCGAGGAGGAAGAATTCGATTCGGATGACGAATAGTCTTGACTTGGTTGGTATGGTGAGTTGTTTGGTAAGTTGCTTATTGTTGGCTACTTTTTGCAATGAACATTCAGTGTTTTTAGAGACTTGTAATATTTAGTCTCTTAAAACTTTGTATTATGTACTATTTCTGGCTGTTTATTCTATTTATGACTGAAAATGCTATTTGTGACTGAAAATGCTATTTATGACTGAACATTATGTACTATTCTGACATTTTCATTGGTTATATTTCCTTTTTATCGATGACAAAGGGGGAGAAAAGTTGGAACTAACCATTTTTTGCAGGATCTAAAGATGTCACATATTCAGGGAGAGATCATAAATCTCCATATACTATATTTTTATCCTATATCTTATACAGGTTGTAATCAATCAAAAAGGGGGAGAATGTTAAATCATATAATTTTGATTCATGACAAGGCGACGCTTACGTATGCAAGACAATACTCAAGTATGGAATCACGCTACAAAAAGAGAGACAAGAACAATGGTGATATTGAACTCCTCATTTCTATGTGTGTTTATTTGTTTTCGAGTCTTATAAATTATGTAAAATCTATCCTCAAGAAAACACAACACAAAACTCATTTTGATTCTTTGAAGAATGCTTGTATGTGATGCAAACATACAGCCAATCGACTGGCATTTTTTCCCAGTCTACTGGTTCTGTATATGCTACACATACATGCACATCTGTGCACGAATTTTTTAAATGATTTTACTTTTCAGTCGACTGACCATTTTCGACCAGTCGACTGACCTGAATCTAACTGTCATATTTTCAAAAGATACGTCTTTTCTGCGAAGAGTTGCGATCGATTTCTGAACGGGAATAGTTGCTTCTCTTCATCAGAACTCTTCATCAATGGCAGCAACTCTCTGTTTTCTATATATACTTGTTTTCAAACATTCTACAATCCCCGAAATCATTCTAACTACTCTCTATTACTCTTGTGCTCTTATATTCTTGCATTCTAATAGCATTCTATATCTAATTGCTTTGAATCTCTGAATTACTTACATATTCTTTGATTCTAGGAAATATCTTCCTTTCTTATTCTCACATACATTTCAAATACTTGAGGATTTGATTATAGGATGGGTGTACTTCAAGACATATCCGTGTTATCAAGAACATACTTTTCAACAAAGTTTATCTGTATCAAGTAGAAGTCCTGTTCGGTTGCTCAGGCAGAAAGTCCTCTTCGGCTGCTGAGGCGAAAATCCTGTTTGGCTGCTTAGAGGTTTGTGTACTTATTCCTCCAGGTTAAGTGAGGGTTGTTGTTTTAGTAAAATTCCAAAAGAGTCTGGGACTGGACGTAGGACGATGCTCGAGACCAAAATGAAAATTCCTGGTGTCATTTTACTTTGCTGCTTTTATATTCCGCACTATTTACTATATTACTATCATCACTATACTCTATATTATCATATATCCATATTACACGATCCATAACACACTTCCAATAGGATCAATTTTTAATCAAAAGTTTATTGAATCTCTCTATAAGGTGTGGTTGTGTCTGGAAATCAATTGGGTGATATTGTGTCCCGTAAATCAAGAGAGTTTGCCCTGGACACGAAGACAGGAGGGTACCTCAAGGCCTTTAGAAATTGAGGATTGTAATCTCGACATTAGTATAATAAAAATATGTACGAGGTGTTTGCCTTGGTGCAGGACTGGACGTAGGGTAACTCCGAACCAATATAAAATCCGATATGTTCTTTTCTTTATTTACTTGTTGCATCTGTGTTTGATTCTGTGATTGTTCTGTGATTAAGTTCTGCATTTGTTTGTGTCATAATTTTAATTTAGTCCATATAAGTCTTAGAATCCATTAAACATTATTCACCTCCTTTAGTGTTAAATTAGCCTTAAGATCCTTAATCCGCACTCCCTTTCAAAATCCCTACACACAGGAATTTTGGACTTACATTAGCTAGGGGCTACTAGCTAAAGTATAGGGTGCGACCTAATATCAATCCCATTTGGTATTCTAATACCTAAGTCATTTTACTTAGGGTCATTTACCCTTTAAATTTTCCTTGAAAACATTTCTTTCAAATTGATTTAACATATTAAATCATTCTTAAACAGTGAAAATATATTATATGCTTTACTGAAAACACTTGGCTATGTTTTATATATATATATATATACATACATACTTTATACAAAATATTGCTGACGAAAATATTTGATACCTTGAAAGTACCCCTTTTGAAACCATTAAAAGTACCCCTTTCGATACAAATGAACTACTTTACTTTATAACCTTGACCGAAGACCAAAACATAACTTTCGAAACCATTTACATTACACCTTTTGAAAACATTGAAATCATCTCTTTTGAAAGCTTTATAAAATCATAGGCATCCTCCATTCAAAATACTTTAAACATGCCTTTTGAAACTATTGGAACCTTCCATTTAAAACCTTTCGAAAACATTACGGAATCACCCCTTCGAAAGCATTTGAGTTCAAGTAAAATAGGTGGAAAAACCTTTCGAAACCATTTAAAATCATTCCTTTTGAAACCTTGGGTTTAACTTTAATAGGACAAAGGGTCTTAAAATAACTAAGTCGAAAGCAATCTTTTCCAAAGCAGTTTCCTATGTAGAAGAAGTGTACGGTGTCAAAACCAATCCATTCAAAAGCATTGGAGAAGTGGCTTAGGTTTTAAAACAAAGAAACCCTTTCAAAGGCATTGTTTCGAAAGGTAGGATGCGACAATAAGGGGTTTTGACCCCTTCGAAAGCTTCTATATAAAACAAAAGGCGCAACCTCTTCCAAAACCATTCTTTAAAACCATCTGACCAAGTTGAAAGCATTCTTTTCGAAAGCAAAGTGTGTTTCCTTTTAAAAGCAAAACAAGGCTTCGAATCCTTTGGAACCCCTGCTTCGACTATATACCTTTTGCCTATATTCAATTCACTAAATACCAAGTTTTTGATACTATGCGCATTATTTCAATGGAGATGGAGGCGGAAGTATCTAGGCGAAAGGTTGGTGTCGAAAGTGGTGAAACAAGAAAACATGGTAAAGCTGATTTTTAACTTTAAAAGGTAATTCCTTTTCAGCTAACCTTCTTTGTTTGTCAACACATGAATGGTTGCTAATTTCTTTGCTAAATTCTTTTCTAAAAGTGTTGCTGAAAATTTTAGAAATAAATAATTTAAAATGTTTACAAAATGCCCCTTCTTCTTTTATAAATATGTAAAACATTCAAGTTCCACACCTTAAATAATTTTATATACTTATTAAACATTTAAAAAAATTCTATAAAAATTCTCATAAATTGTATTTAATATGTTTTCTAACTTATATTAATTTCTAACCCAAAAATGATATAAATTAGCCATATTTAATTTTATACCCAATTAACCATTTTCTTTACTAGAAAATTAATAATAAATCTATATTAATTCAGAAAATTACAAAATTTGAAACCGGTCTCTAAAATAATACTTTTGACTTTCTCAAAATCGCAAGCCATTAGGTGTCATCTAATAGGGTTTTCATATTAAAATTTATCATAAAATTCATATGAAATAGCATAAATCATCAACAAGCATATATATCCAATTTAACAATAAAAAATGGCAATATACTTTGCAAAATATTCAGATCTGATCTAGAAACCAAAAACATCGAAAATATGAGATGTAACATATTATTTACCTTAGCTTTATGGTTAAGGAGTTGAGATTTGAGAATGGATTTGATTAATCTTCCCCATGATCTTTAGCATTTTATTCTTCTAGCTTTGTCTAATGGTGGTCGGCTTCTAGTAGTTGATGTTTTTGTTTTGGATGTGAAAATGAATGTGAGTGAGGGTTTAGGGTATAAGGGTATGACTTATTCCTACTTTGCCCCCTATCTATTTCATTTTAGTTTCCCTTTAGTTCATTTGTTTCCTTAGGCATGCTACCCCTTGGATATACAAATCTCAATCCCTTAACCATTTCATTATTTCATTTAATTTAACTAACTAAATGTCGTAGGTAATGTTAACCAAAATTAGGGGTCGTTACAGTTTGGATCTAACTTGAAATCGAAATCATTATCAAAAGTGAGATATGAATTAATTATTCACCTTGGCTTTGTGTTAAGAAGGTTGAGATGCCTTTAGATTGATTTGCTTAAGCTTTTTACTTGAATGCTAGTTTTTCTTCCCCTTGAATCCTCTTAATGCTAACCGGCTGAGTTCTTTAGGGTTTTTAGTTCTGTTTATGAAAGTTAAAATGAATGAGGAATGAAGACTAGAAGGGTTTACGTTATTCGAATAAAGGCTGTCCCCATTTTACCCTTACCATATTCCTCCTACTACTTATTTTTAGCTTTCTTTTTGCTAATACATTCACTAAGGCATGGGTGATTCTTAATTAACAAATCTTGATCTCTTAACTATCTATATTATTTTATTTAACTTATCCCATTAAATATTCTAAATAACGTTAGTCAAAATTAGGGTCATTACATACATACGCGACCTGACTTCTCAGTCAAATCCACTCCCTCGACAGGAAAGACCATTCCAAGAGCATACAACTTACTCTTCATAGCTGAGCACCATAGTTTTGAGCTATGATTTCACTTATAGACAATAGTGGCAATCTCATAATTAGAACGGTGATAATAGAGAAGAATACGGCTTAATATACGTACGACGTTACACCCCCAACTAAGGGGGCAGGTCATACCAAACTGGCAGCTAAGGACAGTTCGCCCCTAGAACAGGGGGCAAGTAAAAACATATATATGGCCAAGCATATGGCTAAGGGCATTACGCTTCTGAACATGGGGCAGGTAAGGATCATCCAATGCGTGAAACGGCTAAGGTCAGTTCGCCTCAGTTCGCCTCAATAGTAGAGGGCATGCATACGGCCAAGCATACAGCTAAGGATGATTCACATCCAGAATAAAGGGCAGGTCATATTAGGCATACAACCAAGCACACAGCTAGGGATACCCGCTCCAAGCATAGGGGTAATTCATGCATGGTCCATGGCTATGTCAACAAAAGATGCTACACTCCAAAAGTTCATCGGACCGCATTAACAATACAAGGAAAATTACGACCTATCGGGTCATGAGCAATAGGTATAAGTTATTCTAGGGGTTTGCTTTAAACTTGGAAAGAGAGCACAATACATGATTTGTACCAAAGGAAGTTATCAATCAGGTACAAATCTAGATTGCTACTCAATGCTCCTCAAATATACATCGAAAAACTGAGTTATCAATACTTAGTTATGAATCTTATATGTTATTCCTTTTTTTACATACCCTCACATAATCTACAAAACGTTACAATCTGGATCATATTACAAAAAATAGAATTCCCTAAAAAATAAATTACGAGTCTGGTACAAAACTAAGCACGATCGCTTTATGCCATCACGATCTGCAAAAGTGTGATGTTGCAAGCTGAGTACGGAAATTTGAAGACCTACACTTGTAATCAGCCCAGTTATACAAAAAGGACAAATAAGTCCAGGCCAAAAATATCTGAAAACATCAATTGCACGTTTTTGGCCAATTTCTGCTATTTTGGTTTTTAATTTCTCTTTATGAAGTTCTTCCAAAAGTGATTCCCTGTCCATCCCACCTTGGGAAACTACGATGGAGTCCAATTAGGCTTCACACTCCAGGTCATATCTTGTTCTCTAGGGCATTTATCCGCCTCATAAATACTTTCGTAACCCTCTCAAGTTCGCCTTAGAAGTGCTCCCTTGTATTTTCAACGTCTTTGGAAAAAGGGCCAAAGAACTCATCCTCAAAAGATAAGAACGGGGATGCCCGAGCTTTTGGCGTCCCTAACTCTCTCTTAAAACAATCTTCTAACTCTTTGATCTTAGCATCGTAATAACTCCACCATCATTCTCCCACTCAAGAATTTCATTTAGTTCATTCCTAGATGGAGGCGTAGGAATTCCATTCGACATATGGTACAAGCATGCAGTAGAAGCCATCTGAGGGTCCTTTCCCGTATTCAAGCGTAGCGCCCTCTCTTTATCCATTTCCATAATCCTTTTCTTTAATTTGATGATCTCATCTTTGTACACTGCTCTATAGATGCTCTTAGCATTTTTAACAAACCCTTTAACTCCATTATCCTGAGCTGAGCAGAATCTAACCTCTTATATCATGCGACTACCTCTGAATCCTAAATGAAATAAATATGTCAATGATGGACGAGTAAGTCCACAAATAC
Organism: Allium cepa; assembly: GCA_030765085.1. Lineage (NCBI taxonomy): Eukaryota > Viridiplantae > Streptophyta > Magnoliopsida > Asparagales > Amaryllidaceae > Allium > Allium cepa. The sequence goes on from CM060946.1 coordinate 220,416,712, forward strand.
CAAAATCAAATAATACTTTAAAATAAGACAAATAGGACTCCTAAAATGTTCGTAAATTTTCTATAAAGAAATAATATACATAAATTTAATTTGTCGGTCAAGTTAATACTACAAAATGTTTCCTTTATGCTAAATTCTTGACAATAGAATGGTAAATTGAGAAGCGTTAGGACGAGGTGGTGACGTGCTAGAAACAAAGGTCTATTAGGGGTCATAACGGGCTCCTGCCTAAGGATCCTTAGCCAGGTCAATTGGAATGCCAAAGCCCTCTTTATCATTTAGGAAACTTTGATCCAATATGGGGTAGAAAAAGCCAAGAACATCTCGAAATCATTGTAATAGCATCTTATCTCACTTACTTTTGATCTTCTTTTGCTTGAGCTTATTCGAGTAATAAGTAATTCTATCTCGAGCAGTCAGCAATGAGTCTTCGCAGCCACATACCTATACTGCCACTCTTTTCCTACTGTCATTTAGGATCTCAATTAACCAATATTTTGTTACTTTTTTTTAAATCAACAAATAATCTATTGGTGATACTTTTTATCCATCATCACGAAGACAAGAAGGCCCAAAACCCATAAGAGGAGTTAGGGCAGCATCTATATGTTGTGCCGAAAATCGTCCCTCGATATTCTGCAACCTCTTGCTCACCAAGAAACCTATCAATCTCGACGAAATTGTCCTCCACTTGTTTCTTATAGTGTGCAATCTCTTCCCTATAAACAATATGTAAAGTTCTTCACCCGCCTTCACGGTCTGCTTTATCCCTCCCAGCTCGATCGGAGCATCCCTTGACTATGCGCCTAGTCTACTACTGCTATCATACCAGTGTTGTTGTGCGCTCTTAACATCTGCATGTTCTTTACAATTAAGCTTCAGCTCTGTATCAAGCCTCTCAACATCATTCTCAGATGCAGCCAAACGACGAATATGATTAACATTAAGAAGAGCTTGAAAAGAATAAACTTAAATCACTATAAAATGAAACTTTATTACATAATCAAAACATAATAGATTGGGTATCAATTTTAAAATATCCAGCACTAAGTACATTATCCCTACTTGATTACACGCTTGCAAATCATGTGTAAATTAACAAAATCATGAAAAAGTCATTCATTGATCAAGTTTCTAAGCTTAAGTCTGACCACTTAAGATGAGGACTATCAAGGGAGATGAACCATGCTCTATTACATATTGCCATTGATGCAACAAGAAATTGCTAAGGACCTCCTTCTCTCGAACTACCTAGTCTATTTGGGCTAACAACTCCTTGGTTTTGTTCTTAAGATCCGCATAAGTTCTGTTTAATTCCTTTTCACGTCTAGCCATAGTCGCGGCGCTTAACCCAAGATGATCTAAAGTCTATTTTTTGAGCTTAACCTCATTCTCTCTTAATAGTTCTGTGAATACACTTTCTCCAGAATACTAAAAAACAATGAAAAAAGCGTGATCACTCACAAGAAACAATATGACAAACACAATGTTTCATTACAAACACTGAAATAAACTTACAATAAGACACAAAAGACATTCGAGATTAATCATGTAAGTCTATCAGGGAAGTTGAGTTAACCTTATTAGCAGTTTGGTTTTGCTCATCAGATTGTAGGTTTTCTTGATCCTCATTAGCCTTTGCCCTCTCCTCATGAGAAAGATGCTCAGAATGGTTCGGTTCAACATCATCTTCCTCAACCTCTTCCTCCGCCTTCCACCTACCTTGACAATATGCAAAAATTGACGCAATCATAGACTCTTTCTTCAGAAAGTCAGGCTTAACTTCTGCTTTGAATTGGTGATTGACGGAAGCATAAAAACCACAAGCCACACCTATGGTGACCGTATTGAGTTCCTCCTTAGATTGAGCCAGCTCTTTCTTAACCCTGGCAGAACTTTGTCCTTCTCCTTTAGCTCATGCTCTTTCAAAGCTCAAGCATCCTCAGCAGCCTTAATCTCCCTCTTGGCTTTTTCAACATGTTCATGAAGCATTTTGACCTCTTTCTCTACCTTAACCTTAGCAGAAGCCAGTGCAGTCTTTTCAGGGTTGGCCGAGGCAAGATCAGCTTCAAGCTTAGCCACCTGGCTCGAAAGTAAGGCATGCACACTCCCTAATTCACATGCCTCCATCATCAAGGCCATAGACTATAAGAAGGGAAAGCATAAAACAATTGAGTAACAAAACAACATCATGCAAAATAGAAAAAGAGAAGAGAATATGATAACTAACATAAGACCAGATCTTCTCCACCTTTGACTAGATAGAAGTAGGCGACATCTTAGAGGCTAAGGTAGAAAGAACAAATGGACCTTGTGCAATTCTCCTTGCCCTCTCCATTAAGGCAGGAACATTAACTTCAGATGTAGCTGAAATGACCGCACCAGGGGCAGGACCACCCCGCGAAGAAGATCCAATCAAACCAGTTGGTGCAGGAATCAGAAGAGGAAGAACTCCCACATCATAAAAGGATGGAACTTCAAATGATGGAGAAACAACCACTCTTTTGGAAGGAATAGGAAAACAATCAGACTGTACAAGTGGTCTCTTCAATGTTTTATTTTCTTTCTTCTCCTTTCTCTCCTCCTCCAAATCCACACAAAGCTCAACAGCAACATCGTCATTCATACATCTACAAAAAAGAGGAGATAACAAAATCAAAACCACAAGTATGGCAATTCTAAAATCTGGTACAAGTTACTTATACCTTCAGTTTCATATGGGGAAGGAGTGGGCATAAATCTGCTTCGGGAAAGTATATAATGGGAATGCAGTAAGAAACTGACATGTACTAGAGCATTAAATGTAGATATAGCTGAAAAGAGTTATTCCCAGTGTCGAAAAGAAAGACTAAGATAGGACTGAATAGATATACAAACTAGATGCATAAGACGACAAGTACCCGAACCTACAGTCGCTGCAGATTCGAGGGGAAAGTGTTACACTCATTCTTACGACGAACCACAGCAAAAAGAAACAAATAGTACTTGAAGTCAAAGAAGCTACTCTCATAGCAATAGGGTCGAGTAGGAAACATACCTACTCATAACGTCTAACCGGACCTGATCCCTATCAATAAGGGGAATGGTGCAAAAAGCAACTACCGCACACATTAGGAAAAATGAAGCAGAATACATTGGTTATATCTACGATCAAAGGCCAAACTAGAATAATGAGCCCTGGCATCAGAACTAACGCATGATGATCTGCATTAACCATACTCTTAAAGATCACATTTTTTCAAACGTCTATAGGAACAGGTCTACACAGGCACATATCGAGGCAACCTAGACGATGCCGTACAGAGCCAAAAGCGCTCCGAAGGCGCTATATATAAGGTCAATCGAAATACGCTTCAACATTGACTCAACCGTACAGAAAAATAACAAATGTGGAGCTCTCCCACTATCGCATCGGAAATAGCAAATGGAACAACTCAAATCATAAATAAACCTCGGTCTCATGCCAAACCAGTCTACAGAATGGAATAGGAAATGCCACTCCATTTCGACCCAATGTAGCAACAAATTAAACAAAGATAACAGGAGCATCAACATGGTAGTACGGTCTGAACAATGGGCAATGATTCACCACTAAACCTCTCCACATGCACCAGTCACATACCAATGCCTCTGAGGGGCCTCTTTATCATTTTTCTTAAATCAACTTTCCATTCCAAGAGAAAAGAGGCTGGCATGTACAAACCCGAGCTTCCTGTTAATTTATCAAGCACTCCGCTTCGAATTTCCAAGATCTTGCCAATATCTAGATTTTCCGTCAAAAATCCATCATCAATCTAGGCACAAAGAACAAGCATCATGGATAAGCGACAAGTGGTAAAATCAAAGGTTGGAGATTGAAGGAAAGAATCAAAAGCGGTTACAACGACTAGTAGTGTATTCTCCATACTATAAAAGAAAACACTAAAGGATGAAGTAAAGGATCTTCTTTTTTGGAACCTCTTCTTCTTCTCAAAATCAATGGAGATATTATATGCCTTAGAGGCCATTGTAATCATTTTTTATAAAAATCACAAAAATATAATAATAAACCCCATGGACGTAGGATTAACATTAATCTGAACCATGTAAAAAATCTATGTCTTTTACTTTCATTTTTCTACTATTTAGCTTTTAAATCACTTATCGCTCGCAAAACTTCTCCAACATTTCAACACATAGTTGAAGTGCAATTATTCGGCTGTGTAAGCACTCAGCAATACTGTCGTTTCTTAAAGGTGAGTTTAACAAAACTTAAATTCGTTGATTTCTAATTGTGGGGACGATTAGTCATAAGGTCACCCCGCAGTCAAGTTGAGTGTGGTGAAGCCAAAAAACTTCATCGATCGTACTTTTTTTGAATTTTACATGAGATAAGTTACATAATTGTCCTTATGACACACTCTTAATTATGTCATTCACATCATTAATTATACCATAATATAATAATAAATGCAATAGAGTACTAAACCAAAAGAATACTATATTTCAAGCAAGATTCTCATAAAAGAGTTTAGTAATACAACAAATGACAGAATTATCTCTAGAGCACACATTTAATGCTATAAAAAACATAGGAAAGGTGCAGAGATTTCCTAAATGGCAAGTTATCTTTTTACCTAAAAAAGTATGCCATGGAAAACATGGAAAATATCTACTAAAAGTACATGGTGCAGGCATAGAAAATCCCATGTGAAAAATTCAAATTACGGGCTTATGCACGACGTAGAAATCTCCTACACCTTTCTTATGCCCTTTATATCTTCCTATACCTCTCATACGCCACTTAGGTGGGGTAAAAGATAATTGTGTAGGTAATTTTTTTTTTGAAGCGGTAATATATTTGCGATAAGAAATCAACCAAACATCGGTGTAAATATTTGTACAACAACCACAGGTAATTGCATTATGATTATTTAAAAGATGTACCTTTTAGACATGTATGTAATAATTTCATAATATGTTCAATTTCAATATTTGATATGCATAGTGGTTCAAAAAATATTAGTTTCAACACGAGTGAGAATAGTTTTACATTATCAATTCTAACATCATTTTGACCAACAACCTTTTCTGGAGATTTGAATTATATTGGTTTTATGAAAGAGATGGGTTATAAATAATTTCTTTTCAAACAACGATGATGCTCACAAATTTTTTGCATAATAAATTCAGCATATTCTGGACAAAATTGTGTTTTTATGATTGAAAGCCAATCTTTTCAAATCATTTTTCAGTCTAAAAAATTAAACAAAATAAATCTATTAGACACAAAATGGTGACATAATTGATGGTACGGTGAATCTCAACACTACATGTATAGCTTGAAATACTGACGAACCTTGGCGACGACTTCCAACGGCAGTTTCCGACGGCTTTCGACGAGCTGCCAACGACCGTCAAAAGCCGTCGGAAGTTCGCGTTATTCAGGTCTCGACCGAGACCTTTCTTCCACATTCCAACTGAACGAATTTTTTCCTTCTAAAATCCATAAAACTCATTTTCAAGCTTCCAACCCCAAATTCAAGCTTTCAAATCTTGCACGGCTCCTTAATCACTCTCTGTTGCTTCCAATCTCATGTATAATCTATAATTTTTGCGAAAAACCTAATTTTTAACATAAATCCACACTTGCCTAATTCGATAAATTAGGGCTAATTAGTTAATCTAATTGTTTCTAATAGCCTAATGATGGTTTATAGTATCTCATGAAATACCCATTTCATTTGTTAGCTTTTAATTGTGAAAAGTAGGTATAATTCATGAATTTGTGTATATGTGTAAACCAGTATATATGTGCTATTTTTAGCATTGTTTTGTGTTAATTGGGGTGTTTATGTGATCATATATGCGTGTGTATTTGTGTTAATCATTATATATAAATGGGCACACACATACTAATAATTAAATAAATTATTTTCTATCGAAAACGTCGTAAATAAACAATTTACATATATACTATAAAATGCTGAATTAACCTTATTCGATAAAACAAGCGAAATGTGGTAAATTAATAATTTTTCGAAATATATAAAATTGTAAATTTTCAACCATTTACAAGCAATAATATATTAAATATGTTATATAATAAATAAGAAGTCAAACTATAAAACTTCAAATTTTTGTATAAACTACTTTTTTATTACATCCTTTAGAGAGTTTTTAGACCCATCCGACAAGTGTTGTACATGATCATTATATAGATATTTGTTTTGTCATAAAACAGACATTTATATTCATTTGGTATAATACTTGCTGGATTTGTCCTTTTATTGGACATGTTATAAACATAGTAAACAATTACATATCATACATTATTTTATTTTAAACGATTCACAAAATTTTGCCGTCATTTTTCTTTTTTGTTTCCTGTGTACACACATTTGTGTACAACACAGAAAACATGCATTTGTGTACAATACATTTCGATATTGTATTCTTAGTTTGGGTTAAATTGGCACGTATAAGACTGTGTATCAATAAATTGAAAAATAAAATGGCAATTCATAAACATATTTGTTGAATTCGCTTTAAATAATAACGGAAACGATGTAGAAATTCGTTATCCGTGTAGTAGATATAAACATTTGAAGTATTTATTACCGGATATTGATTTACCATATTAAAAAATAGATATATTTTTAAATGGCTGCATGTTGTTTTGAAAAGAGGACACCACTCTTAGGAAGTGTAGAATATGCAACATGGAAAAATATATGGCGGGATTTGAAATCTTCAACTTTTCTTGTACTATCACCGCACGAGTTAATCTACCACTACACTACTGTTCTACAACATCGATTTTTGAAAGTTAATTGACAACTGGTTTATTTTTCTTTGTTAAGTAAGTTCTGGTCGTTTGTATTAAAAGCATACCAGCGTGCATACTAAGCTTGCAATGATGATACTGGAGTTTCTCTGTCATATTTTTCAACATAAAGACATCTATATGAAAAGTTGATTTGTTTTCTGAATGTACTGAACACTTTTCAACTACCTCCAATCCGGTTATTAATTTTTTTAATCAAACATCATCCAAAGCACACATTTGAAGCCATGATGCAAAATCCATGAATAACGAAGGTGGAAATCAAAATTCTCCCTCTATACTCAAACTAAAAGGCATAGAACTTGAAAACAAGTTACTTACCTATAAATATAGATACATTCTACTTCAGTTGGAGTTAGAATCATCCACATCCGTTACTTCTAAACATCTTAACTTGGATAAAGATGAATGATCAGTCTCAAAGAGAAATTGACTGCATTGAAAAATGACAACAATCTACTCAGGAAAAAGGAGCTAAAATGTCAAGAAACTATCAAAAACTTGCTAAAGAAGACTAAAAGGGTATAATGAATATGAATTTGAGAGTCAGAAATTGTTTTAATTATTAAAGTATAATGAATTAAGATATTATGCTATTAATTTCAAATGTATTTTTATTTGTTCATGCAGGCATGGTTTATGGAACAAAGACAGAAACTCCTAGAGGAAACAGGTCGAGAGCAGCAGCTGACTACGGACGAGGAGGATGCCATTTTTGAGTCAGTCATGGATTCACCTTCATGGAAGATGAGTTACAATTTTGGCAATCAAGCGGTAATGAATAATATATTTAGATATAACAATTTAGTAATCTTTCAGTTCTAAAGAACTTCATATTGATTTAGTTTCGATAATAAGCTTATAATATAACAATTAAAATATTATGTTGTAGCTTCGATAGTAAGATTATAGTAATTGAACTTTTACTAAATTAAATAAGTATTGCAAGGTTGACAGATGAGAGCCAACTAAAGCAAAGTTTAGATCGATGTAGCAGAGATGGAGGAATTGAGAGCTAGAATGGCGCAGCTGGAGGAGCAAAACCATCGGCATGCCATTGAGTTGATTGGACCAGCGTTGCTGAGTACATGCAGCAATATGGTGCCCGCTTTTCATCTTTAACTGGTTCAGAAGGTTTCAGAGGTGATTGGCAGGAGTAACATGTATGTTTTTTATGTTATGCGATATTGTTTAGTATTGTTTGATGATACATTGAGATAGTGTGGTTGGACATTTTGAGATGTTTTGCATATTATTTGATGGTGCATTTGGTGATGGCCAGTTTGACAATTGTGAGTTAATGGAGTTTGTTGATGTTCCACGGTGTATATATTATATGATGGCATGTATGTATATTATGTTAACGAAGTGTTGGTTGGTTTGATATTATGCGAGTTATGGTTGTTTAAATTTCTTTATGTGATTTGAGTATATTTGTATGATTTGAGATTATATTGAATATCTGAATTCAAATATGTGTTTGTGTGTGACTATATTATATTTCTGAATTGTATATTTGAGGTTAGCATGTAGCAAAAATCTGAAAAAATGCTTCAGGTATTTCGACGGCTGGTGACGACTTACAGGTCAATATTTTTCAACGGCTTCCGACCGGCTAGTGGCGGTTTTGTTGCTTCCCTCTGATCGACCGCGTGTCTTCGACGGCCGTCTAGAGCCGTCGAGTTTACTGATGGAAGCCACCGAAAATTTTACGATGGAGGCTGCTGAAAGCCATCGGAAAAACTGTGCACGACGGACAAATTGCGAAGGTTTTTTGCATCGGTTTTCGATGGCTATCGACTGTTTTCAGCCTTCAAAAATCGTACATTTTGTTGTAGTGCAAGCATTGGATTGTCTTTTGATTTAAATACATGTGTAAACATAATGATATCCAACGGTCTAGATTTATTTTGTCGACGGTTGTGTTTAATTTTATGTCAAAATAGTAGACTCCAAAAAAAATCTGCTACATTTTCTTACTTAAAATACATGCAACAAATTCTAATATCAATGTTAGGGAATAGATATTTTGAGGTAAAATTTATACAAATTCAAAAAGCATTTCAAGAGATCATCATCAACGGAAAAGCAAATATATATACATAGATATTTATCAGAATAAGTGGACATGTGATGATGGTTTACTCAAAGTTGCACATATTTCGTATGACATGTACAAGTGAAAAGATTAAACGCCTTGAAACATGCACTCTTGTCATACGTGATATGTGCAACTTTGAGTAAACCATCATCACATGTCCACTTATTCTGATAAACATCTACACATATGTACTTTTCCGTTGATGACGATCTCTTGAAATACTTTCTGAATTTGTTTAATTTTAGCTCAAAATATCTATTCCTTAAAATTGATACGGTTAGAATTTATTGTATGTATTTTGAGATATTATCGCAATGACACTTGTTCAAAAGCTTATGACCAAGTAATAAGGAGGAATCATGTCTCCAACGAACTATCATATATCTAAATTCGTACATCAAAATTAGGTCGTATGTTATTTTATTTTATTCTTAACTTTTTCCCTCTATTTTTCTCCTCCTACTAAGGAAGTAGAATAACTGAAGATATGAAAATGGCTCTTTTTGTGGGTTAACGAAAAATATTTTTCCGTTAGTTCTGTAGTTTTATATTAGTTCCATGTTATTGTTGTGCTGATGAACAAGGATTTTCAAATGTAATGTTGTACAATGTTTACTTCAAGAATCTGAAAGTAAACCGTTGAACATCATAGGTTGTAGATAGCATATTAAAAAAGAATTTCAAACAAATATATCGAGTGGAAGTTACACAATACTCTCTCATACAAGAAAGATGACTTTTAGTCTTTCAAACATGTCCTATGAATGCTATAACAACAACGGTATGAATGCTATAACAACAACGGTATTAATAATGATTATCACAAGTATATAAAATGAAGGCATCTGCTTCTATACATCCGTCTCTTTTGTATTAACCTCATCTGTTTAACGAAATAATCTGATATGGCTTGCCAACTACCACAAACATTTACTTCTTGTTAAATCCAAACAGTGATTTAATTGCATTGATGGCACTCTCATTGATAAACGACTCATCGAACCTCTTCAATAGTATCTCAAATTCTTCAGAAGTTCTTAGGTTAGCTAGGTCAGGATCAGTTCTAATCCTCTGTTACATTCGACATGTTAATAACAATGAAGTCTAAAATTTCATAGTAAACAATGTAATGTTGCTGTTTGTATCATATCATACCTTGTAATCTTCATATCCTGCTTGCATTGCATCTTCCAGTGCAGAAAGACCAGCTTGCACCTGCAAGGCAAAAAACACACGATTATATTTTTTGATTTCAGTATAATTCACTAAAACATAATGTTAGAATTTCATTTGAACATAATAGACACCTGATTGAGCTTAGAATAGCAACATGCGACATTGTAGCTTGCAATTGAAGCCTCGTTGTATTCTGGTTTTGATCCCAGTACTGATTCGAATTTCTCCAGTGCCTCTTCATATTTTCCACTCCTAAATATTCCAAATAAACAGCAAGTTATTAAGCTACTTCAATTTCTTTCAAAGAATTTACGATGAAACGAAATGTTTGTATGTTACTTATATAGCTTCAGTCCTTCACGAAGATCGTTCTCCCTTTGCTTCTTCTGTTCCAATTTTCTCATGTAGTTTTGCGCCTAGAATTCAATGAATTTTCAGAGTTAATTGCTATAAATGATATCTGCATGTTTGATCATCTGAGCTCATGAGTATTTGGTTTCATAGTTAAGTATTCAACTTTACCCTACACGGTCATATCACTTGTAAATTGAGCTAGCGGTCCTTGACAAGAACACAAGTTCAGTACTGACTTAATTGTCTAAAGAAAAAACTAGAGCTTATATGATACCTGTATTTCTCGCAATGTGCTGCTAATTACACCCGAATTTCGTTCAGCCCTTATAATCTCCTTTTCAGTAAGCTCACCTTCATCTATAGGCTTTCCTGCAAATTTTATTATAATAAACAATAACAGTTAGAATAACAAGAAATGTTATCGTAAACATTGTTCTAGGTAAAATGAACTGATCTACCTAGACCATTTCATTGTAAATGTAATAAGCCATTGGAGAATAATCTCACCAAATCTCCTCTGCATTTTCATAAGCAGAGGTCCAATTCTTTGTCGAATGGTATACATGGTTCTTCCATATTCTGCTGCTGGCCAAATCTCAGTTCCAAACACAGCACTACATTATAACAGCCATAGAAAGAAGTTGCAAACTTATGCAAAATCAAGTATCTAAACTGATAAAAACTGTAGCTTTTTAATGTGGAATGAATGGCAGATAAATAGTAAATAAAGACAAAATAAACCTGGTAGCAATAACTTTATCACCAACACTAAAAACTCCAGTTTTATCAGCTGCTCCCCCAGGCAATATTGCATCAATGTAAGTGCTACCATCTCTTCCTTTTATGAATTTTAATCCATATGGTTTATCGATCTCCACCTCATATTCTTCGAATTCTCTATCTTCTTCGCCTTCTGATTTCTCTGTAGCAGAAGATGACGATGCTCTCACTGCAAATTCTACCTTTTTTACTGCTAAATATTGTGTGTGTGAAAATATAGCTAAAGAGTGTTTGGATAGAAAGCTTTTGCTGAATGAATTGTTTTGTATGATCATTGATTTTGGTTTTGGAAGTGGATGAGATGAACATAGAGAATGGTTTGCTATTGTTGCTACTGACATGATTTTCCTCTTCTTTATTTGATTTTCTGAGTGTTATAATTTTGACATTGTGGGTTCTTTTTTGTGGGAATGAAGTGTTTGGAAGGAGGAGAGGTGGAAATTAAGAGTAGCGGATCAGAAAGGAGTTGATTTTTGTGGTTGCTACTCGTTTGTGATGTTGCTATATACATTATAGACTGAGAAGAACACAAAATTGTTTGAAAAATTATTGAGTGGAAAGTTTATCAGTACTTAAATCAGATCCTATGGTATGAACTGAATGGATAATATGTGTCCTACCACTACAAAACCATAGGTCATTTCCACGACCACCAAACGTTTATACCAAGTCAATTATTAGGAAAACTTTACCAGACACATCGTATGGTAAATTAACCGTTTTAATAGAACAAAATCTATAATGGTTTTTCAAAATCGACAATAACACTAATTAAACTATCCATTTAGGTGCATGTTTATTGAATAGTAATACAATAAAATAGATGAGCAAATATAATTACAATGCTAAAAATATCAACATTTTCATTTTTCTAGAAATAGCAAACGTGCATCTAACAATTATCGATAAATTGATAACAGTTACAATATACGATAAACGGTAATGACGTACAATTTTTATTACTACTGAAAATGATATGACAATGATATTTGTAAAATGATGTTGCTAAAGGCTAACTATTACCAAAATCATCTCTAATCATGGTTCCCAAAGGTTAAATAAATCAAAATAGAAAGGTTAGTAAGAACTCGGGGTAGCTTCTTGGCAAAGAGTACGATAACAAAATAACAACTTAACAAGGGAATAAAAACAACTAATATTAAAACTCAAACACAACAGCAGCTAATGTTTTACAAAAGCAAATCCTACAACAAACACATAGAACACCGAGGAACTTCAGCCCCAAAGAGGTATCTGATACAAGATCATCAGACATACACAAAACACAGACGATAACTTACACAGTAACACTTCTACACCAATACTGTAAAAATTTCCTCTCCTGTTATTGACACACAACCTTCATCGAGGTTTTCTACAAAGGAGGGAAATGATAACACAGCTTAATACTTCCTTGAACCAATCTTCAGTAGAACCCTCCTCCCATATTGATGGTGTCTAAGCGCCGGTGCATGAGACCTGATTGCCTCCACTAGAGATGCACGAAGACCCCCCTAATGTTGAAATAAAATTTACGTTATCATAACAAGTCATCTAAATGAAGTAAACTAAGAGATTTATAAGTAGGTCGCCAATTATTTGCTCCAAGATCACTAAGTCAAAATCAAACGAAGCATGACATTCACAAACCTTAACTAATCAAATATATTAGTTAAGATATTTCTGTCAATGACCTGTGCTAATACTTAATAGTGATATGACATTTCGACTGCCAGGCTTATACTACAGCGATGTTCCAAACAAATTTAAGTTGTACAAATACTTGTGTATGTTAATAGTGATACGACATTTGCTATTTACTCTTGAAAAGATTATGATATATCCTGGTAATGAAAACAGGTATTTTAACTTCCAACATGTGAACTATAGTATTGGAGAAGTTGGTGTCAGTTGTTAGGCGAAAGATTTCCTTGCTCATTGCAAACATATAGAAACAAGATGGAAATTAAAAAAAAAAAAAAGAACTGAAATTGTTTTCTTTCTAAACCTAAGGAGTGTGAAATTTCAAAAAATAAAAAAAAATACCCTGCTTCGAGCCACAGCTTTCTGAATGACATAGTTGCCAAAAGGATTTTGTAATATATGGAGAAAGCGAGGACACGACATAATTTCCCTGATGATTTTAACAACATCTTCTTCTTCACAGAACAGAAAGCACACCTCCACAACAGGGCTGCTGTGTTTCAGCATTGACATGTACCCATAATTTCCCTTTAACTCACTCAACACAGCAGCAGTTACCCAAGGAATCTTTTGTGCCAGGAGAAATTGCACCAAGTAATTTCTACATCATCATTAGTTGTAAAGGTTTTTAAAACTATATCAGTAATCTAATAATAACCTGCTTTTTACACTAAATTACATAAGTATTAGCAAAGTGATTCTGCATGTAATAGCACCAAGGTAGTGCGATTCTGTTAATAATACAAGTGTTAAGACCACGAGAAAAAACATAACATTGTATGATTTACTGGCCAATACAAAAACACTATGTTGTTTAGATATAGACTTACACTTGCTTAGGAAACGATTTTCAGAAGAAATAATGTAAATAAGATTTGGTACTTGAAGCATTTATTTTAATAAACATTGCTACTTTAAGACAACTAGACTATGAATCAAACCCATGACCCTTTTTCTTTTTCTATGTGACAGAGACGTGATTAAACGCCAGTTTTTGTTGATGTCTAAGAGAAAAATAAAAATAAAAGCTTACGCAAATGGATCTTGAGCCAACACAAAGGAATAAGAAGATATCCTAGACATTAGCCTATTTCTCTGATCATCATTGGAATGAACGATGCATTTCTGAAGCACACAGCAGCCTTGACGATTAGTTGCAATTTCAACACAGTTTTGAATTGCAGCATCAATGACGAACTGTAAAAAATATATATTAATTTCTTACAGTATAAAATTTAAGAACTGTTGAGAGTTGACTACATTGTGCAAACTGTAGTGAATTAGTAGCACATATGACATTTTAGTTATGGTTGTAAACGTATATGTGCAAGGTCAGCTTTAAAAATATTTGGGACTAAGACTAAATTATAATTAACCTCCTACACATATATAATTCTAAAATCGGTTGTTAATAAAACGTCTCAAAACTAAAATCATTCACATTGATTATTTACTATGATAAATGTCACAGCGTTATTTTGGATAATAAATGCATATGCTACTCGTACTACTAGGTTTATAAGACATATATAATTAGTGATCATTATGAATATGGAGCCTAGGACGTAGCCCAATGGGCCATCCTTATGGCTGGCTCTGTGGGTTTGTGTGCACACACATATAAACTATTGTTAGGTTGCTACATTCATTCAAATATTATGAAATTTTTGGAGAAATTTCAATGAACTCTAAGTAGGAGATTTGAAACAATCAACAATATTGTTAGACTACCAAGTATTCACACAGTGGATGAAGTTATTTATAACAGAAGACGGTATAGAAAATGCTTCAAATTGGGGTTTAGAATTAAAACTTACATCGTTCTGCTCATGCAAAAAGCGCTTTAAGCAGCACTGCGCAACATGATTACCATTAATGTTTTTCATCAATGTAACAATATTATCCTTCAAAGCCGAAATAATCTTATATGCCTGCTCTGGCTTTTTAAGAGTTTCAATAACTTTTTGAATAACCCGGGTTCTGCAAAATTTCAAGAAGTAAAGCATAACAGTAAGAAAAGGTAAATACATAAAAATGATATCAACATATAGAATGTCACATGAGAAAAGCGATTACCCATGCATGTTGCACGAAATCTCTATAATTGTCCCCTCGTTGTTAGTTAAAGCATCTATTATTTGCATCCTCTGGTCTTCATCACAAACCTCAGCCATCCTTTGCACAAGATAATTACCAAAAGGATCAGTGGCGAGCTCCACAATATGTTCTATGAGTTCAGAGAAAATTTTGTTTTTATCTTCTAAGCTACCATCAGTAAATTTTCTCTGTAAGAAGCGACAACCATGTTGATCCTTTGCTAAAGGGTAGATTTTCCCGGCAACTTCATCAATGGTAGTGTATCTCATTTGAACTGACCTCGAATCATATAATGGATTCATCATGCCACAAGAAGAGCTCATAAATTTCCTTCGTAAGTAGCTTTTTGGTACATGTGGTGCTTGGTTGGCGAAAAAGGATGAGCTAAACCTTTGTGGCCTTGTCACACTTGGTCGACTCGATCTTGACACCATCTGTTGAGGATAGGGCTGCATTGTAGCATTGTCCAGATAAGTGGGGTACGGGTCATAGCAATGTTGCATGCAACTTTCAACTGATGGATCAATGTATGGATTCATGCCTTTTAGTAATTGATTTTCCCGCTCCCTTTGCATTCTAATATATCTCTCCTCCTCAATTCGTTGCATCTGTAGAATTTGAAGCTCTGGTTCATAAGGGTGAACTCTAGATGTTAATGGCACCGCATCGTTAATATGACAAGGAAAGTTTGATACAGCTTCATTAGCATTCATCGAAAACGGGTCAGTTTCAAATATAGGATTGCGGTTGTTAAAAGATCGTTGGCTAGGTGGGTTATCCATTAGGCTTAATGAAGCTAGCATTTTACTCTCGGCATCGAGGATCATGGAGAAATCATCCAAGTTATTGGAATTGTCTGGTATGCACGAGTTCATGTTATTGAGCATCGGCTGATAAGTACTGTAAGGGTCGAATAGCAATCTAGAATGTGGTTCTTCTATCGACATAGTTCTAGAAATCGATGGATCGCTAAAGGTCTGACTCGGATTTCCAGCATGTGTATTCTCCATATTTTGATGATAGAGTTCTCTCATCAAGCTTTGATAGTCATCATGGTCTTTTTCTGTCCTCCTTAATCTTTCCATTTAATCCTGTAAAAGAGCAAAATAATAATGCTGGACATGTAAAAATTCAGTGTATTTGCAAGTATACTTGATTAGTATTAGTACATTAATCAACCTAACAGAAAGGACTAGCTACATTTAACAATTTAACAAAAAAAAGGTATATTCAATGGCCAAACTATAAAATTACCTCAAAAAAAAAAACAATAATGATAATCCAATCAAAAAAAAGCTAAACGTTCAATTGATTGCATAATACATACGTTTTGGTACTGCCATAGAATGATACAACAGTGCAATTACGGTTTTGCCCTTCAGCCAATATCACAATGGAACAGTTAGCCCCAAATTACATGACATCACAAACATCGATATATATGATAAACAAATCTATGTACGAAACTACTAATGCTATGATCCACCAAAAAATAATAATGATAAATAAATAACAGATCACTCTGTTTCAGATTAAAAACACAATAGTAAAAGACAACAAACGTTTTTTCTATATCGATTTAAGATTATATTAGACAACCAAAATTGCTGGTAAATCAATAAATGCGTTTGACAGATAAAAACATCAGAACATAAACCCAAATCCCAAAACAACATAACAATGTAACCAGATCATAAACCCTCAAAATAGCTTTAGAAAAACAAAACAAAACCCATTATATATCTCGTCGTCTACGACAAAACCCAGAAATATTTTCAACACCTGAAGCAAACCCAGCAGACAAAAAACTAAAAGGCGAGCGTATGATTAAGAAAAAATAGCTTACGGATGCAAATCTCACCTTGAATGAAACAGTAGAGTAAGAGAAGAGGCAAACTTTTATGCGAAATTTCTGTTTATTTTTGGGTTTGAAGAGATGGGGTTTTTGAGAATTTGATGGGAAGATGAAGAGATTGATATTAATGGGTTTTAGGAATGAAAATAGGATTTAAATAGATATTTTAATAGAGAGAGAGAAAGACGGGGATCAAAATAAAATTTAAATTTGATGAATTTAAATGGAAACAGATAATTTCTCTCACTTCAGGATTAAGTTTTACTAGTTCTAGCTATGAGTTTGTTTCCCCGAATTTGCAATTAGCCATGACATGCATTGCATGCATGAATGGTTTAATCGGGTTTTGGGTTATTAACGGGTTTTAGATTTAGACCGGTTTAAATGTTTGTTCGGTTTAATATCTTATTATGATTATTATTAACTGAATTTTCAATATAAAAAAAAGGTGGGAATAGCTAGAGCTAATACAAACTGAAAGCACATGGGCGCAAAACGTACATGATACAAACTTTTTTTTTTGTTAACTAAATCTTTACCAAAAAATTAAAGATGAAAATACTTATCCAAACATGTTACGATTGATAGACACTAAAAGTCTTTCTATTGTCATCCATTGTATTTAATTATTTTATGACGGTGATTTAAATTTTTCAATAAAACTAGCTAAAATCCATGTGCATTATGCTGTTTCTAGATAAAATAAAATATCAATATTTCAAAAAAAAAATTATTTCAATTACAGATGGGATGCGATTTAATTAGTTTACGTTTGTATGAATGAGATCTAGATTAACATGTCATTTATTTATTTCAAAATACGACATTAACTTTTCTTATAAAATAAGATAAATTCCATGTGCATTACGCTGTTTAAGGATAAGAAGAAAATATCAATATCTGAGATGAAATTTATTTTCGATTATGGATAGGATATGATTTAATTAGTTTAATGTTGAATGAATGAATGTGATTTAAATACTTCACTTAAAGATAAGATCGAGATTAATATGCGCAAAAAACAAGGTAAGATAAAAGAAAAAATATTCGAGCGGATAAGACGTCTAATTTTTTATTTTATGTATTATCGACGTAAAGATATTTTGGGTTGCAAGAAACTCCAATAAAGTAATTGCTATGGATTGGAATTACAAATTAGTGTTAGCGATCTAAGAATTTGATTCGCTGTGATTTTACTAAATTATCTTGGTTTAAATACATTATAGTAAAACAATATTGATATTTTTCTCGAAAAAAATTGACGGTAAAACGTTTTATTGTGGGATTAAATTTTATTATTTGAACTAGTCAAAACATATATTATGCTAAAAAAGGGTAAAAACCAATACTCCAATAAAATATTTAATTCAAGAATGCGGGTGGCATATGTTGCCAATTTTATTTCATAGAAAAAGGACTGACTGTCTATTCAGCATGATCCGCGTACGGTAGGGAAATATCGGTTTCATCCACGATTGGAAACATTAATTACTATAAATGAAAACATTAATCATGCTAATATAATTAGCTCAACGCAAATTGGCAGAAGAAAAGGAAATCAATAAATTACTTTAATTAGGCTCAATTAATGCCTTTTCCATTAGCAGCCAAGTAGAATAATTATATCTTTAATTAATTGTTACTTAAATCGCGATCGATTTGGTAACGGAAGTAGAATTTTGACCTTCTCATTAATTTTAAATTTTCGAATCATCAAAATCAGTACGATCAAAGTTGTGCGCTTTGCAGAAAAAAAAAAAACATTAAAGAAAACGAGCCTGACCAAATAACAAACCTGCAGCATTTGTTTTCCGTGAAAAGTACACGTGTTACAAAATTCACTAGCAATTTAGCGATTTGCACCCTATATATAAGTTTATTAGCGGAGCGTGCTACACTCTATATTATTTGTCCCAAAATTCATTTATTTATTTATTTTTCTTTTTTCTACAGGTTAAATGCAGAAATTTATTATGAAGCAACCAGAAAGTAGAGAATAATAATGCAATGAAACAAATATGGTAAAATGAAGAATGGCAAAGAATTTTCCAAATGTAACACCAACAAGTCATGTTGTAAGTGCAGCGAGTAAAAGCGTGTAGATATCGAAAATAGAAGGACTCGTTTTCGCCTCATAAATGAGTAGGTCCGTTCTCCTTTGCTTTTTCCATTCTGATTTCCTATTCCGAGGTTGTTTTACTTTTCGTGTAGTGCGTCTGTTTGCATTGCGCATTTATTTGCATTGACTTGGAATCATTTTAAACTAATAATTATATTTGTATCCCTCACAAATGTACGTTTGTCTCTTATTCCATTCTGCATCAGTTCTTATGATCCGGACACTCAGATATTCTTGCACATACCTCTGTTTCTCTTTTATACGTTTTAATTTGCTTACAAACAAGCATCAGTACTATTCTTTAGTAAAAATAGATATATAAGAACCATAAAACACAACTTTATCGGAAACGTTTCGTCCATTCAAAATTGTTTAATAAATTATGCTTACTTTGGTTGATTCAAACCTTGTTTATTGTGATGGTAACAGTTTATTTTGAATGTTTTTTATATAATAAAATTGAAGTCAAAACGACAATTGAAAGCGTACGATTAATTATTCAAAATGATGGTGACATTCAAATTACGTTTTTTCTAAAATTATTTTCAATGTTTCTCACATGATAGTGGTTGTCTTTTTAAATCTTTCTAATTGCTCTTTACACATCGCTAGAGAATATTTTAGTGAATTACACGCTAAACGTTGTAAAAAATTATGAAAATTTGCTATATTGAATACCTTAGATTCAAAGAAATAAGGACAAAAAGATAAAAGATTATTTTACCATTTGGATTGTTGAAAAAACAAATGAATTATCAAAGGAGAACGATGAAATAATGCCATCATGAAAATTAATCGCGGAAGAAAAAAAAAGGAACATATAACCTTTATTGATAAAGTAACAAAAAATAATTGACATTCCTTTTATAATTATCTAGTTTTCAAAATAGATTTTGGAATATTTAAAAGTTGCTTCTTGAGACTGTGAACATTTTAAAATTTTAAAAATGTAAAATATCATAGTTTCGAATTTATAATATTTTAAGAGTAAAGTTTTAAATGTTAAATTAAAAAATTAAAAAATTTATATTGTATGAAAATTTAATTTATTATTTGTCCCCAGTAAAAGGTACAACCAAATTTCTGATGAACTAACTATCAAATTTGCTTTCCACGCATCATGCTTTACAATGCATACAACAATTTTTTGTACAAAATAATATACATCACTTTTTTTTTAATTTACATACATCATACAAAATTACCCTTATTCCATTAGCTAATCGTTATCGCAGTAAAACAGTACCAATAGTAAAAGAAAACAAAACATCTCAACAAAATTAATTTACATATAAATTTGTTAACAACATTTGCATTATTTTAACCATTCACATAAATCTACAAATCAAACACGCATGACAATATAAACTCAAACCCTTAAACCCCAAATCATAAACCCTAAAAATCACCATAAAACAACAGGAAAAAAGAAAACACATCGGTATTAAAAAAGAAAAAAAAAACCAAATATTTTCAATGCAAGAACAAAACGCAGCAGACAAAAAGCAAGTTCGATTATATGATTAAGAAAAAAGATGGCAAAAATAGATTAAGAATGTACGTCTCACCTCGAGTGAAACAATAAATTAGAGGAGAAGCAAAATTTTATGCGAAATTCCTGTATTTATTAGATTTGAAGAGATGGGATATTGGAGAATTTCGTTCAAAGCGTGAAGAGACTGATATATTTAAAGGAAGCGAAAGATATTATCGAACTGGATCAAATAATATTGAAATTAAAGGACCGATTCAAAGGGAAAGCAGATTTTTTCTGTCATTAAGGATAAAGGTCTTTTACCAGTTCCAGATATAGGTCTGATTTTCTAATTTGCGAGCCATGCCATGCATTCAATGCATAAATGGTCTTATCGGGATTTTAGTTAATTTTATCGGGGATTTAGTTAATTTTTGGATGAGTTTAAGGTTTGTTGAGTTTAATTTTATATCTCATGTTCATTATTAGCACTAGTGTAAATCACATGAACACCCATCCAAATCCAGAAACATTCGCTTTAAATTTTATAAAAAAAAAATGGAATGATATTTGCAATGCGTGCAAAAACTTTTGTGGTGAAACCACTTTTATTTCAACTAGTTTTGTCGTTGATATCGGTTGCACATTGATAGTGAATTCCATTAATAGATGGTCGGAAAGAGAATGGTGTTGAATATTGCAAATCGATTATGAAATTCCGTTGATTAGTGCATGACATTTTCGGAATTTTAAAAATACATGGTGAAATCATATACATTGAATTCCTTTATTAATAGTAGTGATAAAATAAAAATAAACAAAAGATTAAAAAATTCCTCCCATACATTGTCTCCTTAACCTAAGAGGTTTTGATTTAATAATCCTTCCCATTAGAATTATATGTGTGTTTGTGAGCTAAGATGAATAGTCCTCTGTATTTAGCAACATTTGTAGTCTTCGATATCAGTTACAAGTTTATATTTAAATATTTGATTCATGTGACCATAGAGAGAGAAATAAATATTTAAATAGAAACTCGTGGCATTTAACAGAGGCTACGAAACAGTGCTAAATAAATGGTGTTGTTGATCCTACCTTTATATATATATATATATATATATATATATATATATATCATTCAGATTTGTATGAGATAAATTGTTTATAATAAAATAAAGGAATACTTAGACGTCAAAACCAACAACTGAGTAATCTCGCAAGCTAAATAAGAAATCATGTAGGGTGTGTTGGTCATGGAAAACGATCTTGAATAAACGTTCAACTGTAAAACGTCCAACTTAACTCAGATAAGTAAGACATCACTGTTACGTTAGCATTTTAATATGGAGCGTTTGGACCCTAAAAAAAGTAGAACTACAATAAGTCGGGCATAATATATATTTTCTGAATTTTCTTTTGAATTCCTTGTAAATAACTAATAATACTTCTTATCCAATACTATACATTAATTATTAATAATTAAATAATAGTTATTGCAAATAGAAAATAAACATTATACATAACACATTACTTCATGTTGCTCGTATTTCCCACAAATAAAGAAGTGGGTCGACCTGCTTAGACATCCTCATTTTCTTTTGTCCACATATCGCAACTGTCCGCCTCCTCAATAGATCCAACCCGAATAGCAATGATCAAAGCCTAGGTGTCATCTCCATATGGGCACAGCCTGTCTGCTTTACATATTACATGTTTGCTTGGGTAGGTCCATTCATAATATACATTATCCATTTGACAAGATCGACAGTAAGCCCTCCCCCCCTTCGGGGCAACTGGCGACAAGGTCAAGGCGTTATTACCAGAAGTTGGAAGTGTCACTATTCGGAATTTCGAACACTTCCTATTTAAATATCTAAAATATTTGTATCTTGGATTTAATATAAATAAAAATTTGATTTTATAACCTTATTAACCCCATTTTAAATAATAACTAATGATAAAACATTTATTTACAAAAATAAATAGCTCAAAGTAAAATCGATATTATGACCAAAAATCATTTTATCAATAAACGACTTTTTATTTAACAAAAATTGCTCGAACTCTTTGGAACTTGTATGGTAACACATGAACACATTAACAATAACTAAATACCTCTTTTTTCATGAAAAATCAATTAGTAACTAAAAAGAATTTGAGGGGACAAAAAACCTTGATTTAAGACATGGTTTAGGGAGTGAATCATGAAGGCATGGGCAAGCATGGCAAAAGGGAGTGATTATGGAGACAAAAGGACCCATGATTCAAGGCATGAAAGGTGGAGTGTTTTATGGAAGGTATGACATGAATTAATGAGAGAAAGGAGTGGAGGAAGCTTTCTTGGGCTAAAGTGGGGAGGGGTAGTTAGGTCCTTTGCACTCTTTTCTAAACTCCATAAATACACACTCATATACTTTCTTTGGTTACTAATTCATTTGAAAAGAAATCACTCTTTTACACTCTTATCTCTTCACAAACCTCTTTAATTAAAAGAGGCTCTATCAAACACTCTCTAGACTTCTTCATACTCATGTTGTCATCATTAAACAACATAGGAATCACTTCTATCAACTTTGATCTCAAAGAATCAAAGAATTTTCCCCCTTTTTCGTCATGATCATGTGGAATTAGAGACCATTCTCCCTTGGTCGTGCACTTTTTTGTGGAATTCTAGGCTTGGTTTGACTTCTTCGGTTGAGGGTAGGAAGTAGTGTGTTGTTTCTAGTTTGTGGTAGGAAGTGGTGGCTTCATCTTTGATTTGAAAGTGAGTTA
The DNA here is from genome assembly GCA_030765085.1 of Allium cepa. Taxonomy (NCBI): domain Eukaryota; kingdom Viridiplantae; phylum Streptophyta; class Magnoliopsida; order Asparagales; family Amaryllidaceae; genus Allium; species Allium cepa. Next base: position 220,439,970 of record CM060946.1, read on the forward strand.
TCACAGTTCTTGAATGAATCTATAAACTTGTCAAATTTTCTTGTAAAAACTATGATAATATATCGTAGCTACTTAAAGATATAAACCCTTATTTGTGTGCTTTGAAAAGCATATGATTTGTTTATTTGTCATGCCTTGGAAGGCTTTGATTTGTGTTATTTATTTGGCATATGCAATGGACATTTTGAATTTGGACTTGGACCTAATATGGTGCATATGTAATAGAGTAGTAATGTGATTGCCTTTATAGCGATAGTCAGTATAGAAGCACTTTGATGTTGTTGTTTCCATCTTTCTTTTCTACCTTATTTTCTTGCTATGTTGAGTATATATTATTCTATGCTTTCGTGTGATGTGATTTTAATGTGCGAATCACACATTTGTAGGTATTTGAATTTGAATGTAATATGGAATTGTCCGTATAATGATAATCGCTATAAACGCACTTTGATCCTTCTTTTCTATCTTACTTTTAAACTCTATCTTTTGAATATTTTCAAATGAGATGTTTCCTATACTTATAGTATTATAAAAGGAAGTAAGTAATTTAAGTTTAAAAGTTATTTTGTTTATAAAACAAAATTTCAAAAGTTATAGCCCATATAGTGATGGCCTCTATGGATGCACTTTGGAAAAATACATTTTTAGTAAAGTTTAAAATGTTATTACTTAGATATTTTTATGAAATCATTTCAGAGAAGTTTTATACAAGATATATAAGTATTTTAAAAGAAAGTTTGAAGTACAGATATATTTTAAAAGAATTTATTTTTAATTATTAACGTAAAAGGTTTTTCTTATTATACAAAACTTGTTTACTTTATTAAAGTAGTAAAAAATTTAAAATCAATTTCAAGTAACTATTTTTAAATTAATATTTTATACGACTATTTGTAACTTATCTTTAATTATTTTAAAAGGTATTTTATATACAGATAACTTACAAAACTAGTTTAATATTTTAGTAAAGTATAAAGAGTTTTATTTCATTTTTTTAAAGGCTTATTTTCAGTTCTATTAAATATACTAACTTTATAAGCAAGCCATTTATATCAGTTTTTCTAAAACATTTCTAACTTATGCATAAATATTTTCAAAGACTATTATGGAAGAAGTGATAAGATGTTACACCTTAAAAATGACATGTAGTTTATTTGCATAATGGAATAATAGTAATACTATACTTAATACTAAAGCCGAGCGAGAGACTTCTCTATTTGTGGAAGTCAAGATTGTTGTTTGAGTAGGGATGAGCAATAACACTCCAATCTACTGGCTTCCCTCTTGACCGAGGAATAACTAAATTGGAATATCAGAAATGTGTTAAGTATATGAATCTTGGTTTTTATAAGCAATAGTTTTTTCACTAGATAGTGGATTAGTAGACAAATAAACTTGACTAAATAAGATAAGTACATAGTTTTGGGTTGTAGTAAACAAGGATTGAGTAGCATTTGTTTTTGGCCCTTATTAATTATAACTAAGACTATAATTCAAAGTATAATTAAGACTTTAATAAATAATACTTAAGGATAATTATAAATAGATTGTTTTGGATTTGTTGCGATAATATTTAAACAACATGTCCTTAATACTTATAAATGTAACTAGATTTTTAAAAGAGAATTTTAAAGATAATGTTCAAAGTATAAATTGTTTTGTATTTGTTGTGACAATGTATAAATAACACTTTTCTTTGACCCTTATAAATATAATAAGATATTTAAAAGAGAGTTTTAAAGATAATGATCAGATGAGAAGTGTTTTGGGGTTTATAGTAAAAAATGTTTTACTAAAATTTGTTTTTAAACCCTTGAATTATATTTTAAAGTGGAAAAGTATTGTTAAATGATTATGTGTATACTTGGATCTTTAACAGGGAATTTTAAAGATAATATCTAGTATGGAATCTTTTTGAATAAAGATAGAAAAAGTGTATGTTTAAAATACTAAAGGTAGAAGAAGGTTATAGTAATAATGTTTAAGAAACAATCGTTTTTGACCTCTTTGATTTTAGTTTAAAGTAAGTAAACTTTGTTAAGTGATTTGTGAATATACTTATACCATTAAGAGAATTATATAAATACTTTTTGAAGTACTAAAAAGAGTATAAATAAATAGTGAAGCAGTAGAATACAAGTATATACCTTTTATAAAAGAGAAACTATATATATATATATATATTTGTATATAAAGGAAGTTTTAATTAATAAAGGAGTATTAATTAATAAAGGAAGTTCTGATTGATGAAAGAAGTTTTATTAGATAAAAACGAGTTCTACTAATAAAAAGGGTTTTCTATTGATAAGGATAAATTAAGTAAAGAGGTACTAAAAGTCGTTTAGGTGACTCGATCGTGCTTTGTATGAATTGATAGTATTGTGTGCTTACTTGATTAGGAAAGTATACGGTACTTTGTTTCCTTATGCGATCATTCTCATTGTTATTAAAATTGACGAAACATTAACTTAGGAAATATCTAGAAGGAACATGATGGTATACCCTACGTATAAACTCTTTTGCTTTCTAGGATAAATGATATTGAAATCGGTCCGGATAGGAGAGGATCTCCACTCTTATATATTGTTTATTTATTTCTGAAAGAACTGTGGTTGAGTTGATCGAAAATCCATCAATTGGTTTTGGAGCATCCGGTAAGTGGGGAGAGTATACTTATGTGACATGACTTGAGACTATAATCTCTTCAAACCCATATATGTGATTTATACTTTGAAAGAGATTTGTGATGCTGGAATCCACTTGGGGATTCGTGTTCTGTTCAAGTGATGAAGAATCGTGTAAGAGATGTCAAATTTATCCTCGACCTCGGTAATGACAGAAACCAAAGTAAGGATGCACAATCTCGGGTTTAGCTAACTCTTGTGGGTATATCAACTCCATATCTAGAGATGCTTTTGATTGTTGGGCCCTGGAGTTGTTGATACTTGATTCAGCATAGTTCACGAAAGTGTTCAAACATCCAAGCTAGTTTTGTTTACCTTATGGTACATTCACTAGAGGTGTACGATGCTCAGAAGGATTTTCTGATCTTTATATAGGAGATCTGCCTTGTTGAAACAAGGACGTATCCATGGAAACCCTATACAGTTTAGCGAACGTGCTTTAGCGGTTTTGATTGTATAACTATTTTTATTATGGTGTACACTTCACGCACCAGGTCTATTTCCTTACTTATATTCATCACCCTAGACATTATTAAAATATCACTAAATTTTCTTATGAAATGGTTTGGTCAGCGTAAGGTTAAAACCCGTCTGTGTTTTTTTGCGCCATGATCTTACGGGGTACCTTTATTTTTGAAGGGTTTTATAAATATAAAAATACATATGGTTGAGTTTCTCATGTTGGTTTACCATACAATTCCGGATGTTATTTTCTTATAATGCTCGGGCTAGCCTCCAATGCATTTCTAGTTTTACTTATGGACACTTTGGAGCTTATGGAGAGGAGCTGGATTATTACCTTATGTAGTATTTATTTCCGCTGCATTACTTTATGTATATATCAGCAATTGTAAGGAAAGGCTATTATAACTGTTCAAGCTGATGATAGTACTTAGATTAGTAACTCTGACATGCTATGTATGTTAGAGTAACACTATGTACTATCTTTTTATATTATATGTTATCATTTCATTGTGAGATTCTGATGTTTTTGTTCTTCCATTTCTTGTTCCTTTTCTTTTCTTCTTGTTTTTTAGCCTAACGTTCTGTCTTTCCGGCCCAGCACTTGAGTATTTGACATGTGAATACCGTGGATGTATTAGTTTCAACATTTAGGGTTTGGAAAGGCGATCGTTATAGGGAGCCCTCGGTGGTCGGATTAACCAACCATTAAGCTATCTAAACAGCCTCCTTATTTATTATCATCATTAAGTTGGCCTGCCACCACCCGCAAGAACCCCCTAGCTTTCCTCAACCATGTCTGCAAGCCTCTCTGACTTAAGAGATGCCATGCTTATGCCAATTGTTCGAAAGGTTGACATTCATTATTGTGGCTCATTTGACAAAGCTGCCGATGTGTGGCAACCACTCTATGTACTTAGCTAACACCCTAGTACCACTGCTATAACCAAACCCTACTCCCGCACCGTCTGCCATGTTTAGAGGCATTTCCATAGTATAACATGCTAGCTGTCTACATCCACACCCTATAAACTACCTAGCATTCTAGCTAGCACGATCGTCAACCGTGTATCACCAATAGTGGCATAAAGCATTTCTTCAACTTCTTCAGACCAATCTGAAAGGTCCAAGAAACAATTTCAACCACTATTAGTACATCATGCATTGCCACTTCACAAGGGAAAACATTAGCCTAAAAAGAGAATACCTTTGTATTTTTTAGCAACTTTATCTTGTAATTTAGGCTGTTGTAACCGAACCAATATAATAAAAGGCTTCTCATAGTGAACATAGACCACCTTAGGTCGAAACACTCTAAACCGTGATTTCTTTACTTTCCCATATATTTGTATTGCTTCATTTCTCATTTTTTAACCGAGATTTTAGCCATCGATCTTTACTAATTTACCCTCGTGAGCATATTTTCGAGGTTGGCTAAAAACATATTCAATATTTTTGCATTGGAAGGAGGGCTTCCTTTTAAGGCTCTCGTTTTTCTACCACTTTTTCCCCTCGAGCGCTTATTCTAGTTTGTTTCTATGAAACCGGCTCTAGGGCCTAAGGGTAACAACTATAACGAACATGAAAGTAATGGCAATACCGTTGCTAGTGCAGCTTGACCTATCTCTGGGCAAAGAATGGACATGTGGCGCACCATAGTGCAACAACTGACAAACATGGATAATTTTACCCGCAAAATGGAGAGTCGAAGAACAAGATTGGATGCCTAGACAATGGTCAGCTTTTCCCCAACTTGTCCCTCCAATAGTTAAGTAGACTCCTCAACCAGCCCCTTAGATCGAATACAACCTTTTGAGCACCACCGAAATTCTAGAAAGGGTAGTTTTGGAAACATCACTTGGGGAGGTCTGTGTCCACCACATGAACACTCACATCGTTCCAATGCAAGAGGATGTCCATGATATCCCAGTACCAAAGCCACCGCTATGCTATCGATCTCCTCCAACCGAGAGACACTCCACTTTCCATCGCTTATGGATGGCAAATGAGATCCATAATCTCCATTTGAATGCCTTAGTGGTAGAGGGCAAGGCAGGGCCTTAGAGCCTAGAGAACCATTAGTTCACTCTTGATTTCAACGGGAGGTACCGCGGCCCAAATCCTGGGAAAGACGACCTTATCCGCCTAGGTCCCCATCGGTTGTTAGGAGCAAATCTCCTACTCCAGCCAGGCATCACCGTTCTCCTTCACCATTTTATCGCCATAGATCCTTGACACCACATATTCGATCGAGAAGCCTCTTTCCTATAAAGGATAATTGTCACCCACGACACACAGAATTTGGCCTCTGAGAAGAAATGGCCACCCTACGTCAGTCAATGCATATGATTCAAATATGAAAGCCTGGTGACGAAGGATGTTCAGATAACAAGGATGGATACCCATTCTTTGATGATATCCTTGGCTCTCACATTCACTACAGGTATGTCCTGCCTCTTAGGGACATATATGATGGAAGCGTCGATCCATTCAATCATATCACCGCCTTCAACTCACTAACTCGAGCTAGTTATATCTCCAACTACATAAAATGCCTCATGTTTCCCTCTACTTTGACCAAGCCAGCATCATATTGGTTCCTTCATATGCAAGCTAGCAGTGTCCACTCATGGGTATAATTGTGTTTTGACTTCAAGAACTGCTTTTTCGCATTATAGACAAGAATAATGATGGCCAGCGAGCTGGGAAACATAAGATAGGGACTAAAAAAACTGCTCTACTCCTACAACCACTTTAACAAGGAATTATCGAGGGCTAAAGGAGTTAAGAAGTATAGGTTGGTGGTTGCCCTTTGTTCAGGGGTGAATTATCAGTCTCGTATGTGGAAGTAATTGCAGACGCATCCCGCTTCATCCCTTGCCAACTTCCTCCAAAGGGTGGATGACACCATGAGAGTGGAGGAGGCATACATCTCCAACAGTGATGATGAAGGTAGTTAGAGGAACAAGACTGGCAAGAGGGAGGACAATCTTCGAAAGAATAATCGGTGGAAAAATAGCAAAAAGCGTTCCGATGACGAAGCATGCTGTAATGACCTCACTACACCTTTGGTGTAGAACTGTTGTCAAAGCAAAGAAAAGAAGTAATGAAAAGGAAATAGAAGAGAAGAGAATGGAAAAAAAGAAAAAGGAAACATTAAATGATCACATACGCATATACAATCGCATCAGATAAAATATAATAGTTAACATAGGTATAAAACAGTAGAGACAATAATAACAATGTAAACTAATCACCAGAGTACAAGATCCACAAAGTTATACAATATAGTAGAAGAGTTTATACAACTGGAAAATAAACTCAACCAGTACACCGTCACATATAATAGTAAGCCAAACACTGTCAAGGCTCCATAATGTCACACAGTGGAATATACAATAATAAACTCAAATACAAGTATGATCAAACACACCTTTTTGGTAGTCCATCTGCAGAACTCCATATGTCATCCATACCTGCTCTTAAATATACTCATTTAAGAGTACTCGAGATAATAAGAAGCAAAGAATAAACCTCGGGTTAGACAATAATCCGTTATGAGCGATAAACAATCTCAAAATACTATAAAAGTCGATATAGTATATGGAACGAAGGGTATATGAATCATACTTGACCTGTCCTTGCAACCAAAGAGTCAATACATAACATCAATAATATGCTACTCTATAACATCATAAAATGGTACTCCATACTCAGTATCTGTTGGGGTGCCTAGGCATCTCCATCCACAATACTTACCCCATACTAAGTAAACTGCCCGGGATGTCCAGTTGTCCCTATGTCTTATACCTATCTTGTGTGACATTTCTAGGGTGACAAGTGGCCAGTAAAGCAACCGTAATAAACATAGCATCCATCAAACAATACTAATCGTCACTCGGTGTGCTTTAGATATATGATAACTCGTATGACAGCTAAGCTAGGGACTGGTTGTAATCCCGGTTCTCCCTTCTACTCTCATATCTAACAGCCTAAAGTTATATACGTGTCTCGCGGTGCAAAGCTAGACACTAGACCTAAAGGGTCTATGGTATACAGATCCCATCATAATCAATGGGCATCCCTACTATACAATACCCCTGCTTCGAATATAACAGAAAACTCCTGCTTCGAACACAACAGAAAACTCTCTGAATCATCAATGATCCCTTAGCATATACACATCCATTCGAGACCTACTGGCTCAATATAATCTCCACTATCGGAACCAACCATGTTCCTAAACCCACGACTCCCTCCACGAGCCTTTTCAGTACCTGCTACCACCGTGAACAAAAAACCGTAGATACAGAGTGTCCAATCTTTGGCACCTGTTACTCCCACAAGCCACCAATCGAAGATACAAATTCATCATGATGTACATCACCATCCCCTTGATATGAACGAACCAACACCTCTAGTATGATCTATAGAGTCCTGAACTATCTACCTTGGAACCTACTCCTAACAGGAGCCATACCCGAAGTACAAACTCTCATGTCAAAGCATCATGCCATTGACTCGCCGTTTCATTCACTTGCCGTAGAGCAATAACATCAAGTCTCTAAGTCATTCGTATGAACAAACCATCAAATCGCGGACCATGAAATCCCATTACCATCCAAGCTAAAGATCAGGTAAATCACCAATCTACAACAGTGATGGACATTGACCACTCTATAATAGTCAATACCAACCACCTTGGTCTTATACTTAACCTAACGGATAAGTACAAACCAAACAGAAACGTCCAACATCCATCCTGGAGTCTGAAGCCTCGTCTTTCACCCTAGATTCATCGGCACGTATCCTAACTCTTTTCTACAACTTATCTCGTTTGTCAGGTTTCCGCATGTGTGAAACCCCAACATACAAGATATTCTTTTAAAACTCGATCACCGCTAATCGATATTTTCAACCAAAACAACTAAACAAGCCAAACAACCAAACATAAAACCAACTGCCATACATACATTCAAAATAGCATACATACACCATGTATAATCCATCCATATCAACCAATGTGGAAAACATATAAATAATAGCCCAAAACTAATAATTCCTTACCTATGACACGTGATGGAAAATATGTAATTTCTTTATAAATCATTTTAAAAAATTTATTTTCTTATAAAAATCTAGAAGCTATGTATATGTAGAAAAAAAATGACATTTTAAAACCAAAAATCATTCCCGAGCGTCTATCTAATACTATACAACCAATCATAGTATGGTGAGAGACAATATCACTCACCTTACCAAAATCTATTCAAACTAACACTGAAATGTAGATCACTCTATTATGAGTGTAATGGAAGAAACCACATCTAAAACGGACCTCATATGCAAAAGATATGGATCAAATAAGGTTCAAGATTAATAAGATAATTAATTAACCAATTTAAACAATAATCACCTTAATTAAGCCTCTAAGCTTTCTTCCTGTTCCTATTGCTTGTAGACAAACACCATTCCAACCATTCATTCGTGCATGTTTTAAGAGCGATAAGGGGTTACGCTCCATGAAATCGAAACCATTTGCGCCATCATTCTTTTCATCGAACACTTGAATTGTCCATGCCAAAGTCATCCCAATCGAAGCCTCCATACAAATTGCATCTACTAAGACCTGATCGCGATATGTGAATATCGCGCTTCCCATTTCTTCACCATTAATCCCAAAATCGATGCCATACTCCCAGTCGCACAAGAATCACGACGGTAATCTCTTATCCACCTATCGTAGCTTCAATTCCTGACTAGACCAAACCCTATGTCCATGGCAAGAAGGTCGATCTCAGCCAATAACGATCGATCAAAATTCCACCATGGTCATCACGTTGCTCTCGTCCATATGATATCAACAGATCCAGTTTCATGATTTTTAGTGGACCAGATTGATCGTTTTTTTGAAGGGGATTTGAGAAGTGGCCATGGATTTTTCTCTCAAGAAATGAACAATAGGTGGCCAAATGAAATTTGGAGGGAGAGATTTGATTTGAGATATTTATATTGTTATGTTATTCCATTTATTTAAATTCTCAAATAAATGGTCATACTTTTCGAGTCCGTATGATCATACGACGTGTTCGATCGCCATGAAACTCTTCTACATACATCACCTTATTTTTTCAGATCCAACGGTATAAATCTTGTCGTCATTTAAGAATGCGCTTCGGAATGTCAATTTCACGCATTTCGAGATCATTTCAGCCATTGGATCGTCCGATCTCCAAATATAGCGATCCTTATACTCATTTTAATTTGCAACGTCAATCCGAACTCAACGGAAGTGGTCTCGAGTCATGATTCGGCCATATGCGAAAAATCATATTTTTGGGAGTTCACTTCACTTAATTAATGATTAAATATTAAAATTAATAATTTAAATATCTGATCATTAAAAATACGGTTCGTTACATTATTCCCTCCTCAAAAAGATTGCATCCTCGAAATCACAAAGCAAAGAGAACATCTCCTAACCCATAGGCCCTCGAAAGCCTATTAGATTCCGAATAAATTTGGCAGCATTTCCTTTACGCGGCTAGGTTTAGGAAGAATCCTAATAAAACAAAGATATATATACATCTCATATCTTGGAATATACTAGATCAGCTATAACAATTGTCTCAAATAAGTATGCTATATCAAATCATAACTATCCCACATGCCTATCAACCATATAAATATAGGCCATCATCTTAAATGCTAACAATCTAATCAAACATGTATACATGAGATCTATCATCAAAAAGTAACATTCATGCCAATTCTAACATGCAAAATACTAAACTATCTAGCATAAAACATCAAATATGATATCCAATATGAAAGCTGATGATAAAAATAAAATCTCCCTAAGTGAAGAGCTCTAGATAAGCTGTCCTCATGCTCTTCTCGATTTTCCATATCCTATCGCCTTCGCTTTCATTCCATTAAACCTCTACTACACCCTCCTCTTAACCTGTTTTTATCACATTTATTGGTACAAATAGACCTACAAGGTCTCGAAGTCCATGGTTCACTCTTAATATCATATATTAGATTTGGTGCCAAATTTTCGAACACCTCTTGTAAGTTCTCCCAAAAACCACTATCGAACAATGGGTTTGGCCACTTACAATGCTCTTGGCACACGATGGAACAATCCATTCCACATATAACTCGACAAATATGGATGTCATTCTACTCCACTTAAAGAATATAAATCTAGCATTATCCGTCAACCAATCGACCGTGACTCAAATGCTATCACGTTATCCTCAGTCATCAGTAATCCATCGATGCAGTTATAAATATCTGTTCCCACTACTCAAGAACAAACAGTCTCTCATCCTTACGTAACCAGCAATCTCGGTCGGGTCTACATTACATCACTTCTACTAGCACTACTCGTTCTTTTAATTTAGCCACAATCTCCACTAGTTTAGCCTAACGCCTTCGACTAGTACCAACCCGCTATATCAAAGTAGGTCTGGTGGACATATTAGCCATCACCTTTAGCCATAGCTCTCATCGAGTCTTGAAGTCATAACTAGTGATAAATTCGAGCAATTCCCACTCTTTGAATACCGCTCCTAAACTGGTATGCCATCCATTGGAAGCACTAATAACTACATTTCCCTTACAGATGTATATGAAATGTCAAATCCATAGGAGGCTAGGAACTCTAATCATCGCTACTAGCGAAGGTTCGGATCCTTCCCGGAGAAGAGATACTCCGATGATGTGGTATCACTTAACAGTTCGAACTCCTCTCCTAGTAGATAGTGCCTACAAATCCCCAAAGCGAACTCTATTGCCTCCAACTCCAAATCAAGAGGTGAATACTTCCTTTCTTGCGGTTTTAGTTGTCGACTAGCATCCGACAACCTTACCTTTTGGTATCAATACTTCATCCGATTAAGTACTATTGGCATGTACGTACTACACCTCTCATTCCCGCTCGGAATGAGTAACATCAGTGCACTTCAACCTCTCGGTTAGACTCACCGACACTTGTATGCACCTGGCGTCTCAAATAAAAGTCCTCTCTTATCAAATAGGTAAATGATGTTGCTACCTTAGGTCTACTCAAATTCTGGACTTCCGCAATTACAGGATCTATTGTGATGTCCTATTTTGAAAAATCATGACCCAAGCGTCACACTTCGCTCATCTATAAGTGATATTCCAAAATCTCATCATCAATCGATGTTTTCACAACACCTATAATACAATCCTCAATCATGCCTTATGCTCTTCTTTTGCCCATGAGTAGATGAAAATACCATCCATGAGCATAAGCGTAACTCACTCAAGTGACCTCTTGAAACATGGTCTATAAGATCAACAAGTCATGTCGACACATCTGCTAGCCCGAATGGCATAACCAACCAATTAAAAATAAAAGTAGTGTATGAAACGCTATAATTGGAACACTCTCTCTAAATACTCTCAGTTGGTGGAAACCACATCGAAAGGTCCAACTAATAGAACATGCTCACACTATAGAGCTGATAGAACAAGCCATCAATAATAGGAGTAGATACTTATTTGCCATCTCATTCAGCTCATCGTAACTAACAAAAAACCCCAAAGATCCATCAGCCCTAGAGGCGAACACTACAGGTGCATCCTACCTAAATACGCTCTTACGAATGAACCAGCATCTTAACAGGTCATCCTCTCGCACCTTTAACTTCCTTTACTCTTTGGGCATCCTATGCCTTAAAGGCATAACTACCGGTCTAGCTCCTCTAACCAAATCGATATGGAACTCTATCCTGATATGGTGGTAATTCGGTCACCTCATCAAATATGTTCGGATATTATCTAGCTACAGGCATGACAACTCATCATGTGGAATATCAAGAGAATATATACAACTAACCATAACCCTATCCTCTACCAGTAGCTAATCACTATTGTTTGCTCCTTCACACTCTAATCGTCACCAATGGCCTCTCATAGTCCACCACTATTTCATACCCCCTTTAGATAGTCCATTCTTAAGCCATAAAACCAACCCAACAAAACCTCAAACAAATCAGTAGCAAATAACAACAAATATCCATGACTCAATAAGACAAAGTCTCGACAAATAATGCATAAGCTGGATGGGTCGCTAACTAGGCCCGTCATAGTAAAAGATCGGTTAGCCATCTCAAGTATCAACCTTAATATCTCCATCAAATCTAGATATAAGGGAATATAAAACCTCTGTGCCACATAAAACACGTATGTAAATGCCATAGAAAAGAATATCTCCAACGGTAATGCCATGTCCCTTCTCTTTCGTCGAAGGAGCAATCGACGAAATCGAAACGAAAATCAATGCATATGCTTCCATGGTTTATCTTTACTCAGCTAGTTTGGGACAACCCTTCTACACTAGGTATAGGCTCTCTCATCATAAAGCCTTCTCGATCATCTTCTCGAATCCCTCATTAATATATCCAATCAGTCGCTTCCTAAGATGATTACTCAACCCAAAGATAAATTCTTCATTCTTGAAGTGAACTATGAACTAATCCCAAGTAAATTGATCCTTGGTAATTGAAGCAATAGAGGCACCCCACTAGTTCATTGTTTATCTCTAGAGTCGTCCAGAGGTTAACTTCTACCTCATGGCATCATCTAACTCCAAGTCATCAAAGATCTTCTCACAAGTAACCATCCAACCTTGCCTTTCAATAGCCGACTCCGTTCCAAAGAATGGTTTTCCTTCTAGACTCCCATAATCTACATATAGCTCAACAAAGTCAACTTTATCCATTTGCACTTGAGCACCATAACCATCTAGAAAAACTTGGGAATGCTGGGAAACGATACGCACCATCTTTGCAAACTTATCCTATGAACATGGGTTAGTGACCCCAATCCTTCACAATCCTCAACTCTAAAGATAGAGTCAATAGCAATATTTCTCGCATGCTAGATCATTCCTATTCTACATTAAGGATGATCAACCTATCATGAAGAAAAGAATATCAATAGTGCTCGTGTGTGCAACCCAACTATATACTATATATACTACTATATAGTTTTGAAAACCAAAATATATAACAAATACAAATTTCTCTTATGTAAGTACGCTCTAGATCATGTCTAAGGAGACTACTCCTACCCTATCTCTACTGGATCGTGGTATCAACTAAGGTTAATCATGTAACCTTTGCTCTGATAACAAATGAAATGACCACCCTATACCTCCGGTGCATAATGGTTGTCAAAGGAAAGAAAAGAAGTAAAGAAGAGGAAATAAAAGAGAAGAGAATGGAAAAGAAGAAAAAGGAAACATAAAATGATCACATAACCTATTGATATCTCAATCGCATCAGATAAAATATAAAAGTCAGCACAGGTATAAAACAGTCGAGATAGTAATGACAATGTGAACTGATCATCAAAGTATAAGATCCACAAAGTTATACATGATAGTAAAAGAGTTTATACAACTAGAAAATAAAATCAACTAATATACCGTCTCATATAATAGTAAGTCAAACACTATCAAGGCACCACAACGTCACATAGTGGAATATACAATAATAAACTCAAATACAAGTATGAGTAAACCTCACCTCATACTAGTCCATGAACTCTTCTCTACAAATTATATAGTTCGATAGGTTTCCACATGTGCAAAACCCCAACGTACAATAATTCTCCTAAAAACCGATCATCGCTAATCGGCGTTTTCAACCAAAACAACTAAACAAGCCAAAGAAGCCAAACAACCAAACATACAACTGACAACCATACACACATCCAAAACAACATACATACATCATGTATAATCGATTGATATCAACCATTATGGGAAATCATATAATAATAGCCCAAACCTAATAATTCCATAACTATGGTACATCAATGAAAAACATGTGATAGTCTTTATAAATAATTTCAAAATAATTTTATTTTTATTTATAAAAATTAAGCAGCTATATGAGTATAGGAAAATCACAATTTAAAACCAAAACTCATTCCCAAGCGTCGATTTAATACTATACAACCAACCATAATATGGTGAGAGACAATATTACTCACCTCATTAAAATCTATCCAAACCAGATATAAAATGTAGATCCCTCCATCATGATCGCTAGGCCTATCAATGGATACCCGAAAAATCCTAAATCCATCCAGATCCGTATCCGAAAAACAGATATTATCTGATATTCAAAAAGCGGATGCGGATATCTGATATCCGAAAAGAAAATCGGATGCGGATATAGGCATATCCGTGTCCAAAAAACATCCATCCGATCTGAAAAACATATGAGAACTGAAAAAAATACTAGTATTGTTTTAGTTTGTTTTTGTTTATTTTAATTGTTGTAATATCGTACGAACATGTTTATTTCAGATGCGGATATTCGATTTCGGAAGCATATATTCAATTTTGAATGCGGATATTTCAGATATTTTCGAATATCCGAAAATATCCGCTTGTTATTTTCAGATGCAGATATTTTTGAATATTCGAAAAATATCCACGGATGCGGATGCTAATTCTCCGATACCCGTGGATATCAGATGTGGATTCTGATGCAAATTTAAATTTTCGGACACGGATGCGGATACAGCTATATCCGCATCCGTTTGCATCTGTTAATAGCCCTAATGATCGCAACGCAAGAAACCGCATCCAAAACAGACCTCGTATGCAAAAGATATGGAACAAATACGATTCGAGATTAATAAGATAATTAATTAACCAATTTAAACAATAATTACCTTAATTATGCCTCTAACATTTCTTCCTCTTCCTATCACCTATACAAAAATACCATTCCACCCATTCATGCATGCACATTTTTATAGCAATACAGAGCTACACTCCACGAAATTGACAATCGTCTGCGCCATCATCTTCTCATTGCATACTCGACTTATTCATGCCAAAATCATACCAATAGAAGCCTCCATACAAATCAAGTCTGCCATGACCTGATCGCGATATGTGAATGTCGCACGTCCCATTTCTTCACTGTTCATCCCAAAATTGATGTTATCCACTCTCCATCGCACAAGAATCACAATGGTAATCTCTGATCCGCCTACTGTCGATCCAATCCCCATATAAACCGAACCCTAGATCCATGGCTGGAAGGTCGATCTCGGCCAACAATGACCAATTAAAATTCCACCGTGGTCATCATATAGCTCTCATCCATACAATCTCAATGGATCCGGTTTTACGACTTTTATTGAAGCGGATTAATCAATTTTATATTTTTTAAATTGGAGATAAGAAGTGGTCGTGGATTTTTGATCTCAGGAAATGAATAGTAGATGGCCAAATGAAATTTGGAGAGGGAGATTTGATTTGGAATACTTATAGCATCATTTTATTCTATTTATTTAAATTCTCATATAAATTGTCGTATGACGCGTCTGATCGCCACAAAACTCGTCTGCGTACATCACTTCATTTTTCTAAATCTAAGGATATACATCTCATCGCCATCTAAGACTGCACCCTTGAAGGCTAATTTTATGCATATCAAGATCGTTTCGGCCATCGGATCATCTGATCTTCAAATATAGCGATCCTTATACTCGTTTTAATTTGCAATGTCAATCCAAACTCATGGGAAGTAGTCTCGAGTCCTGTTCGACCGTATGTGAAAAACAACATTTTTGTGCCTTCTTTTAATTGATTAATTATTATATTATCTATTTAAATTTTAGATCATTAAAAATACAGATCATTACATAAATTATATGGGTCGTTACACGTGCTTCAAGCCCATATACACCAGTTATGCAACCCTAAACCATGACAGTAACATCCATCTACATTAAGGCCCAAAACTAATGGCTACGGATACTGAGGTCATCCAAAGTTATCAATCTTCGATGATCAAATAAGGCAGTGCTAAATACATTGATACACAGGTCACAGAAATATGGAATAATTTTAACAATTCAAAAACACATTTCCAGGTTCAAATCAAAACATTTATAGTTCATTACATAATCCCTGAATTACATTAACCATGTGCAGCAAAATATACTTATTACAAATACGCCAAGAGAGACATATGAAGATGCCCCCTTGGTAGATCAGAGAATATAGTAAGGCTAATAAATCTGCCTTTACAAACAAAACAAACAGCGGAAAGAAAAATCCTAAATAACTATCTGCCTCCTACACGCCTCTAAAAGATTTATTCGTCGGAGAAGAAAACCTGAGAACCTTAAATCTCAAACTACTCAAAATCAATTGAGTAACCAAGAGTTTAAGGAAAAAACAAAAACTTCGAGTCAGACATAAAGCCTGGTATGAATAATAATCTAACATCCCAATCCTTTTAGATATCTTGTGAGACCACGTTGCTTAGCGGAACGAGTTTTCCCCTCACTAGTATCCTAAAACCTTTATAAAGCCAAATTCTATGCTTCTGCATCCACAATGGTTAAGACACACATTTCAAAACATTACCTCAATAAAGAAACCTTTTTTAAGAATTGACATGTCTCGCCCGCATGAATTAGATTGTACTAGAAATGTTAGAAATAGTACGCAAAAATCCAGCCTTATATTATTTTGGGTGATGAAATGCATATTTGAAAATAACTAAGATTTTCCTATTCCCAGTTTAATCTAAATCCCTGTCAAAATTATAGTTTCTAGGGTCACTGTTAACCTTTTTAGTTTTCATGGGTTTACTAATAACCTTGTTATAACTAATAGACACCCTGTCCTATTCATAGTTTTCATGGGATCACTAAGATCCTATAGGCTCCTACCAGTTAACTTAATTAATTCATGGGTCCTCCTGAACCTATTATCCATTCCAATTACTAATCACCTTATCCTAGTTTTCGTGGATAGACTAGGAACCTATGGACTTACCCAGTAACTCACTACACATCCAAGTTTTCATGGGCTGACTAGGAACCTACTGATACTTCCATTAATCACATTCTTATCCTAGTTTTCATGGGTTTACTGGAACCTATTGACTGATGTCAATCCTTAATCCGGATATAGTTTTCATGGATTCACTACAAACCAATTAGCCCCTGCCAACTATCCTTATGCATAGATTTCATGGGTTAACTATGAACCTTTTGGTATGTATAATTAACTACCTTATCATAGTTTTCATTGGTTTGCTATGAACCTCTTGGTATGCACCAATAACTATGTTATCATAGTTTTCAAGGGTTTACTATGAACCTCTTGGTATGCACCAATAACTACAAAGTTTAGGCATCTTATATTTTGTGTCACCCTGACTCCCTGGATGCAATTATACTCATTTAGGAGTTTAAGTAGTTTATATTCATTATCTGAGTTAACCTACTGGTGCTTCTACCCTTTTTTTCCCCCAAAATACAATTATTGGTTATCATGTGAATATACCCATATTTGAAGAAGTAAAACATTAATTAACAATACCGCTCCAGTGGGTTTAAGGTCCTTTAAATACATATCATAAAATATTGTTAACACCTTTAACTTACATTTTTATCAAGGCAATACTTCTTCAAAACTTCCTACTTAAAACCTTTACAAAAATCCTTTATATAAGCCGTGGGCTTTCCTTAAAAAATTAGAGTATGGGGTTTCAAATCTTTTAAAACAAAACCTTTCGACCTTATCGAAAGTTCTTCAAAACAACCTTTCGAATCCAAACCTTTCGAAACCATAAAACCATTCGGCAATTCAAACCATTCAAAAGCATTCAACTCTCCATGTTAAAATATGCCGAAGGTTCTCTTTTAAAACCTTTCTACTACAAAAGAAGCAACCTTTTGACCTTGCTGGAAGGTATGCTTCAAAAGCTTTAAAACTTTTCATTCAAAACAGACCTCTGCCTTCCTAAAACAACTCATTCGAAAGCTTGGGTTATACTTCACTTCGTAAAACAAAGGAAATCATCTAAGTCGAAGGCTTTATCACCTTTCGAAGGTAATGGGAGAAACAGTTGGTTTTTAAAACAAGTAAACCTTTCATCTTTGTCAAAAGCTGTTACTTTGAAAGGTTGGAGAAAAGTGGCTATAACCTTTCGACTATGTCGGAAGGTTCAAAACAAAACAATGATAAGTGGCAGTAACCTTTTGACTGTGTCGGAAGGTTCCAAAACAAAACACAACAGTAACCTTTCGACTTTATCGAAAGGTTTAAAACCTTCCTTTTTAAACATTTGACCTGGTTGAAATCAACCAAGTCGAAAGCTCTAATTCGAAAGCAAAGCAGGTGAAAGCTTTTGGTTTCTAAAACAAGCATACCCAAACCTCTTTGGCCATCAATCTTTCGATTATAAACCCTTTAACCTTGTCAATTCATTATGTACCAAGTAACTTGATACCATATGCATTGGTTTGACCCTGTCGAAAGCTATGGACCTCTCGACCTTGTCAAAAGGTCTGGGTCGAAAGGTTTTCTGCTGTAAAAGGCTGAAAGATGCAAAAAAGTATGATTTCTTTGTTTTTAACTTAAAAGGGTGAACTTTTCAACTAACCTGCCTTTGTTTGTCAATTCTCATTGGTTAATAATTTCTTCTCCGAAAATGCTGCCACTAATTCCTAGGAATAAATAATAATTCTATTTTTATAAAATGCCCATTCTCCTTAATTAAATATATAAAACATTTAGGTCCCATATTTTAGATAATTTTATATATTTCTCAAAACACTTAGGAAAAATTTAGAAAAATCCCAAAAAACCTATTTTAATGTGCTTTCCAACATATAAAAATATGAAATCCAAATAATTTTTATTTTGGCCGTAATTAATTTTCTAACCCAATAAACCATTTTCTTCACTAGAAAATTTATATAAAATCCATATAAATCAAAAAATTATGAAAATTGACTCCCATCTCTAAAATCATGTTTTCTATAGCATAAATTTTTTCCATGGCATTTAAAAATCATTTCATCTCGGTTTTATCCTAAAATCATGTATATCCCTTATTAAACAACCTCGTTTAAACACAAATAAATCATAAACAAGCATATCATCATTTAATATATCATAAAATAGATTTATCCTTAAATCTGAAACCATATGATGTAAAAATCAAAATAGAGATGTAGAAATTATTATTCACCTTAGATTGGATAAGGAAATTAAAGCATGATTGAGACTGATTGCTTCTAACTTAAACCTAGCTTTTAGCTGGTTTTCTCTTCTCCTCTTTCTAATGCTCGGCCTTGCTTGCTTCTTACGTTTAAAATTTTGTTTGAGATAAAATGAACATGTATGACTAAGGGGATAGTATAAGGGTGGGAAATATGGACGGCTAATTACCATAATTCCCTTGTGTTTAATACCCTAACCATTTATATAAGTTCATTTGAGTTAATCAAGCACCGCCACCTAGTTTATTAGTCAACCTCAATCTCCTTATTTACATTATTATATTTAACGTAGTCTAATTAAATCTCCTGAATAATGTCAATAAAATTAAGGGTGTTACAGGCTCCCCTCCTTAAAGAATTTCGTCCCCGAAATTCAATAAGGACTTACTAGAAAACATAGCAATCATCTATGATATCTCCTAACGGCCAATCTACTATAGACATACCACCAAACAGACCAGGATAAACCTCTCGAATCCTGTCCTCCATCTCCCAAGTACAGTCTTTCTCATTGTCGCACCACTAAACCTTCACCAACTTGACTATCTTGGTCCTCAATTTATTCTCATCTCTCGCTACAACGCAAACTGGTTGCAAAAGTCAAATCACGCTCTACTACCAAGTCCTCTAACTCTGTCTATGGAATAGTAGCCTTTGGATCATTCACATACTTACAAAAATGAGACACATGGAACACATTATGGATACCTGCCAAACTGCTTGGCAACTCTACTTTGTAAGCAAGCTTTCCAATCTTTTCTACAATCTAAAATGGACGAACATACCTTGGGACCAACTTTTTTGACTTTTCAAATCATACCACTCCCTTCGTCGATGATACTTTAATGAAAACCTTATCTCCTACCGAGAACTCTAAGTCCTTACACCTTTTATCCGTGCAACTTTCTGCCTAGATTGAGCTTCCTTCATCCGTCCTCATATAACTCAATCTTTTCCGACGCCTCTCTTACTAAATCTGGACCTAAAACCAATCTGTCTCCGGTCTCTAACCAACATACTGGCACTCAACATGATCTTCCATACAAATCTTCAAAAGGCGTCATTCCTATACTGGTATGATAACTATTATTATAGAAAAACTCAATCACATGTAGGTGATCTTCCCAAGATCCACCAAAGTCCAATACACAAGCCCTTAACAAACCTTCGAGCACCTTGTTGACTCTCTCTATCTGTCCATCCGTCTGTGGGTGATAAACTGTACTCATCTTGAACTTAGTACCTAATACCTCTTGTAGGCTCTTCCAAAAGTCGTTAGTGAATAACGCATCTCCGTCGCTGACTATGCTGCTAGGAATCCCATGAAGTCTAACTATGTTCTTCATGAAAAACTTTGCTAAAACATGTGCCTTCCTGGTTGACTTTATCGAAATGAAATGGGTACTTTTGGTCAACCTGTCCACTATATACTATTTGTCCTTGGCAACCCGTCTATAAAATCCATCAATATCGAAACCCACTTCCAAACTGGAATATCTAAAGGCTGAAGTAATCCACTTGGCTTCTGATGTTCGGCTTTCATATGTTGATAGTTAATACATTGCCTAACCCACAAGCCAACATCCCTTTTCATGTCTTCCCAATAAAAGCTCCTCTTCATGTCTTATACATCTTGATTCCTTCAAGATGAATCATAAACTTAGATCAATGTCACTCTTCTAGAACTTCTCTCCTTAAGTTCTCCACACATGGAATACATAACCATTCCTTCTTTCTCAACCATCCTCTTTGGTCAAGATTAAAATCCTTTAGGTCATCAATCTCTAATACGACCTCAAGATTTCTAATCCTCTTAGCTAAAATTGCTCTCTGCTAAGAAGCTATCTTTTCCATCAGCATTGGTCGCACTTCGAAATAAGACAACATGGTAGTACCCTGACTAGAACTAGCAGTAGATCTCAATTGCATCCTACAACTGGCTAAAGCTTCTAGATTCTTCCATCATGCCAATACCTCTAACACCACATTATGTTGTTTTCTACTGAGAGCATCTACTGTCTTATTTCCTTTTCCCGGAGTATATTCTATACCAAATAATAAGCAGCCAAAAACTCCAGCCACCTCTGCTGTCTCATATTCAACTCCTACTGAGAGAATAAATACTTTAATGACTTATGATCGGTATATAACTCAAATCACTCTCCCAATAGATAATGCCTCTAAATCTTTAAGGCAAAGATCATTGTAGCCAACTCCAAGTCATAAGGAGGATATTTAACTTCGTGCAGTCTAAGTTGCCTGGATGCGTAAGCAATGACTTTGCCCCTCTGCATCAACACTACTCCCAATCCATTACCACATGTATCGGTGTATACTACCAACCCTTGGTTACCATCCAAAACTATTAACATTGGAGCATTGGGTAAAAATATTCCAGATCTATAATTGGGTTGTGAATTAGGTTTTCCATAGGATATGAATTTCTATATTTTATTTTTGAAGCAATTTCCGTGTAATTTCCAATTACCAAAAAAAACGTTTGTATAAACGCGCACTGTTTGAAGTAACGAAGAATACGCTAAAAAGGAAAGAGATAAGTAAGAGATGGATATTCATTTCCATAGGTTACACTGCCTATTTCAGTAATAAGAAAAGAAATAATTACTTGTAATTTCAAACAAAGCAAAAATCTTAATTGTTGTTAATTTATGAAAATAATCTTTTTGGAAGGATAACTTCGATGAATTAAAATATGGAATTGAATATCGAGTTCTAGAATTAGTAGTTATATATAGATATCATACATCTACGCTAAATGAATAGAATATATAGGTAGCATAGAATATGACTATATATGTATTAGTTAGTAATTGACAGACTAGGATTTATGGACGTTAATTACAAATTTAGCGGGCAATAAATTTGTAATTAATGAGAGAAAAAGTAATCTAATGGGGGTTGATTAAGGAAATTGTATTGCATTTGTGGAAAAAAGAAATTTGAGTAATGAATTGATTTTGGAAACTTGAAGAAGGTTAAAAAGATTGAAGCAGGATTAACTGAAAATGGTCCAATTCTGATAGTAATTGTCAGCTACTATGGATATTAATTGAACCAATAAATGGACCACATTTATTACAGATGCAAAAATGGAGAAATTAGAAAAAAGGTAGCAATGGAATGGAATATTAAAGATAGCCCATCTTAACTTAGAAAGGAGTGTTTGGACCTCAACACCATTTATATTAGTTGATAATAAATGACAACTTCCAGGAAAATTTTCTTTTGGAGTTCTTGGATTATAGTTGCTAGTTGTCTTCTTAAGTTATTGGAAAAGTGGATAACATGGGGTAAGATATATTCTTGTTTTATTCCTATATAGACTTTATGAATGTCATTTAAAGCATTTGATATATGTTAGGAAGAAAAGTAAATAAGAAAATTTTATGGAAACACTTAACTAGTGATAGACTATAGGTAAAACTGGAAGTTAATGAGGAAATTGGTTAGTACCCTGAAATGAGTAAATATTTCAATCCTAAAAATTTAGATTTTGGGAGACATAAGGGATTTAGCTTACAAGATATCACCAAGCAAGGAAAAGAGAAAATGTATAGGAATAAGAATGGAATTTCCTATTGATCAAGGATTAAGAAGAAGGTGGTTGAAATTTTCCTTAGAAGCAGTGGAACTGTATCACTCTAACACGGCTTTATAGAGTTGCGCTTTGCATCGTTGGTGATAGGACCCTTGGTTTACTAGAAAATTTAGAGAGGCTCACTGGTAGCTTTAGGAACTAGCTTTAGAAACTTTGTTGAATAGAAATATTGCTTATCGACCAAAGACCGACAGACAAACTGAAGGAATAGATGGAAACTTGGAGGATTTGTTGAGAGCTCGCATCTTGGACATTGAAGGACCTCAAGAGTAGCGCTTACCCTTAGTAGAATTCGCGTAGGATTGTAATCATCAATGGATGATTAGTATGGCACCCTTGAAGCAATTTTTAGGGAGGGCATGCAAATAACAAAATTGTGGGCGGGAAACCACCGAAAAATTCTACTTGGGCAAGATTCGTATTGCGAGACTTTGGAAAGTCAGAATTAATTAGGATGCATGTGAAGGTCATACGATTTGGGTAGTTGGAAAGTAGGCACTAGATTTATTGGGCCTTTTTCCTAATATGGATAAAAACAATAAAACTTTCATGTTAGTGGGAGTCCATGACGTTTTTACATTTAAAGAAATATCTTCATAGCATAGCAATTGTTATAAAGCCTTATCAATTGGGGGATTTTACGATGGAGCCAATAAAGTCCTGTGCCACTATGTGCATGGTAGAGCATGGAATTCGGAGGCTCCGCAACAAAGAATTAGACTGGTTCAAGTTCAATGATGATAAAATCTGATGGGAGGCATAAGGACTCTTCATCCTAAACCTTTCTCTGAAAAATTTTCTCTCTAAAATTAGGATTTTGGATGCATCATGATTGCTAGATTGGATGGTAGGAGATGGTTGCTACATTTTCTCGTAATTAATTCACACTTATATAGAAATTATTATGCATGTTTAGGATATTTTCATACATACTTTCATGACACAATCACACACTCACGCTAGGATTGACTAGGATTGAACTCATTTTAGTATGTCTGCAGTACACAATCACATTGCACTATTGGTTGAGTAGATTACCGTGTAGATAACTTGGTTGTATAACCTGGATGTTATTGCATATTACGCTGTCCGCCTCTTAAAAAATTATGGGTCGAAATCGTTTGTAAGGAGGGGAAAATGTAACACCCTTGAAATGAACCATAAATAAATGGAGGAAATTAAATTAAATGTGATATGGTAGAAAATGAAAATTTTATAAAATTTGGAATTTGACCATGAAAGTTATACCGTTCCGTTCGTGGCGAAATTCTGGTTAATTTTCATATATAATATGCTGAAAACGAAGCACAAATGAAGAAGTTATGAGTGTTTTAAGTTTTCAGATTTAAATAATTTAAATAGGATTCAAACAAATGATTAATTTCCTGTTTGAAATTTGAAATTAATTGTGATTAGAATTAGGGGTTAAGTAACGTAAAAATTAGCAATTAATGTTAAAAGTTAATCAGGGTATGAAATCAATAAATAATTAAGCAACGATAAAATAAAATAAATACCTTCCAAAAATAAGGGAAGAAGTCGACCCAGTACCTCAAGGGGTCGACCATAAGGGTTGACCGCTTGGAGGATGGGGGTTGACCACTTTCTTGTTATGGAGCCTATTTTGATGAGTTGTATGTCCCAGATTTATCCTTTTTTAATATATTCACATTCAAAGGCTCCGGTGCATTTCCAACCACTATGAATTAGAACCTAGACCTTTCACTTTTATCCATAAATATTTTGGGAACAATAACAAAACCCTGACATTGTTATCTCTCCAAATTAGACTTAGAAACTGCGTAGGGAATTCAGGTAAAAATCCAATCCATTTTCTATTTATTTCTTCTTCTTCCATCCTATTTTATTCTATTCTTCTCCAACTATTCTAAATCTAATAAATATATATACCTCTTCCCTATTATGTGTGTGTATCAAAAGAGAGATTCGAGAAGTGATTGTAAGGCATGCAATTCCAAGGAAGGCGAAGCTAAGGCTATTCTATGAGCGGAAACCTTAGTATTTATTTTCAGTGATTGTTTAGTGTTTTTCATTTCGGGTTTGAATATGGCTTAGAAATTTTGTGCATTCAAATACATGATAGATAAAATCCATCAAAATTTCCTTTTATTTCAATATAATCAATTCTAGGTTGAGATTCCCAATTATTTACAATAATTTGATGGAATTTCTTTCGTTTATGCAATTTTTGATAATTTCACAGTCTATTCCACTCCTTCTTCTTCTTTGAGCCAAATTGTGATTATTCAATAAAATAAGGGGTTTAGACTATGAATTCTATTCATAATTTACATCACTTATTCTTATCTATTTCTTTGTAAAGAGGAGTTGAATATGGGGTTTATATTGTAATACTTATTATTTAAGATATTTTATTGAATTATTGTAATAAATTGAGTTCCATTTTATTTACAAGTCCGTTATTGTCGTTTTGATTATGAATATTTATTCCATATATTGAATATTAGAATCCTATGAAATCTTGGGAATTTGAAGAAAAAATACATGTAATAATATTGGTCAAGGAATTGACATTTAACACTAGTTTAAAGCATAAAACCCGTGCTTTTAGAACTTATTAGGGACGAATATTTATTTATTTCTATTTACGTAATTAACGTATAATTATTGCATATATGCCATAGTTAATTCAACATTTACTTATATTTATTTTGCTCATTAGGAAGGTGTTGTGAGGCAAAAATAAGAGGAAATTCTTATATAGCGTACTTATTATTTTAATACGTAATAAGGAAGATTCCTTGTAAGGCCTTATTTATGAAATGGCGAGATGAGTGTGTGTGTATATATATGGAGAGTAATTGATTTGTGGCTAAGTCATAAAGATGCGAGGTAAGTAGAGTTACATGACGGAAGTCTACCCTTTACTTTGAAGCTTCCAGTAGTTGCGTACACTTTTATTGATGTGAGATGTTCTTATGATAAATATTTGCGATGATGCAAGGTTTGTCCCAAATTCCGTAGGGGAAATCTGCCCAGCTAATCTGGCTACCAGTTCTTATGAATAGCGGACTAATGTGATACCTAATTATGAGTATGTGCCATAAGACGAAGAGCCTGCTTCGAGGATTTGAGGTATTAAGTGATTAGACCCGCTTCTTTTCCCCAAACGAAGTATTAAATGGCCAAGGGGACATATTAGGTGGTTTCTCCACAAGGGTCCCTTTTTGAAAATAGGTCTTAAATGATGGGGTTTGCCTTAATTAAGGTATTAAATTATCGGAGTCTACCTATGTTCCACTTGGAAGTAATAAGTGGCCGACAAGATTCCATATGATGTCAGCTAGATTGTACCATTGAGGAGCACGCCTTGGAAATAGGTCTTAAATGATGGGTTCTGCCTTAATTAGGGTCTTGAATGACCCGAGCATGCTTATTTTCCAATAAAAGATATTAAGTGACTTGGATATTTTCTCTCACATTATTAGCTATTTATAATGTATGATTGGGATATGGAATTTTAGAAACCTGCTTTTGAAATGGGAGTTATTAAGTGATTGTTGCCGCCTCATTTCCTTATGAAGAAGTATTGAATGATTTTAATGGTTTCATTGACATATTATTAGTTTGAAGTATACTGCCTCAGTACTGGAAAATTAAGACTCGAGGTTTTTATTCAGCAGATACTGGTTATTCTGACTCCCTCGTTACAACACAGACTAAGGGTGGAGTGATGGCGGTGGCAATGCTTAGAGATAGAAAAGCATGGCTTGTGGTAGTATTTTCTATTATTACTTGCTTTTATGTTTATCCATGTATTTAGACAATTGTTGTAATGGATATTAAAAACCTTTTTTTATGGATTTTTGTATTATGACATTTTTTGGTATTGAAGTAAATAGATACACTTTGCTGTTATATTTTGTTCCATCTGCTGTGTGTTCTGTAAGTTTAGTTATGACCCTATACAGTTGTTTTCCTAGTTCTACCAACAACTTATCTTAGATTCGATCTATGTTTCGATGTGCTTTTTTCTGGGTCAAAATATGGCCGGTTCCATGGTAGGTTGTTACAATACACATGGGTCTATGCGAAAGTATTAGATGACTTTGACCATATTAGATGACATCAAGAGACCTAAACTACACTAGCAGATTCTTGCACATTAAATGGCTTTCTGCACATTATCCCAAATCCACATTATTTCTTATATATGAATTTTTGCAATATAACTTCGTATGTATAAATTTCTATAAATCAAGCTTTCTTATAGCAGTGGGCTTTCTGATGATATATAGAACTCTAATCCACTTCCTCAAAACTTACATGTATGTAACGATTCTTCATTATGAACTATTTTCTAAAAAAAAGATCATTTCAAAAGAAAGAATTCTTTAGAATGGAATATTTTTGTCTATAGAGTCTATCAGCTCATTGATTATGACTTTTCAGACCTACAAACAAGATATTTCCTTTTGCTAAATAAAGATTGAAGTGCTACAAATTTACAAAGCTATAATAATATTCATCTTTGCAAGTAATTTTATACAAAAATTTTTACCATACATATTTTTGAGAAAATATTCTTTGCGAATCAAAAGAGCTATTACTGATTATACAATACATCTATTAATTTCAAACAGGAATTTGCAAAGTCCTCAAAAGTATATACTATTAAGAACTATCAAATGTTTTCAGAACTATCATTATCTATTTTTATTATTAAAATTCTAATTAGAAGAGCATGTTCTCAACTAAAGGACAATTGTTTATAGATCATGACCATTCAGTCGCGTAATCAAGATTTGCATTTCTATTATGAGATAATCTTTTTTACAAAAACTTCCTTTAAACTTCGAACATTGGAAACAGAAATTCTTATCCAAACCGCAAAAATGCTCTAAACAATTTTCGAAGAATAGAAAAGCAATCATCGAGAATCACAATCATGAGCAGTTAATAAGGAATAAAACAAATCTATCAAACTGAAATTTATCGAGAAAGGAAAATTCAAGGATAGATTTATATATGGATTGCCTTAATCAGGTAAAGAAAAACAAAAGACAAGAGATCATTGGCAAGATGATCACTCCAACGAGACAACCTAAGAAAGAAACTCAAGAACTCAAAAGCAAAATCATTAGCCAATGATGTAATTTTCAAGCTATAAGGTTAAAATTAGATCTACAAAGATCATCTAAATATGTATAATAAGGTTAAAAAGCGGTAAAATGTACCTCGGATTATGGCTTAATTATAGTTTGCCTTAGAAACCGAAACACTCATAATTTTGATTTCTACATGGATAAAATTATTTTTCAAACTCTAAAAGCATTCATGATGCCTATCTTAATATGAATTCAGTATGAGATCAATGCAAAGTATCCAGAATAATTAAGGGATTTCCATCTACGAGAGCGTAAGTATCAACTATCAATGAAGTCATAAAGTAGAATGAGAAGGAAAAATACCCCTAAAAGGCATGGGTTCATCGAAAGAGATACGCACATAAAGGAGAACTCCCTGGCTCTTATTAAAAATAAATTAAGTGAGATATACCACTCATACTTTGGACATACCAAGCCACGGAATGTTAAATTCCATATACATAATAAATCATGCTTCTAATCGAAGTTAAGGTTGAATCCCTACATCCTTAGATTTAATCAATGAACTAAAACGGCCGAGTAAATTCCCAAATATTAAAGAAGAATATCCAATTTTTACAATTCAAAATAAAAGGAAGACCATTTCAAAATGGAGATTTAGCACTTCATGGAGTTATGGAAAATACTAAAAATCCAGTAAATGGATCACTTATGTCAAATTGGGAAGGATCCTTAGTCGTACATAAAGTGATCCGTTTGGGACCTATAAACTCTGCCATTTAGATGGCAATGTCGTATCGAGAACGTGTAATGCCCAACATTTACGGCCATATTCCTTAGACAAAGGATGAATAATAAGATTTTATCGGATCAATCGCGAAAGCAGTAGGATTCTCCTAAGGCAAAAAGGCCCTGGCCATCAAAGTCTCATGACCGTAATAGGTTCCAAGCTATCAAAGGCTCCAGCTATTAAAGGTTCATGACTACAAGAAGTACCTGTCCATCAAAAGCTCCAACCCACAAAGGCTCATGATTGCAAGAGGTCCTTGGCCATCAATGGACCTAAGCCTTCAGTGCCATCTTCAAAGGCCTCATTGAAGTGCCTCACAGAGAAAGGTCGGAGTAAGCCTTTAGCACTATCATCAATGGCCTCACTTTGGCATTGGAAAAACCTTCAACGCCATCATCAAAGGCCTTGTTGAAGCATCTCCTAGTGGAAGGTCGGAGTAAGACATTAGTGCCATCATCAAAGGCCTTAATAAAGCATCGAGAAGGCATTCAACCTCTGTCTACATGCCTGGTTGAAGCGCCTCTTAGTGGGAGGATGGGGTATGCCTTTAGTGCCATCATAAAAGGCCAAAATAAAGCATCGAAATCCTTAAAAAGGAAGATCAATCAGAACTAGAGCCAAGTAGCGCTCCCAATCTATCAAAATCTAAGTCAAGTAGTGCTCTAAATCTACCAAAATCTAAACCAAGTAATGCTCTAGATCTACCAAGATTAGAGCCAAGTAGTGCTCCCAATCTATCAAAATTCGAGCTAAGTAGTGCTTCAAATGTATCAAAATACGAGCAAGTAGTGCTCCTATTCTATCAAAATCAAAGCTAATTAGTGCTTCCAAAGTAATCAAAGTCAGAGATAAATAGACCTTCAACTCAATTAATCTTCTAGAGGAGGATTCATCAAAATTTTAGCCAGAAGTGCTTCAAAACAAAACAAGTTTTCTAAAGGAGGGATCGTCAAATATGAGTAATTTATGCTCTTCAACAAATGCAATTTTTTGCCACCAGATAAAGATTTTAGTCTTCTATTATTATTGCCAGATTTGGAAATGTGGTCACCTTCAATTATTTCTAGATGGGATCTCTAGTCTTCTATAATTAATGTCAGAAGAGGATTTCTACTCTTCCATTATTAATTCCATATATGGATTTATGGTCTTCAATTATTATCGGATGGAATTTTGGTCTTCTATTATTAATGCCAGGAAAGAATTTTTGGTCTTCTATTATTAATGCCAGAAGAGGATTTCTAGCCTTCCATTATTAATGCCATATATGGATTTATGATCTTGTATTATTATCAATGGATTTCAGGTCTTCTCCTATTATCAAATGAATTTTTGGTCTTCTATTATTAATTACAGGAAAGGATTTCTAGTCTTTTATTATTAATGGGAGAAGAGGATTTTTGGTCTTCCATTATTAATGCCAGATATGGATTTGTGGTCTTCTACTATTAAATAAATTTCTGGTCTACTGTTTTTATCCGATGGATTTTTGGCCTTCTATTATTATCAAATGGATTCTTAGCCTGCCATTATTGCCAGATGATTCTAGATTTCCAATTGGAATATTATCCTATGGCCAAAATAAATTGCCATTTTTCCCTCCTACAAGATTATTAGATATATCTAATTTAATTATTCAATAAATTAATATCATAACATGATTTCCTAAAATTCTATACGAAAAATTATTAGTATTTAATAATATGCTGAAAATGGACTTGTATAAAACAATAGGGGAAATTTCCCTAACTACATGTTAATTCATAGCCTGATAAGATCCAAAAAGGATCATTGAAGATTTAAGTATTAATTATAATGTAAATTATTGTTTGTTTGTATTGTGAAGGAAAATAGGATTAGAAAGAAGGCACTATGAAGAATCGGTAATACAGAGGAATTCATGGTTTTACCCTAAAGTGTAAAAAACTTCTTTTACACAAGCGAGGCTAAATGTTATCCACATAATTTCCTAAAGAGATAAGAACAAGAGATTATGCCGAAAATGAAAGAGTGATAAATTTTTGACAATGTTGAAATCAAGAACACTTCATGAATAACATCAACAAAAGTAAGCATGTTTTAAGTCCCTCCCGATGAATGTCAACATCCATATTGAAGGCATGCGACATGGCCATATCACATCAATAAGCAATATTGAAGATGGAATGTCGTTGAACTTCATCACAAGGAAACCGACAAGGATGTCTTATCCCTTCAACTTTTTTGCGCATCTATCCAATGTTGTCAGACTACGGTGCCAACTTTTATCCATACCACCCCTTCAATGACGCCGAACTTCATAGGAATAGGTTCTCATCAATACCTCGCATTAAGAGTATCATCATGGTCTAATCTCGCGACGTTGTGAAGAACGTTGTCGACGTCCTTGAAGATTGGATGATAATCGATGCCACTTCATTATAGATGCAGCTTTATATTAATGCCGCTCCGATAAAACTGCTCGGAGTCAACAATGTCATTACTCATCAATATTGCTTCTCCACTGTGCTAACTCTCATCGATATGTCACCATGTCGATGTCATCTTCGCATCTATCCAATAAAGGATGAAGTCGGTACCCTATCAGCCTTGTCGCCTTCTATGAATGTTGCATGCTATCTGCGTCGCTCATGATCAACCATGCACGTTGTCGAAGCTATATCTCTTTAGTGTTGTCTTCACCCCGATGCTGCATATACTCCATGCTGTCTGTATTCAATACCAATTCTCAAATAATACCATGTTCCGTGCACGATTGTGCGAGCTCCATGGAATGTATTATCCACATCGTGCCCTGTTGATGTCTTATATTATCGAACTTATAAAGAATTAACCAAAAGAATATCATAAGCATTAAATCAAGGCCACGTCATAAATGATCGATGTTGCACAACGTCAATGCTAGAGCATGTCTAAAGCATTACAAAAAAGAAGGATTGGAGTCGTTCACAAAGCAAGTTCAAGAGGAATTAGTGCATTTTCCTTCACAAAGCTCAAAAGCCTTAATATAGCTCCAAAAGCATCATGTTCCACTACATGCTTCATGGCATCAAAAGTCCCTCATCGTCAATTTGAGCAAGCCAACCTCCTTTCAACCACTATAAATTTAGATATATCCCTTCATGGAAAAGGGCCCTTAGCTTCTTTATGTCTCTTAATACCTAGAACACCCCTAATTTTTATTATCATTATTCTGATGATTTAATTAGATAAATTAAATAGAATGATGTAAACTTAGAGTGATAAGGGGAATTGAGATTTGAGAATAAACTAGAGGCCAAGCTCAACGATGTAAATGGGCTTATAAATGGTTTTAATTGTTAATTAACAAGGAAGCAATTAACGCATGGGCTTATTAGGAAATTCCCACACCATTACCTTATATTCTTGTTTCATTCCCATTCACGTTCAATTTACAAAACACACACAAATGTAAATCAAAAGAGGAGCCAGACATTACTTAGGAGAAAAGAAAATTTAATCTAAAGCTAATGATTCAAGCTAGGGGAAATTAATCTTAATCAAATCTCAAGTTCCTTATCCTAGTCAGGGTGAGCAATAATCAAAACCATCTCTATTTTTATGACCATTTGATTTTCAGGTTTAAGATCAAATCCATTATGATGATTTTTGATGATTATATGCTTGGGTTTTATATCAAGTTTGATTCAAACAAGATTTTTTTTATTGTTTATACACGGTTTTAAGGGTAAAATTGTTTAAATTTAATTTCAAATGCAATGAGGAATCTATATGTTATGTAAAACATGATTTTAGAGATGATTTTTAATTTTTATAATTTTCCAAGCTATGGAAAATTTATTATGAATTTTCAAAGGAAAATACGAATAATTGGGTTTAGAAATTAATTTCGGTTATTGTATGATGACTTTGGGTCTGAAATTTTTTTATACGTTAGATAACATATTGAAAATGAATTTTAATAATTTTTGGGGATTTTTCCTCAGTAATTTAATATGGAAATGAAATAATTTTAGATGAAGGACATAATTGTTTTATTGGTTTTGCTTAATGGAAGGGCTTATTTGTTAAAGTAATCCTTGTTAATATCTTAAACTATACGGCAGTTATTTTTTAAAGAATTTGAAAAGCTATGGCAACCAATAAAACGTTTATAAATAGGCAGGCTAGTTATAAAGTATTCACTTAAATGGCATTAGATCAAACTTTAATCAGAAAATATGTTCTGCCTATTTTAGAAGCCACCTTTCAACTTTATGCTTCTGCCTTCAACCAAGTCGAAACCAACTAAGCCGAAACCAATACACAAGTTATTAATACATTGGTACATAGTGGATTGTAGAAAGGCAGAAGGCATGGCGTCAAAACGTTTACTTTCGATGGGGTCGAAACCTTTGTTTTGTTTTCCAAAGAAACACACTTGCCTGTTTTACTATATGCTTATGAAGGAGTCGAAACATAAGCTTTTGATGTAGTCTTTTTAAATTGCTTTCGAAAGGGGTTGCCGCTTCTTATTTAAGTTATATCTTTCAAATGAATTAGTTTTAAAATCAATGCTTTCGAAAAGGGTAGTTTCGACCAAGTCGAAACCCTTCTGCCGTCCCTATGCCTCTCGGATGGATTGATGTGATCGACCAATTCAAAAGGTAGTTTTGTTTAAAACCTGTACTAAGCCACTTCTTAAAGATTTCGAAAGAGGTTAAAGGGTTTCGAAGGTAATGGCTTCGAAAGGTGTTTCGAAGCTATCCTTCAAATGTTTTACTTAAATGGTTTGAGCTTCCGAAAGGATGGTGTTGAAGCCATATGTTTTTCCCAATACTCATTTTAATGGTTTCAAAAGGGGTGCTTTCACTTGTATTCACTTAGACCCAATAAGATATGTTTTAATTAAACCCAATGGTTTCGAAAGAGGTACTTTCAAATGGTTTCAAAGAAATGCTTCTGTAGTTGAATGGTAATACTTTAATACATTCGAAAGGTTTTGAAAGAAAGGTTTTAATGTGTTTTGAAAGGCAGGTTCCTAGTGTTTTGAAAAGAAGATTTGAATGCTTTCGAAAGGAAGTTTTCCAATGGTTTTGAAAGTAATGATTAAAGGTTTTGAAAGCTTTAGTTTTCAAAACAAAGAAACCAAACTCAAATTTTAAAGGTAAAGCCTATGGCATTATAAAAGAGCTTTTAAATACTTTAAATTTGAGTTTTTGAAGAAGTTTTCCTTGATAAAATAACAGGTTAAAGGGATTAACCATGTTTTATATGAAAATGATTTCAAGGATATTAAACCATATATGTTGGTATTATTATGTTCATATGTCTGCTTCATCTAATACATATACATATGCATATGCATATACATATACATATACATATATATTCACATTATAATGGACCCATAACTGCATTTTGGGGAGAAAGGGCAGAATAACCAGCTAGGTTGACCCAGTAGTGAATATAAATTGAATATTCACCGAATGAGTAGAACTACATCTGGAAGATCAGATAGACCAGAATGTAGGATGTCCAAATGATAAAGTTGTCAGATAGACAGGTTCATAGTAATCCCATGAAAATTTTGTTTAGGAAAAATATTAATAGATGTCAACAGGTTCATAGTAAACCCATGAAAACTATGATTAAAAAGAGTTATTGGCAGAGGCCAACAGGTTTGTGGTGAACCCATGAAAACTATATCCGAATTGAGTTACTGACAGAATTCAACAGGTTCCTAGTCAGCTCATGAAAACTAGGATAGAGGGAAGTTATTAGAGATACCGATAGATTTAGGGAGAACCCATAAATGATGAAGCTATTGGCGGGGCCAATTGGCTCTTAGAGATCCCGTGAAAACTATGAAACCGGATAGGGAGTCCATAAGTATTAAACATGTTTTTAGTCATCCCATGAAAACTAATAGGTTAATAGTGACCCTAGAAACTATAACTGAGATAAATAGTCAAAATGAATGGTGATGGGTAATCTAGAATTTATTTACTTGTTTGCATATAATCAAAATGTTTTAAATTGCTATGTTTTAACCATTGTAGATGCAGGAGCATGGTATATGGATTTTATAAAGTTTGGGATAAGGTACTAGTGAGGGAAAAACTCGTTCTGCTATGCGGCGTGGTCTTACTAGATATCTAAATTGTTTGAGATGGTAGGTTATTATTCATGCCAGGCTTTATGTTTGACTCGAAGTTTATGTTTTCCTCCTAAACTCTCGGGGGCTCAATTAACTTTGAGTAGTTTGAGAGTTGAGGTTTTCAGGTACCTCTTTAAACGAACAAGCTTTCTAAGATGTGCAGGAGGCATGATAGCTATTTAGAGTTCTTTTCTATTTTTGAATCCACTATTATGTTGTAATGGCAAAGTTGTTTCATTGCCTATATATATATATATATATATATATATATATATATATATATATAGACACACACACACACTCTAATCATCCAATAGTGCATCCTTATATGTCGCTCTTGGCGTATGTTGTAATAGTTATATTTTCTTTGAACGTGGTTCTTATATTGGGATTGTGTAATGAATTTGAAATGTTATGAAATGGAATGAGAAATTTGTTTGTTGATTTTAAATTTTTCCATATCCATGTGTTTTTGTTATATCAATTCACCTAACATTATCGATTTGATCGCCGAGGATTAATAACTATGGATGACTAAAGTATTCGTAGCTGTTAGTTTTGGGCCTCTATGTAGGGGATGTTACAATACCTTCTTCTTAGAATGGTTGAAAAGAAGGAGTCATATTTTAAATTAGGGCATAAATAATTAAGAAATTGCATATTTTCCTATCTTGTAACATATTCATAATTTGAATAAAGGACTTGACTTAAGCCTATTTGCATATTTGTCATATGGACCAACATATATGTCTTATGGACTTGCATATATGACCTATGGATTTTCAATTTGCCTATTGACTATTGGACTAGCCTATTCTATCTTTTGAACTTACGGACTGTGATTTAAACGAACTCTTGAATTATCACAAAACCAAGGGATATATAAGGAATTTCTTCAAATATGCCACTTTATACAACCATTTGGGTGTTGGCGAATTTATTCGTTAACATTATATATGTTTTGCATACTGTCACCCTTGTTGGATAGTAGAACTCGTATTTTTAAACACGTCGACACTCCCTATGCTAAGCATGTGGCATTTGAAAATCATAAATTCTCTCATTTCAAAATAAAACTTCCCCCTTCAAGCAAATTTGCAAAATAGTCTGAAAAATCAAACTACCAAAAGCATTTAAATATCTTTTTTTCCAAAAGTTCTCTAACAAAATCTTTCCAAAGTATTTGTCTTTCCATCTTACAAATCAAGCCATCTTTTAACGCAATCGGGACTCCGCCAACGAGTTAATGCGCATGACTGACCCTAGCATTGTGCGGTTAATCTTAATTGGGGAACCTTCTACTCTAAAATAACAAATAACCTACCAGCGTATATCATAAATTTTTTCTTTAGGACATAGGGATATTGACCCATGATTTCACAAAAACCCTTCCCTATCCCATGCTTGCTAAAATTTGTTTTTCCAAAGCTCTAAAGTTTTGGGGATTAAAGCATTCTTTATTTCCAGTTTCTAGCCTAATTCCCTAATAAAAGTTCAGCTTGAATAACATTTATCGCTAATTAAGTTTCCTTTTGAGATCTCCTTATTTACACTATTTCCCTGTATGTATATATTTATGTATGTGTGTGTGTTTTTGTGTGTGTATCATCCAACTTTTTGACCCGGCTATATCTAGGCTGATTGGACAAGTTAGACTCGATGATAGACAAGGGAAGAAGTTTAGAAGGGTGATAATGGAGTCCAAAGTTAAAGCACAGACGACAATATGAAGTAACGATCAAGCGAAGCCAAGAGATAAATTCTATAAAACATTCTAAGTATGGACTAGTGCTTCCCCTAGGTAGGGGATTAGATTAGATCAATATGGCTATTAATAGCTTGGATCAGCAGTTCAACTCAATGGTAATCGATCGACATCTCTTAAAATATAAAAGCAACTATGAAAATAACTTTGGAAACATGAAATTAGCATGGAGAGGGACTTACCAGAGGGATCGCATGCTACCATGTGGTGTGGACGACCGATCGGGCTGATCACTATACATAGGGAATTAAGCCTCCAAATTTTTTGAGTAACCCAATCTACATATGGAGATTCCGTCGGCAAATTTTCAAGAAGATATTTGATCGCCTACCTATATAGATATACCTTTATATTTCTTTTGAGGGACCTTTATGCTATTGTTTTCTTTACGCTCCATTGTAATTACGGATTCCGATCTGATCCATCTTGTACTTAGAAATTCAAGTCATTAATAAAGTTATATCTTCAAAGTGGACGTAGGCATTCAACGACGAACCACTATAAATCCATATTTTTGTTTTTTTACTCTTTTTTGCTTGTTTCCTCTGTTTTAATTTTGGTTTCTTTATTTATTCCTCTACATAAAATCTATTGGATGTTTGTGCCAATTTTTTATGCAAACATTTTGGTGCTTTCACTGAGAATGAATTCTCGGCCTGATTGGATCTCATCATCTACTAGTGGATTTCCATATCCATGAAATATATCCAAATTTCTGCCAATAAGTTTTTGTTTCTACTCGGATTTGAAGAAGATCTAGAAGGAAGCTATTATCCATGACCAAAGGAAAGTCTTCTACTTCCCATGTTGTTGAAGGAAATGACGATGCCAACGTTTAACAAATTGATCAAAATGTATAACCGGCTGCTGCCGATGCCCAAAATCCAGCTAAATATATCACTAGAGCTGATTTTCAAGTCTTAATAAAGGAATTATTGGATAGTCATCAGTAGCTCAATTAGCAAATCCAGGCTAACATCGCCTTGATGAAGCAGTTGAAAGACCAGCGTGGAAAGAAAAAGAAGGAGCCTAGTCCATGTTCAGGATTGGAAAATTCCTCCTCATTTGACAACTATCACCGAAGTACATGTTGTAAAATAGATCCATACGCACTTGGAACATCGCGAAGAGATCAGGTGATCGACCAAGGTCAATCGACGCCAATCGGTTATGAACCTCCTAAGGGGATCGAAAATGAACCCCTTAATCAAGGGGGAATCGGTATGTAGGTGGAGGTGCTTTCTCTGGAGGTGCCACTATCAATCAAAGTGCTGGAGCTCAAGGAAACGTGGTTGAATGACAGTTGAGAGACAGTGATAGAACTACTAGTTAGGAAATGGATCAAGTGCAAGAGGAACCAAGGCAATATGGCGCTGCTTAGAGGCACGAATTAGGTCGTTCGTGTGAGGTGTAGCATGACTACTGCCTGGCACCAACTTTCCAAATACTGGACTTAATAACTATAGTAAGACAGCTAGTACAACAAAGTCAAGTCTTGACTAATGATGATTGGGGACTCTCCAGAAGTCATACTCCATTCATCGACAACATTATACATCCAGAGTACCCATGGGGGATCCATATGCTTAAGATACCTACCTCTATGGGGAAAAATGACCCAAGAAGCATTTCTTGAATTACGAATGTCATATATTGACTCCGCCCGAGGCACTGATGCAATCAAGTGCAGGTGTTTTTCCATTTTTCATGGAGATGTTGCAACCATATGATTCACCAAGCTACCACCGCTGTCAATCTCTTTATTTGATGAGTTAGAAAAGAAGTTTCTAAAGTAGTTCCGCATGCACAGGACTTGACCCAACGGTGTAATGTCACTCTCTAGCTTGGTTCAGGCACTAGGGGAGTCATTGAAAGATTTTTTAGAAAGGTTCAATATAGCAGCTACAGAAGTTAGTGATCCGAATAATGATGCAATTCTCATGGCACTAACTAGGGGAGTCAACCTCGATTCCGAATTTGGTGATTTGTTAACAGGAAAGCCTCCTTCTACATTGGAAAGTTTCTCTATAAAGGTGGTCGGTTTTTAGGAAGGAAGAGGCAAAACGAATTAGGAAGAGAGATGTTGCAGACCCAAGTGCTGACAAAGTATAGAGTAATGTGGCAGTAAAGAAATTTGATGATAGTTTTGGAAAAGTTCATATCAATGTTCAGAACAAATAGAACGAGCATAAGAAAGGCAGTGATAGAAACCGCATAAAGATGGGATTCTATAAGAGGGAAGACAAGGATCCTATTATTTGATACATACACGCCATTGAATATGTCGTTGAAGAATGTTTATTTTTCGACCTATAACACTATGCAATGCATGAAACCACCTCCGAAGGAACCAATGAAAAAGCAGAGACAGTTTGAAAAGTACCGTAGATCTCATGAGAGTTGCGGACGTACATGGACAAATGTTGCCACCTCCGTGATGTTATTGAGAAGTTAATTCAAGAAAGAAAGTTGCAGCAGTTTGTTAAACTCCCATAGGATGGAGGCAAGGGGATATCCAACTCCAATCGAGGACAAGCTCTGCCCAATGCTAAGGAACCTCAATGGACAGTAGCGATATTAGTTATTAATTCCATTGTCGGAGGACCACATCCGACGGATAAAAGCTCGAATGAGAAGGAGTGTCACGTGGATGCTATCAGACATTTTGATGTTGAATGTTTCTCGAAAACGGAGGATGGTGCTCCAGCAAAGTAGCAGCGAACAATGATAGATGATATCGTATTTCAGAGTAGAGAGGCAGATGAGGTAGAGGCCCCTACAATTGACACAAGGGTGATCTCGGCGATGATTGATCCTGCCTCGGTGAGAAAGATTCAGATTAATTGTGGAAGTTCCGTTAATATCATTTTCAGGAAGGTATACAATCAGATGTTACTAAAAGCCAAAGATCTAAAATCATATAAAGGTCATATTTATGTCTTTAAAGGTATTGCAACAGAAGTGGTAAAGTATGGCGAGCTACTGGTTGTTTGCAACCAAATTGGTCACAAGCACTCAAGAGTAGATTTATATAGAGAAGTAAGTGAAGAAAGTAAAATATAAAAACCGAGGAATAGAATAAAATATCATTCAAATAAAAGCAGTAATGAGAAACATGGAGATTTATAGTGGTTCGATGTTGTATGCCTACATCCACTTTGAAGATTATCTTTATTGATCAATTAATAATCTGATTACAGCAGCAACAAATAGGAAAATTTTGATTACAATAAAGTATAAAGTAACCAGTAGTGTAAAGATCCTCAGAATGACCCCTTAGGCCACTATTTATAGGTCACTAACCAATATGGTCCCATTAGAGGGGTCACTAGACCCAAATACCCACGAAGAGGGATCAGTACCGATCTCTTTATTATTTGATTTTTGCGCAGCAATTCCTATGGTGGCTTCTGCATGCATTATTATGCCAGCTCTTCAAATCTTATGCCATTTGATCCAAAGGAGCTGATGTTATTGCATGATCTT
Organism: Allium cepa; assembly: GCA_030765085.1. Taxonomy (NCBI): domain Eukaryota; kingdom Viridiplantae; phylum Streptophyta; class Magnoliopsida; order Asparagales; family Amaryllidaceae; genus Allium; species Allium cepa. Next base: position 220,480,073 of record CM060946.1, read on the forward strand.
TGATTCAAGATTGTTTATGTATTGTTTTCTGCCGATCCCTCTCATAGGCTTTATGTCGATCCTTCCATCCTTGTCCATTAGATGTGCGATCTCTAGGGTATGTTCCCTACGATCTATATGCCTTACTCTCGAAATTCCATATGCTTTTAACTCATGGATCTCAAGATAATAATTATTGTATACTAAAACGTAGTTGGACTTTGATGAATGCCGACCCCTATCCAACAAAGTACACCAATCCATCTTCTTCTTTAGAATATGCCGATCAATGTCATTTGACTACACCAAGCCCTTCTCTATGAATTGAAATATGACAATACAAGTCAATAAAGCATGCCGATCCATACTAACCAACTATGCCGATCCCATAAATACTCAACTATGCCGACCCTTCCTCGCTCAACCATATCGATCACTAGCAAGTTCCCAAACCATACCGATCCCTTTAATTAACTAAGCTATATCCCATATTTCAAGCATACTACATTATTTATCTACCAACTCCGTGCAATTCTGGTTTCATATATCCATCTGTACTTGACTTTCGAGCCCCACAATCATCATTCTAGAATCATCAGCCTTGATGGCGATCTGGTCTGACTCGTGCAGCCAATTCAATATAGTTGGGTTAGAATTCTGTGTTATACTTGCCCCCTAAAGTACATCTTGTGAGTAACCCGATATGTTTTGTATTGAAACAAGTCTGAATTGTCGAAAAGAGGACCATTTAGATTCTCGAGTGATTTCTATTCCATTGTAGAATGTTTTTCCTAAGGCATTGAATTATCATTGGTTGCCATAACGGTTGGTCGATTTTCAATAATATAAATCCAGTGCTATATCCCATCAATATATATAAGTCCGGTTCTATGAGACTTATGAATTTTTGTTATCTAGTCCAATCTTGAACTTGAAGGTTTCAGGTTTGATTCCAATTTATGTTGATTGAAAAAATTTGAACTTTAAGTTCATTTATGTGCATATTCATATACACATTTTTGTTGCCGGCTCCTGGACGTGTTCGAACACTTACGGGTCGTTGCCGATTTATATAATATTTTTTATATTCATCTTCATAGCCAACTTTTATAACCATTTTCATTTTTGTTGTTTTCTTTCTCTTTTTTTCTCTTTTAAAAAAAAGAAACTATATGGGTCGGCATGCATTAAGCTGATCCCTTTTTCTTGCCATGCTAATGGTGACCGGCAAGTAAGTATGCTGAACCCTTTCTCCTCATTTTAGGCTCAGTATTTTGGGCCAAACCCTTGGTCCATGTTTATAAAGAAGCATGCTTACTTCCTTCCCGTTCACTTGTTTCAATTTTCTATCTTTTTCTTAAAGCTCTGAACCCTTGCCTTTCACTCACGAACCCAAACAGAAATTGTATTCCATTCACACTTAATTCTCCCAGCCTTCCATCCCTTCCATAAGTTTAATTCGCCTTTCCTTCGAATTCATGCATATCCAGACACTCGCCTCTAATTTAATTCGTACATTCTTATATGTGAGATTTTGAAATGCATCTTTAATCATACGATGAAATCGTAGGATTTAAGCTGTTGGTAATTATGATGGTTTTCGAGGCCATGATGATGAGCAGCCCTACAGAGGTTAGTGATTACTAAATAGGGGTTTGGTAGAATGAGTTAGGATAAGGAAAAAGAGAGGAAGAGAACTGATGAGGGTTCGGCAAGGGATTTTGATGGATGAATGGTCAGGAGTAGAAATATAAAAAGGACGGCATATGAAAATAGCGCAGAGGCAGGGATCGGTGGTACAAGATTTGGAAGGGTGAGATTAGCTTTAGTAAAACTGGGTGAGGGTTCGATAAGGCATGTTTTGTTTTGATGGATTGGTCGTTTAGCTTTGGAAATGGTTGGCTTATCCACATGGATTGGTTTGATCTTGTTAAATTAAGGGATTGGTAATAGCTTTTAGGGAATGAAGGCTCCGTACTGATGATAGGAGATGGGTCAGCATATCCATAGGGATCGGTTGGTCTTAGTTGAGGAAAGGGATCGGTAGAGGATGTCTTGCTGAGGGATCGGTCATGGTTGTGGAATAGGATTCGGTATTCTCTGGTCGAAATGACGAATCGGTATAAGGTCTTTGGGATAGGGATTGGCATACTCGTTGGGATTAGCATAAAGTCAAGACTTGGCTTCCTGAACTTGTAAACTAATCCAACCTGATTTGTTTGATCAATCGCCATTAATTTGCCTGAGTGACCTTGGACATATAATTACGGTGAACAATATATCATGCATATCTACCGTTGAACTTGAGATTAAGAAATCAAATTCCTATAACTTTCAATATGGACTAAAAACTTGCAGAAGAACTTAAATGACAAACTTCACACTTCGATATGCCATAGTCGATCCAAAAGCTTTTTTAGCCGATCAATCTTATTGCCAGTTGAGACGGTCAACGATGACTGTCTCTCTGGTCGAACTTCCAAGTCTTGTTGTTTTACTTTGTTTTTTCTACATTTAACTATTTATATCTGTTATACATTACACTGCACTAGCTCACACTTAACACGAGGGGAATAGGCTAACTTTTCTAACCTCAATTATCTATCAAGTATAGCTAATAGATTCCAGACGTTTAGAGAGTAGAGCTGGTATGTCTTCTGACCCGACGATGCAGCATATCGATTCTATAGCAAAATCAAGTTCCGAAACTTTATCCAGTAGGCATTCTCCCAGCCATCAAGCAAAACATGCAGAAGTTTGGTCCACTTGTTGATCTTTTCTTGGATGTTCCAGTCCTCCTGGTGGAGGATATAAGTCGTCCGCTTGATGCAGTGCAGGGCGCTATTCTTCTAAATAACTTCATAGACTCATAGGCCCTTCGAATCGTTGAGGCTCCTCTTCGCCGGCTATGTTCTATTCATGGAATTCCATTCGCATATGTCTTGGTCACTCCAATTAATGATAGGCCTCATTGGCCCCCAGCGGGGTGCACAACGTGTAATAATTTTATGTGTTGGGCCAATGCATACCACCCTTTAACTCATTTATTCGGGAGAAGTTGAAATATCTCAGGATTGCTCCCACTCAACTCCATACAAACAGTTATGCCTTTATACATGGAACCTTCTTGCTATTTACAGGTGTTCTATTCCATCTGCCAACTCCCGAAGACATAGGATTCATTTACAACTTCAAATGGTGACCGGGTAGTCCTTTTCATGTTTTTCTTGAACCTGATGTGCACGTAAATGCGCATATATTTACATCCATATTTTTATCTCCTTTTGTTTAAATAAGCATCATATTTGGGCATTTTAACATGTTAAAACCAAAATTTAATTATTTTCAAACCATCATATTTTAATCTTCATTCAGGGGCAAAAATGATCATTTTTGTGCATGTGTCAATTTAAGAATTTTTACTTTGACAACTTTTATGATTTTTATAGGATATTTTGATGCATAAGGAAGAGGGATTCATGATGATATATGCATGCATTAGGAAATAGAAAGGAATGAAGATGAGATAATTCAAGTTCAAGATCATGGAGGACCCCACCCACTTACCTAAGTGTGCAATTAGGAGTTAATAGAAAACTAAGTGGAGTTTAAAGTTTCGTGCACATCAAGTGATGGATTAGTTAATGGCTAATGGTTACTTGGTGGCCACACTTACTAAAGAGTATTTTGGGAAGCTCCCTAAAAATGGAATTAGAGTTTTATGCATATGTAAATAACCCTTTTATGTACATGAACATATCTTCTACTCTTTCACATTGGTTAGGAAATTAAGAAAGCAAGCTGTAATGGTAACGTTTCATGAAATAAAAATGGCTTCCAAGCCTCTTTCTCTTTTATTTTCTATATGCTTTTCTTTTCTTTGCTTTTATTTTAATGTTTATTTTTACGCTATCTTTCCCTTAATGTTCGTAGCTTAGATTTATACTAATGCAAGTGGGGTAGCTTTAATTTTTATTCAGGTGGCTGTTAGTCCTTGAGATGATGGTTTTGATGACAACAACCTTAGAATAAGATTATAAAATATAAATGCTAACATTATAGTTTAGATATATATGTATATGCAGGATTTAACCATGTTTGTACCAAGAATGAAGACTGTACAATATAGAGATTCAAGATATCAAGATTGAAGACTCATGAGTATCAAGATTATCAAGAGTTCAAGATTTCAATAATAAGTAATTTAATTAGGAATTTTGTTAAAACTCCTAGAAAAGCACTGACATCTTAAAATCCAATTTATTCGTGGAATGGAATTCACTTTGAGCCTGTTAAAGGGACGGAACCCTAAGTAGGATGGAACCAATGAAAAGTCTAGTGGAACATTGTTTTGTATCCACTAACTTTTATTCAAAATGTTTTACAAAATTATATCTTGTTTTCAAAATGTTTTCAAAATATTCCTTTTAAAATAATCAAAAACATCTATCCTGGTTTTAATACTTTTAGCCTCAAAATAATCTTTATTTTCAAAATCAAAATCATCCTTGGTTCTAAATTATTTTTTAATAATAAATATATTTAATATTTATACTTAGATTTAAATATAAAATTATAGTAAAATTTTATATATATACCAAAATATTATACTCTATATTTACTTATGTATTTTAACTATAGTTAAGTATATTTTTAAAGTTTAAAATAGTTTTAATATAAGATAGAAGTTATTTTCAGAGAAAAACAAATCACTAAAATTTCCTTTGGCATGTCGACATCCTCAACTACCCCATGTCGACATGGTAGCAGTTTATTTCAAAATTTTGGATTTCAAAGGAAATGTCTGTTCGTCATATCCTTTCACGAATGGATATGGCAGTTGTTCTACTATAAATAGGGGTGGTTTTGAATGAATTTATACATATATTTTTCTAGTTTTCACTCCTCTTCTTCTTCCACTTTTCTTTATACACATTCTTACCATTACTCTGCCGAAATCAACATTGAATCTAACTAGATCATTTCTGGTTTGATTCTCTATCACTATCTCAACAAGATCTCAGTGCTATTCAGAGTTATAGACTTCTTTGTAATCATTTATGTGAGAAAAGGTGTGATTGTAGCCTTGGAAATCAATCAAGCGAGAAAAGGTGTGATTGTCGCCTTAGAAATCAATCAAGTAAGAAAAGGTGTGATTGTAGCCTTGGAAATCAATTGGGTGTGTCTGTTTCCCCTGAAATCAAGTATCTCTACCCAGAGGATTGTGAATCTGGAGTGGTGTACCTCGTGGTCTTGAAATCGAGGGTGTAATTGTACAACTGCTTTTGAAAGGAAATCTATACCTGTGTGCGGGACTGGATGTAGGGTAACTCCGAACCAGTATAAAATCCGATGCGTTCTTTCCTTTATTGCTTTTAATTTATATCTACATCTGTGTTGATTCTATGATCATATCTGTGTCTAAATATTGCATACATTTGTGTTCAAATAAACAAAAACTCAAAAAGATTTAGTAATTCCTTTAAACACTATTCACCCCCTCTAGTGTTAATCCTAGCCTTAAGATCTGTATTTCGCATTTCTCACATTTGGTATCAGAGCAAAGTTTTCATAATTTGAATTTTGAAAAATTTTAAAATGGCAATTTTTTATAAAATTATTAACACTATTTTCATATGAATATGTCACAGAATCATCATGATATTGTTGTTTATTTATTTTGAAAAGTCACTTGATTCTTTAAAAGGTGATATTGTTTTGCAGGAGAAGAATTATGTCTAATGACTATTGGCTAAAAGATACCAGATAACCATTCAACAATCAAGAAGAACAAATGGATATATAATGGCAATCGATAATGAAATGGGTACCAGATCAATACGAAGCTTTTGATTCTCATCTACAACTTGATATGATATTGTACTTCTATTCATCTACTTTACAATGTCACTGGTTTCGTGTGAATCCTCAAGAAATGGCCAAGTCATGGTCAAATGAAGTTTTGATGAACAAAGAGAGAAAGAAAGAAAAACTGTCAATGGTATTCTTCAAATTTCATCTAAAGATTTGATTATTTTGTCCCAAATCCTTTCTCAGATTGTAGTCTTTTTTCTCACAGTCTTTTCGATGGGTGGATCATCAAATTTCGATCAAAATTGAGTGAGATATGACAGTTTGAAGTTGGCTATCCAAAACTGAAAAACTGTATGCGGGATTTTCTGCATTTCTCTTACTGTTCGGCCTGTTGCACCACAATACTATCCAAATTCCTCACCAAAATATTACTGCATCGTAGCCCTTGCCTTCCTCTTCGATTTGCCGCTGGTTTCATCCAATTCCGTTAAGAAACGAAGGAGATATGCTTTCTAGAAGTTTGATGGTAAATAGAAAAACAAGAAGAAGAAGAAGAAGAAGAAGAAGAAGAAGAAGAAGAAGAGAAAATTTTATGAAAAGTGGTGACCGTTGGGGATATTTATAGTGGTTGAAGTGTCTATTCATTCAAAATTCGAATTCAAAGTTTTGGTGCCAAGTTGGTCAATCTACTAAATCATCTGTATTTTTCTCATACGGTCTTCAAATTCAGCAAATGAGTATACTACACTGATCCGAAAAACGAGCCCATCGCAATAGAACAGATCTCGTCATTAAATTCTGAAAGATATAAATGCATGGTTGACAACAATGGAAGAACAATAAAGTTAGAAAGATGGGATGCAAAAATTGATACGCTTTACTATTATTTCATTTTTATTGTTGCATTTAGGAATATATATTTGTGCATTTAGTTAGGTATAGAATTTTCTCTTTTATAAGTTTTGATATTTAGGTCCATATATCGACACATCATAGTATAAATTTTGATATACCAGTCTAAATTTTTTCTAAAAGTTTTTTAAAATGTGTTTTCATTCAAATAAGATCTTACCACTAATTTATTACAACTATACTAAGTAGAAAAGCATTTTTACATGCATAATGCCAAGTGTCTTTACACTGTTTTCTCATTATTTTTTATGTTAATTAAATACTATAAAAAATTGAGTAAAAAATCAATTATTTACATGTCAATATCTAGTTGTAAAATTTGTGCAAAATCATGTTAAAATCAGGCCCAGAACAATAGATAGTATATCTAAAATGTTGTATTTTCTTTTGGAACGTTTCTTAAGTGCTACAAATTCGTTTTTATAGCATCTTTGTGCTTTGAAACACTGTAGTGTTTTAGAAACATTTCACAATACTTGGTAAATGCTATAGTTTCTGTTTAAAATGTTTTGAATATATTTTACTGCAAAAACTTTTTACAGCATTCTGTAAATGTTGTCTTTTCTATTTGAAACTTTATACTATGTAAAAATAATATGTAAATTAAGTATTTTTCTCTATTCTTTTTAAAGTTATTTTCTAACTTACATTAGAATATTTTAAAATTAATTTCATGCTTAAATATTTTTTAAAATTAATTAAATTTTTTAATGTAAGAAGCCTTAATATGACACATGTTTATTTTAGTTTTTCAATCTTTGTTATATCATATTTCATTATGATATTTTTTTAAAACTAGAAGGTGTTTAAACATGTTTCTAAATATTCCAATCAATAATAATTTAATATATATGTTTTAATTAATAAGTTAAGTATTTCATAAACATGCAAGTCTGGATTCTTAAAAAAACAGATAAGTTAGAAAAAATATTTTTCAAAGAATTAAGGAGGATATTTATTTTTATAAAAACCATTTTTGATCATATATAGTTTAAGTCCATATTTCTTAGCATTTGATTTTGATATTAAATTTGATTACTACCTTTCATGAATATGTTATAGTTTTAATACCATTTATTACTTTTAGACTCTTGTCTTTACTACTCTTTCAGTCCCATTCATTAGTTTTCTTAACCTAAGTCTAGTAATTGGTGTGTATTACCTTTGTTTGGTCGAAGCGATTTACAATAAATAGTTTGACATATGTATACATACATATATATGCTTGTTAATTAGATATTTCTTATCACTCATGTTTATCTTATAATCTGCATATCTCTTACCGTAGTATATATCATCATATCATTCTGCATATTATTATTATTATTACTTCATTGTCATTTTGTTTCATATTACATATCATTATGCATCCTATTTCATATCACATTTCATTGCATATTACATCACAAATTATAGTGCATGAAATATCATAATCATTTGCATCACAAGTTGCACTTCATTCTGCATATCATCTCATGCTACATTGCATATGTCATACATTTCATACTGCATTACAAACTGCATATTGCATATATGTAAACATAATGAGTATATTTTATTTATGGGGAGTTTGTAGTATTGTCTTATAGTTTAGGATCATTATTTTTTGATTTTTTTGGTATGTTTTGATTGACTTAATTGTCTTATTTGACTTGTTTGACTTGTTTGACTTGATTGACTTGTTTGACTTGATTGATTTGTTTGACCTTTGATTTGTTTGATTAACATTCCATTTGATGTGCGTGTTGATCAGATTGTTTAAAATATACTTATACATATTTATGTATTGAATAATTATAATATAATTATGTTAATGTCTTTCACATTCCATTTATTATACTTTGTTCTAGTATTAGTTTAAGGGGGAGTTGTATAATTTTATGGTTTTAGAATGGTTTTTCTTGATGACAAAGGGGGAGAAATATAAAATAGGATAGTTAGGCATAGATTAAGGGGGAGTTATTAGGATAGAAGTAATATTTTATAAAAAAAGGTTGCCATCATCAAAAGGGGGGAGATTGTTAGTTCTTGAGATGATGGTTTTGATGACAACAACCTTAGAATAAGATTATAAAATATAAGTACTAACATTATAGTTTAGATATATATGTATATGCAGGATTTAACCATGTAGGTACCAAGAATGAAGGCTATACAATACAGAGATTCAAGATATCAAGATTGAAGACTCATGAGTATCAAGATTATTAGAGTTCAAGATTTCAATAATAAGTAATTTAATTAGGAATTTTGTTAAAACTCCTAGAAAAGCACTAACAACATAAAATCCAATTTATTCGTGGAATGGAATCCACTTTGAGCCTGTTAAAGGGATGGAACCCTAAGTAGGATGGAATCTACGAAAAATCTAGTGGAACATTGTTTTGTATCCACTAACTTTTATTCAAAATGTTTTACAAAATTATATCTTGTTTTCAAAATGTTTTCAAAATCTTCCTTTTAAAAGAATCAAAAACATCTATCCTAGTTTTAATACTTTTAGCCTCAAAATAATCTTTATTTTCAAAATAAAAATTATCCTTGGTTTTAAACTATTTTTTAATAATAAATATATTTAATATTTATACGTAGATTTAAATATAAAATTATAGTAAAATTTTATATATATACCAAAATATTATTCTCTATATTTACCTATGTATTTTAACTATGGTTAAGTATATTTATAAAGTTTAAAATAGTTTTAATATAAGATAGAAGTTATTTTCAAAGAAAACCAAATCAACAAAATTTTCTTTGGCATGTCGACATCTTCAAGTACCCCATGTCGACGTGGTCGTAGTTTATTTTAAAAATTTGAATTTCAAAGGAAGCGTTTATTCGTCATATCCTTTCACGAATGGACATGGCTGTTGTTCTACTATAAATAAGGGTGGTTTTGAACGAATCTATACATATATTTTTTTGGTTTTCACTCCTCTTCTTCTTCCACATTTCTTTATACACATTCTTACCATTACTCTGCCGAAATCAACATTGAATCTAACTAGATCATTTCTGGTTTGATTCTCTATCACTATCTCAACAAGATCTCAGTGCTATTCAGAGTTATAGACTTCTTTGTAATCATTTATGTAAGAAAAGGTGTGATTGTAGCCTTGGAAATCAATCGAGCGAGAAAAGGTGTGATTGTCGCCTTGGAAATCAATCAAGTAAGAAAAGGTGTGATTATAGCCTTGGAAATCAATTGGGTGAACTTGTTGCCTCTGAAATCATGTATGTCTACCCAGAGGATTGTGAATCTAGAGTGGTGTACCTCGTGGCTTTGAAATCGAGGGTGTAATTGTGCAATTTCTTTCGAAAGGAAATCCGAACATGTGTGCGGGACTGGATGTAGGGTAACTCCAAACTAGTATAAAATCCGGTGTGTTCTTTGCTTTGTTGCTTTTACTTTATTTTTGCATTTGTGTTTGATTCTATGATTATATTTGTGTCTGAATATTACATACATTTGTGTTCAAATTAAAAAAAACTCAAAAAGATTTGGTAATTCCTTTAAACACTATTCACCCCTTAGTGTTAATCCTAGCCTTAAGATCCGTATTCCGCATTTCTCACAGTGGCTTAATAGTTAATCTCATTTCCTCTTTTATTTAGTTTATATTTCTTTTGCTTTTAATGTTGAAAATTACATGTGTTGACATGATAACACAAATGAGTAGCTAAACCCCTTCAATTTAGGGGTAATGAAGCTCTCAAATATTATGTAATTTCAACATTTCTATGATATATGATCTCTTTTGGTTTGTGCTTCATGAAAGTGAATTTTGATGCAAGTTTATACAAGTAGGTTTGATAGCTTATGTTGCTTTTGCAAATGAGATATTCTTATTCAATATAAACACAATTTACATCATCATTTGCTAATCCATTTTTGATTTTGAAATGAAAGTAAAAACAAAATTTGATGATCTATCTTACTAATTACAATAATAAATAGATCATAATTAAAATAGCTTTTGCGTTGGCTTCATTTTCATAAGAATTTGTAAGCGAATAATAGTTGTATTATAGTTTGATGGTTTGAGTTATTTTAATTAATAACATGAACAAAGCATACTTATGATAAATGCAACAATTATTTCACTTGAGTTTATAACTAGAGATCATAAATTATTTGTTTGTTGATTTACAAAAATACGAGAGTGGATTTGCCTCTAAGTTGCTTTCTAATCTCATAGTTTTTAATCTCATTTTAATTCTAATTTTAGATTCATTTTGGTTCTAGTTAATAATTGCTCCTCCATTTGGTCTAATTTGATTGAATAGATTTTTAAACTCTAACAATTCCTTGTGGATCAACCCATACTCGCCACGTACTAAAATTGTACGCCGTGTATTTGCAGTTATTTTATTTTAAAATTTATTGGTATTTTTCTAATCAATAGAAAATTTACTGTTAAACATAACCCTCGCCGAATTGCCAAGTTTTGACAGACACTGGAATAAACTTTCTTCGTTTAAGCATGAGTGGTTTTATGTACGATGTCTACCCAGCTTTGCTAGGCGATGGCTAGACGGACATAAGTATTACCTTCACTACTTTCTCAAGTTCACTAATCCAAGTCATAACTTTTCCTTTAAATCTATTAACATCTGGAGTTCTTTAAGGTGTTCACTCACGTCCTCAAGACATCGATTTTTCAAGAGCTATCACCGCCATTCGTGCTACCCCTATCGAAGATAGGGACATCAAACTTCTTGTAAATAACGAGCTGTTATCTTTATTCTAGCTGTTGGAGGAAGGCCGTAGTATCGGATTCCCTGGAATTGTAGCACTGTCGAGGAATGTTGCAGAATAAAGAAGGGATACCATCAATCCCGTTGTGTCCCATGCCTAGGGGACTCAGGACGACACTCAAGAGGGTGAGATTAGGGATTCTCAGGCCGATAAGTTGGGCGATGTTGTTGCGGGTTCAGGGAAGGCGCCTATGTTCGAACCATCACAATATACACAATCCTGAACACCCACTAAAAGAAAGAAAAGTCTGGCGTATAAGCTTCAGGGAAGAATAACCGCCACAAATCCATAGTTCATCATTACTCCTATCGAAGAGGAATCGTCTTCTCAACACTTGGAAAGTTCACTAAAGGGAGTTTCAAACCTTCAATTTTTGGATGATATCATGACCAACGACTTGTCGAATATCAAAATTGAAGGACTCAACTCTCCATTGGGAGTGGTGAAGGCATTTGTCCTTTTGATAAAAGAGAGAAAATGTTGATAAGCAAGGCTACAACCACTGATCTGTTGGGGGGGAACACTACGAAAATCACAACCATGTGCACTCCACTACATACTTTTTGTTAATCTTTCATTGAATAATTACTCGTATGCTCTCATTTGGTCTTTGTAGGTATTATGTCTCAGTCCAGAGCCTTTGATCGCTTCAGTAGTTCATCATCATATTATCGATCTAGCTGGGATTCGAAGTTTGGCTGGCGTAAGGAGAGACATGAGGGACAGAATAAAATCTATCACACAAGGGAATATTCTTCTTCTAAACAAAAATCTCAGTCCTGAACATCACGTCAAGGAGAACAGTCTAACTTTCCTTCCTGCAATGGAGACCAGCCTCCTTATCGTGGCCCTCATATCGCCACATCTCATAAGCAACAGTCTGGCTCCTCGATCTCTAAGAAATCTCATGAATGTCGATCAAGCAAACATCCAATTGCTACTTCTGATCCGCCTTTACCGGCTATTGCTCTCAATGTTTCTACAGTAGAGAAGCTGACCGAGCTTAAGGCCACTTTCCAAAAATTTGCTTTGATGGGCCTTAGTTCCTTCCTTCCATTAATATAATTGTGGGGCATGCTAAGGAGAGTTCTCTTGTGTGAATCAATGATGTGTTCTTGCAGCACAAATCATTCCTACACATGGTAGAAAAAATCTCTAAAGTATCCATTGAGCGACAACATGAAATAGGCCGCCTCATGTTGGAAGCTATACACGATAGGGACATAATCAAACATCAGGATGCTGAATTGTTAGAATTGAAAACACAACTTGCTGAAGTGGAGAAAAACGATAATGAAAGGGCAGAGGTGGTGAGCCGTTTAGAAAATTTTCATATCAAGGTACTCGACGCAACCCTTAATCGCAGCCGGGTACTCGCTCTAGAAAAAGACTCCTAGCAAAAAGAGTCAGACGCCCTGGCTCGTCGCATTGAGGAGCTCGAAGAACTTTTCAAAAAAGAAAGGGAGAAGAAAATAGACGCCCAAGAAGAATCGCAAAAGCACCGCGAAGAGGTTGTTGAGGCCAGAAGCCTAAAAATCAAGCTTGACGAGCAGTTCGTAAAAATTGAAGCTCTTAAAGAGTAAGCTAAAAAAGAAGGCCGCAAAGAATCTAGTAGGAATGTGATCAAGGACCATTTCGATCCACTTATCGCCGAGTATGGCGCCAAAGACCTTATCTACTGTGACTTAGGTTTTCTTCGGAGGATTACCTTGAATCACTTTCTGAAGCTTAGGAGCATGTCATTGGGATGAAGAGGAGAGAAATGGATGGAGCTGAGCTCAACGAAGTAGTATTAGTGTAGGAAATTCTTTGTGGAATTGAACCCTTAGATTTGGCTACTGTAAAAATCCGATACTTCAATGTTTGTACACCTCTCGAGAAAGGAGAACATATTGTGGAATATTCAGGGGCCGACCCTAAAGATCCCTCTTCATATCAAGCAGCCGGAACATCAATCACCCTTGACACGAAGTAGGATTTAGGCTACGGTCTAAACAAGCCTGGCTACCAATCCCAGATATTATCCCCTATTTTAGAAGGAGGTACCCTAATAGCAACGGAGAGTTAACTAGGTGGGGTATCACACTTTACTCCTCAGTATATGAAAAGTTTTGTTCTCCACGTGCAATGGTTTTGAGCTAATCTCCCCATTTTAACAAATTTTGCAGGTCTTCCGGGCTTAGCCAAATTCCCAAAAGTGATGTTGCTGTAGAGCAACAAGAGAAACCGGCCAAGCATTTGGTAGCTGCTGATTTACTGGGGCCTTATGCCCAAGTCATCAGTGCCCTTGATGATGATAAAGTCAAAGATCCGCTCCCAGCGGATGAGTTTGATAGTGTAATGATCATCCGTGCCTCTGAAGATACCAACAGGACTAGCATGAAAGAGTGGATCAAAAATAAGGAGCTGCTGAAAATAAAATCTAAAACCTAGCCCGTCAAGGTGGACATTGACGATCCTCATCTTGTGCCATCGCAAATTATTCCACCTGGCGGGTCGATTCCCGATAAACTTCCTCCTACCTCTACAAGCTCTCCTGCTAAAGGCGGTAAGGGATCCAGAAAAAGAAGCACTTGTGGCACTACTTCTAAAAAATCCAAGAAAGAGAGAAAGTCAAAGAAATATTCGTCACTTCGGCTCAATATGCACTTAGTTTGCACAGTCGTTTCTTTTATTAGCTATGGTTGTACGGGAATGAGTCCTGATTTTTGGAATAACTTGTACTGCACTCTCAAAAATGTTATGTGAATAAAAGTTTTTTTTTCTGTTGAGCTTTCTTGTGGATTATTATTTAAGTAGTTGAAGTATTACTTTCCATTTATTGTACTTGTAATTCGTTGTTTGTAAATTCTGATAACAATCCACCAACTCTATCCCAAGGCCTCCAAGTGGTCATGGTCTCGAGTCGTATCAAACACTAGGCTTGGGCCTAAGTGTTACGTTGTCAGATTTAGCGATTTTTGAGTAACTGTACACCTGTTCCCAGTTTTAATTTAGCGGGGTCAGGTGTTGGATGCTGGAATTCCATCCTTCATGGGTTTATACTCCTCCCATTGGTTTCAGGCCCGATTTTATAGAATAGAGAACGGTCAAACTCCACTCATCAATTCATTCATGTTCGTATTCACACTTTAGGGATATGATTTAGTTTATGGGTGGTCGAATCACACCAAAATTGTATTTATACTTTAGTCCACACGCTGAGGACTCAAAGTCGTTTCACGGGTGGATGATTCACACCCGATTTACATTTATACTCCAGTCAGCACTATGGGGACTTAGATTTATTTTGCGGGTGGTCGGTTCACACTTGATTTATTTTCATGCTCAAGTCCACACTCTATGGAATTAGTGTTATTTCGAACAGCAGTTGAATTATACTCTTTTTTGATTGATTAATTTTCTCCCCAGGATTTTGGGTTTGATTTGGCGAGCGATCAGTCGTATCTCGGTCGCTTTGATTCTATCTTGGTTCCACGGTTTGAGCAGGAGTTATTCAATCATCAGATTGTCGGCAACATTCATCTCTTACTGTATATCCCATCCTTTGGAGTGTGAATGAGATTTATTAAATGAACAAGTTGATTAAGCTCATCTTGTTTGATCCCATTAGAAGTTAGCATGATTGATTGATTTCAAACCCTGGGAGCCTATTCGCACATATTGACCTCAATCATTTTCGCTATGTAATTATCATACAATGCGGTAGCAAAAATAAATACAGAGGAAGCCTGAAAATTTAATCATTAAATGGAAAGGAACAACATAAACTGTCTTATTACACATTCGAAAAATCAAATGCTAAAGCAGATTCTAGAAGTAAATACAACTGAAATGTAAAGGAAATAAACTTAGTGAAATAGCATTATAAATGTTCGTTGTTCAATGCCATGGGAAGTGTAATGCCATCGGTAGTCGCTACTTTGGAAGTTCCTTCTCCAAGCCTCCGTTCAATGACATATGGTCCTTCTCAGATTGGATTCATGTGAGATAGGGTTGGAAAAACCCATTTTAGGACGAGATCTCCAATTTCAAAAATTCTTGATCGAACTTTGGAGTTGTAATCCCAGATGACTCAACGTCGATGTGCAGCCACCCTTAGATCGGCTTCTTCGCGTTTCTCATCTATAAATTCAAGAGATTCCAAGAGGAGATCTTTACTCGTTTTGGGATCATAGTAAGTCACTCGATGAGAAGGGACTTCAAGTTTAACTGGAATAATAGCTTCAGAACAAGTGCGAATGGAATATGGCCAATTGTGGACTTTTGGGTGGTCTTATAAGCCCAAAGTGTTGTAGGGAGTTCATCCACCCACCTCCTTCTAGCCTTATCCAAATGCTTCGTCAGAATAGACTTTATGGTTTTATTTAAACCTTCAACCTCACCATTTTCCTAAGGGTAAGTGACTGCTGCAAATCTATTTCAATAAGTTATCTTTGACAAAAGTCTTTGAATTCAGCACTGTCAAATTGAGTCCCATTATCAGTTATAATAGTTCACGGAAGACCGAATCGGCATACGATGTTTCAGACAATAGAGTTATTACTTTTTTGGTTGGGATCATGGCTAAAGGTTTTGCTACGGCGCATTTGGTGAAGTACTCAACTGCAACGATTGCCTAGTTGGCGCCACCTTTAGAGATCGACACGGAGCCGATAATGTCTATACCCCACATGGCAAACGATCATGGACTGACCATCTATGTGATTTCTATTAGCGGAGCCCTTGGAACTTTTACATATATCTGACATTTATCACATCATGTTACATAATCAACCGCATCTTGATTTATGGTTGGCAAATAATACCCATAACGGAGTATTTTCTTTGCCAGAGTTTGCCCCAAAGTATGATAGCCGCATTCTCCTTCATGAACTTCCCTTAGAACACATTTTATCTCATCATGAGCGATACATCGGAGTAGAGTGATTGAGAAACCTTTCCTGTACATAATTCCTTCTTGCATAATATACCGTGAAGCTTTGCAAAGGACTCGTCGCTTTTCATTTCTTTTATCAGGCAAGAATCCACGTAGTAAATAGTCTTTGATTGGAGTCATCCACGATTCCCTTTCAGATTCTGCATCAGTTGTTTGATTAATTTCCATAATGTTTATACTTGGGATATTTAATACTTTGACCGAAACCAAGTCCATCTGCTCTGCATCGCTGGTACTAGCAAACTTTGCCAATGAATCAGCCTCTCTGTTTTTATCTCGTGGAATGTGTGAAATGTCATAGTATTCAAATTCTATCAATAACTCCTGAACTTGGGTAAGGTATGGGGAAAGCCGTTATCTCTTAGCATAATAGTCTCCTCTAACTTGAAACACCACCAACTGTGAATCGCCAAAAATTTCAAGAGATTTTACTCCATGTTCCCTAGCGAGTTTAAGTCCAGCAATCAAAGCTTCGTACTCAGCTTCATTATTTGTTGGTAGGAAATCAAGCTTTAACACATAACTGGTTGATCGATTTTTAGGAGTTACAACCATAGTCCCAGCTCTGGAACAATGATCGTTAGACGCTACATCAGTATACAATTTCCGCCATACAGTAGGGATTTCGCTGGCTTTTAGAGAAACATCCTATAGAGCAAACTATGCTATAAAGTCCGCCAATTCTTGACCCTGGACAGTCCTTCTAGGGAGATAAGTAATATCGAATTGACTGAGTTCAATAATCTATTTGGGTAACCTTCTAGACATCTCAGGTCGCTGTAGGACCTATCATAATGGCTGGTCGGTGTAGACATTGATCAGATGTGCCTTAAAGTGTGGACAAAGCATCCGTAATGCAATTAGTAAGCAACACACCAATTTCTCTATTTTTGAGTGCTTACTTTCATCTCTCGTTAGTCGTTTGCTGAGGTAATACATCGGCCCTAGGATTCGATTGTTCTTACGAAGTAATGTGGCACTTATAACATATGCCAATACAGCTAAATAAATGTATAACTCCTCGTGATCCACTGGCATTGACAAGATAAGGGTTTTTTCCAAAATGATTTGCCAAAGCTTGAAATGCGTCTTTACAATCTTGCGTCCATTCAAAGTTTCTTTTTCCCTTCCTGGTCAAATCGAAGAAAGGAATGCATTTATCGGTAGCTCTAGAGATAAATCGACCTAAGGTAGTAACTTTTCTATTTAGACTCTGCACTTGCTTAATAGTTCTTGGTGGTGCAGATAACTTGAATCTTCTCGAGATTAGCTTCTATTCCACGAGCATTGACGATAAAATTCAAGAATTTTCCTGATACAACACCAAAAGAACACTTCAAAGGTTTGATTTTCATTTTTTAATATCGAAGGATGTCAACATTTCTGCCAAGTCTCTAATGTGGTCGCTTGATCCTCATGACTTTACGAGCATATCATCAACAAAAACTTCCATTGTTTTTCCAATCTGGTCTTTAAACATCCTGTTAACTAAGCACTATTAGGTTGCTCCAGCATTCTTCAACCCAAACGGCAAGACTATATAATGGTACAATCTAGCATCCATGATAAAATTAGTGGGCTTTTGATAGGGGACATGCATCAGAATTTGGTTATATCCCAAGTATGCATCCATGAAAGATATAAATTCGTATCCTACAGTTGAATCAACCAACTAGTCAATCCTTGGAAGGGAAAAACTATCTTTTGGACACGCTTTGTTCAAATCTAAGTAATCTATACATGTTCTTCATTTTCCATTCACTTTTTTCACATATACAAGTTTAGATACCCATTTAGGGTAAAGGGCATTGCGGATAAGCCCATTGACTTTTAGTTTATCCACCTCCTCTTTGAGAGCAACAGATCTCTTCAGATCCATACCATGTCTTCTTTGCTTCACCAGGACATACCTCGAGTCAATATTCAATGCATGGCTCACAATGGAAGGCTAGATTCCACACATGTCAGAGTGAGTCCAAGTGAATACATCTCGATTCGCTCGGAGAAAACCAGCAAGTTCTCTCATCATCGGAGGGCTGAGTTATGATACAATTTTAGGACTCGTGATGGATATTCATGGCTAACTGTAATATCAATGGTCAGATCAGTTGGTGTAGCCTTGGTATCTTTAGGCTTCTCTTCGGCATCCCTCAAATTTATATCTTTATAGAACAGACTGTGGTGCCCGAACCAAGGCTCAGGCATCGATTGTCAACTTTGGTAGCTTGGTTGCAGACAGTCTTGTCCATATCCTTGCTTTTTATTTACGCCGAGCCTCCCTCAACTCAGCTACATAACAGGCATGTCCAGTTTCCTAATCGCCATGAACGACTCTTACACCATTGTCTATCAAAAACTTCAAAGTCAAACAACATGGGGTGAAAGATGCTTGGAATTCGGCCAGGGCTAGTAGGCCCAAAAAGACATTGTACAGAGAGTCAACATCCAAAATGATAAACGACAAGATTTGCACTCTCCTTCATTCACCTTCTCCTAATTCAACAGTTAACTCCACATAACCATCGAATCGATTGTCGGAGCCTCCACCTTATCTGCATCTCTATTTCTAAACACAATATCATCCATCATAGTACGTTGATGCATTGTCGGAGCTCCATCTTACGTATTCGAATAGCATCCGAAATCCACATGCCTACCTATGCTAACATGGCACTCCATCTCTTGCCAACTCCTATCCATTGGGTGTGGTCCTCTGATTATCATATTTATCACCAGTCTTCCTCCAGTCCGTATAGGCTCATCAGTCCTACGCGGATCTTATCCTCGGTAGGGGTTAGATGTCCCCTGTCCACCATCTTGCGGAGTTTTTACAAACTGTTGAAGTTACCTTTCCCGAACTAGCATTTCTATAACATCTTGGAGATACCTACGTTCATTAGTGTTGTGCCTATAGCACTAATGAAACCGACAGTATTTCTCGGTTTGCTTTTGCTTCTCTGTGGATTGTTTTGGAGGCGGCTTTCTATACTACGTGGTATTGCAAGTAGACAAGTAGATATTCTCCAGGGATGTATATAGTGGCATGTAATTATCATACACTGGAATCCTAGGCTTCAACTTTCAGAATCCCTCTTTCATTCTCCGTTTTTATCACCACCTCTCTTTTGTTGATTCGGCTTATTCTGAACATTCATTTGGACTTTCCCTAAACTGTCGTTGGATTGTTTGATTGTAATGTTACTTTGTACTACTTCTCCACTCGGTCCCACACCGTTATTTTTTTGGGAGGACCTGGCTTCCTCCTTCCTAAGAAACTAAGCTGCCTTTGAATAAAAGCGCTCTAACATGGCAGGCAGTTTACGTCCCAAACAATCACCAAACTCAGACTACGGATCAATCCCTCTCTACACGTCCATAAATATAGCATGATAATTCGAATTAATAACCTCCATGGCAGCTGTATGAAATCTCTCTAAATAATCTTTCAAAGACTCCCCTAGAACCTGGATCATGTTTGAAAGGAACATCATGTATTTAGGATGAGTTATGTGAATTCGTATTTGCTCCACAATCTTGGTTTCCAACTCATCAAATCTAGAAATTGATCATGGGGGTAGTCTCGTGAACCACATCATCGCTATTTCAGAAAGGGTTATGGGAAAGTAATTGCAGTTGGTCGCATCACTGGCTCGTGCAGAATCCATTAGCCATTCGTATCTCATAATATGCTGCATGGGTTCGGTTTTTCCCTCGTAGGCAGGCATTGATGGCATGTTGAATCTTCTTGGATATTATGCATGTAGAGCATTATCAGTAAACAAGGTATGGCTTCTCAAAACTCTCTAGTCATTATTGGTCAAGCCTTGGTTCTCTCTTACCAACTGTCTGACCATTGCTGTTAAATCCAACATTTGGATGGTTGGTGCCAAGAGGTGATCGTGCTCTACCTCACATTAACGGTTCGGTCAATATCTACGAGCCATTTCACGCCTTCTTGGTTCACCATCTTCTTGATGAGCATCTTGAACATTTATCTCATCATCATTCCAGAGGGGTACCTAGTCAGCGTTCAATCGAACTCCGCCATCCAAGACCTCAGGAATAGTTCCAGCATGATTCCCCAAGTGTAGGGGGAATCCCTCCTCTGGTGGAGGTATCAGTACCGATCCCTAGTGAGGGATAGGTGCCGAACGGTCATTGCAGATAGTGATGGTCTGCCAAACGACGCTTTGAAGTTTCTGCACGACCTCCTTCAATCGTGTGATGCCAATAACTGTGATATTCATTTGACGAGCTTGAACATTTTTATGCATAGTAAGGAGCAGGGTCCCTCCTAGCTTTCCCACACTGCTGCTAAGTAATCTGATTCATCAGGTTAATATTAGTTTGAATTTGCTAATTCAGTTGTCGACGTCATTCCATCAATTCTCATTAGATTATGAAATTCGGCTCTGGTTATAGAATCAATAAGGTTCTGAACTTCAACGGGATCAGCATTCAAATTTTTAGGTTTATTGCTTGGGTTTCCTTGTTGAATGCTAGCAGTCTCATTTCCATCCACATTCTGAGAAGTATAACAAGTATGTCTCACCATTATCAATTTCCATACTTAGATCTCAGCAAATCCGAGTAGTATAAGCAACTTTATGAAGATAACCATGGATCTCCTTCGAGGGATTTATCTATGCCAGTAGCGACAAAGGGGATCATAGCAAGCTGAGAATCAGGTTCTTGGTGAAGCACTAAAATGTTTGCAACCAAATTGGTAACAAACAACCAAGATAGATTTATATATAGAAGTAAGTGAAGAAAGTAAAATTAAAACTGAGGAATAGAATAAACTAACAGCCGCATAAAAGCAATAATCAGAAAGACATAGATTTATAGTGGATCGGCGTTGTATGCCTACATCCACTTTGAGGATTATCTTTATTGATCAATTAATAATCTGATTACAATAGCAAGGAATAGGAAAATTTTGATTACAATAAAGACTAAAGTAACCAGCAGCGTAAATATCCTAAGAATGACCCCTTAGGCCAGTATTTATAGGTGAAGACGACCATAAATCTCTCTGAAACTTCGGCTATAGGACCTTCTAACCAATATCGGCCTACCAGAGGATCGCTAGGCCCAAATCCCCATGAAGAGGGATCGGTACCGATCCATTTATTATTTTATTTTTGGACAGCAGTCCCTATGGTGGATTCTGCATGCTTTAATGTGCTAGCCCTTCAAATCTTTTGTCATTTGGACCAAAGAAGCTCAAGTTGTCGCATGATCTTTGATTTAAGATTGTTTATGTATTGTTTTCTATCAATCCCTCTTATAGGTTATATGTCGATCCCTGCATCCATGTCCATTTGATGTGCGATCCCTAGGGTATGATCCTTAGAGTTTATATGCATTCCTCTCCAAATTCCATAAGATTTGAACTCATGGATCTCAAGATAATGATTTTGTATACTAAAATGTACTTGGACTTTGATGAATGCCGACCCCTATCCAAAGAAGTACACTAATCCATCTTCTTCTTTAGATTATGCCGATCCATGTCATTTAACTATGTCGAGCCCTTCCATATGAATTGAAGTATGACAGTTCAAGTTAATAACCATGCCACCCCATACTAGCAAACTATGTCGGTCCCTTACTTACTCAACTATGACAACCCCTTTTTTCTCAACCATGCCGTTCCTTGGCAAGTTTCCAAACCATTCTGATCCCTTTAATTGACTAAGTTATATTCAATATTTCAAGCATCCTGCATTATTATCTACCAACTCCATTCAATTTTGGTTTCATATATCCATCTGCACTCTACTTCCAGGTCCCACAATCATCATTTTGAGATCATCGGTCTAGATGGCAATCAAGTCTAACTTGTGCAACCAGTTCAACATAGCTGGGTTAGAATGCCGGGTAAGAGACAATAGCCGAAGAGGAGTGTGGGTGCTGCCGCTTGCTATGACAGATGTGAACTCTCCATACAATGCTTTTCTAGGCCGGCTAGCCCTTGCTGAATTCATGGCAGCCATCACTCCTTGGTGCTTAACACTAAAATTACCAATGGAGAATGGCATGGGAATTATTCATGGAGATCAAGCGACTAGATGTGCCTTTTATGTGGCTGAGTTAAGAGATGCTCAAGGAAGGGAGAAAAGAAAGGATACAGAGAAGCCTTTCTGCATCAAAACTAATAAAGCCTAGCAATCAACATCCAAGCCTTGCAAAAGGCACCACAGTCGGTTCTACAAAGATTCAGATCCGAGATATGAAGAAGAGGGGCCCAAAGAAATAAAGTCTGCACCAGTTGTGTTGACGATTGACATCACGGTTAGCTATGAACCCATCATAGGTCCTGAAGATCAGTTCACATCTCAATGCAACGATGATAAAGGAATCAACGGACTTTGTGTGAGCGAATCTTGATGTATTTAACTAGACTCACTTTGACATGTGTGGATCTCGCCGACTATCACGGGCCATGCATTGAATATCGACTCGATGCATGTCCCGTGAAATAAAAGCAACACGGGATGGATCTGAAGAGATCTGCAACGCTCAAAGAGGAGGTGGATAAACTAAAAAACAATGGGTTTATCCACGACGTCCTCTACCCGAAATGGGTAACTAATTCCGTTCCTGTAAGAAAAGCAAATGCAAAGTGGCAGGCATGCATTAATTACTCGGACCAAAACAAGGCATGCCCAAAAGGAAGCTTTCCACTCCCGAGGATCGACTAATTGGTAGACTCAACCACTGGACGTGAACTGCTCTAATTTATAGATGCATACTTTGGATACAATCAGATTTCAATACACGTCCTCAACCAGGAACACATCATCTTCATTACTAACCCGGGATTATGCTATTATATTGTGATGCCTTTTGGACTAAAGAATGTTGATACACTTACCAGTGATTAGTCAACCAAATGTTCGAAAACTAGATCGGACGATCAGTGGAAGTTATGTGGATGATATTCTTGTGAAGTCATGACGATCATACGACTACATCAATGACTTGGTGGAGATGTTCAGTGTTCTCTGAATATATGGAATGAAACTTAATCCTTTGAAATGCTCTTTCGTCATTGTGTTAGGAAAATTTCTGGGCTTCATCATCAATTCTTGTGGAATTGAAGCCAATCCTGAGATGATTCAGGCGATAAGGAATATCTAGGTGCCAAAGACAATCAAACAAGTGCAGAGATTAAATGGGAAGGCCGTCGCCCAAAGCAGGTTCATTTCTAAAGCCATCAATAAGTGCATTCCTTTCTTTGACCTAATCGGTAGAGGGAAGAGAAACTTTGAATAGACGTAAGATTGTATTAATGCATTTAAAGAACTGGTACATCACATGGAGAGAGCGTACATCTTGTCCAAACTACTGGGTTATAAAGACTTGCACATCTATTTAGCAGTGCCGGTACATTCCATAAGTGTCGCATTACTGCGTGAAGAGAATCGAATCGAATCCAGAGGCCAGTGTATTATGTTAGCAAGCGGTTGATAGGTGCTGAAAGGAACTACTCGAAACTAGAGAAACTCATGTATTTCCTATTGATTGCGTCAAGGAAGATCCGCCTTTATTTCCAGGTTCATCCCATCAATATCTTCGCTGACCAGCAATTACGACATGTCCTACAATGATCTGGGACGTTTGGAAGGTTGCTTAAATGGAACATTAAGCTAAGCCAGTTTGATATCACTTATCTTCCTCGTAGAGCTATCCTGGGACAAGCACTGGTGGACTTCATAGGTGAATTCACTACACAAGACGATGCTTCAGAGAGCAATGGAGAACTTACCATCCAATAGAAGATATATGCAGGTGGAGCATCCAATGATTGGTGTTATGGCGCCTAGACTCATATTGGTAACTCTTGAGGAATGATCGATTTGCTACACCCTTAAACTTGACTTCCCTACAACAAATAACGAAGCTGAATATGAAGCCTTGATAGCTTTTCTTAAACTGACTAGAGAGCTGGGAGTAAATGCTTTGTAATTTTTTTGTGATTTCCGGTTAGTGTTGTATCAAGTCAGGGGAGAATATCAGACCAAAGGAGCACGACTTGCGCCCTACCTCAATCGGGTCCAATAGCTAATAACCAATTTCGAGCATTACACCATTCCCCAAAGAACAGAATGAGAAAAATGACTCGCTGGCCAAGTTGGCCAGTTCTAGGGATGCACAACAAATAGGCTTGGTTCAAGTTGAAGTACTCAATGCTTTGAGCATTGAATAGATGGAGATTGACTGGGTCTTAAAAACAGAGTGTAAGAAGGAGTCGTGGATGACTCCGATTAAAGATTATATGTAAAGGAGATCCTTCTCGAGCGAAGGAGTGAAAAATGACCCTTCCTTCATAAAGCATCATGATACATTCTCTAAGAAGGATTTGAAAGTGCGGTGTGTATACAATTATATGTGCTAATATAGTACACACAGATCGTGTAATATGGACTACAATATAAATGCAGAAATAGATGATAATAGCATAATAAATAAAAAATAGAAAAATCACACCAGAGATTTTTATACTGGTTCGGAGCACCGTCCTACGTCCAGTCCCAGACTTCTATCTGGATTTTCACTATTAACAACCTCGCTTCACCCGGAGGAACAAGTTTACAACACCCGAACAACCGAACGGGATTTCACGCCTCTAATACACTGAGGACTTCAACACTTGCCTCTTACAACACAGAGGACTTCAACAAAAGAACAAATACAATTGTTGTTGACAACTTGTGTTCTTGAAAACACGGATTTGTCACTAGCAGTACACCCTTCCTATAATCTTATCCTCAAAGTATGCGAATGATGTTTTGAAAAGATTAAGGAAAGTATATTACTTATTGAATCAAAAGATATGAAATAGTTTCGATGATTCAATAAATAATCGAGAGCTTTT
Organism: Allium cepa; assembly: GCA_030765085.1. Classification (NCBI taxonomy): domain Eukaryota; kingdom Viridiplantae; phylum Streptophyta; class Magnoliopsida; order Asparagales; family Amaryllidaceae; genus Allium; species Allium cepa. Next base: position 220,505,363 of record CM060946.1, read on the forward strand.
AGAATGCAGGAGTATGTAGAAAGTAAAATCAGAGATTAGATTAAAAAGCATATAAAATCATATTGTTTTAATCAACGAATTAGATGAGTTTATATAGATAAGAATGGTTGTAACTCTTTGTGAGTAGTTGCCATTAAGAGATATGATCTTTGGTGAAAGGTAAGAGATGCAACCTTTGGAGAAGAGAAGTGTCTTTTGGAAAAATTGCTTTCTGTATAAAAACGGTCGACAGGTTAAAAAGTGACTAGTAGACAGGAATTCAAATATATATACGTTATGTGCATGTGTGCACGTTCATTGTGCATATTATGCAGAAACGGTCGACCGCCTTTTTTACTACCGGTCGACCGGTCTTTGATAATTTGCATAGTGAATGTGCAATTCAATTTCAAATGTATATATATATTGATTATATTGAAATGCATGATTATTTGAGGATAGATTTTAACAAGTTTATCACTAATACAATATCAAATAATCAACCTATAATCTAGAGTACCATATGTAGCCATGATGTATTTGTTTTGTCGATCGCCTTTATTATTTGTCAGAAATCAAAACCTTCATAAAACTTGTGACTCAACATTCTCCCCCTTTTTGATTGATGACAATATATATCTGCAAATTTGAATCTCCCCCTGAATATGTGATCTCTCTCTTTGAATTCTTATATATGTACGTTCCTGCAAACAATTGTTAGCCCTTTCTCCCCCTTTGTCATCGACGAAAAGGAGTAACAGACACTAGAATAGTAGAATGAATATGATATGCATAACAAAATAAATCATTAAAACATCCAAAACATAACAGAGTATTCTACAGATCATAATGTCAAACGAAAAATTAGAATAACGACACTATTTAGTACAAGTGTCGATGAATGTTTTTAAAGTGCTAAACCATAATAGAATCTAAGATGAAGCAGATCATATCTCCTCTTCATCATCATCATCCTCGTCATCATCATCATCATCATCTTCTTCTTCTTCCTCATCATTGTTCCCTCTAAATGATTCTCTATGTCCATGACCACTCATACCAGTAGACTCGTCAAATGATATCCAGGTGAAAACAGGAGCAGCAGGACGTTTTCCTGGGTCTTGTGCTTGAACAGAGGTGGATGTGGAACATGATATAGCATCCCATAGCATACCAAAGAATGACTTGACCTTATTGAAGCGCTTATCAATTTTAGAGTCCATGCGCTTGAGACGTGATTCAAGCAAAAATTGGTTACACGCAATTGTTTCAAGTGATTCTTTTGTTGATGATTTTGATTTTAATAGTTTCACTTCATCAGAACGAGGACGAGAGGAAGTTGCTCTTTGTTTTCTTGGTCCTCTTTGTTGCCATTCTTCAAAAGACATAATCTCAAGATAAGGTGGAGGAAGCTTCATTCGTTTGATGGTTATTGAATTAATGCATTTTGGTTTTGAGGTTGCAGAATCAGGAGGATTTACCCCACAAGCTAACAAAAGTCGCATGATATATTCATTGTAGAAGAAATGAGGCCGTGTAGAGTTATTTACCTTGAGAATTTCATCAAAAAGCATGTGCACCCAATTGATTTGAATTTCACCATAAATAGCATAGAGTGCTTTGAAGTTTTCTTTATATACTGCATCATAATTTCCAAGTCTGGGAAAAAGAGAATGCATCAAAACACGATGAAGTAGTCTGGCTGTCGGTCGAAGTCCAATAGACTTTGTGCCATCACTATTGTCTTCTATGAACTGATGACTAGTACTATTTCGAGTGAAGACTTCGCAGAAGGTGGATGAAAACTCATCGCCTCGATTTGGTATACCAAGTATAGAGGCAATTCTAGCATGAGTAAGAAAAATTTGCTTACCACAGACCAGATGACTCCGTTTGGATTATCAGGTTGATATTCATCGAGATTCATGTTGGCGTAAAACAATTTAATCATCAAATGATTTATCTCCACATTATTTTCTGAAAAATCTATCAATGGAGTAATGTTGGCATTGTTGGCTAACCCCCGAACTCCATAAGCCGTGAAATCATCAAATTTGATGAAAGAGCCTGGACGAAACTTGTAATTTGTCATCTGATTCCATCTTGTTACAGCAATTGGACTTTGAAGCCACTTTTTGGCGGAGATGCTCAGAGATGAAGTTTCAGAGGTTGTTCCTTTCTTAGATTTCTTTTGAGGAGGAGCCATTGTTGGAAGATTTGAGATTTGGGAATTGAAAATAGCAAACTAGGGTTTGTGATTTTGGGAAAAAGAACAGCTTGAGTCAAAAGAGAAAGAGGGTAGAAGGAAAAAAGACGGATAGGTATATATAAAAACTGAAAATACGTCAACCGGTCGACCTATGAAATATGGTCGGTCGACCATTTTCAACCAGGGAGCAAACGGTCGATCGACTATATATGGGGCGGTCGACCGGTTCTGGTCTGCTGAGTAATAATATGTTATTTTGCAAGTTTTTTATCATATATCAACCTATATATATTATATTTCATTCTTAATACAAAATATAACCGTTATTACACAAGTGATAGATAAAGATATAATAACCATATATAAATCTAATGAGAATGTTCGTCATTAGAATTATCGTTGTTTCCTTCAATACGTTTTGACCATGGACTCTATTGTTTCTGACCTCCTTCATTCTTCTCATAGTTCCGATCCCACGAGTTAGGACTTTTAGATGTTGATGGCCTAGACGGCATTGGTTCATGCACGTCATGCTTGTTGGAACCGCAGAAAAATGTTGCCAACTTTTCTAAAACGGATAATCGTGCCGATGTCCGTTGTTGCTCGTGATAAAGTTGACTTTGCCCATAATGGAGCTGTCTCTGAAGGTCTATCTGATGTTTCTGGTAGTGGTGTATCTCATCGATTTGTGCTTTGGTACGAGGAGAATAGAACAGTGTCCTCTTCACTCGTTTTGAATTTGGAGTTTTATCAGACATACAAGAGCATTGATGATGACAACTTGGTTTTTGTTTTGGTGTAGTAGGAGAATAATATTCCTCCGACTCAGAACTCGTAATAGAAATGTATGATTCTTGAGCACATTTATCACAAATGTGAGCCATAGGGAATGTTGTATAGAATATTATGGTTAGATAAAAAAGATGAACAAAATATGAAATTTTTGCAAGCTTATATACAAGTTTCTTATGTATAAACCTATGGATGTGAGTTAATGGAGAATTTTAACCAAGAAAACATAAACAGAAATTTTATTTTAACTCTAAAAACAGCTTTCCTTTTAAAACTGAAATTATAAAATAAGAAAGGAAAGGACGATCACTAAATGAAAAAATGAGTAAAGAGAATTAACCATTAAATCAAGCAGTGGCTTATATTTAATGTAAAAAAAATAGTTTATGCAAAAGTTATGGTTAAAGAATAACTAAACAGAAGACGTTCTATAGAAATTACTTAGTCAAGATTTTTTCTTGAAATTAGACCAAGCTCTCTTCGTAATCTAATAAAATTAGATTCGAGCAGAGGTTTAGTAAAAATGTCCGCTAATTGATTGTCAGTATGGACATATTCATGACATATATTTCCTTTGTCAATATTATCTCGAAGGAAATGATGACGGATATCAATGTGTTTGGTTCTAGAGTGATTTACTGGATTTTTAGAGAGATTTATAGCACTGGTGTTATCACAGTATATAATAGAATTTGATAAATGAATATCAAAATCTTGAAGTGTTTGTTGCATATATAGTACTTGAGTACAAGCGAGAGCTGCTGATATATATTCAGCTTCACATGTTGATAGTGAAACACAATTCTGTTTCTTACTGAACCAGGAGACAAGTGATTTTCCAATAAAATGGCACGTACCACTTGTACTTTTTCTATCCGTTCGTGAGCCACCGAAATCAGCATCACTATATGATACTAATTCAAATGGACATTCTTTTGGATAAAAAAGACCGAAATCTTTGGTATTATTAAGATAACGAATTATACGTTTCACTGCTCGTAGATGTGATTCCTTTGGATCGGCTTGAAAACGAGCACATAAACAAACACTCATTATTATATCCGGATGACTAGCTGTAAGATAAAGAAGAGAACCAATCATGCTTCGATATAATTTCTGGTCAACATTCTTACCACTTTCATCTTTTTCAAGATGTGTAGTTGTACTCATAGGAGTTGGTTTACCAGATGTATTTTCTAATCCGAAGCGTTTGATAAGGTTTTCACAGTATTTTTCTTGATTGATAAAAATACCGTTTGAAAGTTGCTTTATTTGAAGTCCAAGAAAATAAGATAGTTCTCCCATATGAGACATTTCGAATTCTTTGGTCATAATACTTGCAAATTCTTTGCAAAGTTTATCGTTTGTTGAACCAAAGATGATATCGTCTACATATATATCTAGATAACTAGAATATCTTTTCGAGAATGTTTAATAAACAAAGTTTGATCGACTTTGCCTATTTGAAATCCTGAGTTAATAAGATAGCTACGTAGTCGTTCATACCAAGCACGAGGTGCTTGTTTTAAACCATACAAAGCTTTCTTAAGTTTGAACACATGGTCAGGATATTTTTCATGTACGAACAAAGGAGGTTGTTCGACATAGACATTCTCTTTGATAAATCCATTGAGAAAAGCACTTTTGACATCCATCTGATAAAGTTTGAAATTATGGTGACAAGCAAAAGATAATAGGATTCTAATAGCTTCTAGTCGAGCAACTGGTGCAAAAGTTTCTTCATAATCGATACGTTCTTCCTGATTATATCCTTGTGCTACTAATCTTGCTTTATTTTTGGTGATATTTCCTTGTTCGTCGGCCTTATTTTTATAGACCCATTTAGTACCAATTACTGACTGATCAGTTGGTCTTGGAACAAGTTCCCAAACGTCATTGCGCTCAAACTGATTTAGTTCTTCCTGCATGGCAATGATCCAGTAATCATCTGTAGCAGCTTCTTTTGGATTCTTAGGTTCGATATTTGAGAGAAAAGCGACATGACCCATTTGATTGAGTTGACTCCTTGTTCTGACATGTGATGTTATTTCACCGATTATATTTTGAGCCGGATGGTCTCTTAATATTCTTGGTGGTGATTGTAACTCACATATTTGAGGAATATTCTCAATAATTATTTCCGAGTCAGAATCAATATTTGTGATGATTTGATTGTCAGTGACTATTGATTCGTCATCATCTGATATAGTGTGAGGATGCTGATAGATTTCATCAAAAGAGACATGAAGTGATTCTTCAATAGTTTTGGTTCGTTTATTAAATATCCGATAGGCCTTACTTCGTTCCGAATAACCGACAAATATTCCTTCATCGGCTTTTGGATCGAATTTGCCAAGCTGGTCTTTCGTATTTAAAATAAAGCACTTGGAACCAAAAAATTTGAAGTATGAGATTTTAGGCTTCCTTTTGTTAAATAATTCATAAGGAGTATTCTTGGTAAGAGGTCTTATGGATACACGATTTAAAACATAACAGGCAGTTGCCACAGCTTCCGCCCAAAAATGTTTTGGTAAGGTGGTTCCATTCAATAATGTTATTGCACATTCTTGTAAAGTTCGGTTCTTCCGTTCTACAACTCCGTTCTGTTGTGGAGTTCTGGGAAACGAAAAATTATGATATATACCTTTCTTTGTACAAAAATGTTCAAATTCATTATTTTCAAACTCTCCGCCATGATCACTTCTTATATTTTTAACTTTAATCCCTTTTGATTTTTGAATTCTTTTGACGAAAGATTTGAAATGATCGAAAGTGTCACTTTTATTTTTTAAGAAAATTGTCCATGTATAACGAGAGAAATCATCAACAATTACAAGCACATATTGACTGTGATTTATTGATTGAACCCTAGTAGGTCCAAATAAATCCATGTGTAGTAACTCAAGTGGTTGTAATGTTGATATGACTTTCTTGGATTTAAAAGATGATTTGGTCAATTTTCTTAATTGACATGCATCACAAATGTTGTTAACTTTAAAACTCATTTTGGGTAGTCCTCTAACTAGATTGTTTTTGGCTAGCTTGTCAATAGTTCTGAAGTTTATATGACAGAAGCGTTTGTGCCATAGCCATGGATCATTGTCATTAGCCACAAGACACATATCTGAATTATGATTAATATTCATATTCAGAATATATATATTTTTGTCTCTATAACCTTCGAAAACCAAATTATGGTTTTTATCTAAAATACTATACTTATTATTTGAAAATGAAATTATAAATCCCTTGTCACATAACTGACTAATACTAAGCAAATTGTGTTTTAAATTTCTAACTAGCATGACATTAGTAATAAGAGGTAAGTTAGATGTACCGCAATTGCTCACATCGCCTTTGCCGATGATATAGCCTTTTGAATTGTCTCCAAAAGTGACGGAGCCACCATCTGAATATGTAATATTTGTTAATAAACTTTTGTCTCCCGTCATGTGCTTTGAGCAACCACTGTCCAATATCCACTTTCCTCTTTTCTTAAGTGGGACCTACAAAAAATAGAATTAAGTCCATGGTACCCACTTTTTATAGGGTCCTAAGAGTTAGGTCTTAGGAGTCCAAACCCATATGGGTCCGGTATCCCCTTTATATATATAATTTTTATTAAAATGCACAGTATTCATGAATTGCTGAATGTATTTGTTCCTAATTAAATTGTTATTTGTTTTAGGAACCCATATTTTGATAGTCTTGACATTTTTCTTTTGAAATTTCACAACTGGTTTTGGTTTGGAATATAATAAACTAAGATTTTTCTTAGCTTCAGTTTTTTGTACTTTCTTCTTCCTTTTATTTCCAAGATGTTTCTTGGTTTCTTGTTTGTTATATCCCAATCCTTGTTTGTTTGAAATAGATTGTGAACTTTCAATTATTTTTGTCAAATTTTCTCGACCTTTGTTAAAGTTAGAAACATTTTGAGTAATGTCATCAAACTTTGTTTGTAAGCTAGCTTTTTCTAGGTCTAGAATTTTGACTTTTGCTTTAAGCTCATGATTTTCAGTAGTGAGAGCATTATTTTTCTCTTTTTGAGCTTCTATTTCTTGACTCAAAAGAGATATTTGAGAGTCAACATTAGATGATGATTCTTGAATATTTTCAAGTTCCTCTTCTAATATTTTCTTCTCATCTTTTAACATATCTCGTTCAAACTCTGCTCTACTTAAATCTGCTTTGACTACTTTTAATTGACGTTTTATGTCTTTATATTTGACTATCAATTCAGCATTAATATCAAGTAATTCATCAAATGTAGGAATTTGTACCTCATCTTCTGTTTCCATAAAACAAACATTAGCTTGTTCATTCTCTGAATCATTTTCACTTTCTGATGAAGATGACTCTGAATCATCCCATGTTACTGAGAAATCTCGTTTCTTAGATTTGTCCTTCTTATATTTGAATTTGTCATTTTCTGACTTCTTCTTTTGTTCTGGACAATCTTTCTGCATGTGTCCCTTTTTGTGGCAGTTGAAACATTCTATAGCAGATGAAGATGGTTTGTTTGATTCAGGTTTCCTTTTATTGTAACGACTGGCTTTTCGATATTTTAGGAATTTTTTGAATCCTTTCGCAATGAATGCCAAGTCTTCGTCTTCAGAATCTGATTCATTTTCATCTTTCTCAACATGAAATGCTACATTTTTCTTTTCTTCTTTCTGTTCTTTTCTAGCCTGCAAATTTGCTTCATAGGACATTAAATTTCCTATCAATTCATCTGGCTTCATGACGGAAAGGTCATTAGCTTCTTCAATTGCTAATACTTTTCCTTCCCATTCACTAGTCATAGAATGTAGGACTGTTGAAACAACATCGAAATCAGAATACTTTTGTCCTAAGCCAATAAGTGCATGGTGAATAGTTTGAAACCGTGAATACATGTCATTTATTGTCTCATTTGGTTTCATTTTGAAATTTTGAAATTGACTTTTCAGCATGGCTATTTTGGCTTGTTTAACCTTGTTAGTACCTTCATGAGTGATTTTCAGTGTTTGCCAAATTTGATATGCAGTAGTGCATATACTAACACGGTTATATTCATTTTGGTCTAATGCACAGAACAACATATTTATTGCTCTTGCATTTACGGCTGCTGCCGTTTTCTCAACTGCAGTCCATTCTGAATAATCAGTTGTTGGATTCACTATTTCTCTTTGAGTGGCATTCCAAGCATCATAGCTATTTGATTGCATAAAGAATGACATACGTGTTGCCCAATAACTATAGTTAAGACCATTGAAAAATGGAGGTCTTTGTGTCGATTGACCCTCCGTGTAAGTGGTGTTTTGAGTGCTAGTACTTACGTTATTTGCCATATTACTATAATATATCAAATAACTGTGTTACGGTTATATGATGACCGTGCTCTGATACCAAATGAAAGTGCGGTGTGTATACAATTATATGTGCTAATATAGTACACACGGATCGTGTAATATGGACTACAATATAAATGCGGAAATAGATGATAATAGCATAGTAAATAAAAAATAGAAAAATCACACCAGAGATTTTTATACTGGTTCGGAGCACCGTCCTACGTCCAGTCCCAGACTTCTATCTGGATTTTCACTATTAACAACCTCGCTTCACCCGGAGGAACAGGTTTACAACACCCGAACAACCGAACGGGATTTCACGCCTCTAATACACTGAGGACTTCAACACTTGCCTCTTACAACACAGAGGACTTCAACAAAAGAACAAATACAATTGTTGTTGACAACTTGTGTTCTTGAAAACACGGATTTGTCACTAGCAGTACACCCTTCCTATAATCTTATCCTCAAAGTATGCGAATGATGTTTTGAAAAGATTAAGGAAAGTATATTACTTATTGAATCAAAAGATATGAAATAGTTTCGATGATTCAATAAATAATCGAGAGCTTTTAGAATGTAGGAGTATGTAGAAAGTAAAATCAGAGATTAGATTAAAAAGCATATAAAATCATATTGTTTTAATCAACGAATTAGATGAGTTTATATAGATAAGAATGGTTGTAACTCTTTGTGAGTAGTTGCCATTAAGAGATATGATCTTTGGTGAAAGGTAAGAGATGCAACCTTTGGAGAAGAGAAGTGTCTTTTGGAAAAATTGCTTTCTGTTTAAAAACGGTCGACAGGTTAAAAAGTGACCAGTAGACAGGAATTCAAATATATATATGTTATGTGCATGTGTGCACGTTCATTGTGCATATTATGCAGAAACGGTCGACCGCCTTTTTTACTACCGGTCGACCGGTCTTTGATAATTTGCATAGTGAATGTGCAATGCAATTTCAAATGTATATATATTGATTATATTGAAATGCATGATTATTTGAGGATAGATTTTAACAAGTTTATCACTAATACAATATCAAATAATCAACCTATAATCTAGAGTACCATATGTAGCCATGATGTATTTGTTTTGTCGATCGCCTTTATTATTTGTCAGAAATCAAAACCTTCATAAAAATTGTGACTCAACAGGATTCATATACAAGAAGGGTTTCTCCATCCCACTACTTCAGTGTATCGCCAAGGATGAAATCAAGCAAGTATTAAGAGAAGTCCATAAAGTATATGGTGATCACACCAGGGGTAAACCCCTGAAAGAAGGTACTCTACTTGGTTATTTCTAGCCAATTGCCAATCAAGACGCACATATTACGCTAAATGATGCAAAAAGTGCTAGATTCTTGCAAAGATTCTAAAAGACCTGCCGATGGAAATCACTCAAATGGTCAGTCCATGGCCGTTTGCTACTTGGAGTATTGACGTCATCGGCTCTTTGCCAATTTTCAAAGACGGTGCGAAATACGCCAGTTTAGTAGTTGATTACTTCACTAATAGGCTGAAGCTGAACTTTTTGCCACGGTCATTACTAAGAAAGTAATCAATTTTGTTGTTTGAAACATCATCTATCATTTTGGCCTTCCCCGAAAAATCATAACCAACAGTGGGATCCAATTCGATAATGCTAAATTTAAATACTTCTATTGTCGACATCATATTAAGTAAAGATTTGCAGCAGTTGCTCACCCTCAAGCTAGTGGACAGGTACTGTCAACAAAATCATAAATTCCATCATAAAGAAGTATTTAGAAGAGGCCAGAGTCAAGTTGGTTGATGAATTCCCATCAGCATTATGGGCGTACAGAATTACCTACAAGTCTACAACTAGCCATACTCTATTCGCCCTTATTTACAGCTCCGAAGTTGTGATTCCTATAGAACTTGAAGTCCTTTCTCATCGAGTGACTTATTATGACCCAAAACTAACCGAGATCTCCTTTTGGAATCTCTGGACATGGTCGACAAGAAGCGTAAAGATGCTAATTTGAGGGCAGCTGCACACCGACATTGAATCGCCCGATACTACAATGTTAGTGTCCGGCCTAGGACTTTTGAAATTGACGACGTTGCCCTGAAATGGATCTTTCATAGCCCCGTAAACATGGGTCCGATGGGAAGGACCATATGTCATTAATTAAAAGCTTGGAAATGGAACTTTCAAATGACTATCGATACTATGGTTACTAGAGCATGTGATAACGAGCATTTACGATGCTATTTAACTTAGTGTTGTTTCATTCAGTTGTATTCCATTTATAATTTGATTTTGTATTTGAATTTAAAGCTATATGATAAGACTGATTTTGTCGCTTCTTTTTCAATTTGCAATAAAATCTGAAGTTCCTTCCGTATCAGTGAATTATTCATGCTAGATATAATGGTTGTGATATACGACCAACTTACATATACATAATATAAACCAATAGGTACTCGGGATTAGCACCAACCAGGTACTCGAGTCCATATTTGAATTAAGCAAAATGAACGTAACTCGATCATTCATCCATTAACTCTCGCTTGCATCTGATAGGCGAGTATAAAGTAGTGAATGGGTGTGATTCGACTGCCTGTTAACTAACTCTGTCTTCCGATTCGATGGGATGAATGTAAAGCAACTGGCTACGATATGATCGACCACCCTTTGACTTTTTCCCCAAACCCAGGGATAAGGGATTAATTAAAGGAAATGTTGTTCGACCGTTTCCAAGAACAACTTCAATCCCCAAACTGTAGGTTAGTGTAACACCCTATATTTTTGTTGACATTATCTAGAATATTTGATTAGCTAAAGAAAAAATATTTGATTAGCTAAAGAAAATAAAATAATGTAATATGTTAATAGAGTGAGATTTGATTTAATTAAGGGTAGCCGTGCCATGTTAAATGTAAATCAAAACGAGATAGCACGAATAAAAGTGTTAGGAAATAAGGGAGGGCGAATAGGATGAGCTTATACCCTAAACCCTTAGGAAATGAAAAATACGTTCATTTTACTTTTTCAAGCAAAAAAAATAACCCACCATTTTTAATCTCAAGAGAATAAAATGCTAGGATTTTCAAGAGGAAGAAGTAAATCAACTTATTCAACATCAAATCTCACATCTTCAATCACAAAGCTAAGTGAATGATTACTACATCTCATATTTCTTATAATTTTCTGTTTTAAGGTTTACCCGAAATGATTTTGCATGATAATGCCATGTTTTGGTTGATTAAATGTTAATATATACCGGCTGATGATTTATGCATGTTCATATCGATTTTTATCATGTTTTAATGTGAAAACTCTATTTAATGACATCCAAATACCTTGTGATTTTAGATATAGAACATAAATGTTATTTTAGAGATGGATTTCAATTTTCATAATTTTCTGAATTAATGTGGATTTTATATTAATTTTCTAGTGAAGAAAAGGATTTATTGGGTTATAAATAATTTACGGTTAGATTATAATTAGTTTGAGTTTGAAATTTATATATGTTAGAAAACATATTAAAGGATTTTCTGAAATTTTTGTAGAATTTTCCAAAGTACTTTGATGAATATATAAAATTAGTTAAGGTATGGGACTTAAATGTTTTATATATTTAATTAAGGAGAAGGGGTATTTTGCAAATGATTTAAATTAATTAATTTTGAAATTATGGTAGTACTTTTAGCAAAGGAAAATTAGCAACCAATAAGAGTTTGAAAAACAAGGCAAGTTAGTTAAAAAGTTTACTTAAAAAGGTTTAAAAACAAAAATTCATGTTAAAAGTATGTTTCGTCACTTTTGGTTACGCCCAGGTAGCCTTCGACTAAGACCCTTTGCCTCCTTCCTCAAACCAATGCACATTGTATCAACTTTAGTACACAAGTGAATTGGACAAAGGAGGAAGGTAAGAGTCAAAAATAAAGGGTTCTGAAAGGGTCAAGGCGCCTTTTTGTTCTAAATGAGAAACGCGCTTGCTTGCTTTCGTCCAAGTTGCTTTCAACTTGGTTGGCTTTTGACTAGGTCAATTGATCTAAAGAAAGGTTTTAAGGTTGCATCTTTTTTCTAAGTAATAGCTTTCGACTAAGTCAATTTTTTTAAAGGTTGGTTATGAAATAGTTGCACCTTTGTTTTTAAATGATAGCTTCCGACTGTGTCAAAGCCTTTGCTGCCGCTTTCTACCTTTCGAAACATAGCTTTCGAAGGGGGTTGTTTTGTTTTATAAAAGCCCTACGACTTCTCCAATGCTTTTGGAAGGAGTGGTTTCGACACCACCACTTCTCTACTTAGTTATAAAAGTCGAAAGAGTAAGCTTTCAACTTTGTTGCTTTTGACCCTTAGTGATTTTTAGAAAAGAATAACCCAAATGTTTCGATTAGATAATGTTGAATGATTTCAAAAGGTGTTTTCCACATGCTTTAAACCGAATCCTAAATGCTTTCGAAGGGTTTAAGGTTTTTAATACTTTCGAAAGTTTAAAGAAGGTTTCAAAGGGGTGGTTTCCCTATGTTTTCAAAAGGTTTAAAGGGAAGGTTTTTCCAATGGTTTTGAATAAGTTTAAAAGAAAGGGTTTTTCGTATGGTTTCGAAAGGCATTGTTTAATGGTTTAAAATTAGGATGTCTAAGGTTTTTAGGTTTCGAAGGAAAAGTAATTTCAATGGTTTCAAAATGTTTATACGAATGGTTTCTAAATGGGTACTTTCAATAGGATCCAAAGGGGCAGTTTCAAATGTTTAAAGGTTTTCATCAACAAAGATTTGAGTAAAGTGTGTATATATATATATATATATATATATATATAGCATGACAAGGTGGTTTGAGTAAAGCATAGAGTATAAATGTTTTCTTTGTTTAAGTTTGTTTTAAATGGTTTTGAATCAATTTCAGATGAACAGGTTTTCAAGGAAAATTTTGGGAAGATATCCCTAAGTAAAATGACTCAGATATTAGAATAACAGATGGGACTGGTATAGGGTTGCGCCCTATACATAACTATTGATCCCAGCTAATTTAGTTCAAAATTCCAGTGTGTAGGGTTTTGTCACATGTAAGACTAAAATTATGGTTACACACAAAAGGGAATATATGTTTGTATATAGATAGATTATTGACGAGCCCGCAAAACCATTAGGATTTGGTAACCCTGGGAGATGTTAAGTTAGGGACAGACCATCCAGAAAAGAAGTATCTAAGAGATTGTTAAGGATAGACTATCCGGCAGAGGAGTGTCTAACAAGTGTTAGATTATTTTGTTATATTGTCTGGTAGGCCCAAATCAGCTAAAGGTTAATATTCAGCCAAAAAACTAAAGTGTTTGAACAGTTAGTTCTTTTATTACCTGATATGTATGTTTACATAATAATGCTTTACAGTATTTAAACAGTTTTGGTTGCAGGAAAAGATTTGCAAAAGATATGTTTTAAAAGGGTTTTAGTGAGGGAAAACCCGTTCTGCTAAACGGCGTGATTTCACTTAACATTATTAACCAGGATGTATAGTATTATTCACATCAGGCTTAATGTCTGACTCGAAGTTTATATTTTTCCCTTAAACTCTCAGGTGCTCAAAATTAATTTGAGTAGGCTGAGGGTTGAGGTTCTTTTACGTTTTAGTAGGATGACGAATAAAGCTACTGGAGGCGAGCAGGAGGCTAACGGATAGCTATTTAGGAGTTGATGTTCTTTGTTTTGTTAATTATTTCCACTGTGTATGTATTAAGTCAATTATGACTATATGACTTTGATCATCCAAGGTGGCATCTTCATATGCCGCACTTGGCGTATTTTGTAATAAGTATATTTTATCATTGCCTGGGAAATGTTTTAGGATTATGTAATATGAATATGGAACGTGTGTTTTAAAATGTAATGGAAAATTCTGGTTTGAAATTTGTGATTTGTTTCATATTCAAGTGCTTGTAATATTATAAATATCATTAACATAGTCGTATTTAATCATCAGAAGTAAATACTATAGATGATTGCAGCATCTGTAGCGCTTAGCTTTGGGCCTCTAGATAGGGGATGTTACAAATTGGTATCGAAGCATAGGTTTATGAAATATCTTGACTAAAAATGATTTTGAAAATATAATCCTTAGGAGTTAGAGTTAGGATCTGGGTATGGGATAACACTATAGTAACGTACTTGTATTTGCTATATATAAGTATATGCTTTGTCTCTAGTCTCCCATCATTTTAGGTTATTCTTCTATATCTCACGAATTTTGAATATAGATATGGACGGAAGGAGAGGCAGAGTTAATTTAGGAGGAGACAGCACCACCACAAACGGAAATGCTCGACCAAATGCTAGAAGAGGTCAGGCTCAGGCGGCGAATGTTGGTGCTGGGGTTCCCCAAGTGGACATGGGAGCCATGTATCAGTTTTTAATAAACATGATGTAAGCTGGAATCATAGCTGGAGTTGTTGGAGGAAATGCTGCCAGAGGGGGAGTTCAGGAAGCTTTAAGAAGCCGCTTTATTTTGGTGGAATACTTTAACTGCTAGTGTGGACAAATAGACAATGACATAAACAAAGTTTAGGAGGTGGTCTCAAGAAAGGTTCATATCGGTAATGGCATAGAAGTCGTGGTGTGGAAGTTTGCTGAGCTGAAACAAGAGGAGATGTCAGTTCTGGATTATGCTAGTAGATTCAAAGAATTAGCCCGGTATGGGTATGCCACTGTTGATACAGTGTTGAAAAGGAAAGAAAAGTTTATTAGAGGTTTGAAACTGGAGATGGCTATGGCTACTTTACCGCACATCAGAGATCCATGTGATGTAGTTGTGGAAATAGCATTGAGACATGAGGAGATGTTAGCTTGTATGGAGACGAAGAAAGAGAAGGAAGTCCAAGTTGGAGAGGGCCAAAAGAGATAGTTTTTTCACAAAAGGAATGCTCATAAAGGAGGTGTGTCAAAGAAAGGAAAGTCTGAGATGGTCTGCTATAACTGCGACAAGAAAGGACATTATGCTCACTATGTCGTATTGGAAAAGGAAAGGAGGTGATTGGAAAGAAGAACAGACGAATTTTTCTTTCGAGTTAGAAAATCATCGAAAAATTTATAATAAAATTTACCATAAGCGCAAGTCGTACAAATGTTAGTAGGTGGTGAGTACGGGTCGATCCGCAGGGAATTGTTAAGGTTTTTAAATTTTCTAATGGATCAAATTAGACCAAAATGGAGAGAAGATTGTTAGCTACAAATTGTAAACAAAATGAAGCTAAAACTAAAATGAAAATAAGATTAAAAACTATGAGACTAGAAAACAATTTAGAGGAAAATACACTTTCATATTTTTGTAAATCAACAAACAAATAATCTATGATCCCTATTTTTGATATTAAGTGAAATAATTGTTGCACTTATCATAAGTATAGTTTATTTATGTTATCAATTAACATAGCTTAAACCATTAAACTATAATACAACGATTAAACTACTAACCAATTCTCATGAATAAGAAGCCAACGCAAAATCTATTTTAAGTATGATCTATTTACTATTGTAATTAGTAATATATATCATTAAAATTTGTTTTCACTTTCATTTCAAAATCAAAAAGCAATTAGCAAATGATGGTGTAAATTGTTTTTATGTTGAATAAGAATAGCTCATTTGGGAATGCAACATAAGCTATCAAACTCACTTGTATAAACTTACATCAAAATCTACCTTCATGAAGCACAAATAAAAGGGACCATAAATCATGGAAATGTTGAATTTACATAATATTTGAGAGTCTCAATACCCTTAAATTGAAGGGGTTTAGCTACTCATATGTTTTATCATATCAACACTAGGGGTGGGCACGGTCGGTTAACCGACAAAATCGGTTAATTTTTACGGTTAACCATAACTAATTGACGGTTCGGTTAACCGATGGTCGGTTAATCTTGGTCGGTAGTATCGACCGAACCGAACATTTTAAACCGCGGTTAACCGATGATTCTTAGCGGTTAACCGATTAATCAGTTAACCTTTGAAGTGATACTGGTTAACCGATTAATCCCTTAACTGTTCAACTTATATTGGTTACTGGCTGATTACTGGTTTTTCTCAATTTTACAAATAAAAATAGATCATTGAAACATTATAGGCTATGCTAACTTCATAACTCAGATTAGATCACTGAAATATTACACGCAACATTACAATTTAAACATATTACAATACTACATAACTGATCATAAACATAATCTTAAGCACACACGGTACATGAGATATTACAAGCAATACTGCAATAATATACACAATACTTACATAACTTTGATCCAAGGCACTTGAAGATGAAAGACATACTGAGTTGCTAACATAGAGAAAGACTCCAAATACAACAGTTCAAGTGTTCAACATAGTGAATACACATCATAAATCAAAATAATACACATTGGTGATAAACTAAAACCGAGCAACATTCTTCAAATCCAAATTGCGTTTGAATTGTGGGCGGTCTCCAATTCACCAAGTAGCAAAGACCTAAAACTGAGAAAATGAACATGTTTTGGAAAATAATGAGCATGCTCATAAACTAAAATTGAGCAAATGTACTGACAAGTTGAATTTTGACATGAGCTAATAAGCATGTTGTGAAATAAAGTGCATTTTGACCCTAGGCAGTATGAATGAACTAAAATTAATGATGGAACCATGTAATATAATGGACAAACGGATGTGAGCATAAACTAAAACTGAAATAATGGACGTGAACTAAAACTAATGATGGAACCATGTAATATAATGGACAAACTGATGTGAGCATAAACTATATACAATTTGACTAATACAAAATGGCAGGATTGCGCTACGTGCTTGAAAGCACAAACAGGTGGAACCGAAAGCTAGTGAGTAACGAGCATTGCGCTACAATTACATTCACCAAATATTTTACTTCCGCTTTCTGTAGATATTCAAAGATCTATATACAATTTGACTAATACAAAATTGCAGGATTTCCAATATTTTCACTGCTTATTAACTATTGCAAATTAGGCTAAACACAAAGAGATGATAATAAAATGACAAAATAAGATTAAATAAATGTATTCTGACAAGATGAAAGACAAAGGCTAAGTTCTGATGGTAGAATCTTTTGGGTTATGCTTTATTACATTGTATAGCGGTAATGTTATATTTGCAGGACATGCTGACTACATAAACATAAAGAATAATTATAGGTAAATGGTCCCTTTTCAACAGTAGCAATATACTTAAACTGCTCTACATTTTTGGTTATCAATAAGAATGTATAGGAGCATATCATTAATTTAATCAACCAACATTTGAGTTATAAAGGGTTTAAACAGTGCTCTCCGGTTCAATTTCTTCTTTCAGAGACAGGTAGAAACATACAATTCAAAATATGAAAAGGAAAACAAAAGGACCTTTGTTGATTAAATAAATTGCAACAATAATAAACCAACATGAGGATTTTGTTGACATATCTGCCTGCTAAAATAAGTCACCGCTATTCATATATTATATACGTATATAGGTACAAATGTCTTTGTATGACAGTACAATAATCGATTTGCATTAGAAACAAAATTGCAATTTGATTAACCAAGTTAGTTTCTAAATTATTTGATTAACAAAATAGGTGAATTGTACTGTTAAATATTAATTACATAAATAAGCAAACCAATTTAATAAGTATATGTTTCCACAAGAAGAATATTCAAATGAAGCGTGATGATGTTCTATTTTACAGCCATTCTAGAAGCACAAAACTAAAAAAATGTTCCAAAAACCAAAGAGATAAGAAATGCTAAACTGTAAATTTTAAAGCAGGTAAAACTAAATATACAAACATCATATGCAAACTACATACACATGATTGTAGAATATATTCAAACTTAATATTATGCAAACTAACTAATCAAACTCATGTTCTTTCTCTTCATGCTAGAATTCAACATTGCTCAAATTGACGGGCCAGGCAGCACAGAAACAAGACGAAGGCGGTGGCACACTAGCGTTGCAAATTTGTTTATCGATTTGAATTTGGTAGATTTAGGGATTTGTGAAATTTGTAGATCTAGGTGTTCTATGGAAGCAAAAATAAATGATTTTTGAAGCGGCATGGATGTTTAGCTTTAGGTCATAGAATGTTGGGTGGGTCGGGTTTAGGTTACTGGGTAAATTGGTGAAAAAAGTTTCGGTTAATGGTTAACCGAAATACATGATATGGTTAACCGTTAACCGACCCGACTTTGATCGGTCAATGTCGGTCGGTTAACCGAAAGTTCGGTTAATCGATTTGGTCGGTTAAAGCGATTCGGTTAAGGTCGGTCAAGTCGGTTAAGTCGGTTAAATGCCCACCCCTAATCAACACACATAAATTTCAACATTAAAAGCAAAAGAAATAGAAACTAAATAAAGGAAGGAAAGGAGATTAACTACTAAACTTGTGACGCCCCACCTCTATGCTCGCAATAACAAAGAGTATTAAAAGAAATGCTGTCTGTTATCACGAAGAATAAGGCTGGATAGGAGCGGCCATCCGTAGTTAGGCCTTATACTAGTATTGGTTATCTCGATAGGAGTGGTATATATTTTTGTTTTTCATCTCTTAGTTGTTTACTCCCATCGACATACCCAATTCTGGAATAAACGAACTACGATGGTTCATAATAGTTTAGGACAATAGATATAATAATAACAATGATAATATAATTGCGGAACACAGATTAAACAAAAAAATCCCATATATATATAACTGATGTCAGTTACAATACATTTGACACAATACATATGATACAACTACAACTGTCGACTCTGGAAGTTACATATACAAGTACATTATCCTGAATAATATACATGAATATACAACATCCTATACAAATACACTAACTACTATAAAGAACGACGACTACTCCAAAAGATATGAAAAGTCTTCAAGCTCAAACAGCAACCCAAAGTAAAACATCAGCAACCTGTAAATACTCGGTCTGACCCGAGTATTAAATTCAAAAGAAAATAATACACGGGTCAGTCTAATTCAAACTCAGTTATTAGTGCACAGAAGCAATAATAATTAAATATGAATAGATGACAGTCAAAGTAAATTCACATATCCGATTCTTTAACAAGAAATCGGATGACGGTGAATATAACACATAATAGTGTTAAACAACAAATCAGCAGATTCAAATCATCAACAGAGATAAGTGAAAAAAATATCAATGAAGAAAATTTAGAAAACATCAGAATTGCCTAAATGGCAATTAACAACAAAATTCAATTATTAAATAATAATAAGAGACTCAAAATCTAATTATCAAATAGATAATTAGATAACGACCAAATGATCAAATCAAAACAAATCAATTCAAACAATTGAAATGCCACTTAAAAATATCAATTCTGATTGGCTGCAGTACATGCAAACATGTATTGCCTCACCAATACGGCATAAGAAATATGCCAAGGATCAATGGATCAAAAGCAAAAGAAATAACAATTAAAATCAATACCGTGTGGCTGCAGTTCACGCTTGCATGCACTGCCTTGCCACAACTGTGATGATGTACCCAATGAATACCGTGTGGCTGCATTTCACGCTTGCGTGCACTGCCTTGCCACAACAGTGAGGACGTACCCAATGAATACCGTGTGGCTGCAGTTCATGCTTGCGTGCACTGCCTTGCCACAACAGTGATGACGTACCCAATGAATACCGTGTGGCTGCAGTTCACGCTTGCGTGCACTGCCTTTCCACAACAGTGATGACGTACCCAATGAATGTACATAACAAACTGCACATGGAAAAAAGATTCAAAGGTGCAACGGGAAGTAGCATAACTCAAATGAGAATGTGCAAATAAGTAGGCTGCACAGATAGTAGGGCCAGGCAACACAATGCCAAAGAATTCAACAAAGTATCGAACAAGCCCAAGACAACTGCATCACAAAAGCAATAGCAGGTATACAATTTCGAACACAGCAAGGCAAATGCCAAAATGGTCAAGGGAAGATGAAATCAGTGGTATAGTGGACCACATTAAATCCAGAAGTGTATAAGTCAATGCACTGCAAAGCACATCAGACTCAAAGACATCAACAAGTATGACAAGAAGCAGTGCAACAAAGGCCAAGCTGCAGCATACCAGAGGTGAAGACAACTCAAATGAACACAATGCCACAATGCACGTAACTCATTCAACAGACTCAAGAGAATGCAATAACATGGTAAACAATGACACAACTACATATCAAGTTCGAGTGACATCAACCAAACAGTGGCAAAAGAAGTACAGTATGCAACAACAACCAGTGCAATGAACAAAGAACACAAGTACAAGCAGCAGTCTCAAGTGACACAGTTGCAAACCAGGTCACAGTGAAACACAATTGTACATGACAGTGTACGACATCAAAGACACAGCAGTATGCAGGTATAATAAAATGTAGAGCATGCACTGCCAGGATATCAGATAATAACCACTTATAGTACTACGTGATTTTAAGAAGTGTCATGCTATAAACTAGAGCAAGAAAATTTCCAAACTTATATATACTTTTTAGTAGAAGACCTGATTATCTTGAATGTAAGCATACCTATCTATTAAGTTAAGGTCAAGCTCTAAAACAACTTATGAAAATAGATATGCTGCCGTACTAACTAGTTTAGTTGAACATAATAAAGTTTGTAAGCTATCAACAGACTAGTCAGACTTCAAATCTAAATAAAGAAACTTAATAAGGCAACAGGCTAATGAATGAAACATATTTCAAATGGAAGTACACCTAAAAGGTATGCAACTGATTTTATTTAAAAATGGTTGTACACATATATATATACAAGAATGAATGTATACATATGATCAGAACCAAACCAAAATATGAGTGCAATGAGAAATATATATATCTGCAACCAAACAGTGAATCTCAGTATGGAAATGAGACAGGAAGCAAGCAATACCAGAGAGCTACATGAATAATGAAGACTGCATATACATCTGGGTGAACAATTGGTCAAGTGAATAATAAGGCATGTAACCAGATAGTAACAACAATCAATGTGAACATGACATGAATGCAACCAGACTGGGATACGAGCAATGCTACAGAGCTCGAGATGAAACATGCGTGAAGACCTACAGGAAGTGGTGAATGCATCACGAGTTTAACATAATGTAACTAGACAAAAGTCAGAGGGTAGTTCAAGTGCAGGAACACATAACTCATAGGAACGAAACTCTACAGGCAAATAACCCAAGAATACAACTCAAAGGCAAGCTAGTAGGTCACTCTTCACATCGGGTCAGGGAAGCAACCCATGTACATAGACATTAACCACTTCGTAAAATAAAGCAAGGCCGAAGCCAACAAAACAGATGAAAACCCAAGGTACAAGATTTGACAACGTGGTGTGGCCGAAGAATGGCAAAATCGATAACCCAAAAATCACCAATGTCAACAAAATCGAATTTGAGTCAGACAAAATCATTAACATCAAAACAGAGTCGAATTACAAAAGCACAATACCACAGAAGAACTAGATGTGAGTGAAAGGAATTCACTCACCTCGCTTACGAGCTTGACCAAATTCCAAGAGCCGTGAGCAATCAGAGGAACTTGCGATCGACCAAATCAAACGACCCAGATCATCCATTCGATCGAGCGACTAAAGCCATCGTCTTTGAAATAACAAAAGCCCTAACTTGATTTTTGGGACGAAGGAGATAGACGAGGCCGCCATTTTTACTCGTGTTGTTTAGGGTTAGGTTTTTAAATGAATGCCAGAATGAGAAAGAACGGGTCGAATAATTTTTATAAAAAGGGAACGGTAATGTAGATTACCACAGTGCCATAAACATGAACGTGGGCCAATAATAATTTTCAAAGCCCAAACAACACTTAATAAATTTCTAAGCGAATTAGCAACTGATTAAAACACTTAACATCAATTAACAACAAGATTAATCGTCTAACGATAGTAATTAATTACTGCGAAATCTCAGGTTGTTACAGACTCCCCTCCTTATAAAAATTGTGTCCCCGCAATTTTCATAATTAAGGTCGCCACTAACAATAAATTTTCTAACATAAACTGGTTAAGCTAGAAAATGAAGGCAGAGAATTCAAACATCAAAGAAAATGAAGGCAGAGAATTCAAACATCAAAGAAATCTTTTAATTTCATAAAAGAAATTCACAAATTATCAACACAATCTGATTATCAAAAACGATAATTAAATCTCAAATCGGCAAATATTTAATTATCAAAAGCGATAATTAAACCTCAAATCAGCAAATATTTAATTATCAAAAGCGATAATTAAATCTCAAATATCTAATTATCACAAGCGATAATCAGAAATCTCAAACCATCAAATCACAAATCAACTAATATCGGATTATCAAAAACGATAATCAAATCAACAAATATCCAATTATCAAAAACAATAATCAGAACTCATATCAACAAATATTCGATTATCAAAAACGATAATCAAATCAACAAATATCCGATTATCAAAAACGATAATCAGAACTCATATCAACAAATATCCAATTATCAAAAACGATAATCAGAACTCATATCAACAAATATTCGATTATCAAAAACGATAATCAAATCAACAAATATCCGATTATCAAAAACGATAATCAGAACTCATATCAACAAATATCCAATTATCAAAAACGATAATCAGAACTCATATCAACAAATATTCGATTATCAAAAACGATAATCAAATCAACAAATATCCGATTATCAAAAACGATAATCAGAACTCATATCAACAAATATCCAATTATCAAAAACGATAATCAGAACTCATATCAACAAATATTCGATTATCAAAAACGATAATCAAATCAACAAATATCCGATTATCAAAAACGATAATCAGAACTCATATCAACAAATATCCAATTATCAAAAACGATAATCAGAACTCATGTCAACAAATATTCGATTATCAAAAACGATAATCAAATCAACAAATATCCGATTATCAAAAACGATAATCAGAACTCATATCAACAAATATCCAATTATCAAAAACGATAATCAGAACTCATATCAACAAATATTCGATTATCAAAAACGATAATCAAATCAACAAATATCCGATTATCAAAAACGATAATCAGAACTCATATCAACAAATATCCAATTACCTGTAGATAATTGGAAACAACAAATATCTGGAAATCAATTAAGATAATCTAGAAAATCAACATAAAAGGTTGGATCGATCCCATCAGATGGCGAGTTTTAGCTACGCCGCACGTGCATCTCAGAGTGGCCGAAGCCTACCAAGTACTCAACATAATTTTGGCACCCATCAGATTGACCCGAAGGTCCGCAGAGTGACCCGAAGGTCTAGTACTGGTATTTGACCCGGAGGTCCAGCAGAGTGGCTCGAAAGCCCAACAAATGACCCGGAGGTCCAGCAGAGTGGCTTGAAAGCCAAATAAAATCATCAGATATTCAATTAACGAGTCCGGAATTAACCGAAAAAGCAAACGCACATGTCCCATACCACATGTTTTACTAAATCGTTTGATTCTCTTCATCGTTTCCTTGAACGTGTGAAATCATCAAAATCATCAAACAACAAATGTTTCAATTAACGAGTCCGGAATTAACCAAAATAGCAAAAGCACATGTCCCATAACCACATGTTTTACTAAATCGTTTAATTCTCTTCATCGTTTCCTTGAAAGTGCAAAATTGTGTATTCCAAAAATAACATTTCACATTCTCAAACGGACAAGTCCGGAATTAAGCGAATCAGTAAAAGAAAGGGGTCATAGTCCTCGATTTTTCTGAAACGTTTAAATCGTTTCCTCATTCTTTTGAAAGCACAAAATTCAAAACTTCTGAAAACAATTTCATATTTTGTAAAAGTAATAGTTTACATTCTCAAACGAACAAGTCCGGAATTAAGCGAATCAGTAAAAGAAAGGGTTCATAGTCCTCGATTTTGCTGAATCGTTTAAATCTCTTTCTCATTCTTTTGAAAACGTAAACTGAAAAATTTTGAAAACAATTTTTATTTTAAAACGCTTTTTATAATCACGTGATTAAAACAGCAATATAAGTAGCAAATTCGAAAAGAAATTGCACTTCTCAAAACACCGTAAAAATGGATCTCAAAATCAGCATTGCGGAATAACCGCTTGAAAATCCACTTTAAAATTTGACGGTTACTGAAGTCAAAGCGACAGTAATTTTTATACGTCAAAATTTCATTAAAACAATTCGCATCAAAATAAAATATCAGTGAATTTTCATTTATTAAAAATGTCAACAAAACACCGTGCTTCAAAATATAGCATTGGTGTGAAAAGCCCGTTATAAGAATAACGGCAACAAAATACGTTTCATAACCAAGCATCGGTTCAACGTAAAATTAATGCAGTAACGTGCAGCTTGAATTTTGCACGTACACTACAAAATGAACAAAGAAATCATTCAAATATATCTTCAATGAAGATAATTCAAAACAGCAAAATCTAATCAACATGTGATTAGCATCAAAGGAAACCAGCAAAATTTCAACAAAACCACATAGCTGCAATCGCTTCGAATCCTCAAATCGGATTCGAAATTTTAAAGAAAACAAAATAAACACAGCTATGTAAACAACAAATGAAATTTATTTCAATTTCATACTTTGATTTTTAAATCAAAATAATTATCATCTGTACTCAGCGAAACAGTCACACTGTTTTCGCTGCGCACTCTGATAAACAAAGCACAAATCAATCAATCATCAAAACCCAAATCAACTTTTATTTTTAAATAAAGCTATATAAGAATTTCATCAAAATTTCAAAACTTTAGTTTTGACTCAAAGCACATATAAAACATCGACAAATAGTTGTAACACATGTTCCATCTAAGTTATGTTTTATATTATGTCCATAAACCCCAAGCTCTGATACCAACTGTGACGCCCCACCTCTATGCTCGCAATAACAAAGAGTATTAAAAGAAATGCTGTCTGTTATCACGAAGAATAAGGCTGGATAGGAGCGGTCATCCGTAGTTAGGCCTTATACTAGTATTGGTTATCTCGATAGGAGTGGTATATACTTTTGTTTTTCATCTCTTAGTTGTTTACTCCCATCGACATACCCAATTCTGGAATAAACGAACTACGATGGTTCATAATAGTTTAGGACAATAGATATAATAATAACACTGATAATATAATTGCGGAACACAGATTAAACAAAAAAATCTCATATATATATATATAACTGATGTCAGTTACAATACATTTGACACAATACATATGATACAACTACAACTGTCGACTCTGGAAGTTACATATACAAGTACATTATCGTGAATAATATACAACATCCTATACAAATACACTAACTACTATAAAGAACGACGACTACTCCAAAAGATATGAAAAGTCTTCAAGCTCAAACAGCAACCCAAAATAAAACATCAACAACCTGTAAATACTCGGTCTGACCCGAGTATTAAATTCAAAAGAAAATAATACACGGGTCAGTCTAATTCAAACTCAGTTATTAGTGCACAGAAGCAATAATAATTAAATATGAATAGATGACAGTCAAAGTAAATTCATATATCCGATTCTTTAACAAGAAATCGGATGACGGTGAATATAACACATAATAGTGTTAAACAACAAATCAGCAGATTCAAATCATCAAAAGAGATAAGTGAAAAGAATATCAATGAAGAAAATTTAGAAAACATCAGAATTGCCTAAATGGCAATTAACAACAAAATTCAATTATTAAATAATAATAAGAGACTCAAAATCTAATTATCAAATAGATAATCATATAATGACCAAATGATCAAATCAAAACAAATCAATTCAAACAATTGAAATGCCACTTAAAAATATCAATTCTGATTGGCTGCAGTACATGCTAACATGTATTGCCTCACCAATACGGCATAAGAAATATTCCAAGGATCAATGGATCAAAAGCAAAAGAAATATCAATTAAAATCAATACCGTGTGGCTGCAGTTCACGCTTGCATGCACTGCCTTGCCACAACTGTGATGATGTACCCAATGAATACCGTGTGGCTGCAGTTCACGCTTGCGTGCACTGCCTTGCCACAACAGTGATGACGTACCCAATGAATACCGTGTGGCTGCAGTTCATGCTTGCGTGCACTGCCTTGCCACAACAGTGATGACGTACCCAATGAATACCGTGTGGCTGTAGTTCACGCTTGCGTGCACTGCCTTGCCACAACAGTGATGACGTACCCAATGAATACCGTGTAGCCGCAGTTCACGCTTGCGTGCACTGCCTTGCCACAACAGTGATGACGTACCCAATGAATGTACATAACAAACTGCACATGGAAAAAAGATTCAGAGGTGCAACGGGAAGCAGCATAACTCAAATGAGAATGTGCAAATAAGTAGGCTGCACAGATAGTAGGGCCAGGCAACACAATGCCAAAGAATTCAACAAAGTATCGAACAAGCCCAAGACAACTGCATCACAAAAGCAATAGCAGGTATACAATTTCGAACACAGCAAGGCAAATGCCAAAATGGTCAAGGGAAGATGAAATCAGTGGTATAGTGGACCACATTAAATCCAGAAGTGTATAAGTCAATGCACTGCAAAGCACATCAGACTCAAAGACATCAACAAGTATGACAAGAAGCAGTGCAACAAAGGCCAAGCTGCAGCATACCAGAGGTGAAGACAACTCAAATGAACACAATGCCACAATGCACGTAACTCATTCAACAGACTCAAGAGAATGCAATAACATGGTAAACAATGACACAACTACATATCAAGTTCGAGTGACATCAACCAAACAGTGGCAAAAGAAGTACAGTATGCAACAACAACCAGTGCAATGAACAAAGAACACAAGTACAAGCAGCAGTCTCAAGTGACACAGTTGCAAACCAGGTCACAGTGAAACACAATTGTACATGACAGTGTACGACATCAAAGACACAGCAGTATGCAGGTATAATAAAATGTAGAGCATGCACTGCCAGGATATCAGATAATAACCACTTATAGTACTACGTGATTTTAAGAAGTGTCATGCTATAAACTAGAGCAAGAAAATTTCCAAACTTATATATACTTTTTAGTAGAAGACCTGATTATCTTGAATGTAAGCATACCTATCTATTAAGTTAAGGTCAAGCTCTAAAACAACTTATGAAAATAGATATGCTGCCGTACTAACTAGTTTAGTTGAACATAATAAAGTTTGTAAGCTATCAACAGACTAGTCAGACTTCAAATCTAAACAAAGAAACTTAATAAGGCAACAGGCTAATGAATGAAACATATTTCAAATGGCAGTACACCTAAAAGGTATGCAACTGATTTTATTTAAAAATGGCTGTACACATATATATATACAAGAATGAATGTATACATATGATCAGAACCAAACCAAAATATGAGTGCAATGAGAAATATATATATCTGCAACCAAACAGTGAATCTCAGTATGGAAATGAGACAGGAAGCAAGCAATACCAGAGAGCTACATGAATAATGAAGACTGCATATACATCTGGGTGAACAATTGGTCAAGTGAATAATAAGGCATGTAACCAGATAGTAACAACAATCAATGTGAACATGACATGAATGCAACCAGACTGGGATACGAGCAATGCTACAGAGCTCGAGATGAAACATGCATGAAGACCTACAGGAAGTGGTGAATGCATCACGAGTTTAACATAATGTAACTAGACAAAAGTCAGAGGATAGTTCAAGTGCAGGAACACATAACTCATAGGAACGAAACTCTACAGGCAAATAACCCAAGAATACAACTCAAAGGCAAGCTAGTAGCTCACTCTTCACATCGGGCCAGGGAAGCAACCCATGTACAGAGACATTAACCACTTCGTAAAATAAAGCAAGGCCGAAGCCAACAAAACAGATGAAAACCCAAGGTACAAGATTTGACAACGTGGTGTGGCCGAAGAATGGCAAAATCGATAACCCAAAAATCACCAATGTCAACAAAATCGAATTTGAGTCAGAAAAAATCATTAACATCAAAACAGAGTCGAATTACAAAAGCACAATACCACAGAAGAGCTAGATGTGAGTGAAAGGAATTCACTCACCTCGCTTACGAGCTTGACCAAATTCCAAGAGCCGTGAGCAATCAGAGGAACTTGCGATCGACCAAATCAAATGACCCAGATCATCCATTCGATCGAGCGACTAAAGCCATTGTCTTTGAAATAACAAAAGCCCTAACTTGATTTTTGGGACGAAGGAGATAGACGAGGCCGCCATTTTTACTCGTGTTGTTTAGGGTTAGGTTTTTAAACGAATGCCAAAATGAGAAAGAACGGGTCGAATAATTTTTATAAAAAGGGAACGGTAATGTAGATTACCACAGTGCCATAAACATGAACGTGGGCCAATAATAATTTTCAAAGCCCAAACAACACTTAATAAATTTCTAAGCGAATTAGCAACTGATTAAAACACTTAACAGCAATTAACAACAAGATTAATCGTCTAACGACAGTAATTAATTACTGCGAACTCTCAAGTTGTTACAAAACTACTTGCATGAAAAAATAAAACAAAACTACACTACTTGCACGAACGCAGATCTAATCTACTAACAATAAAAAGAAAAGAGCATAGAAATAAACATAAGCATAAAACTAAAGAGAAGCATGTAGAAAAGAGAAGCTTAGGAAACCATTTTTATTTCACTTTTATTTTGTGTTTACAACTTGCTAATTTCCTAAGTAAAATGAAGAGTAAGAAGATATCTACATGTACATAAGTAGGCTATTTATAGATGCATAAAACCCTAATTCACTTTTTAGGGTGCTTTCCAAAATCCCCTTAGGGTAGTGTGGCCACCAAGTAACCATTAGCCTCTAATTAATCTATCATCAAATATGCATGAAGCTTTAACCTCCACTTAGTTGTCCGTTAGCTTCTAAATGTAGATTTAGGTTAGTGGGTGGGGTCCTTCATGATCATATGTTATAATTATTTCCTTCCTCTTCCTTTGTATTCTCTTATGCATGCATATATTCCATGAAACCCTCTTCCATTTACATCCAAAATTCCTACAAAAATCATTAAAAAAAATTCGAAGTAAAAATTCTCAAATTAGCACATGCAAAAATGACCATTTTGCCTTGTATGAAATGAAAATATGGTGATTTGAAAATAATTGAATTTTGGTTTAGACATGTTAAAATACCCAAATAAGACATTTATTTAAATAAAATGGATAAAACATGGATGTAAATACATACACATTTACGTGCACATCAAATACTCCCACACTTATCTTTTTATTCGTCCTCGAATAAAGGAAAACTAAGATAAATCCGTTTTCGCAGGGAGCACGATTACATTGAGCGTATGCAACAAGCTGTTAAACCTCTGGGTGTCCCCAGTAGGATGAGTGTTAGCATCCTTTAATTTAGGCGATAAAAATGTCATGACCATTACTTAAATTTACCACTTTTTAAATAACGATTTTTAGTTATAATATACTTCATAATTAACAATTATGAACCTTCCTATATACTAGTTAAACCATTGCTATTTGTAATCAAACTTCATTTTTATTTTTGTTAGGACAAATAAATTTTCAAAATTTTCAATTTAATAACCAGAACTATACTCATCCTTTAATGTTTCTTCAAAAATAAATCGAAATGCTAAAAAGAAAATGTTTTTGGGATTTTTCTTTTGTTTTTCTTGAAAATTTCGGGTTTAAAGAAAATGAAAATTCAAAATGCCGTCAAATTTAAAAAAATGAAAATGAGACTGTTAGCGTCAAAATTGGTCAGTAACATCCAAATCCAGATGAAAGCACCAAATCACAGTCACAGATTACAGATAGGATGCATGTAGAGAGTGTAAATATGAAGAACTGTTAAAATTAAAAAGAAAGCAGTAAAGACACAAAATTTATAGTGGTTCGGCTAACTCTGGCCTACGTCCACTCTAGAAATTTCCTTTTTATTGATGTTAGAATCAATTACAGTTACAATCTAGAATTTTTAGAACAACAATGGAAGAGCAGCTTTTGTATAGAAGATGAAGGGAAACAGAAAGAAGAAGATCCCTCTTTTGAAGCCTCACATGCTGTATTTAAAGCCAAATCCCGAATTACTGGGCTTCCTGAGTTGTCCGGGCTCATCAGGACCACAGCCAAGCCAACATCCTCCATTACGACTGACCCACACTATCGTGCCAACCGGCCTATTTCGAACCACCCCATCAATGCCGAGTCATGCACAAACTTTCAACCTTCACCATACTGCACTCCAAGTCACCACGCTGATCCACCTGATATTCCACCGAGCTACCCGAGTGATGTCTCGAAGTCACATACCTCAAGACTCGAAGTAACTGAACAATACATTCGTGCCGACCTGAAGTTCTCGTCTTGGCCGATCTAGAAATGCCAAACCGCATGTGCCGATCCTTCCCGACCGAACCATACCACCGAAGCATAATGACCTCTCCTGGCCGAACCACACCACCACACCGAACCGCATCTTTCCGACCGTACCATCACATCGAGCCGCCCATGCCAAACGAGCGACGAAGTCCAAGTCGAAGCTGACCCATATCATCTAGCCAACCCAAACCATACCGAACCACCCCATCAATGCCGAGCCGTGCCACCATAATGCCGAGCCACAACGACGAACCTCAATTCCGAGAGGCCCATCCAAGCAGCTTCATCCATTTAAACCAAATCCATCATATTCTAGCCTCGATAATCGTAAAGTTAGTTATGTTGAATCCGTCCGTTTATGGCCTTGACCAAAGACGGGTTAACATTTGCCCTCCAAAACATGCCTTGCTTATTGGAAGGTGTGTTTTGAATAGGCTCAAATCCGATATCCGAAGTCCATTTTTCATTCATAGCCATATTATTATATCCATGATTCAAGCCATCCTATTCAAGTGCCATCGTCGTATTCTTTTCCGAAACTATGACTGCTCTGAGTCGATATCCGATTCCTATCCAATGACCAAATCCTTATCCAATTCCATACCCATTCGACCCCGACAACCGAGTTCTAATCCATCTATATCCAATAGCCAAATCTATGACCTTTTGGGATCGATATCCAAATTCGGGACCGCTTCGAGCCCTTTGCCAAATCCAGGACCTCACCGGGTCCATCTATCCTAAATCGAAATCTGAATCCCTGACCTCTCCGGTTTTAACTTTGTATCTGTAGACCTTGTTGGGTCGCGTTGTCCTGTCCCAGCCTCGACTCTCTGGTCAAGGGTATGTATGTTCTCCGGCCTTGACTCTCCGGCTAAGGACTTTTATATTCTCTGGCCTCGGATCTTCGGCCAAGGATTATTCTCTGGACTTGGCTCTCTGGCCAAGGACTTTTTATATTCTCCGGCCTCGGCACTCTGGCCAAGGACTTTTATATTCTCTGGCCTCGGCACTTCGGCCGAGGACTTTTTATATTCTCCGGCCTCGACTCTCCGGTCAAGGACTTTTATATTCTCTGACCTCGGCTCTCCGGCCAAAGACTTTTTATATTCTCCGGCCTCGACTCTCTGGTCAATGACTTTTATATTCTCTGGCCTCGGCTCTTCGGCTAAGGACTTTTTATATTCTCCGACCTCGACTCTTTGGTCAAGGACTTTTATATTCTCCGACCTCGGCACTCCGGCCAAGGACTTTTTATATTGATGTTTGAGTCCATTCCATCGCTCTCCGACGAAGGGACTCGTAACTTGCAATCACTGCCCCGTCTCACCGGTCGGGATCGTGATCGCGAGGCCTGTATTATCTATTACATTAATCCAAATCCGATCATTAGATAATTCAGTTAACATGATAAAAAAATTGGAACCATAAAGGGAATTAAATGTACAAAGTACCAAAGAAGATACCAGAGTTTGCAGAAAAATGGAAAGAAAACAAGATTTCATAGACTCAAGCAATACGATTTTTCGTCATCTCAGAGCATGCCTAGGGACCTTCCTCGATCCCTACGTGTGTAAGTGACCTAACTGTATTACTTTGAGTTCTATTATTTATTCGATACCATAAGACCATTCAGTTGATAACAAGCCTACGGTGACTAGATCCGGTGCCATCTTCATTCGAGGTAGGTGGTGGCTGCTCCCCTTCCACTGATACATTGCAGGTGACCATTCCTTACATGCTCCTCCACAATATCTTTTAAATTCCTACAATCATTTGTGTTGTGCCCATCTTGCTCATGGAATAGGCAATGCTTTCCCGATGCCCGTTCGTACTCAAAAGGTTCCCTCCTTGCCGGTCTTCGATACCGGAGGTGCCCTCGAGTATTCAAGTAAATACATTCTAGAGTCTCAGTTAGATCTATATAAGTAGAAAACTTTGACTCCCTCCGCAGCCTCTTCGAAGTGCTACCATTGTCATTCATTTTCCTTTTTCATTGTTGTTTGGATCCTCCTTAGATGGATCTCCACCCCTTACTGCGTAAGCTTCAGCCTCTTTCCCTTCTCTCTCAGCCTGCGCATTTTCCTGCCTCAAGAACCTTTCCGCTTCATGATAGAACTCCCTGAGATCCCTCGGTGGGTCTTGTTCCAATGATATCTTAAAATCTAAATTATCTACAATCCTTGAAATTGCTGTCATCAAAACCATCGACGGAGCGGGTCGATCCACTGAAGCTACCACCGCGTTGAATCTGGTTAAGAAATCCCTGAACGATTCTACCTTCCATTGTTTCATCGATGTCCAGGTCATTACGTTCTTGGGTATGACTATATGGACCCGAAACTGCCTCATAACCCTTTCAATCATCTCCGTCCAAGTGTTAGTAGAACCACTCTCCATCTGTTTGAACCACAAAGATGCGATGTCCGTCAAATACAAAGGGAAGCATCGAGCCATGACCTCATCCGATGCCCCCAGCACCTCCATATGCCTCATGTACCTTGTCAGGTGAATGGAGGGATTCGTTCTCCCATCGTACATCTCTAACGTTGGTAAATTAAAATCAGGTGGATTCCTAGCTTGCCTAATAGTAGGAGTAAAGGGACTTCTATCCACATCCTCTAAGTCTTTATTTACCAATCCGCCTCTCACAGCTCGTCTGACCATCTCTGCTAATCTATCATTGTCGCCGAGTTGTAATCCTTGTCCGCTGCCTCCAATCTTCCCCCAAGTTCATGAGGGAATCCTGTTACATAATCCTCATCATGTCCTCCAGTATTCCTATTGATGCCAGGTTGCACATCATCGTCAGGTATCCCTCCATGTATTGGCCCAGCATTTCCTAGTGGTGTGCCCCTGTGCCTAGGTCCACCAGATTGATAGCCGTTAGTTGATTGGGGACTGCCCTCTGCTGAAATGCTCCATCTGCCTGCTGGTTGAGTGCTTCTGATCTAGCTCCACGGGTCTGAGCTCCTACAGCTCCTGCTTGTCCAAATTGTCCGAGGAGAGTCTGCATCATCTCCTCTTGTCTTTTCAACATTGCTTCTGTAACAACCCGCATATTTATCGAGTTTGTATTTAAATATTTTGTTTAAATATTTTGTCGTTAATCAGATATTGGTACGAAAAGCTACTTTTTGCAAACGGTCAAATTCGGACTCGAGACCACTTCCATTGAGTTCGAAATGCCGTTTACAAGTTTTTTAAGTATAAACATCGATAGGTTTGGAGTTAGCGAAATTTCACTAACTTTTCCCGCTTTGGACTTTGGGTTAGTTTAGCCTATTAAGCCCAAGTTCCAACCCCCTTCTCCTCACTCTTCATAAATTTCCTAACTAACTCAAGCTTGGGCATTAATGGTGAAAAGAATGGGAAATTAAAACTCCAAGCACAAATTCAATTGCAAATCCAACATTCAACTCCAAATTCAAGTAGAAGATATTGGATTCAAGCTTTGGATTGCTTCTCCTTGCTTTCAAGCTTCATCTTCATGAACTTTAGTGCAAAGGTGAGATTTTTATCTCACAAATCTAGTCTATAACTATATTGGACTGTTGGGAATGATTCCCTATCACTTTTGCATGCACATTAGCATTTGGTTTGGATTGGATTGGCGAAAAACTCCAATTTTTAGCGTTTTGGTGAATTTTCTGCACTTAGGTCGTTCTGGCCATTTTTGGTGTTCGGAGTTAGGTCGCTCGCGACCTAACCCTTAGGTCGTTCGCGTGTTATCGTGCTAGGTCGCACTGCCTTGAATTTCACTTCGGAGTTAGGTCGTTTCACGATAGGTCGTATAGGGTTTAGGTCGTAGGTCGTTTCTGGCCTTAAATCCCCTCTGCAGCGTTAGGCCGCTCAACCTTTCCTTGTTAGGTCGTCACCACTTAGGTCGCGACAAATGTTAGTACGTTATGGCCTTAGCTCGCATTTGAGCTTAGGTCGTAGGTCGCTAGCTCGTAGCTCGTATTTGAGCTTAGGTCGTAGGTCGCATAACCCTTAAGTCGTTCGACCTGATGCCTCTCTTAGGTCGCGCATCCCCTTAGGTCGCGCATCCCCTTAGGTCGCTAGGTCTTAGGTTGCGCGTCGCCTTAAGTCGCTCGACTTGCTCTCACCTTGTTCGCTCCATCTTTTAGGTCGCGTACCATACTTTAGGCCGGAGTCCCTTAGGTCGCTTGCACCTTAGGTCGGCCTCGTTAGCTCGCAGATCCTCTAGGTCGCGTGGCTTTTAGCCCGTTAGGTCGTGAGCGTTAGGTCGTTAGACCTTACCTTCCTTAGGTCGCTTGACCGGTTAAACCTTTAGGTCGCTCAATCCTACTACCATTACTAGGTCGTTTGGCCATAACTCGTTAGGTCGCATGACCTTATAAACCGATAGGTCGCATGAGATTATAACCCTATAGGTCGTTGGACCTTTGACTCGTAGGTCGTTGGACCTTATCCCGATAGGTCGCTTGACCCCTAGGTCGCAACCATTAGGTCGCTCGACCCTATTCCTCTTAGGTCGTTAGACCTCATTTTGTCTTCACTAGGTCGTACCGTTTTGGACGGAGCGCTGCCCCCTGGACCCCCGCGACCTGACCGGGCAGGTCGAACCCCGTAAGCGGTGGCGTTGCCCCCGCACCCCCACCTTGGAGGGTTGCCACCCCCCTGGACCCCCCCTCCGTAGGGGATCTTATCTGAAAAACATTGAGCTGATTTCCTTGGATTTTATTCACATCTCCGTATGCGATTTTTGTGACTGATTGTTTCTACAATTGCTTCTGTGTTTTGTCACTTTATAATATAAAGGTTTCAATACTAGTAGTAAATATCAAAACTCTTTTAACAAACAATTTCAACTCTATTTTTAATAACAAAGCTCTTTTCTTAAACCGTTTTCCAATCTATTAGTATATACAAGCCTTTACCTCACTCGGATGAGAAATCTAATTAAACGACTTAGCAAAACAAATGGTATGAAACGCTTGCGTTCACTTAGTCGGTTAATTCTTGGACTTGTTCGATTGAACCTCCTGTGACAATTTTATTAGTGAAGATTTACAGTTTGTTCGTAAATATTTAAGTTAAGCAAGTGGTTATGGGACATGAGGCTAAACTTCTATATTTACTAGCTTAGTGTAATTGACACTTCTCGTTGATCTTGATGATCGCTTTATGAATTAGACTAGCAATTGCGCGATGTCTCTTTCATTGCAAGGTTAGACTAGACACCACTTGTGTGATTCCATTCACACATACCTTTCTGCTTTTTGGTTAGTCTTGACCTCAATCTGTGTGATTCCATTCACACATGCGGGGTAGCTCCCCTTGGTCTTCGGACCGTCATGTGATAGGCCTCTTTCCCTTTTTATGATTTCTGGATTTCTCGTGTTGATTTCTGGAATTTATGTCATTGACTTGTTATGAGTACAAGTTTAGGGTATGATGCCCTCTTTGGATCTTTGAGAAGATTCTTGTGATATTGATTTACCTCTTATCGATTGATCTTCTGTTGATCATCATTTGCATACTTATAGTAGTATGTCAGTATGGATATTTTATGTTTATGCCATATCTTTTATTTTATATCATGTCATCTGAAATTTATAGCTAGACTGATCCGTTTATTATTTTCCTCAAATAATACTCGGGTCAGACCGAGATGTTACAGGTGCTTCTGCTTGACTTCTTCCCAGGATTTGCTACTCTGACTTTTGGCTAACTATTTAGATTAGCAGTTTTTGTTGTATACACTTGAGATATAGACTCATAGTTGTATTCTATTGTATAGCACGTGTTGCTATTCTTTTGTATTATTGTGGATCTTTTTTACCACTACTCTGATGTACACTTTCATGTGTTAGTTATATATTCATATCTTCTTCCGCCCTTGTGATATGGATGCCTGTGACTGATTTGTGTTATGCTTATTTCTATGTTTGTTTCCGAAGATTATTTAAAGCCACCTTGTGATAAACAATTACATGGATGGTCGCTCCTCAACAGCCTTATTCTCCGCGCTAGTTGACAGCACTACTCCGTAGTGTTCTTGGCTAGCGTGGGTATAGAGGTGGGGCGTCAGAGCTTCCATCTCATCTCTGGTGATGTAGGCGGATGCTTGACCTGCTCCAGCTCTAGAAGAGGCCTCTTGACTTTCCACTTGGTTGCTTCTTTCTGTCACTTGCCTCCTTGCTGATGGCCTAGCCATTGCTTTCTAGAATTCAAGTTCCTAGCTCCAAAAATTCTCGAGCGCTTGCCCTTCTCGGTGAAAGCACCAAAACTGGTCACTAACAGAGACTCGCCCCCCACACTTAATTTTGATTGCATACCCACAGTCAATGCACGATATAATGAGTGTAATAAGGAAAAATACATATATATTTACAAAAGAGGGTTAACATTCTTACTAGACGTAGCTTGGCTCATGAAGAATCATGAGTCCTCCTCTTGATTACTTGGCAATTCAAAGAAAGGTTTCAAACGATGACCGTTGAATTTGAAAATTGATCTATCCCTGGGGTTTTCTATTTCTACGTGTTTAAAGACGAATTTTCTATCAGTTGGGAAAATCGACAACAAATTTAGAATTATAATTTACCGCATGCGCACGACATACAAAAGTTAGTATGTGACGAGTATGGGTCGGTCCACAGGGAAATGTTAGATTTTAAATATCTATTCAATCAAATTAACCAAAGTTGAAAGTGTGATTAACTAAAAATGTTTAAAACTAACAAAAGAAAATGGATAATAATATGAGAGTGTTAAGAAAAATTAAAGGTAATTTCCACTCTCTAGATTACATAAATCAACAAAATGAAGGTATGATCTCTCTTTTAGTCATTAGTGAAATTAGTTGATGTGCTTATCATAAGTATGGTATATTTGTGCTATTAATTAGTCCAATATAAACCATCAAACTATAACACAACCACTAATACACATTTAACTCTCATGAAATATGACAATAAAGTTGAAAGCAAAATCTATTTTAAGCATGGAATATTTGAAAATATAGACCATCAAATTTTAATTTCAACATTCACTTCTTTGCCATAATCATATTTAGATGAAGAGGCAATTTGTGTTTTGTTTGTTTAAGCATAGCCTATTTGTTATGGACAACATAGACTATCAAATTCAAAGCTAAACAATATCATTAAACCACTTCAATTTTTTCTATTAAGCACAAAAAGAGAACATAAATGATCAAAAAGTTGAAACTACATGATTAGAGAGCTTCATTACCCTAAATTAAAGGGGTTTAGCCTCTCATGTTTGTTATCATATCAATAATTGTAGCATGCAACAGAAAGAAAAAGAAAAGAAAAATGAGAGCAAAGTAAAGAAAAACTATTCTACTTGCATTAAAAATAAATTTACACTACTAACATGAAAATAAATAAGCATGAAAAGGAAAAGAACATGTATTAAAGCTGCATAAAAATTACATGAAGAGAAAATGGCTAAGTAGCCATGAAAAGAGAAATAAAGCTTTCTTTTACTTATGAACCTAAACTAAACTAAAGAGAAGAGACTAAAGAAGAGGGAATACATGAAGCATAAGAGGTATTTATACAAGTTAGAAACCCCAATTCACTTTTTTGGGAACTACCCAAAATACCCTCTTAGGAAGTGTGGTTGCCAAGTTACCATTAACTTCGAATAATCTTCCATTAAGTGTGCATGAAATTTAATGGCCTTTTAGCATGTGCATTACCTTCTAAGTGTACATTAAGGTAGGTGGGTAAGTGGGGTCCTCCATGATCATGGCTTTGAATTATTTCTATCTTCATTTGTTCTCTTCACTCTTGTGCATGCATATATCTTCATAAAACCACTTGTAAAATTCACTAAATTTCCTATAAAAAAACATGGAAAATTCCAATTAAATTTTCATAATTTAATAAATGCACAAAAATGACCATTTTGCCCCTATATGTAGATGAATATTTGACAATTTGAAAATAATTTGAATTTTGGTTTAAAAAGTTAAAATACCCGATAAGATCATTTATTTAATTTAAATAGATTAAATATGGTGGTAAATATATGCATATTTCTGTACACATCAAATAACCCCCCACTTATCTTTTTTATTCATCCTCGAATAAACTAAAAACTAAGATAAATATGTTTTCATAGGGAGCACGATTGCATTGAGCGTATGTAACAAGCCGTTAAACCTCTGGGTGTCCTCAATAGGGCGAGTGTTGTCTCGTAAGGGTTTTAGCGGACACTACCCACAAAATCCAAATGCAAAGTGAAAATTCCTAAATGCAAGACTTATTTACAGTGAGATGAATGCAAGTTCTTGAAAATATTTAATATGGAGGATTTACTTATAAATCGACAAAAATAAGTTTAATATAGGTTTTGGTTATTATCAAGAAATTTAAGTCTTTTTACTTATCAAAATTTCCAACAAAATCAAATTATCATAACAAATAGACTATAGTTTAACTCGTCGTTTCGTTTGATAACATAGTGTAACTATGAAACAGATCCTTAGTTGATTATCAAAGTTTTTCAAAGTGGTATTTTCATTTATTTCCAATAACAAGTTAAATCAAACAAGTTTAAATAGTGCTTGGATATCAATTGCTTACTCTCTCTTATTCTTGAAAATTTTATTGCTACTAACAATATTTACATATGTTTAACTCAGATAAACTAAGGCCAGATATATTACACATGCACTGCCTTGAGGACTTATGTGAGGGGAATACAAAGAATGGTGAGTGAACACACGAGTGTGAACACCTATTGACTGTAGGCGTTATTAAAAAGAATTTTTATATACATACACTTAACTTAGATAATTGAGGCCAGATATACCAATAATGCACTGCCTTTTGGGATTATGTGAGAAGGGTATAGAGCATAGCAAGTGAACACACGAGTGTGAACACAGGACTCTAGGTGTTTATTAAGTAAATACATACATATATACACGAATTTTTTGTTTTTGTTTTTTTTTGAAGAGAGAGCTTTGTAAAATCATCTTAGCACCATTGAACTTAGAAGACAAAAAATGTTATACCTTTTATTTGAATTCATCACTTTTTAGAACAAATATTTTCAATTTGGATATTTCATAATTAACACGTATGAACCTTTCTGTATACTAGTTAAACCATTTTTATTTTTAATCAAAATTCATTTTCATTTTTATTGAGACAAACAAATTTTTCAAAAATTTCAATTTACTTAACCAAAACCATATATTCATCATATAGTGTTTCTTTAAAAATAGATCTTAATGCTTACAATATATATATATATATATATATATATATATATATTGTTTTTGAGATTTGTTTTTAGAACAAAAAAACATGGAAAGAAAACGTAAAAATAAACTATGAAAAATCGAAAATGATGATAAGCCTCCCCCCACACTTGATTTTGACTGTGTCCCCACAGTCAACCCAAGTGGAAGAAGAAAAATAAAACAAAAATGTGAGATGCAGTTTAAGCATAGAAAACGGTCTTCCAAAGACCGATTCATTTTGAATGTATTTACATGAGATTAGAAAGTATATCGTCAAAAAGTACATGAAACGGTCTTCCAAAGACCGATTCATTTGCCTCGTCAAATATGTGAGATGCGGTTTAAGCATAGAAAACCAAACCATAAAAGATTTCGAAGTTGAATTTGGATTTGGAAAATGAATGTTGTCGTATTAAAAATCGTACGAGTTGTTTCTTTTCGATGATTTTTAGGGTTGATAAAATGATTGATTGAAGTTTAAGTTTATTTTCACCAAATTCAAATTCAAATTTATCATTGAAATCTTCTTTAAAATTGTTGATTTGAAAATCAAAATTGTGATTTAAATCTTTCCCTTCAAGATTCAACAACTTGTCTTCGAAAAGTCCAAAATATTTAAGTTCATGAAATTCGTATTCATTTGTTGGATTATCAACAACTTCATTACATGTATCAAGTTCAAAATCCAATGTTATTGTATTCAAATTTTTGAAAGTAAGATTGAATTTGAAATTTGGTTCCACACTTTCAAGCGAATTGGAATCCAACTCATTTACCGCATTTTCAAAAACTTCATTAAAATTCTCATTTTCAATTTCAAAAATTGTTATTTGAAAATCGTCAACTGTGGTAAAAGATGGATTATCACTTGACTCGTCACACGTTGGGATTTGGTTTTATTTCTCATGTTGTTTCATATGTGTTTCGACCAACTAATCCGTGTAATCATTAAATCTCGTCCATTTTCTCAACGAAATCCAATTTATAGCTATTAACACGATGATTTTCACTTTGAAATTGTTAAGAACAAAGACTTTCAATGTAACATAGTTAAGATTGTTTCCATTACCAAATTCATTTGAAAAGTTGTTTCCATTTTCATTTCGAGTTTAGAACTCATTTTGTAGTTCGAAATTGAATTGGCATGGATTATGCTAGCACCAAAATTGATCACTAACACCCTTGAATAGAGTTATGTGGAGAGATTAATGAAGAAAGTAAATTTAAATAGAGAAGTAATGCAATTGACTGCGAAAAGATCAACGAGAACGAGAACACCAGATTTATAGTGGTTCGACATAATTGCCTATGTCCACTTTGAATATGATCTTCATTATTTTTCCAATCACTTGAGTACAGATACAATCCGTAAACAAAAAACATGAATGCAAGTTGGAACAGAAAAAAACGAGTACAGAAAATGGCAGAGTCTCCCTGGAGTTCTGGAAAAAAAGTCCCTTCAACTGTACCCCTGCCTCTCTATATATAGTTAAAGGTAGGGTGGACTCCCTATGCAGGCCCAAGACCAAGGTAGCTCGGCCCATAGTTGTAGATGAGATGGACCAAACGAGCCTTGCCGACGCACATCTACCGAACCACCCATGCTGATCACGTATGCCGTATCTCCAAGGCCGAACGATGGTCGTTGATCCACTTTTGCTGAGCTCGGGTTTTCTTGTGAGTG
Organism: Allium cepa; assembly: GCA_030765085.1. Lineage (NCBI taxonomy): Eukaryota > Viridiplantae > Streptophyta > Magnoliopsida > Asparagales > Amaryllidaceae > Allium > Allium cepa. The sequence continues at coordinate 220,547,024 of CM060946.1, forward strand.
ATTCGGGGTAAGTGATGGTTTGAGCTGAAGTGAAAGAATGCGATCATATTTTACTAACTTGATAGCTATGGCCATCGAGAATATTCGACCGAGAACAGCCGAACCGCACTCCAAGCACCAACCCATCATCCATCACACATCGACCCCTACCCATCGAGGCCGACTTAGAATAATCGCCATTATAACTCGATGTGGACCAATCGTTGACGTTACGCTCGCTTACGTTCAATTATAGCTTCTGCAAACTTTATTTTGTAGCCGGACCAAGGTGCCGGGTAAGGTTATAATCGAAATCGTTTGAATTTTGAATAGAATTCAAATTTTGAAATCCTTGACTGGAGTTATTTCTCAAATCATTTATACTCTGATTTTGTTGTGGAGAGAATTCAAGAAAAGACGAAATGCTATTTTTAAGAATTGAGGGTTGTTCATCATTTTGAAAATTTCGTGGTTCGAAATTCGAATTGTATATACAATAGTTGTTGTTAAAATATCCATAAGAATTTGGTGTGAAATTATATGGATTATATTGATTTTCACAACTATCGTAAAATTCTTGTGAATATGGAAATTCATGCATTTTCTAGAATGTTTTTGGTTTTTATTATAAAGGAAAAATATTTACAAATAGAATTTATTTTTTAAATAGGAAAATTTTCTTTTGTATTTTTGTTTTTCAATTTTTTCTGCTTTTGAAAAGAATTTTTTTGGATTTTTTTTTCTAAATTTTTTGGATTTTTGAAATTTCAAAGGAAAAGGATTTAAAAATTTCAAAGAAAAAGAAGAGGAATATTTACAATTTTATTAATTTTGGATTTTGTAATTTTTTTTAAAATATGCATGAACTAATACAATTAAATGAATGTAAGAGTTTAATTACAAATGATTTATCTTAAGTTAACCCAAAATTGTATAATCACACTTTGTCTTAGATCAATAAGATAGTTCTCAGCCAGGTAACAGACATGATTTATCAGTGCACCATGAATTACCGTAGCAATGCAGTCGAAGATTTAAGTACCTTCAGAGGAACAACCACTATAATATTTATGAATCACCGTAATATTTATAAATGGTTATTACTCTGTCGTAGCCTAGACACCAAGAAATTAAATTGTCGAAAGAGAACAACTTGTCAATATACAATCAAGTGTTATTGATGTCTAACCGTTATTAAAATTCTAGAATGAAATGCGGAGCAGAAATTAAATGTGTATTAATAATGCAACCACGAATGATTTTCTTTTTTTTTGGTTTTAGATTTTTTTCGAATAAAATGCAAGCAATCAACAATGCAGAACAAATAAAAACGATAGATAGAGGTTAAAAGCAGCAAATTTTTTTATAAGCAAACAAACAGTTATTTTTTTTGGCAAGCTAAGCGAAGCAAGCAACTCTTCCAATCTGCTTTGGGACCTGAAATAAAAACAAGATATATATACAAGTTTTTTTTTATATATAATGATGAAACTAAAAACAAATTAAAACAAAACAAACTTTTTTTTAAGAGAAAGAAAAGAATGGAAAACAGAATTATTATTTTTTGGGTCTGAAAGGAACTAAGAAAAATTTGAAACCAAACAAACTGCCAAATCCTAAATTCACTAATCGAACAAAACCTAAAACGACTTTTTTCTTTTATAAAAAGAGAGAATAAATTGAAAAAGAAAACTAAAAGAAAACCAATCCTTCTCTTTTTCTTAAATCAGATAAAGCCCGACCCAACTCAATAGACTAAATAAACAATCTACCCACATAATTCAAGCCGAGAACAAATAAAACAACGCAGCATTATTTTCGCAAATTAAAAGCATTTCCCCTTTTTTTTTGTGGGAATCGCCGGAGTTAATGGGATGGGTTCGATCACGTTTCGAGGAGGTGAGTTTCATTGCTCGAATTGGGTCGCGATTTTGGGTGTGGCGATTGTTCTGGATTCGGTGATGGGTTTGGGTAGAGAGAAGCGCGGGTTTCTGGTAGTTTGGTTCGCGGTTGCAGTTCGATTTCAGTAGTGGTGATGTTGGGTTGTGATAAGTTTTGGGTTGCTGGAATTGTTTGAGCAGGTGAATGGTTGTTTGAGGATGGTTTATGGCGACGATTGATGTATTTTGGGTTGTAGTGGAGGATGTATGTATATGACGCAGAGGTTATGCAAGGAAGCAATGTAATGGAGATTGTTTTGTCGATGGTTGTTGTGTAAGAGGAGATGAATGTGATGTTTGTAGTGATGGCCAGTAAGGGGAAGTGCAGAGGGTATGTCAATGTATGGCAGGTGATGGTTGTATTGCAAGTTGGTGGAAAGAAGGCTGTCAGTTGTTGATAGGCTCGTATGTTAGAAGTGATGGTAGGCTGGTCTCTGGGTGATATCTGGTCTCTGTGCTGCTTGTTCAGCGTTGTTTGGGAAGCTGCTACCGAGTGGTTGTGTTGCACTGTGATACGTTTTGTGGGTATTGTGGAATGTAGCTGCTGCTGTGTTGTATTGGTCAGAGGAGTGGATGTTGGAGGATTTGTAGCAGCAATTGGGGGAAGGTAGCTGATGCAAATACGGTATGTATGTGTTAGTATGTTGTTGATATGAGTATGGGATTTCAAGGTGTGATGTGCTAGTATGTTGTTGGTATGATGAAAGAAATGCACAAGGAAGTATTTGAATAAAGAGTGAGTGTGTGTGTGTGTGGGTGGTGGTGGTTGGGGGGGGGGGGGGGGGGGCAAGCTGGCAGGCAAAAGTTATACGAACATGTTAAATTTGAACTAGAGAGTGGAATGGAAGTTGAACTGTGCAAGTTACAGGCGATGAAATTTTGGTGAGGCAGCAACAATAGAGAATGGCAGAAAGTTTATTGGTCAGAGGGGTGTGTGTTGGTGGCATTTTGTTGTTGTGAAGTTTGTTTGGTAGCAATCTGGTCTTGGTGGTGCAAATGGTGATGTGAGTGGATGGTATATGACAGGGGTAATGTGTGAAGTGAATTGCAGTTTAGCAAAGGGTTGAGGAAGGCGGTGAATGTATGGTAATGAAATGTGGTTGGAGGAATGCAGGTATTGTGAAGGATAATGAAGATGAAGGAGATGCACACAGTTGTGGTTGGTTGTAGTATATATTTTTTTCTTTCTGTTTTTGGTGAAGGCAGTGGGTGATTGAGGAAGCGGAGTAGTATATATTGTGATGTGCAGCAGCCAAAGGTAAGTGGGTACTTGATGATTGTTGAAGTATGGAATATGCAGATGGGCAGTGATGGTATTTTGGTTGTTGCTGTTGGTTAGAGGCTGTGGCTTGAAATTTCACGCAATGCTGAGGAGTTTTGGTAGTGGGGTTTGTGATATAACAGTATGCAGTAGAGGCTGTGGAGGTGAAGCAAGATGGTTGTTGTACGTGCTGTCCGAGAGGGGTGGATGGATGATTACTACAGCTGATGAATGGCAGTGTGTGGTAGGCAGTTTGAGTCTGAGTGGTCATGATTGTTGTTGTCTGGAATGTGATTGCAGCTTGCAGGAGGAGGGAGATGGTACTGTTATGAAGAGTATTGAGAGGTAGTGTGTCTCAGTGCACTATGCAGGGGTGATAATGGGGGTTTGAGCAGTGGGTAGAGAGCAGAAATTATAGTTGTTTGGTCAGGTGGGAGGTGAAGGTGTAGTGGTGGTATGCTTGTATGTGTGAAGATGTTTGGATTGGAGTGATGAAATTGGTGGTTTGTTGAACTGGTATAGGAGCGGTGAAAGCAGTTTGATGTCGGAGGGGAGTATGTGACACAGTGAAGTATGTTGGTGAGTTTGTGGCTGTGATGCTTGGAGATGATTGCAGTGATGATGCAGTTTACAAGCAAGGGGAAATTGCAGAGGAATGATGAGAAAGGGAAGTTGTGTTCAGACAGTGGGTTGGGGGTATAGCAGTTGAAGTGTGGTTGGTTAGGTAGGCTATGGAGCAGTTTGCTTGAGGTCAACGTGCAGGCTTGTAAGGTGTCAGTGAAACTGAAGTAGGATTTGCAAGTAGCAGAGAGGAGCAGCTGTCTTGTGGGTGGTAGTGTATGCAGTTGTGACTATGGCTTGAACTATAGTATGGTTGGGAGGATATGCACTTGATAGTGGCAGTAAGCAGCAAGGGAAGTGGAATGTTCGACTGTGGAATGGTATGGTAACAGTGGAAAGAGGGTATAGGCTGACAGTTGCTGGATGGTTGATTAAGTGGGATGAAGTATGTTGTGGTGGTGTGACTGTTGCAGTGGGTGGTTGGAGTGTTTAGGAACTGTCAGGAAGGAATGAGGAGGAAGTTAGTGGTCGTAGAGATGTGGCTCACTGCAGTTTAGTAAATTGGTGGCTATGGTTCGGAGTTTAGGTGATGTAGTTGATATGTAGTCGGTCTGTTGATATGGAAAGTGATGTTGTGATGATATAGAGTGACAGTGGTGGAGCTGTTGTGGTCGAGGCAGTAGTAGGAAGTAATCAGGGACGTGGTTGTTGCACAAGGATGTGGTTGGTGGTGGTGGAAGTTAGCAGAGATGTAAATGTAAATGTCTGAAATGAATTGTATGTATGAAAAATGGAAATGCACTCAACACAGAAATGTATGAAATGCACAGTGAAAATGAACAATGTTTGAAATGGGTGAACTGTCTGAGTTTCCAAAACTTGCAACTTGTAAAATGCACAATGAAATGTGCAGCAATTTGAAATGTATGAAATAATTTTTTTTTCTTCTTTTTGTTTAATAAAGATTTCAAATAGAACAAGAGAACAAAAACTGTACACAATTTTATAAATGCGCGCACACACACAAATGCAATCACAAATTACACAACAAACACTCTACGCGATTTTTTTTGAAAAAATGAAATGCAAATGCAACTAGAAGATCAACAACAAGCAAACAAATCAATATGAAAGAATAAATCACACAAAAACAATTTTTTTTAAATGCAATACATACAAAAATTAAAATACATAAAAATCAAACAAAAATAATCCGAAAAATAGAAAATCAAAATCAAAGCAAGTACCTGGCAACGGCGCCAAAAACTTGTTTAACGACGAATTTCTTATCGGATTAGAAAATCGTCGATAAATTTTGAGATAAAAATTTACTGCAAGCGCACGACGTACAAAAGTTAGTACGTGGCGAGTACAGGTCGATCCACATGGAAATGTTAGATTTTAAAAATCTATTAAATCAAATTAACCAAAGTTGAAAGTGTGATTAACTAAAAATGTAGAAAATTAACAAAAGAAAATTGATAACAATATGAAAGTGTTAAGACAATTTAGAAGTAATTTTCACTCTTTATATTACATAAATCAACACAATGAAGTTATGATCTCTCTTTTGGTCATTAGTGAAATTAGTTGATGTGTTTATCATAAGTATGGTATATTTGTGCTATTAATTAGCCTAATATAAACCATCAAACTATAACACAACTACTAATACACAATCAACTCTCATGAAATATGATAACAAAGTTGAAAACTTCTATTTTAAGCATGGTCCGTTAACTATAGTTTAGAAATATAGGCCATCAAATTTTAATTCAACATTCACTTCTTTGCCATAATCATATTTAGATGAAGAGACAATTTGTGTTTCGTTTGTTTAAGCATAGCCTATTTTTTATGAACAACATAGACTATCAAATTCAAAGCTAAAAAACATCACTAAACCACTTCAGAATTTTCCATTAAGCACAAAAAGAGAAGACAAATGATCAAAATGTTGAAGCTGCACGATTAGAGAGCTTCAGTACCCCTAAATTAAAGGGGTTTAGCTTCTCATGTTTGTTATCATATCAACAATTGTAGCATGCAACATGAAAGAAAAAGAAAAGGAAAAAAAAGAACAAAGTAAATAAAAACTATTCTACTTGCATGAAAAATAAATCTACACTGCTAACATGAAAGTAGATAAGCATGAAAAGGAAAAGGATATGTATTAAAGCTGTATAAAAATTACATTAAGAGAAAATAGCTAAGTAGCCATGTAAAGAGAAAGAGAGCTTTCTTTTATTTATGAACCTAAACTAAACTAAAGAGAAGAGAATCTAAAGAAGAGGGACTAAGAGAAGAGGGAATAAATGAAGCATAATGGGTATTTATACAAGTTAGAAACCCTAATTCACTTTTTTAGGAACTAGACAAAATACTCTCTTAAGAAGCGTGGTGGCCAAGTTATCATTAACTTCAAATAATAATCCATTAAGTGTGCATGAAGATTTAATCGTCTTTTAGCATGTGCATTAGCTCCTAAGTGTACATTAAGGTAGGTGGGTAAGTGAGGTCCTCCATGATCATGGCTTTGAATTATTTCCATCTTCATTTGTTCGCTTCACTCTTGTGCATGCATATATCTTCATGAAACCACCTGTAAAATTCACTAACATTTCCTACAAAACAACATAGAAAACTCCAAGTAAAATTTCACAATTTAATAAATGCACAAAAATGACCATTTTTGCCCCTATATGGAGATGAATATGTGACAATTTGAAAATATTCTAAATTTTGGTTTAAACAAGTTAAAATACCCAATATGATCATTTGTTTAATTTAAATAGATTAAATACGGTGGTAAAAATATGCACATTTACGTACACATCACTACGACACCATGTGGAAAAACAGTTCGTGCCACAAATGGTTTCGGTCCATCTCGATTTTAGTTTCCTAGGGAATAAACAAAGTCTAGAGTTGTGTAAAAGAAATTTCTGGTTTGATAAAAACGTTTTTCTTAGGATTGATTTGTCGCGAAAAACTTTTGTTCTTTCTTTGTAATTTTTTTTATTTTCGTACACATCGTTCCTAAGTTCTTCTAGCTCGTTGATTGTAATTTTCTGTTTTCACCAGCTTTCTCGAGATCAAAGTTCAAGTTCTTTATTGCCCACAATGCTTTGTGTTCGATTTCAACAGATCAATGGCAAGCTTTCCTGTAAACTAAGCGAAATTGGGGCATCTCAAGGTTAGTTTTAAAAGCGGTACGATAAGCCCAAAGCGCGTCGGTCAGTTTTTGAGACCAGTCTTTTCGATTTTTATTAACAGCTTTCTCCACGATTTGTTTATTTGATGATTTGAAACTTCAACTTGGCCATAAGTTTGAGGATGATACAGAGTTGATAATTTGCAGATTATCGAGTATTTTTTCATTAAACTTTCAAAAGAACGATTGCAAAAATGGGTGCCGTTATTACTGATTATCGCACGAGGTGTGCTGAACCTCGAAAATATGTTTTCTTTGAGAAATTTCACAATAATTCTGTGGTCGATGGTTTTATATGGAATGGTTTCGACCCATTTTGAGACGTAATCGACAACGAAAAGAATATGCAAATTTCCAAAAGAATTGGGAAAAGGTCCTATAACGTCGATACCCCAAATATCAAAGATTTTGATTGTAAGAATAGGGTTTGGAGGCATGATATTTTGTCGAGAAATTCATCCAAGCATTTGACATCGATCGCAAGTTTTAAAAATTCAAATGAGTCTTTGAAAAGAGAATGCCAATAGAAAGCACACCAGCACTTTTTCCACAGTTTTTCAAGGATCAAAATGTCCAACGCACGCTTGATCGTAGCAAAACGAAAGAACACTCCTTGTTTCATTATCCGGCATGCAGCATCGAATGATTAGGTCGGGACAATATTTGAAGAAGTATGGATCATCACAATAGAAATATTTCACTTGAGATATGAATTTGCGTTTGCCTGTTTGGACCAAGATAATGGAGTTGCTTTAGTGACTAAGTAGTTCACTATATCAGCGTACCATGGATCGACAGAAATTGAAAGAAGTTGTTCATCGGGAAAGTTTTCATTGATGGGAAAAGATGATGGTGCGTTGGGAAGATGAGACTTAGCGCCCTTCATAGGGAAGAGATATCGAAGCGCAGAACGGTCTATGTACACTGTAATGTGTGACCCTATCAAGTATTGTCGGAATTTTTCAAGAGCAAAAACTACCGCTAGAAGCACTTTTCAGTGGTAGTGTAGTTAACTTGAGCATCGTTCAGAGTCATGCTAGCATAGTATATAACGTGAATGATCTTGTTGATGTATTGTCCTAAGACAGCACCAACGACAAAGTTTGAGGCATCACACAATATTTCGAATGGGAGATCCTAATTCGGCAGCAAATTACAGAAGCAGAAATGAGTTCAATTTTTAGGCGTTCAAAAGAAGAGATACAGTCAAAGTTGAAATCGAATGGAACGTCTTTTCCGAGAAGAGTCGTCAAAGGATGAGCAATTCTGCTAAAGTCTTTCAGGAAGCATCGGTAAAAGCTAGCGTGTCCTAGAAATGATTGAATGTCCTTAACAGATTTAGGAATGGGTAGGTTTGCAAGGATAACCATCAAGGAAGCAATAGAATTCGTGGTCGGCTAAACGTTCGAGCATTTGGTCAATAAAAGATAGAGGGAAGTGATCTTTTCATGTTGCAGCATTTAATTTTTGATAATCAATGCAAACACGCCAACCAGTTTGAGTCCGAGTAGGAATGAGTTCATTAGCGTCATTTGTTATAACGGCAAGTCCGAACTTTTTGGGCACGACATGAATTGGGCTAACCCACGGGATATCGAAAATGGCATATATGATACCGTTATCGAGGAGCTTAAGAATTTGGTCACAAACCGCGTCTTTCATTTGTGGGTTAAGCCTCCGTTGTGCATCAAGAATGGGTTTGGCTTCATTAATTAAGTAAATGCGATGTTGAACAATAGCAGGGCTAATTCCCTTAATATCAATAATGGACCACCCAATTGCTTCTCTGTTTTTGAAAAGAATTGAGAGAAGAGAAGCTTTTTGGCCAAGAGAAAGAAAGTTAGAAATTATGATAGGACAATTTTCGTTTTCACCTAAGTATGCGTACTTAAGGTGATCAAGAAGGGGCTTGAAGTCCAACTTTGAGAGTTTCTTAATAAAAGAATTGGGTTGAGATTCAGACTCAACTGAAAGTGATTCAAAAGGAAGAGTGTATTTAACCTCATTGGGTATTTCATGAAACAATTTTTCATACTCAGCTTCGCGTTCATTGTTAAGGTCAAGTGTCTCGTTTTCGAATTTTTCGTGAATGTCACTAACTTCCAATTCTGGGTGACAAGGTTCATTTGATTGGCTTTCAGGACTGAAAATATTAAGATCCAAAGTTGTTTGCTCAAAAATTAGGCAAACACTTGTTAATCTGATTTTTAGTTTAGCCTTGTTGGATTGTGTTTATCTTGCGACTCTTTAGATGTTTCAAGTTATAATGAAATGATACTTAGCGGATACCGAAGTAATTACCAAATTTGAGATTCAAAAAAGCAAATAAGTAAAGAACAAGTAACATTGGGTTTTTATAGTGGTTCGGACAGAATGTGCCTACTTCCATTTTCCATCTTATTATCTCTTTTTATTATTGGTTACAAGTACAAAATTGCTTGGAATGATCCGAGAGATTAGAATAACTAGGGTGATAGATCTAAGCAGATTTTTCTCCTTTCTTCCCGAACCTCCCCCCATTGTTGTTGAGAAGCTCCGGTATTTATAGAGTGAGATGTGAGGTGTGGAGGAGAGGTATAGCTGCCTGGGTCTAGTTTGGTATTAGTGTCTAGGAACGGTGGCTCGGTGAGCTTGAATTGGCAATCTCCATCCTTTGTTTAGTTCGACGATCTTCATCTACCTTGGTTCAAGAAACCTTCACCTTCCTTTGGTTCGGCAACCTGCACCTTCCTTTGCTTGCCAGAAAAGTGGCCTAACACTTGCCCCGTAAGGCATGTTGAGCATTTGCTCGACATGCTTTGTTCTGTTCCGGTCAGTAGCTTCTGCCACCGAATGCCACCACCTATGACTATTCGTCTTCCCATCTTCTTCCTTAAATACCGCCTTTCTTCTTCAATTTTTCTTCCTATTTTCTCGATTGAAATTTCCTAACCTACTTTGTTCAGTTGTAAATAGCTTCTAGGTTCTTTCATCAACGCCGACCTTCAGTGCTTACATGTTTTTCGCAATCCTGAGGTAAGCGCTTACTCTATTCGGTACTAGGTTTCAAAATTCTAGGGTTTCGATGTTAGGTCACTCGATTTAAATCGTTGAGAGACTGGAGTAGTTAGGTCCTCGTACTCTTAAGGTTATTCGAGGTGTTGGGAGATTCGTATTGGTTTTGTGAGTGCATGTAATCATTCACTCACAAAGTATTCGATCCATTACCCGAATGGTTTGTCATTAGCAGAGGCCATAAGGGTAGCACATTTTTTCGTATGATTATTAGGTGGAAGCTAAGGTTTGTCTTGATGACGCCATGGAAAGGTACACTCTGGATCGGCAATCGGTATGTGGCCCTATCTGGTTCGGTATTGGCTCTTGACAATGCCGGACCAAGTTCACCGAGTGTTTTGTGCATGGGTTTGCCGAGCAGAATTTGGTGGGGCCAGCGATGTGGAATTCCAGTTAGTTTTGATGATGAGAGATTCAAAACAAGTTTTTAACCTCTAGTCATATTTTGGACCTTTTTGCTGATGTTCGCCTCCCCTTTTTTAACAGGACATGTCTTCTGGTCACGAAACCCGTTCTAAGTTTGTAGCTTCATAGCCTACGGGACCAGGTTCTTCTTCTGTAGATGTTCCAGGTAACCTCCCTAAGCAACCCAGCTCTGCTTACTCACTAGTGGAAGGTTATGCTCCTAACTAGATGTTGGCGAGGCCTTCTGAATGCTATACCAGTGTACTAACGATTGAGAAGTTAAACTCCATATCTACCGCGTTTGGGATAAATCGTAGAGATATGCTACTGCCTGGCCTGGATGACAGAGTTACCTTTCGTCTAAGTGGGTACATGGCATACAACAAATATCATTGCATGTGCGAAGCAATCCCATTGCTTAATAATTGGATTGCAAGCTTCATCATTTATTTAAAGGTTGCTCCAATGCAGCTTCAGCTGAATACTTATGTTATCCTGACGTCTCTCTATCTGATATTCGTGAAGCGGTATCAGAGGCCTCCAACTCATAGTGAGATTAGGTACTTGTACAATGTGAGGAGCCATAGGAAGGGTAGCCCCTTTATTAACTTGGAGCCTGCACACAAGTTCAAGCCCGTCCTGGATTTGTATTCCAAATTCAGCATGTTCAAGGAGTATTTCTTTGTTCGTGACAACATTGTGGCTTAATATTCTTTCAGCTTTGGATATAAGTAGCTGCTTTTCCCTTTCTCTGTTTTCTTTCTCCTTTGTTACTTATCCCTCCATAACTTCTAGGTTGCGTGAAAGCAGAGGAGGACAATGGTTTAAAGAAGATGGCCAAGGAGATATTGGCTATTCCAAAGGCCGAGCGAGAGGCTCTTTCCTACTTCATGATGCAGCCGTTCAGTTTTACAATTTAATCGAGTGCTGGCAATATATGTACAAGATTAGGCCGAGTTCGACTGAGAGTGATAAGAGGGCCGAAGGAGACAAAGGGGATAAGGGCAAAGGTTCGGATGAGGAGGTTGCTACAGCCAAGGCCCCGAAAAAGCTGTGATATAAGAAGGGTGGGGTTTGCCCTCCTCGCTCTGGGAAATCCTTATGCATTCAAGATGTCTCCTCTCCAGGTGATGAGGAAGGCTTACATTCGAAAAAGGATAGCTAAGAGGAGGAAAGGTCAGAGAGTGATTCTAAGGCGACAATAGGGGAAGCTCGTGCATCTTTAGATATGGACATAATGGGTAGTGAAGGCCTTAGTGTGGATCCTTTAAAGGATGTTGAGGCTATGCGAGGGTGGTCCGATCAGTTAGAACATCCTGACTCAGCCCCTGGACTGCCTTTTATTGCAGACCCTCCTTGAGAAAACGTGGCTACGAGCGACTCAAGTGAAGTGCCGCCTCTCCAGTATCCGGTGGAGCTGGCATTGGCAAGGAATTCGGGCTTTCCCGAGGTACTTTCGATTATTATATGGATTTTGAGATTCTTCTCGAGAACTTTTTATTTTTTAATGGACTCGGCCCCTACCTGATTCTCAATACAATAATGTCCTGTTGTCGAGAGTTCTCCCTTCGACAAGTGGTGTTCCATTCCAGAGTGTTTCCCACCTGTGTGAGATCTTGCCTCGGCCATACGATCCACCTTATTCTAAGGGTTTGTAGCAGCTTGAAGTGTCCCTAGTGTCTTAAGTGTTTTTGATTCTTGAATTCTTTCTGCGTCTTAGTTCTAATGCAACTAATTATTTTACAGGGAAAGGGAGGAATCCAAGGAGGAACGAAGTATCTAGGAATCTGGAGCAATTTAAACGAATGAAGATGGCTCCCATTCCTCCCCCGATGGCATCTCAAGGGGGAAGAACCATGGTAGAGGAAGTCAGTAGGGCCTCGTTGGGTTTGGATAAGGGAGGGAGCTATCGATCTTCCCTGAAACATGTGAGGTCACCGGAGAAGGATGCCACCTCCCCAGGCTCTCAAACCTCCTCGTGTCGTCGACATCATTTCCTTATGGGTACGGAAGTGCATGAAGTTCTGGGTGAGTTGGGAGTGCCAACGTGCGGTTACGCTTAGAGATGTAGGTTCTCCGCAAGACGTTCAGGCAGAAAGAGGCTGAATTGGTAGTGGTTGAGGCATCTTGTGAGTCTGGAACGAGAAAAGCCAAGGAAGAAGTCAGAAAATAGGCCAAGGATGAAGCAATGAAGGAGGCTACCACTATATGTCAAGCCCAGGTTGATTTGGCCATCAGCTCCATGGATGAGGCCCGGGACTAAGATATGGAGTGACTTTTCTCCCTTAAAGGTAAAGTGAAGAAGTCAAAAACAGCCCTGGCTGAGCTGAAAGAGTCCAAGGGTTATGGATAAAGGAGAAAGACTCCTACCGGGCTGAAATTGATAGGCTAAGGGCAGAGCTGGTATACTCGAAGAAAGATAAGGAGCTATATATGAACAAGGTGGTATCCCTTCAGACTGAAGCTGACAAGGCTAGTGTGAATTTTGTGAATAACTAGATGCTGAAGGATACATATTACATTTTCTGGAAGTAAAAGGGCCTTCAGTGGATCGATAACTACCCTCAGGTGATGGCTGGAATTCATGCCCGGCTTATTAAGGAGGCCAAGGTTGCATCTGCGCAGGAGAGAGGGGATGCTTTTGATGTTATGATGGTGAATAGCCAATTTTCCTTGGAGGAAACCAAAGCCATCGAAGAGGGTACAAGTTATTGGAGAAGGAGGAAGGTAATGATGGTTTTGATCTGTAGGGGCTTAGTGATCCACCTCATGCTACCGTAGGTATTGCATCCTCCTATTTCATCATCACTCATTCCGTACTGAGAAGTTCATTATCTTTATCATTCGTATTATGCAAGAACATCTTTGGGATGAGTCAAGCCTTCAAAGAAGCCTACTAGAGGAAGTGGGTCAAGTGGCAAGGATGTCCCCTCGTCTTGAAGAGGCTTTGTTCCCCCTTTTTGTTTTTCGTCTGTGAGAAATGTATGGCCGTTTCGTACTTGTAAATATGGATAAAACTTGTGTATGTAAAAAGGTTTCTGATGTTATAGTGTTTCAATTATGCTTTTCACATGCTTGCAATTGTTTCTATGATGCATGACTTTTATAGATTGTGTATGAATTGTTTACAATTTGTATATTCATTATCATGCTGACAATCGTAATTGTGTGCTTTTCTTTATGGCCGATCGCTAACGACAACTACTCGGGCTAGTGCTCGTGTCATGAGTATTATTCGATTTGTCGTTTCCGGCGTAATGCCGATCGTCAAGTGCGAACGACCCTTTGCTGCAGCCACGCATTAATCGAGGGGTTCAATCGTAGTTGTTGGCGAGCCGAACGCCAATGAAAAACCGTCGAGGCTATGAATCGTTCCTGTTTCGTGGCTTATAATCGGTTCTTCATTGCCGGCCTAGGTTTGCCAATCATCAACAATGAATTTCTTAGGCTTAATTCGTGCCCTTGATCATGGCTATCTCATTTTCATTGCTGCCGGTGAGTGTTTGCGAATGCTTGCAGTAGGGATTATCATTGAATGAAAATATACGTAACTAATATAATTAACTCAAGGCATCAAAATTTTTATAGTGGTTCAGCCGAAATATGCCTACGTCCACAGCCTTTCTTTTACTACTTTATTCAATGCATATTTATTTACAACTTAAGAGTAATATCAGCGGAGGTGTTAGAGATTCCACGCCTTTTTGAATACCTCCCTATCTACCATTGACAAGATGTATGCTCCATTGGGAAGATCTTTATGAACAACAAAGGGTCCTTCCCAAATTGGATCCAATGCTCAGGTCGTGGGAAGACTCATTTGAAAACCAAGTCTCCTTTTTGTAGTGTTCGTGGCTTCACCTTGGAATTGTATTGCTTTGCCACCTTCTGTCTATGAGCGGCTGCTTTAAGGATGGCATCATTTCTCTTCTCCTCGATCAGGACAAGTGATATGTTTAATAGCTCCTCGTTTTCTTCTAGATTATAGTGTATTCTTCGGTGTGAGGGGACAATTGTTTCAACGGGGAGCATGGCTTCGGTTCCATATGCAAGTGTGAATGGAGTTTCCCTATCGCGGTTTTGTAAGAAGTTTGGTGGGTCCATAAAGCCATAGGCAATTCATCAACCCATGCCCCCTTGGATTTTTCTAGTTTCTTCTAAATCGATGTTTTTAACACCTTGTTCACCTCTTCTTCTTGTCCGATTTCCTTTGGATATGCCACATATAAAAAGCTTCGGGCAATACCATTTTCGTGGTACCAATTGGCGAATTCCTCGTTGTCGAATTGGAGTTCGTTGTCCGATATAATTTTCTGTGGCACCCCATACCTGCACCGGATGTTACGTATTAGAAAATTTATCACTTTGGTAGATGAAATCTTGTTTGAAGGTTCCGTTTGCATCCATTTGGTGAAGTAATCCACTGCCACTATAGTATATTTCGCTCCTTCTCAACCCATGGGAAGTTCCCCAATTAAGTCAATCCTCCAGATGGTAAAGGGCCAAGGACTGACCATCTGGGTTAGACCAATAGGTGGTAGTCTTGGGATTTTAGCAAATCTCGGGCAATTGTCGCATTTCCAAGCAAACTCGGTTGCCTCTTTGTTTAGTGTAGGCCAAAATTACCCATAGCGCAGGATTTTTATAGCTTGAGTTTGACCGCCGGTGTGGTTGCCGTAACTTCCTTGGTGCATGTTGTTGAGAATATCTTTTGCTTCGTTTCCTATGACACACCTCAGTAGGGGGTTGTAAAACCCATGACGGTACAAGACGCTCTCCTGGATGGTGTAGTAGGATGCCTTCCTTAAAATTTTTCTAATCTCATTACAATTTACCGATAGGATTCCTTCTTATAAGTATTTGATGATGGGGGTCATCCATGTCTCTTCGCTATTATTGATGGGCATGATCTGAACACATTTGAAGCTTGGTGTGGCGTGCATCATGACGGGGGTTGCCCCTAGCGTTGGATCATTTCTCATGCTAGCTTCTTTGGCGAGGGAATTTCCCATTGGATTTTTTTCACTAGAACCGGGTTAGAGATCCATTTGGGGTACATAGCCTTGCGAAACCATTGCCGGGTAGATTTTTTACTTCCTCGTTGAGGGCAGTCGAGCGTTCCATCCCCATGCTCCTTTTCTTCTGCTTGACTGGGATTTTTGGTTGGGTCTATGTTTAGGTAGTGACAATATATCTCAGGGGATATTCCCACCATGTCTTACGCGAACACATCCAAATTTCTGCGTAAGAACCCTATCAATTGGATTTTCAAATTTTTATCTAGCTGCGACCGTATCTTAAAAAGCCTTGTGCCATCGTGATCATCTGCTGCAACATTTTCCATAGCCTCCATGGGCTCGGCGCTGACCTCCTCCTCTCTATCCCTCGGATCTAATTCATTAAATGGGCTGCTAGTATACTTGAAAGGAGGAGCCTTCTTTGATTGCTATGATTCCACAGTTTTGGCGCAGAGGGCGATCTCTACGTTTTTACCCTTTTCCTTCCTTTTATTCTGGCAGAGTTCTATCACATAACAATCGCGGGCTGTGTCTTGGTCGCCTTCTACTTCTCCTATTCCCCCATGGATAGGAAACTTCATTTTCAAGCACCAAGGGGCTAAGAGCATCTGGAAATCTGATAATGCAGGTCTACCCAGAAATGTGTTATAAGCATAATATCCGTCTACCAGCATAAATGTTTGCTTTCAGATAACGGATCGAGGGTGTCTTCCTAGTCCAACTGCCCAAGCGGAATTATGGCTTCTCCAATGAGTCTGTATATGGGCTTATTGCATGCCGATACATCTTCCATTGATAACTTCATTTTACTGAAGGCATGTTTGAACAACATATTCATTGAGCTTCCCGTATCGACTAGAATACGAAACACCTCTGCTGGGCTGATCCAGGTGGAAATGACCATGAGATCGGTATGTGGGTACTGCTTTCCAAAAAAATCCTCATCGCTGAAGGTTATATTGTCTCTTCGTTTAGGGAGGCACCCTTCTGTAATGGAATGAACATATCCTTCTCCATCCTTCAAAGATTTTCCGTACCTCTCCATCTCGACCCAACTTTTGCCGGCTGAATGGGGCCTCCTGATATAGTATGGAAAATTATTTTCCCCTAATTGGAATGGCTCACATTTGCTTCTTCTTTGTTATTACCATGTCGGAGCGGCCCTCATCATCTGTGGGTCGGAGCGAGAGAGTTATGTTTTTATGCATGTGTTGTTCCAATTTCTTTATTCGCATGTATTTTTCAATACGGTCCCGCAAATGCTGACATTCTTCTATGTTATGTCCATAAGACTCATGGAAGCGACGGTACTTTCCCGTTTTAACCGAAGCTGCAGATTCCTATATGGAGGGCGTTTGTACTTCAATTCGTGTAGAGTGGCCAAGTAAACGTTTTCCATTGTGTCATTCAAAGGAGTGTAGGAATCAAATCTTGGTCCTGGTCTGTATCGTCTTTTATTGCTTTTTTCAGTTCCAGGGTTGCCTTGACGGTTACTTTTATCATCATTATTTGGCTTGCTCCCTTCTCCTTGAGGTGGGACTCTCGTGTTTCCATGGAAGTCGGAACCCTTTATGGGTTGCTCACCATGCCGGAAAGTCGCTGCTTCTTCCAATCTCATATATTTTACTGCTTAATGGTAGAAATCCTGAAGAGTTAAAGGCTTCAGCTTCATTAGTCTTCTTGCAAGTTTCAACTCCGGGTGGATGCCTCCATATAGTGCCATCAATGTAATTCTTTCATCCGGTTTTGTACTATTGTTGCAGCTACGTTGAAACGGGTAAGGTATTACTATAGAGGTTCCTCCATCTTGCGTCAGACAAGGAATAAGCATCTCTAGGCCATTCCACATGAATTTGGAATTAGCTTATGAACTTTTCCTTCAACATTTTTCAAGAACTAATGGATCCGTGAGGTAGGTGACAGAACCATGTGGTTGCTAAATCTGACAAGAATAGCGAAAAACATTTGCATAGTACACCTTCAGTTGCTCCATTCATTAGCATGTGCTGAGAGTATCATTGTAGGTGGACAATTGGGTCAGAGGTGCCTATATATGGATCCATGGTAGGTATCTTCCATTCTCGAGGCGTGGTTATTGCCTCTGTGTCCCTAGTGAAAGGGCTTGATACTCTGCCTCCTATCCCCTTTGCGAGTTGTTCACACCTGAGGTACTCCCTGATGAGACGTGTCATCCTTTCTTCCGACTCGGGAGTAGTCCTGGGAGAAGCGGGGCCCTCTCTTTAACAGTGATGATATCTGATGCATTGATTGAGGCCAGAATGACGATGATTGGTTCGAAGCATGAAAGGATCAACCATAGATGGTCCATGTCTGGGACCACCTTGACTGGGCCTAGCCTTGATGACCTCCCTAGACTGGCTTCGGGTTGAGTCCTAGCTCGGCTTCAAGCCTCTGGATCTTCCTAATTGAACTCATCATTGGTGGAAGATCTGTTCCTCGTACGTGACTCTCTAGACTGGGATTCACCTTGGGATCTAGTGTTGTGAGTGGATTCTTCCGTGCTCCTTAAGCGTATCATGAGTTGGTCCACCAAAGCTTCTTGTTGGGCAGCAAAGCGGTCAGTCATCTCATTCAGAAACCCTTCTAAGTCTTCTCCGGTGACTACCGAGCCTAGAGGTAAGGAGCGAGTAGTTAGGTTTCCTTGATCTTCTTGGACGGGGTTGAGCACGCTAAGGTTGGAAGAATAATGTGCAGGAGAGTTCGGCTTTCTGTGTTCTCTCTCTTTCTTAGTGAAAGCATCAAAAATGTTTCCTCAAAAATTGGGCTAACACTTGTTAATTTGATTTTTAATTTAGCCTGTTGGATTGTGTTTATCTTGCAATTATTTAGACGTTTCAAGTTATACTGAAATGATCCTTAGCAAATACTGAAGGAACTAGCAAATTCGAGATTCAAAAGGCAGATAAGTAAATAACAAGTGACACAAGGTTTTTATAGTGGTTCAGCCAGAATGTGCCTAATCCACTTTCCATATCCCTTCTTATTTTTGGTTACAAGTACAAGATTAGTTGGAATGATTAATGAAATTGGACTAACTAGGGTGATAGATCTCATCAGAGTTTTCTCCTTTCTTCTCGAACCTCCCCCCATTGTTGTTGAGAAGCTCCAGTATTTATAGAGTGCGATTGTGAGGTGTGGAGGAGAGGTTATAGCTGCTTGGATCTGGTTCGATATTAATATCTGGGACTGGTGGCTCGGTAAGCTTGGATCGGCAACCTCCATCCTTTGTTTGGTTCGGCGATCTTCATCTTCCACGGTTCCGCAACCTTCACCTTCTTTGGTTCGGTAACCTCCACATTACTTTGCTTGCCAAAAAAACAGCCCAACAAAAGTCATGTTTTCAATAGTAATTTTCATCGAAGCGTAAGGACAATTGATTATTGCATTTGAGGTGGCTAAGAATGGTTGGCCTAAAATCAATGAAATTTGACTCACAGGGTTTGTCATGGGTTGTGTTTCGAGAACGATAAAGTCAACGGGTAATATGAATTGCCCTACTCTAATAAGCATGCCCTTGATTTCTCCCATGGGATTCTTAATGGAGCGATCAATGAATTGAAGCGTGACTTTTGTGGGTTTGAGCTCACCTAAACCTAATTGTTCGTACATAGAGTATGGAATTAAATTGACACTCGAACCTAAGTCTATCAAACATTTGGTAGTTGTCTTGTCTCCAACTGTACATGAAATCGTAGGATAGCAAGGATCTTTGTATTTAACGGGTAGGGATTGGGACAAGACTTCACTCAAACTAGCGGCTAAGATGACTTTTTTAGGCACTTGAGTGTGCCGCTTTTGGGTACACAAGTCCTTAAGAAATTTCACGTACGTTGGGACTTGCTGAACAATGTTAAGAAGCGGGATGTTCACTTTCACTTGTTTAAAAATTTCCAACATCTTTTCCATTTGGTCCGAGTGTTTCTTGGGTCGGAGACGATGCGGAAATGGAACACAGTATTCAGTAGACGGGTTTACTTGAGTAGAATAAGAATTTTGATTGGCATTTGATTCAACGTTTGGCTCCACAAACTCTTCAGATTCGTTCGTTGTTTTAGAAGCTTCGAGAGAGGTTTTCGGTAAATCGTTTGGATTGTCAACCTGATTATTGATTTATTTACCGGAAGGTAGAATGTGATAGCATTCAATTGGGTGACGTTTCTATCTTGAACAACATGGGCTTGATTTGAACTTATGTTTTGATTTCTGGGATTTGGAATGGGCTAGCTTGGGAATATGCCTCGTTCACCTTCACTTACAGACATGGCTAATTGATTCATTTGCATTTCAAGTTTGTAATCGATTTGTTTTGGTTTTGCATATATGAGGTCAATAAATTTTGCAAATTGTTGTTTGATTGAAATCTTTGAGTAGTTTTCAAGAGTTCTCAAGTGAACTTAAAAGTTTATCATCTTGGGGAGGGTGAGTAGAATTTGATTGAAAATTTAATTGACGCAGTTGATTATAAGACGGACCCGTAAAATTTGGTTGAAAATTTAATTGCTGCAGTTGATTATGGGACGGACCCGTAAAATTTGGTTAAAAATGATTTGGTAGAAAGGGAGGATTCAAAGTATTATTCGAAAATGCTTGAAAAATGGGACAAGCCATATTCGTATTTGGATGATTTTGGTTCCAAGCAAAATTTGGATGATTTCTCCAACCAGGATTGTACGTTGGAAAAAAGGGTCGTTTTTGGCTTTATTGAAAGTACTGATTTATTCGACAGAATCGGCACTAATCGGCTATATGATTAGAATCGTAACATTTATAACACATGGGCTGGGAAGTTTGATTCATTTGGTTCGATGAGAAAACATCTTCGAGTTTGTTTATCATAGCGTCGATTTTAGCTTCCAACGCCAAAGAAGATCCTATCGCCAAAGAAGATCCTATCGAGTGTGCGCTCGATCGTGAGCAAATTAATTTTTCGTTCAAACGTTCCCATTGGGATGACTTTTCAGCGAGGTTTTCAAGAAATTGCCAAGCATCATCGAGATGTTGGGTAAGATATTTGCCTTGGCATATTGATTCAAGCAAGGTTCGTGAGCTATTTTCGAGTCCATCGTACAAGATTTGGCAAATTGTTCATTTTTCGGAGTTATGGTGTGGATATTTTATCAAAAGCTCTTTGAATGTTTCAAAATATTTTCCAAACGGTCCTCCCCTAAATTGATGAAAATTGACGATTTAGCTTAGCATTTTACTTGTTTTTTCCAAGGGGTAGAATTTTCTAAGAAAGCTTTTATGAATTCTTCCCAAGTTTTAATCGAGTTCGACGGTAAGCTATACAACCATTTTTCAGCATAATCCGTAAGAGCGAAAGGAATTAAGAAAAGTTTGATTCTGTCATTGGAAATTTGTTTGAGTTTCATTGTTGTACAAACTTGCTCGAGTTTCGTCAAAAAGATGTATCGGTCATCGTGTTCAAAATTTCCAAATTTTGGAAGCATGGCAATATGGTCCAAGTAAATTTTGAATGGTTACCCATAGAGGCAGGTAACGTGATGCAAGATGGAATAGAAACTCTATTGAGAAAGATTCAATCCATAAGAGTTCGAGGGACGTTCTTGTTCGCCATCTCGAGAGGATCATCTATTCGAGTTAAAGATTAATTATTGAATTGCGAGTTGCAACAACTGAAAATTTTAACCCATGATAATTTATTCGTTAATTAATTAAATAATAAAATAACTTTGTGAAATTATCAGAATTGAGCCATGGGAGTTGCACCATTATATCCGTGGTAATTTTTTGGTCAATTTCCATATATAGAACGTCATAATCCAAGCTAAAATTAATGAGATATGAATTAAACAAATTTTTCTTTGTTCCAGAGGCTTCCTATGACGTGTTTTGCGTTCTTTATTTCAATCTTGTCCTTCTATTCTTGCATCCGATGGCTCCTATTTAACCTATGACACGGTTGCATCCTATTTAATCCTCAAATCTAATGGTCTGAGATCTACTTCTACCCCTATAAATAGAATCTTAGGCCTAACACTTTTCTCATTCTAAGATTTTCTCCAACCGGGTTCACCTATTTAGGAAGGACCCTGAGCGGAATAATTTTCCAAGGAGAAAATTGTTTTAAGTAAAAATATTTAGCAACCCCAAGTGGATCCGTGAAGGCCCAAAGGGAAGAGCGAAGGACCATAGGTGAGTGACTGTAATTATTTTAAATTTCTTTAAGTAATTTAAAATAATAGGGTTTCCAATAGTTGTAGTTTTACTATGATTTTTGGAGTAACCTTTTTGGTAATTTATTTACAGTTTTTAGATTTTTTTCAGTTAATTTTAATTTATTTCTAGCTTTTCCATTTATTTACAGTTTATTTATAGTATTTTAGTTTATTTAATGTTATTTATGCATTATTTACATCTTCTTCTTACGCCTTGGATTTCCTTCTATTTTTAGTTTTCTTTTATTCCTCCTTCTTCGCATATGGATTAGAATAGAATTAACATTAAATTAGATTAAATTATAAGAAATCTGAAATAATGGAATATAAGATGAAAATGATAAAGACTGTAATATAAATGGAATTGGACTAAAATTATGCCTACTATGATATTAATTGGACTAAATTAAATAGATTGGCCTAGTTATAACTAAGAATTATAACTAAATAGAACCAAAAAAGAAAAGAGCTTATTTCACACTTAGACCTTGGATTAAGTACTAAGCATGATTATAACGTAGGTTATAATAAGAAATAGAACAGAATAAGGCTTATTTTAAGATTTAGGATAAACTAATAAGCATAGATAGTAAGAATAAGATTAAAGGCTTATTTAAATAATTTATCTAAGTTAATAAGTAAAGAATTAAAGTAGGAATTGTATCAAATAACATTCCCCTATTATTTTCTATAGGTTCGGTGTTTCAAATAAACATGAATTGAGACGAGGGGCATGCTTATGCTAGTAGTGGTAATAATTGGTTAATATAAAGATGTTCAAATCACAGGGGATCTGGACAAGGGCGCTATTAGATATTGTTTGGATGATGGGCTAGTACCGGCAGCATTCCCCTATATTTTCTATGGACACGGTGTTTCACATTATCCTGAAGAGAGACGAGAGGCACGCTTATGCAGAGTCGAGGTAATAATACGATCCAATAGGTGGAGCAATAGGTAGCATGAGCATGATGGCAGTTACCCGTGCAACTTCCATTTCAGTGCTCAGTAATCGCTATGACTTCCAAGCACTTGGTATGTGTGTCTTTCGTAGGCACAATTGCCTTATGTGTAGGAAGCTATGTATCTATTCCATAGTGGATGCTTTGTCCATCTTTCATAGTTACCATTGGCTGATGTGTAGGGAGTTATATAGCATCTAGTTCGCAGTAAGGTCTATGGAGTAGCAGGACTGTCAAAGGGTAGAATTAAGATTTCAGTCTAATTATAGCATTAGGAATTCAGCCTAATCAAGCAGCTAGCAAAGACAAGTGCAAACAATCAAAATTGACCTATCTTATCAATTGTAATAGTTTAATCGTATTTTTATAGTTGATCTCTTTTCTATTTCCTTTGTTTCCTTTTGTATATACTAGAACTATTGAAGAGTCTATTACCTTTATTTTCTTAAAGATTGTAGTAGTTCCTATCACTCACTGAACTTTTAGTCTGACCCACTCCTTTATTTTCCCTTTTTCCCCACATAGGTAATCAAGGGAGTGGGCTATAGATTGCGGTTGCTTGGTGGATTTCGGGAGAAGATCTCTGCCATGTATTTCTTTTGTCTTTAACTCTTTCTGCATACTGGCTTATTATGAGGAATATTATGTACTCTGATTTTGAGACTATGAGTTTTTATTTCATGAGACATTTTGGCTTTTGAGAAATGTATGTTATATTTAGTATTTGACTTATTTGGTTTATGAGCAATTATAAAGCTATTATTTTAAATAAATATTATTTTAATTTCCATTCTTTTTACCTTTTTTGTCTTGTGAATCTTAGTCTCTGTTAGTTTCAGTTATACCTACAATGCACCACGCCTTTTAGTGTGTCCTATTAGGCATATTAATGGGTGTGAGGTGTTTCATGAGTCCAAGTACTCCTGCACAAGTGAAAGTCGAGAAGAGAAAGAAGTTAGAAACGAGTTTAGAGAATAAAACAAGATTTGGAAAATGAAGTGAAAAATTATTTTTGTTTTTTCCTTAAAAGGAAGGAAACTATTTACTTATTTACTAAGCGAAATTTATTTTTCAAAAGAAAAGTTTGATTTC
Source organism: Allium cepa (assembly GCA_030765085.1). Classification (NCBI taxonomy): domain Eukaryota; kingdom Viridiplantae; phylum Streptophyta; class Magnoliopsida; order Asparagales; family Amaryllidaceae; genus Allium; species Allium cepa. The sequence continues at coordinate 220,570,710 of CM060946.1, forward strand.
TGTTTTGGATTTTCAATTTTTTTTTGAATTTTCATATTTTCAAATACTTACCAAAAGGATTTTTTTGTTTTTACAAAATGGGAATTTTATTTTTTCTGAATTTTATTTTTTCCTTTATGAAAAGATTTTATATATTTTTTGGATTTTGTTTTTGATTGAAAATTTTCAAAGGAAAGGAACAAAGATTTTTATTGGATTAAAAACTAAATTAAGTAAAATTTACAATTTTTTTTGGATTTTGGATTTTTTTAGTTTTAAATATGCATGAACTAATGCAACTAAATGAATGCAAAAGACTTAATCACAGTTTCATTCCTTAATAGCTCCTAAACCAAAATTGTATAATCACACTTTGTCTTAAATCAACACAGATATTTCTTAACTAGGTAACGGGCAGAGGTTATTGGTGTACCACGAATCACCGTAGCAACGAAATCGAAGGTTTAAGTACCTTCAGAGGAACAACCACTATAATATTTACGAATCACCGTAATATTTATAAATGGTTATTGCTCTGCCATAACCTAGACACCAAGAAATAAACTTGTTTAAAGAAGACAATTATCAAGATACAATTAAGCCCTAAGTGAGCTCGTGACACCCTTAATTCGAATGCCTAACCTTTATTATTAGTCAAATTCTATGATAAAATGCAATTTGTGGGCTAAGGAAAGAGTGATGAAATCCCCCACCTTATGTGAATTGGGGTATTGACCTTAGAAAATAAAACAAGATGAAATGAATGCAAAACAAGTAATTAAACGTGTATTAACAATGCAACTAAAATAAAGTTCGTTTTTGTTCTTGGATTTTTGAATTTTTTTTATAGAATGCAAATGCAAGCAACCAACAATGCAACTAAAATGAAACCAGTGATGAAAGCATGATATTAGAGCCTACAGTTTAGTACCATTTTTTTAAGCGGCCATTTTTTATGCAAGCAAGCAAAGCCAAGCGATTCCTCTTGATTTTCTACTTGGCAACCTAAAACGAAAAACAAGAAATATACAATTATTTTTTTGGTTTTTTAGAAAAAAGAAAATTAACAGAAACCAAAACAAATTAAACAAACAAAAGGAATTATTTTAAAGATAAAACAATTTAAACAAAACTAAAACAAGTTAAAAAAACTAAACTAAAACAAAGTAAACAAATTAGAAGAAATGTTTTTTTTAAAGGTTTGAAAGAAACTAAAAAAGAAAGCTTTATCACAAATTTTTTAATTTCGAGCCCTAACTTAATTTGCCGAACAAGTAAAAATCAAAATCTCGAACAAAAACAGAAATAAAAATCCAGATCTCGAAATTTCTGAATCAACTTTTCCAATCCAACGATTATTGCAGTAGTGGTCATGGATGATTCGCGATTGCAGAAGGAGAAAATTGTGTTTTTGAGGTGAGTAGATTGGGGTGTTCAGGTTGACTATTGGCTTTGAGAATCAGGATTGGTTCATAATTGGGTATGCTTTGGTGGAGGAAGATTGCGGTCGAGGCGATTTTGGTCGTGATTCGATACGGGTTGCTGTGACTTGAGTTCAATGGTTGGTTGTTGTAGTGTAGTTTGAAGATTGTAGTGCAGTTTGTGGGTGGAGTTCGATTGGGTAGAATGCTTGGGAAGGAAGGTGAAGTGGTAGAGGAGATGTATAACGTAGAGGCATTGATGGAGTGGTGTGATGTTGACGAAGGTGAGTGGTATCTGTTGTCGTGGCGAGACAGTTGAATGCTCAGTGTGCACTGTATAGCGGAATAATGATGGAGGAGTAGTGAGGAGCAGTTGTAGGGAAGGGGTATGTGTGGTGGTTTTGTAGATGATGTTAATGATGCTTGTTGATGTATGGTGGTTGCAGGCGAGGGTAGTGTAGTTTTGAAGTTGATGTATGGATCAAGGAAGGAATTACTTTGGTTAATTTGAAGATGGTGGCTCGAAATTGTATGTATGTTTTGGTTTTGAGGAGTATTTAAGCAGGTCGTAGCAGTGGGATGTGGTGAAATATTTGATAGAAGTGTTGATCAAAGTCAATTACTGGTTCAGGGATGATGACTTGTTATTGTAATGGGAAGGAAAGGGATGTGCGGTGGATGGTTTTGCTGCTGTGAAGTGAGAAGGCAAGTGGGATAAGAAGGAGTTGTAGATGTGGTTGGTTCAGTAATGTGACAATTGTGGTTGTAGGTGGTTCTTTGGTATGTTGGTCAATGAAAGGGCCGCAGCAGAAAGTAAGATGGGATGAAGGAATGAAAACAGAGAGGAATGGTTGTGTAGGGCTGCGCACAGTGAACGGCGCATAAATGTACACTGTTCTTTTTTTTTCTTTTTTGTAAATTGTAAAATAAAAACTTGTAAATGAAATAGAAAATCGAATGGAATAAATGTTTTCCTTTTCTTTTAGAAATTGTGTATGCTCTTTTTTTTTAAATAATAAAAATGCAAATGAAAAAGGAAATTAGCAAACAACAAAATCAAAATGCACACAAAAATCACAAAAATACTCAACATAACAATAATTTTTTTAATGCAAAAACACACAAAAATCAAACAAAAATAATCTGAAGAATAGAAAATAAAACCAAAGCAATTCCCAGCAACGACGTCAAAAACTTGTTAAACGACAAATTTTTCTATCAAGTTAGAAAATCGCCGAAAAATTTATAATAAAATTTACCGCAAGCGTACGGCGTGTAAACGTTAGTACGTGGTGAGTACGGGTCGATCCATAGGGGATTTTTAAGATTTTTATATTTTATAATCAATCAAGTTAGACCAAAATGGAGAGAAGATTGTTAACTACAAATTGTAAACAAAATGAAGCTAAAACTAGAATGAAAATGAGATTAAAAACTATGAGATTAGAAAACAATTTAGAGGCAAATTCACTCTCATATTTTTGTCAATCAACAAATAAATAATCTATGATTGTTGCATTTATCATATGTATGGTTTATTTATATTATTAATTCACATAACTTAAACCATAAAACTATAATACAACAATTAAACCATTTATCAATTCTTATGAAAATGAAGCCAAAACAAAAGCTATTTTAAGTATGATCTATTTACTATTGTAATTAGTAATATTGATAATTAAATTTTGTTTTTTTACTTTCATTTCAAAATAAAATATCAATTAGCAAATGATGATGTAAATTGTGTTTATGTTGAATAAGAATAGCTCATTTGCAAATGCAACATAAGCTATCAAACCCACTTGTATAAACTTACATCAAAATCTACTTTCATGAAGCACAAATAAAAGAGACCATAAATCATGGATATGTTGAATATACATAATGTTTGAGAGGTACATTACCCCTCAATTGAAGAGCTTTAGCTACTTATATGTGTTATCATATCAACACATGTAAATTTTGACATTAAAAGCAAAATAAATTGAAACTAAACAAAGGAAGAAAAGGAGATAAACTACTAAAATACTTGCATAAAAAATAAATTAAAACTACACTACTTCCATGAGTGTAAATCTAATCTACTAACAATGAAAAGAAAAGAGCATAGAAATAAACATAAGCATAAAAATAAAGAGAAGCATGTAGAAAAGAGAAGGCTTAGAAAGCCATTTTTATTTCACTTTGATTTTGTGTTTACAACTTGCTAATTTCCTAAGTAAAATGAAGAGTAAGAAGATGTCTGCATGTACATAAGTGGACTATTTATACATGCATAAAATCCTAATTCATTTTTTAGGGTGCTCCCCAAAATGCCCTTTAGGAAGTGTGGCCACCAAGTAACCATTAGCCTCTAATTAATCCATCATCAAATATGCATGAAGCTTTAACCTCCACTTAGTTGTTCATTAACTTCTAATTGTAGATTTAGGTAAGTGGGTAGGGTCCTTCGTGATCATGAGTTATAATTATTTCCTTCTTCATTCATTTGTATTCTCTTGTGCATGCATATATTCCATGAACCCCTCTTCCATTTATATCTAAATTCCTATAAAAATCATAAAAAATGTCAAAGTAAAAATTTTCAAATTAGCATATGCCAAAAAATGTCCATTTTGCCCCTGTGTGAAGATGAAAATATGGTGACTTGCAAATAATTGAATTTTTGTTTAAACATGTTAAAATACCCAAATATGACATATATTTAAATAAAAAAGGATAAAATATGGATGTAAGTACATGCACATTTACGTGCATATCAACATCAGGTGTTTTAATTGTGATTAGATCAGCCACTACAAGAACCGGTGCAAAGAGCCGACTAAAGGATATAAAGACCAAGTGTTTGCATTGGAGCCTGCTACTTTAAAGCAGATAGTGCAGGAGAAGGGAAAGGGTGTGTTAGGAGGTACGCTTCAGATCCATGATACATTTGTTAGCATTTTGTTTGATACTGGTGTATCTCATTCTTTTATATCCCAATGTTTGGTAGATAAACTTAACCTAGAACCCACATATTTAGTTACTTCCTTAAGAGTTGCAAATTCGATAGGAGGGTATGTGACGCTTGGGATGAAATGTGACCTCTTAGAGTTTGACTTGTTAGGTTACACCTTTGTTTGCAGTTTGCATATATTTGATTTTATGGGGTTCGGAATTATATTGGGAATGGATTGGTGAAGTAATTACGATGCTAGGATATTTTGCCTGGATAGGAAAATATCACTTAGACACCCGGATTGTAGTGATCAGATAGTTTATACCATAGAAAACCCTAGTTGTTAGGTGAATGCTTTGTTGGGTGTTATGGATCTAGAAGATGAATTTAATCACGTTTCATAGTCAGAGATTTCGTAGATGTTTCTGAGCCGGTAGTAGGATTACCACCGAAACGCGCCATTGAATTTCGGATAGATTTGGTGCTTGGAGCATAACTAATAAGAAGGTGCCAAGTAGGATGACACCAAAAGAGATGAAGGAGTTGAAGGCTAAGTTGGTAGATTTGGAAGGCAGGAGTTTTATTGGACCAAGTAGTTCGCCATAGGGAGCAGCCGCGGTATTTGCTAAGAAACTGGAAGAATCATTAAGGCTATGTACCGATTATCGTAAGCTGGATGAGAAGACGATAAAGAATCGATATCCACTGCTAAGGATTGACGATTTAATCGATCGGTTTAGTGGGGCTAAGATGTTCTCTCAATTGGATCCAGCGACAGGTTTTCATCAGTTTAGAGTGGAAGAAGTTAGTATACCTTTGACGGCATTTAGAACAAGGCATGGGTATTACGAATGGTTAGTTATGCTGTTCGGACTCACTAATTTGTCGGCATTATTTGTGGATTTGATGAACCAAATTTTCCGAGAGTACTTGGATAGATTCGTGTTGCTTTTTATAGTTGATATTCTGGTATACTCTAAGGATGAGAAGGAGCATGAAGTTCATCTTAAAGTTGTGCTTGAAATGCTAAGGCAACATCAGCTAAAGGAAAAAAATTTGAAATGCGACTTTTTAAAGAAGGAAGTGAAGTTTCTTGATCACGTGGTTTCGGAGAATGGATTGTCAGTTGATCCAGAAAAGATCGAAGCTTTTAATAACTGGAAAGACCAGAAACAGTAACTAAGATAAGAAGTTTCCTTGTATTAGTGGGATATTATCGAAGATTTATAAGGATTTTTCCCAGGATAGCTGCATCGATGACTAAGCTAACACAAAAGAATGTGAATTTTGTATGGACCGATAAGTGTGAGGAAGCATTTCAGAGCTTGAAACACTTATTGACCCATGCACCTGTATTAGTGGTTCCGGAGGAGAATCAAGATTTAGTTGTTTATATTGATGCGTGTGGAAAAAGATGGGGAGGTGTACTAATGTAGAGGGCTAAAGTGATTGCCTACGCTTCTAGACAGCTTCAACTACATGAGGTTAGGTATCCGACGCATGACTTGGAGTTAGCTGCAATTATATTTGCGTTAAAGGTGTGGAGGCATTACCTTTTGGGAGAGAGGCTTGAGCTCTATGTGGATCATAGGTCATTGAAGTACTTATTCTCTCAAAAGGAGCTAAGTATGAGACAATAGAGGAAGTTGGAATTTTTAGCCGCTTATGATTTCGGAATAGAGTACACACCAAAGAAATGCAGATATGCTTAGTAAGAGGCATCAAAATGCATTGTTAACTATTATAGCAGAATGGAAAAACTTAAAATCCTTGTCAGCCTGTAGAGTACTATTGAGATCCGAGGCAGATCTAGTGGAGGATCTGCTAGGTTGTTTTGTTTAGGAGTCTGATCAGTAATGATTGAAAAGACAGCTTCTAAATAGGAGGAAGATCTAGTTTTGGATGAAAGGATCAAAAAGTTAAAGGATGGAACGTAGAGCGATGACTTGAAGGATTTCAGTCTTGACCAGAATGGGTGGTTGAGAAAGAAGGGTATAATATGTGTTCCAAGTGTGGGAGACATAAGAAAAGAAGTTTTGGAGGAATGCCATCGTTCAAAGTCTACTATTCAACTAGGAGAAGCGAAGATGTATCAAGATATGAAGAAGTTTCTGTTGATAGAGAATGAAATGATAGGTTGGCTTATGGGTAAAATAGTTTTTGAACTATCAATAGGTAAAAGCCGAACATCAGAATTCGAGTGGATTACTTTAGCCATTGGACATCCCAGTATGGAAGTGGGATTCCATTTCTATGGATTTTATTGATGGGTTGCCGAGATCTAATAGAGGGAATGAAAGCATATGTATCACAGTGGACAGGCTGACCAAGAGTGCCCATTTCATTTCGGTTAAGGCAAATACGACGACAACTGAATTGGCTAAGTTATTTATGAAGAATGTGGTTAGACTGCACGAAATTCCTAGTAGTATCGTCATTGATAGAGATTCTTTGTTTACTAGTGAGTTCTGGAAATGTTTTCAAGAGAGTTTAGGAACCAAGGTCAAGATGAGTACCGCTTACTATCCACTCACTGATGGGTAGACGGAAAGAGTTAACAAGATCTTGGAGGACTTGTTGCGATCTTGTGTATTGGACTTTGGGGGATCATGGGAAGACCACCTATACCTAATCGAGTTTAGGTATAACAATTGTTATCAGACTAGTATAGGATGTCACCGTTTGAGGCTTTGTATGGGAGACCATGAAAATCCCCTGCATGTTGGTTAGCGAATGGGGATAGATTAGTTCTTGGTCCTAATTTTGTAAAAGAAGCAGCATAAAAGATTAAGCAGATAAGGGCAAGGATGAAAGAAGCTCGGTCTAGGTAGAAAAGCTATGCAGATAAAAGACGAAAAGATTTAGAGTTCTCTGTTGGAGATCATATTTTTGTCAAAGTATCGCCAATGAAAGGTGCTATTAGGTTCGGAAAGACGGGGAAGCTACAATCGAGGTTCATTGGACCCTTTCCTATTTTAGAAAGGATTGGGAAACTCGCGTATAGAGTAGAGTTATCAAGTAGTTTGGCAGGATTCCACAATTTTTTCCATGTATCTCATCCGAGGAAGTGTGTTAAGGACCCAAACACTACTATAGCACCAACTAAGTTAGAGGATTTAGTTGTGGAATCAGACATGACTACAGTTGGGAAGCCTATCTGGATAATCACGAAAGATAAGAAGAAGCTGAGGAACAAGACGGTCAGATTAGTGAAAGTCCAATGGAGTGACGATGCAGGAGACTGTACTTGGGAGACTGAGAGCAGGATTAGAGACGCTTATCCCAATTTATTTGATGGTACGTTTTACCTTTGATTGTTTTGTTGTGTGCCTTATCATAACTTCGAGGATGAACTTCTTTAAGGAGAGGAAATTGTAACACCCCATATTTTTGGTGACATTATTTAGAATATTTAATTTTCTAAATTGAAAAAAATTAATGTAAAATGATTAATAGAGTGAGATTTTATTTAATTAATTTTAGCCATGTCATGTTAAATGTAAACCAAAACGAGACAGCATGAATAAGAGTGTTAGGAAATAAGGGAGGGAGAAATGAGAAATAGGATGAATTTAATACCCTAAACGTTTAGGAAACGAAACACACGTTCATTTCACTTTTCTCAAGCAAAAAAATACCCTAAGGCCGGCCTCCATTTTTAATCTCCAGAGAAGAAAAGGCTAGGATTTTCAACAGGAAGAAGCAAATCAATTTATTCAACATCAAATCTCACATCTTTAATCACAAAGCTAAGGTGAATGATTACTACATCCCATTTCTCTTATGGTTTTCGGCTTTAAGGTTAACCCGAAATGATTTTGCATGATAATGCCATGTTTTGGATGATTAAATGTTTATATATACTTGTTGGTGATTTATGAACGTTCATGTTGATTTTTATGATACGTTCTGATGTGGAAATCATATTTAATGACACCTAAATTGTTTTGTGATTTTAGATATAGAAATTTTATTTAGAGACAGGTTTCAATTTTCATAATTTTCTGAATTAATGTGGATTTTATGTTAATTTTTTAATGAAGAAAAGGAGTTATTGGGTTATAAATAATTTGCGGTTAAATTATAATTAGTTTCGGTTTGAAATTTATATATGTTAGAAAACATGTTGAAAAGTATTTTCTGGAATTTTTGAAGAATTTTGCAAAGTGTTTTGATGAATATATAAAATTATTTAAGGTAAGGGCCTGAAATGTTTTATATATTTAATTAAGGAGAAGGGGTATTTTGCAAATGACTTAAATTAATTAATTCTAAAATTATGGCAGTACTTTTAGAAAAGAAAAATTAGCAACCGATTAGAGTTTAGACAACAGGTTAGTTAAAAAGTTTACTTAAAAAGGTTTAAAATCAGAAATTCATGTTAAAAGTACGTTTCGCCACTTTTGGTTTCGCCTAGGTAGCCTTCGATTATGACCCTCCGCCTCCTTCCTCAAACCAATGCACATAGTATCAATTTCGGTACACGGTGAATTGGAAAAAGGCAGAAGGTAAGAGTCGAAACCAAGGGGTTCCAAAAGGGTCGAAGCGCCTTTTTGTTTTAAATGAGAAATGCTTGCTTTCGACCAAGTAGCTTTCGACTTAGTCGGCTTCTGACTAGGTCAATTGATTTAAAGAAAGGTTTTAAGTTTGCGCCTTTGTTCTAATTAAAAGCTTTCAACTAAATCAATGGTTTTAAAGGTTGGTTAGGAAATAGTTGCACCTTCGTTTATAAATGATAACTTTCGATTACGCCGAAGCCTTTACTATCGCTTTCTACCTTTCGAAATAGAGCTTTCGATGGGGTTTTTTTTGTTTTATAAAAACCCTGCCGCTTCTCCAATGCTTTCATAAGGGGTGATTTCGAAACCATCACTTCTCTACTTAGTTATAGCTTTCGAAAGAGTAAGCTTTCGACTTTGTTGCTTTTGACCCTTAGTGATTTAAAAAAAAGAATAACCCAAATGTTTCGACTAGATAGTGTTGAATGATTTCGAAAGATATTTTCCACATTCTTTAAATTGAATCCCAAATGCTTTCGAAGGTTTAAGGTTTTTATTACTTTAGAAAGGTTTAAATAAGGTTTCAAAGTAGTGGTTTCCCTATGTTTTCGAAAGGTTTAAAAGGAAGTTTTTTCAAATAGTTTAAAGAAGGTATTGTCCACATTCTTTAAATTGAATCCTAAATGCTTCCGAAGGTTTAAGGTATCTATTACTTTAGAAAGGTTTAAAGAAGGTTTCGAAGTAGTGATTTCCCTACGTTGTCGAAAGGTTTAAAAGTAAGGTTTTTCAAATGGTTTTGAATAAGTTTAAAGGAAAGGGTTTTTCCTATGATTTCGAAACGCAATGTTTAATGGTTTTTAAGAGGGATGTCTAAGATTCTTAGCTTTCGAAGGAAAAGAAATTTCAATGTTTAAAAGTTTATACGAATGGTTTTAAAAGGGGTACTTATCGAAAGAGGTACATTTAAATGTCTAAAGGTTTTCATCAACAAAGATTTGAGTAAAGTATATATATAGCATGACAAGATGATTTGAGTAGATCATAGAGTTTAAATGTTTTCCTTGTTTAAGTTTGGTTTAAAAGGTTTTAAATCAATTTCAAATGAAAAGGTTTTCAAGGAAAATTTTGGGAAGGTATCCCAAAATAAAATGACTCAAATATTAGAATACCAAATAGGACTGGTATAGGGTCCCGCCCTATATATTAGCTATTGGCCTCGCCTATTTTAGCCCAAAATTCTAGTGTGTAGGGCTTTGTCACAGGTAAGACTAAAATTATGATTACACACAAAAGGGAATATATGTTTGTATACAAATAGGTTATTGTTGATCCCGCAAAACCATTAGGATCAGGTGAACCTTGGAGATGTTAAGATAGGGATAGACCATCTAGAAAAGGAGTGTTTAACAAATAGTTAAGGACAGATCATCCAGAAGAGGAGTGTTTAAAAGATGTTAGATTATTTTGTTATATTGTCTAGTAGGCCCAAGTCAGGCAAAGGTTAATAGTTAGCTAAACAAAACTAAAGTGTTTGAACTATTAGTTCTTTTATTACCTGATATGTATGTTTACATAATACTGCTTTACAGTACTTAACTAGTTGTCGTTTCAGGAAAAGATTTGCAAAAGATATGTTTTAAAAGGATGTTAGTGAGGGGAAACTCGTTTTGCTAAACGGCGTTGTCTCTTTTTACATTAGCAACCAGATTGTATAGTATTATTCATACTAGCCTTAATATCTGACTAGAACTTTATGTTTTCCCCTTAAACTCTCGAGTGCTCAAAAATGATTTGAGAAGGCTGTGGGTTGAGGTTCTTTCAGGTTTTAGTAGGGTGATGAATAAAGCTACCAGAAGCGAGCAAGAGGTTAACAGATAGCTATTTAGGAGTTGCAGTTCTTTGTTTTGTTAATTGTTTCCGCTGTGTATGCATTAAGTCAATTATGACTATATGACTCTGATAATCCAATTGGACATCTTCATATGCTGCTCTTGGCGTATTTTGTAATAAGTATATTTTATCATTGCCCGAAAAATGTTTTGGGATTATGTAATATGAATATGGAATGTGTATTTAAAGTGTAATGGAAAATACTATTTTGAAATCTGTGATTTGTTTCATATTCAATTGCTTCTGATACTATAGATACCATTAACATAGCCGTAGTCAGTTGTCGGAAGTTAATACTATAGATGACTGCAGCATCTATAGCACTTAGCTTTGGACATCTAGATTGGGGATGTTACAGTTAGATTATGAACATCAAACAGATGTGATTGACCACCCATCGACTAACTCTACTCCCTAGAATGTGGATAAGATTACAAACAAAACAAATGATTGTGATTCAACCATTAATTCTCCAATTTTAACTTGAACCCAACAGAAGAAGTATAATAAATCATTAACTAAAACAGCGCAACACTATGGCTCGCACCTAGTGTTTGACATGACTTAAGACCACAACCAAAAGGAGGCCTTGAGATGGATTTTTCGGATCGACGCCTGAAGCAACGGGAGACCAAAAGACATTATAACTTCAGTGACGGGCGGTGAATTACAAGTACATTGAATGTGAAACATAATATCCCGAAAACTCAAATAAATTTCAAACGAAATCTGAATAGGGATGAAAAAGTTTTTATTTATATACAAAAACTTGGGAACTAAATATAAGTTTATTTCAGAAACTAAAAAACCAAAAAAGAGGGTCATACCCACATAATTGCGGCCAACGAAAAGTAACTAGCTACATAACTACGAACTGCCCAAGGTTGTTCGATGGCTATTTCTCCCCTTTTTTAGGCTTCTTCGGGATGGATTCTCCGAAGCTACCACCTCATCCTCTCCTTTTCCCCTTTTTTCTCCTACTACCCTTAGGAGAGTTGTTTTCCAAAACAGAGGTCATCTCACTTTGGGATATAGAAGGATCTACTGCCCCAGGAGTGGTGCTGCCCGACAGTATATTTGAAGCGGATAATATCCACTTCGGCACTTTCCTTATTGGATTGCAACTCCAGCTCCAACTTTCGATGCTCTCCTTCAAGCTAAGGTTGTCAATGTGTTCAGAGGCATGGGTCACTACGACGTCCTCTACTTCCTCCTGGCCCTGTTGGTCATTAGTTTTCTCTTCATGTAATGCTCTTGTGACTTCAACATCCAAGCTTGAAGTCTCAGTTGGTTGATCGGTAGGAGCCACCTATGTAGTGATGGCCGCAGTAGGCCTTGCGGTATGCACGTGTTGTCCCAAGGAAACATCATCGTCGAGAGCATGGACAGATGATGGACCTGCAATTTCTTGAACTCCAATGGGTAATACCCATGACTATCAGATGTGAGATGTAAACCTTCTCGAATGTCGGAGAAATATGAGATATACCTTCACTTGATTGGCCTTCGGTCGTAGCTAGACTAAATCCTTCCAAAATTGGAGATCGCCTGAATGATTTGTCTATCCCTAGATGATCTGGATCGTAGCCCGCACCTTCGCTAAGGCATGAGAAATTGAAACACCAGTTGCTTGAATTATAGCGGGGTCTTGGGAGCCAAATTACAAGGATTCGCTGCCGCCATTTCCTTTTCTAGTGATCGCTAGATCATTGAGTAAACTGAGCCGAGCAGCCCTGAGCTCATCGGGCTCTTCATCGTGCAAAATCTCATGCATGAGCTATTCTTTATCCACTTCAGCACCACCAAGGGAATTGGATTTCAATTCTACAATATAGTCATAGGCTTCGACGAGCGATTTGGGATACCCATCTGCAAGGAAACGAATGTTGCAATTCATCGGGACACATGCATTTTAATATATCAGCATGGATCAAACTCGTCCTTTATCTTTTTTCGACCCGCTTCCCTTGCCTCTTCCTTGAGGGCCATAATCTACATAATTTGATTATCGACCTTTATTTTAGCTTCATGAGCCTCGACAATCTCATTGCAGTATCGTTGAGACTCAAGTTGAGCCTCAAGCTTCTCCCGATTTTCCTTCTCGAGCTCTTCCTCAAGCTGCTTAGCACCAGTTACTTCTTTTGTAAAACGTCCTTTTCAAGTGCTAAAGTACCATTGCAATGAGCGACAATATCCAATTTAGGTTGATGCACTTTCATTAAGCGCTTGATAGCTTCATAATAGTTGTTGGCTTTTTTCTAAGCATCACCTAGCTTCGTCCCCAACCGCTTGTCCTCCTTGTCCAAGCACTTAATAATGTCTTTGTCATGGATCATCTCTAGAGATAAACGATCTATTTCATGTTTCCTTTCCATCGACACCTCAAAGATTCTCTCAGCCATATAGAATATTGTACTATGCTGGACATAGACATTATTAATGTAGGAGAGCACTGTGTCCTTGGCCTCACGAGGAATTGAATGCAAAGAGGGAACAAATTTGAACTATCAAAGCATAACTTAGGAAACATAGCTTTGAGCTTAGCCATCTTCTCAACAACAATGGCATCAAGAGTAGTTGGGGATTCGAGGATCCGTTTTTCGTGCCTACGAGATGAAGTGTCAGGACCTTCTACGCTAGATTGACAGTCTAGAGATTGACGGGCACTGGAAGAACCCAAAACTTGCTCGGGTGCAGTGGCCAAAGTAGGATCATGAGGTAGCAAATTGCTGCTATTATGTAAGGGGGCACAGACCGACGCCCTTGTTATGAGAAGATTGAGATTTTGATTTATGCTTGGATGACGAGCCAATAGATTGGTGGCTTTAGCCTCGTTCTTCTCTTCCTTCTACCCTTCTCTATCTCAATCGGGGTTCGGACCTCTATTGTGCCCAAAATAAGATAGCTGAGAGTACACTGATCTCTTTAAGCAACCACAATCATGAAGGCATTCCATCGAGCCTTTAAACAAAATAAAAGAGGATAAGAATCAATGGAGTTAAAGGTAGATAAGCATCATGCGGTGCAGTGCACATTATCATGAGTGTCCTAGTATTCCCCCCAATGGACCAGTTGCTGGAACTTTGCTTGGTGGAGTAGTCTCTCCTACGTCAGTAGGGGAAATGTCAGTGCCGGATCGAATAGGAGATTCAGACCTCTCGTGTTTTAATTTGGAAAAATCATAATTTTCGAGATCGTCCAAGAGAGGATTGCCAGACAACCCCTTAAATAATTTTTCTAGAGGCAAAGAGCTAGAGTGATCTATAGCAACAGGGGTTGATTTCGATTTCTTGGAGACCTGCTCTCTTCGAAGCTTATAAATACGCTTTTTTCCTTTTCTATTTTTTGAAGCTGGGAGCTGTGGGCCTTGGGATGACTGAACGGCAAGCTCAAGACTTGGGCTTATAGTGAATTACATCTGGGCTCGTTACAATCACCCTCACCTTACTTTCCTCCGTGACAACTTGACCCCATTTGACTAGGGGCACGATGGGATCAGCTTCATTATCTCCGTGCCTAACATCACCTCTCCTCTCTAAAACTTCCTCCTTGGTGTTTCTAGGTAGTCCCATGTTGTGACCTTCTTCTAGTAAGCCGAAGACAAAAAGGCGCTCATCGGTAAGAAGAGATCTAATGTCTCTATATGTCACTGGTATGTTTTAAGTGCTAAAATCAGCTTCGAGTATAAGTCGCCCGTGGGATGTGGATGGATGCCTATGTTGTTCAATAAGAAATTGCTTAATTTAGGATATGACTTGAATAAAAGCATTTAAAGTTAATTTTGAAGCAACACTAACGTTCTTCTAACCAATATGCTGCAAAACTAGGTGTGCAACGCACGTATACCATCCATTTTAAAAAAGCCCTCAGTTTGTTCTTTGTGTTGGTTACGACCTGGAAGTTTGTGACCGATTCAAGGAAAGTATATGAGATGCTTCCTCTTTGCCTTTTGAGGTTGTAAATGAATCTAATACCTTCAAGAGTTGGCTCCCGATATAAGAACTCGAGGAATACGTATGTGCAGTGCTGAAATGCATCGCTGTACGGATGCAGCTGAGCCAGCACCAATTTTAAATAACATGACATTTTCAAATAAATGGATTGAAGGGTGCGATCATGCCAGCCCAACACATGAAATTATTGCATGCAATATACTCCTCCCGGGGGAAGTGAGCCCTATTGTTATGAGACGGGACTCGCACATCTTTGTACGAAATCCCATGTTTAATGCACAACCTAGGAAGAGAGACCTTATCAACCTTTGAAGCCACTGAGTTCTTCGGGTCATTCAAAAATATAGGATCTTCTAAAATGTCAAAAGCTGGTTCAATTTCTACTTCTGGATTCAAAAATTTCAAGCACTTAATGGGAACTTTCGAGCAGTTCAGTTTGATAGCCTAAAGAGTTTCTGACAGATACTGTTGCTGAGCTTGATTCAACGTTGGAGTCATCATGTCGAGAAGTTTGTTTAGTGCCCATAGCAGTTAATCGCTCCGAGCATCTAGAAACCATAGCTATCAAATTCAGTGGACACTAATCATTAGGAAAGCAAACTTGTTCCCTTGTGCTATGTGTAAACTAGTACAGTATGACGCAGTATTGTGCGATGTAGTTGTAAACAGTTGGGAATTAAGTGGCAGTTATGACGAGACTCTAAGTTTCATTCGGAGTGACCAACATGGCTTACAGTATCAACCGGATTTCACACTGATGGTTATGGATTTTATCTAAGCTCTGAGATCAGTCACTGGCATATTAGAGTAAGAAATTTACATCAAAGTTCATTCGATATTATATGTTATACTTGTTCGACTCAAGTCATATCCAAAAGTGTGCGACTTTGGTTTCCGATGATTCTAGTCATATAAGTTCAAATGCAAATTCTAAGTATTTAAGTTCTAAGTCGTATGCATTCGTCTTGGAGTTCTAGTGTTTAAGTTCAATTTGAATATGGATATACAAACATTCATGTCCGAGTTTGTTCACGAGATCATGCTCCTATAGAAGGGCTCGGGTTTAATCATGCATACAAGATTAGATGATCAAGTCCCAAAGTTCAAGTATGCTCAAAAAAGGTTGGAAAATGGCTAAGTCCCCCTAGTTAGAGGGATCATACCCGATCCCTCTCCTAGGAAGATTTGCCTTATGTATCTTCGTACTCCGGAACGCATAAACCGATCCATACATGCATCTCCTCGGCACCTAAAACCGACCACCTCTTATCACTTCGCTCCACTTCAGATCATGACTGATCACTTATCTTCAACGTGCTTCCAACCAATCTCATAAGCCGATACCACCTTGACCGTTCCCTCCACATTACCTTACACTTCTTCACACTGCCTTCTCCAAGTTATATGCAAAACAAACCATCCATTACCGATCGCTTCACTCCACCATCCCACTGCATCGTTTCCACTAAATAATCGATCCTACCACAATTTAACCCATCTTAACTCCAAAAGATCATCACCGATCGTATGTTGTCGCTGAACCCAAAGCCTACAACCTCCAACGTGGTTAACCCCATCGATTCATCATGATTCAAGTTTGTGTGCTACTAACTTATACTACTTGTATGTGTAAAATTAGAGTCAAATGAAAGGGAGTTAGGTTTGAAGTGATGGCGGAATCTTCTAGTAAGATGGAGAATGGGTTCGCCTAGGGGATTGAATGGATCAATGGAAGAGCGGATAAGAGTATCGAATTGAAAAGATTTTAATGGCGGTTGTTAGGGAGAGAGAAATCGGGTTGGTTGAGCTAATAGAGTGAGATGAAGAAACACAAGCTAAGTATTTTGCTTATATATAGCACTGGCCCACTCCTTTTAAGCCTAAAAAATCAGGACTAAGTTCATATAGGGGATCGGGTATGATCCTTTTCCCAAGGGATCAAAACCAATCTGTTATCTGTGTGTGTGTGTGTGTACGTATATAATAGAACATGAATGAGAACGATGAAAATTGCAATACCATTGCACTTGGACACCATGAACTTTGGTAACGAACCGTGAACTTATAAGCGCGTTTAGAAGCTAACAATAAACATGTACATGAACGAGCTTGTGTGCACATCCAACATTCAATTTCTTGAATCGACAGAGATTGGACTATTACCTGGATCTCATAGAAAAGATATCACCACAGATGACCAAAGCCTTCTAACTCAATCAACAAGCTCAATGAAACTGAGCATAGGTAAAGACTAGGGACTGCACTTCGAATTTATATTGACAAATATTAACCAAGCACTATGATGAATTGAGAGAGATATGAACCTTCAGTAAGATAGTTCAACAGAAGGATATGATTATTCAGGAAGCTGAATGGAATTCCTCTCAGTGACTCTTACTTGCTTCGATCCAAAGCACATCATGTTCGAAACAAGATGTACATTAGGTCGGTCTTTGACCTGGATATTTTCGGGCTAACTAGAAAAGTTAGTGTTAGCACCAAAATTGGTCACTAACACACTTGAATAGAGTTATATAGAGAGATTAATGAAGAAAGTAAATTTAAACAGAGAAGTAATGCAATTGACTGCGAAAAGAACAACAAAACGAGAACATCATATTTATAGTGGTTTGGCGTAATTGTCTACGTCCACTTTGAATATGATCTTCATTACTTTTCCAATCACTTGAGTACAGATACAATCCGTAAAAAACAACTTAAATACAAGTTTGAACAGAAAAGAAGCCAGTACAGAAAATGGCAGAGTCTCCCTGGAGTTTTGGAAAAAATGTCCCTTCAACTGTACCCCTACCTCTCTATTTATACATGAAGGTGGATTGAACTCCCTGTGCAAGCCTAAGACTAAGGTAGCTCGGCCCATAGTTGGAGGTAAGGTGGACAGAACGAGCCATGTCGACCCACGTCTACCGAACTACCCATGCCGATCCAGATATGCTGAATCTCCAAGGCCGAATGGTGGTCGCAGATCCACTTTGGCTGAGCTCGGATTTTCTTGTGAGTGATTCGGGGTAAGTGATGGTTTGAGCTGAAGTGAAAGGATGCCGATCGTATTTCCCTGACTTGAGAACTATGGCCGAACCACTTCTTCTTCATGCACCTTGGTCGATGCACCAAGGCCGAACCATCCAAACTGAACCTCACAAAGATGCGGACCACATCAAGATCAACCTTAATATAGTCTTTCATTATAGCCAATCTACTTCGACTAAACCATTGTTGCTGACTCGACCTAGTGCATATAGCCGACCGAGAACAACCGATCGAGAATAGCCGAACCGCACTCCAAGCACTGACCCATCGTCCATCATACATTGACCCCTACTCATCGAGGCCGACTTAGAATAATCGCCATTATAACTCGAAGTGGATCAATCCTTGACGTTACGCTTGCTTACGTTCAATTATAACTTCTGCAACCTTCGTTTTGTAGCCGGGCCAAGGTGCTGGGTAATAGTTAGACTCGATGATAAATAAGGAAAGCAGTTCAGAGGGGTGATAACAAAGTCCAGAGATCAAGCATAGATGATAATATTAAGTAGCGATCAAGCGAAGCCAAAAGATAGACTCTATAGAACGTTCTAAGTACAGAATAGTGCCTCCCCTAGTCAGGGGATCGGATCACTACAACTATGAATAGCTTGGATCAGTAGTTCTACTCAATAGGAATCGGTTGATATCTCTTAAAACATGAAAGAAACTACGTAAACAGCTTTGGAAAAATGAAATTAGCATGGGAAGGGAGCTACCAGAGGGATCACGTGCTGCCACGTGGCATGTAAGACCAATCGAGGATGATCCCTATACATAAGGAATTGAGCCTTGAAATTTTGTGTGTGGCCTCGTTTGCATCTGGAGATTCTGTCGATGAATTTTCAGAAAGATATTTGATCGTCTACCCTTATAAATACATGCTTCATAGTTCATTTGATGAACCTTTATGCTATTGTTTTCTTTGTACTCCATTGTAATTACAGATTCTGATCCGCTCCCTTTTATACTTCGAAATTCAAGTGATTAACAAAGTTATCTCTTCAAACTAGTCGTTAGCATTCAACGCCGAACCACTATAAATTTGTTTGTTATTGTTTATTCACTTGTTTTCTTCTTGTATCCTCAATTTTAATTTTGATTTGTCCACTTTTGCCTTTATACATAATCTATTGGGTGTTTATGCCAATTTTTGGTGCAAATAATATATATATATATATATCTGTGTGTGTGTGTGTGTGTGTGGGGTTGTCAAAGCTCATCCAAACCATCAACACAATGATAACATAGGAATATATCTCACACCATGTTGTACACTTTTCCAATATTCGAAGAGAGACGACCAATGATTATAACTGAAATAACCTAAAGAAAACAATTGTTGGAAGCTACCCTTCAACACCAACTGGTGGTGATGATGTTATGGCCCTAACGCTTCTTACTCGACCAAAATGGACATTTTAATTATGCCATTCTACTATAAACACATGCCTTAGCTCACCTTCTTGGCTTCGAATAAATAAGGTACATCCATTGCTTCAAACATTACATCTTATTATGGGATAAATTATGTATTCCTACACTATAGTGGGTAAGAAATATAAAATACACACATTTAGAATTACTCATTGAAAAATTGGCATAGTTGAATAACTTTCCTACCACCTATCTTGCTCTCTTTAACGTTGAGTCAACAAACATCCTCTGTAGGTGTTTACCATCTCATTACCCTATTCTCCAATCATAATACTATTTTCTTCTAATCAAATCTCTTAATGGTATCCTCAGACTTTGGTATATACCTTCTTTGTCCTTGATCTTTTATACGAGTATACCCTAAGACTAATAAAAGTGTACTTTGATATCATTCCACATTCCTTCGAGGGCTCTTCTTATGGATTTCATACATGTCTAATCAAACATTCATAGGTTCGTTCCAATATTCCTTATATTCAATGGGGATTCTTTGTTGCTACACCATAAGCATCCGTAGCTATTTTATTCACAGCCTTGACCTTTACCCCATATTACCTAGGCAGTCATCCATATTTACTCCATATTAAAAACTGGTTTGGTTTTTCACACTCTTTATAAAAAATCATAGTCATGAAGAACTTAATCCAAACCGTTTATTTTTGAAAATATAAACTTAGAAACTTTTTTCAAAATAGCTTAGTTCCCAAAAGGGGCCATGAAATCTTTTTCCCATTCTAACCATCTTTCCTTTTTCAAAGCCTTCCTACAACGAAGATTTACTTTTTAATAGTAAGATCTTTACTACAAACCGTTGATTTATGTTCAAAAACTAAATTGCAATACCAAACCATATTTTTCAGAAATATCTTCCAGAAATTTAAATAATGAAAACTAGAGTAGACAAGGAAAACACCTATTATTTTTTACTATTCATGTTATTTTTGCTTTCAACCTTAGCGAAGATTCTAATAGCACAAGAGAGGGACTTTTAAATGGTATGAGCAATTATTGTACATATCTATGGAAATTATCTATTTTTCCTACCCTATCCCTATTGTTTTTCTTCTATACTATTTCTAACTAGATTGCTAAGCATATTTTCATATATAAATTCCTAATGCTATTTCTATTCAAATTTCCTAATACTGCTACAATCAAACTTTCTCCTACCTAACTAACTGGCTTCTACTACATATTACAGTGTCTTCGCCTCTTGCTTTAGCTATTGAGCCTTCCTTCATTAACATGAAAAGAGATATGTATACACCTATTTCAGCTACTTTTCTTCGTATTTCCTTTATACGGGAATATTCCTCCTATCTCTATTACTGGGCATTCTTACCCTTTTATACTCTTTACCCTATTTATATCAAGTAGAACTTCCACCTATCTATCCACTTGAAGAAATTTTTTAAAAACTTTTGAATTTACAAAAATAGGAAAAATTATCGAGCCAAACATATGCTCTCACTTTCATTCATTTCAAAAATGAAAAATCCCTTTATCAAAAACCTTTAAATCATAACTTTTGACCCACCAAATTTGGAACTAAGAATTTTCAAGATTTATTTACTTTTTAAAAACAACAACTTCCAAATAAATCCTTTGAAAACCCATTCAAACATTTCAAGAAACTTTCAAAATCTTTTTTTCAAATTCTTTCACATGAGATTTGACTCAAAAACGGACTCTAATTGTCCTTATTTTAGACATTTCTTCTTCCCAACTCATTATTAACTCATCTTCATCAAAAATCCAATTATCATCTTGTGATGATTAATTACACCTTCTGTGAGACTTTGCCTGATCATTTTTCTTGATGCTTGCAACTTACAGGTTCTTGCTTCTCATTTGGCTAGGTGAAATGTATGTATTTAATCGGTAATCCATTGAATTCCTTAATCATGAGGCAACTTGGGCCCAACAAAGGGGTCTAGTACCATCCAGCTTTCGGGGTCCTTTTATATGTCATGCTCATGCTCTTCTTGGCCAATGCCTTGCAGTATGGCCTACACTCAATGGGGCAATCGGGGTAGGGGATGTAAATTTTGACTTATTTATTCTTCCAACTCATAATTGCCTCATCAATCATTTAGGAATATGGTTGCAACTAATTTTATAGCCTAAATCTATTGAGTTTGACATATATATATATATATATAATATATATATATATATATATATATATATTACTATAGGTAAAATACAAATATGTTCTCTCAGCATATCCTAATTCCTATGATCGACTAACTGGCTTTGATAACACATGTAATAACCCACAGCTTAATGGACCCAAATTCCAACAAAATCGAAATCCATGTCCATTAGGGCACAGATTGTTGGTTTTGGTAACCAGTAATAAATACAAGTATATCTGAGTGTGATCAATATAAACTCACAATAGAATAGAAAAGTATAATAGAACATAAATACTAACTTGGTTTCTACCTTGGATCAATTGTGTTCCTTGGATATCTACTTTCCTGTTCAGTACGGAGTATGAATACGAACACTTCACCATCTACCTTTCCCATCATAGTGTTCCTTGGATAACTATGGAATGAGTCACTCGATAATTTTTGTTGGTTAATATAACTAAGGTCAAATAAAAAATAACAATGAGACAAAATTAAATAGTTCTCTTGATTTGAGAATACTATTAATCTTCAATGTGGAAGCTTCGATTTGAATATAGTTAAATCGTGACACAACGACCATCAAACAACTATAGTTGGGTTGAGTGGAAGCACAGGAAGTGAAACACTATTCAAGAGAGGATTCGTCTCCTCGATTATATGAGGTTAGTATCATGGTAACCGAAGTCGATTCAAAGTCAAAGACTCTGACTAGAGTATTTCAGTTAATAATAATAATTATTATTGTACCAAGGACTTTGTGCTTGGAATATAGAGTTAGATATGAATAATATTGGAATTTTGACCATTACCAAATTATGTAAGTCTATTGTGATATAGTTTTGATGGAGAGAATTGGTGTGAATAATAGTCACAATCACGTAATGCTTAACAAAAGTTAAATTGATTTTACCAGAAACAACTAAGTGATAAATTTGGCCATAATGTCACATCACCTGTGAAGTGGCGTGTGAATGATAAAATTTGAATAGTTCAATATTAATCGTTGACTAAATCTACACCTAAAGAGTCGCACAACCCAATTGTTGAATACTTGTTTGATCACATGATTTAGTTAGTTTATAATAGTTATAAATTAATTAAATTAACTAATATCTGTAAATTTTAATCATAAATTTTATTTTGATTTGTTAAACAATATAAATAAATATATTTATAATAGTTATAAATATATTAATCAATATATGATATTGATACATGTTTAAATTAGACATAAATGTGATGAATACTGTATGGGCTTAAAGTGGATTTTAAGCCTACATGGAAGGCTCATGGGTTCAGCCATGTATAGACCAGATAGGGGCGGTTATGATATGGAGGCTGCACTAGGGTTTTGATAGGATAATGGAAGAGAATGGGTAAGAGAGAAAAGTGGATGTGGTTCCTAATTTATCTCTTAGTCTTTCCTCTATAAATAGATCACAGCCCTCATTCTTCTACTAACTTTTTAAAGACTCTATTAGCTCTATATTCTCCCAAAATTCATCTTCCTATCTCCTCCACTTTCAATCTCAAATCAAATTGAAATAAACACTATTCGACAGTCGGTGGTCTGCAATTTGGGACATACCACCTTTAGAATTGGAATCTGATTCAACAGTTTATTTCAAACTTTCAGGTGTGATCCTATGGAATTAATGAAATGTAATTATCTGATCTATAATTATATTCTAATATTTAGATAATTTATATACCATATATTGCTTTGTTAGTTAGGTGATGATTCTAGTACATCGGTATATCGTCTCATTTAGAATGGTTGTTTGTTTATATGCACATATATATATATATATATAAGAGGATTTTTTTTTCTCCATATACATGCCTTGAAACTCATAACGTAGGATTAAAAAATGGTTTTTATTTAAAATCTAATATTCATTATTTAATTAGCATAAACTTCATAGTTTTAATACAAAACATTGTATTATACAAAATATGTTTTAAAATTACATATAGATAGTTTTATACATAAAAATATTTTTAACGTAAAAAATATTTTTTATTATATATATATTGTGATGACCCAGATTTTCGAACCAGTTAAATTTACCAAAAAATCCGTCCGTTCTAAGACTATTAATGAAAAATACTAACTAAATACACCATATTTGATAATTATTCAACATTGCTAAATGTATATGATAAATTTTCAATTTTACAAGTTATCAGAGTAATCGAAATAATCTACTAGGTGTGCTTATATACAAACCAAATACAAATAAATCTAACACTGCACAACTCTAATAAGAGAGACATAAATAGTCATTCCTACGAACTCAATAAACATGTCAAATGCGGAATAAAATAGTAAGCAGGAAAAATACAATAACACGAGATAAACAACAATCATTAATAGATAAACATGAAAAGGTTATGTCATTTTATGGGCTGCATCACTACCACTTGTGACTGCCTACATACCCCTATCTAATTGGGTACCCAATCAGATACAAGATCAAGCCAATGTAGTTCTCCTACCGTAAATAGGACTCATGGAGCCTACGATGCAACAAACAAATATGCAATTCCAAAACTACCCACTTAGGCTTAATCTTTAAATTTAGATTTTCAAATCTAATCACCTTTACAGAAATGATCTCTTTGGACTTTATTCTCGAATTTTTGAAATATATATATCCTTTATATTCAAATTATACTTTACTTTGGGATCTTAAATCAAATCACTTTTGAAAAGTTTGTTTGGAAATCCCAAATACTATAATAAAACATATCAAACCATATGCAACCAGATCGGGAGGTTTCTCCCAATAACAAGGCAACTGGTTCCCAGCCTTAATACAATCGATAAATAAGTATATCCCTCTATTCTAAGAGCGGACTATACCAAAAACACATGCCCACCTTTTTAGTTACGGGTTACCCGAATCATTGCTAGCATAACAAATCATTTTATATCCCGAAGCGATAAATCATTTCACACTAATACTCACAAGTACTTTCAAATCTATTATAATTTTCATTTCCAAATCTGTTCAAAAATCATCTTAAAACCATCAGGTTTAGTCCTCGAAATTCTTTCCGTTTATAAAAAACTTTTATAAAACCATTCATTATATAAATCACTAATACATAACTTCAAAATATTCATTACCAAACATTTCTATTCTTTTAAAGGGAAAACATTTCATAACAATTCCATTTGAAAGCCAATTCTCAAAACAATTCATTAAGTTGAAGTGAACCAAATATTACCACCAAACACCTTATAGTCAAATTGTGAAATAAATCACAAGGTGTTAGCCTATAATTATTTTCTACCCAGCCCATGCATATGGATAATAAATTGCTCATAAACTAGTCAAGCAAAGTCAATAATCAATAAATAATAATCAGTGCTCATAAACCGGTCGAGCCTAATTCAATAATCAATAAATAATAATCAGTGGCATAAACTGGTCGAGCCTAATTCAAACAATCAATCAACGAAATAAACGAAATAATAAATGATATACAATGCTTCATTCTATCAAATATTTATAACACTTTAACAGTTTGATATTTATTTTGGACCATCCAGGCTTTCACTTCGAAATGTTTCATCCCTCGTCCAAGTCTCCTTGGATCTCACAGACGAAACACATGTACTAGTCATTTTCGCATACCCTATTCAATATTTAACTTCTAAATTTTAAGTTACTTAATTAATCATCCAAAAATAATATCAAGCAAGGAAATCAAACCATTGTTCTAGGAAACAAAGTAAACAAGCATTTAACAAGGGTTTTTAAACAACTTAACGCTTAAAGTTCTTTCAACATAGCAATGGTTTTAGTGAACATAAAATAAGAAATAACTTACTTTGTATTCCACTCCGTCAAACTTTAAGGCAAGGAACTTAAGATCTAACACATACTTCCTAACATGCTTTGGAACCAAATGAATATGAGCTTGAATTCCTCCTTTCTAGTGCTTGGCCAAGCCTTGAGATGGAAGTTGATCGAAAGTAAAATGAAGAAGTGGTGGAGCTTTGAACTTGAATTCTCAAAATTACACCCAAAACATAGGTCATATTCTCTCTTGTTTTCGACTCTTTTACTCTCAAAATTTGAAAAACTTGTTAATATAAAAGTTGTTGAAAATTCTTTTCTCTTGAATTTAAAAAAAGAATCATTTGAATCCAAGTTGTTTTGAGGGAGATATGATAGAATTAAGAAGAGGCATTGTCGGATTGACAAAAATGAAGCCCGAAAATGCACTTTAAAGAATTGAGTTTTAAGTATTGCGAACCTCAAAACTGGAAAAAATGCTCAACATAAAAGTTGTAGCCATTGGAATTTTATATGTTTTGAAAAAAAGAATTTCTTAATTTGTATAATGCTATTTAAAAATATAAACACTCATAAATTAATTAAGATAATTTATTTAACCATTGAAACGTTCTTTTCTGAAATCAACATTTTGTCATTTTTGTCGATATAGGAAAATGTTACTATTTTTATGTTTTTTTCTACTTCCAAATCCTATCAAATATTATTTAAATCATAAAACCTTTTATATTTTATATTTAAAATCACTCTAAATAATATATTTTAAAGCGGTCAAATTCCGGGTCGTTACATTCTCTCCTACTTAGAAGAATTTCGCCCTCGAAATTACAAGGATGAAAAAAATGTAACGAAAAAACAACAATTAACGAAAGTTTTGCACACCAAAAGTAGTATCACCCATAACCCCTGTCGGAGGTACGGTGCCTTATCCTATCCATTTTATTTATCAAATTAAGGTAGTTTCATTTTTTAAAATTCCTAGGTTGATATACTAACCCTAGATGAATTTTAGTTAGGCACCTAACCTAAGCTCTGATACCACGTGTGACGACCAGGATTTTCGAACCAGTTAAAATTTCCAAAAAAATCCGTTCGTTCTAAGACTATTAATGAAAACTACTAGCTAAATACACCATATTTGACAATTATTCAACATCACTAAATGTATAGGATAAAATTTCAATTTTACAAGCAATCAAATTAATCTACTAGGTGTGCTTATATACAAACCAAATACAAATAAATCTAACGCTGCACAACTCTAATAAGAGAGACAGCAATAGCCATTCCTACTAACTCAATAAACATGTCAAATGCGGAATAAAATAGTAAGCAGGAAAAATACAATAACACGAGATAAACAGCAATCATTAATAAATAAACATGAAAATGTTATATCATTTTAGGAGCTGCATCACTACCACTTGTGACTGCCTGCGTACCCCTATCTAATTGGTACCCAATTAGATACAAGATCAAGCCAACGTAGTTCTCCTACCACAAATAGGACTCATGGAGCCTACGATGCAACAAACAAATATGCAATTCCAAAACTACCCACTTAGGCTTAATCTTTAAATTTAGTTTTTCAAATCTAATCACCTTTACAGAAATTATCTCTTTGGACTTTATTCTCGAATTCTTATTTCAAAATTTTTGATATATATATATATACACACACACACACACACACACACACACACACACACACACACACATCCTTTATATTCAAATTATACTTTACTTTGGGATCTTAAATCAAATCACTTTTGAAAAGTTTATTTGGAAATCCCAAATACTGTAATAAAACATATCAAAACATATGCAACCAGATCGGGAGGTTTCTCCCAATAACAAGGCAACTAGGTCCCAGCCTTAATACAATCGATAGATAAGTATATCCCTCTATTCTAAGAGCGGACTATACTATGCCCACCTTTTTAGTTACGGGTTGCCCAAATCATTGGTAACATAACAAATCATTTTATATCCCGAAGCGATAAATCATTTCACACTAATACTTATAAGTACTTTCAAATCTATAATAATTCGCATTTTCCAAATCTGTTCAAAAATCATCTTAAAACCATCGGGTTTAGTTCTCGAAATTCTTTCCATTTTATAGAACACTTTTATAAAACCATTCATCATATAAATCACTATAACATAACTTCAAAATATTCATTACCAAACATTTCTATTCTTTTAAAGGGAAAACATTTCATAACAACTCCATTTGAAAACCAATTTTCAAAACAATTCATTAAATTGAAGTGAACGAAATATTACCGCTAAACACCTTACAGTCAAATTGTGAAATAAATCACAAGGTGTTAGCCTATAATTATTTTCTACCCAGCCCATGCATATGGATAATAAATTGCTCATAAACTGATAGAGCAAAGTCAATAATCAATGAATAATAATCAGTGCTCATAAACTGGTCGAGCCTAATTCAAACAATCAATCAATGAAATAAATGCAATAATAAATGATAAATACTGCTTCATTCTATCAAATATTTATAACACTTTAACGGTTTGATATTTATTTTGGAGCATCCGGGCTTTCCCTTTGACATGTTTCGTCCCTCACCCAAGTCTCCTTGGATCTCACAGACGAAACACATGTACTAGTCGTTTCCGCATAACCCATTCAATATTTAACTTCTAAATTTTAAATTACTTAATTAATCATCCAAACATAATATCAAGCAAGGAAATCAAACCATTGTTCTAGGAAACAAAGTAAACAAGCATTTAACAAGAGTTTTCAAACAACTTAACGCTTAAAGTTCTTTCAACATAGCAATGGTTTTAATGAACATAAAATAAGAAATGACTTACTTTGTATTCCACTCCGTCAAACTTTAAGGCAAGGAACTTAAGATCTGACGCATACTTCCTAACATGCTTTGGAACCAAATGAATATAAGCTCGAATAAGTGTTTGATAAGGTAATCAAACAGTTGGTTTTATAAAAATATAAAGAAAGCATGTGTATATAGAAAGGAAGGGAGCAATGCTATCGTATTCTTAGTGCTATATGTCAACGATCTTCAGTTGGTTGGAAATGACATTTCATTGTTGCAATCAGTTAAAGCTTGGCTTTCTAAAAAATTCTACAGGTAGGATTTAGGAGAAGCAGCCTATATACTAGGCATAAAGATCTATAGAGATATATCCAAGAGCAGTTGGGATTATCCCGATCCTTATACATAGATACCATATTGAAGAGGTTCGATATGGAGAATTCTAAATATGGAAATGCTGCAAGTAGTTTGGAATCATCCTTTCTAAGATAGATGCTCCTTATGTGGATGAGGAGAAAGAGCAGACGAGAAGAATTCCTTATGCATCAGCCATAAGAGTCATAATGTACATTATGCTATATACTAGAATGAATGTGGAATATGCATTAGGATACATGAGTCGACACTAGTATAATCCTGGAGAAAAGCAATGGAAGGCCGTAAAACGCATGCTAAAGTATTTAAGAAATACTCAATTATTATTCCTTATTTACGATAATGGAGACCTCCTTATAAAGGGGTATACCTATAATAACCTGCACTTTAATAGGCCCAAATTTCAACTAAATCAAAATCCAAGTCCATTAGGGTAAGAATTTGGTTTTGGTAATATGTAATAAATGCAAGCATATAAAATTGTAATCAGTATAAACTCACGGTGGAGTAGAAAAGTATAATAGAACATAAATACTTACATGGGCTACTACCTTGGAATCAATTGGGTTTATTGGATATCTAATTACCTTGTCAGCGTCAAGCATGAATGAGAAAACTTCACCATCTACTATTGCCACCTTGCACCTGTAGCCCGTCCCTCAAAACCTATCATGTGGGTTGTAATGAGGAGGGGAGTCATAACAACGTTCTGGTGATTGGAAATTTACATACTTTATCTATAACACTCATTTATGTCGATTGATTCCTATTTTTAAGTGTTGTGTCTATTATTTATAGCTAATCCATTAAATCCTATGTGCATGTACGATATGCCTAACCTCCTCCGATGTACAACTATATACATGCATGTGTACACACACACACACACAAATATATATATATATATATATATATATATAAACATTGTACTACCCAAAACTCTCAACCACTTAATAGTTTTAGAATAGGGGGGAGGCAGACCTAATGGCATTTAATACCTCAACCTTAAAGCAGGAAGCTAGTTAGTCGGTCCTAGCTACAGAGACTTATGACCCCTAGATAAAGATTTATAATATAGTTGACCGTATTACTAATGCATCTCAAAGACTCGTCTAAGGGTTAGCCAGCTTATCTTCGACAACTAAACAAATAAATAATCAAACTTTGAGGTATATGTGTATCCCATACGGATCCTACATTCGTAGAAAGAGAAGTCTTTTAGGATGTAATCCAAGTTTTTGCTACCGAGCACTCAGGATTGTTGGTGTTCATAGCCTATATGCCATCCCTACTACTAAATTTCGGTCCAATAAAAACAATGACATAGCTGCAAACCTTCTTCAACTGAAATCCCGTTTAGCTAACTTAATCTAAGTCAAGGAAAATTCCTCCTTTTAGTTACTTAATATCTCTTACTAGAGAGGAAGCAGACCACATTTCCCTAAAAGTGCTAGGTCATTTAATATTTCAAATCTAAGGCGAACCTTTCGTATATTTTCCTTTACCAGTATGTAACCGCATATTCATTTCCACGATATCCATGGTTGGAGATGTCCTACATTAGTGGTAAGTATACACAACACTGGTAGCCTCTAGGTGAGGGGCAGACTTACATTGTGTAACTGTATTGATTTCGCATCCCAATTCACTAAATAAAACCAATCATCCTATTGTGCTAGGCCCACTAAGTTATGCTTGTGATAAATGTATAATTAAGGCCGTAGAATTTTTTATTATGAAAAAATTACTACCTTCGAGCATTTAATTCCTATCTTTTATGCTTCTTTACTATATTATATAAATGTCAATTTTCCATAATAAATGGTAATTACTATTCTAACTGGGAAATCTCTAATAAGTTTTATTTATTCGCCTCTAATTCAACATACTATGCCTATTTAATTTCCCTAAGAATGCCAAATTAAATCCTTTCATCGGTCCCATTAAACACATTTGTGTCACCATTCAATTTCTATAACTCCCTATTAGCTGCAAATTTATTCCCTATTAATTTTGGTGTTACTCTCTCTTTTTAATATACACCTCCTAATCCTACAATTTACTACGCTGTTTATAGCTAGACATCCTAATTATAACTAATGCGAATATCAATGTATATTATGCTATAAATATACTTTTATTTTTAATCGTTAAAAGCAATTAAATACATACATACATACATACATACATACATACATACATACATACATACATACATACATACATACATACATATATATATATATTTGTGTGTATGTGTGTACGTGTGTGTATCTAACGACATAGAATTTCTGATACTTCGTATTTAAATGTCTAAATTATTTAAATATTTGAATCTTTGATTAATTCTATTAAAGTGATTTAATAAGATTTTTATCCTCCATTTGAATCATAAGTAATGATGGTAAACTTATTTTAAAAAAACATGTTTAGAAAAATAAATACTTTGAAAAAATATCGACAATGTGACAAGAATTCGTTTTATTAATAAACAACTTTTTAACCATCAAAAGTAGTTCAGATTTTTTACATACAATTATTAACTTAGGAAATAAAGAAAATGAAATAAAAGCTTTTTTCCATTTATGTAAATAAACTTTTTAGAGGATGTCATGGGTAATTCATCAAAGATATTTAGGAAATGACCTTCTGTGGTAATATTTTATTTTTAAATAAAAAGGGAGAGATGTGGAGTTAACATATGAAAAGGAGGCTCCTACGTAATCTTTCATGAAAGGTAAGAGGTGGTTTTGACCTCTTGTAAAACCCTATATAAGGAAGGGCATGGTCTTGGGAATAAATCACCAATTCACTTATGCTTGAGATGAAGTTTGAGAGTTAAAAATGGGGGAAGTGTTTAAGCACTAATCCACTAATTGCTCTTTAAGTTTTTCAAGTCTTAACCAAATCATCTCCAATCTTTTTTAAACTTTGGCTTTAAGCCTAATACATCATGGAATGCATGATTAATAAGTAAGAAGTAGGAGAAGGTGAGCGGAAAAGGGGGGTTCCAAGGAGGGGCCATGAGCATGGAGGAGGAAGGGAAGGTGGTTGCTTTGGTTTGGAAGCGCTAAAGGTTGAATCTTTAGGTTTGTGGTGATGGAAAGAGGCGATTCTTTGGATCTTATGGCCTTGTGCTTGGGTTTTTCATGGATTTAAGTGAGTAATCACACTATCATATATGTATATATTTTGCATATATAGTGTATGAAGGTATAATAGTTAAAATGACATTAATTAAGTAAAGCTATAAACTTTGGACCCCTCTTGCTTTTGAAAACAAATGACAAGATTATATTGTATAACATCACTTCTATTACCCTCTTAAACATGTGGCGTTTCCTTGACTTGAACTTTAAATGGTTGTTTAAATTGTGTGTTAAATTGAAGTAAGTTTGAAAGTGTTTGAGCGAGATTAATAGTTATAAGTGCACTTCCGAATCCCTTATTTTCGGGAATTTTTATAAATAAATGAAAAGATATTCTTAGAGGTTTCTTTCCAAGGTTTTTAAGTACCCAATGTTAGTATTCACAATAAAAATTTCAAATCTTAAATCATTTTTTAAAATGGTTATAACTAGTTACAAAGATCGTTCTTTTTAATGTTGTTTTAGTAAGGACTTTTAGCAGCATTTATAAATGTTGTAGTAAGTCGCTTATGGTATTAAGTGTTTAAAAATAATATATAAATTTGTTATTTTCTCTAATCTTTTTAGAGATGTTTTCTATCATGTTTTGAAGTATCTTAAATTTGGTTTGAAGTTTAAATATAATTTTAATAAAATACAAATTTTGAAAAGTAAAGAAGAGGCTTAACACTAAAACCAACGAGGTAGACTTCCCTAATTTTGGGGAGTTAAGATTTATATTGAGTACGGACGAAAAAATATAGCTCTAACCTACCAGGCTTCCCTCTTGAACGAGGAATGTTTATGCTGGAATATTAAAAATGTATTAATCTAGTTGTTTACTTAGTTGTCTAAAAGGTAATTAACTTCGATTAAAGCAAAAAGCCGACGAAGTAGGCTTATCTCTTTGTGGGAATTAAGATTAATGCCAAGTAGGTATGAAGCAATAGAGCTATAAGCTACTAGTCTTACATTTTTAATAAGAATAATTGAGTTAGGAATGTTGAAAATGGGTTAAATATGTTGTTTTCTAACTCATTTATGGAAGTCACTAATACTATACTTAAACACTAAAAGCTGACGAGTATGCTTATCTGTTTATGAGATTCAAGAATGAAGTCTATAGGCAAGGCATTGATGCGACCAGTGCTCAAACTTACTTTCACTCTTGAACGGGGAATAGTTAAGTGAAATATCGAAAATGAGTTAAGTATACAACATTGATTTGTATAAGAAATTATTTTGACTAGATAATCGATTATACGAGATTTTTGTGACAGTGTTATATTAACATTCATCTTTAACCCTTTTTGAATATACTTGTAATTTCAAATATATCTTAAAAAATGTTTTAAAGATAAGCATAAGTGAAATAGTTTTCGGTTTGCAGTGACAATGTTTAAGTAACATTAGTTTTAAACCTTTTGAATGGATTTATGGAAGTACATAAATCATTAAAACAGATATTTTGAAGGAAATTATAAGTGAGGAATCTTTCGAGAAAAATAGAAAAGGGAAAAGTTTAGAGTTAAAAATCTTATTAATGATTTGTGAATATACTTATACCATTTGAGATAAGTATATGAATACTTACGAAGTATTGAAAAAGTATAATGAATAGTAGAAATTGATAAAAAAATGTTTTATTAGATAAAATAACTTTTACTAATCAAAAAGAGCTTTAATTAATTAAAGACTAATTAAACAAAAAGAGGACTAGAAGTCACTTAGGTGACTTGATCATGCTTTGTATGACTTGATCATGCTTTGCATGTTTACTCATTTCTAGAAAGCATTTACTTGTAAACTTAGCACTAAAAGTCGATGAAGTAGGCTTTTCTATTTGCAGGAATTAAGACCGATGTTCACGTAGGGATGGACCAATAGAGCTTTAGCCTACCAGCTTCACTCTTGATCGAAGGATAGTATGAGATGAAAATATCGAAAACATGATAATTATACGAGACTTGGTTACCATATACGACTGCACTCATTACCGTTGAACGACTAAATTCGTCGATTCGATCTAGGAGAGATCAGGATCGGTAACTGTTTTTCTTCTCGAAAACCACTTCAAGCCTGAGATATGTGTTCTAGCTCTTGGAATTGGATATGTTTGAGATGCATGATTCCATGTGGAAATTGGATATTTGTTTAAGATGCTTGAATAAATGTAGTTGTTTTTGATTTATTCAGGTGTGGGAATCCATGTGTGATTCCCAGATCTGTTGAGATGTTGGAATCCATGTATGGTTTCGAGAACTGTTCAAGATGTGAGGATCCAATATGGGCTTCATGGGAAAGATGTCGAACATAACCTCAACATTGGAAATGACAGAAAACAGAGTAGGATGCACAATTTGGGGTTAGCAACCAGTATCAGGGTATTGGCAACTCCATATCTAGAGATACTTATTGATTGTTAGCTAGTAGAAGTTTATGATATTTGGTTCACATTGTTCATGTTTATGTTTGGATGTTGGGCCGCTTGGGTTTACCCAAATGTATATTTTACATAGAGATATACGTCACTCGGAGGTACTTTTTAACCCTGGTGCAGGAGATTGGATCTGCCTCCACCGGAGATATCTCCATGGAAAATCCATTATACGAATGTTCCTTATCCAATTTGATTGTACTCCCAAATGGTTATTGAATGTAACTGATGTGACCATTCCAGCTATGTTATAATATTTATATTCTACACCCCGGTCATTATCTATTATATCACGTTATGTACTTATTAAACGGTTGTTATTTTGAGGGGATAATCATTATGGCATTCCGCTTAAAGTACTATTATAAGCTAGCTTCATATTTCTTGAGTTTCTTGTACTGGACTTATGTCTAACGCTTGGTTTTTGTTTTCCCTAAATTCCTTGCATGCTCTTTCGAGTAGTTCGAGAAAGGCAAGTTTCCATTGATGTTTTTTGGAGCTGGAGAAGACGAGCTAGATGTTTTACCTACCATAGTATTCCTATTTCCACTACATTACTATATTATATATTTAGAATTTGTGAGGACAGGTTGTTGTAACTGTCTAGGCAGATAATTGTACTTAGGTTTGGTAACTGCGAAGTTTCTGTATCGGAGTAACCCTTTATAATGTTCCTTTGATATTATGTATTTTCACTCCACTGTAAGATTCTTATGTTGTGTTCTCTTCTTTCTTGTTATATTTCAATTTCTTTTTATTTCACCCTAACAATTCATCCTTTTGGCATTTAGATGCTCGACACATAAATACCGTAAATGTATTAGTATTGACATTCGAAGGTCATGAGCGTGGGTTGTTACAATTCGTCCTTTCTTGGCATATCTTTGTGTGTATGTATATCACTTTCATTTCCTATCATATTACTTCCTATGCTTAGGAATTCCAAATCATTAATTTCCACATGTTATATTATTAGAGCAACCCTTTCCAAAAAGGGGTTACTTTATACCTTTTCATAATTACCCAAAAACGAGACTTCTGCTCCATTTGAAATTACAAGGAATTGTCTTTTTTCTTTTGTTGAAATATACGGTGCAAATTATGGAGAATAATATCCATACTTTACAAATTTCTTTCCTTTTTGGTATATTCCTTGTTAATTCAAATGACGCACTTTTTTATACATACTTTTGAAATTGGATAATTTGTGAAAATTACATGGAAATAGATCAATTATATTTACCCCGCTTTTAGTAACTTAAAACATAGAAATTCACATTCCAAGTCAAATTAGGGCAATCTAAAATAATACTAAAATTTTACAACTAAGCTATAAATATGGAATAAACTTTACAACTTTATCAACATTTTAGTTTAAAAAATTTAAGGGTTGAATTTTAAATTTTCATATTGTGGTGTAATTAACATTCTTATTCCCGTTATCTATCCTACAGAATAAGTAGGAGATATTCCTATACGTTTGTTTTAAGCCGACAACTCATCAAATCTTATATATGCATAATAATCAAATAAAATTCTACGATATATGTCCATAGGCTTAGTGTAGTTGGCAGGAGCGTCCGACTCCCTCATAGATAGGAGAGGGTTCGATTCCTGGCAACCACACTAAGTCATTGAAAAGGGCTGGCTTAAATTAGGGATGCAGATTATGGTGAGCCTTCTTGTATCCCCCTCAAATGTTGCCGGCGAAGCCGGATTTACTGGGATTACAAAAATAATGATAATATAATCAACGATGTAAATTTCCATGTTGTAAATAAATTATATAATTTCCCACTCACCTTCCAAGCTTTATAATCTCCAAAATTCGAATTCATCTCTTTACTTGACTCCTTTTCCATTCTAATCAAAAAGAATATGTGTAACAAGATATATACATACTACTAGAATTACACATCTAAGAAGAGATTTGGGTTAAGGGAAATGTAGATTTATAATTAAGAAATTTATCTTTTTCTTCCATAATGTTTATTTGCTTCTTCTCTTCTTCTCTTTTATTTTTCGCCCTTCTCCGATTTGTATATATTATTTTGTAATTAATAGAAATTGTGGAGAAGGGTAAACGACAGAGCTTCACTGCTTTTATCATAAAATATGAGAAGAAAAGTGAAGGGTTAGGCCTGTCTTTACAGGTGCTCGAATCAATCGTATTCGTCAGATTAAAATAATAAAATCTGGGTCATTTAGCTAAGGTTCAACCCTAATCGCTACTTCAAGGCCGATTGACCGCTCCCCTATAGGTGGTTAACCGCTCACGGTCGACGGGTCCAATTGGGAGTCGATTGGTGGGGTCCTGCATTTAATATTATTTATTTCCTATTTTTTCATTCTTAATTATTTTTGTTTTGACAAAGAGAATTGATGTTAATAATCGTCACTACCGGATGCTTAATAAAGTAAAAATGGATTTTATCGAAAACAAGTAAGTGATAAATTTGGCATAAATGTTTCACCACTTGCTAGGTGATGTGTGAATACTAATATTTGAATTGCTCAGTAAAATGTCGGACCAAATTTACACCTGAGAGTCACTTTACCAAAACGTTGAATACTCCTTTTGATAGAATTAGGGGTATGTCCTAGGGGTAATTATGTAATTTGTTACAAATATCTAATCTAATAATCAACCAACCTTGTTCGAAATAAGAGGTGTTTTATTTCTGTTATATAGTTGATATAATGTGTTATATTAATTAATTAAAAGTTTATTTAATATAAAATCTAGAAATGGTATGTTTTGTGATAGCAGTTACAAAATGTTGTAATCATGAGTAATTTATCATAATGAAAATAAATATATCATTTTAAATATTCCTACTCAAGATATATCAAGACTAAATATTGATACATCCATTGAGATAGTGTTTGTAACGCTTTCCAAATATTGGCTAGTGAATTACTCATGGCTACTTGGGGCACCAAGGGGTTACATATAGCTAGTTATTGGATGACTATGGAATGACTTACTTGATGGCTTCTGTTGGTTAATATAACTAAGGTCAAATAGAAAATATCGATGTGACAAAATTACATAGTTCTCTTGACTTGAGAATAGTTTTGATCTTCAAGGTAGAAGCTCTGCTTTGATTGTAGTTAAATCATAGCACAACGTCCATCAAATGACTATAGTTGAATCTAGTGGAAGCATTGGAAGTGAAACAATATTCAAGAGAGGATTCATCTCCTTGATTATATAACGTTGGTGTCATGGTCAACTAAAGCCAACTCAAAGTCAAAGTCTTTGGCCAAACCATTTTGGTTAATAATGATCATTATTATTGAATCGAGGACCTTGTATTTGGACTACATTGTTGAATATGGATGATTTTGGAATTTCGACAATTACCAAGTCCAAAGTGACATAGTTTTGGCGAACAAAATTAGTGTAAATAAAAGTCACAAGTAGGATAACGCCTAAGAAAATAAAATTGGATTTTACCAAAACAAAGTATGCCATAACTTTGGCCAAAATGTCATACTACCTATTAGGTGATGTGTGAATGTTAAAATTTGAATAGTACTATATCAATTGCTGACCAAACTAACAAGTCACACAATTGAAATACTGAATACTCTTTGGACTGAAACGATTTAATTAATTTGTAATTGCTATAAATTAAATAAATTGATCAATGCGTATGAAATATTAATTATAAAATTTTATTTTTATTCGATGAACAAATATTGTTAAATGAATTTGTAAAAGTTATAAATATATTAATCGATGTGTGTTATCGATAAGCATTTAGATTTTGTTTAAATGTAAAATATTTTATTTGGTCTTTAAATGAATCTGAAACCCGTATGGAGGTTGATTTAGTTCGGTCATAATGGAGCTAGAAAGAGGCGGTTATGTATGGGCTAGAGGGTTCTGATTTATATGACTAGGATGTAACAACCCGGATTTTTGAATGGTTTATAATTAAATATTAGAATTATTTAAACAACTGAATTTTGGATGTAATTCGAATAAAATGATTTTGAAAGCTTTTTTAAATTCTATTTAAAAAGGAATGATGATAGTAAGTTTTTAATTTAGAATTAAAAGTGATTAAAACATGTGAAATTATCATTCCAGAGCACTGTCTCAGATTTTGACGAGACCAGTGTCATTGAATCCATAATAATGAATTGTCATACGCTATTGAGTTTTATGATGATCGAATGTA
Organism: Allium cepa; assembly: GCA_030765085.1. Taxonomy (NCBI): domain Eukaryota; kingdom Viridiplantae; phylum Streptophyta; class Magnoliopsida; order Asparagales; family Amaryllidaceae; genus Allium; species Allium cepa. The sequence goes on from CM060946.1 coordinate 220,608,767, forward strand.
ATGTGCAGTCGTAGGGCTTGAAATGCATAGTAATTGATTTTAGGAATTAATGGTTTGAAAAGCTAACTTCTATATATGATGGAATTGGGTCCTGACACTAGTTCCATTGTGTTCTGAATCGGGTTAACTAGCTAGGAATGCTCGAGCATGCCTCATTTGGAGTTTGGGATTTTGGAGGGTAATTAATGTCTTAAAATATTTTATATAAGGACCTCACTATCTCTGTTTTCTAAAAACCTAACCCTAAACCTAGCTAAATCCTACGGCCAAAGTTGATTCGTGCCTCTAGGGGCCTTTTCAAGTGATGGTCCTAACTAGGAAAATGTTCGTAAGGGTGAGTGGAGTGACATGACTGGTCAGATCATGGTGGATCAAGGTAAAGCGGTGGTGAAGTCGCGATGAACGTCGTGCTAGGGTTTGGAATTTCATCATCGCCCTTGGTTGTAGGGTAGAGGTGCTGAAAGGAAGTTGGAGACAGGGACGTGGGCTATGGTGTGGTAGAGTTTGGTGGCCCTACGTCGACCTTGGTGGCAACTACTAGATCGAGTGGAATGGCGATGTGAGTATGTGATTCGATCTGGCACCGTTGGAGGTGAGGCCAGTCGGGATGGGTTCGTCTTAGCCAGGCACATTGACAGCAGTGGAGTGGAGGCATTCAATTGAATGAAGTGGTAGACGGTGATGATGAAGTGACGACGTGGGTATGGATTTTACAGGGCCTAGGTTTAGAGATGGAGGGTAGTTAGCTTAATTACTCCTTTAGTTATGTTAATTATTATTTAATTAATCTCAATATGTTCTAACAATTATACATTGTTCAAACGAGGTTCGATCGAGGTGCCATTTCACCTTTGCATTGGTATCTGGATTATATACGCAATGGAGTTGGATTCATCAAGTTTAGGGTTTATGGGAATTTTAGCCTTAATTTTGGAGTATTCGAAAATGCGTAAGCATTAGCTATAGTTTGGATGAGGTTTACTCATTGGTTGATTTTATGATTATTGTATATATAATTACTGTTGTGTCAAAAGTATAAACTATATAATGGACTGCAAGTTATTACTTTTGGACCCTGACTAGTTTTGTAAAACAAGTGAAACATTAAATTGAAGGATAATCTTCCTTTTGATTATGTAAACATGTATCGTTCCCAAATACATTATTTACATGTTGGATATTGCTTTGTGAAAAGTGATAGTATGTTATATATGTTAGAAATGATATAGTCATTATAAACGCACTTTGAAATCCCTAAAACTGACATATGTTAAATTTGATAAATTAGATGGATTAGATAAATTATGGGAAAATTATAAGAATATATGTACTTATATGTTGGGTTGATCTATACACATTTTGGTGTGTTAGGTATAAATGGGATCAGTTTGGACATTTGTGGGAAATTGGAAAAGGAATTTGAAAATGTTAGAAGCAAAAAGATTGCGATTGATGCACATTGAAATCGCTATAATCTGCGATTTTAAAGTTAACTTTGAAAGACATCCTAGGGCTTCTACGTATTGTTAATAAGTACTGTAAGCATACTTATTATTGGAAAAATAACAAGGTTTAAATATGTAGTTAAAAATTGTTTAAGGATTTTTAAAGTGGTGGTTTGAATTACAAAACAAGTGTTATAGTAATGATTTGAATAAAAGGTTTTAAAATAATACAAGTATTTTAAAAGTATGTTTTTAGTATATATGTGATTTTAGAAATTGTTAAAGTTTCAATTTAAGAAATAAAAGGATTTTAAATCATAATCTTTTACAAATGTTTTTATAGTATTTTAATAAATATCTATATTTTGTAAATAAATTAGTATACGTATATATGTTTTTAAAAGGAATTTTTAAATTATAACACTTATGTTATAATGGATTGTTTAGTAAATTGATTTAAAAGGGATTTTGGTGTTATAACAGTGATGTTATAGTAATCGTTGTATGAATTGATTAAAAAGGTATATAACCTTGTATAATAAGTAAAGATATACTTAGAACATTAAATGGCTATTTAAAAGCTAATGGCAAGTATAAAAGTGATTTTGGGTTTATATTATCAATGTTTGTGCAACGTCTGTTTTAACGAATTTAACTGTACTTTTGAAAAGTAATCGGATCTTTAAAATGGTGTTTTACGAATAACAGGATTGTAAAGAGCTTTGGGGTTTGTTGTAAATAATGTTTTAGTAACATTTGTTTTTAAATTCTTAGGTAATATTTTAAATTGTTAAATTATTGGTAATAAATTTGGAAAATACTTAGACCTTTAAAATGGAATTTTAAAGAAAATAACAAGAATAAATTGTGTTTGGGTTTATTTACGTAATGTGTTAATGACATTCGCCTTTAACCCGTTTGATTTTACTTGTAAACGTAAATGTATCTTTGAAACGAATGTTTCTTAAGATAATACAAGTATGGAATGGATTTGGGTTTATCGTGACAATGTGTTAATAACATTAGTATGAAACCCTTTTTGATTTTACATAGAAATGTAAATAGATCTTTAAAAGGATGATTTAAATATAAGAAAAGGCGAAATGGGTTTTAGCGACAGTTTTTAGTAACATGTGTCTTAAACCTTTTGAATTGATTTATGATAGTACTTAGATCCTTAAAATGGATATTTTAAAGGAAATAATAAGTAATGGAATCTTCTAGGAAAAGATAGAAAAAGCAATGGTTTAAAATAATAAATTTTGTTAATGATTGGTGAATATACTTCTATCATTTGTGATAAGTATATGAATACTTTTGAGAGTATCAAAGTGTGTAGAAATGAATGGTAATGTTTTAATTAAAGAGTGGAGTTTAGTTACAAATGGAGTTTCATTTGTAAAAGTAGTTCATTGAGTAAAAGTGAGTTTTACTAAGTGGATTTTTAATAAAGGAAGATTAATTAAAAAGGGATTATAAGTCATTTATATGACTTGATCGTGCTTATGTGTTCGATTATGCTTGATGTGTTACTTATTTACAGGTAGTATATAGGACTTAGTTCCCGTATGTGATTGTTCTCATTATTATTGAATGACCGATTTTTCGGCTCATTCTTGGAGAGACCGAGATCGATAAGTGTTCTACTTAATGAAAACCACTTCAAGGCTGAGATACGTGTTCTATCTATAGGAAGAGCATATGTTCAAGATGATGGAACCTATATGGAGATTCAAGATCTGTTTAAGATGCTCGAACACATAAAGTTATCCGTGATCTGTTCAGGATGTAGGAATCAACGTGTGATTATGAATTTGTTGAGATATGAGAATCCATTTGTGATTTCGAGATTTATTGACGGATCCTTGTGTGATTTTGAGATCTGTTAGAGATGTGGGAATCCATTTGGGGTTTGAGTTCTATTCGAGTTATAAGACTTGTGTAAAATATGTCGAACGTGACCTCAACATCGGAAATGGCAAAAGACAGAGTTAGATGCACAACCTAATGTTAACGACCTATATCAGGAGTTATCAACTCCATATCTACAGATACTTACCAATTGTTGGTCTGCAAGAGTTGATGATATTTGGTTCACGTTATTAATGTTCGAACGCTGGGCCTCTTTTTTTACCATTTGGTATATTTTATCTAGAAATATATGATGCTTCGAAGGTTGTTTTTGATCCTTGTGCATAGAGTTCGGATTCGGCTTCCCCGAAGAGATCTCCATGGATAATCCATTATGCGAACGTTCCTTTTCGATTTGGTTGTACCCTTATTATGCTGGAATGTAACCAATGTAACTATTTCGACTATTATTAATATTTATATTCTACACCCTAGACATTACTATAGTATCACTGGATTTTATAATAGAAATGGTTTAGTTCTCGTAAGGTAAGAGCCCGTCCTTGTTTATTGGCGTCATGGTCTTACAAGATACCCTTATTTTGAAGTGTTTTAAATGTAGTAAATCTATATGATTTGGGTTGTTCGTGCTGGTTTACCAGACTAATCCGGGTGTTATTTTCTTAATTCTCGGGCTATCTCAAGTATATTTCCAGATTTAGTCGTGGTTCATTGGAGGTCTTTGTAACATCCCCTATTCGAAGGCCCAAAACTAACTGCTATGGATGCTGCAGTCATCCATAGTTATTAATTCTCAGTGACCAAATATGGTAATGTTGGATACATTAATATAACAGAAACACGTGGATATGAGAAAATTTTGAAATCATAAATAAATTTCTCATTCCACTTCAAATCACATTTCGAATTCATTACATAATCCCAATTCGTAAACCATGTTCAAAGAAATATAATTATAACAAAATACGCCAAGAGTGACATATGAAGATTCTCCCTTAGCTGATCAGAGTCTAAATACAAGAAATTAAATAACTTTGTCATTACATCCAAAACACATTTGGATCAAACAGAAAGAACTCCTACTAACCAGCTTGCATCATACACGCCTTCGAAAGCTTATTTGCCTAAAGGAGAACCTAAGAACCTTAACTCCCAAACTATTAAAAATCAATTAAGCACCCAAGAGTATAAGAGAAAACATAAACTTCATGTCAAAAAAGTCTAGTGTGAATAATAACCTACCTTCTCTAACCATATAGATATCTTGTGAGACCACGCCGCTTAGCCGAACGGGTTTTCTCCTCACTAGTATCTTAACCCAATATATAATAACCATATACTGTGCACCTGCATCCACAGTGATTAAGACATAACATAATAAAAGGAAATATGATGATATGCAAACATGTAATAGGCTCTGGATTATCCATCCCCATTAACTTAACTATCTGTCTCAAATTATAGTTTCTAGGGTCACTATTAACCTATTAGTTTTTATGGGTTGATTAATAACCTGTTAATTCTAATGGAATTCACGTCCACCTTCATAGTTCTCATGGGATCACTATAAACCTATCGGTTCCTACCATTACTATCATCCAATCATAGTTTTCATGCGATCACCATGAACCGATTGGTATCTACCAACAACTTTCTCCAATCGTAGTTTTCATGGGCTTACTATGAACCATTTGGATTCTCCAATAACTTCTTGCATATCATAGTTTTCATGGGATCACTATAAACTAATTGAGCTCTTTCAACAACTTATTCCGGACATAATTTTCATCGGATCACTAAGAATCTATTGATCTCTTTCAATAACTTATTTTTGACATAATTTTCATGGGATCACTAAGAACATATTGGCCTTTGCCAATAACTATTTCCATGCATAGTTTTCATGGACTTACTAAGAAACAGTTTAAACCAATAATCCTTTGATCAGTCTTTGGGCATCTTATATTCTGATCTACCTGAGCTTCTGGATGCAATTCTACTAACATGGGAGTTAACTCAATGTATTTTCACTACTGAGTTAACCAAGCTGGTTATTCTCCCCTTAACACCCCGAAAATGCAGTTATGAGTTAAGTATAAAGTGCATATGTTTGCAGAAGAAGCACACATGATAACTGATCATAACATAATAATATAAACATCTATGGTTTAAATTCCTTGTAATCATTTTTCAAATGAAACATGTTTAATACCCTTTATCCACTATCTTTAGCAGGGAAAGCTTCTTCAAGAACTCCAAAGTAAAATTTCATTTCAAAACACTTTCATATTGCCATGGATTTATCTTTAAAAAAAATAGACCGTGTTTCTTGTTTGAAAACTAAGGCTTTCAATACTTAGGCCTTCTCTTTCGAAACCATTAAAAACAAACCTTTCAAAAGTATTCAAACCTTCCTTTCAAAAAAATTAAAGACATACCATTTGAAACACTCAAAACATTCCTTTTGAAAGCATTGAGACTTTCCTTTTGAAACCATTAAAGATATGCCTTTCAGAAGCATTAAAGCTTATCTTTCGAAAGCACTTAGTTCAAAGAAAATAAATGGAAGCATAACTTCAAAAAAATTTGAAAGTATCTCTTTTGAAATCATTGGGTTTAACACTAAATATAACTTCTAGGTCAAAGAAAACAACAACGAAAGTAACCCTTTCGAAAGCGTTGATCTTCAAATAATAGAATCGAGGAAAAGGATAGCTTCGAAACTGGCCTTTCAAAACCATTAATAAAAGTGGCTACAAGAACCCTTTCGAAAGCATTGGGAAGGTGGTTCAATTTTAGTAAAATGAAAACATTCCCTTTGAACTCACTGTTATAAGGCTAGAAATGTGGCCTTTAACCAATTCGAAAGGTATGAAGGCAACAGTTAGGTATTGCATAGGTTCATAATGGAGCAACTCATTCGAAAGCTTATTTAAAAAACAAAGTAAGTGGCAACTCTTTTGAAAAGCTCCTTTCTAAAATCAAATGTAAGTAATGTATTTGAAAGCTTATAAGAATGACTTCAACCCTTTCAAAAGTATGCTTTCGACAGAGTCTCTTCCGCCTTTCTCCAATCCACTACATATCAATGGCTCGATACCATGTACATTGGTTTCGAATAGGTTCATTAGCAGAAGTATGGTGATGAAAGCTAGCATAGGAAAGTAGCATAGTTTTAAATTAAAACAAAAATGGTTTTATAGCCTTTCAACGAAATTCCTTTTTACCTAACTCACCCATTTTTTCAAAATATGATTGGTTACCAAATTCTTTATCAAAATTCTTTTCTAAAAAGGCTGCCGAATTTAGTAATTTATAAATGAAATTATTTTAACAAATAATCCATTCCCTTCAACAAAACATTTAAGTCCTTCAACTTAAATAATTTAATAACCATAGTAAAACACTTAGGAAAAATCCCTAAAAATCACCATAATTCACTTTTGATATGTTTACTAACATATGTAAACTTTAGACCCGCAATAATTATACAATTGCCTTATATAATTTAAACCCAAAATTATCTATTTCTTCCATCCAAAATTCACAATAAATTATCCATCGCTTGGAATATTATGAAAATTTAAACCCATCTCCAAAATAATGTGTTACATAACATATTCAACCATAATGGCATTTGAAATCATTTTACATGATTTTAACCTTAAAATTGCGATATATCATTACACAAAAATCCTTGTTTAAATCAAAACATAGCATATAATTAAAATATATCATCATTCATCCGTGTAAATGGTTTTAAATCTTAAACCCGAAATTAAAATGTTCAAAAAGACATATATGAGATGGTTTAGATTATTATTCACCTTGTTTGGATAAGAAACTTGAGATTTGCTCTTGCTTTAATCTTGCTAGCTTGAATCTTAGCATCTAATCGATTTAAGCTCTCTTTCCCCTTGGGTAATGGCCGACCTTGATTCTCCTTTGCTTATGTTTTTGTTTTATGAACGTATGAATGAAAATGAGGTAAGGGTTTGGGGGTTATGGGGTTATGGTATATGGCTATTCCCATGTTACCCTTGTCATAATCTCTTAGGTATTTACTTATAAACTATTTTATAAATCCATTTAGTTAAGGCGTGACCCTAATAGTTTTCAAATCTCAATCCCTTTATCACTCTAGTCTATACATTATTCTATTTAATTTATTTAAGCAAAACTCTTGAATAATGCTATTTAAAATTAAGGGTGTTACAGTATAGGATAGAAGATTTCCTACCATTCTTTATTTCTGCTACATGACTTGGTTTGTATCTAGCAGCATGTGTGAGGAAAGGTTGTTATAACTATTAAGGCTGATGAAAGGTTAATTTTCTCTAATTGATGTATGTATATAAAGGTTTTATTTTTCATAACGGCCTTTTGAGATATTATATATTTTTGTTCCGCATAGGAGATTCTGATATTGTGTTCTCTTCATTCTTGTTTTATTTCTTTTCCTTTTTATTTTACCCTAACAATTCATCTTTTTGGCATTTGGATGCCTGGCACATGAATACTATTGATGTATTAGTGTCGACATTCGAGGGTCGAAGAGGCAGATCTTTGCATGTGGTATCGGAGCTGAAGGTTAAATGAGAACCTTATCTTTGGTAGGTATACTCACTAAGAAATAGAGTAATGGAATGCCTTATCATGAGTTGAGTGTATATATACGAGAGTGCATATATGTTATTGTTAAAATATTTTGTATTGTGTTGCTTGGGTTGTAGAGTGGCTCATGGATTCTGATCGATACGAGTTGCTATCATTATTGACAGAGATCTCTAAACACTTGAATAGGAAAAACCGACACAGTATTGTTTTCGAAATAGGTAGATGAAATAATTTTACCCAGGGTTATATTTTATATACAACAGGGTAATTTTCATAAACTGATATAGTAATTTATGATATGTTTGATTGTTAGGAAACTGTAATATTCTATTATTATCACTTATTGTTTGATTTGTTGTGCTCGATCAACTTATGAGTAGTTTTACCTTTTCGTTATATGGGTTGGGTAGATAATAACTTGTGGAAACATTGAAATGAGCACCTTTTGATTTAAGTTTCAATGTTTGACTACAAGGCATTTAGTGATAATGTTGGGTTAAAATTTGATTTTAACGAAAGTTATTTATTATAATCTAAACAAAGATATATATATATATTTGTGAAATGATTTTATATAAGAAAATGATTTATATAAGAAAATGATTTATGTAAGTATGGTTTATGATTATGGTTTATAACTATGGAATGGATCTGAACTAAGAATTTAAGAACTTAAATCTTGGTGTTTTAGAAATTGGTTTTCTAAGATTTTGGAAACTAATACAAGTGTTATTCTGAAGTAAATATTTGATAATTGGCTTAAGGAATAGATATCATAACACTTAGTAATAAAAGTCCGAAAGGCATGGTTTGGATGTACTAAACTCATTTCTTTAATTGAAAAATAATTCTGATGATGACTACAGCATCGTCTGCGTTTATTTTTAAGTCTCAAACTGGAAAATGCTACAAAGTGATTTGATAAAACAAATTTTAATTTAAAATACTAAAAGTAAGATTTGGTATGCAAAAGGTATATGTATACATATTTCAGAATTATTTGGAAAAAAATTGGATATTTATTTCTTAAATTTTCGATTAAGTTATATTTGGACATGTATAGCTTATGCATTAGGATTGAGTAGTATATGCATCATAATTGATATGTTTAGTTGATCAGTAGCTTTTCATTTGTTACAATAATATAGAATCTTCGACGATTTTGGACACTCGAAACTTTAGAATTTATATAAGAAACTGAAGCAAAGTGTTTTGTGAAAATATAAATACGAGTTTGTAATGTACTTAAACTTAGTAGATAATATAATTTGAAGCTAAGTGTTTCTAAAAGTTAAATTTATATAACGCTTGGTTTGAAAAGATAGTAGAATTTAAAACATGTTTAAAATTGATAGAATATTTATGTTAAAAAATAATGAATTAGATGTTTTAGCATATACTCTGAGGATGTACTGGAGTATTATACATGTTTGTACTAAAATTGGGCACAACACTCTTCGGATGTAACTGAAGAGATTAGAATGAAGAAATTAAATGTATAACGAGGCTAATTTAACAATCACGCCAATAAAAGTATGCAGAAATAGAAAGAGACAAGAGTTTATAGTGGCTCGACGTTGTAGTCTACGTCCACTATGAATATTCTGCTGTTCATTGATGATTCTCAACTGATTACAACATTACAACTCACTAATGCTTAGGTTACATTGGAGTTGCAATAGAGTAACGGCGTAGAAGCTTCCAAAAGTCCTTTTTCAGTAGGCATAAGGGTGCTATGTATAGGAGTAGACCTGGAAATATCTCCCTCAAACCTCGGAATACCTCTTCTCATACGTGGGTGGGCCTACCAGATCGATCTGGGGTCATTTGAGATCGATCCAAGTGCATTTCTTATCGATCAAGATTAGCTCCATTCGAGCTGCGATCGATCATGGTGGTTCTTCATCTGATATGCAAGCTTATATGAAAATTTCATAGCATTTGGACTTTTATTTTTCGAGTTATGATCGATCCAAGGTTGAGTTTGCAAGTAGGCTGATGGATTCATATCGATACATGCGTATCGATCGATTTTACATCGATGATGTGGCTTGAGTATTTATGGAGATCCATATTTCACGCCCGAAAACCTTTTCCTTTGGTTAGACCGTGTCCTTCATATCCATCTAGTACCAAGCTCTTCGTATTATGAGTTTCCATTGCTTTTGTATCGATGCCTTATGTGTGGCTTCGTATCAATGCTTGGTTATTGGTTTCGTATCGATGCTTGGCCCCTTGCCTTGTATTGATCAATTGGCTTATCAATACGAAATGTGCAGGGGGAGGATCGATATGAAATGAGTAGTTGAAAAAATGAACTTTGACCGGGAGGTGCTACTGCTTGATGGATACGAAGGGGATGGATGTAGAGTGATGGATATGAAGTAGGATGGATACAAAATGGCATGCTCTGGATGGATAGGAAGTTGATGTGTTCCATATGGATATTGATTGATCCATAATTTGAGCATACCAACCCCGATTAACTTTAAATTTGAAATGTTTCTTTTCATAGCTTTGCTAGTTATACCGTGCCAATTGTAGCTCAATGCGAACTCGAACCAAGTTTTCCTGTATCCATCGTGGACCTGTAGATAACTAATCTTCGGGGCAGATTATCTTTAGTTTCTAGTCAAGTCCTTAGTGTCATGGCCTTGCCAAAAGAAGGGATAACATTTGCCCCCCAAAGTAAGTCATGTGTGAACATGACGTGCTTTAAAAAGCTGCAATCTTTATTCTAAAATGGTCATATCCGATATGTTGAAAAGTTGTTGTCTTTTCAACAAGAATTGTAACCTTCGATTAATTTTTGGTAATATAAATGTTGAATTGTAGACTGCCAATGATCATGCAGTTTTATGCTGTAACTGAAGGTCAAGTGCTAGCAATTTTTTATTCATTGTTTTGGTTGTCATCAGGTAAGCATTCAATTCCTATTATCTTTAAAAATCAAATGTTAGTTTGGCATACATGCACATATGGTAACCTAACTTCCATTCATGTTTTCACCTACACGGGTCGTTGTTAAACTCCTTTGTTCTTGTTTAGATCAAGTTTCGTATCGATTCTCTCTTGGATCGATGTGAAATTCGAGTTGTAACAACAATTGATAGTCGATTTGATTCACTCCTTTGTATCGATCCTCTCCTAGATCTATCTGGGATATATGAATGTAGGCTTCATATGATGGCTATCGATACGAGATAGATGCTCTCTAGGAGTGTTTCGTATTGATGGATATGAAGTTTTAGGTCTTGAATAGATGGATATGAAATTGACGTTTTGTATCGATGGAGTTGAATGGTCTAGACATAACCAGGCAGTGATCTTCGTATCAATGGATATGAACTAGTGGCCTTCGGATCGATGTGCAGCAATGGATACGAAGCGCCTATGGATACGAAGTGTTAAACTCTAGATCGATTTGTGTTGATGGATACCTCAAAACTTTAGCCTAGAGAGCGAGCATTATGATAGAGAGAAGGAAATGTCACATCAAAGTAGGTGTCGCTCTCGGTCGTGATCTCCACCATTTAAAGGACCCTTAAAACCACCGGCTCTGGCAGGCAAGCTTCTGAAACCGCACACTAAATAGTGCCACCTCACACTTCAAAACCCGGAGATCAATATTGTAGAAATGAAATGGAAGCTCCCATCGTCACCGAACAAACTGCTATAGAGCCCACAAGGGAAGGAGCCCACTGGATCGCCAAGTTAAACAAAGACTTCTTGAATATTTGTTTCGAAGGATTCCAGTTCCCTCCAAACATGAAAAAGAATCCCCAACTACATAGAAAAAATGGTACAAAATTACGTGCATGATGCATACAACCAGTACAGGGAATGGGTTAAGACGTCTGAGGGAGTGTCGGCGGTATCTTTCGAGCGGGCTAAAATGATTGAAAAATTAGAGAGCAACCTTTCTCAAAAAGGAAGAATAATAAAGGTGCTCACCAACGAGCTTGAGTCTTCAAGAAAAATGAACAAGGTGGCTGACCAGAGAGCCGAAGAGGCTAGGAAATCCATGGAAAACATGAGAAAGACTCATATGGATCTTGTGCAGGAGATGGATCACCATAACATTGTCATTACTAGGGAGAGGGACTCTACATGGGATGAGGTTAAGAAGCTAATGGCAGAGCTAGCCGAGGCAATTAAGGAAAAAGATGAGGCTAACAAAGCCACCCGGGAGGCATGTAAACGAGAGGTGAGACTAAGGAGGAGAGGGATGTAGTGAATTTGAAGGTCGAGGAAGCCGATGCCAGGATTGATAGGGAAATCGAGGTGGTGGAGGCAAGGATGGAGAGTGAATTTGAAGATCTCCAGGTCACGTACAACACCATTGTCTCAAAAAACCTCAACTTAAAATGGCTCGGCGAAGATTATCCTTTCCAACCATACAAGGCTTGGAATTTCTTGGTAAAGGATGAAAAGTTGATCTGCAATGCTACAACTATCGACTAGTTATAACTTGAAGCTCAAGAGCTAGTCGGAGATGAGCCCAAATTCCGCCATGACACAACAATCGCTCTCGAGAAAGAAAAACGGCCGCCAAGTATCTGGAAGCTAGGGAAGGATCCGGAATTGAACACTATAAATAGGCTCTAATATGCCTGCAACATCCCAATCTGAGCTTACTTCTTCTATTGCTCCTCCAGCTGTTTCGAAATATGTCCCTGATAGGCAGCATCTCTCCCCAATAACCGAACGTGGCTTGGAAGGCACGTCAGCTCAACACGAGAGCTGACCCGAGGAAGGTATTCAGGACACTTCTCCTATTTCTCAAAATGTAAGAGCACTATCAGATGATATTGCTAATATATTCTCTTATCTTCATTTAATCATAGATTCTTCACCGACTGATCCTCCTGCACCTCAAGAAGTATGTCGCGAGCAGGAGGTGCTAATGATGGAGGCCACAACTGTGATGGCCACCACATTAGCTGGGAAGCTGCATGATAGCAACTGGAAGCACTCTTCAGCCATCAAAGTGATCCAAATATCGAAGTGTTGTTCAATGTAGATGAGGATGTGGTCATCACGAGCTGCTTAGGTTCGACCAACATCATTCCCATGAATATACGTATGGACCGGGCAAAACAGATAATCGAGGAAATAAAAGCCAAAATAGAGCAAGTTGAGCAGGCTCGCAGAGCTGGTGTGGGCATGTAAGGTCCCCGTCCGATCCCTATACTTGTTGTTTCTCCGGGTAGCACTGTCATCAATATTGGTACGCCTCCGGCTTCTAACATCAAGAGTGCCACCATTCCTTCAGTTCCACATAGAGAGGATATTCCGGTCCTTATGAGTTCCAAGAAGGAGACTTCATCAATTCCCTCGGCCAGAGACAAGCCAGCTGGAGCAGGCCAGGGAGGTAAAGGTCAAAGAGGGTTCTGAGTGGCAGCTTGAGTGGGTCCATGTCGAAGAAAAGCAAGAAGGATAGAAAATTGACGGAGTAGACTTAGATTTTTGTTTCCTTTCTTTTAATATGGCTCGAATAAGCTTTTCTTTTGCATCTTGTAGTTCATGTATAGATGCAGACTTGGCCTTTGCTTATAAAAATTCTTTGAGTAGATTTTGTACATACTTTCTCAAAGAATAGTGGCAATAATTTTTTTTGGTTTTCGACATAACTCTGTGTTCATTTGTACTCGCATTTCCATTCAATGTACTATGAGGCTTAATTCTTCGAGTTTAACTTGAGTCCGTTCGTTGAGTCCTCAAGTCATGGCTTCGGGTCATAATCAAACGTTGAGTCGTGTCCCAACGTCTCCGTTCGTTAAGTCTTGAAATCATGGCTTCGGGTCATAATCAAACGTCGAGTCGTGTCCCAACATTGCGCTGTCTTGGTCAGCAGTTGGTACCTGAGTTATTCCCTAGCCCTGAGGGGAATTGAAGTTGTCAGTTGGCAGCCGTCTTCCGCCTTCACTAAGTTTAATTTAACTTATTCGAAACAAAAAAATGAAGTGAGTTTGAGTGGTTGGATCACACTCGCTCAATTGCTAGTATTTACATTCACACTCTGGGGATCAAACTTGTATGCCGGGGGTCAGTCACACCCGTTTAACATTGGAATCATATTCGGGCTCCGAGGACATAACTTACTTTATGGGCGGTGAGTCATGCCCGTTTAATGCTAAGAATTATATCCACACTCCATGGACATAAGTTAATTTATGGACGGTCGGTCACACCTGTTTGGCGTTTGTAATCCAGTCCGCGCTCTCAGGACCAGAGTTAATCGATCGGTGGTAAGTCACACCCATTTGGTGTTTTATACCCCTGTCCACACTCTCGGACCAGAGTTGGTCGATGGGTGGTCGATCGCACCCGTTAATGTTTATGCTCTAGTACACGCTCTACGAATCTAGAGTCGGTCGAAAGATGGCCAATCTCATCTATGTAAGCATTAGAATTTCGTTTAGACCCTGGGAACAAGGAATTGTCAAGGTTGTGGATAGTCGGATCACATCCACCTTGATTTAGCAACCGAAGTCGTAGACGGATGGATCCATCCTCTTCGAGCTTGGAAAATAAAGGCCTGGTAGTGGACAGACGGATCCATCTTCCTAGAGTCTAGAATGAATAAGGGCGATGCCATGAACAGACGGATCCACCCTCTTTGAGCCTGTATTTTGGAATTTGTACTCCAGCTCGCACTCCGGGAGCTGGAGTTCGTTAGAGGATTGTCATATTTCACTTCTTTTTACTTTATCATTGCTTGCCCTCGAGCATGGTGTTTTACTTAGCGAATGACCAGTCGGATCATGGTTACCTCCTATTTGAATAATTCCCACCATAAGATGGAACTTAGCTCTTCGTACATGGTGACAGTCGCACGATGCATTCCAAGAATTGCCAATCTAGCTTGATGAGTCTACATTTTATTGCTGAAATAAGAAAGTACGACAAATTCTATCGCCTTTACAAGTTCAAATTCAAAAAATGCATAAAAAAAGTTCAAAGGAAAAAGTAGACTAAATGAATAAAATCCAGTTATGTGTAATAGCGATGGAGACTCTCACTGTTCCTTGCTCTCGGAAAAGTGAGACTGTCAATAGTTGATAGTTTGAATGTGTCATCTCCAAGTCTCTGCTTAATGACATACAGTCCTTCCCATGTCAATTTCATGTATGAAGGGACCAGATAAATCCATTTAAATACGAGATCGCCAACTTCGAAGGTTCTAGGTCAGACCTTAGCATTGGATAATCAATAAATCGAGTGTGATGTGTGGCTGCCCTCAAATCAGCCTCTTCACACTTCTCGTCTAGTAAATCCAGATATTTTGCAAGTAGGATGACATTCGTTTTTAGATCGTAATAGGCCACACATGAGAAGGTACATCTAGTTCAACTGGAATAACAGCTTCGGAGCTATAGGCAACTGCAAACGGAGTATGACCGGTTGTGAACTTGTGAGTAGTTCCATATGCCCATAGGAAGGTCATCGACCCACTTACTCTAGCCTTTTCCAGTCGTTTCTTTGGAATGGATTTGATAAATTTGTTGACAGCTTTGACTTTCCCATTTTCTTGAGGGTGAGCTGCTATTTAGAAATTCTTCTTGATGCAGTAGCGTTGACAAAAATCTTTGAACTCAACAATATCGAATTGTCTCGTTATCAGTTACAATGGTATGTGGAAGGCCAAAGCAACAGATGATGTTGCGCATAACAAAGTTGATCACTTTCTTTATCGTGATACTAGCAAGAGGCTCAGCTTCCACCCATTTAGTAAAGTATTCAACTTCAACGATGGCGTACTTCGCGCCATCCTTGGCCAGAGGTAAAGACCCTATTATATCAATGCCCCATGTGGCAGACAGCCACAGACTGACCATCTGAGTAATCTCAGTTGACAAGGCTCTTTGAATTCTGGCATGTTTATGGCATCTATCACACTTTTTAGCATAATGCGATGTGTCTCGGTTTACGGTCGACTAGTAATATCCGTATCTGAATATCTTCTTCACTAGGGCTTTCCCTTAGTAAGATCTTCACATTCTCCCTTGTGCACATCATGTAACACTCGTTTGATCTCGTCGTGGGTGATACACCAGAGTAAAGGAACATAATATACCCTCATGTATAGGACTCCATTCTTGATATCAAACCACAAAGCTTTCCGAAGAACCTGTCTTTTCTTATTTCTACGCTCAGGCAAGCTTCATGCTCAAGATAGTTCCTAAATGGAGTCATCCACGACTCCTTCTCGGGCGTTGCCTCATATACCCAGTCTGTCTTTATTTGATCAATACTCCGAGTGGTAAGTGTCTCAACGGAGACGAGTTCCATCTGCTGTGCTTCGCCGGTGCTGGTCGGTTTCACTAAAGAATTGGCTTTCTGATTGTGGTCTCAGTATACAATGAATAACATAATAGTCGAACTGATTCAACACTTCTTGAACCGAGTAAGGTAGGTAGCCAATCTCCAGTCCCTGGCTTAATACTTCCCTCGAACCTGGCATATGACCAATTGCGAATCAAAGTAAATTTCCTTAGAAATAATTCCTTAGTCTCTGGCAAGCCTAAGTCTAGCAAGTAAAGCTTCGTATTCAGCTTTGTTGTTAGTTGCTCGGAAGTCAAACTAAAAAGCATAGCATACAGATCGACCTTCTGGGGTTTCAAGTACTACTCCAGCACTTGAGCAATGATCATTTGATGCACCATCAGTGTATAGCTTCCATATGCATTTGGTAGATTCACTAGTTTTGGGAAAGTCCTCCGGTGTTGTGAATTCAACTTTGAAATCCGCCAGAAATTGTCCTTAAATGGCTCATCTCGGTGTATAAGTGATATCAAATTGACTCAACTCGATGTTCCACTTGAACAATCTACGAGACGTCTCAGGTCGTGTTAGGACCTGTCACAATGGCTGGCCGGTGTAAATTATGATCGGATGAGCCTAGAAAATATGGACGGAGATTCCTTGGGCTATGATGAGACAATAAGCCAGCTTTTCCACCTTCGGGTAGTTTCTTTCTGCCTTAGTTAGCCTTTTGCTGACTGGTCGTTGGATCCGATCCTCTTCTAAAAATCAATGTAGCACTGATTGTATTTGCTGATACCGCTAAACAGACATGTAATCTCTCGTAATCAATTGGCTTCGACAAGATAGGTGGTGTCTCCAGATGTTGAACTAGTACTTGGAATGCGCTTTCACACTACTCTGTCCACTTGAAATTCTGTTTTCCTTTTCTGGTCAGATCGAATAAAGGAATACACTTGTCCGTAGATCTGGGAATGAATCTGCTTAAGGCGGCCACATTCCCATTGAGGCTTTGCACCTGCTTTATGGTTTTGAGAGTTTCGAGATTTCGAATCGCGCAAGTTTTTTCTAGATTGGCTTCAATTCCTTTGGTGTTGATGATGAATTTGAGGAAGTTTCCTGATGCAAATCCAAAATGACACTGCAACGGATTGAGCTTCTTTCTATACTATCAGTGTATGTTAAACATCATTTCCAAATCACCGACATGGTTGATGGACAGTGGCGGCTTTCACGAGCATATCGTCCACATGCACCTTCATGGTTTTTTCGATCTGGTCAGCAAACATTCACTTCACGAGCCTCTAATAAGTTGCTCCGGCATTCTAGAGTCTAATCGACATGACCTTGCACCAATAAAGTCCCAGATCAGTGACAAAGCTAGTATGTTCCTGGTCAGGAAGGTGCGTTGGGATTTGCTTGTAGCCGAAGTAAGCATCCATGGAAGATAGGAATTCGTATCCGGCTGTTGAATCCACAAGTTGATCAATTCTGTGAAGAGAAAAACTGTCTATCAGGCAGGCTTTTTCAGATCTGAATAGTCCATGCATGCACGCCATTTCCCATTCAATATTCTGACAAGCACTGGATTTGATACCCACTCGGAATATAAAGCATCATAAATAAACCCATTCGTCCTGAATTTATCTACTTCTTCCTTCAAGGCGGCAGATTTCTCTGGATTCATACTATGTCTTTTTTATTTAACTGAGACGTGTCGCGGGTCACTATTTAATGCATGGCTCATGATGTTCGGTGAGATTTCACACATGTCTAAATGGGTCCAGGTAAACATATGAAGATTTTCCCAGAGAAAATCAACCAATTCCTATCTCATCTGGGGGCCGAGTTGAGATCCGACCTTTATCATTTTGGAATCATCGTCATCGTGGATCAGAACATTGATTGTCAACTCTACCAAGGAAGCCTGGCAGTCTTTGGCTTCCTCCTCATCATTATTATTTCTGGGATCGAGGTCCTTAAGGAATTGGTTGTGGCACCCGGGCCGAGGCCCAGGCGTTAACTGTTAATTTTTTGAAAAACGGACGCACATGGATTCCTCTATGCCCTTTCCTTTCTCTTTCTGTTGTGCATCCCGTAGCTCCGAAACATAACAGGTGCGCCCAAACGCTTGATCACCATGTACTACTCCGACCCGGTTATCAATGGGCAACTTCAGAGTTAAACACCATTGGGCAATCGTTGCCCTAAAATCCACGAGGACTGGTCGGCCCAAGAAGGAATTATATGGGAAATGTACGTATAACACAACAAACTGCAACATCCGGACTCTACGACGATCTCCAATACCAAACTCAATAGGCAATTCCATCATCCCAGCTGGTATAATTGCGCTTTCATTAAAACCATAAATATACGATTGACACTGTTTCAAGTCTTTCGCTTCCATCGTCATTTTTTCATAAGCATGCTTAAAAAGAATGTTTACAGGGCTTCTGCTGTCAACCAAGATCCTCTTCATCCAAGCAGGATCGATCTGGGCTGAAATGAAAGGATCAATAGTGGGAGCCTTGACTCTATCAAATCTTGATTCCTGAAAAAAATGATGTCGTTTGTCATCGTCCTATACTGTTTGCCGGGGTCCCATCATCAGAATTACTACAACATTCAAAGTCCACATGCCTAATCGAACTAGCATATGACTTCATTTCCTTCCTGCTTCGATCAACCAGATGAGGATCACCACTCACAGTTTTTAATACAAACCTCCAACCAGTACACATATGTTCTTCGAGCCTAGCCTGGCCTTGACCTTGATTCGTATTAGATGTGCCCGCACCCCCATCCCACGACGCCCGAACAAACAACTCTAACTTTCTTTCTCTGATCAACCGCTCGATGATATCTTGAAAATGACGGCACTCATTAGTGTTGTGGCCGTAACAATCGTGGAACCTACAAAACTTCCTAATCTTGATTTAGGGGAGTATATCGTTCTGGTATTACAAGTCTGAAGGTAAACATTTTATAGCTATGTGTGTAGGGGTCGAACACTGGAGCTCTGGACCTCGGTTCGCGATATGGGTGTCTCTCTTTCCCCGAGCTCCATTGCCATTCTGTTGACCTTGCTTGTTTTGTACGTTCAATTGTACTTTACCGAAATTCTCACCAGTCTGTTTCACAATAACATTACGTTGAATGCCTTCACAACTGGGCCCCGCTACATCCTGCTTCCTAGATCGTCTAACATCTTCTCTCCTCAAAAACTGGCCGCCTTAGCATAGAAATGATCCAATGAAGCAGGGTTTTTCCTAGCCAACCAATCACCAAACTCGAAATCGAGATTGATTTCTTTAGTCAATGCCATTAGAATAGAATTATCATTGGGATTGCTGACCTCAGCATTAGCAGCAGGTAACCTTTCTAGATAACGTCTAAGGGTCTCTCCTAGGACTTAAGTAACACTTGACAAGGTGTTGACATCCTTTAGTCTAGTAGCATGCATACGGAACTACTCGACAAACTTAGTAGTCAATTGATCAAAACATGAGATAGATCTGGGTGGTAAACGAGTGAACCACATAGTTGCAATGCCTCCCATGGAGATAGGAAAGCTCCTACACTTGACTGCATCGTCAGCTCAAGCGGGGTTCATGAGCCATTCATATTTCAAGATATGATGGTTAGGATACGAATTTCATACTTGCATCGGCAAAGTCAGCATCCAGAATCGACAGGGTGGCTCTGCATAAAGAATATCATTGGTGAATGGAGTGTGACTCCGGGAGATTCCCCAATCTTCGTTCATAAGGCCTTGACTTTCTCTAATCATCGACCATATCATGGTTGGAATATCAGGCATATGGATGTTCAGATCAAACGCATGGTCGAGTTCCATGTTACAGGGATGATCCGGTCATTGTCTACGATCTGTTCCATGCCTCCTTAGCTCCCGGTCTTAAGGAAAATGAAGATCCTAAGCATGGATCCATTGACCAGGGGTTAGATCTGGTTGGTTCTGAATCTCGACTTCTAAATCTACAGCAGGAGCAGTTGTATGGTCATGAGTGGTGTGATAAGGAAGTGCCCCTCCTTGGGAGGAGGGTCCATCTTGATGCCCTTTAGAATGACCAATCTCGATTTATTTGAGATTCATAGCATGCTGATGCCTGGAGCTTCTGCATAGTTTCCATCTAGCCGACAGCATGTAGATATGTGATTGAATTCAGATGAAGCCAAACTTTCGGTTGAGGAATGATAGACATGATCCCTTCTAGATCTTCTTCTCCTTTCTTCGTTCAGTTGGTTTGGAGGCTCCGTGTTGGCATGGATCTACTGAGTGAGCTCCTAACGACTCTAAGTAATCTCTTGCATAAGGGTCTGAAACTCCTCTCTAGTCACAGGACCTTATGGATCTGGAGCTCTAGCTGACGTTTGGCCTGCTGTAGTAAGCTGTGTGGGATTTTGCCTATCCTTTCCTTTTGGATCTGCAGCATTCGAAGCAGTTATGGTAGTGCTCACCATGATTAATGTGGCTCTTTCTTAGTTCTAGAGTAAACTGAATAGAATAGAAGGAACTACTGGAAGATAGATTTGGATCTCCTCCATAGATTTTTGCAATCCAACCACGGTAAGGGATCCACAATCTCAGAGAAAAACAAAGTTTTCTCAATGATAGCACCAAAGTGTTTGTACCAAAATTGGACACAACACTCTTCGGATGTAATTGAAGAGATTGGAATGAAGAAATTAAATGGAAAAAGAAGCTAATCTAACAATCATACCAATAAAAGTATGCAGAAAAAGAAAGTGCCAAGAGATTATAGTGGTTTAACAATGTAGTCTACGTCCACTTTGATTAGTTTGTTGTTTATTGATGATTCTCAAATGATTACAATAGTACAAATCACTAACACTCAGGTTACAATGAAGTTGCAGTAGATCAACGGCGTAGATGCTTCCAAAAGTCCTTTTTCAATAGGCGTAAGGGTGCTATTTATAGGAGTAGATCTGGAAATATCTCCCTCAAAACATGGAATACGTCTTCTTATATGTGGGTGGCCCACCAGATCGATTTGGGGTCATTTGGGATCGATCCGTATCAATTCGAGTGCATTTTGTATCTATCAAGATTAGCTCCATTTAAGTTGCGATCGATCGTGGCTGATATGCAAGCTTCTATGAAAATTTCATAGCATTTGGACTTTTAGTTTTTGAGTTATAATTGATCCAAGATTGAATTTGCAAGTAGGCTGATGGATTCGTATCGATACATGCGTATCGATCGATTTTGTATCGATGACGTGGCTTGAGTATTTTATGGAGATCCATATTTCATGCCCATAAACTATTTCCTTTGGTTAGACCATGTCCTTCATATCCATCTAGTGCCAAGTTCATCATATTGATGAGTTTCCATTGCTTTTGTATCAATGCCTTATTTGTCGCTTCGTATCGATACTTGGTTATTGGTTTCATATCGATGCTTGTCTCCTTTCCTCGTACCGATTAATTGGCTAATCGATATGAAATGTGCAAAGGGGGATCAATATGAAAAAGGTTGTTGAACAAATAAACTTTGACCGATCTGGGAGGTGCTACTACTTGATATATACAAAGGGGATAGATGCAGAATGATGGATACGAAGTAAGAAGGATACGAAATGGCGTGTTTTTGACAGATATGAAGTTGATGTGTTCTGTATGGATATTGGTCGATCGGTAACTTGAGCATACAAACTTCGGTTGACCTAAAATTTGGAATGTTTCCTTTCATAGCTTTGCTAGTCATACCATGCCAATTGTAGCTCGACCCGTATTCGAACCAAGTCTGCCTGTATCCATCGTGGACTTGTAGATAACTGATCTTCGGGGCAGATTACCTTTAGTTTCTAATCATGTCCTTGGTGTCATGGCCTTGCTAAAAGGCGGGATAACAATACGGATATGAACTTATGTTACATAATGATTAATAACTTGAGGTAAATTTTATAAAATGGTTCAAAAGTGATTTTAGTACTAAATGAGAAATACTAAGTGATAGATAAATGTGAACTAAATGGAAAGAACTTGATATAGTTAAGAAACCAACTGAATAGATTACGAAAGTTGTACATAGATCATTTTATTCGCTTGGCAGTTCTTAATTTAGGATTTGAATACATTGATTTCGAGGTGATTTACATCTGTCCAAGTTAGGGTTTTTCATTCGATTATTGATGACGAACACTTAATATGGATTTTGATATGATCCTGAATTTTTCTATCATTGTATATGGCTATGTAAAGAGGACAAAGGTTTCCCAGATCCTAAAAACAATAAAGCTTTCGAATTAAGGAACCGGATCGGAGCCACATTAGAGTGGTCAAGTGATCTATACTAGTTCGGAAGTGAAATTTATGCGATCAAGCCGATGATTAGATTTGTATTGCGTACGGATGATATACATACATACATACATACATACATACATATATATATATATATATATCGTATAGGCTTTTAAAATATTTATATGCTATGTTCGTTGGCTGATGGAGAGTTTGGGGGATGACTCTTCGAATTGTTTGGGGGTAGTATGAGTGATTTACTGAGTAATACTTAAGGTTATTGAGCATAAGGTAACACTTTGTGGATTTGTTATCATCCTTATACGATGAGAAGGTTTTTGAACCTAGGTGAACCTGAGTTTTGGTTGCTAGTGATGGAAGTACTGTATAGTATTGTAATGTGATTGCAATATCGTTGGGTATTGATACGTGATTGTTACATTAGTTGCTTGTGTTAGAATTTCGGGGACATAATTCTTTTAAAGGGAGAAGAATGTAATGACTTGGATTTTTGAATGGTTTATAACTAATTTTGGAATTTAAATAAATGAATCTTGGATTTAATTCAAACAAAATGATTTTGAAAACTTATTTAAATTATGTCTAAAAAGGAATGATGATAGTAAGCTTTTAACTTAAAATTGAAAGTGATTAAACTGGTTTAATAATAATTCATTTTAATTAACGTGTGAAATTATCATTCTGGAGAACTGTCTCAGATTTTGATGAAACAAGTGTCAGTAGACTCAGAATAATGAATTAGTATACATCGTCGAGTTTCATGACGATCAGACATACTGTGTGGTCTTGTGGGCTCGAAAGGCATAGCAAATGATTTTAAGAATTAAATATAATATAATTTGAATTAAAAAGCTAACTTTTGTATATGAAGGAATTGGGCCTCGATACTAGGTCCATTATATTCGGAATGGTGGTAATTAGCTAGGAACGCTAGTGAGCATACCTCGTTTAGAATTTAGGATTTTAGAGGGTGAACAATGTCAAAAAAATTTCTATATAAGGAACTCGCTGTCTTTGTTTTCTAAAAACCTAACCCTAAACCAAGCGAAATCCAATGGTCGACATTGATCGGTGCCTCTAAGAGCCGTTTCAGGTGCTGGCCCCTACTAGGAAAATATTTGTGATGGTAAGTGGAGTGAGATGACCGGTCGGGTCGTGGTGGATTAAGGCGAGGTGATGATGAAGTCCTGATGAACGTCATGGCTAGGGTTTGGAATTTCGTCATCATCGTTGGTCATGGGGTGACGACATTGAAGGGAAGTTGGAGAAGGGAACATAAGCTATGATCTGGTGGAGTTTGGTGGCCCCACGTCAACCGTGATGGCGACAACTAGGTCGTGACGATGTGGTTATGAGGTTCGATCTAGAGCTAGGAGGTGTTGTTGGAGGCGAGGCTGGTCAGGAAGGGTTTGTCTTGGCCAGCATCAACGGTAGTGAAGCGGCAACATTCTATCGAATGAGGCAGCGGCATGGTGATGACTATGTAGTGATATGGGTATGGGTTTTACCCAGCCTGGGTTTAGAGATGGAGGGTAATTGGCTTACTTACTTCTTCAGTTTTGTTAATTATTATTTAATTAATCTTAATATGTTCTAACAATAATAGCTTTTTCATAGGAGGTTCGATCGAGGCATCATTTTTGTCATCGCGTTCATATATGGATTATCTACGCTATGGAGTTAGATTCGTCGAGTTTGGGTTTGTGGGAACTTTAGTCAACGACGGTCGGTTTTAGACTATTCGGAAATGCATAAGCGTTGGCTAGAGCTTGGGTGAGTTTTACTCACCAGTTGATTATACAATTATTGTATATATGTTTGTTGTGGTATTAAAAGCATAAACTATATAACGAATTTCAAATTATTACTTTCAGACCCTCACTTATCTGTAGAACAAGCGAAACATTAAATTATAGTATAATTTCCCTTTTGATTATGTGAACATGTATCGTTGCCCAGATACATATTTACATGTTGGATATTGCTTTGTGAAAAGTGATAGTATTTTATATACATTAGAAACGATATAGTCATTATAATCATGCTTTGAAATCCTTGATAATTAACATATGCTAAATTGGATAAATTGGATAGAATGGATAAATTATGGGAAAATTATAGGAATATATGTACATATATGTTAGGTTGTTCTATACATATTATGGTGTGTTAGGCATAAATAGGACTGGCTTGGACATTCATGGGAAATTAGAAATGGAAATTGAAAATGCTAGAAGTGAAAAGTCACGATTGATGCACTTTGAAATCGTTGTGATCTTCAATTTTTAAAGTTAACTTTGGAAGACATCATAGCGCTTCTTCGAATTGTTAATAACTACTGTACGCGTCTTATTATTGGGAAAATAACAAGGTTAAAAGATATTATTGAAAATCATTTATGGATTTTTAAAGTGATGGTTTTAAATTGTAAAGCAGGTTCTAAAGTTGTGTTTTGAATAAAATTTTTAAAATAGTATAAGTATTTTAAAAGTATATTTTTAGTATATATATATGGTTTTAGAATTGTTAAAGTTTTGATTTAAGAAATTAAAGGATTTTATATTACAATGTTTTATAAATGGTTTTATAGTATTTTATTAAATATCTTCGTTTTATAAATAAATTAGTGTGTGTATATATCTTTTTTAAAAGGATTTTTTAGATTATAACAATTATGTTAATGGATTATTTAATAAATAATTTAAAAGGGGTTTTGTGATTATAACACTTATGTTATAATGAATTACTATATCAATTGATTAAAATGGTATATAACTTTGTTTAATAAGTAAATTATACTTAGAACATTAAATTAATATTTTAAAACTAATGGCAAGTATAAAAGTGACTTTGGGTTTATAGTATCAATTTGTGCAACACCTGTTTTAACCCATTTAATTTTACATTTGAAAAGTAATCGAATCTTTAAAATGGAGTTTAAGGATAACTAGATAGTAAAGTGTTTTGAGGTTTGTTGGAAATAATGTTTTAGTAACGTCTGTTTTTAAACCCATAGACAATATTTTAAAGTGTTAAATTATTGATAAATGAGTTTTGAAATACTTAGATCTTTAAAATGGAATTTTAAAGAAAAAAGTAGTAATAAATTAGTTTTGGGTTTGTTGTGGCAATGTGTTGATAACGTCCGCCTTTGACCCGTTTGATTTTACTTGTGAACGTAAATGAATCTTTGAAAAGAATGTTTCTTAAGATAATACAAGTATGGAATGGATTTGGGGTTTATTGTGACAATGTGTTAATAACATTAGTCTTGACCCCTTTTTGATTTTACATAGAAATGTAAATAGATATTTAAATAATGATTTAAATATAATTAAAAGCGAAATGGTTTTGGGTTTTAGCAATAGTTTTTAGTAACATGTGTGTTAAACCTGTTGAATTGACTTGTGAAAGTACTTAGATCATTCAAATGGATATTTTGAAGGATATAATACGTGATGGAATCTTCTGGGAAAAGATGGAAAAAGCAAATGTTTAAAGTACCGAATTATGTTAATGATTTGTGTATATACTTATATCATTTGAGATAAGTATATGAATGCTTTTGAGAGTATCAAAGTGCGTAGAAATGAATAGGAATGTTTCAATTAAATAGTGGGGTTTAATTACAAATCGAGTTTCATTTATAAAAGTAGTTTATTGAGTGAAAATGATTTTTACTAATAAAAGATGATTTTAATTAATAAAGGAAGATTAACCGAAAAAGGGATTATAAGTCGTTTATATGACTTGATCGTCCTTATGTGTTTTGATCGTGCTTGGTGTGTTACTTATCTATAGATAATTTATGGGACTTAGTTCCTGTATGCGGTTGTTCTCATTGTTATTGAATGACCAATTTGTCGGTTCATTCTTGGAGAGACCAAGATCAGTAAGTGTTCTCATTAATGAAAACCACTTCAAGGCTTAGGTACGTGTGCTATCTCTTAGAAGTTGATATGTTCGAGATGCTAGAATCTATGCGGAGATTCGAGATCTGACTAAGATTCTTAAACACATGTAGTTGTTCGTGATCTATTCAGGATGTGAGAATCCTTGTGTGATTTCAAGATGTATTGAGATATAGGATCCATATGTGATTTAGAGATCTGTTGATCGATTCTTGTATGGTTATGTGATTTGTTAGAGATGTGGGAATCCATTTGGGTTTCGGGTTTTGTTCGATTGATGAAGACTCGAGTGAAAGATGTTGAACATAACCTCAACATTAAAAATGGCTAAAGACATAGTAGGACGCACAACCTAGGGTTAGCGACCCATGTCAGGATGTCATCAACTCTATGTCTAAAGATACTTATCGATTGTTAGCTGGTAGGAGTTGATGATATTTGGTTCACGTTGTTTGGGTTTATGTTCAGACGTTGGGCCACTTATGTTTACCTTATGGTATATTTTATCTAGAAATATACGATACACGGATGGCAATTTCTGATCCTTGTGCATGATGTTCGGATTAGGCTTCCCCGAAGAGATCATTATGGAAATCCATTATGCGAATTTTCCTTATGGATTTTGATTGTGCCCCTGTTATGCAGGAATGTAAACAATGTAACCATTTCGGCCATGGTTAATATTTACGTTCTTCACCCTATACATTACTACAGTAGCACTGGATTTTATAATAGAAATGGTTTGATTATCGTAAGGTAAAAACCCATCTGTGTATATTGGTGGCCTAGTCTTATGAGATACCCTTATTTTGAAGGGTTTTAGGATATACTAAATTTATATGATTTGAGTTTCTCATGTTGGTTTACTAGACTGATCAGAATGTTATTTCTTAATGATTAAGCCAGCTCGAATATATTTTCGGATTTAGTCGTGGTTCATTGGAGCTCTTAGAGAGGGGCTGTGTGATTTCCTATCGTACTTTATTTCTGCTGCTTTACTTGATCTGTATCTATCGGCATTTGTGAGAACAAGTTTTTATAACTGTCCAGGTGAATGATAGGTTAGTTTTCTTCGATTGATGTATGTATATAAATGTTTTCTTTTTGGTAAAGGCCTTTTGATATATTATATATTTTCATTCTACATGTGAGATTCCGATATTATGATCTCTTCTTTCTTGTTCCGTTTTTCTTTTCTTTTTATTTTACCCTATTAATTCAACTTTCTAAACTTGGGTGTTTAGCACGCGAATTACATGAATGTATTAGTGTCTATATTCGAGGGTCAAAAAAGGTAGATTTTTACATAGGATGGAAGAGAATCAGTATGAGATAAATGAGGATCCAGATCCTAGTTTGTCTCTAAATTCTCCTCAATATATGCACTTAATCCTTACCATATGGATAACAATTTTTAGCCTCCAAATACATTTACATTAGGTTGAACCCTACCTTCTTCATCCTTCATTAATTTAAGTTCAAATTAAATTCAGTACTATTTGATAGCCGATGGTGTAACAACTCAAACCCCAGTTGGCCTGGATTTTTCACAAAAATGCTAAAACCCAAGTCCACTGAAGCCCAAGTTGGGGTATCTGGTACCTGCAAATAGGTA
Source organism: Allium cepa (assembly GCA_030765085.1). Classification (NCBI taxonomy): domain Eukaryota; kingdom Viridiplantae; phylum Streptophyta; class Magnoliopsida; order Asparagales; family Amaryllidaceae; genus Allium; species Allium cepa. The sequence goes on from CM060946.1 coordinate 220,636,807, forward strand.
AAGATAAGTATATCAGAGCTCAAATGAATATCTCACAGTGGAACTGACTAAAATATAATAATAAATAATACTCACCAAGGTAATAACACTTTCTTAAACAAGTGTCTTAAGGTTGGAAGATCTTTTCCATCTATCTAACCTGTGAGAGGTTATGAGAGGGGGTCAGAACTAAAGTATGGTGAATGGACAAATTATACACTTCTAAGCATAATTCTACATAAATTGTTATATTTTCATTTTCTATTATATTAGGTTTATAATACTCTCGCCTCTGTACGTGAATCGTACCCATCTACTCCCTAGTAGATTAAGACCTAATAACCAATATATATATGTGGTTACATGCCCAAAGACTGCATCAGTCCGAGGTACTACCCATAGTACCTTCTGTATCCTCCTCGAAAAGTACTCCATTGTCTTGCTACTAGAGCGTAGTGTAACAACATCTGTTAAGGACAGCTTCATGAGGCTTACAATACGGATGTTACGTCATCTACTATGAAAACGTGAAACTGCATCCGCACTAGCTTATACTAATGCTCGAACATCCACAATGTATCACCAAGTGCATACCTTGAGGGCAAAATGTAACCGTTCTGTCTACTCCCTGAATTCCGCCGACAAGGTCTACCTTGTATGGAACTCGGTCAGGGATTTTCTATATCTGTAAAGGTCCGCTTTGTTAGGCCTACAACACAGATATTCTACTTGGTCTGTCTCTTTTCTCATCGTGGCTATGGACCCATGCAGCCCCCCTCAACTAATTGAAAGATATTTCAAGAGCTAAGTGGTTGTTCCCTACTGCAAACAATCTAGACATCTAATTGGCAGTACCCTCTTCCAATGTCACGATAGTGAAAGAATCATTGGCCCGTTGGTTTAGCTCTAGTCTTTCCCGAACTCGCTCTGACTGATGATGGCCAATATCTACATGTGATTATCCTTATAGGACCTGCCCACTATAACCAACTCGCAAACTAGAGTATAGTGTCATAGAATATCCTACTCCATCATCAACCTTTTGATTGCCTACAAAGGTCTGCTTCATTAGGCCTGCAATGCAAAAGTAGTCAAGACATACTTTCTTGATGGAACACCTACAGACCTACCTCTAGGGGTGAAGCTTCGTTAAGCGTACACCAGAGGGCCATTGTAGAGTATCCTCACATATCGTTGAAGTCTCATACTTCCTTCTAGCCTAAAATAACTAAGCTGGACGTGCTCTTTCTGTACTAAAAATCTGCGATGAACTGCTTCGTTGGGCTCTTTATCCAGATTCCCTTCGGGCTACTCTAAACGCACCTTACCATTTTATTAGACCCTATGTCTAATCTTTTATTATGCGTTTAGTTTACTTTTCTTATTCTGTTGGCTACTTATTTACCTTAATCAACATGCCCAGCCCCACCCATGTGTGAGACCAACAGTCCAAGACCCAAAAGGGAATGCTATCGGTACAGGCCACTTCTGTAATTTTTGCTTATTAACTTAATCCAAGGTCTAAGTTTGATGAAATAAGTCTATTCTATTTCTTTCTATTTAATTATAACCTACGTGCTATAATTATACTTGGAATTGTCACTTTTATATTCTTTTCCTTCTTTTATAACCTACATGTTATAAATGTAATTGCAAGTGTCTCTTTTCTATTTTATTTGTCTTCTTTTATTGTGATACTAATTTTTTTATTTCTCTTATATTATATATAAGTCTTAACTTAGGACTATGTCAACTGTCATACGTTACTTATCATAATAAGCGCTTTACTTTTTTACTCTACTATCTGCACAATAAATGCAGATCTAGTCACATTTTCTGTTTATTGTTTCTAGTCTTGTCAAATAATTAACTTGATTGTTTCTTCTTCTTTAATTTCTTTAATGCTTAGCTTTATTGTCTTTTATTCGGGGAAGTAGTTCTATTCTTTTTGGTCGTTTACAAAAACGGTGCTAAAAAAACCATTTCCATATTTTAATACTAAATAATGCTATAAATAATAACTCGTAACTACTAGATATTTCTTTTATTATTTCTTTAATTGTTGGGTAATCCAAAATACAGTAATGTCTCAATTTAGCACCAATTCCATTTTTCTTGCTTTTATTCTTGCAATCATGTTTACCGTTTTTCTTACAATATTAAACTATGGAAATGTATTCCATTTTTCTAAACCAGCCAACTAACTATCACTAACTTCCAAATCAAGTTATTAGATTTCCCCTTTTTATTTCATTTCCCGAGTTTTAACATAATTTACTTAAATTTCTCACTTTCAGGCTTATGCCTTTCTATATAATTTTTAAGCTAATATTACTTATATTTAATTAGATTCCTTTCTTTTTCCCAAATAAATAGAATTTAAATATAAGTACACTTCTCTTATAAAATTTATAGTTTCAACATAACTAACTAGAAGAACTAATCACTGAAATTAGTTTAAATGTTGAATTAAAATATTTAACGGGAATCTAACGATATTATATATAATCAACATAAAAGATATATAATTTAAATCCACTCACATGTCGTCCTAAGCTTTTATCCATGGCTTTCCTGGATCCGCTTTTAAGGAATATGATATTTTTATTAAAAAGATCTTCTCCCTAGAAATATTTACTATTTAAGGTTCAGCCTAATGCAATGAACCCAATTGGGAGAAAATATGATTGTAAGAAAATAGCTAGGCCTAGTGTTCTTTTTATAGTGAATCTTAGGGATCTTACGCCGTTAGATTTTAAGATTGAATCTGGCAACCTCATCATAGGCTTGATGCGAATCGTCGGATCCAGAAACCAACGCTCAAGGTTACGCGTAAATCAAAATTATAAAACTTCGGCACGACCTTGGACGATTTTTCATCAAGTGCAAAACGCTGGTCGACTTGTGTGCGTTGCTGGTCGACCCATAGGGGACTTATTCTCTTTTTTTGTTTAATTGTTCATACATTTATATAATTCTGATTTCTTATTCTTCTCATAACTTCTTCATATTAACTCGGATTTCGACAAGTTACATATGGAAACCGATCAGAAAATCGCCACGAACACAATGGCATAAATTTCAAGGACATAATCTGACAATTCCAAAAACACTTATTTTCACTGTTCATCATTATTTGATTGCTTAATTATCTAAAAATTTGGGGTGATATAGAAGGTCAAGTTGTAACATCCCGTATCTGGTGGCCAAAAGCTAAGTGCTACAGATGTTGCAGTCATCTATAGTATTAAATTCTTGCGACAAAATAAGGTAATGCCAATGGTATCTATAACACCAAAAGCACTTGAATATGAACAAAATAATAGATTTTGAAAAATACCATTTTACTGATTACATTTCAAAAAAATAATTCATATCCAAGTTACAAAATCATTTAATGTTTCCCAGATGGTAATCAAATATATCAATTATAAAATACACCAAAAGCGACATATGATAATGCCGCCTTAGTTAATTAGAGTCAATAGTCATATCTGACTTAATATACACAGGGGAATCAAAGCAAAATAAACTATAACTCCTAATTAGTTATTCGTCGGCCCCCTGCTCGTCTTCGGAAGCTTTATTCATTAAAACTAAAACTTGTAAACCTCAACCCTTAACCTAATTGAATCAATTTTGAGCACCCAAGAGATTAAGAAAAAACAAAAACTTCGAGTCAGATATAAAGCCTGGCGGGAATAATACTGTTACATCTTAAATATTTTATGTTAATTGGGACCACGCCGCTTAGCGGAACGGATTTCCCCTCGATGACATTCTTTTAAAACATATCTTTTGCAAATCTTTTCCTGCAACCAAAACTAGTTAAAATCTATAAAGCATAATTATGTAAACATGCATGTCGGGTAATAAGTGAACAATCTGTTCAAACATTTCAGTTTTATTTGTCTAACTATTAACCTTTGGCTGACTCGGGCCTACCAAACAATATATCAAAATTAATCTAACATTCTTTAGACACTCTTCTTCTGGACATTCTGTCCTTAACTATCTGTTAAATATTTCTTTTCTAGACGACCTGTCTCTAACTTAACATCTCTCAATGTCACCTGATCTTAATGGGTTTACGAACTCACCAACAACCTATCCGTATACAAACATATATTCCTTCTATGTGTAATTATAATTTTAATCTTACGTGTGACAAAGCCCTACACATGGAATTTTGAACAAAATTAGCTAGGGCTAATAGCTAATGTATAGGGCACGCCCCTATACCAGTCACATTTGGTATTCTAATATCCGAGTCATTTTACTTAGGAATCCCTTCCCATAATTTCCTTGAATACCTTTTCAAAATGATTTAAAACCCTTAAACCAAACTCAAACAACGAAAATATATAATCTATATGCTTTGCTCAAAATTACCTTGCCATGTTATATGCACACACACACACACTTTACCCAAATCTTAGTTGATGAAATCATTTAAATCTTTAAAAGTACCCCTTTCGAATCCATTGAAAGTGTCCCTTTTGAAACCATTGAAAGTACTTATTTCTAAACCCAGTAAAACAGTTATTTAATCTGGGTCGAAAGGCCAAAACCTTCTTTCCGAAACCATTCTCAGAACCCTTTTGAAACCACTGAAAAACCTTTCTTTCGAAAGATTCAAAACATTAGATATCCTTTTCTTAAAACCTTTAAACATTGCCTTTCGAAATATTTGGAAAATCATTCGTTTTAATCATTTTGAAACAACCAGAAAAACCTTCCCTTTCGACTCCTTCGAAATCTTTAGGGAACACCCCTTCGGAACCTTTCTTGAAAGCCTTTCAAAAGCATCAAACCTTTGTAAACACAAACCTTTCAAAAGCACTTGGGTTCAATTCAAAACATGTGGAAAAACACCTTTCGAAACCATTTAAACCATCTCTTTTGAAACTTTTGAAAAGTCACGGTCGAAACCATTTGGATTATGCCTTCAAGTAGAGTAAAGGGATCAGAAACTCATTAAAGTCAAACGAATTCCGTTCAAAATCATTCCTAAGTAAAGAAGTGATGGTGTGGAAACCATCCCTTCAAAAGCATTAGAGAAGTGGTCAAGTTTAAAAACAAAGTAATCCTTTCGAAACCAATCTGAGCCGAAAAGTAGAAAGAGGAAGTCATGGGTTTCAACTCAGTCGAAAGCAATTATTTAAAAAAAAAGGCGCAACTTAATTGAAACCATTTCTTTAAATCAATTTGACCTAGTCAAAATCTAACCAAGTCGAAAGCTACTAAATCGAAAGCAAGCAGACGCATTTTCATTTAAAAACAAAGTAATGCCTTAACCCTTTCAGAACCCCTAGTTTCGACTCTATACCTTCCGCCAACATCCAATTCACTACGTATCAGTTCCTTGATACCATGTACATTGGTTTCGATGGTGTTGGAGGCAAAGGTAAGGAGGCAGAACTTGGTGCCAAAAGCATCGAAACAGTGAAAAACATGTTGATTAGTCCTTTTTAAACTATTACTTTGTACCTAACCTGCCTTGTTTGTTAACTTGTGATTGGTTGCAACTTTCTCTTTTCTAAAAGTACCGCCGACTTTCTAGAAATAATTTTTTTTAACTATTTATAAAAACTCCTGTCTCCTTTCATAAATATATAAAACATTTAAGTCCCATACCTTAAATAATTTTATACACCCATTAAAAACACTTAGGAAAATTCTACAAAATTCCAAAAATCACTTTTTATATGTTTTCTAACATATATAAATTTCAGATCCAAATCACTAATTATTTAATTGTAAATAATTTTTAACCCAAAAGAACATTTTTTTCACCAGAAAATTTATATAAATTCCACATAAATCCAGAAAACTCTGAAAATTGAAACCCATCACTAAAATATTATTTTTGGTCTATATAAAAATTCACGTGGCATTTCGATGTCATTTAATATGGTTTTCACATTAAAACATATCACAAAATCAACATGAACATGCATAAATCATTAACAAGAATATAGTATCATTCCATCATTAAAACATTACAAATAGGTTTGGATTTTCTCTTAAAACCAAAAGTAAAACAAATAAGAGACGTAAACATTATCACCTTGGCTTTATAGATTAAAGATGTGAGATTTGAATGAATTTGAAGTTGATTAAGCTTCCCCTTTATCTTTCTTTCTCTTGCTCTTGTTAATGGTCGCCGGCCTTAAGCTTTTATAATTTTTGAAAAATGAAATTGAACGTGTATAGAGATACACGACCAAGTTTTATGAGTATAGGAATGGTCACTTTCCTATTTTACCCCTCCTCTACTTCATTTTAAACTCTTATTTTAATTCATTGGTTAAATGGCATTGCTACCCGTTAATTAAAATAAAATCTCAATCCCCTAATCAACACATTATTTTATTTTATTTAACTAATTAAATATCTTAGATAATGTTACCAAAAATATTGGGTGTTACAAACCCCCCTCCTTAAAGAATTTCGTCCTCGAAATAATGATAAGATACTCAACACATCAATCAAAGAGGTAAAACATAACATCAAACAAGTCAGGATAAGCATCTCTAATCCTGCTCTCAATCTCCCAAATACAGTCCTTCTCACCGTCACTCCACTAGACTTTCACTAGTCTGGCTGTCTTGGTCCTGAGCCTCTTCTCGTCTCTCGTGACTATACGAATCGGCTTTCTCACTATAGTCAAGTCTGACACTACAACTAGATCCTCTAACACTGTCGGTGCTATAGTAGTCTCCGAGTCCCTAACACACTTTCTAAGATGAGAAACATGGAAAACATCGTGGACTCCTACCAGACTACTTGGTAACTCTACTCTATATGTGATTCTCCTGATCCTCTCAACAATAGGAAAAGGTCCAACGAACCTTAGTGCCAACTTCTCCGTTCTTCCGATCTAATTACATCCTTCATTAGTGATACCTTGATGAAAAATCGATCTCGAACTAAGAACTCTAAATCTTTTCATCTCTTATCTGCATGACTCTTATTCCCAAACCAAGCCTCCTTTATTTTAACTCAAACGACCTCAATCTTTTCTGCAGCTTCTCTTATTAAATATGGACCAACAACCAACCTATCTCTGGTCTCTAACCAACAAATAAGAGATTTTCATGGCCTTCCACACAAAACTTCAAAAGGTGCCCTCCCAATACTAGTCTGATATATATATGGAAACTCGACTATGCAGATGGTCTTTCAATGGTCCCCCAAAATCTAGTTTACAAGATCTTAACAAATCCTCCAAGATCTTGTTAACTCTTTCCTTTTTCACATCTGTCTGAGGATGCTAAGCGGTACTCAAGCTCGATTCCCGAAACCTCCTGTAGACTTTTCTAGAACTCACTAGTGAACAAGGAATCTCTATTACTAAATATACTACTAGGAATTCCATACAGTCTAACCATATTCCTCATGAATAACTTTGCCAAAATAGGCGCCGTTCTGGTTGACTTAACTAGAATGAAATGGGCACTCTTGGTCAATCTGTCCACTATGACCCATGTGCTTTCATTTTCTCTATTCGAACTTCGAAACTCGTCAATAAAATCCATAGAAATGGAATCATCTTTCCATACCGAAATATCTAATGGCTGAAGCAACCCACTCGGCTTTTGATGTTCGGCTTATACCTGTTGGCAGTTCAAACACTGCTTCACCCATAAGCCCACATCTCGCTACATACCTTCCTAGAAGAAACTTCTTTTCATACGCTTTTACATCTTAGTCCCTCCCGGATGAATAATGAACTTCAAACGATGACATTCCTCCAAAACTTCTTTCCTTATGTTTCCTACACTCGGAACACGTAATGTCCTTTTCTTTCTCAACCACCCATTCTGGTCAAAACTGAAATCCTTTAAGTCATCGCTCTCGGTTCCATCTCTTAATTTCCTGATTCGTTTAGCTAACACTGGATCCTCCTCCTGTTTAGAAGCAATCGTTTCGATCATCACTGGTCGAACTTCCAAACAAGGTAATATAACAGTCTCTCTACTAGACCCAACCTCGGATCTCCAATGCATTCTGCAATCTGCCAACTAAATCCTTCCACTCAGTAATCATAGCCGATACTACATTCTGATGTTTCCTACTAAGTCCATCTACCTTTTCCTACTGTGTACTCAACCCCAAAAGCATAAGCGACAATAAACTATAACCACCTCTGTTGTCTCATGTGCAGCTCCTTCTGAAAGAACAAATACTTCAGCGACTTATGATCTGTATATAACTCAAACCTCTCTCCCAAAAGGTAATGCCTCCTCACCTTCAAAGCAAATATAACTACAGCCAATTCCAAATCATGCGTCGGATATCTGACCTCATGCGGTTTAAGCTGTCTAAAAGCATAGACAATCACTTTACCTCTTTGCATCAGCACAGCTCCTTATCCTCTTCCACACGCATCTGTATAAACCACCAAATCCCGATTCCCTTTCGGAACAATCAACACTAGTGTAGGGGTCAATAAGTGTTTCAACCTTTGGAACGCTTCCTTACACTTATCGGTCCACACAAACTTCACATCCTCTCTCGTTAGCTTGGTCATCGATGCTGCTATTCACAAAAATCCTTCATAAACCTTCGATAATAACTAGTTAATCCAAGGAAACTCTTTATCTCAGTCATTGTCACGGGTCTCTTCCAACTGTTCACCGCTTCAATCTTAGTTGGATCTACTGACAACCCTTTCTCTGAGACTACGTGACTAAGAAACTTCACTTTCTTCTTCCAGAAATGACACTTCAAAAACTTTGCCTCCAGCTGATGCTGCCTCAGCATCTCAACCACCACTCTAAGAAAAACTTCATGCTCTCTTTCATCATTAGAGTATATCAGAATATCATCTATGAAAACCAATACGAACCTATCCAAGTGCTCTCAGAAAACTCGGTTCATCAAATCCATAAAGAATGCTGGTACATTAGCCAATTCGAATGGTATAACTGACCATTCGTACGTTTCATATTTGGTCCTAAACGCTGTCAAAGGTATACTATCCTCTACTACTCGGAGTTGATGGAAACCCGTTGCCAAATCTAATTGAGAAAATAACTTGGCTCCACTCAACTGGTCGATCAAATCTTCAATTTTCGACAATGGATATCGATTCTTATCGTCTTCTCATTCAACTGACGATAATCGATACACAACCTTAACGTTCCGTTTAGCTTCTTAGCAAATACTTCAACTGCACCCCAAGGCGAACTACTCGACCTGATAAAACTCTTTCCTTCGAAATCCACCAACTTCACCTTCAACTTCCTCTTTTCTTTAGGGGTCATGTTGCTTGGCAGCCTACTCACTGATTCTTCTCCCGGAACCAAATCTATCCGAAACTCAATAGGTAGTTTCGGTGGCAATCCAACTACTTCTCAAAACATCTGCAAATTCTCTAACCATGAAAACTCTATTTAGCTTATTTTCCAATTCCATAACATCCAACAAAGCATTCACCTCATTGCTAGAACCTTCTACGCTATAAACAAAGCTGTTGCTACAATCAGGGTGTCTAGGAGAGATTTTCCTATCCTGGTAAAGTATCCTAGCATCGTACTCACTTAACCAGTCCATTCCAAGAGTAATATCAAACCCCACAAAATCAAACACATGAAAACTGCAAACAAAAGTATGACCTAACAAGTCAAACTTTAACTGGTCACATCTCAACCCTAGAGTTGCATACCCTCCTATTGGATTCACGACCCGTAAGGAAGTAACTAGATATGTGGGTTTTAGGTTAAGCTTATCTACCAAACATCTAGATATAAAAGAATGCGATGCACCATTATCGAATAGAATGCTAATGGACATACCATAAATCTGAAGTGTACCTTCCAAATCTGCCTTTCCCTTCCCCTGAGCTGTCAGCTTCGAAGTAGCAGGCTCCAATGCGTATACCTTGCCATTTCCATCCTTAACGGGCTCGTTGCATTAATTCTTATAGTGGCCTATCTAATCGCAGTTGAAGCACCTACTGTTCTTCTTCCCTATCACTTCTTTCGCCTTTCCAGTAAGACACTCATTGGAAAAATGGCCCTTCTTGTTGCTCTTAAAACAGACCACCTCAGACTTCCCCTTCTTGGCTGCTCCACCCTTCTTAACGCCCTTCTTATGGAATAACTTCCACTTTTGGCCTTCCCCAACCTAGGCCTCTTTTGCCTTATTCTTCTCCTGACAAGTAAGCATCTCCTCATGTCTCAAAGCCATCTCCATAAACCCATCACAAGGATCTCTAATATGCGATAAGGTAGCCCTGGCAAACTCAGGCTTCAACTGATAAACTTCTCATTCCTCTTCATCACTATATCAACAGTGGTATAACCATATCTAGCCAACTTTTCAAACCTGCTGGTATATTCTAGAACAGTCATCTCTCCTTAGTCTAGCTCAGCAAACTTCAGGATCAAAACAGACTATGCCATCACTGACATGAACCTCTCCTGGAACCTCCGTTTAAACTCTTCCCATGTCATAGTCTCCTCATCCCCTGCCATAGTCACAGTATTCCACAAAAATAAAGCTGCTCCCTGAAGCTGTCTTGATGACAACCTCCTCCTATGCTCATCATTGATCCCTAAATCTGCAAATATTCTCTCGCAGCGTAGCAACCAATTTTCCACCTCGATAGCATCCTCAATTCCAATAAATAGCTTTCCTCCAAGTCTAACACAATCTCTACTTAGAACGGCATAATTGTTGATTATCGGAGCTTCCTGAACTCCTCCTCCCACCACTCTAGTAGCAACACCCTCTTGCATCATATTCACGAAAAACTGATACATAGCTTCCATTCGAACCTGCGGGACTTTAACACCTACATTCTTTGCTTGTGCCTGACCGTAGGTCCTCCTCACATTAGGTCTGGCATTCCCATCGGTACCCTCTCCTCCTGGGTTAACTCTTCATTTTTGACCATCCATATCTGTATTCAAACCTCATAAGACATAGAAAATAACCTAACAAAGATAGGAGACTAGAGATAAAGCGTATACTTATATAAAACAAATACAATTATGTTACTATAGCGTTATCCCATACCCCGATCTTACTCTAATTGCTTAGGATTATGTCTTAAAAAAAATTTAGTTTAAATTTTTCCATAAACCTATTCTTTGATACCATCAAGTTGCAATATCCATATCTGGAGGCTAAAAGCTGAGTGCTGCAGATGTTGCAGTCAGTTATAGTATTAATTTTTTCGTTGTAAAATACGGTAATGCTAATGGTATCCATAATATTAAAAGCAATTGGATATGAACAAAATCACGGATTTCAAAAGATGATATTTTACTGATTATATTTCAAAACAATAATTCATATCCAAGTTACATAATCCCTTAAAGTTTCCCAAATAGTGATCAAATATATCAATTACAAAATACGCCAAAAGTGACATATGACGATACCCCTTTGGTTGATCAGAGTCAATATGGTCATGTCTGACTTAATATACATTGATGAATAAAAGAAAAATAACTATAACTCCTAATTAGCTATCCGTCGGCCACCGGCTCATCTTCAAAAGCTTTACTCATCAAAATTGAAACTTGTAAACCTCAACACTCAGCCTACTCATATCAATTTTGAGCACCCGATTGTTTAAGGGGAAACAAAAACTTCTAATCAGACATAAAGCCTAGTGTGAATAATACTGTTACATCTTGGATATATTATGTTAAGTGAGACCACGCCGCTTCTTTCCCCTCACTAACACCCTTTTAAAACGTATATTTTGCAAATCTTTTCCTACAACCAAAACTGGTTAAAATCTGAAAAGCATCATTATGTAAACATACATATCAGGTAATAAATGAACTATCTGTTCAAAAACTAGTTTTGTTTAGCTAACTATTAACCTTTGGCTAACTCAGGCCTATCGGACAATATTTAAAAATTTATCTAACATATGTTAGACACTCTTCTTCTTGACGGTCTGTCCTTAACTATCTGTTAAATAATTCTCTTCTGGACGATCTGTCTGCAACTTAACACCTCCTAGGGTCAGTTGATTCTAATGGTTTTGGGGGCTCACCAATAAACTATCTATATACAAACATATATTCCTTCTGTGTGTAATCATAATTTTAGTCTTACCTATGACAAAGTCCTACACACTGGAATTTTGGACAAAATTAGTTGGGGCTATTAGCTAACGTATGAGGGCATGATACTATACTAGTCCCATCTTGTATTCTAATATCTGAGTCATTTTACTTAGAAAACCCTTCCCATAATTTTCCTTGAAAACCTTTTCAAAAAGATTTAAAACCCTTAAATCAAACTCAAATAAGAAAAATATATAATCTCTATACTTTAGTAAAAATTACCTTGCCATGTTATACACACACACTCTTCCCAAATCTTAGTTGATGAAAACATTTAAATATTTGATAGTACACCTTCTGAATCCATTGAAAGTATCCCTTTCGAAACCATTGAAAGTACCTCTTTCTAAACCAAGTAAAACCCTTTACTTAATCTAAGCTGAAAGGTCAAAACCTTCCATTCGAAACCATTCTCAAAACCTTTTCAAAACCACTGGAAAACCTTTCTTTTGAAAGCTTCAAAACCTTAGATATCCTTTTCTTAAAACCTTTAAACATTTCCTTTCGAAACCTTTGGAAAACCTTTCCTTTAATCCTTTCAAAACAACCAGAAAAACCTTTTCTTTCTACTCCTTCGAGACCATTAGGGAACCACTCCTTCGAAAACTTTCTTAAAAACCTTTCAAAAGCGTCAAACCTTTGTAAATACAAACCATTCGAAAGCACTTGGGTTCAATTAAAAACGTGTTGAAAAACACCTTTCCAAACCATTTAAACCATCTCTTTCGAAACATTTGAAAACCGCCTCGGTCGAAATCATTTGGATTATGCCTTCAAGTAGAGCAAAAGGATCAGAAACCCACTAAAGTCGAATACATTCCTTTCAAATCATTCCTAAGTAAAAAAGTGATGGTGTCGAAGCCATCCCTTCGAAAGCATTGGAGAAGTGGTAAACTTTAAAATGCAAAGAATCCTTTCGAAACCAATCTGGGTCGAAAGGTAAGCAGTCATGAATTTCGACTCAGTCGAAAGAAATTATTTAAAAGAAAAGGCACAACCCAATTGAAACCATTTCTTTAAATCCATTTGAACTAGTCAAAAGCTAACCAAGTCGAAAGCTTCTTAGTCAAAAGCAAGCATGCAGATTTCCATTTAAAAACAAAGTAATGCCTCCATCCCTTCGGAACCCCTGGTTTTGACTCTATACCTTCCACCTACATCCATTTCATTATGTACTAGTTCCCTGATACCATGTGCATTGGTTTCAACAGTGTTGGAGGCGAAGGTAAGGAAGTGGAACCTAGTGCCGAAGCATCGAAACTATTTAAAACATGTTGATTAGTCCTTATTAAATTATTACTTTGTACCTAACCTGCCTTGTTTGTCAAATTGTGATTGGTTGCAAGTTTCTCTTTTCTAAAAGTACTACCGACTTTTTAGAAATAACAATTTTGTTTATTTATAAAAAAAACCCCTTCACCTTTCACAAATATATAAAACATTTAAGTCCCATACCTTAAATAATTTTATATGCCCATTAAAACACATAGAAAAATTCTACAAAATTACAAAAATCACTTTTCATATATTTTCTAGCATATATAAATTTTGTATCCAAATCATTAATTATTTAAACATAAATAATTTGTTACCTAAAATAAAATTTTCTTCACTAGAAAATTTATATAAATTCCATATAAATTCTAAAAATTGAAATCCATCTCTAAAATATTATTTTTGGTCTATACAAAAATTCACAGGGCATTTGGTTGTCATTTAATAGGGTTCTCACATTAAAACGTATCATAAAATCAATATGAACATGCATAAATCATCAACAAGTATATAATATAATTCCGTCATTCAAAAACATGGCAAAACTTTGCAAATAGGTTCGGATTTCCTTTTAAAACCGAAAACAAAACAAATAAGAGATGTAAACACTATTCACCTTATCTTAAGAGATTAAGGATGTGAGATTTGAATGAATTTAATGTTGATTAAGCTTCCTCTTTATCTTTCTTTCCCGTGCTCTTGTTATTGGTGGCCGACCATAGGCTTTTAAATTCTAAAAAATGAAAATGAATGTGTATAGAGATACACGATAGTTTTATGGGTATAGGAATGATCTCTTTCCTATTTTACCCCTCCTCTACTTTATTTTAAACCCCTCTTTTAATTCATTGGTTAAATGGCAAGGTTTCCCCTTAATTAAAATCAAATCCCAATCCTCTAATCAACACATTATTTTATTTTATTTTATTTAACTACTTAACTATCCTAAATAATGTTACCAAAAAGATGGGGTGTTACACGATGATTCAGAGACTAGTAAATCTACTGGATTGGAAATCAATGCAAGGAGAAAATCTCATCATTTCCAGGTGCACTTTAAGGAATTGGGTGCAATATAGATTTCTAACCAATATACAATTATTAATGTTTAGATATAATGTTTATATTATATACATATATTATATTGTTAGTTAGGTGATTCTGATATACAAATATATTATCATAATTAGATTGGTTGTATGTTTTATTTACCTATATATATAGTTCATGCATTTTCCTATAATGGTACGACTTAACAATTAAAAAAAAATATTTTTAATTTTGATAATATATATTAATTATATATATAAATATATACATTTATTGTTTATAATTTAAATATTACATGATACTTTGTACAAATATAGCTATAAATTTTATACATAAGGTCTTATAGATATACTATATTTGGCAGTAATAAAATAATATATATATATATATTATTTAAATATTAATTAAATCATTTATTCACATAAATTAATTATAATAATATATATATCATATAAATTATATATTATTTTATATAAAATTGGATTAACACAAAATACATGCTCGGTAGAAAAATAAAAAAATATTATTAAAAATATTTTAAATAAAATCCAAAAATTAATAATTAGTTTTACAGTTATATTAAATTATAAAATTATGTAATAAATATTCAAAGTACAAAATACCATTTAGAATTTGACTAAAAATTTAAATTTATGAATTAAGTTTCAAAATATATTTTCATTAATATTTTAAAATTAACATGTGTAAAAATTAATAAAATATTTTTTTAAAATTAAAAAAAATTAAATTTGAGCTGTGCGTATGAATAAGTCAACACATTTTTTATCAAAAATACTTTTATGTATTTTGAGCCATGCGCATGAATAAGCCAATGCATTTTTCATCAAAAATATATTTATGTATTTCGAGCCATGCACATGAATATGTATATATTATTTTTGACTTTAAAAAAATAGAAAAATTATTATATTTAATTTATTTTATAAATGATTTAAATGTATTCATATAGTATAAATATATATGTAATGTTGATATTTCATAAGTATGTTTATACCCACACACAAAGTTATTGAAATAAAATATAACACACACACACACACACACACATATATATATAATATTTCATGTATATACATATAAACTATATAAACATACATTCATACGATATATTGTATTTAGATGAGCTAGTATGTCTATTGCGATATATATCCCAACACATATACATGGGCGTATTATACCTTGCATGGATCGATTTGTAGCACATACGCACAATAAATGTGTATATGATAATATATAATATAAATTAAATTATACAAAATTATTTTATAAATATAAATAAAATAAATATTTTATTTAAAAGATATTTAGAAATATTCTAAATAAATTAGACTTCATAGGCCTAATAAAGATCCAAAATAGTATTAAAAAATTGGAATTCATCCAATTACTTCCGCTACAGCCTACCTCAGTTCCAACAACGGTATTGGAGCCCAATTGCCTACACGGTCTAAGTTAGTCATGTTTTGATTAACTATTAAGCTCACAACCTGAATAGTAGGGTGTTTGGTGTCGATGGATTAGGTTTGGATAATCAAGTGCTCTACCCTATTTGGCTAACGGCCTGGCCCAAACAGATATATGCCCAAAAGCTTTCCCTTAATAGAAGAGGCCCTACTTGAATTGGGACATAGGCTTATTTTCAAAATTGTTAGAAAATCAAAATATAAGATTTTAAATTTAAAAGTTAAATTTTATATAAGATGTACACATGTTATAAAAGTTATGATATAATAAAAATTTCAAAATATTTGTAAAATAGTATAAATTAATTTCAAAATTTTTGAATTTATTAATAAGCTTAATAAAATTATTAAATAAATTAATTACGTTAATTAATAAAAATGTAAACATGTATTACATATTTTGATATATGTATTGTTGTTTTAAAATGTTTAAAATAACATATACATGTATGTATATAAATGGATTTTTTAAATAATATAATTTAAATAAAATTATTTAATTAAATAAATTAATTAAAAGGTTAATTAACTATAAAATAAACATATCTATATATGATACATATGTTATACTATAAAGGTTAGAGCATATATTAAAGATAAATGTAATATTGAATTAACATAAAAACAATTAAAATGTTAATTAAATAAAATTAATCAAATAAGAAATGATTAGTATAATATTATACATGAAACTACTATATAGCTAATATGGAATATAAAAGTTATATAATAATAAAAATTATACATTGTAAAAGTATAAATTAAAGGTGGTACAATAAGAAACCCTAAATAGACTTAAGGAATAAATACATATGTATGTATACCGTGATTTCTGATGTCTTTAACACTTGAATCAAGAGGGTATTTCGTAAAAAAAATATTATTCCGTAAGTCGATATCACTCAATATAATATGTTGAAAACTATGAATCTTCAATATAATGCTTTCCTCTATTAAATATATATTAATAAATTACTTGCATACTTCTTTGTTGTTGACAAACTCAAGCTGTAGTATTATAACTGTACTAAATAGACGAAGTAAGATAACTATATGTATTTGTTGAGCAAACTCAAGGTACATATATTACACTTAGGCCGTCGCAATATGGTATGTACAAGCAATAATTTCGCTTTTATTTATTAAGCAAACTCATGTTCGAAGTGAAAGTAGGACAAGGTACCAAGGGTTAGGAGTTGTATACGATACAACTGATAAGAAGTTAACGAATATCCATGGAGCTATGACTTGTTGAGCAAACTCAAGGTCAGAATTCCAAGACGAACGAGTCCTAAAACCCACTAATGAAATCGAAAGACTTTTATGTTTCGACATAGGGTTTGGTAAAATATAAAAGACTAGTGGGAGCCTTATTTAAAAAAAATGAAATGATAACATTTGACCTTTCCAATATTGTAATAACATATGTTGTATAGTGTTATAATAATCTGCATTGATAAATTTTACATTTAATATGATTGATAAAATGTTTATCACTTAAAATATACAAATGAACCGAACTAAAGGTCGACGGATAGAAATAGATTATATACTTACTAATAAATGCTTATTACATGTTAACTTTTCAACACCCATACAAGCGCCTCATTTAACAACAATAAAATACTTCGTAATTTGGTCATTTTCATATTTATTTAGTCAAGACTGTGTACTGCATTCTATGATTTCTAAACTCAAAAGCAATTCAAGACTATGGATAATTCATTTACATGTTATATGATGAACGGTCCTAACTTCTAGTGCATGATACTTCGATGAGATTATTTCATTTGAATCAAACAAATAAACCTTACTGTAAGATCGAGCATTTAATTTGACTAATTATAATAAAAATAGTATTGTGTTAAGTGGAACACAAGACCAAAACTATAATACAGATCTAAGAACTCGATCATTGAAATATTAGTTTGATCAGTTTACGTAAGATGCATCATATTTGGTGTCCTTAAATGTTAAGGATAATCGTATGCATTTTTGTAAAGAGTTTGTTATATTATTATGGTAAGGGATTCTTTTTGAATGGTTTGACCATTTAGAAAAAATATTGAATATATAAGGGTAGATGTGATTTAAGATACAGTTGGGATGAAGGGAGTGAGTAGTCACTTCTGCTTCATAAAAAACATCCAAAATGAGAACTATAATAATAATAATAATTGATATCTCACATTGGAATAAGAAATACGGTTTCAATTCAAAATGCATTTTCATATAGAAAATTGTTTTGTATGAGATTTACTTATTCGAGTTGAAGATGTTTGATCAAAGAACTCTTCACTGTAAACTAGTTGTAGTATATGAAATAAATAGTTTATATTAAGTGAATGATGGACCTTCTACTGCTCTGTAACTCTTATTGATTAAATTAGGTTACAAAATTGTTTTCATAAAACATACTGCATTATTTATAAAATAATGATTGTTTTTCGTGTCTACTGAAAAATAGACATAACTATATTTAATGTGAATATAATAAATATTTGTTACAAAATAAAACTATAATGTTGTATTCGATTTCATAACAAAAGTGACGCAATGGATAATACTGAGGTATCTAAATCATTTGCAATTATTTTAGAGTTATATACTAAGCCATAATATAGAGAAATAATTTTATTTTTATAGGTTATGATTCATATGATATTGGTTAATTATATCACAAACAATTATGGGTTATGCACCCATATAGTAGGAACATCATAAGAGTTGACGAACTCTTCAAATTGATACATATAGATGAACGAAATAATAAGTCTATTAACACCAAAACGGTTTCACGTGCTTTGTCATATTCATCGATGAATTATCATAGACATGTACATGTGCATTTGACATAACTGTATAAGTCTTTGATAAGCCCATAGAATATAAAATGGAAGTAAATAATAAAACGTATGACAGAAATGATATGGTTTAATTAAATCGGTGAGTATATTGGAAAGAATTTCATATGTTCCTAATATGAATAAAGGTTCGGTCTCAAAGGTCACTCCTCCCTGTGATGCAAAATGATGTATTAATAAGGAGTAATCGAACTTTGTTCGATAAAACATGATTAATGTGAGTGAATTTGAGTAAAATTCTTTCTATAATGTATCTACTTAAGAGCAGTACACAAGATTAAAATTAATATCATCCAAAGAATAATTTACAAAACTATATGAGATAAGGATTTATAAGAAACCTCTATAAGTAGGACAAGGAGTTGGCAAGTTTTGTGAGTCAAAAGTCTACACATAATAATCATATGTAAGGTATCTTGTATGAATTGTTCCAAGAGAATTATCGAACCGATAGTCGTTAGAAGATTAATTTATGTTGTGAACATAAATATATTATCAACTAATGCAAAATCAGTTTTACATAAAGCAATTCATAAAATGCTTATGAATACCCGTTTTGTTGCATTGAGAAACAACTGTTGTTTCAAGAAACACCAACTTTATAGCGAAGGAATTTCTTCAAGAAATTACTGGTATAAAATGAATTTGGGTATGATCCAATGATAAAACCAATTGCAAGGGATTAAATTAAATTGAATGAAGCTAAATGAACACAATACACTAGAATGTTTAATGAGTATTCTTTTATGTTAAAGAGAAATGGTAAGTTCTTTATCAATATCAAGAATAAATAATCCTTGGTTGTTCAATTAAACCATTAAACCATACGGAAGTTCTATCGGTTTAGAAAACCGTCGAACGAATTTAAATAAAAAATTAACCACAAGCGCACGGTGTACGAATGTAGCACATGACGAATACGGGTCGATCCGTAGGGAATTGATGATTTTAAAATTCTATTCAATCAAATTAAACCAAAGTCGAGAGAATGATTAACTAAAAAAGGAGAAAAATGACAAAAGAAAATAGATAAAAATATGAGAGTGTTAAGACAATTTAGAGGCAACTTCCACTCTCTAGATCACATAAATCAACAAAATGAACTTATGATCTCTCTTTTCTTTGTCATTGGTTAGCTTAATTGATGTGCTTATCATAAGTATGGCCTATTTGTGCTATTAATTAGCTCAACATAAGCCATCAAACTATAGCACATCCCTTAAACCATTTACTAACTCACATGAAAAATGATAACAAAGTTGAAAGCAAAATTTATTTTAAGTATGGCCTATTAACTATTAATTAGAAATATAGACCATCAAATTTTAATCTCAACATTCACTTTATTACCATCATCATATGTAGATGAAGAGGTAATTTGTGTTAGTGATTGTTTAAGTATAGCCTATTTGGTGTCAACAACATAGGCTATCAAATTCAAAGCAAAAACAACAAGTTAATCACTTCATACATTCTCATTAAAGCACCAAAAGAGAGTATAAAACATCAAAATGTTGAAGCTACATGATTAGAGGCTTCATTACCCCTAAATTGAAGGGATTAGCCTCTCATTTGTGTTATCCTATCAACACAAGTAGCATGCAACATGAAAGCAAAAAGAAAGAAAAAAGAATGCTAATGGAAAAGAGATCTATTCTATTTGCATCAAAGAAAAAGAGATCTACACTACAACATGAATATAAATGAACATGAAAAGGAAAGAGCATGTATTAAATTGCATAAAAAAAGAGTACATAAAATAAAATGGCTAAGTAGCCATGAAAAGAGAAAGAGGAGCTTTTCTTTTATTTTTGATCTAAACTAAACTAAAGAGAAGGAGACCTAAGAGAGACTAAGAGAAGAGAGGTGCCTAAGGAAGAGGGTTACATGAAACATAAGGGGTATTTATACAAGTTAGAAACCCTAATGCATATTTTTGGGGAGTACCCAAAATGCCCTTGGAGGAAGTGTGGTGGCAAATGTTTGCACAAAAAATGGACAAACACCTCAAAGTCGTATGATTTAGTTGATTTTATGTTGTTCTTAGCGGTTTGGGTGATTTATGCAAATATATAAAAAAACAGGGGCTAAACTGTAAAAGACACGCAGATTTATAGTGGTTCGGCCAGAACATGCCTACATCCACTTTATATGTCATTCTCTCTTTTCTTTCAGATTACAAGTACAAAGCTTTGTATACAAGTATATGAAAGTTGTTTGAAAGTTCCTTCCGTGCTTGAGCTCTCAAACTTATCTGCCATTGTTGTACCCCTGCCCCTCTATTTATAGAGTGAGGCTGGGGGCAGGGGTCTTGGATGTATATAGTTGCTGGTGGGCCTGGGCTGAAGTGATCTTGGCCTGACATATTTGGTTCGGCGGAGTTGGTTCGGTCGTGCTTGGAGTGGTTGGTCCGGAGGTTCATTTGGCAGTGGGTGAATAGATGTTTGGTTCGGCATGGAAGTGGAGAGATGGTTCGGCATGGAGGAGAGGGCTTCTGGATCGGTGGCTTGGAGATGAGTTGTTCGGCAGTGAGTTGGCTCGGCGAGGCCTTGGTTCGGTGGCACGGGAAGAGAGGTTGGTTCGGTGAGCATGGAGTGGAGACGGTCCGGTGGGAGTTTAGTTGGTTCGGTGGTGCATTGGTTCGGTCATGAGGTGGTTCGGTAGTAGAGGAGAAACACTTGGTTCGGCCTGTAGGGAGCTTGGTCCGGTGTGGCTGGTTCGGTGGTTGATGGTCCGGTTGGGAGATGGAGTTGGACCGGTGATGCCCTGGTTCGGCTAGGGATGGATTTGGTCGGTGGTGAAAATTCGTCCAACACTTGCCCCCCAAAGTAGGGCATATGTTTAACATGTGTCGTGCTTTGTTTTGATTTAACGACCATATTCGTCCTGAGAGCCGAACCGGCTGGTCCGGTTATCCAACCTTCCCCTATAAGTATGGGCCTAGGGCTTCTTCTATTCCCTACCGAACGAGCTATCCGGATCAGAACTTCCTGCCGAACCAATCAGTGAATCTGCCGAATCAGGTGACTGCCGAATGTCTTCTTCGATTTACTTCATTTTACCGAATGAACTAAAAGAGTTTAATACCAAATTTACCTTGTACCGAGAATGCCGAATGAACCTTATACTGAGAATGCCGAATGGACCCTGGTATTGGGAATGCCGAATGAACACTTGTATTTGAATCATGAGTGAAATCCCGGACTTATATACACTTGCTTGCTTATATTTCCATACTCCTTGTACTAACAACATGTCTTTCGCTTTTGTGTATGCAGATAAAATGTCTCAAAAAGTGGAAACCCGATCCGATAAACGGAAGTCCGAGGACAGAGAAGAGTCCTCCATAGTGCCCCCAGTTCGGGTCGAACGTCCTGTGCCTGCTCCGAGATCGCTAGTAGACGGGTATGGCCCCCAGGAGCTCTTGAATTCCCCACCCGATTGTTTTCCTAGCTCCCTCAGGGAGGAGCAGCTTGATGTCATCTCTCGTTCCTTTGGGATTGACAGGGCTCGCATGCTGTTGCTGGGAGAGGGGGTCATGCCATATGACCCTCCTGAAGGATATTTTTCTTACAGCAGATACCACTGTATGTGTGGGGACATTCCTCCGATCAATGCATGGATAGTCAGCTTCCTTACCTATCTGAAGGTGGCCCCTCTCCAGCTCCAGCCCAACTCCTACGCTATTCTGGTGTGCTTATTCGTTATCTTCCAGAGGTGGTATGGGCGCCCTCCTTCTAACCGGGAAATTCGATACTTGTATAATCTGAGAGGCTACAAGAAGGGGTCTCCGTATGTTAGTTTAGAAGCGGCCGTTCCCTTCAATCCGGTCTTGGACTTATACTCAAAGTTCACCATGTTTAAGAAAGAATGGTTTTTTATCAGGGATGATTCTGTCTCCTTCCGCCTCTTCACTTCTGGCTGTAAGTTGAACTTTATTTACAGTTTCTTTGTTCCGACTGCAGTGCTCCTTCTGATATGCTTCTATTTCTTGCTAGCGACAGGTGGCTTTGCAGTCGTAGAGAGTGATTCCCTGGTCCAGATGGCTGCGGAAATAAAGGCCATTTCGGCACAGGACAGGTCGGCTTCTTTCTTGATCAGGAATGCTACTCTCCTGGAGCACAACTTGATCCTGCCACACCAGTCCGTGGTTAAGCAGAGAGACACGGCTGAGGAGAAGGTTGCCAAAGCCAAGGAAGGGGCCACGGTGAAGAGTGGCAAGAGGGAACCTTTTACAAAGCCTCCCGTTGTTGGAGGTAAGAAACTTAAGAAGTTTGATGGTCCCTCTCCTAGTACTTGTCCAATTGCTCCGGGAGTGAAAGATGCGGAGGAAGATAGAGGTGAGGGTGAAGGAGGAGATGGACAGAGCGGTAGTGGCGTTGGTGCCTTAACCTCCGGGCAAGCGGGAGAGATTCATTAGTGGACGGACGATGCTTTCCGTCAAGCTTTTGGGGAGTCGGAGGAAGGATCGGCTTTGGTTGAGAAGGCAAAGGAGGTTGGCATGGCTGGGGCTGGCGCCGATCCATTTTTTGAGAGTTCTTCAGCTAAGACGATTCCAGCGACTCAAGGTGAACTTTTGACTTCTACAGACTCCATTTATGATAGGGACTTAGGAAAATTTTATGGTTCGCTTCCGTCCTGGACTGAGATTCAGGACTTATTGCAGTATCCTACTCCTCCGCAAGGTTTGTATAACAGATGTGCCTTCTCACTCTTTTATCTTAACATATTTCTTGAATTGTGGATCATTGTATGTTCGTAACACTTGGCTTTTATTCCAGGGGCAGGTAAGGCAACCAAGTCATCAGATATCCGGCACCGCCTCGAGCAGCATAAGCTACTCAAAGCTTCTGCCAAACCAAAGCCGCCAACCAGCCGTCCTGGGGATGAAGTTAGATATCGCCCTCTTCTTGGAGTTATTGAAGAAGATATGCAAAGGAGGAAGAGGGGCCGATCTTCGTTTGAACCTTCACTTGGCCCTCAGCCTCCAGTCCAGCCCATCCATGATATTACTGAAGAGGATACTGAGTTTATGCCTTCCCCCCATCCGTCCGAAAATCCAACCGTCACTCCGATAGACCGTCCTGGTTTGGATCGCAACCCATTTGCCGGCCACCCTGATCTGGACCCGAGTTTTCAGGATATCTCTTTTGATGAGGTCACGGGTGAGCATCTTCTTCCCCGCAATCCCATGGTACGGGTGCTTGATGAGGCTAAGTCGTTAGACCTCGATTTGCTTACTACTCGGATTGTGACCATGGGGGATGAGGCCAAGGCAATCATCGATCGGGTGGCTGAGGAAACCAAGAGGCTAATGGAGCATCACGCTCGACTGGCCAGGGCTGGGGAGGAAATCGGAAGTGCTAACATCCGGTTGCGGCTACAGGTTTCTGACCAGGCCAAACAGCTCGCCGATCAGGCTATCCAGATATCCCAGCACGAGGCGGCCTCTCGACGACTAAAGAAAACCATGTAGGAGGCTAGCAAGGCTGAGTTGCGAAAGATGGAGGCCGCCTGCAAGGAGCGGATTGACATAGCTATTGCTACGGTGGACGAGGTTCGGAGGGCGGATCTCGAGCAGGTAGAGGAGTTATCTGGGAGGCTTGAGGCCATAGAGCTTGCTCAGGCCAGGCTAAAGGAAGAGATGGAGGAAATGAGAAGGTCTCTCCAGGCTGACCGCTTGAGATATCGATCGGAGAGGGATGTTGCCGTCGCCAAGTTGCTGTCCTCCGAGGCTCGGGTGAGGGAGTTTGAGGAGAATGAGGGGACGATGGATGAGATGTTGCAGGATATGTACTTCCGTACCTGGAAGCAGGGTAATCTATCCTGGATGGATGACTATCCCCGGATCATGGGTAGGATATATCTTCGCGCTTTGGAGGAGGCCAAGGCCGATGCGGATAAGGAAGGTGAAGCGGCATTCAGGATGGATATGGTTACCGCCCAGTTCTCAAAGGAGGAGAAGATAGCGGTGAACGAGGGGATGCGGCTACTTGCTGCGGAGGAAGCCGATGTGCAGTTGGGAGATGAGGACCAAGAAGCGGGTGTTGGTGAGTTTTCCCTTTTGTTTCTCTTTTCTCGTTAGGTTTTCATAACCTGATCGTTTACTGTTTATTTAATGGATTCCTCTTCTGAATTAGCTGGTGGGACTTCTGATAAGCATGCTGGGAGCTCCGACCCTACGGCTAAGTAGGTTTGGAGAGTTGGTAGGATGAGGGTGAGGTGCAGACGCAGCTGATTCCTTGTCCGGGTTCGGTCACCTTTTGATTCCCTTTTATCGCTGTTTATGTTAGTCCAAAACATTGATGTGACTGTAATAATATTGTTTGTGGTGAATAACTTTATGTAATTTCATAACATAAGCTGATTCCTTTATGTTGGAATGTTATCGCTATTTTGTTGTGCCGTGTGAGTGATGTAACTATGCATGTTACTAGTGACTTGACTGTGTCTGATGCCAAGTTTTTTGCTTAAAGTATAATTTTCTCATTTTGCAACGTAAATGTGATGTGTGAATATGAACTGCAGCTATGCATTAATGTATAAAAGTAGAAGGTACCGCCCTTCATGTTTTGGCTGTGGACGGCAACTTTGCGCGCCCTGTAAGACTAAGCACAGAATGCTGTTGAGTGTCTCGTCATCCGATTGTAAGTTTCTGTTCCCATTAGCGAGCGTTCCCTATTTCATATCCTGTACTTTCAAGCACCGTTACGGAGAATAGGAGAAAAGTTTTAAATGAAATGAAAATATAGGAAAAGTAAAACTTCCAGTCACGGAAGGCCGTCGATGTGCTTAAGTTCGTGGCAAACGGGTTTTGTAGTCACTTTCCCTAGCTGTGGGTCTTGGAGACATTTGTCACCCATCTTACGCCTCTGCGGGGAGTTTTCTTTTTTACCACAGCTGCACTTAAGACACATCGGAGCCGATCGCGCACAGTAACTACCGGGGCCATTATGGCCCTTAATCGCAGGTATTATTCGATTTACTGTGGCCGGCTAGCGTGGGGGCCGATCGTCAACTGTGAACTTCCCCTGGCTGGCCACACCTTATGTTGGGGCTTATGATCGGTTCATAGGTACCGACGAGCCGAATCGCTGTAATGAGCTGCCATGGCATAATTGGCCTTCTTTGTGGCTTATACTTGGCTTATTACAGTCGGTTTTAAGGGCCGAGGCAAACAATGAGTTAACTCGCGGTAGAGGGATACCGGAGCAAAGTGTCTCATTGGCGAGGGCATAGGATCGTAGCGTACCTGTTAGATTTTGTCCAGGTGGAGTTGTGTTGTGAAGTTCTGAATTGAAATGTCATCTGCAAAGGATTTTGTTCAACAGCAAAGGATAAAGCTTAACAAGTAGCCAAGATATAAAGGAACAAGTTAACAAGAGCCAAGTTTTTTAAAGTGGTTCGGCACGAAAATGACTACGTCCACTGATTCTCTTTGTTAATTCACTTCATATGGGCAGTACAAGTTAAGAAAAGTATCGACGGAGGTGTCGGATGTTCCATGCCTTCTGGAACACCTCTCCGTCCACTGTTGACAAAATATAAGCTCCGTTGTGGAGATCTTTATGAATTACATATGGTCCGTCCCAGATTGGATCCAGCGCTCCTGGGCGTGGAAAGATTCGCTTGAGGACAAGATCCCCTTCTTGTAAGCTGCGATGTTTGACTTTGGAGTTGTATAGTGCTGCCACTTTTTGTCTGTGAGCTGCTGCTTTGAGTGCTGCATCATTTCTTCTCTCCTCAATTAGATCCAAAGACATGTGGAGGAGTTCTTCGTTTTCTTTGGGGTTGTAGTGGATCCTACGATGGGAAGGTACAATAGTTTCAACTGGGAGCATGGCCTCTGATCCGTATGCCAAAGAGAACGGGGTATGCCCTGTTGATGTTCTGAAAGAAGTGCGATAGGCCCATAGTGCTGTAGGAAGTTCGTCCACCCAAGCGCCTTTTGACTTTTCAAGCTTCTTCTTGATTAGAGTCTTGATAATCTTGTTGACAGCTTCGACTTGTCCATTTGCCTGGGGATAAGCTACGGATGAGAAGCCCTTATGAATTCCGTGCTCTTGGCACCAGTCGGCAAATTCCTCGCTGTCAAATTGAAGCCCGTTGTCTGATATGATTCTGAGTGGAACCCCGTACCTGCACAGAACGTTTTTGATCAAGAAGTTGATAACTTTAGTTGAAGATATTTTATTCAAAGGCTCTGCTTCCACCCATTTGGTGAAATAGTCAACTGCCACTATAGCATGTCTCGTCCCGCCTCGGCCCATCGGCAGTTCGCCAATTAAGTCAATTCCCCATATTGCGAAGGGCTGGTCATCTGAGTAATTTCATTGGTTGGTAGTCGAGGAATCTTAGCAAATTTCTGACATCTGTCGCATCTTCTGACGAGGTCTAAAGCATCTTTGTTTAAAGTGGGCCAGAAATACCCATATCGGAGTATCTTTTTTGCTAGGGTTTTCCCTCCGGTGTGGTCTCCACAACTTTCCTGATGGATATTGGATAGAATTTTCTTGGCTTCTCTTCCAGCAACGCACCTCAATAAGGGGTTAGAGAAGTCGCGCCGATAGAGGATGCCTTCTTGCATTGTGTAGGGGGAAGCTTTCCTTAGAATTTTCTTAATTTCATTTCGCCCGTCGGGTAGGGTGCCGTTCTGTAAGTATTCTTGGATAGGGGTCATCCATGTTTCTTCTTCGGTTGCAGCTATCAGATTTACTTGCTCGAAACTTGGTGCCAGCTGTTTTGAGATGGTTAATGCTCCGAAAATAGTGATGTTCTTCATGCTAGCTTGCTTTGCTAGTTCGTCGGCCTCTTGATTCTCTTCTCGGGGAATGTGTTAGATTAAATAGTGATCTAATTGATTAAGCAGTAGCCTGGTCTTCTTTAGATACGCTGTGAGTCATTCTCCTCGAGTCTGGAATTCTCCCAGTATTTGATTTACAATAAGTTGAGAATCACTATGGAGACATAAAGAACTGACTCCAATTTCCAGTGCAAGTTCTAATCCGGCTATCACTGCTTCGTATTCTGCGTCATTGTTGGTGGCAGCGAATTCCAATCTTAGGGCGTAGTGCAGCTTCTTTCCCCTGGGGGTGATTATCACAACACCTGCCCCCGAGCCTTGTTCGTTCGATGCTCCATCTACGAAGAGATTCCACTTGATATCTTCTGCTACTTCAGATTGGTCCTTACCTTCTCTAGTAGTGAATTCGGCAATGAAATCAGCTATGGCTTGCCCCTTGATAGCGGTGCGAGGATGGTAAGTGATATCATATTGACTTAGTTCGATGCACCACTTAAGTAATCGCCCAGAAGTGTCGGGGCGATGGAGCACTTGCCTTAGCGGTTGATCGGTTAAAACTCTGATGGAATGAGACTGGAAATAGTGTCGCAGTTTTCGCAACGTGATAAGCAAACAGTATGCTAGCTTTTCAAGTTTAGGGTATCTGACTTCTGCCCCTGTGAATCTCTTGCTTACAAAGTATACGGGTCGCTGTGCGCGGTTGTCTTCTCTTACCAAAGCGGCGCTCAAAGCGTGGGATGATACAGCAAGGTATAGGTATAGTTCCTCGCCTTCATTTGGAGTTGAAAGTACCGGTGGTCTCAGGAGGTGTCCGATTAAGTTAAGGAAGGCTGTCGAGCATTCGTCAGTCCATTCGAACTTTCCTTTGTCTTTCTTTAGAGCTTCGAAGAAAGGGATGCATTTGTCGGCTGCTTTAGAGATGAACCTACTCAGGGCGGCCACTTTCCCGTTTAGGCTTTGCATCTCTCTTCGAGTAGATGGTGTCTTGATATCTTGTAAAGCTCGGACTTGTTCGGGGTTTGCTTCAATCCCCCTGGCATGAACGATGAATCCCAAGAACTTTCCCGATGATACTCCGAAGGAGCACTTTAGAGGGTTCAGCTTCATTCCATTTTGGCGAAGTACTTGAAACATCTCGTCCAGGTGGTTTATATGGTCGTTGGCTTTCCTCGATTTTACCAGCATGTCATCCACATAAACTTCCATAGTTCTTCCTATCAGTTCTGCAAACATCTTGTTGACGAGGCGCTGATAAGTAGCTCCAGCGTTTTTAAGTCCAAATGGCATTACCTTGTAGCAGTACAATCCTCGGTCAGTGATGAAGCTAGTGTGGTCTTGATCGGGGGCGTGCATAGGGATCTGGTTATATCCTGAGTATGCGTCCATAAAGGATAAAAGTTCGTGTCCGGCAGTGCTGTCCACGAGTTGGTCGATTCGGGGGAGTGGGAAGCAGTCTTTCGGGCAAGCGTCATTTAAGTTGGAGAAATCGATGCATGTTCGCCACTTCCCATTAGCTTTCTTTACCAGTACCGGGTTGGCGATCCATTCCGGGTAGATGGCTTCACATATGAAGTCATTGGAAAGTAAGTTCTTTACTTCTTCCTCGAGGGTTGCTGATCGTTCTGCCCCCATACTTCTCTTCTTTTGCTTTACCGGTACCTTGGTAGGATCGATGTTTAGTGCGTGGCATGCTATGTCCGGGAAGATTCCAGTCATATCAGCGTGCGTCCATGCAAATACATCCATGTTGTGGCGAAGAAAATCAATGAGTTGATTCTTTAATTCTCTTTTTAACTAAGATCCGATTCTCAGCAGTTTACTTGGGTTGCGTTTGTCTACAGATACAAATTCCATAGCCTCTACAGGCTCGGCGGTGGCCTCCTCCTCTTTGTCCCTGGGGTCTAATTCATTAAAAGGATCACTGGTATACCGAAGAGGAGGGGCTTTCTTTAGTTGCTATGCTTCCAAGCTTTTCATGCAGAGAATAGTCTCTGCATTTTTCCCTTTATCTCTCCTGCGATTATTGCGAAGTTCGGTTACATATCAGTCCCGAGCGGCGTCTTGATCCCCTTCTACTTCTCCCACTCCATTATCCGTTGGGAACTTCATCTTCAGGCACCATGGGGCGAGGACAATTTGGAAGTCGGACAAGGCTGGTCTTCCCAAAAAGGCATTGTAGGCCGAGTGGTTGTCTATTAGCACGAATGTTTGTTTTCGAACGGCGGAGCGGGGATGACTTCCCAATTCAACAAAGAGATCCAATTGTCCGAGGGGCATCTTTGCTTCTCTAGTGAAACCATGTAGAGGTTTGTTGTAGGGAGACACGTCCTTCATTGACAGCTTCATTTTGTCGAAAGCATGCTTGAACAGAATATTCACTGAGTTTCCAGTGTCTACTAAGATTCGAAAAACTTCAGCTGGGCCGAACCAGGCAGAGATGAGCATAGGATCCATATGAGGGTATTGCCTTCCTTCTAGGTCGCGCCCACTGATTGTGATGTCATTATTTTCCCTCCGCTTAGGGTGGCGTTCTTCCATAACAAAATTGACGCAGTCTCCCTCGCTTCTGAGCGAGTTTCCATATCTTTCCATTTCTGCCCAGCTTTTGTCGGCGATGTGTGGCCCTCCTGATATTGTATGGACCACTATCTTCTCTTGGCTGGAACCGCTGATGTTGCGATTTCCTCCGCCTGTCTCTGGGTGGAGCTGCCCTGGGTTTTCCTTGACGGGAGCTGAAGTCCTGTCCTGGCCCTTTACATAGCGTTCCAGCCTCTTTCTCCTGATGTGTTCTTCAATTAGGTCTCGGAGATGGCGACATTCATTGGTATCGTGCCCATGAGACTCGTGGAAACGGCAGAATTTTCCGGACTGGATTGCGCGATCTGACTCTTCCTTGTACGGGGGGCGCTTGTATGTAAGTTCGTCCTGGGTGGCCAGGAAGATGTTCTCGACTGTTTCATTCAAGGGAGTGTAAGCGTCAAATCTTGGTCCTGGTCGGTACAAGCGTTTTTCTCCCTTCTTGCCCCCGCATTGTCTCTGGAGTCGTTTCTCCGAATGTCCTTCGCTGCGGCGGGGGCGTTTCCATGAGCCGTCTTAGCCTGTGGTCCTGTCTGCCTTTCAGTGGCAGCCTCTTCGAGTCTCATGTGCTTCTCAGCTTCATGGAAGAAATCGGGCAAGGTAGCTGGTTTTTCTTTAGTTAGTCTTCTAGCAAACTTGATATTTGGGTGCACACCACTACAGAGGGCCATTAGGGTGAGTTTCTCATCGGCATCTTGGACTGCGGCCGCTGCGGCGTTGAACCGGGTTAGATATTGTTGCAGTGTCTCTCCGGATTTCTGTTTGACAGTAGATAGAGAATAAGCATCCTTGGGTTGTTCCACATGAATGCGGAACTGGCTAATGAACTTTTCTTTCAACATCTCCCATGAGCTGATAGATCCTTGGGGTAGATGGCAGAACCAGGAGGTAGCTAGGTCTGCTAGGAATAGCGGAAAGCATTTACACAACACTCCTTCCGTTGCTCCGCTCATGAGCATATGCTGTGTGTATCTATGCAAGTGTACAACGGGGTCGGAAGTTCCTTTATACGGTTCCATCGTCGGCATTTTCCATTCTCGAGGGGTGATGGCGGTTTCGATGTCGCGGGTGAAAGGGCTGGTTACCCTAGCGCCTATCCCTCGATCCCTTTGCTCCCGTCGGACGCATTCCCTGAATAATTGTGCCATTCTTTCATCAGAATTTGGAGCGGACAAAAATGAGCTTGGTTCTTCCCTGCGGGATCGATCTCGTCCAGATGACCTGTAGGGATGGTATAGTCTATCACTTCTGACGTTATCCAGTGGCTGTCTTTGGCTGCTCGGATGCATGCTAGGACCAGCTACAGTTGGCCCCTGCCTTGATCTTCCCTTGGGGGGTTCTGTTTCGAGCATTTCCATGGGGTCAACCTCGGGCTGGGTTCTAGCTCGGCTCCGTTCAGCGGGGTTTCTATGATTAGGCGGCATGACTGGCTCAGCTGCATCCGACCCTCGCCTGGTGCCTCCCCCATTGGGTTTGGTTCCAAGCGCTTCCTAGAGTCGGAGTTCGGGCTGAGTCCGGGCGCGGCCCCTATCATTATTGTTCCTGTTGATAGCTTCCTCGAAGAGGGAAGACCTTTGTTGTCTCCGAGATCCTCCAGATTGAGACTCACCCCATGATTCAGTGTTGCGATTGGATTCTTTGGCATCCCTTAAGCGTGACATGAGTTGGTTCACCAAAGCTTCTTGTTGGGATGCGAAGCGGTTAGTCACTTCAACCACAACTCTGTCTAGGTCTGCCCTAGTGATTGCTTCCGGTTGTTCTGTGGCAGGGGCTGTCGGGTTTGCTTGATCTACATTTGGCACTGCTGCCGTATTGGGATGGTTCTCTTGATCTGGATCCACTGGATCCGGAATGCTGCTAGTTGCTTGTTCTTTCCATTGTTGGCGTCTTTTCTCGGCCTGGAAGTCATGTTTCCTAGGCAATGAAGGGTGCTATTGGGGAAAGAAGGTTGAATGAGGGAAGCTGAAGCTTCGAGTTCCAAGCTCTCAGTGAAAGCACCAAAAATGTTTGCGCAAAAAATGGACAAACACCTCAAAGTCGTATGATTTAGTTGATTTTATGTTGTTCTTAGCGGTTTGGGTGATTTATGCAAATATATAAAAAACAGGGGCTAAACTGTAAAAGACACGCAGATTTATAGTGGTTCGGCCATAACGTGCCTACGTCCACTTTATATGTCATTCTCTCTTTTCTTTCAGATTACAAGTACAAAGCTTTGTATACAAGTATATGAAAGTTGTTTGAAAGTTCCTTCCGTGCTTGAGCTCTCAAACTTGTCTGCCATTGTTTTGCCCCTGCCCCTCTATTTATAGAGTGAGGCTGGAGGCAGGGGTCTTGGATGTATATAGCTGCTGGTGGGCCTGGGCTGAAGCGATCTTGGCCTGGCATATTTGGTTCGGCGGAGCTTGGTTCGGTCGTGCTTGGAGTGGTTGGTCCGGAGGTTCATTTGGTAGTGGGTGAATAGATGTTTGGTTCGGCATGGAAGTGGAGAGATGGTTCGGCATGGAGGAGAGGGCTTCTGGACCGGTGGCTTGGAGATGAGTTGTTCGGCAGTGAGTTGGCTCGGCGAGGCCTTGGTTCGGTGGCACGGGAAGAGAGGTTGGTTCGGTGAGCATGGAGTGGAGACGGTCCGGTGGGAGTTTAGTTGGTTCAGTGGTGCATTGGTTCGGTCATGAGGTGGTTCGGTAGTAGAGGAGAAACACTTGGTTCGGCCTGTAGGGAGCTTGGTCCGGTGTGGCTGGTTCGGTGGGTTGATGGTCCGGTTCGGAGATGGAGTTGGACCGGTGATGCCCTGGTTCGGCTAGGGATGGATTTGGTCGGTGGTGAAAATTCGTCCAACAGAAAAGTTATCATTAGCTTTAATAATCCTCCACCTAAATGTACATGAAGCTTTAAATGTCTTTTAGTGTGTGCATTAGCCTTTAATTTGTACATTAAGGTAGTGGGTAGGTGGGATCCTCCATGTTCTTCACTTTGAATTATTTCCGTCTTCATTCTTTTGTATCTTCTTTGTACATGCATAGTCCTTCATGAAACCACTTGTAATTGAGTGTAATTTCCTATAAAATAATATAAAATTTCCAATCAAATTAATATATGCACAAAAATGACCATTTTGCCCCTTGATGAAGATGAATATGTGACAATTTCAAATAATATGAATTTTGATTTAAACAAGTTAAAATACCCAATATGATCATTTATTTAATTTAAAAAGAATAAATATGGTGGTAAAAATATGCACATTTACGTGCACATCAAATACCCCCACACTTATCTTTTTATTCGTCCTCGAATAAAGGAAAACTAAGATAAATCCGTTTTCGTAGGAAGCACGATTGCATTGAGCGTATGCAACAAGCCGTTAAACCTCTGGATGTCCATAGTAAGACGAGTGTTGTCTCGTGAGGGTTTTCAGCGGATACTACCCACAAAATCCAAATGCAGGATGAAAATATTTACAAAATACAAGATCTATTTACAAAGAGATGAATGCAAAATTTTGAAAATATTTACAAATGAAGGATTTATTTTTAAATTGACGCGAATCAGTTAAATATAGGTTTTGGTTATTATCTTGAAAATTTATGTCATTTACTCTTCAAAATTTCCAACAAAAATCAAGTTATCATAACAAATAGACAATAGTTTAACTTGTTATTTCGGTTGATAACAAAGTGTAATTATAAAATGGATCCTTAGTTGATTATCAAAGTTTATCAAAGTGGTATTTTCATTTCTTTTCAATAACAAATCAAATCAAATAAGTAAAAATAGTGCTAGGATTTCAATTTCTTACTCTCTCATTATTTGCAAGAATAATTACACACCTAGCTTAGGTAAACTGAGGCCAGATATACCACCCATGCACTGCCTTTCGGGCTTATGTGAGGGGAGTACAGAGCATGGCGAGTGCACACACTTTCATGCATACACTATAGACCATAGGTGGTTTTTATTAAGTCTTTTTTTACATGTGTTCCATACATCATAACCGTGAGGACTTTTAAATGAGTATGAAAGCACATAATCAAAAATTCCAAGTAATCACCCATGCATAATCGTGAGGACTTTTAAATGAGAGTGAATACTTGGATGTTATTATTTTTTATTTTTATACTTTTTTTGAGTGGGAGTTTTGCAAAATCATCTTACCACCATTTAACTTAGAAGACAAAAAAAATGTTATATCTTTTACTTTAAATCAACCACTTTTTAAAGCAAAGATTTTCAATTAGGATGTACTTCATAATTAACACGTATGAATCTTCCTATATACTAGTTAAACCATTATTATTTGTAATCAAACTTCATTTTTATTTTTGTTAGGACCAATAAATTTTCAAAAATTTCAATTTAATAAACCAAAGCCATATATTTATCTTATAGTGTTTCTTTTAAAAATAAATCAAAAGAAAATTTGGTTTTGGGATTTTTTTTAATATTTTTTTTGTTTTTGGGATTTTAAAGAAAAAATAAACCATGAAAAAAATAAAGATGAGTCTCCCCCCTACACTTGAGTTTGACTGTGTCCCCACAGTCAACTCAAGTGAAAGGGATGTTTATTATTATTTACATGAAAACGAACGGTATTTACACAAGATCAGAAAGTATATTGTCAAAAAGTAAATGAAACGGTCTTCCAAAAACCGATTCATTTGTCTTGTTGAGTATACGAGACACAGCTTAAGCTCGAAAAAACAAATCTTAAAAGATTTCGAAGTTGAATGTTGATTTGGAAAAACGAATGTCGTTTTATTGAAAATTGAATGAGTTGTTTTGTTTTCGATGATTTTTAGGGTTGATAAAATAATTGATTGAAATTCAAACATATCATTGAAAACTTCTTCAAAATTATCGATTTCAAAATCAAAGTGGTGATCGAAATCTTCCCCGTCAGAATTTAATGACTCATTTTTGAAAAGTCCATAAAACTCGTGTTCATTAAATTCATCTTCCTTTATTGGATTATCAACAACTTCATCGTATATATCCATTTCAAAATCCAAAGTTGCTGTATTCAAATTTTCAAAATCGAGAAAAGGAAGGTCGAATTTTAAATTTGGCTCCACACCCTGAAAGGAATTGAAATCCAACTCAATTACCGTGTTTCAACAACTTCATTAAGATCACCATTTTCAGTTTCAAAAGTTGTTGTTTGAAAATCGTCGATTGTGGTAAAAGATGGATTATCATTTGACACGTCACATGTTGGAATTTGATTTTGTTTTCCATGTTGTTTCATATATGTTTCAAACAACGAATTCGTGTGATCATCGTAAATTTTGTTCATTTTCTCAACAAAATCCAATTTATAGTTATTAACTTGAGAATTTTCGATTTTGATTCGCTGAGAACAAAAAATTTCACTCATATGGTAATCAAGATTATTCCCATTGCCAAAATTATTTGAAAAGTGGATCACATTTTCGTTTTGATTTTGAAATTCATTTTGGAGTTCAAAATTGAATTGACATGGGTTATCATCGAAATCGTTTGAATTTTGAATCGAATTCAAATTTTGAAATCCTTGACTTGAGTTATTACGCAAATAAAATTACATAAATCATTTATCTCTTGATTTTGTTGTGTAAAGAGTTCAAGTAAAGACGAAATGTTACTTTCAAGAGTTGAGGGTTTTTCATCATTTTGAAAATTTTGTGGTTCAAAACTCAAATTGTTTAAACAATAGTTGTTGTGTAATATCCATAAGAATTTGAAGTGAAATTATATGGATTATATTGATTTTCACAACCATCGTAAAATTCATATGAATACAGAAATTCAGACATTTTCATGAAATTTCTTTTTTTTTGTTTTTTTATAAAGGAAAAATATTTACGAATAGAATTTATTTTTCAAAAGGAAATTGATTTTTTTTTTGTTTTTATTTTTTTTGTTTTTGAAAAAGTTTTATAATTTTTTTTTTGGATTTTTGTTTTTCTATTTTTTTTTGGATTTTTGAAATTTCAAGGAAAAAAGATTTAAAAATTTCAAAGGAAAAGGTTACAATTTTTTTTAGTTTTAGGTTTAGAAATTTTTTGTTTTTTTAAATATGCATGAACTAATGCAACTAAATGAATGCAGTGGTTAATTACAAATGATTTGTCATAAGTTAACTCAAAATTGTATACTCACACATTGACTTAGATAAACAAGATAGTTCTCAGCCAGGTAACGGACATGATTTATCGGTGCACCACGAATCACCGTAGCAATGCAGCCGAAGGTTTAAGTACCTTCAGAGGAACAACCACTATAATATTTACGAATCACCGTAATATTTATAAATAGTTATTACTCTGCCGTAGCCTAAACACCAAGAAATTAAATTATTCAAAGAAGACAAATTGTTAATATACAATTAAGTGTTATCGATGTCTAACCGTTATTATTAAAGATGAAATGCAAAGCAGAACCAACAATGCAAAATAAATAAAAACAAGAGATAAGAGTGTAATTTTTTTTCATTTTCAAGCAAGCAGTTTATTTTGGCAAGCAGAGCAGCAATTTTTAGCAAGCTAATCCCTTCTGTTTTGGCAACCTGAAAGTTAAAAAACAAGATATATATACAATTTTTTTTATAAGATAAAACTAAACTAAAAGAAAACAAATCGTTTTTTTTCTAAAGAGAAAAGGAAATTAAAAGAGATTGTGTACAACTCAAAGCACAAAAAACATACAAGATCTCAAAGCAATGAATAAGGAAAGTCGAAGCAAGAAATTTTGTTTTTTTTTATTTACACAACTATTTTTTTTTAAAAGGAAAGGTTTAAAACTCATCAACACTAAACACCACCCGGCCTAAAACAAAGCAAATCAAACAAAACCTCTGCTATCCCAAATTTTCCCCACCCCGGTTCAAAATGAGCCAAGCCTTGAAGCAAGCAAAATCCAATTGCTTGTCCCCAAAAATTACAAAACCAAAATTAATTGACTAATCACGGTTTCTGGTTCAGTGATTTTCGCAAAGTAAGGGAGAAATGCAATTTTGATGGGGTTTGAACTTGCGGCCATTTGTTGTTTGGTGGTTGTCGAATTGGTTGGTTCTTTTGTGGAGTAAGCAGGATGTCGTTCGGTGAGTGGTTGTTGATGTTGCTGTTTTCTCGCGATTGCTATTTGAGAGATGTAGGTTGGATCACTATCAGTTGCTCGATTATTGATGATTTGGGGGTTTAGGCTGTAGGCTACAGGGAGGAGTGTGGTCGTATGGTGTTGAATTTGGGGTTCAGGATCTGTGCGATTGCGTCTTGTGATGATGGGTGATATCGACTACGGATTTTCAAATGGAGATTGAGGGAGCGGTCGAGTTTGAGGAGATGGTGGTTTCGTCAATGTTGCTGGTTACTAGTGGATTGCGATGGAGATCAGTGGGTATGTGATAGTTTTTTTTAAATTTGAAGTGGGATGAAGACTGATATGGCTTTATGGCTGTTTGCAAGGTGATGTTGGATTGTTGATTGTCTTATATGTTCTGGTGATGATCTGTAGTGGCAAGTGCAGTTGAGTGGATGTTGGTGATTAGATGAAGTTGTATGGTTTAGAAGTCGGTTGTGGCTACTGTTTGGTAGACAATCAGGGAGGGGGTAGTGAAATGGTAGGCGGTGAGGTTGTGCTGGACTTGTGTTGAAGAGTGTTTGTTTGTGAGAAAATGGGTCGAAGGAGAATGAAGGAACTGTAGAGATTGGATAATGGTTGTAATTGTTTGGTGAGTAGGCTTTTTGAATGGTTGCTGAGGAGGAGAATATGGTGAAGATTGTTGATGTATGGATTGAGGAGGGGATAAGGGGGAGGGTCTGTGTGAAGTGATTTGGGTTGTGAGTCTGTGGATTGTGATGTTTTGTTAAACAGCAAGGCAGTGATAGTAGATGAGTGGAGTGGTGGATGGAATGACAGGCAGAGGTTAATGTCAGAAAGAAAGTGGAAGATTGGTGGCAGTTGCAAGCGGGTGGTTCAGACTTGAACAGTTTGGAATGTTTAAGGTCTATTTGATAGGTGTAGTGTGGTTGTGGGTAGTTTTAGAGGGGATGGAAGAGACTGAAATGGATTGGAGGCAGGTTTGTGAAGAAGGCAGTGGTGGAAAACAGTGAATCAGTGGAATTAATGAAACAGTAAATGAATGGTAGATGGTGTAGTGGTGCACTCAGTTGGCAGGAGACGTATGTATGAATGGTGGTTAAGGTATTGACTGGTAGATGGTCGTTGCAATGAAATGTTGCAGTAGTCGGTAATGGCTGGAGTGATGGTGGAGGTTCAATAGGGGTATGAAGTGTGGATGTGGTTTGGGGATTGTTGAATTTGCTGAGGTGGTTGTATGCAAGGTGAGGATGATGGAGAGTAGTGACAGAAATGTGAACAGTAAGGAGAAGTGCACTGTGCACAGAGGCAATGCAATGGAAGGTTTCTGGGCTGTAGAAATTCAATGTAATGTAAAATAAAATGCAATGTAAATGAAATGCAAGTCTGTACAACAGAAACTGAAATGCAATGTAAATTTGGAGAAATGTTTGTGGATTTTTTTTCCAAATGTAAAATGCAATGTCAATAGAAAAACAAGCAATCAAAAATTCACATAAGAAACACAACAATTTTTTTTAATGCAAGTTACACACACAACAAACACACAATACAAATCAAATGAAAAATAATTCGAAGAATAGAAAAATTAAATCAAAACAATTCCCCGGCAACAGCGCCAAAAACTTGTTCGTCGACGGAAGTTCTACCGTTTTAGAAAACTGTCGAACGAATTTAAATTAAAAATAACCGCAAGCGCACGGTGTACGAATGTAGCATGTGATGAATACGGGTCGATCCGCAAGGAATTGGTGATTTTAAAATTCTATTCAATCAAATTAAACCAAAGTCGAGAGAATGATTAACTAAAAAAAGGAGAAAAATGACAAAAGAAACTAGATAAAAATATGAGAGTGTTAAGACAATTTAAAGGCAACTTCCACTCTCTAGATCACATAAACAAACAAAATGAAGTTATGATCTCTCTTTTCTTTTTCATTAGTTAGCTTAATTGATGTACTTATCATAAGTATGGCCTATTTGTGCTATTAATTAGCTCAATATAAGCCATCAAACTATAGCACATCCCTTAAACCATTTACTAACTCACATCAAAAATGATAACAAATTTGAAAGCAAAATTTATTTTTAGTATGACCTATTAACTATTAATTAGAAATATAGACCATCAAATTTTAATCTCAACATTCACTTTATTACCATCATCATATGTAGATAAAGAGGTAATTTGTGTTAGTGATTGTTTAAGTATAGCCTATTTGGTGTCAACAACATAGGCTATCAAATTCAAAGCAAAAACAACAAGTTAACCACTTCATACATTCTCATTAAAGCACAAAAAGAGAGTATAAAACATCAAAATGTTGAAGCTACATGATTAGAGGCTTCATTACCCCTAAATTGAAGGGATTAGCCTCTCATTTGTGTTATCCTATCAACACTAGTAGCATGCAACATGAAAGCAAAAAAGAAAGAAAAATGAAAGCTAATGGAAAAGAGATCTATTCTATTTGCATAAAAGAAAAAGAGATCTACACTACAACATGAAAGTAAATGAACATGAAAAGGAAAGAGCATGTATTAAATTGCATAAAAAAGAGAGTACATAAAATAAAATGGCTAAGTAGCCGTGAAAAGAGAAAGAGGAGCTTTCCTTTTATTTTTGATCTAAACTAAACTAAAGAGAAGGAGGCCTAAGAGAGACTAAGAGAAGAGAGGTGCCTAAGGAAGAGGGTTACATGAAACAAAAGGGGTATTTATACAAGTTAGAAACTCTAATGCATATTTTTGGGGAGTACCCAAAATGCCCTTGGAGGAAGTGTGGTGACAAAGTTATCATTAGCTTTAATAATCCCCCACCTAAATGTACATGAAGCTTTAAATGTCTTTTAGCATGTGCATTAGCCTTTAATTTGTACACTAAGGTAGTGGGTAGGTGAGGTCCTCCATGTTCTTCACTTTGAATTATTTCCATCTTCATTCTTTTGTATCTTCTTTGTACATGCATATTTCTTCATGAAACCACTTGTAATTGAGTGTAATTTCCTACAAAATAATATAAAATTTCCAATCAAATTAATATATGCACAAAAATGACCATTTTGCCCCTTGATGAAGATGAATATGTGACAATTTCAAATAATATGAATTTTGGTTTAAACAAGTTAAAATACCCAATATGATCATTTATTTAATTTAAAAAGAATAAATATGGTGGTAAAAATATGCATATTTACGTGCACATCAGTATGATGTGTAGATCGAAAATAGATTCCATGTACATTATCAAAATACAATTTTGATAGTTTTATCCAATGGGATACGATCCATTGGTAACAAATGTCTCTTTAAGAGAAAGATAAATGCAATGGGAATATAGCGAGCCACACAGGTAAGAATAATACTGTGAATTTTAATTGCTGAAATTAGCGTAATAGATCACCATTCATTGTGCTTAAGTTGGTTTGGATTTTACTCACAAAATTATCACATGATGTGACTTTATGTTTTGGTATGTATGTATTGGAACAAAAGATTCTAAATAATGATTTAGAGTATACTGTTTATACATAATAACCAAAGTGTCTCGAAGTCAGTGGGAGTGGTATTGAGTTTATGCTTTTTTGGATATGATTTAAGAAATGGTAGAAAGTATCATTTTATAAGCATGGAAATAGAATAGATATTTTGTTAGAAATTTCAAATAGTTTGATTATCAGTCAAAATGCAAATGAAGCATGTATTCATAAGAAAGAATGTTAAAAGTAAATAGATATTTCCAACAAGCTTTAGTAACAATGTACCTGTGTTAAAATCAGCGTTGGTGGTTTTAATATTCGATGTTGAGTTTGTAAATGATATCTTTTATAGTAAGTATAAAATATATTGGGAATGTCCCAAACGATATGCAAGGACGCCTTATTAAAATGTTTAATACATAACATATATGATTGATTCCTTATACATTGACAATAGGAATTATTATACATGTTGTCTACGATATTATGATTTGTTTATGTGTTTGATACATGAAGCAAATATCAAATCCAAATTGATATCACTAAATTGTAGTTTGATGTATTCTCCTGTATTTAGGAAACTGGAAAATTATTTATAGAAACAACAAACTCCTTATGAAGGAGTGTTCGGGTTCAAATTTTCATAAGTGATATTAAGAATAATAAGTCGATAATAAATTCATGTTAAGAATCTTTAAGTTGGAAATTTTCCATTAGAAGAGATTATGAGTGTTTCGATGAAATGCTAAGTACATTGACTTGAATAGCGCCATAATAGAAGTATTGTATATATAATAAATGCACAATTTTTAACCGAGCCAAGGGTGCTTCCAAATGTTGAGAATCTTTTAACATTATTACATGATAACAATATCGCGATATAGTCTGCAGCAGAACTTGAGCTCACTTGAAGTCAAGATACATACTCTGAATTGTTCAACATGATAAAGGTAGTTTATTAGCTTTAGAGAGAGCTAAATGACATAGTAGGTAATTGAAACATAATAACATACCCATTCATTGAGGAACTAATTCAATTAACTTTGAAGAAATCAATTGAAGAAGTTGGAATAAGATTCCATAGTCAATCCCAAGTGCAAGAGGTAGATTGATAGAGTTAGAGGTATGTCGTAAAAGAAATTATATGATTTATTACTTATATCTAACTTAATAATATGTAACGACCCGTAAATATTGGTGGTTTTATTTATTTATTTATTTAATTAATTGAAATTTTGTGAAATTTTAAATAAAATTTTGAATTGAAAATTTGATATTTGAAATAAGTCTATTTAAATATAGCAACTAGTAAAATTTTATCAGATAATATAAAAGTTTATTTTCTTGTGTAATTTCATTTAAATTCATATCAGTTCATATTAGATGATAATAAAATGCTTTCCAAACTTGAATATTTTTATACAATAAATTTGTAAATCATCTTATGAGTGAGACGTCATATTTCATTTCTTCAAATTTGGACTACTATTACTCCTT
The DNA here is from genome assembly GCA_030765085.1 of Allium cepa. Taxonomy (NCBI): domain Eukaryota; kingdom Viridiplantae; phylum Streptophyta; class Magnoliopsida; order Asparagales; family Amaryllidaceae; genus Allium; species Allium cepa. The sequence continues at coordinate 220,678,987 of CM060946.1, forward strand.
TATCTTATTTTCGACAAATTTGCAGCATTTTCGGTAACGATATTGACTTTTGATAGGATGATCGTACCACTGACATCTGTATACCGTTTTAGTCATCTCATCATGCTGGTCTCTACGGTATATTCAATCCTATGTTTTGAAGTCTAGTATGCAATGGAATCCGAGTAAACGGTAACCGTATTGGTAACCAGTTTGTGTCTATTGGTTTCTTGTACTCTTCCGTTTCCTACCATATAAACTCAATAACTGTTTGTTATTATTTCTGGTTCAACTTCAACCTTTTGCTGTTCCTAAAATTTAATTGTGACTTTTATGTTTCCAATGTGTTCAATATATTTTCTATTCGTTTAGTTGCCTCTTCATTTTTCTATTATCATTTTATTCCAGTTCATTCCTCAGTTATCTATTTTCGTCTTTAGAGAAGGCCGTTTCATTTTCGAAAAAATTTATGATAAATTTAAAACAAGGCTGCTCATATTTTTCATGTTCCTTCACCCTCTTCCCCAACCTCTGGCGAACAAACTAGAGCATGCAACAGCCTGCTTGAAACCGAAACCATAGCCACTCAAGCACCGATCTCGCCATGTAAGCTTGCCATCGATCTCCCCTCACACAATTTCTCCACTATCACCTCTTTCCCTCCGCAAATCATAACCCAGCAGCCGAGCACCCTCTGGCCATCAATCCCATCCCATGCAACTCACATACCTCCGTGACCTCACCCCTCTCTCCAATCTCTCAGCCTACCCGAGTCTTCAACCTATTTCTGCCGTGCCTCACCATCATTCAACCCTTATTTTCATAAGGCATCTTATATATGTTAGTATATATTTGTGGTTATATTAGTGTATAGTAGTTTATATATTTATATGTTTATAGGGTATAGTATATATCGGCTTATATATATAGGGTAGTTTATATAAGTTTATATGAGACTGGAAAGTAAACATTTGTTAGTAATATTGATTTCTCTATATACATGTATTATAAGTTGGTTATGTCACTTATGTTTATACTAGTATTCGATCAGGTGTGTATGTGTGTGTGTGTGTATATATATATATATATATATATATATATATATAAGTTGTAAAGTTAAAATATGCTGATTTTATATATAGTTAAATTTATATTTGTTCTATAATTATTAAAGCTCATATCTTTGCGTATCTTAGTTTATGTGCTAATAGATAGTCAACTAAGATCAGGTTTATATCTATGCGTATCTTAGTTTATGTGTTAGTTATATTATATATGTTTTCAATCAGCTGTTAAATTTTTACATAGATGTACTTTTATATTATATACTATCTATTACATATAAAAGCTTATAAACTATATGTTATATATATATATGTTTGCGCCAAAATTGGTCACAAACACCCGATATCAGTGAAAGCACCCGTTTACGAGCAGAAATCAGCAACAATCAATATAAAACTCGGATCTAAACAGTGGCAAACACAATAACTCAGAAATAACAATAACAAACACAGGGTTTATAGTGGTTCGGCGATCTTGCCTACGTCCACTATGAAGTTTACGACTTTATTGATATTCTGTTGATGATTACAGTTGATTACAGTAAGTTACAATGGATTATAGCTCTGAAACTTGAATGCCACAATGATGATAAGGTGTAGAATTGAATCCGATAGAGTCTTGGCGCTTTAGAATTCAGATCCCCTTTCCTGAATGACCTAGGGCTCTATTTATAGATGTAGAAGGCTGATATTCGCCTAAATTTAGGGAGACCACTTCTGGCACGTGAGGGGGCCCACGAGCCCAACCTCAGGGAATTTTGGCCCACTTTGGGATCGATTCGAAGTACGTTCGAATCGATCAAGAATTCATCCAATCGAGGCGAAACTTGGCGTGGACATTCTTCAACATGTATACAAGCTCCTGTGAAAATTTCATGGCATTTGGACTTGTAGATCGCGAGATATCATCGATTTGAATTAGCGTTTCCTGGACTTTTCGCTCCGTTCGAATCGATCAATTCGAATCGACTGATTCGAATCGAGCCAAGCACGCGCTAATAGGTTGACGTGGCGTGCATTCTTCGAGTCGATCCACATTTTTCGCCGAGTTGATGGAGTCATCGCTTGAATTTCGCCGCCTTGACTTAATCGATTCGAAGGCTTTACTTATGCATGGATTCGAACTGAGACTCGTTCGTATCGATCATATCTCACTTCAGCTGATCGATACGAAACGACAACACTGGTTGGATTCGAAGAGAGGTGTCTTCATGGATTCGAAGGTCAGCAACATCTATGGATTCGAAGCAGGGGGAACATGATGGATTCCATCATGTGTTACAGCGATGGATTCGAAGGAAGGTAATGGGATGGATACGAAGCCTGGCCACCTGACGGATTCGAAGGAGAGGTGACTTGATGGACTCGTACATGTTGCTTCGGGTGATGGATACGAAGTGGGGTGATCACATGGATTCGAAGTAAGAGGAGGCCGGTGGATTTGAAGGACTTCCAAGCCTGATGGATTCGAAGTAGATGGTGTCGAACCGATGGATGCGAACATGATTTCTGGCCATGGATTCGAACTAGGGTATCCTATGGATTCGAACCTGAACAAGGGCTATCTCTCTCAAACTGAATCCACCATAACTTGAGCATACGAACTCGGATTGAGTTGAAACTTGAAATGTTGGCTCTCGTGGCTTTGCTAGCCATGTCCTATCAATTGTAGCCTGATCCGGGCTCGGACAAAATTCATCGATATCCATGGTGAAGTAGTGTATAACCAATCTTTGAGAAGAACTATCTTTCATTTTTGATCGATCTTTTGGTATCACGGCTTTTCCAAAAAGCGGGATAACAATATACACAGATTTTAAGTATAAGAATATTGGTTTGAAATGTAAGTCATATATATTTGTATGTTAGCTTATACATGCTATAGTATATTTATATTTTTCAGTTTGCAGTTACACAGATTATACATATCAAGTTGTTGATTTTAGCTTATGCAGTTTAATATATATAAAGCTATAAAGATTGTTGTTTTATTAATATACATAGGTTACGTATGTTAATATATATTGTGTTTTGTACATTATAAATAATATGATACATATTTGATGGCTGTATATCTATTAGTTTACATATATACATCTTTTTCGCGTTTGTAGTCTTCAGGCGGGTTCAACAAATATTCTATTTTCGAGTTGCAGTTTTATGTATAGGCTATATATATTAGTTATATATGTTATTCAAATATTGCAGTTATATATATTTTTAAATATATATTTTATTTAATATATGTGTTTTAATTTAAAAGTGAGTATGTAGAAATGCATGAATATTAAATTTTAAGTGATTTTGAATTTAGAATATGATTATATATATATATATAAGTCCACTTAAACCAATTATCTTCATCGATCCAGTTCTGATTTGTTTCATCGATTCCTTACTATCATCTTTGTTTGTCGGTTCGTACCAATCTTTCTTTATTTGGAATTCATGACTGGATTTGTAACTCATCTCATTGTTAACTTTCTCTAGCCTCAAAAGGTGTGCAATCACTCACGATTAACGTTCTTATATTTATTAAATTTGATTTCAATTGAAACGACAATTGAAATATGCTGTTGTTGGTCCTTTACATTGCTATATATATGCTATTCTGTACCTGTTCACCTATGACACCTAACACTACTATTTGTTATTTATATTGATGATTTATGCCTGTTGTATTATTATCATATCTGTTATCACTCTACAAGTTCCCTGTTAGTATAGAATTCCATATGGGTTGAAATGTTACATACCTAATGATCTGTAGAATAGGAGAAAATCGTTATGGGTTGAAATGATAAATCCAAACGATTTTCATTGAATTGAATTTGGGATTGCGGGTTGAAATGATATATACCTGCATATATATTTAAATTGCAGATTGAAATGATAAATATCCGTATCACTTGACCATAGGATAGAAAATTATATACAAAACACCGTTGGTCAATATATAATATACATATATTGAAATGATTTCCAAGGTTTTGAAATTGAATTTGTTTAAGTAGTATACTCAAATAAGTTTGATTTGAAATTTATTAAATTTTGGATTTTGAAGGTATGATTTTATAACTTGATTTTTGATCAAAAGTGATTTAAGTGAATGATTAAAATTTACATAAATTGAAATGGTATATTTAGTTCTATTTAAATTTGAAATTTGAAATTTTATTTAAATGATATTTGAATGATTAAATAAATATTTTAAAATAAATAATAGTAAAGTGAATTTGATGTATATATATGGAATTATCAAATCTAGTTTTGAAATGTTTGAATATTTAAAGCTTTGAATATATTGAAATTGAAATGGTTTATTTTGTGGTTCAAATCTGTTTTTGAAATCGATATAAATTGACATGATTTATTGAGGAACTGAATTGAAATTGGTAAAGTGAGATTGAATTATTGAATTGAATTGATTTGTTAAATTTGAGAAAGCTATCTTATTATATAAATAATTTTAAATTATATCTAAAACTATTTTTCCTTTATAAATCATTTTTAATACAAACTATCTTTAGTATAAAAACTATTTTAATATACTAATTATTTTAGTATAAACTATTTTAACTTATAACTATTTTATTTTATAAACTATTTTACTATATATACTATTATTAATATCTAAACGGTTAATGGAAAATGTTAAGATTTCCAAAGTGTTATGATTTCAAAACGTTATGGTTTTCCATAGTATTATGATTTCAAAGTGTTTTGGTTTCAAAAGTGTTATAACTTTGAAAGTGCTTTGAATTTGGAAATGGATATATTTGAAATGGAAATGACATCGTATTTGGTTTTAAAATGGAAATGATATCGTATTTATATGGCTTTGAAATGGCAATGGTATTTAGGTTTTGAAGTATAACTATTTTGAAATGACCACAGTGTTATAATAACGATTAGTTTAAAGAGACCGGGATCAGATATTGTCACACTCTCTGCCAACACCGAAAACCACTTTAACAACCGTGTACGCGATGAAGATTCCAGAATGAAGTAGGATGGTGGCGATGATCCTATATGAGGTATATACGTGGACCAAACTCCCATGAGTTGGCATATGGTGGCTAAAACAAGAGCAATCGATGGGCCAAGTGAGGTAGCTCCTTCGATCGGGCACATTCCTACGAGATTATATTCTGACTTTGTGATTGATTTGGTGGCCACATTTGATTTTTGATTTGGGAGTATGTTCCAAGGTGGTCGGTAGTGGCTGTTATGCGTTACCACCAGCCCGAAAGTGTAATCGGTATATCTACCCCTGCATTGCCTAGTTGTGTCGTGTCACCTACCATATCGAGCCCACCACGAGTTTGATTTGTACCATACCTATGGAGTGCCCTCTGACGATGCCCAGTATGAGGAGATTACGGTACTGTATAGACTACGGGAATATATAAAATGTGTTAAGGTGGAAAATGTAATGCCCTAACGCTATTTTAATAGTTTACTTTACTTTAGACATTATTATAATAGCGTATATTACTACATAGTAGATAGTTTAACTACAACGATCCTGACTCGACCTTCGAAAATCGGCACCGAATACGACACTGTATTCAAATGTCGTAGATCCAAACGTCGAATCTGGTTCGCCGGAGCTTATAACACAATTAAGTACAACACAGCGGAAGAAAAGAAATGAATAATATCATATACAACTCCAATGAATAAAATATCCAAATATGGAACAACACTGATACAAGAAATATCAGAGACAATAAACAGCAGCGGAAAACAAATAGCAAAAGAGATAACTCCAAACAGCAACAACAACTCTAACTCCAAAAGCACCAATCCAGCAATAGCTCGAACTACCATCAAGTTGCACCAAGATAAGCAAGTCTCGTCTGTCATCCTAACTAAATACTTCAATATCCAAAGTCTTCAAAGAATACCCAAGAGAAAGCTAAAAGCTACCGAGTCGATATCTACTATTTATTATCTGACAAACCCAACTCTAGACTGCCCGTGTGGAAAATTGTGGGCACCCAGAGTTTAGGAAGAGAACAATAAACTCCAGGTCAGTCGTGGGACTGGTATGAGCAAACAAAAATAGTTGGTCTTTAAATCAAACAACAAGAGATTTAAAATAAATCCGCAATGCTTTTTAGAAAATGAAACTACCATAAGGCCTCCCGCCACACACACAATGCAAACGCAGAATCAGGGGAGATTTCTCCTTATGACAGTCAAATATGCTTGATACGAGAAAATTTCTTTTATATTATTATTATTAGTGCACGGTGTGGAAAATCATTTCGAAAGTATAATATAAATGCTAGCCAACATAGACATTCCGAACTATGCCTACTATAGCTACCATCTAAACAGTGGTGACCACCATAAGTAAATGGCAGGTTCTACAACTAAAACCGTAAAAGGCGCGTATTGAAGAATGGATTTCCAACAAATGGTTAGGCTAAGGAACTTCCTGGGCCACATGGGTACGCCTCTGGAGGGACGCCCCGAGAACCTAACCGGATCACTGCCAACACAAGGCCGGGTTACCTCTATAACTAGGTAACTACTACACGAGTATGCCATCCCCCGGTCGTAACCGACCTTTATCCGAGCGCTTGATACCAACAATCACAAAGTAATGTATTCGCAGTAACCACATAGGTTAAATATCTGGGCTCCATATCATGATATCACCTCTATCCAGAAGAAAATGAACATGCCCTCAGGGGGCACTACCCAGAAATAACCTTGCTGCATTCTTCCTATTTCGAACATTCCGGGTTGTGAAGTTCGACGAAGTCTCGTCCATAAAGCTACGCTTTTCACAGAAGCCATGCTTTGATCAACAAATGATCAATAGCACTTCGTATGCCACATTAACAAATTGGGAATGTATCACTAGTAACCATCAACTACATAACCTCTGAGCTCATACGTCTCAGAGAAGTGTGTTAAGCTAAGAGAATAAATCTCTGCCACCATACAGGAATGTATTTGATAGAAACCGGTTTTACATCTCAAAGTGTAATGTCAGACACACATCCATACAAGTCTGTTCCAAGTTCGAACAGAATCGAAGGCACTTCCGAAGAAGCCCTTGCAATCCGAGAATCCACAATCCTGATCAGACTTCCCATCACTTAGTTAATCTCTATACCATAGCTACTCGGTGCACAGATAATCGATAGGTCATCCTATCGTTCTCGCAAATACCCGGTCTTCATCACCGGTCTTCAAATGCTATCTATAACGTCGTATCATTATTCGGTATGGGTTATATGACACAAGGTCCTCTCCCAGCTAAACCGAATAATGAGCGCAGAATTTTAACAACATATGGATATGGGATCTCGGTTAAATCACAGCTTAAAGCCAAAAAAATTCATTCGAATGGTTAAAACAAATTACCATTCCCAATCTTTTAAACACAAAAGATTCATTACAAAAACCTACAATGGGTTAAACAATTTCCACATTTAAATCTTTTAAACAAAAGATTCACTTTTAGAACCCCTTTCAATTTTAAATAAGGTTCACCAATCTTTTAAACAAAGAATCATTCTTAGCCTTTCAAAACAATTTCCAAAGATTCATTCATAACCTTCAAAATAATTCCGTTTCAATCTTTTATATATAAAAGATACGCCATTTAAAAATCCTCTTCAATTTCAAAATAGGGTTCAACTATCTTTCACAAATATTCAATTATAGCTCTCAAAGCCATTCCATTTCAAATTTGAAATCTTTCCATCATAATTTGGAAATCCTTTCCTTATATAAAAGCTATTATAAATTGAAACCACTTGTTTTCTATTTCAGAAAACCCGACTATAATTGCACGAGTTAAGGCCTTTCAAATATCAACTTGGGTTAAATTCAAATTTTCAAAACCATACTTTTAAAATGGTTTAAAAACCTATATAAACTCATTTATAGCTTGTATAAACTTTTTAAATCATAAATACCAGATATAGAATTCAATTTCAGATATTGAATTCCAATTTAAATCAAATGATTCAAATTTCAAATCTTTAATAAGTTATTCACAATAACTTTCATTTTTAAAACACCTTTTCAAAAATTTTCACTTTAAACCCAATCCATTTCCAAAACCATTTAAATTTAAAAATTCAAATTCAAAACTATTTGAAAATCTGTGACTTAACTGATTTCCACATACAATCCATATTTGTGTGTGTATAAGTACGGTCCAGGGGTTTGTTATCCCATTTTTGGTCAAAACTGGAATATCAAGGTTGTGTGCATTTCCACCACGACCGGAACAAGAAGAAGCAAGCAAGCGTATATAAGTCTGGGATTTCACTCATGATTCAAGTACAAAGGTTCATTCGGTAGAGCAAGGCAAGAGTTCGTTCGACACTACACTCCCTGAGTTCATCCAGTAATAAGTGTCATCTGGTACTTAAAACCCCTCGCTTTCGTCCGGTAGTTCAGGTGTTTGAGTTCGTTCGGTATTCGTACTCCCCATGGCTCATTCGGCATTCTCAAATATGAAGGCTCATTCGGCATTCCCAACACAAGGGATCATTCGGCATTCTCAGTACAGGATCCATTCGGTAGTACCGAGATCGAACCAACTCCACTTCCCTTCCCACCGAATCAACTACAACCGAAGCTCCATCTTTCACCACCCTCACCGGATGGCTTCCCACCGATCCAAGCCTCACAGAATCAAGCACCGGACCAACCATCACCGGATGTCTCCCCACCGAACCAAGTCCCACCGAACCAAACCAAGACCGGACCAACCCTCTACACACCACCGAATCAAACTCCACCAAGCAACGACCGAACCAGAGCATGCCGAACCAAAGTTGTCGGTCCAGATTGCATCAGCCCAGGCCCACCAACAGCTATAAACATCCTAGACCCCTGCCCCCAACCTCACTCTATAAATAGAGGGGCAGGGGTACAACAATAGGGGACGAGTTTGAGAGCTCAAGCCTGTAAGGAACTTTCAAACAACTTTGATATACTTGTAACCAAAGCTTTGTACTTGTAATCGGATCGGAAAAGGAGAATAACATATAAAGTGGACGTAGGCACATTCTAGCCGAACCACTATAAATCTGTGTGTCTTTTACAATTTAGTCCCTGCTTTTTACGTATTTGCATAAACCACCCAAATCACTACGGATAACATAAAATCAACTAAATCATACGACTTGGAGGTGTTTGCCCATTTTTGTGCAAGCATTCTTGGGTTATTTGCTTAGATCTGTGATTTGTGTTTGAATATTGCTGATTTGTATTCATACACTGGTGCTTTCACGGTATTTGGGGTTTGTGGCCAATTTTTGCGCAAACATTTTGGTGCTTTCACTGAGAAGAACTAGCGCCCGCTATATCGGATAGAAGTTTGGATTTGGGAGACAATGGCTAGGCTAAATAGTAGAAGGCAAAGGGCTGAAAGAAGCCAACCGGAAGGAAGTCAACAAGCATCCTCCGGAGCTGAGGAAGGACCGGCTTCGATCTACATAACCCGGGACGAAATGGAATCCATAACAAATTCACTGCAAGAGAGGTTGTTGAAGAGTCAACAGGAGATGATGCAGGCTTTCTTGGAGCAAATGAGAGCTGCAGGGACCCAGAACTTAGGAACAGCTACAGCGGCGGTGGATGCAGGACAAGGAGCTAGTGTTATGGAACCCAATGGAGGACAGGATGCAGAGCCAGAGGGCAATCGACAAGGGCTTGGGGGCAGGCCCGTAGGATCCAACACAGGAGGACCTTTGAAAGGAGTTCAACAGGCTAGAACCGACGTTGCTGCTATCGAGCCATATGAAGAGTATGTACCGGAATTCCCTCGGGGGCAACCCCTGACAGACAACACTGGATTGGTAGACATAATCAGGAAGACTGTGCGAGGTGGTTTGACCAGCGGAGACTTGGAAGGGGTAAGTAGGAGTCCGTTTCGCTCGGGAAATAAGGATGGCTCAGAATCCACCTAATTTCAAGCTACCTAGCGTGGAGGTATACGATGGCAAGGCAGACCCTACGGATCACTTGATGAAGTACACCAGACACATGGAGGTGCTGGGGGCATCGAAGGAAGTGATGGCTCGATGCTTCCCTTTGTACTTAACGGACTTAGCTGCGATGTGGTTTAGGCAGCTGGGAGAAGGATCTATCAGGACTTGGAGGGAATTGGTCGAATGGTTTTTGGGACAGTTTCGAGTTCATGTCAAGAGACCGAAGAACGTGATGACATTAACATCGGTAAAGCAAAGGATCGATGAATTGCTTAGAGCCTTTCTAACTCAATTCAGTGTCGCAGTTGCTTCGGTGGATCGGCCCGATCCATCGATGGTTTTAATGGCAGCAGTATCAGGAGTCAGGGAGAACTCGGATTTCAAGATATCTCTGATACGAGATCCCCCACGGGATCTCGACGAATTCTTTCACGAGGCAGAAAGGTTCCTTCGGCAAGAAGATGCGAGTACGGATTTAAAGTTAAAAAAGGTTAATGCAATTGAGATTGGAGGACCATCCAGCAAAGGTTTGGATAAAGACAAAGGAAAAAGGAAGTTGGACGATGATTCTAGAAATGCTAGGAAGCAATGGAAGGATCCAAAGTTTTCCACATACACAGGATTGAACGAGACGCTGGAGCGGATATACCTAGATACTCGGAATCGCCTTCCCTACCGGAGGCCGGCTAGGAAAGAACCAACAGAACGAGAAAGAACATCAGGAAGGCACTGTCTCTTTCATGATTTGGATGGACACGACACCAACAGCTGCAGGCACCTAAAGGACATAATTGAGGAGCATGTAAATAATGGACAGCTGCCACAATATGTTGGACCTCGGAATTCAACGGCGGGGCAGGAGCAACCGCCGCCTACCACAAGCTACGATGGTGGGAGGCCCAGGAATGATGGTCGGTTGATCATCCAATGACCAGGTTATTATGAAATAAGTAGCGAACTATTGGAAAGCAACCAAGTCATTTACACATGTACGGGGACGGAGATAGCCCCTAGGCATGCTCTGAATGATGATAAACTGCAATGCTATGGTTTGTGAAATTTATCTTTTGCTTTTGGATTGGACACTGCTTTTGTTTTTGGTTTTCGGTTTTGGAGCTTGGATTGAGCTCCTGGTTTTTCTTGCTTTTTGATTTGGATTTTCCTTTGAATGATTGTTTTCGGTTTTGGATGCTGGTTTGGATTTCTGGTTTTTTGGTTTTGATTTGGATTTTGGATGCTGGTTTGGATTTCTGGTTTTCTGGTTTTGATTTGGATTTTGGATTGGATTTTGATTGGATTTTTATTCTGGTTTTCTGGCTTTGATTTGGATTTTGGATGTGGATTTTGATTGGATTTTTATTCTGGTTTTCTGGCTTTGATATGGATTTTGGATGTGGATTTTGGATTGGATTTCGATTGGATTTTTATCTGATTTTTGATAAACGGTCGTCAGGTATGGATTATGCCTGGCAAGGGGTGAGTCGCTTCGCCCGAACATGGTAAATTGACTCATTCAGGTCGTCGAGTATGGACTATGCTCGGCAAGGGTCCGGAGTGACCAGGATTCGGCCTAGGACTTAGGCCCTGTATTATCAATTGTTATTTTCAGGTCGTTGAGTATGGATTATGCTCCACGAGGGTCCGGAGAGACCAGGATTCGGCTTAGGACATAAGCCATGGCATTACACAGCGTCCAGGGACACTGGACCAAGGTCGTCAAGTGTGGATTACGCTTGGCAAGAACCCGGAGAGGTTAACACAGCGTCCAGGGACACTGGACCAAGGTCATCAAGTGTGGATTACGCTTGGCAAGAACCCGGAGAGGTTAGCTCAACGTCCAGGGACACTGGACCAAGGTCGTAAAGTGTGGATTACGCTTGGCAAGAACCCAAAGAGGTTAGCTCAACGTCCAGGGACACTGGACCACGGTCATCAGATGTGGATCACGCTTGGCAAGAACCCGGAGAGGTTATGGATTTGGATATCGACCCAAAAAGGTCCTGGATTCGGTTATTGGCCATTGGATAAGGATGTATTGGGACTCGGTTGTCGAGTTCGGATGGATACGGAATTGGCTCAGGCTTTGGTTATTGGATTTGGAATTGGACATCGACTCGGAGCAGTCAAGGATGATATACTCTGGCAATATGGCTATGGACTTTGGATAATGGATTCGGAACTATTCAAAACACGCCTTATTATCACAAGGCGTGTTTTGGGGGGCAAAGTGTTATCCCATTTTTGGTCAACACTGGAATATCAAGGTTGTGTGCATTTCCACCACGACCGGAACAAGAAGAAGCAAGCAAGCGTATATAAGTCTGGGATTTCACTCATGATTCAAGTACAAAGGTTCATTCGGTAGAGCAAGGCAAGAGTTCGTTCGACACTACACTCCCCGAGTTCATCCGGTAATAAGTGTCATCTGGTACTTAAAACCCCTCGCTTTCGTCCGGTAGTTCAGGTGTTTGAGTTCGTTCGGTATTCGAACTCCCCATGGCTCATTCGGCATTCTCAAATATGAAGGCTCATTCGGCATTCCCAACACAAGGGATCATTCGGCATTCTCAGTATAGGATCCATTCGGTAGTACCGAGACCGAACCAACTCCACTTCCCTTCCCACCGAATCAACTACAACCGAAGCTCCATCTTTCACCACCCTCACCGGATGGCTTCCCACCGATCCAAGCCTCACAGAATCAAGCACCGGACCAACCATCACCGGATGTCTCCCCACCGAACCAAGTCCCACCGAACCAAACCAAGACCGGACCAGCCCTCTACACACCACCGAATCAAACTCCACCAAGCAACGACCGAACCAGAGCATGCCGAACCAAAGATGCCGGTCCAGATTGCATCAGCCCAGGCCCACCAGCTGCTATAAACATCCTAGACCCCTGCCCCCAACCTCACTCTATAAATAGAGGGGCAGGGGTACAACAATGGGGGACGAGTTTGAGAGCTCAAGCCTGGAAGGAACTTTCAAACAACTTTGATACTTGTAACCAAAGCTTTGTACTTGTAATCGGATCGGAAAAGGAGAATAACATATAAAGTGGACGTAGGCACATTCTGGCCGAACCACTATAAATCTGTGTGTCTTTTACAGTTTAGTCCCTGCTTTTTACGTATTTGCATAAACCACCCAAATCACTACGGATAACATAAAATCAACTAAATCATACGACTTGGAGGTGTTTGCCCATTTTTGTGCAAGCATTCTTGGGTTATTTGCTTAGATCTGTGATTTGTGTTTGAATATTGCTGATTTGTATTCATACACTGGTGCTTTCACGGTATTTGGGGTTTGTGGCCAATTTTGGCGCAAACAGGGTTTAACCCAATAGTGCACAACATCTTCGTTACAGATTCAATCATATCAATAAGCGGTATAACCCATAACGCTTATCTTTATTCATAGAATCATAGATAAAATAAATGATCAATTACAAAGATTCATCATTATGAGTCGATGTGGGTTTCAGATAACCAACTGGAATCCGACTACCTGTCGCATCGAAATTCAAATGTCATTTATGGGTCAAGGGATTTTCATATTTATACAACAATATATTAATCACAAATATGGCGGCTCAGCACAAAGCATTACATAGCATCACATCACATATCAAATATATCAATCCATCACACAGCATTCAATAACAATCAACATCTTTGATTAAGGTGAATAAAACGTGTGTTTTTTAAATTTATTACTCACATAATTACTTTCATTAGTAATCTTTAATCAATGATTAATTATCTTAACTATAATTGATGAAGTCTTAATCACCTTCATTAATTAATCATTTCTTTAATTAATTATCTTAATTAATTACCTTAATTGTAATTAATTGAATCCTTAATAAATTATCCCTTAATTAATAATGATTTCTTAATCATTTTAAATTAATTAATCTTTAATTAATTATTCTTAATTTAATTACCTTTATTAATTAACCACATTAATTAATTATTCTTTTAAAGTAATTAACCCATAATATTTGATTAATAAATCTTTAATCGCTAATTATCTACTCTTAATTACTTTCACTAAGTAATTAATATTTTCATTTAATCATTGATTTATTTACTTTATCAATTATCTTGAATTATTTATTAACTACTTTAATTACTTACATTAAGTAATTTACTCCAAGTAATTAATCATTCTAACGAATAAAATCTATTAACCATTAGAACATCAATTACTTAACCCTAACAAATAAAGTTTATTAATCATTAAAAACATCCTAATATTATTAAGTTAAAGTAACTTTTTAAAAATAAAAGTTATATTTATTATAAATAATGTTAAAACTTGTTAATGTTAAAACTGGGTTGACATTAAATTTTGACCAAAAACTCAAAACTGGTTTAACCAAAACCATTTTCAAGTGAACTTGATTTTTTTCCTTTAAAAAAACTAAAACTGTTTTCTGCCCCAAAACCAATGACCCGAGCCATTGGTGCGTCTCCCCGAGTATTGCTTCGGGATTTTCAAGAATTTACCCGAGTAATCTCCCTCTTCTATTTTATACTTCGTTTCACTGTCAAATTTTAGACCATATAGCATAGTTAAAACACTCGCATGCCACCCCGAGACTAAACCCGAGCTACAACCCCACACTCCCGAACCTGACTTCGAGTCAGCTTCATCTTCCCATCATCAAACATTCCCAGGCACACAAGTGCACGGTGTACGTGCACCATCGATTTGATCAACTCCAATCATCGTTGCCGGCCTCTGCCTATCGCCGATCATCTACTCAATCCTTCCCAACACCCAGAATCTTGAATTCGACTGGATGTCGCAAAACAGCAAGTTCGAACCCCCCACTGAAACCCAACCACCATCAAAATTCCCCCAACGTCGATGACCCAGACCATCAGAAGAGACGTGACTTCATCCAAAGCTTCACAACACTTCAATGCTTCAAGCCCCATAGCTTCGATTCACCCCGATCAACTCTTCTAGCATATACGAACACGATGAACACCTCGACCCAATTGGGTTCTTAAACCCTAAAATGCCATTTTCCAATCACTATGATGCAAAATAAAAATCATTTTATATTTTTCTCGTATACACCGATGTACCAGCTAGCTACAACCTTAATCGCGATCCCTAACTCGCCGTTGATCATCGGGTTTTAACGAAAATTCCCTTTCTGTTCAACTGCAATTTTCTCGAACGTTATTATATTAAAAATCTTGATTTTCATTTCAAAATTCCTAGTTTTCGATGGCATAACAGATTATATAACTGAAACAAACTATTCCTATGATCGAGGTTTTGATAAATTTTCAAAAGAACCGTTCTTCTTCCTTTTATTTAAACCAGCTACATGTTAAATTTAAAAATAAACATTTTTGAAATGGTTATTTTGATATAGCTAATAAATTTGGTATACATATTATAATCTAAAGAGGCTCAGGGAAGAAGATTTGAAAAAAAATTCTCAAGTTTGAAACCCTGCACAACAAGGAACAGAGCCTAAATACAGATATGCATATCATTATCCCTCAACATACACATACATGCAAGCATAACCAAAGCATCAATCAAGCACATTTGAGAGCAAATTTCACAGATCATTCAAAAATATATCAGGTTGGGTTTACTCACCAGGTTTTGTTGAACAGAGAAGAACAGAGGCAGGATTTTGATTTGAAAACTGATCTTTGCTTTGAGTTGCTCTACCTTTTTATCTTTGCATTGAATCAGGTATGAATTTGATTTGGTCAAGCATGTTGCATGTTTTTTTTCTGGTTTTCAGTTTGAATCAAAAACTTTGATTCCCAGGCTCGATTTATTTCCTTTTGCTTCCAGGTTTGAAAGCTTGTTTCAGTTTGATTCTGCTTTGTTCCTGATGCTTTTTGATGGTTATTTGTTGCTTGCCTTTAAAGTGGATTACAAATATAGTTTAAAACCTGATTTCTGGTTCCAGATTTTGATCTGGTTTTGCTTTTTGATCAGAGTTTTATTTTTAAGGTTTAATATAGAAAGAAGAAGACTTAGTTGAGAAAATGAACAAAATGATTAGCCTAGTTTTGATCTTTTGTTAACATTATGTTTTTGAACAAAAATGCCACTTGTTTATTTATTTACACATGTACATTTATTTTTTTACACTTGTTAATATATGTTTCTATATAATTTACATTTGTCAAATTCAAACAAATTCATGTCAAGACCTTTCCTTGAGTTTATTTGCAAATTTAAATTTAAACCTTATTTCATTTAAATTTATAAATTTAGTTCTAAATATTTACATATACAATTTTAAATTTACAAATCGTATTTCCATGTTTTCTTATTTATTTTCAAAAGATAATTTTAATTACTTACACTTATATATCTTCCACATCAAAATGCATATTTACAAAAAATTAGAAAACAAGATTTTATTAGTTTTAAATATATAGAAATTTTAAATTTATGTTTAGTCCTTCTCTTTAATTTATTGTTTAAACCCTTCTCATTTTTATAAAATTTATATTTTTATACCCTCTATAACTTTTAAATAGCAATTTCAAAAATTATTTTATTTAATTTCAAAATATAGCTTTTCATTCAAAATATCTATTTAATATAATTTGGAAAACAAATCTTTATTAATTGAAAATATAATGTTTTCAAACCCAATATATTTATAGGATTTTTAATTTTGAATTTCAGTTTCAAGATTTAATTTAAACTAAATTTATAAATATAAATATATAACGGAACATATCCTTTATTAATCTTAAAACTTTCAAATGCTATTTATTTAAATCTAATTTATTTACATATTCATTCCCAAATACTCAAATTCATTCTAAATCAATTTATAATTTAATCAAAATTTTATATCAATTTTCCAAATTAATTCTTAATTTAATCTAGGAATCAAATTAATTACAAATTTAAATTTGTTTAAAATAAGGATTGTTACAGATTCCCCCCCCCCCTCTGAAAATTTTGTCCTCGAAATTTGAAAGTAGGGAGATAACAAAGGATGGATACACAAAGATAGAGAAACAGTTTTCAAATTAAACTAGGTATCTATTCTGCATTTGGCTTCCCAAATCAGAATATCAATAATGGATAGAAGAATGAATCAATATACTCGGGTCACCAGATCTACGAATATACAGGGGTATTGATTAGTTTAAAGGATAACTAACCCTTCGTAGAATATATCAAGACCCAAAAGAATGGACAAATATATGGATATAATCCCAACAATTTTAGTTTAAACAACTGAAATATACTTATCAACCATAGCAACCAAAGCAAACAATTCATCCAAACAAACAATTCTGACCCATCTGGAGTTTATGTTCCATGCAAATATATCAAAGCTTTTTCCTGAAGCTGCCAGGAATCATCAAAAAATTGAAAAGATGAATCAAAGGAGATTGATAGAGAAAGTTGTTTCCACTGTTGCAGGGTATTGACCATTTGTAGTGGTACTCCCTTGTCCCCTATCTCGTCCTATTCTCGCACTCATACTCACTATCAGTGGATAGATTACTGAGGCATTCAGATGGATATCTTAGGAATATACTCATTCTAGGGTATACTTCACCCTATCTCTAATGAGTTACTTAATGTGTTATACTCCTGAGCTAAAGTTTCAACCTTCAGCTCTGATACCAATTATAACGATCCTGACTCGACCTTCGAAAATCGGCATCGAATACGACACTCATATTCAAATGTCGTAGATCCAAACGTCGAATCTGGTTCGCCGGAGCTTATAACACAATTAAGTAAAACATAGGGGAATAAAAGAAATGAATAATACCATATACAACTCCAATGAATACAATATCCAAATATGGAACAACACTGATACAAGAAATATCAGAGACAATAAACAGCAGCGGAAAACAAATAGCAAAAGAGATAACTCCAAACAGCAACAACAACTCTAACTCCAAAAGCAGCAATCCAGCAATAGCTCGAACTACCATCAAGTTGCACCAAGCTAAGCAAGTCTCGTCTGTCGTCCTAACCAAATACTTCAATATCCAAAGTCTTCAAAGAATACCCAAGAGAAAGCTAAAAGCTACCGAGTCGATATCTACTATCTATTATCTGAAAAACCCAACTCTAGACTGCCCGTATGGAAAATTATGGGCACCCAAAGTTTAGGAAGAGAACAATAAACTCCAGGTCAGTCGTGGGACTGGTATGAGCAAACAAAAACAGTTGGTCTTTAAAACAAACAACAAGAGATTTAAAATAAATCCGCAATGCATTTTAGAAAATGAAACTACCATAAGGTCTCCTACCACACACACAATGCAAACGCAGAATTGGAGGAGATTTCTCTTTATGATTGTCAAATATGCTTGATACGAGAAAATTTCTTTTATATTATTATTATAAGTGCATGGTGTGGAAAATCATTTCGAAAGTATAATATAAATTCTAGCCAGCATAGACATTCCGAACTATGCCTACTAGAGCTACCATTTAAACAGTGGTGACCACCATAAGAAATGGCAGGTTCTACAACTAAAACCGTACAAGGCGCGTATTGAAGAATGGATTTCCAACAAATGGTCAGGCTAAGGAACTTCCTGGGCCACATGGGTACGCCTCTGGAGGGACTCCGGGAGAACCTAACCGGATCTCTGCCAACACAAGGCCGGGTTACCTCTGTAACTAGGTAACCACTACACGAGCATGCCATCCTCCGGTCATAACCGACCTTTATCCAAGCGCTCGATACCAACAACCACAAAGTAATGTATTCGCAGTAACCACATAGGTTAAATATCTGGGCTCCATACCATGATATCACCTCTATCCCGAAGGAAATGAACATACCCTCAGGGGGCACTACCCCCAAATAACCTTGCTGCATTCTTCCTGTTTCGACCATTCCAGGTTGTGAAGTTCGACGAAGTCTCGTCCATAAAGCTACGCTTTTCACAAAAGCCATGCTTTGATCAACAAATGATCATCAGCACTTCGTATGCCACATTACCAAATTGGGAATGTATTACTAGTAACCATCAACTACATAACCTCTGAGCTCGTACGTCTCAGAGAAGGGTGTTAAGCTAAGAGAATAAATCTCTGCCACCATACAGAAATGTATTTGATAGAAACCAGTTTTACATCTCAAAGTGTAATGTCAGACACACATCCATACAAGTCTCTTCCGGGTTCGAACAGAACCGAAGGCACTTCCAAAGAAGCCCTTGCAATCCGGGAATCCATAATCCCAATCGGACTTTCCATCACTCAGGGAATCTCTATACCATAGCTATTGGGTGCAGAGGCAATCGATAGGTCATCCTATCATTCTCGTAAATACCCGGTCTTCACCACCGGTCTTCAAATGCTATCCATAACGTCGTATCATTATTCCGAATGGGTTATATGACACAAGGTCCTCTCCCGGCTAAACCGAATAATGAGCGCAGAATTTTAAAAACATATGGATATGGGATCTCAGTTAAATCACAACTTAAAGCCCAAAACTTTTCATTCAAATGGTTAAAACAAATTACCATTCCCAATCTTTTAAACACAAAAGATTCATTACAAAAACCTTCAATGGGTTAAACAATTTCCATATTTATATCTTTTAAACAAAAGATTCACTTTTAAAACCCCTTTCAATTTTAAACAAGGTTCACCAATCTTTTAAACAAAGGTTCATTCTTAGCCTTTCAAAACAATTTCCAAAGATTCGTTCGTAACCTTCAAAATAACTCCATTTCAATCTTTTATATATTAAAGATACGCCATTTAAATTTTTTCTCCAATTTCAAAGTAGGGTTCAACTATCTTTCACAAAGGTTCAATTATAGCTCTCAAAGCCATTCCATTTCAAATTTGAAATCTTTCCATCATAATTTGGAAATCCTTTCCTTATATAAAAGCTATTGTTATTTGAAACCACTTGTTTTCTATTTCAGAAAACCCGATTATAATTGCACGAGTTAAGGCCTTTCAAATATCAACTTGGGTTAAATTCAAATTTTCAAAACCATACTTTTAAAATGGTTTAAAAACGCATATAAACTCATTTATAGCTTGTATAACCTTTTTACATCATAAATACCAGATATAAAATTCAATTTCAAATATTGAATTCCAATTTAAATCAAATGATTCAATTTCAAATCTTTATTAAGTTATTCACAATAACTTTCATTTTTAAAACACCTTTACAAAAGTTTTTCACTTTAAACCCAATCCATTTCCAAAACCATTTGAATTTAAAAATTCAAATTCAAAACTATTTAAAAATCTATGACTTAACTGATTTCCACGTGCAATCCATATTTGTGTGTGTATAAGTGTGGTCCAGGGGTTTAACCCAATAGTGCACAACGTCATCATTACAGATTCAATCATATCAATAAGTGGTATAACCCATAACGCTTATCTTTATTCACATATTCACAGATAAAATAAATGATCAATTACAAAGATTCATCATTATGATTCGATGTGGGTTTCGGATAACCAACTGGAATCCGACTCCCTGTCGCATCGAAATTCAAATGTCATTTTATGGGTCAAGGGATTTTCATATTCATACAACAATATACTAATCACAAATATGGCAGCTCAGCACAAAGCATTACATAGCATCACATTACATATCAAATATATCAATCCATTACACAACATTCAATAATAATCAACATCTTTGATTATGGTGAATAAAACGTGTGGTTTTTAAATTTATTACTCACATAATCACTTTCATTAGTAATCTTCAATCAATGATCAATTATCATTAACTACAATTGATTAAGTCTTAATCACCTTCATTAATTAATCATTTCTTTAATTAATTATCTTAATTAATTAACCCTTAATTGCAATTAATTGAATCCTTAATAAATTATCCCTTAATTAATAATGATTTCTTAATCATTTTAAATTAATTAACCTTTAATTAATTATTCTTAATTTAATTACCTTTATTAATTAACCGCATTAATTAATTATTCTTTTAAAGTAATTAACCCTTAATATTTGATTAATAAATCTTTAATCGCTAATTATCTACTCTTAATTACTTTCACTAAGTAATTACTATTTTCATTTAATCATTGATTTATTTGCTTTATCAATTATCTTGAATTATTTATTAACTACTTTAATTACTTACATTAAGTAATTTACTTCAAGTAATTAATCTTTCTAACGAATAAAATCTATTAACCATTAGAACAACAATTACTTAACCCTGACAAATAAATTTATTAATCATAAAAAACATCCTAATATTATTAAGTTAAAGTAACTTTTCAAAAATAAAAGTTATATTTATTATAAATCATGTTAAAACTTGGTAGTGTTAAACTGGGTTGGCATTAAATTTTTACCAAAAACTCAAAATTGGTTTAACCAAAACTGTTTTCAAGTGAACTTGATTTTTTTCTCTTTTTAAAAAAAAACTGAAACTGTTTTCTGCCTCAAAACCAATGACCCGTGCCATTGGTGCGTCTCCCCGAATATTGCTTCGAGATTTTCAAGAATTTACCCAAGTGCTCTCCCTCTTCTATTTTATATTTTGTTTCACTGTCAAATTTTAGACCATACTGCATAGTTAAAACACTCGCATGCCACCCCGAGACTAAACCCGAGCTACAACCCCACACTCTCGAACCTGCTTCGAGTTAGCTTCATCTTCCCATCATCAAACATTCCCAGGCACACAAGTGCACGGTGTACGTGCACCATCGATTTGATCAACTCTGATCATCGTTGACGGCCTCTGCCTATCGTCGATCATCTACTCAATCCTCCCCAACACCCAGAATCTTGAATTCGACTGGATGTCGCAAAACAGCAAATTCGAACCCCCCACTGAAACCCAACCACCATCAAAATTCCCCCGACACCGATGACCCAGACCATCAGAAGAGACGTGACTTCGTCCAAAGCTTCACAACACTTCAATGCATCAATCCCCACAGCTTCGATTCACCCCAATAAACTCTTGTAGCATATACGAACACGATGAACACCTCGACCCAATTGGGTTCTTAAACCCTAAAATGCCATTTTCCAATCACTACGATGCAAAATAAAATCATTTTGTATTTTTCTCATATACACCGATGTACCAGCTAGCTACACCCTTAATCGTGTTCCCTAACTCGCCGTTGATCATCGGGTTTTGACGAAAATTCCCATTTCGTTCAACTGCAATTTTCTCGAACGTTATTATATTAAAAATCTTGATTTTTATTTCAAAATTCCTAGTTTTTGATAGCATAAGAGATTATATAACTGAAACAAACTATTCCTATGATCGATATTTTGATAAATTTTCAAAAGAACTGTTCTTCTCCCTTTTATTTAAACCAGCTACATGTTAAATTTAAAAATAAACATTTTTGAAATGGTTATTTTGATATAGCTAATAAATTTGGTATACATATTATAATCTAAAGAGACTCAGGGAAGAAGATTTGAAAAAAAAAATTCTCAAGTTTGAAACCCTGCACAACAAGGAACAGAGCCTAAATACAGATATGCATATCTTTATCCCTCAACATACACATACATGCAAGCATAACCAGAGCATCAATCAAGAACATTTGAGAGCAAATTTCACAAATCATTCAAAAATATACCAGGCTGGGTTTGCTCACTAGGATTTGTTGAACAGAGAAAAAAAAGGCAGGATTTTGATTTGAAAACTGATCTTTGCTTTGAGTTGCTCTACCTTTTTATCTTTGCATTGAATCAGGTATGAATTTAATTTGGTCAAGCATGTTGCATGTTTTTTTTCTTCTGGTTTTTAGTTTGAATCAAAAACTTTGATTCCCAGGCTTGATTTATTTCTTTTTGCTTCCAGGTCTGAAAGCTTGTTTCAGTTTGATTCTGCTTTGTTCTTGATGCTTTTTGATGGTTATTTGTTGCTTTCCTTTAAAGTGGATTACAGATATAGTTTAAAACATGATTTCTGGTTCTAGATTTTGATCTGGTTTTGCTTTTTGATATGAGTTTTATTTTTAAGATTTAATATAGAAAGAAGAAGACTTAGTTGAGAAAATGAAGAAAATGATTAGCCTGGTTTTGATCTTTTGTTAACATTATGTTTTTAAACAAAAATACCACTTGTTTATTCATTTACACTTGTACATTTATTTTTTTACGCTTGTTAATATATGTTTCTATATAATTTACATTTGTCAAATTCAAACAAATTTATGTCAAGACCTTTCCTTGAGTTTATTTGCAAATTTAAATTTAAACCTTATTTCATTTAAATTTATAAATTTAGTTCTAAATATTTACATATACAATTTTAAATTTACAAATCGTATTTCCATGTTTTCTTATTTATTTTCAAAAGATAATTTTAATTACTTACACTTATATATCTTCACATCAAAATGCATATTTACAAAAAATTAGAAAACAAGATTTTATTAGTTTTAAATATATAGAAATTTTAAATTTATGTTTAGTCCTTCTCTTTAATTTATTGTTTAAACCCTTCTCATTTTTATTAAATTTATATTTTTATACCCTCTATAACTTTTAAATAGCAATTTCAAAAATTATTTTATTTAATTTCAAAATATAGCTTTTCATTCAAAATATCTATTTAATATAATTTGGAAAACAAATCTTTATTAATTGAAAATATAATGTTTTCAAACCCAATATATTTATAGGATTTTTAATTTTGAATTTCAGTTTCAAGATTTAATTTAAACTAAATTTATAAATATAAATATATAATAGAACATATCCTTTATTAATCTTAAAACTTTCAAATGCTATTTATTTAAATCTAATTTATTTACATATTCATTCCCAAATACTCAAATTCATTCTAAATCAATTTATAATTTAATCAAAATTTTATATCAATTTTCCAAATTAATTCTTAATTTAATCTAGGAATCAAATTAATTACAAATTTAAATTTGTTTAAAATAAGGATTGTTACAGATTCCCCCCCTCCCCCCTCTGAAAATTTTGTCCTCGAAATTTGAAAGTAGGGAGATAACAAAGGATGGATACACAAAGATAGAGAAACAGTTTTCAAATTAAACTAGGTATCTATTCTGCATTTGGCTTCCCAAATCAGAATATCAATAATGGATAGAAGAACGAATCAATATACTCGGGTCACCAGATCTACGAATATACAGGGGTATTGATTAGTTTAAAGGATAACTAACCCTTCGTAGAATATATCGAGACCCAAAAGAATGGACAAATATATGGATATAATCCCAAAAATTTTAGTTTAAACAACTGAAATATACTTATCAACCATAGCAACCAAAGCAAACAATTCATCCAAACAAACAATTCTGACCCATCTGGAGTTTATGTTCCATGCAAATATATCAAAGCTTTTTCCTGAAGCTGCCAGGAATCATCAAAAAATTGAAAAGATGAATCAAAGGAGATTGATAGATATACAATTTTAAATTTACATATACAATTTTAAATTTACAAATCATATTTTCATGTTTTCTTATTTATTTTCAGAAGATAATTTTAATTACTTATACTTATATATCTTTCACATCAAAATGCACATTTACAAAAAATTAGAAAACAAGATTTTATTAGTTTCAAATATATAGAAATTTTAAATTTATGTTTAGTCCTTCTCTTTAATTTATTGTTTAAACCCTTCTCATTTTTTTAAAATTTATATTTTTATACCCTCTATAACTTTTAAATAGCAATTCCAAAAATTATTTTATTTAATTTCAAAATATAGCTTCTCATTCAAAATATCTATTTAATATAATTTGGAAAACAAATCTTTATTAATTGAAAATATAATGTTTTGAAACCCAATATATTTATAGGATTTTTTATTTTGAATTTCAGTTTCAAGATTTAATTTAAACTACATTTGTAAATATAAATAAATAACAGAACATATCTTTTATTAATCTTAAAACTTTCAAATTCTATTTATTTAAATCTAATTTATATACATATTCATTCCCTTATACTCAAATTCATTCTAAATCAATTTATAATTTAATCAGTTTTATATTAATTTACCAAATTAATTCTTAATTTAATCTAGGAATCAAATTAATTACAAATTTAAATTTGTTTAAAAATAGGAATGTTACATTAACGGATCCTTAGAGGATGGTTATCCCAAGCATCCTTTGAGTTACTTGTATTTCAGTTGATATTTCACTTGAGTTGGATTTATTGATATAAGAATGTTAATCCTGACTCGGGTGTATTGTGTATTTGCTTTACACTCGGGTCAGACTGAGTGATATAGCTTTTGAGACTCACCTTTGGAGTTGGAGCTTCATTTGGAGATCCATCTACACCTTTTCAGCTTTCAGTTATTCATTTGATTTCAGTGATGTATTCTGATCTTGTATTTGACTATTGTATTCAAATTCGGCATGTGTGGATGCGAATAGTTAAAAATATCAAGATGTTACATAATCAAACTTGTATGAAATAAAAGGTGTTTTCTTTCTCCTATGTACTTAATATAATGTATTATATTGATTAATTAATTTAAATAAAAGTGTATTTAACAGAAAATCCATAAATAGTACTATTTGCGCCAAATATGATCACAAACCCCGAGTGTAATGAAAGCATTAGTGTTTACGCACAAATCTTTAGTATCCAGCTACAGATCTCAGATCCAGATGATGTAGAGAGTAAAAATGAAGAAATAACAAAATAAAAATAAAAAAGTAAAAGAAGACACAAGATTTATAGTGGTTCGGCTATCTCCAGCCTACATTCACTTTGAATTGATCCTTTTATTTCATTTTATGTTGTAATTACAGTTACAATCCTTTGAAAATCAATCACCAGAACGGAAAAGTTTTTGCCAAAAGAGAAGAAGAAGATCCCTTTCTAATTGCAATGGAGGCACTATTTATAGGTGTGGAGCTGGAAATATCTACCTTGAATCTCGAAATACCCTTTCTTATGCGTAGGTAGGCCTACATAACCGATCCAAGGTGGTTTGGGATCGATCAATATCGATTTCATATCGATTAGGAATCATTCCAATCAAGGTGAGATTGGTTATGGTGAAGGTGATAGTGTAAAGTCCTTACGCTCCAAATTTCATGAAATTCCAGTGTATAGGTTTTGAGATATGATCGATCCAAGTATTCCTTTGCAAATGTAGGCTGGAGTCTTCGTATAGGTGGATTCCATATCCATCAGCTCATGTCCATCAATTACGCATCCATCAATTATGTATCCATCTCTTCTACATCGATCCGAGTCCTGTGCCATGATCCATGCTAAGCACTCATGTCCTTGACTGGTTCCTTCGTATCGATCGAAGAGAACGCGATTGATACGAAATGGCTGCTGAATGCTTTTCGTATCCATCCAACATCCTTCCTTCGAGTGTGTTCTTCGTATCGATCAATAAGTGATCGATACGAAATACGCTTCCAAACCTCTGTAACCATTGCCTCATATCTATCCAATCGATATGCAATAACGATACGAAGTCCACATCCATCAACCTGTACCCATCCTAGAGCTGCCTAATCGATATGAGTTGTATCAATACGAGATATATCGATACAAAATTTCGATCGATCCAAACTAAACGCCACAATGGTCAACATGAAAGTATCGATACGAAATCATTTTTCATCGATATTGATCCATCCATAACTTGAGCGTATGAACTCCGCTTGACCTGAAATTCAAAATGCAGCCTCATCATGCCTTGTTTATCATTCCTGGCCTTTCCCACCTTAATTGGAGCTTGGTCCAATCTTGAAGGTATCAATCACATCCTTGTTTCCAATCGATCTCCGATCTTGATATCCATCCTTTTTAGCCAATTTGTTGATATCCCAACCTTAACCAAAAGGCGGAGTAACATTTTCCCCTCAAAACATGCCTTGTGGTAGGAAGGTGTGCTTTGAATAGCTTTAGATCCGACATCCAAAGTGCATATTGCATCCACAGCCATATCCTCCGATCCATAATCCAATCCATTACCAAGCCATTTTTTCTAAGTGCCATAGCCATATTCTTATCCAAATTCGCGATTGCTCTGAGTCGATATCTGATTTCGAATTCTGTAACCAAATTCTTAGCCAATTCCAAATCCATCTGAACCCGACAACCGAGTTCTAATCCATCCATATCCAACAACCAATAACAAAATTTGTGACCTCTCTAGATCAATATCCAAATCCAGGACCACTCTGAGCCCTTAGCCAAATCGGGGATCACTTCGGGTTCATGCTCAAATCCTTAGCTGTTTATATCCAATGTCCAAATCCATAACCTTTCCGGACTCTTGTCAAGCGCAATCCACACTCGATGACTTGTATTAAAAAAATGCATTGGTATAAGTCCTTGATTGACAGTGATCCTAGTTCAATGTCCTTAAACGCTGAGTAATGTTATGGTTTAAGTCCTAAGTCGAATTGTGGTCTCTCCGGACCCTTGCCAAGGATAATCCATACTCGACGATCTGAATAAGTTGATTCGCCACATTTGGATGAAGCGACTTACCCCTTGCCAGAGATAATCCTTACCTGACAACTTTTTACCAAAAACTAAATAAAAATCCAATCAAAATCCAATCTGAAACCCAGATCAAACCAAAAAACCAAAAATCCATATATAAAATTCAAACCAGGATCCAAACTAAAAGACAAGCATCCAAACCAAAATCCAAACCAGAAAATCAACAAACCAACAGTTTAAACCATACTCCAAAACCAAACTGGAAAAAACAAATGTCCAAACCAAAAAGGAAAAGAAGATTTCACAAACTAGAGCATTATGGTTTATCATCATCTCAAAGTATGCTTAGGGCCTATCTCCATCCCCGTGCATGAGTAAATGACTTAGCTACCTGTCCAGAGTTTGCTACTTATTCCAACCTACCCCGATCAGTCAATGACCAATCGACTATCATTCTTGGGCCTTGCATCGTCGTTGTTGAGATAGACAATGGCTGCTCCTATTCCACTGCCACATTCTGAGGACGTAATGCAACAATTGACCACTCCTTACATTCTCCTCATTTATACCCTTTAGATGCCTATAGCTGTTTGTATCATGCTCATCCAAGTCATGAAAGAGACAGTGCCTTCCCGCTGCTCTCTCGCGTTCCGAAGGTTCTCTCCTTATCGGCCTTCGGTAAGGAAGGTGATCCCGAGTTTCCATGTATATCCATTCCATTGTCTCATTCAGTCCTGTTGTAACGACCCAAAATTTAACCACTTCAAAATATAATATCTAAAGTGATTTTAAATATAATATATAAATGATTTTATGATTCAAAAAATATTCGATAGGATTTGAAAATAGAAATATATATAAAAATAGTAACATTTGCTTATATCGACAAAAGTGACAATATCCTAATTTCAAAAAAGTAAGTTTAAATGGTTAATTAATTATTTTAATTTATTTATGAGTGTTTATATTTTAAATAACATTAGACAAATTTATTTTTAAATTCGGTTTACATAAATAAATAGTTTAATTAAAACGTCAAAATATGACCGTAAAACATTTCATCAAAAATCAATATTTTGTAGATTTAAAGTTGTCATAACGTTGTTGCACCTTTGTGTACACAATTTAATAAATATGTTAACATATAAAGGTAGTTAACAATTAACTAAACAAGGTTACTTTTAATAATCACAGTTAGAAAATTCTAGAAAGTAATTAGCAAAAGTAAACTAAAAAAGACAAAACATATATCACGTCACAGGTGACATAAAGTAAATTAATATGACATAAAGTAAAGTCATCATTCTTAATCATTTCTTAACTCTTAAATGTTTAAAGTTTAGAAATGTGATGCGATATGGATGGTAAGTGTTGAATTAAATAAGTTTACTTAATTCTTAAGGAAGTTTATTTAAGTAAAAACCCAAATCTACATTTTAATCTCAAATATTTTCAATAAATACCCATCCTCTTCTTCTTCACTTTTGCACCATTTCTTCCCTACTTTCTTAAGCTCTCTTGCATTCTTTATTGGCTTCTTTCAATTATGAAATTATTTTAAAATATTCCCAAAAATAAAACAAAGAAAAATATTAACAAAACTCCGTCCGAGCCACTTCAAAACTCCTCCTCCCTCCTCTTATTGCTCATGCCCCTTTCCCCATCAAGCCGAGCCCAAACCCTCCTTGAAACTCGTGGCCCAAAGCTCCAAAAACCTCCACAAGTCAAGTCAAGCCACCTAGAAGCCTTAAAACAAGCATTCGTGAGCACCCGATTGAAGTTAGGAAAGTTATAATCACTTTAAAGTTAGTTCATTTGCAACTAAGGTGAGAATTCTTAATTTATATGTATATATTTGGTTGTGATGTTGTGATTTTATGCTTGAATGTTTGGTTATAATATTGATTTCCATATGTTTTTTATTACATGAAAATATTGAAACAAGTCATAGACTTACATGACGTATAATCACATGGAAATCACTTTCCTAAAGAAATGAAATGTGATATGGAATCATTTATACCTTGAAAAAATATTTGAATATGCTTTAGAAATGACTCTTAAGTTTTTAAACTTGTCTCGATGAAGTTTGGATATAGATCTCAAAATACGCCTAAAATTTGATGTGTCGCGTAAGGTAGTTCGTATTTTCGCTTCAAAAGTTCAAACGAACATACGAAGTGGAATATAGTTCAGAATTCTTCGAAGTAAGAATTTTCCAAATCCTTATATCCATAGCTTTCATATAAAAAAGAAAATCAAGACTTCATCTTGTATATTTTGAAATACGGCAAAATCAACTTTCAAGAAACATCCAATTTTTGCACTAAATGGTCAAAATCGGAAATTGATAAAATAATCATTTTAAAAATATGAAATAAATTCTAAAATCTTTTAAAATGTTCTAAAAGTAATTTAAGTTGAAATGATTTTCTAAATGTATAAAACTCGTTTTGAGAAATATAGCTTTTAAAGCACTTTTTGTAACACTATTTGCAACACTTTTCGCAACGCTTTTCAATAATTTTTGAAATAAAGGTTGAAACTTAACAATTATTTCCCAAATCCAATGTAAACATTTTTAAGTAAGTAATAAATAATTTTAATAGAAATTTGAACAATTTAACATTATTCCGAAGATGGTTAAACAAATAGTTAAGTGATTTTAAAAGCGAAAATGAGTATGCTGAAATAACTAGTACATTTGCCCCACCTGTGACATCTAAAAGTGAAAAAAAAAATGTGAACTAAGGTTAGAGATGGGGCTAGAAGTGCATGAACTTACCTGGTCTCAGTTTTCTCTTTTGGGCGAGGGGTGGAGCATATCGAAAGGAAAGCCTAGATGCTTAACTTGTATTTTATAGAAATAATCTTCTTGTACTCATTATTAAAATCTGACTAGGGAACTTATCCTATACATGGAATTCAAAAGGTGATCTCACCGTTATTCCGCACATAGCACTTGTAGAATACGGAAGTTGATTTTGAATAAAGTAGAATGATTTCTATAATCCTATTTTCTCATAAGATACTCTTTAAAAATGATTTGAGAAATATTCAAAAGAGAGGTTTAAATGATTACATATCTAAAGAAGAAGATTTTGAAATATATATCTCTCGCAGATATTTTGGTTACGGAAAATGAGTGAATTGAAAATAATCACCTAATTGCATCATTTTTATCGATGATGGATTTTGAAGGAACCTTGGTCGGATTTGGGTGATTCCTATCCAAAAACCTCTTCGAACTAATTTACGTGTTCGAAGATTGACGTTGTTTGAAGACGGAGATATTGATACGGATAATAACGAGGGACTACTTGTTGATTAATTGGGGATAAACTCCCGATTCACTATATTTTAGCAGTGGTCTCTTTGTTAAGAGAAATCTCAGAACCACAAGGACTTCTCACCTAGTAATGGCCGTGGAAAGTACCTTCGGTTTCATTCGGTCCTAGGACGAACTTGTAAGGATGAATGTCTGACCTTGCATTCCAAATCACAATGAGTGATTTCTATAAAACTATATCAGTCGATGGTGGAGAAGACCCTTCTCATAGCATAACACTCTTTCTCGAGATATACGAGTTCAGCAAGTTATACGTTTGTAGAAATCAATCGTGTGAATATGGAATGGAAATGTGGCATTAAAAGTGAAAGAAGATGTGCTATGTGAAAAGGTAATCGTTGCCTCGAGCCTCACAACCGGAAATGACCGAAAAATGGTTAGATGCGGCAAGGCTAAAGGGGTCATTCCCAATTAGGTTATAATCATTCCCTTCTAGATATATTTCTTCCCGCTATGATATTCGGGATGTAATTAATGTGGATGTATGCAAAGAGAGCTCTAGGATAATGGTCGATAACGATTGGAGGGTAACATATTTCGTACTATCTAGTTATGGAGATAGGTCGGTCTTGTGTTGGTAGAGGAGTTTCGTGATGGTTCCTCGGGACATCCATTTAAAGTTGTACCCATCAAAAGGTAGTCTCTTCACCTGGTCATTTGTATGGAAATGCATTCTCCAATAAGAACCTTCGGACTTGATTGTAAACCTATTATGCTGGAATTTAATCAATATAACAATTTCGGCTAAGTTTAATAAGTTTGTTTGCAAATTTTTTCAAAGAAAGTCGTTAGAAATAATATCCCTAAATTTTGTGTAATAAAGAGTTTTGGTTATCATAAGGTAAAAACCCATTCTGTGTTTATGTGCGGCATGGTCTTATGAGATACCATTTTGTTTTCAAAACATCATACTTTGAGTTCTCACACCAGTCCCATGACTGACCCGGAGTTTGATTTTCCCTTGAAACTCTGGGTGCACTATTATTTAGGCAGCCGTGTAGTCAGGATCCTTAGGAGCATTTTGGAGCATGTTGGCGAGCATTTTGGAGAATTCTTTTGGAGCTATGAAGCTGAAGTACCTTATGTTGATATCTACCTATATTCCGCTGCGTTATGTAGTATGTATTTTCCCACCATATGTATGGATAAATGTTATAACTATATCGTTGGATTTGTGTTTGACTCTGATCATTTATGTATGATTAAAATGTTGAATGCGATGTGAGATTCTATTACCGTGTTATCTTCTATCTTTATTTTCATTTACACCCCTGATAATCTGCCTCCCGAGCACTTGGATTTATGACACATGAATACCGTGGATGTATTATTGTCAATTTTTAAGGGTCGAGGAAACAGGTCATCACATTTGGTATCGGAGCTTAAGATTAAGCGAGAACCTTGGCTTTGTTGGAGTATGACTCATGAGAGATAGGGTTAGTAATGCCCTAAAATGAATTTAGTTCGAGAGAGCGCATAATTGAAACCTTTAACTTGAATAAGTACATTCTTACTGTATAGAAATCCCTAAGATATCTCGTATATATAGTAAAGATCTTTTTCTTACTATATACAGATAGTAGATAAGAGTGGAAGAAGAGTATGAGGTAGGGGAGGAAGTAATACCACAAATGGTCAAACTCTTGCAGCTACAGTGGTCAAGGAAGTAGTAACTCTAGTACAGCCCCAAATCAACTTTGCAACTTTATGCAAGAACTATACCAGCCTTAGTGGTAAACCTTTCAAAAGAACAGAAACCATCATTGAAGTACAAGCTTGGATCTTCTCTTGTGAAAGGATTTTTAAAGGACTGAATATTGGAGACGAGCAGAAGAGATTCCTAGCTTCTTGGCAACTACAAGAGGGAGCTCTAGTTTAGTGGGAATCTATTACTCAGAATGAGTCAGAAGATGATTTCCCATGGGAACGATTCGAAAAAGTTTCGGAGGTGCAGTATATGCCAAAAGCAGGAAAATCATGTCTTTACCGAAATTTTATGGATTTTAAACAAGAGGAGGAGATGTCATTTGAGGAGTATGCTAACATGTTTGACAAATTATCTTGTTTTGGGCCTGGATTGATAGATAAGCCCCTGAAAAAGAATGAAAAGTTTATTTCTGGAATGAAGAAGCAATACCATGTCAGAATGAATGGGCATGTGAAAGAGCCATTTGTAGATTTAATAGACATGTGATACCGATACGAAGCTTTCGATAAGATAAATCCACCCGTAATACAGGAAAGCAACAATAATAACTGGAAGAAGAGCAAGTTCAATGGCAAGTGGCCCTGGCAAGGAAAACCTAAAGGAGGACCTCAGATAACCACTTTAAAAATGTCACTTTCTATAATTGCCAACAAAAGGGCCACCTATCAACTTATTATAGAAAACCCAGAACTTAAGGAACTCAAGGATTAGCGCGAAGAAGATTCTTTATTTGTCATCAATCAAGACACATGATTAAGGATTGTCCCCTAATGAAGAAAGACGAACAAGCCAAAGTTTACGCTATCAAGGATGAGCCTTCAACCTCCCAAGATGTAAAGGGCAAAGGAATGTCGGAAGGTAAATTTTTTATCAAAGATGTTTCAGCTAGAGTATTATTTGATACATGAGCTTCTTATAGTTTTATTGCTGAAAAAACTGTAGAAGAATTAGAATTTAAACCTAAAATTGTTGACGACACTATCTATGTGACAAATCCTATAGGAGGTTCCACTAATCTTTGTATGCACTGTGAAAAAGTCCCAATTTCCTATCCTCCCCATTACTTCCCTTTTGATCTTTTCGTTTTAGATTTTATTGGATTCGAAATTTTACTCGATATGGATTGGTTGGCTAAGCATAAAGCTATGCTCGATTGCGAAAATAGAACGATATCTTTGTGGACTGTCTTTGGGAAAATCATAGAAATATCTTATGAAGGTCCTAGTCCAGGAAGGGATAGTTTTCTTCGTGCTTTAGATACATCCTAGACAGGATTAGAAACAATACCCGTTGTTAAAGAATTTGCAGATGACTTTGAGGAAGCAAAAGGTTTGCCCCCATATCAAGAAATCGAATTCCATATCGATTTAGTTCCTGGTGCGATGCTAATTAAACAAAAAGATAGAAGGATGGCTCTAAAAGAAACGGACGGGTTGAATAACCAAACACAAGAGCTATTAAAGAAAGGATTGATAAGGCCTAGCCATTCAAGTTAAGGATCAGCATAGTTTTTATTGCTAAGTCAGATGGATCTTTGAGATTGTGTGTAGACTATCGAGATCCAAATAGGCAAACCATTAAGAAGAAGTATCCTTTACCTCAAAAAGATGACTTGTTTGACCAGTTACATGGAGCTTGAGTTTTCTCTAAAATGGACCTAGCTATAGGATTCCATCAGTTATGGATCGCAGAAGATTGCTTCCATCTAACTACATTCAAAGGTTCGAACACTTTCTATGAATAGTTGGTTATGCCTTCTGGGCTGACTAATGCACCTGCTTGTTTTGTTGAGCTTATGAATAGAGTGTTTAGAGATGTGATAAAAAAATTCATGTTAATCTTTATCAATGATATCCTTATCTACTCGAAGACAGAAGAATAACACGCAAGACATCTAGAAGCTGCATTGGAGATATTAAGAAATAATGTGCTTAAAGCCAAATTCTCAAAGCGTCATTTTTGGGAGAAGGAAGTAAGATTCCTTGGACATATAATAACAAGGGATGGAATTTCAGTGGATCCAGGGAAAGTTGCAACTATTTAAGATTTTAAGCAGCGATAAACTCCGAAAGAGATTTGTAGCTTCCTAGGTTTGGTAGGATATTGCAAAAGATTCATTCAAGACTTCTTTAAGACTTCCTATATCTAAGAAGTTTACAATGAAGGATGCTAAATTTATCTGGACTCCTAAGTGCAAAGAAGCATTCCAAGAACTAAATAAGAGATTGACAACCGCTCCAGTTTTAGCAACTATAAATGGAAACAGTGGATTGACCTGTTTATACAGATGCATGTGGAGAAGGAGTTGGTGCAGTTTTAATGCAAGATGGGAAGGTGATTTCTTACGCAAGTAGACAGCTGAAGATGCATGAGAAGACTTACGCAACACATGACATAGTATTATAAGCCGTTGTGTTCGCTCTAAAGATATGGAAACTTTATTTGTTGGGTAAGAATCCTTCATAGTTTATTTCAATAAAACTTTGAATTGACCTTAGTAAATAATATTCCATCTTTAGGTGAAAAATTCGAACTCTTCACGGACCAAATTTTTTTGAAGTATCTTTTCATCCAGATAGATTTAAACGGACCACAAATTTTCGAAGTATCTTTTCATCCAGATAGATTTAAATATGAGACAGTTCGTTGGTTAGAATTTCTTGAACCTTACGATCTAGATATTTATATACACCCGGGAAAGCCAACGTAGTAGCTGATGCATTGAGTAGAAAGTTAGCTACTATTTCTTATTTTGTATTAACTCCAACTCTTCAGGAGAAATTACCTAGCAAGCAAAAAGAAGATCGGTTCCTAATGGGGATTATTGAAGATATACATAGCGGAAGGAGTTTGAGCATTAAAATAGATAACCATGGAGTATTGCGGTTAAATGGAAGAATTTGTGTTCCAGATGTTGGAAATCTTAAGCAAGAAGTAATAGTTGAATGCCACAAAGACAAACTTAGCATTCATTTAAGGAATCTATCTATCTACGTCATTTTGTAGAGAAGCATGAAGAGGGATATATCTATCTACGTCAGCCGTTGTGAAAATTGCCAAAGAATCAAAAGTGACCAACAGAAGACGGCAGGATTACTTCAACCTTTGGAGATTCCAGCTTGAAAGTGGGATCAAATATCCATGGATTTAATTGATGGCTTACCCCAAGGAAAGGAAATGAAGGCGTTTGGGTTATCATTGACCGATTAATCAAAAGTGCACACTTTATTCCAGTTAAGCCAACATGAACTGCAGCAAGCATTGCGGAGATACATATGAAGGAGATTGTCCAATTGCATGGAATTCCAAGCAGTATAGTAAGCGATCATGATCCAATCACTAGTCAGTTTTCGGAAGCATTACAGACAGCTTTGAGAACCAAAATTAGTATAAGCACTGCATATCACCCCTAAACCGATGGACAGATGGAAAGAGTCAATTGTGTTTTGGAAGATCTTTTATGAGCATATATTCTAGACTTTGGAAGCTCGTGGGAGAATCATTTAAATTTAGTAGAGTTCTCCTACAATAACAATTATCAAGCTAGTATCGGCATGGCACCATATGAAGCTTTGTATGGTCGTCCATGTAAATCGCCAGCATGTTGGATATCCGGAGATCGGTTAGTGCTTGGCCAAGATATGATACAAGAAGCTTCAGAGACAATTAAGAAAGAAGCTAAAAGAAGCCCAAAATAGACAGAAGATTTATGCAAACCGAAGGCGTAGAAATCAGGAATTCTCAATTGAAGATTCGGTCTTTTTGAAAGTCCCTCCAATGAGAGAAGTAGTAAGATTTGAAAGAGCTGGAAAGTTAGCGATATATTGGACATTCTCCCATTCTCGAACGAATCGGCCTACTAGCTTATTGAGTACAATTGCCTAAAAGATTGTCTGGTGTACACAATGTTTTTCTATTTCATATACGGAAGCATGTATATGATCCAAAACAAATCATAGAAACGGCTGCCCATGATGACTTGGAGATATAACCAAACTTAAGCGGTCATTAGAAGGCCCGTTCGAACCGTGGATCAAGATGAAAAACGATTAAGAAGGAAGGTAGTACGATTGGTCAAAGTTTAATGGAGCGGGGATGCTGCTGATTGCACATGAAAAACAAAAGATAGATTGAGAGAAACATATCCCGAGTTTAGGATCGATGTATAGAATTTATCTATCGTCTAAGTGTACTCACTACATATGGCGTAGCCGCTTATTGTATACATTCCATCTTATTGTATACATATTTCCTTTTGAGCTGTTTTTTTCTTACCTAATTTCAAGGACGAACTTCTTTTAAGCAGGGAAGAGAGTAACGATCCAAAATTTAACCACTTCAAAGTATAATATTTAAAGTGATTTTAAATATAAATATATTAAAGGTTTTATGATTTAAAAAGTATTTGATAGGATTTGAAAATAGAAATATACATAAATGTAGTAGCATTTTCTTATATCAACAAAAGTGACAAAATCCCGATTTCAGAAAAGTAAGTTTAAATGGTTTAATTAATTATTTTTATTAATTTATGAGTGCTTATATTTTTAAATAACATTGTACAAATTTATTTTTAAATTGGGTTTACATAAATAAATAGTTTAACTAAACACCAAAATATGGCCATAAAACATTTTGTCAAAAATCAATGTTTTGCCGATTTAAAGTTGTCACAATGTTGTTACACCTTTATGTATACAATTTTATAAATAGTAAACATATAAAGGTAGTTAAAAATTAACTGAACAAGGTTACATTTAATAGTCACACTTAGAAAATTCTATCAAGTAATTAGCAAAAGTAAACTAAAAATGACAAAACACATGTTACATCACGGGGGCATAAAGTAAAGTAATCATCCTTATTCTTTACTTAACTCTTAAGTGTTTGAACTTTAAAAGTGTGATGTGATGTGGTTGTTAAGTGTTGAATTAAATAAGTTTACTTAATTTTTAAGGATGGTTATTTGAGTAAAAACACAAATCGATATTTTAATCTCAAATATTTTCTATAAATACCCATCATCTTCTTCTTTACTTTTGCATAATATCTTCTCTACTTTCTTAAGCTCTCTTACAACCTTTAATGGCTTCTTTCTACAATGAAATAATTCCAAAATATTCCCGAAAATAAAACAAAGACAAATATCAACAAAACTCCATCCGTACCACTTCTATAACGACCCGTAAAATTTCGATAATTAAAAATGTTAATTTAATAGGATTTCATGGTTTAATGTTGGAAGAGTTAAATTTTTTTAATTTATTTATGATAAAAATAACTAGAATGAATTGCAACAAATTTTATCTAAGTTAATCATTTATGAATTGAATGAGATCCCAAATCAATTGAAATAATATATAGTCAATGGTAATGGAATGAAGTTGTACTATATAGGAAATTGTGACACTTGTTTGTAAATAATAAACTTATAAGTGTATTAAAAGTTAACGGTGATAATTAGTTAAGTTACCTATTGACTTAGTTAGTCGAATTGAATTTGGGAACCAACTGCAATTGAAATGAAATTTTATATGTTAGTTGAGTGCATTATCTTTAACTGAAGTCAAATAATAATGTGAAAATCATTTGAGGTAATAATGAATTTGAGCGATAACTAAAATTTATTTAAAAATCCAATACTGAAATCCATCAAATATTGAACAATTAAATTGTTTAAATAATAATAACAATAATAATAATTAATATTTGGAATTTATTGAATAATTGAATAACGGGAATCGAATAACTGTTTAATGGAAATGGTTGTTCTATAATTTGAATTTGCTTCAAAAGTTAATTTGATAAGTTCGTTTTGAATATTTCAAAGGATAGTGATTTAAGAATAATCAGATTTGTTTAAATTTAATATTACAAATGTTTTGAGTAATTAAATTCCGAATTTGATATGATTAATTTGATATTGAAATTTAATATATGAAGTTAGAGTGAATAACTGAAATTCAATTTAATAGGATTCAAATTGGTTTCCAAAGTGAATGTAAGTTATATTTGGATTTTAATAGAGTTAATAAGATTTTAAAAATTGGAATTTTTAGCAATTCTGTAAATTTTGAAAAGTCGTCGATTTAACCGACGGGTTAAAAATAGCCTTTCGGGGCACAGTCTCAGAATTCGATGAAACCAGTTCCATTAGATCCGTAATAGTTTATTATTATAGGGTTTCAATTTCCATAGCAATCGGAGTGGTCGTTTGACCGTGGCATCTCAAAACGCTTAGAAATTAATTTAATCGATTTAATTTAAAATTGATCGTTTATTTCCGTAACTCGCACATACGATCGAATTAGGCCCTGAAACATGTTCCATTGCGTTCGGAATATGGGTAAAACATTATAAACGCCTAGCGGAACGTTTCATTTGGAGTTCCTTTGAAAAAGTTGAATAATAATAATATTTTATTTATGTACGTTTATTAATATTCGCGTCCACTGTTAACCCGAGACCGAATTCACGCAGCCGCCTAATTTCATTTAATGGCAGAAATGCTCCCATGTTCTTCCTCGTATTTCTCTTTATCCACAAAATTTTAGCCAAATGTTCCAACTGGGGAATGGAAGAACTCGTCGACCTGTATAGATTCAACGGTCGAGATCGTCAATGGGGACGTGGATTCGACGGAATCGGCTTGAGAAGGTTGAGACTTTGAGCATGAAATTCAAGAGGGAGGAGCAGCCGAGCTTGGTCAGCCTCTGGCCGAAGGTGGAGGCTACGTAGACGCATCAAGTGGAGGTCTCTGATCGTCTTCTGGAGGTCGATGGTGGTTGCGTTATGATGTTCATCGAAGGCGGCTTTGGATTCTACGTGCCTGGAAGCGTTCACGCGATTTGGAGATGGGAGTTTTTGCATGTGGCCGATCTCATTCCTAATATCAATGGCCAGATGCGTTCTGGTATATAAAAAAAATTGTTTTAAATTATATTAATATATATACAAACTTTAACAACTCATATCTCATGCGTACGAGGTCGGAATCTGACGAAACAAGAAGCGCCGGAATCGTAGAGACGAGAGCTATGCTTCAGTGCAGAATCGGGAGTATTTTGAGCTCGTTAAAATTTTGAGTCAAATTGAACGTCGTTCGATTTGAAACTGAAATTCAAGGTGAGTGTTTTATAACGCTCACAACGTACTGAATATCTTTATGGTAGTTAAATTTGATATTATGAAGTGATATGAATTTTATTTGTCGTTGTTTGATAAAATTTAATTTTCATATAGATTGTCATTTGAATTCACCGTTGAAAAATTAAATTGACAGTCAAATTGAAATTAAAATTGAATTGCGATTAAATTACCTGATATTGAGAACTATGAAATTGCCGTAAATTGTATTTTCTATTGGATGATTTATTTCGATGGATGCTATTGGTTGATATTTTAATGTTTGGATGTTTATTTGCTATATATATATCCTGTTATACATACATATGACACTGTGATTTGATTTAAGTGATATATATTCATTGCTGACATTAAATTGAAATAATTAATCACTTGGTCATAGGATAGAAAATTATATACGGACACCGGATTGGTTAAATTAATAAAATTTAAAATCGTTGATTTGAAATTCATTTAAATGTTATGATTTAAAAGTTATAAATAAAATCAATTTATATAAATCGAATTTATCGCAAGTTGAGTTTGGAATGTTGAAATAAATTTGGTTAAATGAAATTGTTAAATAATTTAAGTTGAGACTTTGAAATTTAAAATTTGGATATGATTGAATTTCGAAAATTATTTGTTTTAAAGATTGAACATTATTTCGAGCTTTGAGTGTTACTAAGTAAAAGTGATATAAAAATGATATTTTGAAATTGAGCTTGGAATTGAATAATATTTGAAATTTGGTTTTAAATTTGAATATTGAAGGATAAATTTTGTTAAGTGTTATAAATTGATATTTTGAAGAATCAAGCTCCAAATCGATATAAATTGAAATTGAATTAATTTGACGTCAAAGTTGACATTGATTTCAATTGAATTGAAATTGAATCGGTAGAATGGAAATTGAAATTGATTTGAATTAGGAAGTTATAATTGAAATGGTTTGGTTTTGAAGCTGTTTCATTTTGTTTTCCAAATTTCTCTGTTATATAAACCATTTTAAATACTTAAACTATTTTAACCTATATTGACTTAATTTATCTATTTGAAACCCATTTAAATATTTTAAGTATTTTAACTATTTTAATTACTACTTTTAAACTACTTAAAACTATTTTCTAAAATTTCAAGCTGGTCAATAAGGTGAAATGTTTATGTTTAAATCTTGAATTTAAATACGAATTGGGTTAAATGAAGTTGCAGCCTAAATTGAAATTCGAAATGATTTTGAAATCGAAATGAGATATTGAGGCGAAAAATGATTTTTGAAATGGAATCTTACACTTTGAATCGATTTGAAATGTAAAAGAGCCATCGGTGTAATAATACGTAGTTATTAAAGAGACCGGGATCGGATATGGACATACTCTCTGTCGATACCGAAAACCACTTTAATATCTATTATACGCGGAGTGTTGATCCAGAATGAAGTGGATGGTTTGGTGAACGCGTTGACTGAAGAAAGATAACGATATTGGATGACCCCTGACATGACTAAAACAGGAGCCGTGCCGGGCCATTGAGGTTCGCCATCTCTAGCGGACACACTTCTTCGATACCATATCTATTACTTTTGTGATTCAATTTGGGTGCACCCCTCGATTTGGGAGTGTTGCTTCACGGTGTTGAGGTAGCTGTTGGCTATGCTCAACATTAGTCCGGATCACGCAACTACTAGTATCCTAGTTGGTATCGCCTCATGTACCTTGTCATACTGATTATCCTATTCGCGACCACTATGTTTTATTTTGTATTATACCTATGGGGTACCCTCTGATAACCACCAGCTTACGGTGGGGTTTACGGTGCTGTATAGACTATGGCATTATAAAAATGTGTTAAGGGGAATTATGGTAACGCCTTAACGCTATTTTAATACTTTTACTTTACTGTAGACATATTATAATAGCGTATTGTACTACATAGTAGATAGTTTAATGGATTCTTGAGAGATGGAAAATCCTGTAACATCTCTTGAGTTATTGCACGCACGTTGACACTGGATAGAAGATGTCAAACCCCGTAAACATCTCTGACGCCGTTACACTCATATATATTTACGATTGATTTAACTTACATGAGGATATTTTAGTCATGACTCGAGTGTTTTGTCTTTTCATTATGCTCGGGTCAGACCTGAGATTTTCAGCTTACTGAAGATCTATTCTGGAGGACGAAGTCGAAGATTTGGTATACTATTCTGTTATTATCTTTGCACCATGCTGCATGCGGCATTATTTTATTTGTTCAGGTGTATATGTATAACTCTGATAAATGTTAATATAAATAATGATCAAAGTATAGTAAACAGCTTCATGAACTGTTTATTTGACTATTATATTTTATCGTTCCGCTGTAAGATTCTGTGTTTTTTCATTTCCTTTATTTCCCTTTCTTTTCTTTTCTTATTTACCCAATAACCATCTACCCTTTTGAACGGTCTGAAATCGGCATGTGTATTTGATCGTCGGTTTAAACTGTCCAAAAAGGTGGGTCATTACAATTGGTATCAGAGCTTTGGTTTAGCGATAACCTTAGCTTTGTGGGGTCTGACTCTTTATAAATAGGGTAGTAATACCCTATGATGAGTCACTGAGTGTATACATATGAGAGAGCGTATTTGTTAGTGATATAAAATATTTTATATTATGTCGGTTGATTTGTTGAGTGGCTTATGGATTCTGGTCAATAAGAGTAATTAACGTCATTGATAGGGATCTCTAAACACTTAAATAGAACAATTTGATATAGTATTGTTTTGAAATTGGGTAAATGAAATAATTTTGCTCTAATTATATTTTGTACATAAAGAAAATTTTTAGAAATTATTGTGACTTATCTAGCTTAGCTGGTTGTTAGGAATGATAATATTGGTTATTATCATTAACTGGATATTGTAATTTAATAAATAAGGTGAATTACAAAATGAACAATGATAAAACACTTATGGAATGTTTTAAGAAATAAATCCTATAAGAATATTTTATAAAGGTGACTTATAAATTAAAATAGATTTAAATTGGAAAATATTGAATTTAAGACCCGGAGGTTTTGACAATGGTTCTCAAAGCTTTGAAGAAAACATATTGTGATATTAGTAGGAAAATATTTATGAGAAATATTTTGAAAGGATTTTTAAGAAGGAATGAATTCAGTACTCCTCTTTTCTGCCGTTGAAAAATAATTTCGGTAATGACTGCGCAGCATCATCGACGTTGATTTTCGAGTCTCAAAGTGGGGGAGACTTCTAAGAAGCTTTGCTTTTCTTCTAAATTATTTTGGTTAAATGGGTTTTGGTTTAAACTCCAAAGGTATGATTTGATATATTAAAGGTATCAGTGTATATGTTTATTTCAAACGATTTGAAAAGAACGGGGCATTTAAATTTCTAAGTTATATTAATTAGTACTTTTCAAATTATTTGAATGAAATGTGAATAACCATAATTTATAAAATAAGAGGATTAAGATACCTAAGCTTATGTTTTGGGAAAACTTTAGAGTTGTAGTGTACCTTTAAGGTTGAAAGGTAAAGAGGATTTAAATAGATTAAATTTGTGAACATTCTAATTAAGTAAAATGAAATTATATAAATTTGTATAATACCAAATTTGCATTCTAATAACATATAATATGACTTACCAAGTATTAAAAAGTTAAAATGATGTTTTGGATATGTAATGAGATATTGTACAAATAAACAGAACCTGAAAGTAATTGAAATATATAAGTAAGGAAAACTCAAAAAGGAATTAAAATGTATATAAAAGGAAAATTTGTTTGTGATAAAAATGTTATATACTTAAATATAACATGAATGATGAATGGATAAATGGAACAAGTAAGTGAACTTAAGAAAGAAGGCCATTGAGTCAGTCAATGTCTTTGTAAACTGGTTGTAGAATTAAATATAATTTGCAACAAAAAGAAAAACACGTGAGGATAAATTTGTAACTTTTGAGATAACTATAAACTAAGACAGGTCATATATAAGAAGTTAGACTTTTATAGAATGACTATAAATTTAAGTGATGATTAATAAAATGTTCCATAAATAAATTTGTTATTAACTGAAACTGAATATGAAGTAAATGTAAACAAAAGAATTTGGTATGGCTAAGAACCAATTGGAAAGGAAATTGAATTTAAATTTAAAATTTTATAATGTTTAAAAATGGACTTGAGTAAGCAAAATTCTATCGATTAATGTTTAAGAACTGATAGCATTAAAGAATATACTTGGTAAAGAAATAGATACCAAGTAAATTAGGGATATGAATATTGTACTGTAAATCATTAACTGTACATGAAATGAAGGTAGGCAAAAGAAATATAATATAGATACATTGTATTGGGATCTATTGAAAGGTAATACGTAAGTTGTACGAGTATTATTTTATTCGCATAATGATTTGATCCAAATTCGAGCACAAAATTTCAAGATGATTTATATCGATCCAAGTTAGGATTTTTCACTCGATTCTCGACGGCGAACCCTGGATAGGAATTTTTGATTTGATTCTGGAATTCTTTATCATAGTATATGGCTATGCAAGGGGAGTAATAGTTTCCAATCAAGGAACCAAATCTGAGTCCGCACTAGAGAGTCATGTGAACGATACTAGTTTGGAAGTGAAATTATGTGATCGAATAAGCGATTAGATTTGATATTGCTCACGGATGATATACGTACGGCTTACGGACATAATTAAAGCTAATATTGGAAATTGAAGATGCCAAATATAAAATGATTCTTTTAAATTATATAATTGGATATCATTGG
This sequence comes from Allium cepa, assembly GCA_030765085.1. Taxonomy (NCBI): domain Eukaryota; kingdom Viridiplantae; phylum Streptophyta; class Magnoliopsida; order Asparagales; family Amaryllidaceae; genus Allium; species Allium cepa. The sequence goes on from CM060946.1 coordinate 220,723,420, forward strand.
TAAATGAGATGCGGGTATTTAAAATCAAGAAAAATTAGATTGCCTGACAAAAGGTACATGTTTATTTTGTCATTAGATTCGGTGATTTTTGATGAGCCACTTGGCATTTGATTTTCTTTTATTGGTTTGGGGCCCGTAGAGGCGTTTTGTAGCTGTACCGATCGAGCCGCACAAAGGAGACTCTGCCGAAATTTTTCGTAAATCCGGATGTTAGAAAAATTTTCAAGTTTTAAAATTTTATAACTTGTTTGATAACTAACTCGTAAGCTTCATAGGCTAATCATACTAGCATAGTGGAAGTGTAATAACAATTTTATAAATGGAATTTCATTATTTTATAAGTTGATAATTTTGAATAAAATATATCAAATGTTAAATTCTTTACTTAGTTCCTTTTCCCTTCTTTTTCCTTTTCGAGGACGAAAAGTTTTGAGTAGGGGAGAGTGTAACGACCCGTAAAATTTCGATAATTAAAAATGTTAATTTAATAAGATTTCATGGTTTAATGTTGGAAGAGTTAAAATTTTTTAATTTATTTATGATAAAAATAACTAGAATGAATTGCAACAAATTTTATCTAAGTTAATCATTTATGAATTGAATGAGATCCTAAATCAATTGAAATAATATATAGTCAATGGTAATGGAATGAAGTTGTATTATATAGGAAATTGTGACACTTGTTTGTAAATAATAAACTTATAAGTGTAATTAAAAGTTAACGGTGATAATTAGTTAAGTTACCTATTGATTTAGTTAGTCGAATTGAATTTGGGAACCAACTGCAATTGAAATGAAATTTTATATGTTAGTTGAGTGCATTATCTCTAACTGAAGTCAAATAATAATGTGGAAATCATTTGAGGTAATAATGAATTTGAGTGATAACTAAAATTTATTTAAAAATCCAATATTGAAATCCGTCAAATATTGAACAATTAAATTGTTTTAAAATAATAATAATAATAATTAATAATTGGAATTTATTGAATAATTGAATAACGAGAATCGAATAACTGTTTAATGGAAATGGTTGTTCTATAGTTTGAAAAGTTAATTTGATAAGTTCATTTTGTTCAAATGATAGTGATTTAAGAATAATCAGATTTGTTTAAATTTAATATTACAAATGTTTGAATAATTAAATTCTGAATTTGATATGATTAATTTGATATTGAAATTTAATATATGAAGTTAGAGTGAATAACTGAAATTCGATTTAATATGATTCAAATTGGTTTCCAAAGTGAATGTAAGTTATATTTGGATTTTAATAGAGTTAATTAGATTTTAAAAATTGGAATTTTTAGCAATTCTATAAATTTTGAAAAGTCGTCGATTTAACCGACGGGTTAAAAATAGCCTTCCGGGGCACAGTCTCGGAATTCGATGAAACTATTTCCATTAGATCTGTAATAATTTATTATTATCAGGTTTCAATTTCCATAGCAATCGGAGTGGTCGTTTGACCGTGGCATCTCAAAACGTTTAGATTTTAATTTAATCAGTTTAATTTAAAATTGATCGTTTATTTTCGTAATTCGCACATACGATCGAATTAGGCCCTGAAACATGTTCCATTGCGTTCGGAATATGGGTAAAACATTATAAACGCCTGGCGGAACGTTTCATTTGGATTTCGTTTGAAAAAGTTAAAAAATAATAATATTTTATTTATTTACGTTTATATATATTCGCGTCCACTGTTAACCCTAGACCAAATTCACGCAGCCGCCTAATTTCATTTAATGGCCGAAATGCTCCCATGTTCTTCCTCGTTTTTCTCTCTATCCATAAAATTTTAGCCAAATGTTCCAACTAGGGAATCGAAGAACTCGTCGACCTCTATAGATTTAACGGTCGAGATCGTCAATGGGGGCGTGGATTCGCCGGAATCGGCTCGAGAAGGTTGAGACTTTGAGCATGAAATTCGAGAGGGAGGAGCAGCCGAGCTTGGTCGGCCTCTGGCCGAAGGTGGAGGCTACGTAGACGCATCAAGTGGAGGTCTCTGATCGTCTTTTGGAGGTCGATGGTGGTTGCGTTATGATGTTCATCGAAGGCGGCTTTGGGTTCTACGTGCCTGGAAGCATTCACGTGATTTGGAGATGGGAAATTTTTGCATGCGGCCTATCTCGTTCCTGATATCAATGGCCAGATGCGTTCTGGTATATAAAAAAAAATTGTTTTAAATTATATAAATATATATACAAACTTTAACAACTCATATCTCATGTGTACGAGGTCGGAATCTGACGAAACAAGAAGCGCCAGAATCGCAGAGACGAGAGCTACGCTGCAGTGCAGATTCGGGAGTATTTGGAGCTTGTTAAAATTTTGAGTCAAATTGAATGTCATTCGATTTGATTTGAAACTGAAATTCAAGGTGAGTGTTTTATAACGCTCACAACGTACTGAATATCTTTATGGTAGTTAAATTTGATATTATGAAGTGATATGAATTTTATTTGTCATTGGTTGATAAAATTTAATTGTCATATAGATTGTCATTTGAATTCACCGTTGAAAAATTAAATTGACAGTCAAATTGAAGTTAAAATTGAATTGCGATTAAATTACCTGATATTGAGAACTATGAAATTGCCGTAAATTGTATTGTCTATTGGATGATTTATTTCGATGGATGCTATTGGTTGATATTTCAATGTTTGGATGTTTATTTGCTATATATATCCTGTTATACATACATATGACACTGTGATTTGATTTAAGTGATATATATTCATTGCTGACATTAAATTGAAATAATTAATCACTTGGCCATAGGATAGAAAATTATATACGGACACCGGATTGGTTAAATTAATAAAATTTAAAATCGTTGATTTGAAATTTATTTAAATGTTATGATTTAAAAGTTATAAATAAAATCAATTTATATAAATCGAATTTATCGCAAATTGAGTTTGGAATGTTGAAATAAATTTTGGTTAAATGAAGTTGTTAAATAATTTAAGTTGAGACTTTGAAATTTAAAATTTGGATATGATTGAATTTCGAAAATTATTTGTTTTAAAGATTGAACATTATTTCGAGCTTTGAGTGTTACTAAGTAAAAGTGATATAAAAATGATATTTTGAAATTGAGCTTGGAATTGAATAATATTTGAAATTTGGATTTAAATTTGAATATTGAAGGATAAATTTTGTTAAGTGTTATAAATTGATATTTTGAAAAATCAAGCTCCAAATCGATATAAATTGAAATTGAATTAATTGAAGGTGAATGTAGAATTGAATTAATTTGAAGTCAAAGTTGACATTGATTTCAATTGAATCGAAATTGAATCGGTAGAATGGAAATTAAAATTCATTTGAATTAGGAAGTTATAATTGAAATGGTTTGGTTTTGAAGCTGTTTCATTTTGTTTTCCAAATTTCTCTGTTATATAAACCATTTTAAATACTTAAACTATTTTAACCTATATTGACTTAATTTATCTATTTGAAACCCATTTAAATATTTTAAGTATTTTAACTATTTTAATTACTACTTTTAAACTACTTAAAACTATTTTCTAAAATTTCAAGCTGGTCAATAAGGTGAAATGTTTATGTTTAAATCTTGAATTTAAATACGAATTGGGTTAAATGAAGTTGCAGCCTAAATTGAAATTCGAAATGATTTTGAAATCGAAATGAGATATTGAGGCGAAAAATGATTTTTTAAACGGAATATTACATTTTGAATAGATATGATGATATTTGAAATGGATTTGATTTTTCTTGAAGTGAATATGATGTTTTGATATCAATTATGAATCGATTTGAAATGTAAAAGAGCCATCGGTGTAATAATACGTAGTTATTAAAGACACCGGGATCGGATATGGACATACCCTCTGTCGATACCGAAAACCACTTTAATAACTATTATACGCGGAGTGTTGATCCAGAATGAAGTGGATGGTTTGGTGAACGCGTTGACTGAAGAAAGAGAACGATATTGGATGACCCCTGACATGACTAAAACAGGAGCAGCGGCGGGCCATTGAGGTTCGCCATCTCTAGTAGACACACTTCTTCGATACCATATCTATTACTTTTGTGATTCGATTTGGGTGCACCCCTCGATTTGGGAGTGTTGTTTCGTGGTGTTGAGGTAGCTGCTGGCTATGCTCAACATCAGTCCGGATCACGCAACTACTAGTATCCTAGTTGGTATCGCCTCATGCACCTTGTCATACTGATTATCCTATTCGCGACCACTATGTTTTGTTTTGTGTTATACCTATGGAGTACCCTCTGATAACCACCAGTTTACGATGGGGTTTACGGTGCTGTATAGACTATGGCATTATAAAAATGTGTTAAGGGGAATTATGGTAACGCCTTAACGCTATTTTAATACTTTTACTTTACTGTAGACATATTATAATAGCGTATTGTACTACATAGTAGATAGTTTAACGGATCTTGAGAGATGGAAAATCCCGTAACATCTCTTGAGTTATTGCACGCACGTTGATACTGGATAGGAGATGTCAAACCCCGTAAACATCTCTGATGCCGTTACACTCATATTTATTTACGACTGATTTAACTTACATGAGGATATTTTAGTCCTGACTCGAGTGTTTTGTCTTTTCATTATGCTCGGGTCAGACCTGAGTTTTTCAGCTTATTGAAGATCTATTCTAGAGGACGAAGTCGAAGATTTGGTATACTATTTTATTATTATCTTTGCACCATGCTGTCTGCTGCATTATTTTATTTGTTCAGGTGTATATGTATAACTCTGATAAATGTTATATAAATAATGATCAAAGTATAGTAAACAGCTTCATGAACTGTTTATTTGACTATTATATTTTATCGTTCCGCTGCAAGATTCTATGTTGTTTCATTTCCTTTATTTCCCTTTCTTTTCTTTTCTTATTTACCCCAATAACCATCTACCCTTTTGAATGGTTTGAAATCGGCATGTGTATTTGATCGTCGGTTTAAACTATCCAAAAAGGTGGGTCGTTACAACTTCAAAACTCATCCTCCCCCCTCTTATTGCTCACGCCCCCTTCACCTTCTAGCCGGGCCCAAACCCTCCTTGAAACTCATGGCCCAAAGCTCCAAATACCTACACAAGTCAAGCCACCGTGATACATTAAAACAAGCATTCGTGAGCACCCGATTGAAGTTAGGAAAGTTATAATCATTTTAAAGTTAGTTCATTTGCAACTAAGGTAGGAACTCCTAATTTTAATGTATACATTTGGTTGTGATGTTGTGATATTTTTGTTTGCATGTTTGGTTATGATAGTGATTTCCATATGTTGTTTATTGCATGAAAATATTGAAACAAGTCATGGATTTACACGACGTATAATCACATGGAAATCACTTTTCAAAAGAAATGAATTGTGATATGGAATCATTTATACCTTGAAAAATGTTAGAATATGCTTTAGAAATGATTCCTAAGGGTTTAAACTTGTCTCGACAAAGTTTGGATATAAATCTCAAAATACACCTAAAATTTGACACATCGTGTAAAGGTGTTCGCGTTTTCGTGTCAAAAGTTCAAATGGACATACGAAAGTGGAATATAGTTCAGAATTCTTCGAAGCAAGAATTTTCTAAATCCTTATGTCCATATTTTTCATATAAAAGAAGAAAATCAAGATTTCAACTTGTATATTTTGAAATATACAAAATCAATTTTCAAGAAAAATCTAGTTTTTGCACCAAATGACTAAAGTTGAAAGATAAAATAATGGTTTTAAAAGTATGAACTATATTCTAAAAATCTTTTAAAATATTTTAAAGTGATTTAAGTTGAAAAGATGGTTTTCTAAATGATATAAAGTCGTTTTGAAGAATATAGCTTTTAAAGCACTTTTTGGAACACTATTTGCAACACTTTTCGCAACGCTTTCAATAACTTTTGAAATAAAGGTTGAAACTTAATAATCCTTTGAAAAATCCTATGTAAACATTTTTAGGCAAGTAATAAATAATTTTAAAATAAATTTGAATAATTTAACATTATTTCAAAGATGATTAAACAAATAGTTAAGCGATTTAAAAAGGGAAAATGAGTATGCGCAAACAACTAGTGCATTGTCCCGCTTATGAGATCTAAAAGTGAAAACAAGGTGCGTAACTAAGGTTAGGAATGGAGCAACCAGTGCCCTGAACTTACCTAGCCTCATTTTTCGCTTTTAGGCGAGCGGTGGAACATATCCAAGGAAAGCCCGAATGCTCAACTTGGATATAATAGAAATAATCTTCTTATACTCATTATTAAAATTCAAAGAGGGAACTTGTCCTATTCGTGGAATTTAAAAGGTGATCACACCATTATTCCGCTAATAGCATGCGTTGAATATGGAAGTTGATTTTGCATAAAAGTAGAACGATTTCTATAATCCTATTTTCTCAAAAGTTACTCTTTAAAAATAATTTGAGAAATATTCAAAAGAGTGGTGGTTTAAATGATTCCGTATTTAAAGAATAAGATTTTGAAAATATATATCTTTCGAAGATATTTTCGAAAAGTAAAATGAACGAATCAAAAAACAATCACATAATTGCATTATTTTTATCATTGATTGGAATTTGAAGAAACCGGGGTTGGATGTGGGTGATTCCTATCCAAAAACCATTTCGAACCAATTTACATGTTCGAAGATTGAAGTTGTTTAAGGATGGAGATATTAAGACGAATAATAACGAGGGACTATTTTTTGATTAATTGGGGATAAACTGCTAATTCACTATATTGTAGTAGTGGTCTCTTTGTTATGAAAAATTTCAGAACCACAAGGACTTCTCGCCTAGTAACAACCAAGGAAAGAACCTTCGGTTTAATCGTTCTTAGAATGAACTTGTATGGACGAATGTCTGACCTTGTATTCCAAATCACAATGAGTGATCTCTATAAAAGTATATCAGTTGGTGGCGGAGAAGACACCTTCTCTTAGCTTAACACCCTTTTCTGAGACATACGAGCTTAGGAAGTTAAATGTTTGTACAAATCAATCATGTGAATGTGGAACAGCAATGTGGAATTCAAAGTGAAAGAAGATGTGCTATGTGAAAAGGTAATCGTTGCCTCGAGCCTCATCAACCGAAAATGGACAAAACAGGGTTAGATGCGGCAAGGCTAAGTGGGTCATTTCCTTCTAAATATATTTCTTCTTGCTATGAAGTTCAGGATGTGAAAATGTGGATGTACGCGAAGAGAGCTCTTGGATAAAGGTCGGTAACAACTGGGAGATGACATATTCAGTACCATCTAATTATAGAGATAGGTCGGTCTTGTATCGGTAGAGGAGCTTTGTGATGGTTCCTCAAGACATCCATCTAGAGGTGTACCCATCGGAAGGTAGTCCATTCACCTGGTAATTTGTATGGAAATCCATTCTCCAATAAGAACCATAGGACTTGATTATAAACCTATTATGCTAGAATTTAATCAATGTAAAAATTTCAGCTAAGATTAATAAGTTTATCTGCAAATGTTTTCAAACAAAGTCATTAAAAATAATATCCCCAAATTTTACGTAATAAAGAGTTTTGGTTATCATAAGGTAAAAACCCGTTCTGTTTTTATGTGTGACGTCGTCTTATGAGATACCATTTTATTTTCAAAACATTGTACTTTGAGTTCTCACACCAGTCCCATGACTGATTCGGAGTTTGTTTTTCCCATTAAACTCCGGATGCCCTATTTTTCAAGCAGCCGTGTAGTCAGGATACCTTAGGAGCATTTTGGAGCATGTTGGGAGAATTTTGGAGAAGTCTTTTAGAGCTATGAAGCTAAAGCACCTTATGTGGATATCTACCTAAATTCCGTTGTGTTATGTAGTATATATTTCCCAACATATGTATGGATAGACAGTTATAACTATTCCACTGGATTTGTATTTGACTCTGATTATTTATGTATAATTAAAATGTTGAATGTGATGTGAGATTCTACTATTGTGTCACCTTTTATCTTTATTTTCTTTCACACCCCTGATATTCTGCCTCTGCGGCACTTGGATTTACGGCACGTGAATACCATGGATGTATTAGTGTTGATTTCTGAAGGTCGGGGATACGTGTCGTCACACCTGTGCAAGTGGAGAATTTCGGTTCTCCCCACCGCTTCCTTGCCCTATCAGAATCGTCATCCAACTTTCTCTTTCCGTTATCCTTATCCTTACCCGAGCTCTCACCAGATGGTCCTCCATCCTTAACCACATTCATCGCCTTTGGCTTCATATCCAAGTTTGCATCATCCTGCCGAAGGAATCCTTTGGCCTCATGAAAGAATTCTCCGAGATCCATTGGTGGATCTCGCATTAATGATATCCTGAAATCCGAGTTCTCCCTGACTTCTGACACGGCCACCATCAGAACCATTGGTAGATCCGACTGATCCATTGAAGCAACCGCCACATTAAACCGAGTTAGTAAAGCTCTGAGCGACTCTCCTATCCTCTGCTTGTCCGATGTCAGTGACATCACATTCTTTGACCTCTCGACGTGAACCTGCAACTGCTTTAGAAACCATTCCACCAATCCGTTCTATGTCCAGATAGAACCATTTTCCAACTGCCTAAACCACATAATAGCTATATCCGTCAAGTACATGGGAAATATCGGGACATAACCTCCTTTGATGCACCCGACACTTCCATGTGCCTTGTATACCTCATCAAAAGATTGGTAGGATCCGTCCCACCGTTGTATGCTTCCTGCTATCCCACCTATTGGTCAAGGCCGGGATATCAAAAAGTTGGCAAGAAAGGATGGACATCAGGATTGGAGATCGATTGGAAACATGGATATGATCGATGTCATCAAAATTTAGCCAAGCTCCAATCAAGAAAAGATCGATTGGGGATGATGATCAAGGCAAGGAGAGGCTACATTTCAAATTTCAAGTCAACTGGAGTTCGTATGCTTGAGATATGATCGATGCAACTCATGTGGTCATGCTATTCGTATCCATCAAAAGGCCATTTCGAATAGATCAGTTCGAACCCATCTGGAGCTACACTGTTCGTATCGGTGTAGAAGGACATTGTTCGCATCAATACCTATGGATACAAATAAGACATTCATATCCATTTGATGTGTTGCATCGTATCCATCGAAGCAAGCTACTGTTCGTATCCACCAAAGGTAAGGCTTCATTCGTATCCGTCTGTCAGTCTTGTTCGTATCCATAAAAGAAAAAAAACCTGTTTCATATCCATCAACATAGACCTTCTTCACATCGATCCTATATGCACTCCACTCCCATCATAAAAGGTTACTTCATATCGATCAACATGTATGAGATCGATACGAAGTACACCAATGCCATCGATACGAAAATGGACACATCATTTTGATGGGCATGGATCAACGATATGAATAAAGGTCGAAGTGGATGGATGCTAATCAAAGGAGATGGATAGATCTGAATGGAGTTCAAAAAAGATGAAGGCTCGATCAACGTGGCAGGAAATGTGGATCCACCCCAGTTTATCGCTCCACGTCAACAGGTAGGTACGTGCTTTTGATCGAATGAAGGAGAGGGCGGCGGAAGTATCGATACGAACTCGTATCCATGTTAGAGAACCCAACTCGTATCGATCATATCTCACAATCCATAAGTCCAAATGCCACCAAATTTTCACAGGAGCTTGCATACAACCTAAATAATGTTCATGCCAAATTTTGACTCGATTGGGTCAAATCTTGATCGATGTGAAATTCGTTTGTATCGATCACTGATCGAGTCGAAATCACCTAGGATCGATCTTGTGGGCCTACTCACGTGCCAGAAGAGATCTTCCAGGATCTAAGCGAGATATTGTAGCATACGCCTATAAATAGCATACCAGAGCCAACAGAAAAGGGAATTTTGGGGATTTTGCAACATCCAGAATCTACCGAAACCACCATTATATTCAAGCTTCATTTTTGTACTTGAAAATCATTGTTGTAATTCGCTGTAACCAGCGAAGAAAGTCAATAAAAGATTGTCATTTGAAGTGGATGTAGGTTAGAGATAGCCGAACCACTATAAACCTTGTCTCTCTATCTATTTCTTTCCATTTTGAGTTTGTTATTCTTCATTTTTCTCCTCTACAGTATCTAGATCTTTGATCCACGATTATATACTGCTGATTTGTGCTCATGCACTAGTGCTTTCATGACATTTAGGTTTTGTGACCAATTTTGCCGCAAACACTTTGGTGCTTTCACTGAGAAGAACTGACACCCGCTATACCAGATTTAGAGTTCAGATTTGAAAGGCTAAAGGATCAGATCTAGAAGAAACCATGATAAAGAAATCAATAAGGAGGCAAAGAGCATAGAGAAGCCAACATGAAGAAAGCCAGGAAATGTCTTCAGGAGCTAATCAGACTTTAGCCTTCATTACTAGAGACAAGATGGAGATGATGCTGGGTGCCATGCATGAGGAGTTTCTGAATAGACAGGAGGAAATGATGCAAAACCTTCTCAGACAGTTTGGACAGGCAAGAACAGCTGGAACTTCAGGAGCTCAGATCCATGGAGCTGGAGCAGGGGGACTCATCAGGCAATCAGACGGAGTAGCACAATAAGGCATAGCCCCTAATCAGCACACGACTATTAATCAGTATAGATCCAGGCTCGGGGGAACACCACCTGGCAACGATGGACCGATCCATGGAGGGACTCTAGGAGATATCACGTGATAAGATGCTGGCAGGAATAAAGGAGCGCATGATGAATATTACGTACCATAATTCCCTCAGGGACTCGGGGGGGTGGGGGGCAATCCTTGATGGACAACGCTGGATTGGCTGAGATTATCAAGCGAACTGTGCATGGAGGATTGACAAACAAAGATCTGAAAGGAGTAAACAAGAGTTCGTGTACCCGTGAAATCAGAATGGCCCAAAACCCACCGGATTTCAAGCTACCTGCTCTGGAGGTGTACAATGGCAAGGCTGAACCTACTGATCACTTGATGAGATACACGAGACATATGGAAGTGCTTGGGGCATCGAAGGAAGTGATGGCCCGATTTTTCTCCCTGTACTTGACGGATGTAGCTGCTATATGGTTCAAACAGTTGGAAGAGGAATCTATTAGGAAATGGACAAAATTGGTGGATAGGTTTTTGAAGCAATTTCGGGTTCATATCAAAAGGCCAAAGAATGTAATGATACTGATGTCGATAAAGCAAAGGATAGAAGAATCGCTTAGAGCTTTTTTAACTCGGTTTAATGAAGCGGTTGCTTCGATGGATCGACCGGATCCATCGATGGTTTTAATGGCAGTAGTATCAGGAGTCAAAGAGAATTCGGATTTCAAAGTGTCATTGATACGGGACCCACCAATGGATCTCGTGGTATTCTTTCACGAAGCTGAGAGGTTCCTACGGCGGGAAGATGCATGTTCAGATATGAAATTAAAGGAGGTGAATGCGGCTGGGGATGAAGGGCCATCCAGCGGATGCTCAAACAAAGATAAGGAAAAAGGAAAAAGGAAGCGAGATGATGAATCAGGTAAAGTTAGGAAGCGGTGGAGAGAGCCAAATTTTCTATTTACACAGGACTAAACGAGATGTTAGAATGGATATTCATGGAGACTCGAAATCGCCTTCACCACCAAGGCCTGCAAGGAGAGAACCCTCGAAACATGAGAGGGCATCAGGAAGGCACTGTGTCTTTCATGATTTAGATGGACATGATACCAACAACTACAGCATCTAAAAGATATAATTGAGGAGCATATACGGAATGGTCAGTAGTGTCAATATGTCAGAGCTCGGAATGCCGTGGTGGAACGGGAACGGCCACCGTCTACCTCCATTGGCAATGGCACGAGGCCCGGGAATGATGGTCGACTGGTTATCAACTGATTGGGATGATATGGAATAAGTAGCAAACTCAAGGCAAATGGCCAAGTCACTTACTCTTGTACGAGGACGGAGATGTCTCCTAGGCATGCTATGAGATGATGATAAAAGGCGATGCTATGGTTTGTGAAATTTGTTTTTTATTTTTTCATTGGTTTGGACACTTGCTTTTTCTAATTTGGTTCGAACTCCTGATTTTGTTGGTTTTCTGGTTTGGACTTTTGTTTGGATGATTGTTTTCATGTTTAGATATTGGTTTGGATTTCTGATGCATATTTTTGGTTTTCTAATTCGATCTAGATTTCAGATTGGTTTTTGATTGGATTTTTATTTGGTTTTTGGTAAATGGTGTTGGGTATGGACTATGCCTGGCAAGGGGTAAGTCTCTTTGTCCGAACGTGGGAATTGGCTTATTTAGGTCGTCGAGTATGGATTATCCTCAATAAGTGTCTAGAGAGACCAAGATTTGGCCTAGGACCTAGGCCCTATATTATCGGTTACTATTTCAGGTCATCGAGTATGAACTATGCTCAACAAGGGTCCGTAGCGACCAGGATTTGGCTTAGGACTTAAGACATGGCACAACTCAGCATTCAGGGACACTTCACCATGGACATCAAGGCATTTTTTAGGACAGGTCGTCGGGCGTGCATTGCGCTCGACAAGAACCCGAAGAGGTTATGGATTCAGATATCGGGTGTGAATTTCTAAGAACTTGGATGTTGACCAGGAGAGGTCTTGGATTCGATTACTGGATAAGGATGGATTAGGACTCGGTTATCGGGCTCAGATGGGTATGCAATTGGCTAGGGATTAGGCTACTGGATTTGGAATAGGACATCGACTCAGAGTTGTCAAGAATGTGGCATTCAGATAGGATGACTTAGTAATGGATTGGATTATAAATCAGATGGTATGGTTATGGACGGAACAATGACTTTGGATGTTGAAATCAGAGCTTTATCAAAACACACTTTCTTACCACAAGGCATGTTTTGGGGGAAAAATGTTATCCTACCTTTTGGTCAAAGTTGAGATATCAACAAGTTGGCTAGAAAGGACGGACATCAGGATTGGAGATCGGTTGGAAACAAGGCTAAGATCGATGTCGTCAAAATTTAGCCAAGCTCCAATCAAGGCAAGATCATTTGAGGATGATGATCGAGGCTAGGATAGGCTACATTTCAAATATCAAGTCAGTCGGAGTTCGTATGCTCGAGATATGATCGATGCAACTCGAGTGGTCATGTTGTTCGTATCCATCAAAAGGCCATGTTCGGATCGATCAGTTTGAACCCATTTTAAGCTACACTGTTCGTAGGTGTCTAGAAGGACCTTGTTCGTATCGATACCCATGGATACGAACAAGACATTCGTATCCATCAAATGTGTTGCATCGTATCCATCGAAGCAAGCTACTGTTCGTATCCACCAAAGGTAAGGCTTCGTCCGTATCCGTCTGTCAGTCTTGTTCGTATCCCTAAAAGAACAAACATGTTTCGTATCCATCAACTTACACCTTCTTCGTGTCGATCATGTGTGCACTCCACTCCCATCATATAAGGTTACTTCGTATGGATCAACACATATGAGATCAATACGAAATACACCACTGGCATCGATACGAAAATGGACAAATCATTTTGATAGGCATGGACCAATGTTACAAATAAAGGTGATGGATGGATCTGAATGGAGTTCAAAAAATATGAAGGCTTGGTCAACGTGGCAGGAAATGTGGATCCACCCCAGTTTGTCGCTCCACGTCAACAGGTAGGCATGTACTTTTGATCGACACGAAGAGAGGGAGGCGGAAGTATCAATACGAACTCATATCCATGTTGGAGAACCCAATCCGTATCGATCATATCTTACAATCCAGAGGTCCAAATGCCACCAAATTTTCACAAGAGCTTGCGTTACAACGTAAAGAATGTTCATGCCAAATTTCGACTCGATTGGGTCAAATCTTGATCGATGCGAAATTCGTTAGTGTCAACCATGGATACAGTCGGAATCACTTGAGATCGATCTCTTGGGCCCACTCATGTACCATAAGAGGTCTCCCGTGATCTAAGCGAGATATTTGCAGCCTACGCTTATAAATAGCATCCTAGAGCCAATAGAAAAGGGACTTTTGGGGATTCTACGACATCTAAACTCTGCCGAAACCACCGTTGTATTCAAGCTTCATTTTTGTACTCGAAAACCATTGCTGTACTCCAATGTATCCAGCGAAGAAAGTCAATAAAAGATTATCATTTGAAGTGGATGTAGGCCGGAGGTAGCCGAACCACTATAAACCTTGTGTCTCTGTCTATTTCTTTCCGTTTTAAGTTTTTTATTCTTCATTTTTATCCTCTACATTATCTAGATCTATGACCTATGATTATATACTGCTGATTTGTGCTCATACACTGGTGCTTTCATGACATTTGGGGTTTGTGACCAATTTTGGCACAAACACTTCCAAAGTAGGCAGCTTGAACTCTAGCAGATTCCTAGACACCCTGATGTTATGGTTTAATGGAATCCTATTTACTCCTTCCAAATCTTTGTTTATCAGACCTCCTTGCATGGTTCACCTAATAATTTCTTCCAATCCAGCATTGTCCATCAAAGGTTGTCTCCCGTCTTTATTTCTTAACTGTTCCCTAAGTCCTCGAGGGAATTCTGGTACATACTCCTTATCATGCACTCCTGTATTCCTACCGCACCATGTTGTGCAGTGTCACATAATATTCCTCCATGAATTAGTCCAACATTACACGGTGGTGTGCCCTCGAGTCTAGTTCCATCCAAATTGATAGATGTTTGAGCATTGGGGGCTGCCCCTTGTTGAACCACTCCATTTGATAGCCTTTTGAGTTTTTCGGATCCAGCTCCATGGATCCGACCTCCTAGAACTCCAGCTGCTCCAGTCTGTTCGGACTATATGAGAAGATTCTACATCATCTCCTCCTGCCATTTCAGTAACCGCTCCTACATAGAACCCATTATAGTCTGCATCTCATCCCTCGTGATGTAGATGGATGCTTGATCTACTCCAGCCCCAAAGGAATCCTCTTGACTTCCTTCTTAATGGCTCCTTTTTGGTAATATCCTTCTAGCCGATTGCCTAACCATGGTACCTCCTAGATCTAATCCTTCATCTTTACAAATCTGAATTCTAAATCCAGTATAGCGGGTGCTAGTGTTCTCACTGAAAGCACCATAGTGTTTATGCCTAAAATGGTCACAAACTCCAGTGTAACGAAAGCACCAGCGTTTACACACATATCCATAGTATCCAGACACAGATCTCAGATCAAGATGATGTAGCAAGTAAAAATGAAGAAATAACAGAATTAAAATGAAAGAAAGTAAAAGAAGATACAAGATTTATAGTGGTTTGGCTATCTTTGGCCTACGTCCACTTTGAATTGATCGTTTTATTTCCTTTTGTACTGTAATTACAATTACAATCCTTTGAATATAAATCACCAAAATGGATGAATATTTGCCTAAAAGAGAAGAAGAAGATCCCTATCTAGTTGCAATGGAGGCGCTATTTATAGGCATGGAGCTAGAAATATTCGCCTCTAATCTCGGAATACCCTTTCTTATGCATAGGTGGGCCTATATAATCGATCAATGGTGGTTTTGGGATCGATCATTGGTCGATCCATATCGATTTCGTATCGATCAGGAATCCCTCTAATCGAGCCGAGATCGATCATGGTTAAAGATGATAGTGCAAAATCCTTGTTCTTTAAATTTCATGAAATTCCAATGTATAGTTTTTGAGATATGATCGATCCAAGTTTTCCTTTGCAAATGCAGGCTGGGGTCTTCCTATCAGTGGATTTCGTATCCATCAGCTCGTATCCATCAATTACATATCCATCAACTACGTGTCCATCTATTTTTCATCAATCAGAGTCCTATGCCATAATCCATGCTAAGTGTTCCTATCCTTGACTGGTTCCTTTGTATCAATCGATACGAACACGATCGATATGAAATGGCTCCTGAATGCTTCTTGTATCCATCCAACGTCCTTCCTCCGTGTGTGTCCTTCGTATCGATCAATAAGTCATCGATACAAAATACCCTTCCAAACCTCCATAACCATTGCCTCATATCCATCCAATCGACATGCATGTAATGATAAAAAGTCTCCATCCATCAACCTACACCCATCCTGGAGCCACCTAATCGAAATGAGTTGTATCGATATGAGATGTATCAATACGAATGTCGATCGATCCAAACTAAATGCATAATGATTAATACAAAAGTGTTGATAAGAAACCATTTTTCACCAATATTGATCCATCCATAACTTGAGCGTATGAACTCCAATTGACCTAAAATTCGAAGTGTAGCCTTATCATGCATTATTTATCATTCTCGATCGATCCCACCTTGATTGGAGCTTGGTCCAATTTTGACGGTATCGATCACACCTTTTTTCCAATCGATCTCCAATTCTGATATCCATCCTTTTTAGCCAATTTTTGGATATCCCGGTCTTAACCAAAAGGCGGGGGTGACAAGTACGTTTTATGATCGTAGTGACAAAGTGTTGTAATCGTGAGTAATTTATCATAATGAAAATGGATATACCATTTCAAATGTTCTAAGCCAAGACGTGTTAAGACTGGATATCAATACATTCGTTGATACTAGAGTTGGCAAAACTCTCCAAATGTTGGACAATGAATCACTCATGGCTTCTTGGGGTATCAAGGGGTTCCGTACTCATAATTATTGCTATTTGCACCAAAAATTGGCACAAACACCCAAGAGATTTGTAGTAAAGGAATATATGGAGAATATTAAATGTCAACAGAGAATCTAGCAATAAATCAATTAGAAATATGCAAATAATATTAGACAAAACAATTTATAGTGGTTTAGCGTTGTTTGCCTACATCCACTTTGAAGAGATGGTTTTATTAATCACTATGCAAGATGACTACAAGAGGGACTAGATGAAAGTCCTTAGTTACAAAAGAATACAAAGTAACCAACAACGTCCAGCCCTCGAAAATGAACGATCAGTTTGTATTTATAGAGGAAAACGACAAAAAATCTCCTTAAAAATTCGGCAGATTGCTCTCCTGATCTACAGGGGCCCACTGGAGGGATCCATGGCCCTAAAAGTGCTATTATAGATCGTAATATGGAATGTAATCTAAGTTATCAACTAGTGAAGAATATGAATATAAAAGTGAATAGTAAAGTAAATGACATCAGGGAATTTTATACTGGTTTGAACTGTCGTTCTACGTCCAGTCCTAGACTCCTTCTAGAATTTAACTATCAATCCTCACTTAACCTGGAGGAATAGGTATTACACCGCCTAAGCAACCGAACATGACTTCTACCGCCTAAACAACCTAAAGGACTTCTACCACCTAAGCAATCGAAAAGGACTTCTACAATACAGTAAGTTTACTTGATTGAATGTGCTCTGCAAATAGCACGGATGAGTCTTTAGAGTACACTCTTCCTATAATTTTATCCTTTGTGATATATAGTGTTGTACATGAAGATTGGAAGTAATTGTAATCACCAATAGATTTGTGCTAGAATGTGCAAGTGATTTAAAAGCGTTTATGAAAGCAAATGGCATAAAATAATTTGCAAGAATATAAAATAGAATCAGAGAATAATGTTGTATTTTGCAATCCGAAATCAAGGCTATCTATTGTGTCAAAAAGTTGTAATTATTCGTGAAAAGATTTGGGCAAGAGATACAGAAACAATTTTTGAATTAACAGATGTTTCTGTTCATTGAAATGTGGTGACTATTCAGAAAAACAGCCAATATTAAGTCGACTGAAAATATAGTTTAAGTCGACTGAACATTCAAAAGATTTTGAATTTTTAATTTTATAATGAAAAGACACTTCGTTTAGTCGACCGAACCATGACGTTTAGTCAATTGAATGTTCAAACAATTTTGTGCATGTATGCACGTTTCAGTCGACTGGCTACCCAAGTTCTGTCGACAAAAACTGTCACTATATACCTATTTGACTTAGTTTTAAAAGAAATGTGTTTTATAAATTTATATAATGAAAACTTAAGTTTTTTTAAATTAATTTGAATATAATTTAAAAGCATACGTGCATGCATATACCACTTAGGAGAGATTTTAAAAAATATTAACTACTACTAGACTATAGACAACCAATTGTAAATATTGAAACTTATCTTCGAAATCTTTTGGTCTTCAACCTATTGTCGAGTAGAATAGCATCTTCTCCTACAATTTTGGTAAGTTCATATAATATATGCTTATATATTTGTCACCGTCAAAACATCAAAAAATTAGGTTCTAACATTCTCACCCTTTTTGATGATAACAACTATGTAAGTTCAAAAGAGTAAAAAGCTTATAAAAAACATTAAAACGCTCCCTGAATCAATGAACTACCTGCTCATCTCCATATTTCTCCCCCTTTGTCATCGACAAAAAAGAATATTAGATGTATAATCATTACAGTGATACTGATTATGAATATTGTTATTTATTTTCAAAAAAGGTTATATTAAAACCTTTATCACATAGCCGACTTATACTAAGTAAATTATGTTTTAAATTTCTAACAAACAAAACATTTGTAATAAGAGGTGAATTAGATGTACCATCATTGCTCACGTCGCCTTTGCCGATGATATATCCTTTGGAGTTATTTCCAAATGTGACATATCCTCCATTTGAGTAGATAATATTTGTCAGTGTATCTTTGTTTCTTGTCATTAGTTTTGAGCAGTCACTATCTAATATTCATTTTCCTCTTTTCTTAGTCAACACCTATAGAAAATATAGAAATAACGTTGGTACCCACCTTTTTATTAGGGTCTTAAGAGTTAGATCTTAGGAAGCCAAATCCATAAGGGTTTAGAATTCCCCACATAAATAAAATCTTTATTTTTATGAATAGTGGATATAAAAGATTTTATATACTTATTTTTGATTAGATTATTATTATTTTATGGTACCCAAATTTTCATAGTACTAGCTTTACTAACTTCTTTCTTTGGAATAACAACTTTTTCCTTTGATTTTGCTTTCACAAAGTTATTATGCAAGTTATAATTTTTATAAGATATATTATTCTTCTTTGATTTTGAAGATTTTTTATATACTAATCTATTTTTATTATTAGTAGACTGAGAATTGCTAATAATTTTAGTAAGATTTTCTCTTCCTTTGTTGAAATTTGTCATACTTTTAGTACTACTCTGTAACTCAGTTTTGAGACTAGTGTTATTCAACTCAAGAATTTTGACAATTGATTTTAAATCATTATTTTTTGATGCTAGTGTCCTATTCTTTTCTTTTTTCACTTCTACTTCATTTGATAGCATAGTGATTAGAGAAGAAACGTTAGATAAAGATTCTTGTGTAATAACAAATTCTTCTTCTAAAATTTCTTTTCATCTCTTAGCGTATCAACTTCTATTTCAGTTCTCTTTAGTCTTTCTAGTGCATCTTTATATTTTCTCTTAGTTTCCTTGAGTTTATCTAATATTTCTGAGTTTATATCAATTAAATCTTCAAAAGATAAATCACATACATCGTCAGTTGATGCCATAAAGCTAATGTTGGCTTATTCGGTATCACTGTCTATGTCACTATCTAATGATGACGATGACTCTGAATCATCCCATGTTACTGTGAATTCCTGCTTCTTCTTGTATTTGTCCTTATTTTTGAATCTATCTTTCTTTCCATCAGGACGGTCTTTCTTCATATGGCCCTTCTTATGACATTCGTAACGTTCAAGATTTGAGAGTGGCAATTTGGTGGTGTTATTTTTTCTGTTGTTTCCAAATTTCTTGTTGTATCTAAATTTCAAAAACGTTTTGAAATTCTTTGCAATCATTGTCGTGTCATCTTCCTTTGAATTTGAGTCCTTTTGTTCAGCTTTGAATGTGATATTTCTTTGACATTATGCTTGATCTCGCTTAGTCTGCAAATTTACTTCATATGACATCAGATTTTCAATTAACTCTTCAGGTTTGATGGTAGAAATGTCATTAGTTTCTTCGATGGCTAAGACCTTTCATTACATTCATCCGTTAAAGAGTTTAGAATTTTAAAAACGATACCAAAATCTGAAAAATTTTCTCCTAATTCCAATAGTGAATGATGTATTTCTTGAAATCTAGAGTACATTTCATTTATGGTTTCTTCTGGTCTTCTGAAATTTTGGAACTAATTTTTAAGCATAAAAATCTTGCTTTGTTTAACTTTTTTAGTTCCTTCATGTGTGATTTTAAGAGTTTCCCAAATTTCGTTGGCAATTGTATAGATGCTAACTCTATTAAATTCATTTTTGTCTAATGCACAAAATAACATATTCATAGCTTCTACATTTGATGTAGCATCAGTCTTTTGTGTATTTGACCATTCTGCAAATGGTGTAGTGGGTATAGTGTATTCATTTTGATATTCCAAGCATCATATCCATTTGCTTGCATGATAATTCTCATTCTAGTTGACCATAATTATAGTTCAAACCATTAAATAGTGATGGTCATGTAGTGGATTGACCTTCAACAAAACTTGTGTTAGTATTATTTTCCATATTAACAGTGTATCAAATAACTGTGTTACAGTTATATGATGACCTATGCTCTGATACCAAATGAAAGTGCTGTTACGGATCGTAATATGGAATATAATCTAAGTTATCTACTTGTGTGGAATATGAATATTAAAGTAAATAGTAAAGTAAATGACACCAAGGATTTTTATACTGGTTCGAACTCCCATTCTAAGTCCAGTCCTAGAGTCCTTCTAGAATTAAACTATCAACCCTCACTTAACCCGGAGGAACATGTATTACACTGCCTGAGCAACCGAATAGGACTTCTACTGCCTAGATAACCTAATAGGACTTCGACTGCTTGAGCAACCGAACAGGACTTCTACAATACAAAAAGTTTTCTTGACTGAATGTGCTCTGTAAGTAGCACAGATGAGTCTTTAGAGTACACCCTTCCTATAATCTTCTCTTTTATGGTATATAGTATTGTACATAAAGATTGGAAGTAATTGTAAACACAATTAGATTTGTGCTTATATGCAAGTGATTTGAAAGCGTTTATGAAAGAAAATGGCAGAAAATAGTTTGCAAGAATATAAAATAGAATCAGAGAATAATTTTGTGTTTTGCAATCTGAAATCAAGGCTATTTATTGTGTTAAAAAGTTGTAATTATTTGTGAAAAGATTCGGTCAAGATATATAGAAACAACTGTTGAATTAACATATGTTTTCGTTCATTGAAATGTGGGACCGTTTAGAAAAATAGCCATTATGAATATTAATTCGACTGAAAATATAGATTATGTCGATCAAACATTCAAACGATTTTGAATTGTGAATTTTATGATGAAAAGATATTTCATTCAGTTGACTGAACCAGGGTATTTAGTCGACTGAACATTCAAACAATTTTGTGCGTGTGTGCACAAATTTGTCGATTGGCTACCCCAGTTCAATCAACTGAAACTGTCATTATATGCTTATTTGACTTAGTTTTGAAAGCAATGTGTTTTATAAATTTATATAAATAAAATTTAAGTTTGTTTAAATTAATTTGAATATAATTTAAAAGCATATGTGCGTGCATATACCACTTAGGAGAGAATTTAACAAATATTAACTACTAACTAGACTATAGACAAACCAATTGTAAATATTGAAACTTGTCTTCGAAATCTTTTGGTCTTTAATCTATTGTCAAGTAGAATAGTATCTTCTCCTGCAATTTTGGTTAGTTCATATAATATATACTTATATAGTTATCACAGTCAAAACCTCAAGAAACTAGGTTCTAACAGGCCCAAATCCGAAGAAATAAGGACTAGGGTCGATTATTATTTTGGAGGAATTGGGGGAAGCGTTCCCAATGGAAGCTTTTTCATGTTGTATTATGCTTGTCCTTCAAGTTTCATGAAAATTTGACTTGTAGATGTTGAGTTATTGATAGATCTTTGTTGCAATGTGTTATGTAATCTGATTCTGTTCAATCCCTCTAGATGGAAGAGAGCCGATCCTACTTGCTTGCTCCTTTTGGGGTGCGATCCCTAGGGTTCTCAATTCTTGTTCCTAAAGTTTCATATGTATCTGAATTTTGGATTTTGAGATTTGGATCGTTTTCTATTGAGTTGCACCGTTTAGTTGAAGTACTATGATCCCTTTGGTAGAGAGGGATCGTACCCGATCCATTTTTAGAATAGACTATATTCCATACTAAGAACATTTTGTATTGCATATCTCTCAATTCCATTAGACCATAGCTTCATATTATCATCAAAACTTGATATTCGGACCCCACACCCATTTCTCTTGGTTATCAGCCTTGATGATAGCCGAATCTAACTTGTACAATCAGTTCAGATATAGATGAGTCAAAATGCTGGATAACACTTGCCCCCTAAAGTACGTTTTGTGTAAAATATGGCATGCCTTGAATCAAAGCAAGTTAGATTCGCCAGAAAGAAAATCATCTAGTTTTCTGAATAATTGTTATCCTTTCGTTAAATTATTTTCCCAAAGTGTCGTATCTCACTTCAATCGTCATGATGCTTGGTAGATTTCCAATAGTATAAATTCATGATTGTATTCCTTTAGTTGCTATCTGTGTCACTTATACAGTTGAAAGTGATGTTTCAACTATTGCTAAACATGTGACAAAAGATGTTTCAAAGCTATCAATACATTAGCCAAAACTTTTTGATTTTGAGATAAGATATGTTGATTTCGAAGAGTGAGATCTCGAATGCTTTCATTTGGATTTGTTTCTGTTCTAGTTTCCAAAATCTCATCCTGGTTTGTATAATCAAATGGTGCAGGAGGAGGAGGAGTTCTCTCACGATGTTGTTCCTCCTCCTGTGATGGTTCATGGTGTGGTTGAGGTGGAGGTCCAACTTGTCTGGCTTGATGATTGTGCATCCAATCTTCAAAATATATAAACTCCAGAGGAATTTCTGGTAGGCGCATTAGTAAGAAAAACTTTGTAGAAGCATATTTTGGAGAGATTTCTTCGAAAGTTGATAAATAGGAAGGGATGTTATGAGCACGTAGAAGTCTCATGATGCATGTGGGGTAGATAATTGATGGCCATGATCGAGTCCAAAAATGTTTGAGCTCATCAAAAATAAATTTCACCCTTGTTCCGCTAAATAGAGCATATAAAGCTTTGTGTTCTAACTCAGTTATCTGCTCATGACTTCCCATACATGGAATGATGGTATTGATGATCATTCGAGTAAGAAGTCTTGCCTTTTGTCATAGATATTTGGGTGCAAATTTAGGCATTTCATCCTCCCATATTTGATGTGATATAATGTTTCTTGGTTTGAAATGGATATCGGGATATTATATAGATCTTCATCCGTGTCGGAACATCCAAGAGTTCTACCTATTATTTCCGGAGCGAGTCTAATCGTGTTGCCGTAAACGCTAGATCATAGCCAATTGTCTTCATTTTCAGTGTTCCATACCGCCGTGCTATCCAAATTTGCGTAAAAAAGAAATATAGCCAATTGATCGATTTGGATGTCATTGGGAGTGAATGATATCAATGTTTCTAGACCGACATTCTCACATATTTCATCCAAATCGTACATTGTAAATTTAAGTATGTAATAAAATGGACCTGTGTGTAGTTTCCTCTTCTGTATATCCTCATATCTCTTGAGTGAGTGTGGTGCTTGATTCATCCACCTTTCTATTTGATCATCTGAGCAAACTTGAGGATTTGAGAAAGTTGGTTGGTCTTGTTTTCTTTTAGATATTTTAGGATTTTTAGTTCTAGGAGGCGTTGTAATCGAGCGAGTGTGAAAAGAAAAGATGTTTTTTGAGTAAAAAATCGTCGATGAAGTATAACTGATTGAAAATAGAAATGAGATTAGAAAAAAAATAGACGTTATTTGGGTGTTTTAAAGTGTCAATTGAATGTCAAATGTCTGGAAGCGAATTCAGACGTCAGATTTACCCTAACTCAAACATAGAAAATAATTTAAGACGTTTGGTTTAATTGGCAGACGTCTGGTTTCATCGAGTTTTAAAAGTTTGATGGTCAAAGAGATTTTTCAGGTGTCTGGTTTAAATATCAGACGTCTGAAATAGATCGATTTATTATAATTTGGTGGCAGAGACTTAATTCAAACGTATGGTTCAAAGTTCAGACATCTGAAATAGTATGGCATCTATTTCAAGGAGGCAGAGCAAATTTTCAAACGTCTAGAAGGTTATAATAGACGTCTGACATATGCACAGTGATGAAAAATTCATGGGATATCAGAGTGTCATACGTCCCAGGTCAATATCCAAACATCTGAAATTACAAATCTTCCAAAAATAGACTAATTCTAAACGTGTTGCTCATTTCTTTCCTATTGTATGAAACAACATGTATTGTTATTTTTGTAAACAAAATTACAAATATAAATAGATACAAATACAATAAAAAATATAATCTATTTAGAAGGTGATGGAGTTTTGCAATCATCTGATTTGTCATCCCTCCATGATTTGAGTGGAGACCATATATTTCCACGTTCGTGGGTTCTCGGGGAACCAGCGAATCGCCTTGGTGAAAGGTCCAAAGGTGTACGATATGAGGAAGAGGGATCCAAGGAACTGTAAGGCATCAGAAGTGGTTCGTGGACATATTTCTTCCATGAAGTACAAAACTTCATCGCTACTTGATCCAAAAAGCTCAGTTGATGTGCCGTGACTTTTAGTTCAAAATATAATTCTCTTTGTAGATCTATTTGTTGTTTTTGATAGTGATGTATCTCATCAATTTTCTCCTTTGTGTCAGGAGAGACAACTAAAGATCGTTTGGACTTCTTGTTATCGGGAGTGAATCCCATGTGTTAGGAGGACAATCTATACGTCGGTTCCTAATTTGATGTGGGGATAGGAAGTCGTTGTGGTGTATCCGCCGAGCTATCCGTTGTAGGTGTCGAGATGGATAGATAAGAATTTTCAGAAGCCAAGATTATATTTTGTTGAAAAAGAGTATGAATTGTGTATATATTTTTTCTTTCTTGTTGTATGAAGATTAAGTTCAAAAATTATTTATAGACAATTTTTAGAAACTAACTAACCAAAAAAACTAAAGGTGAAGGATTTATCAATTACAATTTGTGGATAGAAAATCATTGGCTAATCATAGCATAAGTGAAGGTATGGTTATTAATTTAGAAGATCATTAAGAGAGTTCCCTAAATCGCATCGCAGTTTAACAAACATTTGTTCATTTAGTGGTTTTGTGAAAATATCTGCTACTTGATTATCAGTATTTACGTATTCTAATGAAATAATTGCTTTTTCAACATTGTCACGTAAAAAATGATGTTTTTTATCTATATGTTTAGTTTGCGAGTGATTTATAGGGTTTTTGATAGATTTATTGCACTCGTGTTATCACATTATATTGGTGATTTGTTGATAATTTTGCCAAAATTCGTAAGTGTTTGTTGCATGTATATCACTTGTGCACATGCTAGAGCTGCTGAAATATATTCGGCTTTGCAATTAGAAAAGGGGACACAATTTTGCTTTTTGCTAAACCATGAAACTAATGATTGTCCGATAAAGTGACATGTTCCACTAGTACTCTTACGATCTGTTCTACCTCCATCGAAATCCACATCACTATGTGAAACTAGTTCAAACGATGATCGTTTAAGGTAAAACAAACCGTAATATCTAGCACTAGATAAATCTTGCAAGATACGTTTAACAGCTCTTAGGTGAGATTCTTTTTGTTTTGCTTGAAATCGGGCACAGAGCCATACACTCATCATAATATCGGGTCGACTAGCCGTCAAATAGAGTAAGGAACAAATCATGCTACGATATAATTTTTCATTAAAATCTTTTCCGTTATCATCCTTTTCTAAGTAAACAATAGTACTCATCGGTGTTGGTTTTCTTAAAGTTTTATCCATTTCAAAACGATGTAATAGATCGTTACAATATTTTTCTTGATGAATAAAAATACCATTTTCAAGTTGTTTTATTTGTAAACCTAAGAAGAAATTTAATTCTCCCATGTGGGACATTTCAAATTCATTTTTCATAATACTTGAAAATTGATTACATAGATTTTCGTTATTGAACCAAAAATAATATCATCTACGAAAATTTGTACAACTAAAATACCGTTATTTTCTCGTTTTAATAAATAAATTTGTATTGATTTTGCCTATTTGAAAACCAGATGTAATTAAGTGATTTTTAAGACATTCGTACCATGCACGAGGAGCTTGTATTAGTCCATATAATACTTTTTGTAATTTAAAAACATGGTCAGGATATTTTTCATGAACAAATAATGGAGGTTGTTCAACATATATGTTTTTTTAATAAAACCATTTAAAAAGGCACTTTTGCCATCCATTTGAAATAGTTTAAAATTGTGATGATTTGCAAAAGCGAGTAATGTACGAATGGCCTCTAATCTTGCTACTGGAGCAAAGGTCTCGTCATAATCGATACCTTCTTCTTGATTATAGCCTTGAGCAACTAACATGCTTTATTTCTAACAATATTTTCATTTTCATCTGCTTTGTTTTTAAATACCCATTTTGTTCCTATAACCGATTAATCTTCTGGTCTTGGTACTAATTCCCAAACATTATTACATTAAAATTGATTTAATTCTTCTTGCATAGCTATTATCCAAAAATTATCATTTGAAGCTTCTTTATAATTTTTTGGTTCAAAATTTGACACGAATGCTATATGGCTTATTTGATTAAGTTGATTTCTAGTTACTCTAGAATTGAGATCTCCAATGATATTATCTTTTGGGTGATCCTTAAGAATTCTAGGAGATGATGTCAAAGTATTATTTTCGCATTTGTTTCATTATTAATAGAATTTGTTGCATTTGTTATTGAAAATATTTCTTCATCATCAGTAGTATGATGGTTAAGAAGATTTTCATCAAATGAAACATGTAAACTTTCTTCAATAGTGTTATTTCGTTTATTAAAAATTCTATATGCTTTGCTGCGATCCGAATATCCAACAAAGATTCCTTCATCGCTTTCAGATCAAATTTTCCTAAATTATCTTTGGTATTTAATATAAAACATTTTGATTCGCAAGTTTTAAAGTATGATTCTTTAGGTTTTCTTCCAAAAAATATTTCAAAATAAGTTTGTTTAGTCATAGGACGTATGGTTGCTCGATTCAACACATAACAAGCTGTGGCAATAGCTTCAGGCCAAAAATATTTTGGTAGACCAATGCTATTTAATAGTGTTCCTGCACATTGTTGTAACGCACGATTTTTTCTTTCTACTACACCATTCTGTTGTGGGGTGCGGGGAAAAGAAAAATTATGACTTATTCCTTTCTTATTACAAAAATTAGTAAAAAGATCATTTTCAAATTCTCGACCGTCATCACTTCGAATATTTTTTATTTTCAAATCCATTTGTGTTTTAATTCTTTTAGCAAATATTTTAAACACACCAAAGATGTCACTTTTATGTTTTAAAAATAAAGTCCATGTATATCTTGAATAATCATCAACTATTACGAAAACATATTTGTTGTGATTTATAGATCGTACTTGCTTTGGACCAAATAAATCTAAATGTAATAATTCTAATGGTTGTTTGGTAGAAATATTATTTTTAGATTTAAAAGAACTTTTCTTTAGTTTTCCAATTTGACAATCGTCACATAAATTTTCTACTTTGTAATTTATTTTAGGTAAACCTCTAACTAGCTCATATTTTGCTAATTGGTTAATATATTTAAAATTAATATGACAAAATCATTTATGCCACAACCATGGATCGTCATGTTTGGTGGTTAAACACAATTTGAAATTTTTATTTATATTCATGTTCAAGACATAAATATTTTTGTTTCTAAAACCCTCTAATATAATTTGTTTGTTATTGTCTAAGATGTTACATTTATCTTTTTCGAAGTTGATTTGAGAACCTTTATCGCATAATTGACTAATACCTAGCAGGTTGTCTTTTAGATTTTCTACTAATAAAACATTTGTAATAATAGGAGAGTTAGAAATACCAGAATTGACAACTTCTCCAATGCCCACGATTGTATCCTTTTGAGTTATCTCCAAAAGTTACCGTTCCACCATTGATGTATGTTATATTTGATAACATTTTTGAATTCCCGGTCATATGCTTGGAGCATCCTCTACTTGTATCCGTTTTTCTTTATTTTTTATTTTTGGTACCTGCAAAATAAAAATGTTTTAAGTGGTACCCATATACTTTGTTAGGGTCCTAGATGTTAGGAGACGTAGGTAGCCATACCCAAGATGGTTTGGTACCTTTATGAAAATAATTCTTATTATAGACTACATTCTCTAAGAAATTATTAGTATGTTTTTATCTAATCAAATTATTATTTGTCTTAGAAATCCAAATTTTTATATTTTGGTATTCATATTAGACTTAGGTGAACTTTTAGTCTTTTTATAACTATATTTCTTATCATCATTTCCTCTTTATTTAGGAGTATTTTTAAACCCTATTCCATTTCTATTACTTGATGGTTTTGAAGTTTAATAAGACTTTCCAAATCCTGTTTTCCTTTATTAAGTTTTTAAACATTATTTGTAATTTTATCTAATTTTCTTAATTCTAAATTTTTAATTTTCAATATTTCGATATTATTCTTCAAGTTGACATTTTCTTTTAACGAGTTATCCTTTACTATTTTAGTTTTATCAAAATCAATAGTAATAGCCTCATTTTCGACCAAATTATTTTTAATTTTTTCTTGAGATAATTCTAGTTCCTCTTCTAAAATATTTTTTTAATCTTTTAACATTCCTACTTCAAGTTCTAATCTATTTATTTTGACTATATGTTCTTTGTTCAATTTTTTAATTTATCTAAATTTATCATCTAATTCCATGCTAAGTTCTAATAATTTGTCATAGCTAAATTCGGGGCATACCTCATCAGTTTGTGCCATAAAACCTACATTGGCTTGTTCTCCGTCACTATCTCTATCACTATCTGATGATGATGAAGAATTAGAGTCATCCCATGTTACTTTGAAAGCCTTCTTCTTTTTGAACTTTTCAAATTTGTTTTTCTTTTTATCATTATTAAGCTTGGGACAGTCTTTCTTCATATGTCCAAATTGATCACATTCATAGCATTTGATTGATGTCTGATTTGTTGAGCTTGATTTACCTCCTTTATGAAATTTAGTCATTTTCCTAAACTTCTTGAATTTGTTGTAGTTTTTGGCAATAAATACAATTTCTTCTTCATCTAAGTCGGAGTTTTCATTTGTTGCTGGGAATGCTATGTTCTTCTTTTTCGAATTTATTTCTTTTCATGCCTGCAAATTAGCTTCATAGGACATTAAATTTCCTCTCAACTCTTCAACTAAGAGCGCCAAGAGATTATTAGCCCCTTCGATAGCGAATACATTTCTTTCCCACTCTGGAGTTAAAGAATTGAGTATTCTAGATACTAAATCAAAATTTGTGAATTTGATGCCAGGAGCCATTAAATCATGTTGAATGGTTTGCAATCTAGAGTACATATCTACTATAGATTCATTTTTTTCATTTTAAATGATGAGAATTTAATTTTGTAAAATTGAAATCTTAGTTTGTTTAACTTTGTTTGTGCCTCCGTGTGTAATTTGTAAGGTACGTAAAATTTAAAATGCAGTGTCACATAACATGACACGTGAAAATTCATTTTTATCTAGTGAGCAAAATAAAACATTCATAGCTTTGGCATTATTAGAAGCTGTATTTTTTTGTGCATCGGTCCATGTGTTCATAGCAGTAGTAGGTGCTTCATATTTATCTTGAGTGGCTGACCAAATTTCTAGTTCATTAGCTTCCATAAAAATTCTCATATTAAAGTGATTCAAAAACGTGTTACCATACTTTGATCAAACCTTGCTCTGATACCAATTGAAAGTCTATAGAGTGGATCGTGTAGTGTATATGCAAGTATATGTGATAAACTATATGACGCAACTAAGATAAAATAAATCTAGGTAAATATAGAATAAGCACACCAGGATTTTATACTGGTTTGGACCTTCCGTCCTACGTCCAGTCCCAAAGCTTCCCTTCGGAATTCGACTATTAAACACACTCACTTCGCCCGGAGGAATGTGCTAGGTTACAATAGCTTGTTCTTGTCAAGTATGTGTTCTATAACACGGATATTGACAATTAAGTACAAATGCTTCCAATATTTATCTAGAGAGTAGGGATTGAGGAGATCTGAATATATGGAAGAGTGAAATACAAGTATAAATTGCTAGAAATCAAGAATATAACAGAGTATGTGAGTAAAGAGTGCAAGTAAGAAAAGTTAGTTTTTCTCTTTGATTCTTGATGTTATATATAGTGGTAGAGAGATTCCTTGAATAGTTGCATCAATTAACAAGTGCTCTATAGTTGTTTCTAATGGTGATGAAGAGTTGCAGCGAAGAGCAACGAAGATGTCTTTTCAAATGTGTCAATTGCCATTTGAATTTTAAATTTCGAGTTCAGAATCAAACGTCTGGTATTTGTTTCAGACGTCTGACTCTGTATATTTTTTATATATAGTAGTCTTTCAGACGTCTGAGTGCATCAACCAGACGTCTGATCCCATCTGTTTTGTATTCCAAAGGATTTCTTCAAACGTCTGGCTAGTGCACCCAGACATTTGAAAACTATGTATGTTTTCTTTGTGCATCTGTCTTGTTCCTCCATCGATCCTATCGACTTGTTGTTTCTTGTAATGTTCTTTGAGCCTTGTTCTTGTCTTTCTAGTGATGTTATTCTAGCAAGTACCTGTAAGTATAAATATAAATATGATATTCGATTTCCATTGTATAGTTGTTGTCATCGAAACCGTAGATTTGATTTCCTAACAATATCATATCAATGATCATTACAAAATAGAAACTATATATACATATATCAATTAGAGTTCAACAATCAATCAATAGTTATAAGCCTGGACATTTATAATAACCTGTCCTCACAATTGCCAATAATATAAAACTACTAAGAAATGCAGCGGATAAACGATAATCAAAACGGATACACGTACACAAAAATGAAGATCTTCAGCTCTCATGATGAAGCTCCAAAAGCACCAAATTGAACCTGTAAATATACTCGGTCTGACCCAAGAATTGAAAGAGAAAACGCCCGGATTAGTCTGGTAAACCAGCATGTGAAACACACTCAATTAAACTTATTAAATTACCAAACTTCTCCTTTATCAAAACAAAAGTATCTCATAAGACAAGTCCACACATAAACACAGACAAGTTTTTACCCTACGATAACTAAAACATTTTATATCAAATCATCCGATATTATACTAATGTCTATTATACAAATAATATTAAACATAGCCGAAATTGTTACATTGATTAAATTCCAAACATATAGCCCAAAATGGGTAATACAATCAAAATGGCAGGTTCATAGTGGAGTTTGGATTTCCATACGAATGACTAGGTGAAGGGACTACCTTCCGAATGGGTACACCTCTAGATGGATGTCCCAAGGCATAGAACATCTACCCTCTACCAACACAAGACCGGCCCACCTCTATAACTAGATTGTACCGCATATATCATCCTCTGGTTGTTACCAACCTTTTTCGAGGGCCCTCATAGCATACAAACCACAATAATCAGATACACGACGTCATAGCGTTTAAATATATATATCTAGAAGAGGACGATCATACCTTACTTGGGAGCAACCCACTTAGCCTTGCCACATCTAACCCTTTTTGGTCATTTCTGGTTGATGAGTCCTGAGGTAACGATTACCTTTTACAATCACATATCACATCACTTTGAATGCCACACGGCCATTTCTTTTGACTACTAATTACCTTCCACAAAAATATAACCCTTAAGCTCATACTTCTCAAAGAGGGTGTTAAGCTAAGAGAAGTTGCCTTCTCCACCACCACTAATGTACGTTTGTAAAAATCAATGTACGTAATCTTTATGAATGCAATGTCAGACAAACATCCATTCAAGTTGTCCAGGAACAGGACAAACCGAAGGTACTTTCCTACCATATCCTGTCGACAAATCCCTAGGATTAGTGGCGAATATTCCTTGAATTGGATATTTCATAACGAAGAGACCACTGCTACTATATGTATATTGCAACCCCAAACGATCAACAAATAGTCTCCCACTATGAAAATCCGAAATATCAATATCATCACAGGCAACCTGCACAACCGTCGCATATACGTTGGTCCGAAGTAGTTTTCAAATAAATTTGATCCCGGTCTCTTTGCACCAACAACGCAAAAGCATTTATCAACCTCACATAGAAACTAAGTCTCATAGACTTATCACGTCTCCAACTTTCAACTTGCTATCCTTCGGCCAAGAAGGAAACTCGACAGATTAGAGTAATACTCCGCACTATACAAATCAACATTCTCAACACAAACGATAATCAAGCCTACATAGAAGGCTACGTGCTAAGTGTACGACTAAATAGTTCCATATCAATTCGAGGAACTAACATGGCCAAATTTGATAGTCGGTTATTTAACTATCAAATCAAACAAACAAATACTTAGCACCATAACAATCACTAGGCTCTTTTAATTAATCTTCTATTAATTAAATCGTTTTCCAGACATCCACTTCAAATTATCTTTAAAAAGATATAATCTCAAGCCATTTCAACTTTTCTATATCGGAAAACATTTCCGTATACTTATTTCAATAATATAAGCATACTCACATATCTCTTTATTTTCAAAACTTATAAAATATTCCATATACTTAAACCACGATTAAGTATATATTTTATTCTATAAGGAAAACATTCTCTTAAATATCTTTTACTTAGGTTAAATCGAATGTTGCGTAAACATCGTTACGACAACCTTAAATCAACAGTATAGGGATTCGAAAATTAGATAGATATATAAATCCCATATACTATATAGAATATCTTCTTTCGAAATTCATTTACAATAACAAAGAGTCCATCATTTCCTATACTTCTCGAAAACGTCTGTTTCAACAATGGATGTTAAAATCTATGGTTTCGATAATTAAAATATTTTAAAACATCTTCAAATCATTTTACTCCACTTAAAATATCACTTTCCAAAACATTTATTTACTTCAAAAGATTATTCACTGTCCAAAATCAAATCATGGATATATATATATACCAAATTCAATTGCTTCTATATATTTATTAAAGGATTATCCACTATCCAAAATCGCGGATGAGATTCCTTTAATAAAATTCTATATTTAACTTGTGAAATTCAATTGATTTCGGATTTATAAAACAATGTTTATAAATCACATATATATTTTATTAAAAGTTCAACTTATCAAATCCCTCAATTAACCGATTCCATTTATCTCTCATTTACATTTCAAATCCGATTTATAAGTTAATTACTTATAAATATCTTTATTTCCAAAATCATTCTTTTTATAACTGTGATATTCCGGAATTTCAAACCCAATTTAAATGTGATAATCTTTTCAGTAAATTAATTAAAATTAATA
Organism: Allium cepa; assembly: GCA_030765085.1. Classification (NCBI taxonomy): domain Eukaryota; kingdom Viridiplantae; phylum Streptophyta; class Magnoliopsida; order Asparagales; family Amaryllidaceae; genus Allium; species Allium cepa. Next base: position 220,756,832 of record CM060946.1, read on the forward strand.
AAATAGTTATTTAAACAATAATAATAATTGTGTTGTAAATATATTGATTTTAAATGGAATTAATATATATAAATGGTAATGGATTTGTTAAATTATATGTACATATCAAATTTGATTTTTAAATTGAATTTGAAATTTAATTTAAATTTGGGTATTTAAATTGGAATTTAAAGGGTAGTTATTTATATCCTAAATCATACTTTTATTTTAAAGTGTATTTTTATGACTTTATTTAGGATATAAAATTTGATTTATATTAATTTCTTTTAAAAAGAATTAATTTATATGAATTAAAAATGAATTTAAAAATTAGAAAAATTAATTATCAAAACATTTAAAAATCTATTTTGCATGAGAATTACATATGTTAATTTATGAATCTCTCTAATAACATGTGTTAAGAGAATAACCATGTTTAGTGACAAGTGTCACATTTATAAATTATTTTCCTAAATTTTAATTAAACAAAATTTTATCTATAAAAGCTTGTTTCATCTTCTTCATTTTAACTTTCCTATCTCATTTTCTTAAAGCAAAGAATAAACCACTACTTCAACTACAAATCTGAAAAATTCATTAATCTTTACTCTTTCAACCAAAAATTTAAACAAGAGTTCAAATCTCATTTCAAAGTTCCTAAATCTGCAAACAAAAATCTGTAAAAAACAATTTCCAACTAAAAGTTTTATTCAAGGGATTCAAGCTTCATCAAATCTGCAGAAATTTTCACAGAATTAGGCATCATCAAGGAGCCTTCTAGATTTGTAAAGAAAAATCAACAATTAAGCTTTAGATCAAAATCAAATTCAGGAAACAAGAAGAAACCTGTCTCTGTTCAAACTGGTGAGTAAATTTTTATTAAGAAAAGTTTAAGTAAATAAATTTGTGCATGTGAATTTCTGAGATGATTGATGTCTTGCATGTATATATATTAGTGAAATTTTTGTATATATGTTGTATTAAACTGTGCATGTTTAAAACTGTCTGATTCTTCTCTGTTTTCAAGTTACATAGTAAAACTAAAACACAAATTTCAAATTTTACTTAACAAATCACTGTTAGGCTTGGAGTTTCAAACATAGTATGTTTATTTAAACATAAATTAAAGCTTAAAATTTTATTCAAACAAAATTTGTTTGAATATCTTTTGAAATCAAGATGATACAGTAGAAAATTTAATTACAAGTTAAAATCAAGTATTGTAATTTGTTGATTCAATTTTATATCTTGAATCAACTCTGTGAAACATGATTTTTAAAATAAAAATCATGATTTTTATATTGGTTTTGGGGCAGAATTTTGGTGATGACCGGAAGAGGGTTTTTGGGCAATTTCTGGTGGACAGAGGGACTATGGTGGTTAGGGCTTCAACTGGAGGTGGAGTGATGATGGGTAGTCACGTCAAAAATGATAGGAGGTGTTCACGATCGATGAGGTGGCCAGACGACGTGAGATTAGGGTTTAAGCTCTGTATTTGGTCGCGATTGTAAATGTCGTGACTGGAAATTAAGGGACGAATCGAGTTGCGCAAGATCATGGAAATAGTAGCGTGGAAGGCTTGCGGTGATGTGGCCAAGATTTCATGGCGAACAGTGGTCGAATTCGTTGGGTTCGATGGGTTTTCTGATGAAGTGTTGTTCCAGGTGATGGGTGCGAACTTCCTCGTTTTCGATTGAGGTCGCGCGATGGCGGGTCAGAGGTCGGACTCGTGTCAGTGGTCGATGGGAAACTTACGCACGGTGTCTTTGGTGGCGGCGGCGGCGTTGGTGCGTCGTGCACGTGCACGGTGTCAATAGTTGTGTCGGTGAGGAAAGCTTTGAAGTAACTCGAAGTGATGATCGAGTGAAGGGGGTTCTGGCTCGCGTTATGGCATGGGGTGATGATGTTGTTGTTTCGTGCCTGGGTTCGTGTGTGTTTGCTTCTTTCCTGTTACTTGAAATTTAAGCTTTAACTTAAGTAAGTTTTGGAAAAGAAATGGAATGTTAAAAGGTTTTTCAAAAATTGTTTAAATTTTAAATTTTATTTAAACTACTTTATGATAATGTTAAACTATTTAATTTAAAGTAATTTATACTTTGATAACTAAATTTTGAGATGATTTTGTATTCTTTTAAATTTAACTTTTAAAAAGTAATAAAGTTTAAACAAAGTAGAAAATGTTTTAAATATGTAATAATTGTAAGTAATTAATGTAATTGATTTGTTGTGAAAGTTAATTAATTTTTTATGGTAAAAAAATTACTTTAATTAATAAAGTAATTAAAGTTAAATTAATTAATAATTTTAGTTAATTAATTTATAAAGGTCTAATTAATTAGTTATGGATTAATTAATTGATAATTAAGAATTAATTAAATTATAATTAATAGATAATTAATTAAATAATTAAAGATTAATTAATAAATGATTAGTATTTAATTAATTAAGCGATTAGTGATTAATTAATTAAGAATTAAGAATTAATTAATTAATTAATTAGGATTAATTAAGTAAGTAACCAAACATTAATTAATTTATAATTAATAGTTAATTAATGAATGATTAAGAATTAATTAATTTGATGATTAAGGTTAATTAATTATAATTAATTAAGTAATTAAGATGAATTAAATTATAATTTGTAATTAATTAAGTAATTAATTAAGATTAATTATTTGTTAAATAAGGCTTAATTAGTCATTAATTAAGAACTGATCAAGTTTTAATAATGAATAATTAGAGATTATTAATTAATAGTTTAAGGATAATTAATTAATTAATTAAAGATTAAATAATTGATAATGAGGTCAATTAAGAAGTGATTAATTAATTAAATGATTGTGATTAATTAATTAATAGTTGGTTAAGCAAGGTAAGTTGATTAATTCTTAAGTAATTAATTTAAGTTGAATTAATTAAATTAATTATAATATGAATTAGAGATATACTTGCTTATGGATGATTGTTTTGAATTGAATGTCTGGATTTGGTTGATATCTGTTGGATGATAATCTGAGATATTCTATGATGAGATATTGTATATATCTGTGATAGGTGTTTGTTATTATCTGTGGATAATGTTGTGTGAATTCATGTTTAAAATTGAATGAAATTGTTTAAACCTTAAAAAACTTGGCCTTTAAGACACGTTTGGATTTCGATGAGACCGGGATCGGGAATCAAGTTTGATCTTCCAAAAACCACATCGATCCAAGTTAAACGTTAGTTCATGACATCTCTAAGTGAAGATCGAGATGGAGTTTCAGAGTGCAAGGGTTATTGTCGTTAACTCTAAGGGTGATTCCAAAATGAGTGTAACGAAATAACGCCTTCGGTTTCATTCGAACCCGGAACGAACTTGTATGGATTGAATGCTTTCAGCACATCGTCAGGTGGACGACGAGCATTCTAAGAGATATGTTCTATAAAGGTAATCGTAGCCTCAAGCCTCATCAACCAAAAATGGCTAAAACTGGGGAGGTGCAGCAAGGCTAAGTGGGTCATGCCCAAGTAGGACGAGATTTTCCCCTGTCTAGAAGTCCCTTATTATTTCGGCTATGTGGGCAGTTGTTGGCTACAACTGTGGGGTTGTCTTGTTCGGGACTGTCAAGTAAGGGATGGTTCTGGCTTTATGTTGCAGGGGATCGGGAGTGGTCCTCGGTACAGTGATCTAGGCCCCGTACCATGACAGACGGTACCCCAGTAGCCCTGCCATTAATGGAAACCCATTTTCCATACGAGACCCTACGGTTATGATTGTATTACCCACTTTTGTGGCTAGTAGCTGGAATTTAATCATGTAACAATTTCGGCTATTTTCTATTTACTTGAAAACCCTACACCCTATTATAATATCACTGGATTTCCTATCAATGTTTTGGTTAGCGTAAGGTAAAAACTTACCCATGTTTATGTGTGGGGAGTCTTACGTGATACCTTTTGTTTTCAAATGATTGTAAAGTTAAACAACTTTAACCTGCTTACTCACACCAGACCCATGTCTGACCTGGAGTTTATTTTGTTTTTCATAAACTCTTGGGTACTCAAATTTTTATGAGTAGCCAAGTGATCAGGTTGGGATTGACAAATGTTTTGGAAGCTAGAGTTGGAGACCAGACGTACCCATCTATCCTTATCCGCTATAGTGACATTTTGATGTTGTATTTTGGGTTGTATGGTTTGGCAAACTCTTTTAAATGCCTAATGTAATGAAGTCGTATTATTTTGTGTACCCCGATATGTAACTATGTAATGGATATGTGTAATATTATATTTTGTTCCGTTTCCGCTGTGAGATTCTGTTGTTGTTGTTTTTTCTTTCTATCTTTTCTATTTCTATCGTTTTCTTTTTCTTATTGATGATACGTCTTTCTAGGGATTGAAAGACGGGTCATCACAATAATTTACAAATTCACAAATCTTATTTATTTTAAAATCCGTTTATAACTTCATTTTAAACACTTAGAAAACTCCTTTATAATTCCATTACTTTGATTTATAAAATATCAATTTTACGAATCTATATATATATATATATAAACTGTTTATAACAAGTCAAAAATCTCCATTTAAACTATTTTACAAAATAGTTATCTCCATATTTCAAAAATCATATTTCAATTATATATCCCAAAAATCATAATTTTTATAACATAAAATTATAACTTTTATTTATTTAAAAAAATGAATTCCTTTAACCATTCAAAAATCAATGTAACATCTATTTCCAAAATCACTTCAAAATCCTTTATAATTTGAAATCATCACTTTAGCATTTTTAAAATTCCAAAAATAGGCCCAATGTTGCAACAGCACCAAATACATCAATCATCACATTCAAAACATTATATATCACATGATAACAACATATATAACACAATATCTGTAAATAAACCAATACTGGTGAGGAATCCAGTTAGATCCCTCCAACCTATCACATGCAACAACTATACATATTGGAATATGTGTACAATGTCCGCTTCGAGGCAAATGCGCGTACAAGAGTCATCCGCTCAGACATGGGAACGTATAGGGTCTCATCTGCTCCATAGGCAGGAATCTATCCAAATACCAATCAATATATAGATAATATAGCATATATCATCCAAATAGTCATTAATCATCATAAATAATATTAATTCTCACTTATATAAAAATATCAGCGACTCAGAAAGTGTGAGTTCTACGCACTTTGATTCCAATAGCTGTTGTAGTGTTTTATTCCAAAAAAATTAAGCAAGCATTTAATTTTACCCAAAATTTACAGTAGCTCCAATCAACTCCAAACTAGCTCTAAAATGTAGTGCCCGACAACACGGACCCAATACAACTTGTTTTGTCGAAAAGGGACCTCGTACGAAGAAGTTATGATGTTTTAAAGTTCGTACGAATTAAATATAAATTAATTTACATTTACTTTTTTTATTTTTATTTTTATTTTTTTATAACCTTTGATTAATCTCGGCCGCACGTTTATGCATCATTCGATCTGGGACGCATTTTCTTCTTTTGTTCTTCATCGTCCCAGGTTCGTGAATGAACCTATAGTTGTACTCAAATTTTTTATCGTCGCACCACCCTATCGACGGCTAGACGAAAATCAGTGGCCGCCGTATCGAAGTGCAACTCGAACACTACCATCGGCCAGAGCCTCGTAAAGCTCAACCTTGTAATCACATGGAATTTCGTGCGCGAAGGCAACACGAATGTGGCCGTATTATCGTCGATCCATCGCCTCGTTTTCGATCATAGCTGTATGGATGGGAAGCTCTCGCGATCCTCTTCAAGTTTGTAGGTGAAAATATTTTCTAAAAGCTGATGGATTGAGATATAATAGAGGAGAAAGTTTCGAAAGATATCGGTCATTAACGAAAAAACGGCAGCTAGGGCTTTGATATTAAGGTTTATGAAAAAATGAAAAAATGAAGTCCTTTTATATGAAATTTCGCGACACTATTCACCTTAAATTTTTCTGAACTCGAAATGAAGCGCGCCGCCTAGCGTTTATAATGTTTTACCCCTATATCAAACACGATGGAATATATATCAAAAGCTAATTCGATCGTATTTGTAAGATAGGTTTTCTAATCGATTTTTTTAAATTTAACATTTACTTAAATAGATTTCTACGCGTTTTAGCTTCCCTCAGACAAATCGTAAATCCGATTGACACAAAATTGAAATCATATAATAATATAACATTACGGGTCCAATGAAACTGGTTTTTTCAAAATCCGAGACTGTTTGAAAAATGGCTATTTTTACTCGTTAATTAAATATTAAAATATTCAATTTCTACAATTTAACTTTTAAATCAATTTTAAAAGTTTACTATCACTATTCTAATTCAAATAAGATTTAATTCAACTTTATAAATCATTTTAATTCACATTAAATCCAAATTCCAATTATTTCTAAAATTTCAAATATTTAATTAACAATTTAATTATCCAATTAAATCGCTATATTTCAAATATAATCTATTTAGCTTATAAAATTAACTTTTGAATATTTAAAACTAATTAAATCTACGAATTTCAAATGACTGAAATTATGGGTCGTTACAATGTGACCATATGCTCATGGGCCATCATCAATTCAAAGTAGTTTAATTGCAATTTGATTGCATTTCCTTGTTCATATTTTTTTATATTATGAAATGGGGTGACAATAAGTCACTCAATGAGAAGGGAGTTCAAGTTCTATACGGATGACGGCCTCGGAGCCATAAACAAGGGCGAATGGAGTATGGCTAGTTGTATACTTGTAGGTTGTTCTGTATGCCCATAATGCTGATGCGAGTTCATCGACCCTCTTGCCTATAGTATTTTCCAAATGCTTCTTTAGAATGGACTTTATAATTTTGTTAACAACTTTGACTTGTCTGTTAAATTGAGGGTGAGCAACTATGAAGAATCTTTTCTCAATATGATGCCCACGGTAGAAGTCTTTGAATTTGGTATTTTTCATTATGATCGTGGCCAAAGGTTCGGCTTTAGCTCATTTGGTGAAGTAATCTACTTCTATGACGACATATTTCATGCCAATTTTAGAAATCGGCAGGGAGTTGATGATGTCAATACCCCAAGTGGAAAACTGCTATAGATTGAACATTTGAGTAATTTTCGTCGGTGGAGCTCTTGGAATTTTTGCAAACATCTAGCACTTGTCGCATTGTCAGCATGATCGGCCGCATCTCAATTGACACTTGATAATAATTCCCGTTGTAGAGTATTTTCTTTATCAGGGTTTTTCCTCCAATGTGATCGCTGCATTCTCCTTCATGGACTTCTCTCAAGACTCGTTTAATTTCCACATGGGTAATAAAATGAAGCAGGGGAATGAAACCTTTTCTATACATGACTATTTCTTGGAATATGTAGCGTGAAGCTTTGTAGAGGATCTTTCGTTTTTCATTCCTGCATCCGAGAAGGATCCCTCATTGCAGACAAACTTTGATAGGAATCATCCACGACTCCCTTTCCTGCTCTCTCTCCAGAACCCAATCAATCTCCATTTGGTCGATGCTTGGAGCATTTGGTTACTCAACCAGGATCAAGCCATTTTCTACGCATCCCCAAAATTGGCTAGCTTGGCCAGTGACTCTGCTTTCTCATTTTGTTCTCTAGGATGTGTGTAATGGTGTAATACTCAAAGTCGACCAGTAGCTCTTGGACTCAACCGAGATAAAGATCAAGTCGCTACCCCTATCTTGATAATCTTCACTGATTTGTCATATTACTAACAAGGAATCACAAAAGATTTATAGAGTTTTCATTCCCAGTTCACACGCAAGTTTGAGCCCGATGATCAAAGCTTCATACCCAGCTTCGTTATTTGTTGTAGGGAAGTTGAGAGGATATGGCCGATCGATCATTCCTCGGGAGTCATTAACACAACTCCAATGCCAAAACACTGATCATTAGATGCTTCATACATATACATTTTCCATCAGTTGGTCAGTTCTCCAATGCCCTCCGGAGAGTCATCTAGTGTAGTGAATTAATGCTTGAAGTTCTCCAATGCTTGTTCGTGGATAGCTCTCCGAGGGAGATAAGTGATATCAAATTGTCTTAGCTTATTATTCCATTTAAGTAACCTTCCAGACATCTTAGGACATTGTAAGATCAGTCGTAATGGCAGGTCGGTGTAGACGTTGATGGGGTGAGCCTAGAGGTAAGTACAAAGCTTTTGTGATATAATAAATAGTCAGTACATGAGCTTTTCCAGCTATGGGTAATTTCTCTCAGCACTTGTCAATCGCTTTCTGACATAATGTACTTGCCTCTGAATCTGATTCCCTTCACATAATAACGTAGCACTTATGGCGTGTACTGACACCACTAAATAGATGTATAAGTCTTCATAATCCAATGGCTTGGATATGATGAGAGGTCTCTCTAAGTGATCTATTAAAGCTTGAAATGCTTCAACGCGGTCCTATATGTATTCAAAGTTTATTTTCCCTCTCCTGATTAGGTCAAAGAATACAATTCACTTCTCCATGGCCCTATAGATGAATCGACTTAGGACGATAACCGTTCCATTTAGGCTCTGCGCCTACTTGATTATCTTTGGTACCTAGATGTTTCTGATTGCCTGAATATTCTTAGGATTAGCTTCAGTTGTGCGAGCTCTGAGTATGAAACCTAGGAACTTCCCTAACGGAATGCCGAAGAGCATTTTAAAGGATTGAATTTCATTCTACATGTTTAGAGAATACTGATATCTCTACTAAGTCATTGATGTGGCTATTGATTTCTGTGATTTTGTGAGCATATCATCCATATATACTTCCATTGATTTATCCATCTGGTCTTTGATCATTTGAGACCGACCTCCTTTAAGTAGTACTAGCGTTCTTAAGTTCAGATGGCATCATAACATAGCAATATAATCCCTAATCGGTAATGAAGCTATCGTGCTTCTAGTCGGTGATGTGCATCGGGATCTGGTTGTATCCAAAATACGCATCCATGAATAAAAGCTTGTCCAGCAGTTGAGTCTACTAGTTGGTCAACCTTTGGAAGTGGAAAGTTGTCCTTTGGGTTTGCCTTGTTAAGGTTTGAATAATTACACATGTCCTCCACTTTCCATTTGCTCTTCTCACAAGTATAGGATTGAATACCCATTTCAGGTAGAGGGTGTCATGGGTAAGCCCATTGCGTTTGTGTTTATCCACCATCTATTTTAGTACGATAGATCTCTTCGGATCCATGCGGCATCATTTCTATTTCTTTGGGACATGCCATTTGTGACTTGCATACTTGAACTAACGTACGGCCTTGAATCAAATGTCTACCACTTTAGACTTGGGTAGACTAACATATCTGTACTTATTTGGATTGTAACACATGCCCCAAAAGAACTTGAATATGAACATCAGATTCTTATATGCCGGTAGCCGATCCTTGAGCTCTAACATAATTATTTCATGTAACAATCAACGTGAAATATGGATGAGATGGTCAATGATGACAGTCGCTCCGGTCGAATCCCAAATTCTTGTCATGAGTTGTTTGAGTCTGATGGTGATGGGTTCTAGACGCTTGTAGCGATTATCTATGATGGTTGAAGATCAGGCTTAAAGGAGCATTGAATTAAACATCATGTAGAGTTTAGTCTTATGTTGCATGCGGATACATAGCTAGCTTTTGCTTGGAAGTTGAATCTGTTTGTATATTCGAGTAACTTTCCATTCAATGTACTCACGATCTGTTACTCATCGTTCGGGTTAAAGTGATGGCTAGTTGCATGGGAGCTTAGGCATCGATTCGATGATTCTTTCTCTAGCTATCCTTTTGATCATAGCCTCGAGTCATTGTAAACACTATGCAGGAGTCACAATATTGAGCTATTATTTTCAATCTTTGGATGATCACACTTCTACTCTCGATCTTAGTTTTAAAAATGTACTACACGGATGGTCCAATCTCGTCTGACTCATGTTTATACTCCCACCTAAGTTCCAACGACATAGAGTTGATCATTGAATGGTCAGATCACATTCATCTTGTTTCTCGCTCGTGCCCCCAAGTCAAGGGCATACATAGATAAGTAGGAAGGCAATTCATGTCTAATTTAGTTTTATACTATTTTCTGTTGAATCGCAAGATTGGGTAAGTTGATGAAAGACTGAGTCGCACCTATCCTGGATTATATTCTAGTTTTCCCTTCCAGTGGGAATACTTCGACGCTCCGTTGGATTTCAGGCATGAGTTAGGTACAGTATAGTCAATCACATCCACTTTTGGTGCAAATATCCCCATACTCTAGGTGAGGACCTAAGAATTTATGGTCAAGTCACATCCAATCAGTGATTGATGCTCTCTTTATTGGACCACGGGCAAGGATCAGTATGCAGACGGTCGAGTCACATCCCTTTGGAATCGAATGGTTAATCATGTCCGTTTTGCAACTTTGGCATGCTTCTTAAGAAAGAAATTTAATGTTGTATAATCAAAGTGCATCTGTATGAATTCATGCTATGGGTCTCATGCTAAGGACAATGGTTGATGCATGGGTTATTGTGTTGCATCTGCTTTGTTCCAAATGGTTAGGTTGCATCTAATTTTGTTGCTTATGTTCTAGTCCACACTTAGGGAATAGAGTTTGGTGACGGGCGGTCGAACCACACCCGTTTAGAGTTTTATACTCCACCTCAACAGTATGCCTGCTGAGTGAGACCTGACCCTCACTTCATAAGCATTCAGTTCAAGCGAGAGCGACCGATCTTTTTAATAAAGAATTCTTGCTTTGCATTTAGCTAGCTTAGACCTTGTTTTGTAGTGAATTCTTCGCTACAACGTGCTTTGGGAAGTAAAGTTATCGACGGTTGAACCACGTCCATCTTTCTTAGTTTAGGTTTTAGGCTTCCTAATGTCCAAGAAAGGCTTGAATAGTTCGCTATACTTTGGCGCGAGCAAGGTCGTGGATGGACAGATCACATCCTCCTTGGATGGGACAGTCGAATCTTATCCAATTTTATTTGGATCTTATATTTGCTAAGCTCTAGAAGTAGGATGAGTGTTCTGGCGATCTTCAAGCTCGATCAGAGGAGCAGATGGTCATACCACATCAACTTTAAGTCATGTGTTTTCACAAAGTCAAGGGCAAGAGGTGGAGAGTGAACGGTCGAATCGCGTCCATTTTCTTATATTTGTACTCCAGTCCATGTTGGGGGACCAAAGTTTTACGATGGACGGTCGGATTGCATCCAATTCGGTATTTATACTATAGTCCATGCTAGGGGACTAGAGTTTACCGATGGTTGGTTGAACCGTGTCCACCTATTCTTTGTGTTTATACTCTGAATTGCACCAAGGGCCCAGAGTTATTCAATATGTGGTCAGTCATACCTATTTGATTTTTATACTTAAGTCCATGCTCTAGGGATCAGAGTTGGTCGACGGATAGTCGAACCGCATCCAATTTTTGTGTTTATACTCCGGTCCATGCTTCGAGGACTAGAGTTTTATGATGGGTGGTCAGTCACACCCGTTTGATGTTTGTACTCTAGTCCACGCTCTGGGGACTAGCGTTGGTCAATGGACGGTTGAATCGCGTCCACCTTTTCATGTTCGTACTCCGTTCCACGCTTTGAGGAAGAATTTTATGATGGGCGGTAAGTCACACCCATTCAATATTTATACCCTAGTCCGTGCTCTAGGGACCAAATCTAGTCGATGGACGATCGAACCACGTTCATCTTTTTGTGTTTATACTCCGGTCCACTCTGTGGGGATTAGAGTTTTATGATGGGTGGTAAGTTACAACCATTTTTGATTCATACTTCACCTATCAGGTCAAGGTAAGAGTTGTTAAATGAATAGTCGAGTCATGTTCATTCATGGGAAGGAATTCTCCGCCTAATGTTGAGGACAAAAGTTGGCGAGTGGATGGTTGATTCAAGTCCACTTGGTGAGTAAACAATGGATAGTCAGACTACATACATGGTCCATGCTTGGGTTGGACAATCAGGTCCCATCTAATTTGCTTCGTACTCCTCCCAGCAGGTAAAGGGAGAGAGTTTTTGGGTGGACGATCAAGTCACATCCACTTCACGTTGTATTCGTGTCCTCGTGTCAATGGAGGCGGTTGATAAGTACTTGGTCAAACACGCCTACTTTTAGGCGAGCTCCTAGACTGCCACATGTATCTAGGGTAGGAGTTCATGTGTGGACGGTCAAACCACGTCCAATTTAGTTGGACCTCGGTCTTACTTAGCTTCGGGAGAGGCATAAGTATTTTGGCGAACTTAAAGTATGAGCTAAGATGTGGGCGATTGGGTTGCATCCACTCCAAGTGTTTCCTCGGTCTTCAAGTCAAGCGTAAAGGCTAATGAATGGATGTTCAGTCATTTTGACTTTGTATTGGATTCTAACCTCGTCTGGCTTTGAGAAAGGCATAGATGTTCTATTAGAATTGAAGCACGGAGTAGGAAGTGGTTGGTTGAGTCATACCCACTTTTCGTTTTGAGTTTTTGCGGTTGAATCATGCTCATCTTGTTGATCCTCCAAAGTCCCGATCATGGTCTGTGGAGGTTGGTTGGCACCCAACTTTAAGTACTTGGTTGCCTGCATTGTTTGGAATTAGTTTAGTCAAGTTGGTCGTAGTTCACAACATAATTGAAATTGAAATAAATCTTATTGATAAGTGAAGCAACATCATATGTACGCTGTTCCACATCGCCACGGCCCTTCTTAGTTGGAAGTCGACCATAGGTGGTCCAATTGTTAATCAAAGTTCTTTATTGGTAGGGGTCGGATGCTCCCTAGCCGCCATTTAACGAGGCTTGCACATGTTGTTGAAACTTTCCTTTCTGGATCAGCTTTCCGATCATATTTCAGAGGTGTCTGTAATCACCGATGTCATGACCATGTATATCTTGAAATATACAACGTCTCTTGGATCTCTTATGGGTATTGGTGGACACTCTCGAGGCTGGCTTCCAATACTGCTCCGATTCATGAGTCTCAAAGTAAAAGTTTTCGATTGAATCGTTCAAAGTGGCATATGAGTCGAATTTTGGGATTCTCGGTCGTCTCCTAGAATATGAGTCCTCATCTAAGGCCTTAGTGTTGCCCTCGCTTTCAATTCCTTCAACCAATAGACCTGCATCGTTCTTCCTCTTAGTTTACGTTACCTCCTTCTTGCTTAGGTTCTAGTTTACTTTGTAACAGAAATGATCCAAGGTCGTAGGAGGCTCTCCAGCTTACCGGTTGCTAAAGTCTTTTTTGAGGTCGATTCCCTTATCAACACCATCGGTATGATACTCTCATTGGGATTTCTCACTTTAGTAACACGACGTTGAATCTCTATAGGAAGTCTTCTAGCGGCTCGCCTGGCGCTTGGAATAAATTGGATAATGACATCGCATTCTTGGGGTGGGTTGCATGCATCCTTAAATGCAGGAAAACGTATGAGCTAGGTGATCAAATGAGGAGATGGAATCTAGCTATAATCGTATTAGCCACATAATCATACCTCTTTGAGGAATACGGGAAAACATCTGCATTCGATGGCATCCATCGATCTAGCGGAATCCATGTACCATTCGTACTTCGTGAGATGCCCCCGGGGGTTTGTATTCCTAAAATACGTCGGCACGGTCGGCATATTGAATCTCCTTGGATATTCTGCATGCGGAACGACTTCGATGAATAGTTTTTGTTTGGAAAGATGCTCTAATCATCATCAGTCCAGTCCTTTTTCAAGTTACGGCTGCTTGCTATGCTTGTGAATGTTGTATGCATGATTGTCCAATGTTTGATGGTTGATAATGCCAATCGAATGGCAAATCGATTAGGATGGGGTCATGGATCGATGATGAACCCCAAATTTTCATCTAAATGGGGGCGAACCATATAAGGTAGCAAGGAAGGCCTCTTGAGTTTACATACCAAGTTTCAAGTCATTTAGAGTCGGTATGCCCGAGTTATGAGCAAAACAAGATGGACCGATACTCACGGACTGGTGATAATTTAAGTAGAGTTTGATTCAAGAAAATTTGCAATTTTCTTGGAGTCTACCCTAGGCTCGCTTGAATTCACTGAACTTGAAGTGTAAGGTTGGTGATAAATGATGCTTGGAGTCAATTGGTATTTACTTTGGGTCAAACTTCAGATCAGTCCTGAAGTGAGTTTTTCAATAAATGTTTTGACGAAATTTGATTGTTTTTATGACTACTACTCGTGACTCGATGATGGAGGTTCCATAATGGTAAGTGACGAATTTAATGATGGATGTCTATCCTTTGAGATGGCATAATAAGCGGTGTAGATTGGTCGTCACATAAACCATCGTGCCACAGCTGCCAAATCAGGCATTTGGAAGTTGGTCAGTTGAGAGCAGTCGTAATCTACCCTGGAATTCTAATCGGGTAATCGACCCCAGTTCATGTCATATCACCTTGGTTCTCTGGCCTTTGAAGTGTCGTTTGAGTAGCAGTTCCTTGTCCATTCCTTGACTACAATTTAGTAATTTCCACTTGATCCCCTATACCACTTATTTTGTTATGTGCGGAAAGAAGGAGGGATCAGATACGTTTACTTTTTTTAAATGCGAAAGGGATTGGTTGAAGCATATAGAAGTAAGGATCTGAGAGCAATTGTTCGTTTGTGGAACGAGGCAAACGAATCGAATCGATTATGGACTTGTGGGAATGAAGGATCGATATGAGCATGTGAATGAGAGATCAGCTACAAGCGATCGGTGGAAGGGATCGGTTCTAGATCCCAGGAATGAAGGATCGAATATGATCATTTTTTGAATGAGGAAGGGATGGGATATAGGGATCAGTCGTCGCATTTAGAGTTTGAAACCTGACAGAGCTTGACTATATAAGGGAGGGATCCAGTACTATTTTTCTTTCCTTATAAGGAAGTTGACTATTTTTTGGCTTTGCTAACTTGAGTGCGAACTCCAGCTTATGATCCCAATAACTTGGATACATGAGTGAATCTGATCCCTTCCAAATGGACATGAACATATGAACAACTCTAAACAAGAACACTAGCATCGTCGTTTCCTTCAACTCCACAGGAAGTTGATTTAATTCCTCTAAGCATGGCTATCAACTAACTTTAGATTTCCTTCAAATCTTAGTAGAATAGGAAGTTCTCTAGAGGTGAATTTGGATCTCCTCCTCAGAATTAAGCAATACAACAATAGAATAGGGGATCTTAATACCTGAGAATCATGTTTCCCAGTGAAAGCACCTAAGTATTTGCACCAAAACTGGCATGATCACTCGAGAGATTTGTGGAAGAGGAATAAATGAAGAATTTAAATGTAAACAGAGAGAACATAGCAATAAGAAATGGGCAAATAACAGAGACATAATAATTTATAACGGTCCAACGTCTTTTGCCTATTTCCACTTTATAGAGATAACTTTATTAATCACTCTGTAAATTGAGTACAGGAGGTATCGGATGAAAATCCTTAGTTACAAAAGAATATAAACCAAAAGCAGTGTTCGACCGCTAAAAATGAACGATCAAGTCAATATTTATAGAGGAAGATGGTGAAATATCTCCCTGAAAATTTGCAGAAGGCTCTCCAGATCTATAGGGGCCGATATGAGGGATCACATGGCCCAAATCTCAAGAAATAGGGATCAAAGCCGATCCCTACTTTGGAAGAATTGGTGACTGCGATCCCTATAAGAGCTTCTCTATGTTGTACTATATTTGTCCTTCAAGTTTCATGACAATTGGACCTGTTGATGTTGAGTTGTTGATCGATCTTTGTTGCAATGTGTTATGTAATCTAATTCTAGTCGATACCACTTGCTTTCTCCTTTTAGGGTGTGATCCCTATGGTGGACTCCGTCGGGACCCAACTTCTTGTTCCCAAAGTTTCATATGTATCAAACTTCTAAATTTTCGAGATATCGATGGTTTTCTGTTGAGTTGCACTATTTAGTTGAAGTAATCCCATCTCTTTGTAGACATGGATCATACCAATCCCTTTTCTAGAGACTATTATTAACAAGAAAACTTGTCAACATCTTCAATGCTATGTGAGAGGTAGCCAAGCTAATGGAAAGATCTCTCCTTTCGAAACCTTCCTTTAGACCGAGTTGATTTTGTCAAAAGAGTTATAGGAAATTGCTCTACCTTTCGACCAGGTTGACTTGATCGAAAGGGTTTTAGGTGCTAACTTAACCTTTTGACCAAGTTGACTTAGTCGAAAGGCTTTAAGAAGTTTGTTAAGGAACGCAGGCTATAGAAGTTGTATCCTGCTCAAAACCTTTCCTTTGAGTGTGTCGAAAGTAGATAATCATCTTGACTTTTAATTCCTTTTGATCAGGTCAAAAGGCTTGTATCAACCCTCTCGATCATGTCAAAAGGGATGTATGTTTCACTAAAATGCACAGTTGCTTTCGACCCCATGGTTTTGATACTTTTGTTATGGAACCTCTTCAAAAGGGTTATAGATGGAGCTGAGGTTAAACCCCTTTCAAATGAGTTCCTTTCGATGCAATTGTTAGCCAATCATAAACTGGGACCCTTTCGAAACCCCCTTTGACTGAGTCAAGTGGGGTTCCACACTTTCGAAATAGGTCTAGCTTATAACTTCCTAAGCTTCACTTTTTTTCCCTGTATAAGATTGACATGGATATTCCCCAGTTTCATAAATTCACCTATGTCGAAACCCCATCGTCATTCTCATTTTCATTGTCTATGTTGGTTTCGCCGATGATGTGTTTCAATCGCATATATCCAAATCGATCATATGCATTACATAGATAAAAATAAATTAAGAGAATGGGCTAGAATCATGTGCAGTGGATCATTAGACTAGCTAATGATCTAAATTATTATCCTCCTCATCAATGTCCTTAATGAACCAATCATCTCTCTTTTACTAATAATCCAAAATGAGTTTCAATTAATAGAGTTTTGTCCCAAATTTGATTTAGGGTTTCTTGAGGATTTAATTGCAATTAAGAAATTGGAGTAGAAAGAAATGAATTTAGGATTCCAAAATTCAGTCCCTAAAACTGGACCTCTTGTGTCTTATTTATAGATGTAGGTCGGTCCCCTTTCGTGCATGTGCCTTCGACTCAGTCGAAAGGTCCCCATCTTATATGCCGCCTCCTCACCTTTCGACTTGGTTGAACGGTCATGTCTGCCTTCGAAACTGTCAAAGGAATCTTCTCTGAGTTCTTCGTTTTACCCTTGCCCTTCCTTAGCCTTTCTCAAGCCCAATCGACTACGTCGAAAGGATGCTTTACCAACCTTTTGCATTTGTTAATTTATGTGTATCTTTTCTTGCTGCTTCCCTTAGAACACCTTTCAACATTGTCGAAAGGTCTCCAAATGCACTTTTTCCTTCGTGTTTCTTTGTTATCGTTGGAAGTTGATAGGTGTCTTCGACTCTCTCGATAGGTTTCCTATAGGGTTTTTGAAGATGTTGATGTACCGATGGCTTCGATGATGTTGAGTAGCTTTCAAATGCATGCTTGAGAATTAAGGCGGAACTTCCCCCAACATCATTGGCCTTGACCAATTTCAATGCCTTGTGTATGCTTTTGAAAGAGTCGTAGAAGGGGAAACCTTTGGTTCCGAAAGGTTCGGCATGCATATAGGAGATTATCATTCATTGCCTTCGAAAGGGGGGTTTAATAGTGTCCGCTGATCCATTTGTGTCGAAAGGTCTTAGAGAGGCGGAAATGTGGATTTTCTTTCCCTTTTTTAATCTTTTTCGGAGGTTTGTACATGATTTAACACCTATGAAGACGTCTGCTACTTTCGACACCTTCGAAAGCCTTCCCAATGCCTCCGGAACCTTTGTTCTTTGTCTAAGCCTGCTTTAGAAGAAGTTGGTACTTTTCTTATCTTCTTTCAAGCCTTTGTTCTCTAAGTAGATTTTATCGCTAACATTTTACCCTCCTTGTATAAAAGAATCTTTTGTTCTTTATGACAAAAATTTTAGAACTTTCTTTCTATTTCTAAATTTATTTTTCCTTCAAAATTCAAAAGTTAATGATATTCTCTTTTGCTAGGCTCTTATCTTGTTTATATGCATGCTTCATGAAAAACCAACATATTAACGCTTCTGTATTTAGATAGTTAGTTGGTTATAATCCTGATTCAAAAGATATGAGGCCTGTGATCAATAGTCATCTATGTAAAATGTAGTCTACGAATTCATTGTGGTCAATAGCCAATACGCTGCAAATAAGGGCTAAAAGTTATTATAAGAAAATAAGCCTTTGTATCCCATCCACTCTAATATGTATTTGAAAATTTTCCCAGTGATTTGAATGATCATGAAGCTTTCATTCAGATGTTGGTGAGAATCATGTAGAGTTATAAAACATTAACTCTAATTTAGGTATCAAAACTTCAACTCCTCTACTTCACACCCTAGATTTGGGATTCGATAGAGATTAGGAAGTAACGAGGTTTTGGCCCAAATTAGGGTATTAACTTGTAAAGTTAATAATGAGATATCCAGAATCCAGATAAAAATGTCCACAAATATTAGAGATTAGGAAATTCTAAACCCGGATTCAAATATTTATTGTGGAATAACCAGAATTCCGCTATAATTATCTCCATGTACAAAAATCCCGAGCCTAGATAGGAGAATATATCGGATAATTAGAAATTCTTAGCAATCATCTTTGTAAGAAGAATCTCTGGACAGATTAGGGTATTTGTTAGATGAGTAGAAATCCAATGTTATTGTTTGTCAAAATAGAAATCCTCTGCCCAGATTAGGGCATATGTTGGACAACCAGAAATCCATGGAATTTTTTTACTATAAAAACCACAAGCCCAGATTAGGACATTAAGGCAAAATCAAGCAATAATCTCGAAACCTAGATTTGGGTATAAAGATTGTAAGTGATTAATAACGTCCCAAAACCTAGATTCGGGTATTTATTGATCGAATTCATATATGAAAGACCAGTAATCCAAATTCGAATATTAATACATAATGTTTAGAAATGAAAGCCATGAAACCAGATTCGGATATTCACTAAACAGGGCTCCGCTTTACCACTCAGATTATGTCTTCTTTGACATGCATAGATTCTTTAGGCCTTGTATACATATAATAGTAATCTAACTGGCTGCTTCTCGAGCTTAGACATCTTAGTCCATAAGTTGATGTGGTACGTCTTGGGGCTGGACATCTTAATCCATTAGAAATATACCATTTCTCATGTTTGGACATCTTAGTCCACAGTTTGTTGAGCCTTTTCTAAGGCTTGGACATCTTCGTCCACTACTTGATAAGCCTCTTCTTAGGCTTGGACATCTTAGTCCATTGTTTGATGAGCCTCTTCTTGGTCTTGGACATCTCATCCCACTGATTGATAAGCCTCTTTTGGGCTTGGACATCTTAGTCCACTATTTAATGAGCTTCTTCTTGGCTTTGGACATTTTATTCCATTGTCTGGTACTCTTGGTTAGCTCATCCTAGAGGTTGGAACCAAGTACTTACCTAGCCTCCCTCCATGAAGCGCCTTGACCTGGCTAGAGACGCGGTCAAAGGCTTGTCTGGTGCTTTAACCTGGCCATCTTATGGCATAGATAAAGGCTTACTCCAACCTCCCTCCAGGAGGCGCCCTGCCCAGGCCATAGCATGACACAGACAGGGGCTGGTTTGGTGCTTTATCCTAGCCATCTTATGGTGCAGATAAAGGCTAACTCCATCCTTCCTCCAGTGCCTTAACCTGACCAGAGGTGCGGCCAAGGGCTTGGCCAGTGCTTTAATCTGGCCATCTCATGCTGCGAGTAAGGCTTACCCACCCTCCCTCAAGGAGGTGCTCTGCCCTGGCCATCTTGGCATGGTGAGGCTTTCTACCATCTTAAGTAGACTATCATCTTAGGTAGTATCCAAATATAAGGAGCATTTCACACCCAACCATGTAGATTTTATTTTTAAAGAAACAGATGCTTTATTCATTTATTTTCGAAAAACATGGCCTCAAATGTTCGGCATTCCATGTTCTTGGAACCATATTATTGTCTGGTCGGCACAATTTGTAAGCTTCTAGATGGATTACTTTGCAAATGATTAATGGTCCTTCCTAGTTTGGTCCCAAGGACCATCTATGGGATTTCAGGTATTTTCCATCACTCTTCGGAGTACCAAATCCCCCTCGTGAAACGATCGAGTTTTTACTCTCGAATTGTGGTACTTTGATATTCTTCTTTGATATTCAGTGGTAATTACCGCTGATTCATCTCTCAGTACATGTATCAAATCTAAGTATTCTCTATTTAGCTCTTGATTTTTATCGAATACATAGGCGATTCTTCAGTATGAGGGAATCACATTTTCGATTGGTAACATCGCCCTGAACCCATATGTCAAAGAGTAGGGGGTATGTCCCATTGCCATTTTAGGGGACGTACGATAAGACCATAACACAAGTGGCAGTTCTTTTACCCATTTTCCTTTTGCCCCGTTTAGCTGCTTTTTCAAAATTGTCTTTATGGTTTTGTTCGCAGTCTCAACTACTCCATTCGCTTTTGGGTGTGCGATGGATGAATTTTTTTTAAAGACTCCATTCTTTTGGAAAAAGAAGGAGAATTCTTTACTCTTAAATTGTGTTCCATTGTCAGATATTATCTTCTGGGGAATTCCAAACCTGGTTATGATATTCTTGATAATGAATCTGAGTACCTTTCCAGAAGTAATTTTTGGAAGTGGTTCCGCCACAAACCATTTGGTGAAATAGTCTATGGCGACTATGGCATACTTTTTCTCTCCATTTGAGATTGGAAATGGGTGGATTAAGTCTATTCCCCATACGTCAAAGGGCCATGGACTTTCAATTGGAGTCAACTGACTTGGGGGCAATTTGAGAATCTTTGAATATTTCTAACGCATTTCGCATCTTTTCACATATTTGATGGCTTGGCTTACCATATGCGGCAATAGAATCTTTGCCTGGTTATTTTATTTTCCAATTTTGTTCCATTTGAATGATCTCCGTAAAACACCTTGGGTGCTTCAGCCATTAATTTCATTCCATCATCCATGCTCACGCATCTTAGATTAGGAAGTGCATATCCCTTTTTATAGAGGATTCCATCCATCATTACAAAGGTTCGAGTTTGTCTCCTGATCTTCCTTGCTTCACCTTTGTTAGATGGGAGTATTCCTTTAACAAGGTATTGAACAATGCCTGACATATAAGTGTCATAATGTATGTTACTAGATCTTGGTTGGTCAACTCTTTCGTCTGATATTTCTTTTGCACTTTCTCTTCTATCTTCCCCTAGTGATTTAGCTTGAGATCTTGTCAGAACTAACAATTCCTTTCCTTGTTTGGATGCCTCCTTTTCAATAATTGGAATTTTCAGATATCCCACTGGGACAATATGTGTCTCCGGGGCTCCCCTTAAGCTTGCTAGTTTTTCTAAGGAGCCTGCTTGTGAATTTTCCACTCTTGGGACTTGGTGTATTCAGAAATATTCAAACAAAGCAAGCACTCTTAATATTCTCTTAACATATAAAGATAGTTTGGGGTCCTTTGTTTGATATATTGGTTTCACTTGGTTCAACATTAACTGAGAATCACCAAAGATTTATATTCGTGGAATTTTGAGTTCTAATGCCAAGGTTAATCCAGCTACCATAGATTCATATTCTGCCACATTATTTGTTTTGGGGAATCCCAATTTCATGGCATAATGCAAACGGTGTCCACCTCGTGTTAAAATTACATACCCTGCACCGGCCCCTTGTTTGTTTGATGCACCATGAATGAATAATTACCACATGGACTTTTAGTCCTTCTCCTTTTCTGATTGCTCCTTAATAAAGCTAGTGCACTCATTAACAAAGTCTGCTAATGCCTGTCTCTTAATTACAGCTCGTGGTTGAAACTCTGTGTCATATTGATTAAGCTCAATCCCGCATTTTACCAACCTTCCTGAAGTTTCTGGTTTACAAAAGACTTGCTTAAGGGGAAAATGGTCGATACCCTTATCAGATATGCTTGAAAGTATGCTCTAAGCTTTCAAGCTGTGCGAATTAAGTAATAGGCTTACTTTTCTATAACTGGGTATCGAACCTCTGCTTCCTTCAACCGTCTACTTACATAATATACTGGAAGTTGGGCCCAACTCCCTTCTTTAATCAGTACTGAGCTGACTGCATGTTTTGAGACTACCATATATAGGTACAAGATTTCCCCATTCTTGGGACTAGAAAGTATCGGTTGTTTTTCTAGATGGCTTTTTAATTCCTGAAAGCTTTCCTGCAATCTTGTCCCCATTTGAAGTTCTTCTTCTTCTTGGTTACATCAAAAAAGGGTATACACTTATTTGTAGCTTTAGAAATGAATCTACTCAGGGCAGCTACCCTTCCATTCAAACTCATCACCTCCTTACGGGCTTTGGGTTCGGCCATGTCCTTAATGGCTTGAATTTGATCAGGACTCGCTTCGATCCCTTGGGCACTTGCAAGGTAGCCTAAATATTTTCCAAAATGGACTCCAAAAGAGCATTTTTGTGGGTTCAGTTTCATTTTGATATTTCCACAATATCCTAAACATTTCCTTTAGACCTTTAAGATGATTCTTTGCTTCGCCAGATTTAATCAACATATCATCCACATAAACCTTTATGTTTCGGTCGATTTATTCTTCAAACGTTTGGTTAACCAATCTTTGATAGGTTGCCTTTGCATTTTTTTATCCCAAATCGCATTTCCTTGTAGCAATAAGTTCCCCATTCGGTTATAAAGCTGGTACGCTCCTAATCCGGTTTGAACATTAGTATCTGGTTGTACCCTGAATAGGCATTCATGAGGGATAACATTTTACGTCCACTTGTTACATCTACTAACTGATCTATTCAGGGCAATGGGATGCAATATTTTGGACATTCTTTATTTAAGTCTATGTCGTCAATGCAAGTTCTTCATTTTTCGTTTGATTTTTTTACGAAAACTGGGTTGACTAACCCCTTTGGATAGTATATTTCCCGGATGAATCCATTCTCAAGAAGCCTGTTAACCTCTTCTTTAAAGCATCTGACCGTACCTTATCCATTAATCTATTTTTCTACCTTATGGGGGTTGCTCCTAGATTGATGTTGAGTGTATGACACATGACTCATGGATCAATTCCTACCATATCAGAATATGACTATGCAAATACATCTTTGTTGACTTTGAGAAACTGTATTAAATCCTTCTTTAAGTCCCCATTAAGATCTTTTCCCACCTTGACCACTTTAGTAACATCATCTGAACCTATGTAAGCTTCCTCAAGATCGTCTATGGGTTTCATCCTTTTTTCCCCCTCGGCAATCGAATTCTGTGACTACACGACCTTCTTCCGCTGAGTTAGCATCAAATCTCTTTCTCGTGCCTCCAAAAGGGATGTACCTTTGATACGTACGTTTTTAGACTTATTAATTTTAATATTTTGTTTGAATGTTGGATGTGAAAATCCATTATTCGAAGACTGTAAAATAGTAGAAGAATCAAAGTATGCAGAATACTCCCTTTTATGTCGATCAAGAGTAGAAAAATACATCTCCCGAGATCTAGCTGCTCTCCTCCGACAGTACCCCACCCTCTCTTTGTTAAGAAATTTACCATGAGATATTTCTACGAGACGAATGCATCTATCTCATCAAGAATCGGCCTGCTAAAGAAGGCGTTGTAATATATGGGCTGGTTGATTATCACAAAGATAGGTTTAAAGTTTCTGTAGGTTAATGGCACCCCATTTGCATGAGCAGCATTATCTGTCCCACAGAAGTTGATCCTTTTTGTTGAATCTAAACACAGTTTCCATGCTTGGCAATAATTTTTCTTTTGGTATGTTCATCTGATTAAAGGCGCGCTGGAAGATCACATAGACTGCACTGCTCGTGTCAACCAGAATTTTAGAGACGATGGATAATCCAATATGTGCAGTAATCATCATAGGATCATTATAAGGATGGTGAACCCCCATTCTTAGCTCTTGGGAAGCGACAACAAGGTTCGGCATCTGAATGTTGAGACGTGAGTTCTTCGTTGGGGGTTCCGCTTGGATGGAGTAGATGCCTTCTTTAGCTTCCTTAATGTACTTGTTTCGAGCCCCCTTGCTGTTTCCCACTGGATGCGGCCCACCATGGATCGCGTCAATTCTGTTTATTGGTGGGCTCAAGTCCAAGGGGTCTTCATCTTCCAATATATTTATAGCCCTATTGGGGTGTTTCTGTGGACCATCCCATATCCCTTGAGCGTTATGTTAATCCAGAATAAACTCCTTCAAATGACCCTCACGGATCAGTTTCTAGATAATGCCTGCTAGAACCTTACACTTGTTAGTCTTGTAACTGTTGGCCTTGTGATAAGAACAATAATCTCCTCCCTTCCTTTGTTTAGGGTTATTCTTGGCCTTAAAGGAGGTCGAGAATTTGTCTCGTTCTTTGGCTACAGCATATATGTAAGACAATGGCTTGTTTAAAGTGACTGCGTTAGTGATCTACTCTTCCCATCTTATTCTCTTATGTCCTTGGTCTTGGCCAAATCTCCTCCCTTCTTTCTTGCGAAGAGTTTTCTTATTAGCATAGCAAAGCTCATCCATCCGGATAAACTATCAACTTGGAAATGGAAGTCTGGTAAATCTTTACAGCCATTAACAAAGAGTTGCTTACGAAAGAGGGTGTTTTCGACCAAGCCGGAATGAACTGCTACAAGCTTGTCTCGATCATTCATGTCTTTGGCTTTTAGAGCTCCTACATTGAATCTCCTCATGTAATCTCCCAAGGATTCTCCATGTCTTTGCTTCATATTGGCCAAGACTGTATAGTCGATAGTGGGATCTTTGCAATTGCAGAATTGGGCAGAAATTCATAAGAGAACTACTTCCACGAGAATATGGTTTTCTCTCGGTACTGTCTATACCATTTATCTGCGGCTCCCCGAAGAGTGCTTGGGAACAATCGGAATATGAAAGCTCTAGATGCATTATACACTTCCATTTGGCTATCAAAAGCCATCAAATGATCATCCGGGTCTGTAGCCCCATGATATTTCATTGATGGGACCTTCACATATGGCGGGATGACTGTAGCCATGATCTCATCGGCAAAGGGTGGCACTCTTTTATTGTTATTAACATTTTCATCCAATATTCTATTCCCTTTCGAATTCATAGCATCCTTTATCACCTTTTTATCTGCATCTTTTAGATAAGCCTCGACATTGCGGTAATTTTTATTGTTCAGACAATACTCGTTTGATGTTGAACTTCCAGATTGTTCAAGCGACTTGTCGAGAACTCTTCCCTGATGGTTAGCTTTTACTTGGGGGCATTACTTCTTCCTCGTGGACATCAGATTTACTTTGCTTTTATATTCATTGGAGTTAGCTTTTAGATACCTCCTAGAGGAAATCACCACATCCCCTTAAGTAGATTTTAGATTCTTTGAAGATTTCTAAGATAGTTCCATTTTAAGTAGCTCTTGCATCTCTTGTAGCTATTGTTCAAGGTATTTGATTTTAGCTGTATTCTCATCTTGTTGAGCTGGTGCCGAAGGCTGTCCCTGAACGGCTCCATCTAAATAAAAAGATGAACCTATGTTTTCTTCAAGAGTGGTGGTGTGGATTACTCCTTCCTCAATTCTACTTAATCGTTTTGATCTTATTTTTCCTATGTAAGACAAATGCACTAAAATTAATCTGTAATACAGTGACAAGGACAGAGGTTCGACCTTCCTTCTAGCGCCAAAATTGTTAACAAGAAAACTTTTCGACATCCTCAATGCTATGTGAGAGGTAGCAAAGCTATTGGAAAGATCTCTTCTTTCAAAACCAACCTTTCGATCGAGTTGATTTAGTCGAAAGGGTTTTAGGAAATTGCTCTACCTTTCGACCAGGTTGACTTAATTGAAAGGGTTTTAGGTGTTAACTTACTCTTTCGACTAGGTTGACTTAATCAAAAGGCTTTAAGAAGTTATCTTAGGAATGTAGGCTAAAATAGTTGTATCCTGCTCAAAACCTCTCCTTTGAGTGTGTTGGAAGTAGCTAATCATCTTGACTTTTCATTCCTTTCGATCATGTCGAAAGGCTTGTACTGACCCTTTAGATCATGTTGAAAGGGATGTATGTTTGACTAAAATGACACAGCTGCTTTTGACCCCATGATTTTGCTACTTTTTTTATGGAACCTCTTCAAAAGGGTTGCAGACGGGGATAAGGATAAACCCTTTTCATATGAGTTCCTCTCGATACAATTTTTAGCCAATCATAAACTGGGACCCCTTCGAAACACCTCTTTCGACTGAGTCGAGTGGGGTTCTACTCTTTCGAAGTAAGTCCAGCTTTTAACTGCCTAAGCTTCACTAGTTTTCCCTATATAAGATCGACCTGGATATTCCCCAGTTTCATAAATCCACCTATGTCGAAACCCCTTCACCATTCTCATTTTCATTGTCTATGTTTGTTTTGAAAATGATGTGTTTCGACTACAAATATCCAAGTCGATCGTATGCATTGCATGGACAAAAAGAAATTAAGAGAATGGGTTAGAATCATGTGCAATGGATCATTAGACTAGCTAATGATCTAAATGATCATCCTCCTCATCAATATCCTTAATGAACCAACCATTTCTCTTTTACTAATAATCCAAAATGAGCTATAATTAATAGAGTTTTATCCCCAATTTGATTTAGGGTTTCATAAGGATTTAATTTCAATTAAGAAATTAGAGTAGAAAGAAATGAATTTGGGATTCCAAAATTTGGTCCAAAAACTAGACCTCTTGGGTCTTATTTATAGATGTAGGTCAGTCCCCTTTCACGCATGTGCCTTCTTTGAGTTCTTCGTTTTACCCTTGCGCTTCCTTAGCCTTTCTCAAGCCCTTTCGACTAAGTCGAAAGGATCCTTTACCAACCTTTCGCCTTTGTTAAGTTATGAGTATCTTTTCTTGTTGCTTCCTTTAGAACACCTTTCAACATTATTGAAAGGTCTCCAACACTTTTTCCTTTGTGTTTCTTTGTTATCACTGGAAGTTGATAGGTGTCTTCGACTCTCTCGATAGGTTTCCTATAGGGTTTTCAAAGATGTTGATGTACCAATGGCTTCAACGATGTTGAGTAGCTTTCGAATGCATGCCTAAGAATTAAGGCAGAACTTTCTCCCAACATCATTGGCCTTGAATAGTTCGTAGGGCTTGTGTATGGTTTCGAAAGAGTCTTATAAGGGCAAAACCTTAGTTCCGAAAGGTTCGACGTGCATATAAGAGATTACCATTCATTGCTTTCGAAAGGGGGTTCCGAAGTAGTCACCGCTGATCCATTTGTTTCGAAAGGTCTTAGAGAGGTGGAAAGGTGACTTTGCTTCCCTTATTTTAATCATTTTTGGAGGCTTGTACATGATTTAACACCAGTGAAGATGCATGTTGCTTTCGACTCCTTCGAAAGCCTTCCCAATGCCTCCGGAACCTTTGTTCTTTGTCTATGCCCGCTTTAGAAGAAGTTGGTACTTTTCTTATCTTCATGCCTTTGTTCTCTGAGTGGATTTTATGGCTAACAAATATATTTTATACTTAGAACATTCTATATAGCATCCCACTCAATTCTGTTCAATCATAGCTTAATATCATTATCTGTACTTGATTTCTAGACCCCACAATAATCACTCTAGGCTACTTGCCTTGATGATAGTCGAGTCTAACTTGTCCAATCAGTTTGGATGTTGCCAGGTCAGAACGCTAGATGACACTGTGCAATGACTCGCTTGATAGTTTTCTATTGATTAATATAACTAAGATCAAACAAAAAATATCGATTTGACAAAATTACACAGTTTTTTGACTTGAGAATACTGTTGATTTTCATTATAGAAGCTCTGGTTTGATTATATTTACACCATGGCATGACGTACATCGAATGACTATAGTTGGGTCAAGGAAAGTATTGGAAACACTATTTAAGATAGGATTCGTCCCTCGGTTATATGAGCTTAGTACCACGATCAACTGAAGGCAACTCAAAGTCAAAGTATTTGGCTAGAGTGTTTTGGTTAATAATAATTGTTATTATTGAATCGAAGGTCTATATTTGGACTATAGAGTTGAATACGGATGATATTAGAATTTTGAATATTTCCAAATTCCATAAATCCAAATGATATAGTTTTGATGAAGTAAATTGGTATAAATAAAATTCACATCTGGGTAACACTAAACAAAATAAAATTGGAATTTATCTATATCAAATAAGCAATAAATTTGGATAAAATAGACAATATCTGTTAAATGATTTGTGAATGTTAATATTCAAATAATTTGATATTAATTACTGACCAAATTTACACCTAGCAAGTCACACAACGAAAACGATAAACACTCCTTTAACTAAAACGATTTAATTAATTTGTACTTGTTATAAATTAATTAATAGTACTTATAAAATTTGATTTTGATTTGATGAAAAATTACTATTATATATATTATAAATGTATTAATCGTTATGTGTATCAATAAGCATTTAAATTGGATTTAAATGTAAAATATTTTGTTCGGGATTTAAATGCATTTGAAGCCTATATTAGGGCTGATTTAGTTCGGCTATAATGGAGCTAGAAAGTGGCGGCATTATGTGGGTAAGAGGGTTTTGATTTGGATGGCTAGAATGATAGAGAATTGGTGCGATGTAAAGGAGGATCTCGATCCTAATTTGTCTCTAAATTCTCCTCTATATAAGCATCTCCACCCTCACCTTTTGGATATCTTTTGAAAGCAATCATACATACCTACATCGATCTGAACCCTACTTTCACCATCCTCCATCAATTTTAGTTCAAATCAAATTTAATTCTATTCGATAGTCGGTGGTCAACCATTTAGAAACTAGCAGTGTACTAGACTGGAAAACAGTTCAAGGAGTAAATCTCATCATTTGAAGGTGTACTTTTAGCCATTGGGTGTAAGGTACTTTTCTAACCAATATATAATTATTAATGTTTAAATATAATGATTATATATATTATATTGTTAGTTAGGTGATGATTTCGATATACAAATATATTATCATAGTTGGATTGGTTGTATGTTTTATTTACTTGTATAAAAAAAATTCATGTATATACATATAATGGTACGAATCAATAATTAAAAATAACATTTTTTAATTCTAAAAATATATATGTATTATACACACACATATAGTTTATAATTTAAACATTACATGATACTTTGTACAAATATTGTTGTATAAATTTTATATATAAATTATTATAGATATACTATATTCGACAGTAAAATATTATATATATTATCTAAATCATTTAATTACATAAATTAATTCTATCAATATATATATATATATATCGTATAAATTATATTTTAGAAAATTAGATTACACAAAATACATGCTTGGTGGAACAATAAAAAAGCTTTTTTATTATCTAAATTTATTTTAAATAAAAATAAAAAATTAATAATTAGTTTTAAAATTATGGTAAACTATACAATTATGTGATAATTATTCAAAGTACAAAATACCATTTAGAACATAATTAGAAATTAAAATTTCAAAATAAAGCTTTAAATATATCGTTTATTATTTTATTTTTTGGGCAAGGCGGGCCAGTTTTATAGTGAACCGTCCACTATTTATTTCGTACATAATAAAACAATTAATACAAAAGTAATGTAGAGCACCTTAACTACTACTAAAAAGGAAAATACAACACACGATTGTGACAGAAATGCCATAACTATTATATATTACCCAATGACTAGGTCTCCTTGGAAGAGGAAGAAGCATCGTCATCCGCTATCTCCTGGGTAGAAGTCACAAGAACATTCCCAACTATACATATATACGAATGAAAAAGCATAGCAAGACAACGGTCATAATCCATGGTATCAGTAGAGTATATGGAAGATCGGTCCAAAGAAGCATCTTTGAACATGCCAGCATTCCACATCACATATAGACCATCCGCAGAGAGCACTAAAGAATCACCAAATATGCTGTAACAAAAGCATCTGAGGTCCATCTTGTAGGATCGATTTCACCTTAGAGGGGGTGAATAGAGTGATCTTATTAATTATAAAAAATTTAACGCGGAAATATATAAAATTATCACAACATTGATAATAACAGAATAATAGCAGCATAGATAATCGTAGAATATTAAAAGTAGAAATAGAAGAAAACAGATTTACCCAGCTTCGGCAATACCCTGCCTACGTGCTGCCCCCAAGGTTTCTACTAGAAATTAAGTAGTCAGACGCTTACCTACGTAAATTAGCGACACCCGCTGTCGACTAACCTAACTCTACGCCCAAAAACATGCCACAATTTAGCCACTGAGTTGCGAATTCTCGAACTACACCATCGTAGTTCATCCCCTAGTCACATGACTTGTAAATTACAAAAGTTTAAAAAGAAATACAAAGTAAAAAAACAATTTAAAAAACAAAACCCTAATTTTTAAATATTAAGCCTAAAACTTAATAATAAAAGGAAGCCGACCCAAAACAAAATAAAATAATACCCCATTTTCCTTTTTCTCTGAGTAAAAATGTTGGCCGATTCCTTTTTTACTTTCGTTGCTTCTCTTTGTTCCTTTTTGGGAGATTAGGGCTTTGGAATTTGAAGAAGTCGACTTTGTTGATCGATCGAGTGGATGTTTTCACGTTTCTAGCTTTATAGATCGACCGTCTCTTTGAATTGCATACGGCTGCCTCTCGATTGAGTTCGATTTTGAATTAGTATGTAATTTTCCTTTTGCTTGTCTGGTTAATTTGCTTGAACTCGATTGATTTAAACGCCATGATGACTTGGGTTTTTATAGGGTTCAATTCCCTTAATTGTCATTTGAATATATTTATCTAAGTTTGTCACTTGCTATGCTTTGGCCACTGATTTTCAAGTGATTGCTTGTGATTAATCTTGACCTTTTCAATACGTATATTTTCTTATTGTTTGGTTATCACGACTTTGGTTTCTGACTTGTTTGACGCTTTCTTGGTCACCATGGCTCTGACTAAAGTTGACTTTGGTTCCAGGAGTTTCTAGCATGACTTCGGCAATTTGAAATTTATGATAATTTGAACTTGTTCGACTTTTGTTAACACCTGGAATTTCTATCATTAGGAAATTGTTTCCTTACGGCTACACATTGTTTACTATGTCTGTCAATTTTTATATTTCTGCAAGTTGAATTCCTTTGTTTCTAAAACATGAACACTGCTTTGTTCAAATTGGCTTGCCTTGTTAAATTTAACACTCTTTTCTGTCAACCCAAGTGCTTGTTGGTATAATGCACTTCAGTTTTGTTGATGTATATACATACGCACACATATGTATATGTATGTGTGTGCTGATGCACTTGTTGATTGCACCGTCCACTTTGTTGTATTGCATATTTCCTTGAGTCACCGTGTATTTTATTGGTGATGATTTACTTGTATTTCCATATGCTTGCTACTGCTCTATACATGCTCTAATTTGAGCTTGCATTATTTTCATGGTCATGCACTTGGTAGAGATGTTGTATGGTTGTTCGAGTCTAGTTTCAATGTGTATGCGCACATCTCTGTTGCATCTGTAGTTGCATCAATCTTCGATTCGTCTCTATTGAACTGCTAGTTCTTGTTTCACCAGTGCATGTTGTATCTAGTCTAATTTTTCTTTGGTTTGGTTAAGTTATTATTGCCTTTGGTATTTAAGTCCATGTCTCCGACTTAGTTGCATTTTTGTGATAAGTTGCTTCAAGTATAATTATGTTGTGTTCGTTGCAACCAAGTTTTCATTAATCACTGGTTATAACTGCACCTGTTTGCATAGGTTTCATTGATGTTGTTTTCATCGCTTCATGTTCTGGCGATTATTTTACTTGTAGTTTGGTTTAATTATATGCATATCTAGTCATTCATATATAAGTTTCGTTGAAGCATTTTGTTGTTTGAACTTGTACTCGACTGCTCATTGCTGTAGTGTAATTATATACCTACATGTTGCCATTCACTTGTGTACCTATACTTGTTTGCTTTAGACAACTGTCTGGTATGTCTGACTGCATGTATATATGTGCAAACATATGTATATATGAAGTCTAAAGGCATTTGTGTTGCTGTCTGCGTATCAACTTGTAAATATTAAAGTTGTAGCCATTGTGTCCACTGCTTTATTTAGTTCATTCTTGAACTGTTTCTAATTTAAGCTGATGTTTTTCTGCCTTTGACCTTCTTGCTTCGGGTTGCATACATACTCATGTATATACATGCATTCACATGCATTCCATATTATCACTGCACATATATATATATGTAGCCTGTTTGCATTGAAATGTTGAGCTTCTTGTCAGTACGAGCCAGTTTATTGTTTTCACTGTACATAATTTGAAATTCATGTACATATTTATGTTATATGTCCCAGTCTTGAGTCTTATGTAGTTCCATGTGTTCTTGCAGTTTGACTATGCAGTCTGCACTATAATGCTTTTGAAGCTTGCTTGTGCACACTTGAGTTTGTATTGATTATTGATTTGAAAAACTACTTTGTATTTACATGCTTGGAGTCTTGATACATTGATTCGTATTGCATGCACCTAAGTCGAACCTAGCTTTGGCTTGCGTTTGACCTTGTGCTCGTATCGTGACTTTATTTGTATCACATTTGAGATGAATCCAAACCCGCACAGGTTTGACCTTGTGCTCACCTGTCCCTACAGTTTTATTAAGTGTATATCGATGTGCACGGCCTTGTGGCATGTACAGTGATACACTGCGTGTTGCAAGCTGTTCGTGTATGATGAATTCAAATTTAAATGATGACGAACAACCCAAATAATCGAGGCAAATAATATTTTCAAAACACATGTTATTTTACACTGTAGAAAAATATTTCTTTTTCAATTTTACCACGTCAGTGTTTATTATGCAGGTGACTCAGATGCTGGATTCAAGCTGGAATAGAGTTGAAGATAAATACGAGTGAATGAGTGATATGTAGTGAGGTGCAAATGTATAGTGAAAAATTATATTATAATTTTAAATTGTACTGTAATGGAAATTTGTTTATATATATAGTGAGAGCTCAAATTTGTACTATTCAAAATTGTAATAAAATATTTGTTTAAATAAAATATCTATTTGAATTTAAATTCTATGTTATTTGTTTTATTCAGCAAATATTTATTTAATTATGTGAAAATAAAATAGTACAATAAACAAATACATTTAAATGACTATATATGTTTATTATCATCAAACAAAAATCATATACTTGCATATTCAACAATCTTCCCATTTTGATGATAACAAACATATATTTAAGATTTTCAATTTACTAAATGTATTTGATCATTTAGTTTGCGCCCCTTATTTGAGCACTCCCTCTCTACAACAAAACTCGCCCTTCATGTATGCATAAAAATATATAAAAATATGCAAATGTGTCTAGATGAAAATTAAAAAAACAAAATAGGACATTTGACCTTTATTTAACAAAATCTTGACTTTTCTCTACCCCTTTTATTACCAGCAAAAGAGTAATAGTGTTAGGAAAATAGAGATAAAGTGATAAACATTAACACAACATTAATACCTAATTGAGTATAAATATTAAATTTCAATAAAAAAACAAAAATCATAAATACTCTGTAAGGCGTATATTCCACTTTAGAATGAAATGGATGATGTAAAAACCAGTGTCTATTTGTGTTATATTTATATCAGGAATTCGAATATCTACTAACCATGCATAACCAATAGGACTTTTAAATGAGATTAGTTATTCCAAATTTTTATAAAAAATGAATTCAAGTATCTTCTAACCACGCATAACCATAAGGACATTTAAATGGGATTAGAACCAACTTGTTTATTTAACAATCAATTTTGACATGCGTTCCATACATGCATAACCGTGAGGACTTTTAAATGAGCATGAAAGCACATAATAAAAAATTCCAAGTAATTCATCCATACATAACCATGAGGACATTTAAATGAGAGTGAATACTACGGATGTTTTTATTGCTAAAAATATAATAGAATGAAAAACGAATGATTTCCTATGTAAAATACCACAAATTGACATACTATATTGGATTTTGACGAGTGATGGTCGATAGAAATATGATAGAATTAGAGATGATCATGGAATTTTTACTAACAAATTTTTTTATAACTTTTGTTTAAATTTCTAATTTTTTTATACTAATTTTACTGTCTCAAGTTATAATATATGATTAAAATCAACATTCATCGCTTTTTCAGTTACTATTTATCTTTTCGATAATCAGTATGGAGTCAGATTAGTTAATGTAATCATTTATGATCAAATCCAAAACTAATCAAAAATTTTAAATGACTAACCTGAAACAAGTTCAACAAAAACTATTTTTTGAAAGGGGTTATATAAAAGAAAAATGTCTGCTAATTGAAAATTATTTGAAATGAAAAATATGTAGATTTTTTCTTTGAAAATGCGATGCAACTAATGAATGTCTCAACATAAATCACGTTCCACTAGTAATTTTTCTATCAACTAGATTACCAATGTAATCTTTATCCGAATTTCCTTTTGAATCAAGATTATCATTCGTTTTATGTTATAGACCAGACAGTGATGCATGCAACAAAAATATCTTAAATCATTTTTAACAGCTTTTAAATGAAATTAAATTGAAGCCGTGTAAATAAACAAACAGTGAACATAGTGACAGATCCAAAAACAAAATATCCACATATATCATGAGTAATCATCAATCAATAGAACATGATCATTAATTCAAACAAATCTATATGAAGTAGTTCAAAGACTCTAGATGTACATGTAGAGTTTTCAGCATAAAAAGTTAATTGGCCAACAATTAGTGTAAGTCAGAATCATGATCAACATTCATTTGTTTATCACATAATTGGCAAATTTAAATTCAGATTGTGGTGTAGATTATCAAAATTTAATATATTGTTCCAGATAGATGTACCGTTACCTATTTTACCTTTACGATAATTTTTCGTTGTTGCCCACTACGATTCTACCACCTATATACTAGGCCAAGGTACTTTGATTTGTAGCCCGTTGTGTGCCTGGAACAGCTAGAATCCAGATAACACTATTGTTGTCCATTACCACCACACCTACATGAGAAAAGATTTTTGTGACCTATTTGTTTTTATAGGTCCATGTTTGTTAGTGGTAAATGATTTTAAAAAATATGTTTGAGTAGACCCAAGATTATTTATCTTTGTTCCTTTTGGCACCTAGATTTGTTTAACTTTAAGGGATTTTATATTCATGCCTTTTGGAACCCAAATTGGAATGGTTTTCACTTGGTTGGGTCTATACCAGCAAATGTTGTGATTGTGTCTAGTTTTTCCGCACATTATGCACATTAAATTGCCTTGATTAATTTTTCTTCTAACAAGTTCAAATTGATTATTTCCAAGTCCTTGTCTAACTGGATTAACAGTTTGTTTCCCTAACAGCAAATTTAACTATCTTTCTCCTTTGGAAAATATTCCTATAATTATAGACAATTGTTAGACTTGTTAGCGATTCATTTTCCTTCAATAATTGAATGCACTTTTCAATAGAATTTTCTCTCCTCGTGTTCTCACTTTTTTTCAAAATTATAATTTCATTTTCAAGTGATTTTATTTTAATTTCTGATTTTTTAATTTCTACCCCAAATGATGGACAGTTATCACACTTAGAGCTCTTGCTTTGATAGTTTTTAACCAATTGGTTAAGTTGTTTATTTAATTCTATCAAAGTATCTCTTTGTGATTCAATTTTAGTGTATTTCTCCCTAAGTCGTTCGAAACAGCCATTTACTTCGTGAAAATGTATTGGTAATTCCTAATGAGTATGTTTTGAAATCTTACTTGGCTCATCATCATCACAATCAGTTATATCACCTCGAAGAAACAGATCTACCTTTTTACTCTCACTGCTAGTTCTTCTTATTATCATCATTAGTTTGAACCCAAGTAGCTGTAAAACTTCTCCTTTTTCTTTCTTTCCATGGCTGAAAGTGGACAAATGGGCTTGATATGATCGGGTTTATTGCACTTGTGGCAAATGATCTCCTGTTCTTCTAAGTTATCTAGTGCTTTGACTATTCTGCTTTTTAGCTTTGGGTTTAGAAATGGATTTCCGTATTTGTGATTCTAACTTTCGAATTTCTTTATTAACAGTGCCAGCTTAGCTTCTCCATCGTCGTCGTCGTCGTCACTTTCTATTGTTCCTTTAAGTGCTATTGATTTCTTTCGAGTATCACCTCCTTCACGTTCTTCCTTGAATTTCATTTCTAGCTCATAAGTGGTGAGATATCTGTTGGGCTCTTCAACTTCGATTTGTTTCAAATCCTTTGATTCTTGAATAGCAGTGATTTTGGCTTCAAAATTTCATGGAAGGACTTTGAGGATTTTTTGGACTATTTCCAACTCTGTGTATTATTTTCCGAGAGCTTTTGATTTGTGTACAATATTGGAAAGTTGTGCATACATTTCTTTGACATTTTCGTCCTTGGCCATTGTGAAGTTCTCGTATTCGCTACTAAGCATAGCAAGAGGAGGTTCCTTGACTTGAGATGTTCCTTCGTGAGTCACTTCAAGTATGTGCCAGATTTCCTATGCAGTTAGATAATGAGAGACGATTAAATTCAATTTGATCCAATGAACAAATAATAAAATTCGAAGCATTAGCATTAGCATTTTGTAGTCTATTTTCAAGATCTATCCATTGATCCATCAGTTTATCTATTTCTTAATTATCTACAACTATAGTTGGTTTCCTATATCCTATCTCAACTATATTCCAAGCAACAATGGTTTTCAGTAAAATTTTCATTTTATTTTTCCTATAGGCATATTCACCGTTGAACATTAGTGGTCTAACAATTGACTATACCTCATTAAAAGAAGCCATTTTAAATTTTTAAATTTTTAAAACAAAAAATGGTTATTGAAAAATCATTTTTTTAAATCAAAAATTGGCTCTTGTTCCAAGCTTTGATACCACTTATAGGATCGATTTCACCCTAGAGGGGGGGTGAATAAGGTGATACTATTAATTATAAAAAATTAATGCGAAAATATATAAAATAATCGCAACACTGATAATAAATGAATAATAGCAGCATAGATAATCGCAGAATATTAAAAGCACAAATAGACCAACATAGATTTACCCAGCTTTGGCAAAACCCTGCCTACGTGCTGCTTCCAAGGTTTCTACTAGAAATTAATTGGTCAGACGTTTACACGCGTAAAATCATGATACTCGTAATCGACTAACCTAACTCTACGCTCAAAACCCTGGCACAACTCAGCCACCGAGTTGCGAATTCTCGAACTACACCATCGTAATTCGTCCCCTAGTTACACGACTAGTAGTTTACAAAAGTTTAAAAAGAAATACACAGAAAAAATAATTTAAAACACAAAACCTTAATTTTTAAATATTAATCCCAAGACTTAATAAAAAAAGAAAGCCGGGCCAAAACGAAATAAAATAATATCCACTTTTTCCTTTTTCTTCGAATAAAAATGTTAGCCGATTTCGTTTTGCTTTCGTGGCTTCT
The DNA here is from genome assembly GCA_030765085.1 of Allium cepa. Taxonomy (NCBI): domain Eukaryota; kingdom Viridiplantae; phylum Streptophyta; class Magnoliopsida; order Asparagales; family Amaryllidaceae; genus Allium; species Allium cepa. Next base: position 220,794,344 of record CM060946.1, read on the forward strand.
CTTCCTTTCTTTTGGAGAGATTAGGGCTTTGGAATTGGAAGAAGCCCACTTCGTTGATCGATCGAGTGGATGTTTTCACATTTCTAGCTTTATCGATCGATTGTTTCTTTGATTTGGACATGGCTGCTTCTCGATCAAGTTCGATTTTGAATTGGTATGTAATTTCCCTTTTGCTTGTCTGTTTAATTTGCTTGAAATCGATTGATTTAAATGCCAATGATGACTAGGGTTTTTATAGGGTTCAGTTCCCTTAATTTTCATTCGAATATATTTATTTGAATTCGTCACTTGCTATGCTTTGGCCACCAATTTTCAATTGATTGCTTGTGATTGATCCTGACCTTTTCAACATGTATATTTTCTGATTGCTTGGTTATCACGGCTTTGGTTTCCGACTTGTTCGACTCTTCCTTAGTCACCATGGCTCTAACTAAACTTGACTTTGGTTCCGTGAATGTCTGGCATGACTTCGGCAATTTGAAATTTTTGCTAATTTGAACTTGTTCGACTTTTATTAACACCTAGAATTTCGGTCATCTGAAAATTGTTTCCTTAAGGCTACATAATTTTTCACTGTATCTATCAATTTGTATATTTTTGCAAGTTGAACTCCTTTGTTTTTTAAAACATAACCACTGCTTTGTTTAAACTTCTTTGACTAGTTAACTTTAAAACTCTTTCCTGTTAACCCGAGTGCTTGCTCGTATAGGGCACATCAGTTTTGTTAACGTATATACATACATACATAAATGTATGTACATATGTAGTGCCTATGCACCTGGTTGATTGCACAGTCCACTTTGTTGTATTGCATATTTCCTTGAGTTATTGTGTATTTGATTTGTGATAATTTGTATTTCAATATGCTTGCTGCTGCTCTGTAGATGCTTTCATTTGAGCTTCCATTGTTTTCATGGTCATGCACTTGGTAGAGATGTTGTATGGTTGTTCGAGTCTGGTTTCAATGTGTATGCACACATCTCTATTGCATCTGTAGTTGCATCGGTCTTTAATTCATCTCTGTTGTATTGCTTGTTCTTGTTTCACCGGTGCATGTTGTATCTAGTCTGGTTTTTCTCTGAGTTTTGTTAACTTGTTGTTGCCTTTGGTATTTGAGTCCATGTCTCTGACTTGTTTGCAATTTTGTGATAAGTTTCTTCAAGTATAATTATGTTGTGGTCGTTATAATCAAGTCTTCATTGAACACTGGTTGTAACTGCACCTATTTGAATGCATTTTATTGATGTTGTGTTCATTGCTTCATGTTTTGGCCATTGTTTTACTTATAGTTTGGTTTCATTATATACATATCCGATCATTCACATATAAGTCTGGTCGAAGCATTTTACTGTTTGAACTTGTACTTGACTGCTCATTGTCGTAGTGTATATATATCTACATGTAGCCATTCACTTGGGTACCTATACTTGTTTGCTTTAGACAACTATCTGGTATGTCTGACTGCATGTATACATGTGCATACATATGTATATATGAAGTATGAAGGCATTTGTGTTGCTGTTTGCATATCAACTTGTAAATGTTGAAGTTGTAGCCTTTGTGTCCACTGCTTTATTTGGTTCATTCTTGAACTGTTTCTAATTTAAGCTGATGTGTTTGTGCCTTTGACCTTATTGCTTTAGGTCGCATACATACTCATTAATATACATGCATTCACAAGCATCCCATATTATCACTGCATACATATGTAACTTGTTTTCATTGAGATATTGAGCTTCTTGTCACTTTGAGCCAGTTTATTATTTTTATTGGAAATATTTTGAAATTCATGTACATATTTATGTTATATGTCGGAGTCTTGAGTCTTATGTAGTTCCATGTGTTGTTGCAGTTTGACTGTGCAGTCTGCACTGTAATGCTTTTGAAGCTTTCTTGTGCCCACTTGAGTTTGTATTGATTATTGATTTGAAAAACTACATTGTATTTTTATGCTTGGAGTCTTGATACATTGATTTGTATTGCATGCATCTGAGTTAAACCTAGCTTTGGCTTGGGTTTAGCCTTATGCTCATATCGTGACTTTATTTGTATCGCACTTAAGCTGAATCTAGCCTTGGCTCGAGTTTGGCGTTGTGCTCACCTCTCCCTGTAGTTTTATCAAGTGTATATCATTGTGCACGACCTTGTGGCATGTATAGTGATACACTGTGCATGTCGGAAGCTTTCGTGTATGATGAATTCAAATTTAAATGATGACGAACAACCCAAATAATTGAGGCAAATAATATTTTCAAAACACATGTTATTTTACACTGTAGAAAAATATTTCTTTTTCAATTTGACTACGTCAATGTTTATTATGCAGACAAATCAGATGCTGGATTAAAGCCGGAATAGAGTAGAAGATAAATACGAGTGAATGAGTGATATTTAGTGAGGTGCAAATGTATAGTGAAAATTTGTACTATAATTTGAAATTTTATCGTAATGGAAATTTGTGTATATATAGTAAAAGCTCAAATTTTTACTATTCAAAATTGTAATAAAATATTTGTTTGAACTTAAATTCCGTGTTACTTATTTTATTGAGCAAATATTTGTTTAATTACGTGAAAATAAAATAGTACAATAAAAAATATATTTAAATGAATACATATATGTATATATATATATATATATATGTTTATTATCATCAAACAAAAATCATATACTTGCATATTCAACACAGCTGATCATCGGAAACAAATCAAAAAAAGAATCCTCCACGGGGTTATTTCTCATATCTGATTTGAGATCATTCCAAAAACTTTCGGACACAGCCCAAACAATAGACAACCGAGGTGGCACAGGTTCGAGAATAGCTAAAGGAATATCTGTAACAACAAAAGGAGCCACGCATTCAAGGTTTGAAAGGGAGGCAGGCCTTGCATCATCACAAGGAGGTAGAACCGCACCAGGAAAGTCTGATAAAGAGGCTGAGGTAGGAGCCTTAGGAACCTATTTCCTATGGGGGGTCGAGGCAGAGGGATTTTGGGGTTGCTGTAGAGACGACATAATGCTTGCAAGAGACGGTAAGGTGGCCAAAGGAATGATAGGTAGAACAAATGTTAGGCACCCATCCGTAACGAACACGGACTTCCTCAACATGCCCAACAGCAAGTTGAACCGGAATAGAGGAAGGAAGGGGCTTATCTGGGGTTATTTCAATTAGTGCCATTGCATACACCAATTTCTCTCGAGCTACTGTGTTAGAGTCAAAACATTTCAATTTGCCTACGTTGCATGCTAGCCAATTTAGACCAAGTAACGGCTGTAAAATAGAAGGAATATGTGAAAAGAAAACCCAAACAGGAATAGAAAGAACCTGTTCTCGAGCACTAGCTATTGTTGGAGTCCAAGGAGTAATAATAAAAGGTTTTCCATCGAAAAAAGAAGGCTTGGCCTCAAGAACATGCCAACATTCTTTGATGGAGGAAAACTTAAGAAAATACATGGTGTCAACCAACAAAACACGCAAATCACCATGAAGCTTCCAAGTCCTGGGACAAACTTTAACCGCATCGTGGAGCAGGTGATTAGGATCCAAAAAGAATCCAACCAAATAACCCGACCAATAGTCCAAACCAGCTTTCATCACACTAGGTGGAGGAATCATAACGCCGTTTTCCTTTACGATTTCAAAATCAATAGGGTTAAAGTTACACATATTATGGGGCAGGGAAGAGAATAGAGTTGACCATGGTTTTTAGCAAGCTGGGGCAGGGACAATGAACTACTCTTTTTGCACAGCATGAGACGTTAGTATACCATCATTTTGTAATCCATCGGATGCACCATATAAACAGTCTCCAGAATCCAAGTCATTAATATCCATAGTAGAATGCACCTTGGCATTACCACAAACAGCAGAAGCATATAATCCTATTCATAATTAACAGCCTTAGAGATAGCACCAAAACGTTTGGACAAAACCCCTACCTCAAAGAACTCGACATTCGAGAAATACTCGTTCGACAACCCAACATCCAACCGTTGACCACCAATAGCTACGGCAACATTATGGGAAGACAAAGTGGATACTGAAGAAGAATGAAGCTTACCGGACGTTGGCTCTACACTCAAAAAACCAGTCGAAGATAGAATAGGTGAACAAGTCTTGGAGGCGCTCAATGGAGGGAAATCAGATTCAGAAAGGAGGTGAGGCATCATGTAAAGGGGGTTAAAAATTCACCCAGATTTGGTACAGGATGAGGAGGCCAGGGTTGGAGAAATAGAGGAGGACGCTAGCATAAGGGAGAAGTGTGTGAGGCGCGGGAGGGGAGGGGAGAAGTTGGTGAGGAGGGAAGGCGAGGTGGAGGTGGAAAGAAGATGTGATATCAATAGAGGAAGTCAAAGTCGCCAGGGGGAGGTGCCATTCATAATGTATAGGTCAATAATAAACCTTTGAAAATATTTTAAAATTAATCCATATGAAAATTAATAAACCTCTGCTTTAAAAAAAAATTAAAAAAATTAATTCTGAGCCTTACGCATGAATAGGCCAACACATTTTTATCAAAAATATTTTTATGTATTTTGTAAGTATTAATCTATATTTATATATTATTATACATTTATACATAATTATTTAACATATATATACACATACATATATGTACGTATATGTATTTATCGTTTTAAACTTTGTTAAAACCTATTATATTTAATATATTTATAAATGATTTAAACATATTCATACAGTGTATATATATAATATTGATATTTCATAAGTATGTTTATGTGTGTGTAAATGTATGTACGTATCTGTGTGTGTATGTATAAAAAATTATTTAAATAAAATATAGTATATACGTGTATATACTTATATGTTTGCAATATTTTATATGTATATATTCAGACAATATATTTGTATATTAGATGAGTTAACATGTTCATTATGGTGTAAATCCCAGCACCTATACACGGGCAAGCTGTACTGTGCACGGATTGATATGTAACACTTGCACACATACATATTTTTATGCATATGATACACATATCTTTATAATATATAAAATTAATTAAATTATACAAAATCATTTTATAAATTTAAATAAAACAAAGATTTTATAAATGATACACGCACCTATTACTTCCACTGCATGCTAGCCTAGCCCCAACACCTTTGACAACATGATTTAATTAATTTATAACTGTTATAAATTAATCAAATTAATTAATATATGTAAATATTAATTGTAAAGTTTTTGTTGATATGTTGTAAAATAATAAACATTATATTTGTAACAGTTATAAATATATTAATCAATATAAGACATCGATATGCACTTAAATTGGATTGAAGTGAAATAAATATTATTCAATCTTGAAGTGGTTTTAATTCCCATATGAGTCTTGAGATATCCGGCCATGATAGACCATGGTATGGCTGACCATATGACTGTCTTAAGGGTAGGGTTTTGCTGTGTTAAAAGATAAAGAATGGGTAGAAGAAAAATAAGGATCTAGTTCTTATATTTTCTCTCTAGTCTATCCTTTATATAAGGATCATAATCGTCATTCTAAAATTAGTTTTAGAGCCTCCATTCTTATCTTTTTCTGGCCGAAACAATACATATTCCTTGTTAGCACCAAAATTGGTTACTAACACCCTTAGAAAGATTGTGTAGAGAGATTAATGAAGAAAGTAAATCAAAATAGAGAAAATATGTAAATTTAAATGTAGAGGGCAAGAACACCAAATTTATAGTGGGTCGGCGTAACTGCCTATGTCCACTTTGAAGTTGATTTCTATTGATTTCCTTGATAGTTGATTACAGATACAATCTGTTTCTAATTACTTGAATACAATTGCAAAACCAAAGACTAAGTCTTGAAAGAGTGTTGAATGCGGCAGAGTTTCCCCAGTGTTCCCAAAAAACTCATCCCTTTTCACTGTGCCCCTGCCTCTCTATTTATAGACGAAAGTGGGTTGGACATCCCTGGTGGGCCTGGTGGCTGAATATATCAGCCCAAATGGAGTAACTTCTGTGTGTCGACCCATAGATGCCAAACGTCGAAGGCCGAACAGTGTCCTCATGTCGAGCGCAGTGAGGCCGAACACTCTGAATGTCGTGGGAAGCATCTGCACCGAACGATGCTGGAAGCCGAACCAGTGACTTGGCCGAATGATGTCTTGGCCGAATGATGTTTGTATGCCGAGCAAAACTTAGGTCGAACAATAGTTAGGCCGAACGATAGTTTGGCCGAATAATGTTTGGGCCGAACGTTAGTTAATGCTGGTCAATTCTGCCATGCCGAGCGTTCTCACATGCCGAGCGTTATTTCACACCGAACATCTCTCAATGTCGAATGCTCTGTCATGCCGAACGTTCCATAGATGTCGAGTGCCTCTTGAATGCCGAGCACCCCTGACTACCGAGCGCTCCCAAATGCAGAACGGTCTCGGGATGCCGAACAAGATTCAGGCCGAACCTTCATGGATGATGAACATTCATGGATGTTGAGCGTTCCTGTATGTCGAACGTTTAGAACGCCGAGTACCAAATTGCCTGGTCAAATCTCCAGGAAACACTTGCCCCCAAAGCGAATCACGTGACCGAACGCGATACGCTTTGAACTACGAATCCTTTATGCTTCGCTTCGAACCTTGGCTCATCACCCTTGGAGGTTGCTTTCCTGTGAGCACTTGATGAAGTGGTGTGTGTCGAGCGTAACGCGAATGCCGAACCATATGGCCAAAGCCGAACGATGCGGCTTTGACCGGTTCCACCAGCCATAGCCTCTTCAACTTCTTCTTCTTCTCTATAAAGGCCAGCGTCTTCCTCCTTCTTCTCTTTTCACTTTTCTACCTCCGCTATCTCATACTTGCAAATTTCACCTGTTAACAACCATTCCTTCTCAATCCATTCGGCATTGATTAAAGTCGTGCCATTAACCCAAGATTTCTCGAAGTCTCGATCTGCTAGCTAGGTAATGATCCCTCCATCTAAGTATTTTCCCCGAATGAATGGTTTTTAACATGAGGCCCAAGTCCGTAAATTTTAATAGTGGATAGGTGTTGCGCGGATGGAGGAATCGAAGTTCGATTAGGATATTTCTTTGGGCTAGATCGTATGGATGGAGAGAGAAGTGGCATGCGTCGAGCATACGAGGGAGATGTTGGGAGGCATATTGTGGTTCGGCATGGTTCTCTTGTGTCGAACGAGATTGGAGGAGAAGAAAGGATGGAGGAGGAGTACGAAGTGGCTAGGATGCCGAACGACATGTTCTGGTATGACTTGCCGAACGACCCGTTCTGGTGGTTCGGTGTGGATAGAGGAAGAGAGGAAAAAATGAAACCGTAGTTAAGGGAGGATTGTCGAGCGTTGGGGCTCGGCGTAGTTTGGTTCGGTGTGGTGGTGGGTTGGGAGGTTAGGGAGGAAGCATGAGTTAGATGCGAAACCGAGTGTTGTTTCGGCCGAACAGAATCTTGGCCGAACGATACTTTGTCGAGCGCTACCTAGGTCGAACGTTAGTTAGGCCAAACGAAACTTTGACCGAACAATATTCAGGCCGAACGGTAGCTGGTCCGAACGACAATTTGGCCGGACGATACTTAGGCCGAACAACATTTAGGTTGAGCCATTATGAATGTCGTACCATCCCTTAGCTTAGGCCGAACACTTGTTTACCTTGCCTAATCATACAACAAAACAAGGACAAGGACTCTAGCATACTAGCATATCGAACTGATCCGGACCGATGACCTCCTAGTTTCAGTAGACACAAACCTGAACATAAATCGACATAATCGGATAACTTCTTCTAACCTTTTCTGAATCTGAAATAGTAAACACCATAAGAAAGGCTTTTAGAGACGGTTGGCGATGACGGTCTTCGAAGGCGATGACTCAGAGCTCAATTTTATACCAGTAACCCCATGACTTTCAATTTTTCAGCGCTTACACACAAATGATCACACTAGTTCACACACCACACGGGGGGAATTCTTGTATTGTTAATTCGGATGTCGATTATTTTTCAAGTATAGCTTAAACATGTGCTCTTGTCAAACTCGATATTTATCGAAGATGTCTAAGAAATCTTGCTCCGCCACGATTTCTGACAGACTGAGACCGTCCTCTCGACAGGAAGTCGTACATGTCTCAAATCCATCAACCTCCCCTGCACATAACTAAGCCCCCAATGCCCTGGAGGCATCGATTCTCTTGGACAACCCTGTCAGTTCCCAAGCTTCAAAAATCAATGAAGTTGCGCTCCGGCGAATATGTTCCATCCATGGAATACCTTTTGACGACATGCTGGTTCCATCGGGGCACGGTCGGCCACACCTGCTCCTAGTTGGATACATGACGTGTAATAAATTCATGTGTTGGGTTGGCAGCATGCCACCGTTCAATTTATTTCTTCAGGACGTGCTGCAATACATCGACATCGCCCCGTCGTAGCCGCACCCAAACGTTCACGCCTTCATCTATGGCACTTACACACTCTTCATGACCGTCTTCTCTAGGCCTCCAACTCCTGGCGACATCAGATATATTTATGTGATCAAGAAGCGGAGAGATAGCCCCTCCTTTGTGTTCCTCCAGCCGCACCACAAATGCCAAATTTTAACCGGGGCGTGGAGCAAGTTTTCCCTGTACAAACAGGAATGGTTCTATGTGTGTTTCCCCCGGTTTCGCGAGGAGATGGGTTGAAGGAAGTAAGTCTTCTTCTTGGAATGATACTCATGTTTTGGTCGAGGCTATACCTTTTCTAACTCTTGTTTCATATTCTCAGGTACCAATCCACGTCCGGACGACCGCGGACATTCTGAGGCCGTTGAAGCTATTAGAGCTCTTCCCGTCAAAGAACGAGACATCCGAACTCTCATTTCAAATGAGTCACTATCGCGGTTCGGACTGTTAGCAGAAGGTCATCCGGTAAGCCTTCCTAAGGGCGTCTCCAAACCCAAGCCTGCATCCGATAAAGGGAAAAAATTAGCTGAGTCGTCATCACGCCACACCCCTGATGTACAGGAAGAGGGGGAAATCAAAGAGAATGAAACACCCGAAGCACAAGGTAATAATTTGGGTCCCCCTCAAGATCCTATAGTCGAAGTGCACGATATCAAAATGTCATCTTCTCCTTCAAAGAGGAAAAAGGGATTGACGTACAAGATTAGAAAGGAAAAGGTTGGAGGAACTTCGAAAGTTACGCATATTCCAACAGAGAAAGAGGCCTCTTTACAGCACATAGAAAGTTCTTTAAAGGGCCTATCGAACCTCTCCATTCCAGATGATCTGCTCAATTACGACTTTGATGATCTGGAGGCATTTATGCTTCATTCGCCCATCAGAGGCGATGCGAGCGTTCTAACCCAAAGTCAGGGAGAGAAAACTCCTATTAGCAAAGCGACTGGTCTGTCGGGGGGAAACACTAAGACACACATGAACACTTGCACTTCAATTTGCACTTAGATTTTTTTTCGTTACACTATTCTTTTCTAACTCGCTGTTATTTGAATTCTGTACAGGTGGCATGGGGTGCTCACATGGATTCCATCGTCTTCGCAGTTCGTCTATTTTTTATCAGTCCGGACGGGACTCGGGTTATGGGAGATGTCGAGATAGAGATGGTGATGGCGATAAAGACCATCACTCCCGAGACTCGTCATCTTGGAGGAAAACTTACTATCAGCCAAAATACCACCATGATAACTCCTCTTACCCGGAGCAAAGTAAAGACAAGCGCGGCCGTAAGAGGTCGCAATCTGATACTCCCAGGGACCAACACTCTGATTCCTCTTCCACTCGACAATCCCGAGATTCTCACAGGAGAGGCGAACTTTCAAAGCCGTCTCCTCCCGCTCCTGCAACAGAACCATCGGTATCGGAGAGGCTGGCCGAGCTTAAAGACAAATTTCCAAAAATCTGCTTCGATGGCCTGAAATTCCTCCCGACGATTCATCCTGTCCCCGGACACATAAGCAGCCATCGCATGTACAAACGACGTCTATGTTCAACATGACGTGTTTGTTCATTTGGCAGAAAAACTTTCTGAAGTCTCCGTGGAGTGCCAACATGAAATCGACCGTCTGAAGTTTGAGGCTATCCATGATAAAGATATCATTAAAGCCCAAGACGAAGAGATTGCAACTTACAAGTCTGAACTTGAGGTCGCCCATCAAAGCACCAAGGACACTGCTGAGGCCGTCACTCGTCTGGAATCAACTCATAAGAACGAACTCAACGAGGCAGTTCAACGATGTGGGGCTTTGGCTCTAGAGAAGGACTCGGTTCAATAGGAGAGGGACGCACTCAGCCTCCGAGTCAAGGAACTTGAGGAGCAGCTTCACAGGGAGAAGGAAGAGAAAACGGTTGCCCAAGAAGATTCACAACGATACTGTGACGAGATCGCGGTCACTCGACTCTTAAAGGAAAAACTTGAGGGCAAGCTTTCCAGGGTTGAGGCGTTAAAGAGGAAATGTGATGACCCGGGTTTCTGACCCTAGAAATCCGGTTCATCTTGAAGAAATAAAGGGATGAGAAAATAGAAAAGATAGAGAAGAAAGAACAACAACATCAGAATCTCACAGCGGAATGGAACAAAATATAATAGATCACATAACTATTACATAATTTTACATATATCAGAGTTATACAGATAATACATTACGTACTAGACAGTTATAAACACCTGTCTAATTATACACCTCAATATACAATACAGATAAACAACTCAGACATACCAACATATCGGAACACTATATATAGCCTACAACGCAGAAGCCTCCTGCTCCATTGCTCCTCCAGAATTCGTCAAACCTAACCTGAATCCCTTGGCTACTCGTAAAAATTTGAGTACCCGAGAGTTTATGAAAAACAAAAATAAACTCCGGGTCAGACATGGGTATGGTATGAGTAACAGGTTAAAGTTGCTTAACTTTGAAAACATTTGAAAACAAAAGGTATCACGTAAGACTTCCCACGAATAAATATGGTAAGCTTTTACCTTACGCTAACCAAAACATTTGATAGAAAATTCAGTGATATTATAATAGGTCTAGGGTTTTCAAGTAAATAGAAAATAGCCGAAATTGTTACATCTATTAAATTCCAGCTACTAGCCACAAAAGTGGGTAATACAATCAAAACCATTGGCACTTATTGGATTGTGGATTCCATACAATGGCAGGGCTACTGGAGTACCGCCCGTCACAGTACGTGGCCTAGATTAATGAAACGAGGATCACTCCCGACCCACTACGACACAAGGCCGGAACCATTCCTTACTGAACAGTCCCGAACAAGATAACCCCGACAGTTGGAGCTCACAACTGTCCACACAGCCAAATAAAAAGGGACATCTAGACAGGGGAAAATCTTGTCCTGCTTGGGCACGACCCACCTAACCTTGCTGCACCTCCCCTCTTTTAGCCATTCCCGGTTGATGAGTCTTGAGGCTGCGATTACCTTTAGAGAACACATCTCTTAGAATGCTCATCGCCCACCTGACGATGTTCTGAAAGCATTCAATCCGTACAAGTTCGTTCTGGGTTCGAACGAAACCGAAGGCATTATCTCATTACACTCATTTTGGAATCACCCTCAGAGTTAACGATGATAACCCTTGCATTCTAAATCTTCATCTTCACTTCAGATTCACGACCTATCGTTAATTTGGATCGATGTGGTTTTCGGACTTCCAAATATGGAAAACCCGATCCCGGTCTCATCGAAATCCAAAACGTGTTTTTTAAGGCCAAGTTGTTTAAAGTTTAAAACAATCCAGTTCAATTATCCATATACACACAGATAGATAATTCACAATATCATAATAGATAGTCAACATCATCATAAATAGATAATCCATATTATCATCACAACAGATAATCCATATTATCATCATACTTAAAACAGAGCATACCTATCACATAGCATTCATTAATCTCATATTTGAGATCTCAACCCATTCAAAGTAAACAATATCATCAATCCTTATATAAGCAATCATATCAGCTATAATTAATTTAAAATGAATTAAATTAATTACTTACATCTCTAATTAATTTAAAGTGAATTAAATTAATTACTTCACCATTTTAAATCTTGCTTATATAATTATTAATCAATTATCAATCAGTTAATAAATCATTCACTAATTATTCATTTCAATTAATCACACGTGATTAATTAACATTTAATTATATACAAATAATCATTCTTAAATTATTTTCACAAATTAATTATCTTATCCAAATATAGAAATTAACCTTAAATTACAAACATTACATTACTTCTTCATTACACTAATTAATTACTCTTTAATTACTTATTATTGATTAATTAATCTAGATAGATCATCCCTTAATTACATCATTAATTATATTAATTAATGATTTCTAATTACATTTTAATTAACTCCCTGTTTAAACTAATTACCTTAAGTAATTAATCTTCAATTAAACCACATTTATTAATCACCTCTGATTAATATCATTCAGTAATTAACTATCTTTAATTACTCCATCAAATAAATAAATAACTCCTTAATTAATTTAAATTAATCCCTTGATTAATAATACAAAGTAATTATATTCCAATTACTTTCATTATTAAATCACCCTCGGTTAATTACATCCAGTAATTATCATTAATTACTTCCCTAAGTAATTATACTTATCTCATCATCATATGATTATTTAAATTAATTAAACTTAATTAATTAACTTAAAAAATTCATATGAAACTGAATTAATTACAATGAGTAATTAATTCCTTAATTACTTTCATTTAGTAATTATGCTTAACAATCCACGATTGCTTATTTCAAATAATAATTTAATTAATTATTAAAATTAATCCCGTTAATTGATTATTTCATAATCTTAGTTAATGACCTTGATTAACTAATTATAATTCTTTAATTACTTTTCCTAAAGTAATTAACTAAAATTTATTATCAATTACATTTTTATTAATCTTAATAACTCATTAATTAATCCTTAATTAATTCATTAATTGATTACTAATCATTAATTTAAAAATTGAACCTTATTTGATCAATGATTCTTAACTACCAATTGATTTACCTTAAATTAATTAACTTATCTCTTATTTAAAAAAATTAAACTCTTAATTTCTAAGTTCATTAATTCAAGTCACTTATTATCCATTTAGTTAACTGAATAATTACAAATCCTTAAGTCTTTAAAACCTTTTTCTATTTAATGATCAATTTATCATTAATAAGGTATTTAAAACAATGTAATTTAAATTTACTTTTAAATTTCATTTTTAATTTAAGATTTAAAATGAAATCAAATTAATCTTAACAAGTTAAAATAATTCCAAACTCCTTTTAATTTTACAACTTAAAGAATAATTATCTTAAAATAGAAGATTAAAAGAATTTAAACACGATTCCATTTTGAAATCAAATCAAATTTAAAAATTCACTTTTTTTAAAACAATTTAAAATCTTCCTTTTATTTCAAACTTAAGATTCAAATTTATATTGGATCTAGATTTAAATCTTTAATTTTAAACTCCACCTACAATTTAAAGCTTCACTTTAAAATCCAAACTACTTAAGCTTTTCTTTTTTTTATAAGTAGTTGCAACAATTTAATTAAAACTTTATTTATTTTGATTTAAAGTTCAGAACTAACTTGAACCAAATAAATCTTTGGTTTAAATCTCATCCTTAATCTTTACTTGTCATTTGAACTTTGCTTTTATACTTTATTTTAAAAAAAAACAGAACAACTGCTTCCTGTAAAACCTGTAACCAAAATGTTACCCCGAGGCTCCATTCCTTTGCTTCGAGTCAAATTCGAATGCGCTACGAGTTCGACGTGAAGTTTCCCCAAGTCAATTCCTTAAAGACTCGAGTAATCCCTGCTCCCAGGCATAACACAGTGCACCGTGCATATGCACGGTGCCGATGGTCGCCGCTAGTCATCACCGATGATCCCTCCACACCATCCATCACCCAAACACCCCCTCGCAAGCTCAACACGACTATTCCAACTCGAAAACAAAAACAAGGGTTCGAGCCACCACCTGGAAACACAGACAACCCCAAAATCCAAAACCTGGATGTTCGTCGTCTTCACCACCTCGTTCACCAAAGACGCTAAAATTCTGGCCATCACCACGTCTATGTCTCCTCTACCTCCCCTCAAGAGCACGCAACGCTCGGTCGCACCAGTAGGGAGAACGAATCAAAGTATCAACTTGACAAAAATTTAGGGCTATAGAAAAAAAACGTTGCTGACGCCACCACGTCCCTCTGACGAACCTTACACTATTTTTCCCCACCACGATGATCGATCCTCCATCTCCAGGAAAGTCCACGAGCTCACTAACCCACTTGATCACCAGTAAAACCCAGAAATACATTTCCAGTAAAAACCCAAACCCCACCTTCAATTCTAAACTATAAATCCTAATTCTTATGTTAAAAATCATATTTTGTATAAAGTTTTCGATTTGTAATACTAGAGTTGTAATTTAAATAGTTTGAGTTTAATTATATTTAGTATACTCAGTTGTTTGTAATCTTTCCAGAGACAAACAAATCAATTTTTAACTAATATTAGATTTAAACATTATTCTATTTGAATCAATCAATGTTGTTTTGATAACCAGATCTTATCATGAACAAGATCATGTGAAAGGAATTTTAATTAAAATTTTGAGCCAGGGAAACATTGCAGAGCACAAACAAAATCACAGTATCGCACATATATATATACAGGGGCCTATTTATACATAAACATCACAAACACATTCTCATAGATGAGTATGCAACAGAAATTTATAATTCAAACTTTTTAATTTGTGATTGTTACTCACTTTTGTTCCTAAGAAGATAACAGAGCCCATTGTTTCGAAAAGCAGCAGGCTTGATCTTCCTTGATTACTATCTTGTTTTTGTTTTAGTTGAAGTTGTTTAAGTTTGTAAAAATGAAAATTTACTTATGTTTTCTGATTTTGCTTATGTTTTATAAACAAAAAGAAGTGGAAGATATGTATATTTATAAGGAAAGATTATAGGGGAAGGTAACTTCTGGGTAGCTATTAGCAGGCACCAATTATTTTCATTTTCTTTTCAAGATTGGTCAGAGATATTTCTTTTCTTCAAATGTAGGCTGTAATGATTTTATGCATTTCGGCTAAAATGATTTGTATACATCTCTAGTAGACCAAATGGTGTGCTAGTATTAAATGCCACAAAGTACTTTATATTTCAAACATATCTTATTTTTCATGTTGCTACTTCTTTTACTTGTCTGGTGTGCTTATTCCTGTAATTCATTTACAGGCACAAATATTACAACCCTGATTTGTCTTTACTCCTATATACTTAATACTTTCTTTCTACTTGTACTTGCATAAAATCTTACAGGCTACACATTATTATTTTTCACATGCCTAGCTTGCCTTATATCCTATGTACATATATACTTTGTTTTATTTCTACCTATTTATTTTACAGATACATACATGTTTTACTTGCCAGGTTCGTTTTTATACTTCATGTACAAATATAAAGTTGTTTTAGTCTTTGCTTATTTATTTTACAGGTTACAAATATTTACAGGCCTGGTTTTACTTTATTTTTATATAAAGTTGTTTAAGTCATTTGTTTTGGTTTGTTTCTTATTTTATATTCATGTACTTTTTATACTTCAACAATTTACAAATTTACTTTCATTTTCTGGTTATGCTTTATTTTTAATACTTATGTTATTATCATACATTTGATTTATGTTTGTGCTTAATACATTTAAGATTTTTTTTATTTGAAAGATGTTATTTCAAATTTACAAATCATAGCTTTCCTATCAAAATACACATATATAAATTTAAGATAACAATTTTTTATTCATATTAATCCATTTGTAAAAATATTACATTATCAATATAGTTTAAATATAACTCATTATTAAAATAATTCATAAAAGAATTCGTCTTCTTATTAATAAATTACTTATTTTATCAGCTACATAAAAACAAAACAAACCTTTTTATTTAAGTTTAAACTTAAGCTAAAATCAATTTTAAATAGTTAAGTTTTTATCTTGAGTATTAAAATCATATGGTTGTTTATATAATAGCTTAATATCAAATTAAATCCAATTTTTAATTTATCAAAAATATTAGAATAAGAAAACATGCCTATATATATTAAATTTAAAACAAAGATTATCTTTTTATAATATATACAGATATGTATACATTACAAATATAAAACAAATTATTAGCCCTTAAAGATTGATTATCAGTTTAAATATTTATTTTAAATAAGGTTATTAAATTTAATTCAAATTTATTATTAACAATATTGTCAAATCAATTAAACTTTGACATAAATTATTAAATTGTTATTTTCAAAATTTTCGAGATATCACATTCCTCCCCCCTTAAAAGAATTTCGTCCCCGAAATTTAAAACAAAGGTAATTTAATAATCTAATTAAAGATTTAATTTTAAAACACAGGCATATATCAATCATATGCTAACAATCATAGCAACCATTTCATCCAATCAACAAATCTAATTATCCAGATAAAATTCTAAATAGAATTTTCTCGAGTTTTCCCAAGTATAAATATTGGGATACTCTCTTTACAGAATCCAAACAATCGATATTACTAAGCTACTGAGTTTCTACTCACCTGGATCTACAAAACAAATCAAAATATCAGACCAAACTCAAGTCTGACTCAACAACCAAAATTCCTTGAACTGCTGGTTCTACAATCAGAGATAGATCTTACACGTACTCCCTTAGAGATACGTGAACACAATGAATCTCAGTTATCCAAACTGGCAATTTCACTCCTGAAGACCAAACATTAATCCTAAGAAGAACAACAGAAAAAGATCCAAATATCTCGGAGCTAGCTTCCCAATCTTATCCAATCTTATAGCTCCCATAGATCGAAGAAATTCCCAACAACAACAAAGTCTCTAACTACGAATATCCAATTCTCCATCTCTTATCCACAATACTCTTTTGACGATCCTGGACTGCCTACATCCTTATTGATCAGCTCAACCCTTGCTGTTACCCCCAGAAACAAATTGAACCAAAAACAATCCAACAAAATGATCTTTAAGATCAACTCAAAATCAGAACACAACTCAATTCCAAAATCAGCAGACTGATCTTACTTCTCACATATGGAAAGATAATATAGATGCATTCCAATCTGGTCTTAAGGTCCTGAAAAATTCCCAGTAGAAACTCTCTAATCCAAAACACTGCAAATTCTAGTTGTTTCCACACCAAACATATGCCACCATGCTTCCACTGCGCAACTCTAACCAGAGCAGGTGAAAATGCTGATGATGATCTCGAGGACAAACTGGACAACACATCATAGAACTATGGTTCAACAGATCTTTAAAAGAAACTCAGAAGTTCCTCCAAAACCCAAGCTGCTTCACCAACTCATTCTCCAAAAATCATCCTACTACTAAGCTGAACCATCGGTACCACTTCTGGAATCCAGTCGATACCAAACTCAATCTCTAGACACAGACAAAATTCACATCCAGAAAAATTCTAAACCCAAGAGAAACTCAACAATCGCAAGTCACTTTTGCGATCAATATAGCCTACTAAATAAGAACTGTTCTCTCTTTACCAAACATAACAGCCTACGCTTAATTAGCCAATCCATCGAAGAAATGGATCCACTCTGCTGCTTCTGAAATTTCTTTAAGAAAACTGCCAAACCAGAAGATCTCCTTGATAGAACAAAGAACACTCTGAGCTGCACTGCTGACTCAGATGCCAAGACTTCCTATCCCAAACTCTTCGAGAAACTCGGACCTCAAACCAACAGAAACATTCTACTGAACTCAGCCCCAACACCGAAACAGATACACTTCCTTAACTGATTCCAAAGAAACATCTTCAGAGACTTCCATAGTAACTGTGTCTCATCACACAGCTACTACATCCAGAGGTAATATATCCGGACTTGCTCATGCCAAACCGACGAGTCCAAACTCTAGCACATCCAAACTTACGCTTCAAAAATGAACTCCGAACCTTAACAGGTTTCCTTCAGAGATCGATGAAATCCTTACACCACCCAAAGCTCACTTGAGATGGTAATAGGTCTATAGTCTCGACAGATACACTTCCAACCTCAAATATTCATACTCCAACCATAGGTAGTCGTGTTACCCACACTACTACCCAATCTACCTTTATAACTTATATTGGAAAACCCGAACAGGTAACCCAACAAATAGGTAGAAATAAATATAAATATATTTATATATCAAAAGTACAAATACATTCTCTCAAGATAGAAATCACTCAAGAGCCTAGGTATTCACTCAACCTAGTGCTCTGATACCAATTGTGACGACCCGGGTTTCTGACCCCAGAAATCCAGTTCATCTTGAAGAAAGAAAGGGATGAGTAAATAGAAAAGATAGAGAAGAAAGAACAACAACATCAGAATCTCACAGCGGAATGGAACAAAATATAATAGATCACATAACTATTACATAATTTTACATATATCAGAGTTATACAGATAATACATCACATACTAGACAGTTATAAACACCTGTCTAGTTATACACCTCAATATACAATACAGATAAACAACTCGGAGATACCAACACAGCGGAACACTATATATAGTCTACAACGTAAAAGCCTCCTGCTCCATTGCTCCTCCAGAATTCGTCAAACCTAACCTGAATCCCTTGGCTACTCGTAAAAATTTGAGTACCCGAGAGTTTATGAAAAACAAAAATAAACTCCGGGTCAGACATGGGTCTGGTATGAGTAACAGGTTAAAGTTGCTTAACTTTGAAAATATTTGAAAACAAAAGGTATCACGTAAGACTTCCCACGAATAAATATGGTAAGTTTTTACCTTACGCTAACCAAAACATTTGATAGAAAATTCAGTGATATTATAATAGGTCTAGGTTTTCAAGTAAATAGAAAATAGCCGAAATTGTTACATCTATTAAATTCCAGCTACTAGCCACAAAAGTGGGTAATACAATCAAAACCGTTGGCACTTATTGGATTGTAGATTCCATACAATGGCAGGGCTACTGTGGTACCGCCCGTCACAGTACGTGGCCTAGATCAACGTACCGAGGAACACTCCCGACCCCCTACAACACAAGGCCGGAACCATTCCTTACTGAACAGTCTCGAATAAGATAACCCCGACAGTTGGAGCTCACAACTGTCCATACAGCCGAATAAAAAGGGACATCTAGACAGGGGAAAATCTTGTTCTGCTTGGGCATGTCCCACCTAACCTTGCTGCACCTCCCCTGTTTTAGCCATTCCCGGTTGATGAGGCTTGAGGCTGTGATTACCTTTAGAGAACACATCCCTTAGAATGCTCATCGCCCACCTGACGATGTTCTGAAAGCATTCAATCCATACAAGTTCGTTCCGGGTTCGAATGAAACCGAAGGCATTTTCTCGTTAAACTCATTTTGGAATCATCCTCAGAGTTAACGACGATAACCCTTGCATTTTGAATCTTCATCTTCACTTCAGATTCACGACCTATCGTTAATTTGGATCGATGTGGTTTTCAGACTTCCAAATATGGAAAACCCGATCCCGGTCTCATCGAAATCCAAAACGTGTCTTTTAAGGCCAAGTTGTTTAAAGTTTAAAACAATCCAGTTCAATTATCCATATACACACAAATAGATAATTAACAATATCATAATAGATAGTCAACATCATCATAAATAGATAATCCATATTATCATCACAACAGATAATCCATATTATCATCATACTTAAAACAGAGCATACCTATCACATAGCATTCATTAATCTCATATTTAAGATCTCAACCCATTCAAAGTAAACAATATCATCAATCCTTATATAAGCAATCATATCAGCTATAATTAATTTAAAATGAATTAAATTAATTACTTACGTCTCTAATTAAGTTAAAGTGAATTAAATTAATTACTTCACCATTTTAAATCTTGCTTATATAATTATTAATCAATTATCAATGAGTTAATAAATCATTCACTAATTATTAGTTTCAATTAATCACACTTGATTAATTAACATTTAATTATATACAAATAATCATTCTTAAATTATTTTCACAAATTAATTATCTTATCCAAATATAGAAATTAACCTTAAATTACAAACATTACATTACTTCTTAATTACACTAATTAATTACTTTTTAATTACTTATTATTGATTAATTAATCTAAATTGATCATCCCTTAATTACATCATTAATTATATTAATTAATGATTTCTAATTACATTTTAATTAACTCCATGTTTAAATTAATTACCTTAAGTAATTAATCTCCAATTATACCACATTTATTAATCAACTCTGATTAATATCATTCAGTAATTAACTATCTTTAATTACTCCATCAAATAAATTAATTACTCCTTAATTAATTTAAATTAATCCCTTGATTAATTATACAAAGTAATTATATTCCAATTACTTTCATTATTAAATCACCCTCGGTTAATTACATCCAGTAATTATCATTAATTACTTCCCTAAGTAATTATACTTATCTCGTCATCAAATGATTATTTAAATTAATTAAACTTAATTAATTAACTTAAACAATTCATATGAAACTGAATTAATTAAAATGAGTAATTAATTCCTTAATTACTTTCATTTAGTAATTATGCTTAACAATCCATGATTGCTTATTTCAAATAATAATTTAATTAATTATTAAAAATAATCCCGTTAATTGATTATTTCATAATCTTAGTTAATGACCTTGATTAACTAATTATAATTCTTTAATTACTTTTCCTAAAGTAATTAACTAAAATTTTTTATCAATTACATTTTTATTAATCTTAATAGCTCATTAATTAATCCTTAATTAATTCATTAATTGATTACTAATCATTAATTAAAAATTAAACCTTATTTAATCAATGATTCTTAACTACCAATTGATTTACCTTAAATTAATTAACTTATCTCTTATTTAAATAAATTTAAACTCTTAATTTCTAAGTTAATTAATTCAAGTCACTTATTATCCATTTAGTTAACTGAATAATTACAAATCCTTAAGTCTTTAAAACCTTTTTCTATTTAATGATCAATTTATCATTAATAAGGTATTTAAAACAATTTAATTTAAATTTACTTTTAAATTTCATTTTTAATTTAAGATTTAAAATGAAATCAAATTAATCTTAACAAGTTAAAATAATTCCAAACTCCATTTTATTTTACAACTTAAAGAATAATTATCTTAAAATAGAAGATTAAAAGAATTTAAACACGATTCCATTTTGAATTCAAATCAAATTTAAAAATTCACTTTTTTTTAAAACAATTTAAAATCTCCCTTTTATTTCAAACTTAAGATTCAAATTTATATTGGATCTAGATTTAAATCTTTAATTTTAAACTCCACCTACAATTTAAAGCTTCACTTTAAAATCCAAACTACTTAAGCTTTTCTTTTTTTTATAAGTAGTTGAAACAATTTAATTAAAACTTTATTTATTTTGAATTAAAGTTCAGAACTAACTTGAACCAAATAAATCTTTGGTTTAAATCTCATCCTTAATCTTTACTTGTCATTTGAACTTTGCTTTTATACTTTATTTTAAAAAAAACAGAACAACTGCTTCCTGTAAAACCTGTAACCAAAAAGTTACCCTGAGGCTCCATTCCTTTGCTTCGAGTCAAATTCGAGCGTGCTTCGAGTTCAACGTGAAGTTTCCCCGAGTCAATTCCTTTAAGACTCGAGTACCTCCTGCTTCCAGGCACAACACAGTGCACCGTGCATATGCACGGTGCCGATGGTCGCCGCTGGTCATCACCGATGATCCCTCCACACCATCCATCACCCAAACACCCCCTCGCAAGCATCAAACGACAATTCCAACTCAAAAACAAAAACGAGGGTTCGAGCCACAACCTGGAAACACAGACAACCCCAAAATCCAAAACCTGGATGTTCGCCGTCTTCACCACCTCGTTCACCAGAGATGCTAAAATTCTGGCCATCACCACGTCTATGTCTCCTCTACCTCCCATCAAGAGCATGTAATGCTCGATCGCACCAGTAGGGAGAACGAATCAAAGTATCAACTTGACAAAAATTTAGGGCTATGGAAAAAAAACGTTGCCGGCGCCACCACGTCCCTCTGACGAACCTTACACTATTTTTCCCCACCATGATGATCGATCCTCCATCTCCAGGAAAGTCCGCGAGCTCACCAACCCACTTGATCACCAGTAAAACCCAGAAATGCATTACCAGTAAAAACCCAAACCCCACCTTCAATTCTAAACTATAAATCCTAATTCTTATGTTAAAAATCATATTTTGTATAAAGTTTTCGATTTGTAATACTAGAGTTATAATTTAAATAGTTTGAGTTTAATTATATTTAGTATAGTCAGTTGTTTGTAGTCTTTCCAGAGACAAACAACTCAATTTTTAACTAATCTTAGATTTAAACATTATTCTATTTGAATCAATCAATATTTTTTTGATAACCAGATCTTATCATGAACAAGATCATGTGAAAGGAATTTTAATTAAAATTTTGAGCCTGGGAAACATTGCAGAGCACAAACAAAATCACAGTATTGCACACATATATATACAGGGGCCTATTTATACATAAACATCACAAACACATTCTCATAGATGAGTATGCAACAGAAATTTATAATTCAAACTTTTTAATTTGTGATTGTTACTTACTTTTGTTCCTAAGAAGATAACAGAGCCCATTGTTTTGAAAAGCAGCAGGCTTGATCTTCCTTGATTACTATCTTGTTTTTGTTTTAGTTGAAGTTGTTTAAGTTTGTAAAAATGAAAATTTACTTATGTTTTCTGATTTTGCTTAGTTTTATAAACGAAAAGAAGTGGAAGATATGTATATTTATAAGGAAAGATTACAGGGGAAGGTAACTTCTGGGTAGCTATTAGCAGGCACCAATTATTTTCATTTTCTTTTCAAGATTGGTCAGAGATATTTCTTTTCTTCAAATGTAGGCTGAAATGATTTTATGCATTTCGGCTGAAATGATTTGTATACATCTCTAGTATACCAAATGGTGTGCTAGTATTAAATGCCACAAAGTACTTTATGTTTGAAACATTTCTTATTTTTCATGTTGCTTCTTCTTTTACTTGTCTGGTGTGCTTATTTTTTCCCTGTAATTCATTTTACAGGCACAAATATTACAACCCTGATTTGTCTTTACTCCTATATACTTAATACTTTCTTTTTACTTGTACTTGCATAAAATCTTACAGGCTACACATTATTATTTTTCACATGCCTAGCTTGCCTTATATCCTATGTACATATATACTTTGTTTTATTTCTACCTATTTATTTTACCGGTACATACATGTTTTACTTGCCAGGTTCGTTTTTATACTTCATGTACAAAATATAAAGTTGTTTTAGTCTTTCCTTATTTATTTTACAGGTTACAAATATTTACAGGCCTGGTTTTACTTTATTTTTATATGAAGTTGTTTAAGTCATCTTTTTTGGTTTGTTTCTTATTTTATATTCATTTACTTTTTATACTTCAACAATTTACAAATTTACTTTCATTTTCTGGTTGTGCTTTATTTTTTATACTTATGTGATTATCATACATTTGATTTATGTTTGTGCCTAATACATTTAAGATTTGTTTTATTTTAAACATATTTGAAAGATGTTATTTCAAATTTACAAATCATAGTTTTCCTATCAAAATAAACATATATAAATTGAAGATAACAATTTTTTATTCATATTAAAAATCCATTTGTAAAAATATTACATTATCAATATAGTTTAAATATAACTCATTATTAAAATAATTCATAAAAGAATTTGTCTTCTTAATTAATAAATTACTTATTTTATCAGCTACATAAAAACAAAACAAACCTTTTTATTTAAATTTAAACTTAAGCTAAAATCAATTTTAAATAGTTATGTTTTTATCTTGAGTATTAAAATCATATGGTTGTTTATTTAATAGCTTAATATCAAATTAAATCCAATTTTTAATTTATCAAAAATATTAGAATAAGAAAACATGCCTATATATATTAAATTTAAAACAAAGATTATCTTTTTATAATATATACAGATATGTATACATTACAAATATAAAACAAATTATTAGCCCTTAAAGATAGATTATCAGTTTAAATATTTATTTTAAATAAGGTTATTAAATTTAATTCAAATTTATTATTAACAATATTGTCAAATCAATTAAACTTTGACATAAAATATTAAATTGTTATTGTCAAAATTTCCGGGATATCACATTCCTCCCCCCTTAAAATAATTTCGTCCCCGAAATTTAAAACAAAGGTAATTTAATAATCTAATTAAAGATCTAATTTTAAAACACAGGCATATATCAATCATATGCTAACAATCATAGCAACCAATTCATCCAATCAACAAATCTAATTATCCAGATAAAATTCTAAATAGAATTTTCTCGAGTTTTCCCAAGTATAAATATTGGGATACTCTCTTTACAGAATCCAAACAATCAATATTACTAAGCTACTGAGTTTCTACTCACCTGGAACTGCAAAACAAATCAAAATGTCAGACCAAACTCAAGTCTGACTCAACAACAAAAATTCCCTAAACTGCTGGTTCTACAATCAGAGATAGATATTACACGTACTCCCTCAGAGATACGTGAAACACAATGAATCTCAGTTATCCAAACTGGCAATTTCACTCCTGAAGACCAAACATTAATCCTAAGAAGAACAACAGAAAAAGATCCAAATATCTCGGAGCTAGCTTCCCAATCTTATCCAATCTTATAGCTCCCATAGATCGAAGAAAATCCCAACAACAACAAAGTCTCTAACTACGAATATCCAATTCTCCATCTCTTATCCACAACACTCTTTTGACGATCCTGGACTGCCTACATCCTTACTGATCAGCTCAACCCTTGCTGTTACCCCCAGAAACAAATTGAACCAAAAACAATCCAACAAAATGATCTTTAAGATCAACTCAAAAATCAGAACACGACTCAATTCCAAAATCAGCAGACTGATCTTACTTCTCACACATGGAAAGATAATACAGATGCATTCCGATATGGTCTTAAGGTCCTGAAAAATTCCCAGTAGAAACTCTCTAATCCAAAACACTGCAAATTCTAGTTGTTTCCACACCAAACATATGCCACCATGCTTCCACTGCGCAACTCTGACCAGAGCAGGTGAAAATGCTGATGATGATCTTGAGGACAAACTGGACAACACATCATAGAACTATGGTTCAACAGATCTTTAAAAGAAACTCAGAAGTTCCTCCAAAACCCAAGCTGCTTCACCAACTCATTCTCCAAAAATCATCCTACTACTAAGCTGAACCATCGGTACCACTTCTGGAATCCAGTCGATACCAAACTCAATCTCTAGACACGGACAAAATTCACATCCAGAAAAATTCTAAACCCAAGAGAAACTCAACAATCGCAAGTCACTTTTGCGATCAATATAGCCCACTAAAGAAGAACTGTTCTCTCTTTACTAAACAGAACAGCCTACGCTTAATTAGCCAATCCATAGAAGAAATGGATCCACTCTGCTGCTTCTGAAATTTCTTTAAGAAAACTGCCAAACCAGAAGATCTCCTTGATAGAACAAAGAACACTCCGAGCTGCACTGCTGACTTAGATGCCAAGACTTCCTATCCCAAGCTCTTCAAGAAACTCGGACCTCAAACCAACATAAACATTCTACTGAACTCAGCCCCAACACCGAAACAGATACACTTCCTTTACCGATTCCAAAGAAACATCTTCAAAGACTTCCATAGTCACTGTGTCTCATCACACAGCTACTGCATCCTGAGGTAAGATATCCGGACTCGCTCATGCCAAACCGACGAGTCCAAACTCTAGCTCATCCAAACATACGCTTCAAAAATGAACTCCGAACCTTAACAGGTTTCCTTCAGAGATCAATGAAATCCTTACACCACCCAAATCTCACTTGAGACGGTAATAGGTCTACAGTCTCGACAGATACATTTCCAACCTCAAATATTCATGCTCCAACCATTGGTAGTCGTGTTACACACACTACTACCCTATCTACCTTTATAACTTATATTGGAAAATCCAGACAGGTAACCCATAAAATAGGTAGAAATAAATATAAATATATTTATATATAAAAATTACAAATACGCTCTCTCAAGATAGAAATCACTCAAGAGCCTAGGTATTCACTCAACCTAGTGCTCTGATACCAACTATGACGACCCGGGTTTCTGACCCTAGAAATCTGGTTCATCTTGAAGAAAGCAAGGGATGAGAAAATAGAAAAGATAGAGAAGAAAGAACAACAACATCAGAATCTCACAGCGGAATGGAACAAAATATAATAGATCACATAACTATTACATAATTTTACATATATCAGAGTTATCCAGATAATACATCACATACTAGACAGTTATAAACACCTGTCTAGTTATACACCTCAATATACAATACAGATAAACAACTCAGAGATACCAACACAGCGGAACACTATATATAGTCTACAACGCACAAGCCTCCTGCTCCATTGCTACTCTAGAATTCGTCAAACCTAACCTGAATCCCTTGGCTACTCGTAAAAATTTGAGTACCCGATCTGGGGCCGTGCCTCTAGCTCGTGCACCTACTCGATCGGCCGATACTCGATCCATTTTAGCATCATATTGGTTACAATCCGGAGGACCCCGGCCTTGGCGTCCATATTCTGTCTCCCATTTTGAAGGGTGAGACCCCTTTGACGGCTGAGAGCCTGCTGGAACCTGGTAGACAACTCTTCAATTTAAGATTTCAAATGTCGTCACTCTTCATGAAGGACTATTGTATTCTAATGCTTGTTTTTCATGCTTTCGCGCAGGTCATTCCGATCCCGGGCCCACTCCGAGGAGCGATGTCGCCAAGGAGATGGAGGAAGAGATAGGTGAGTCTAGTCAGGCAGAACAAGCTCCCGAGCCAGATGCTCAGGTGATTGGGGCGTTGGATGAAGAAAAATCCGAGACTTCTTCTCCCATCGAGGGGAGTTATGAAGTAGAGGTCACAGACGCCTCCAAACACACATCTGAGCTGAGTATGAAGGAGAAGAGAGAGACAGCTGAGATCAAGGTCGAGCCTCGAGTTGTGGACCCAGATAATCCCTTGCACAAGCCATTGAAGGTCATTCTCCCTGGCAGGTCCAAGCCCGTGGATGTTCCTCGTACTTCTGCAGCTGCTACCCCTCCATCAAAGAAGAGTACCAAGGGTAAACGCACAGGCGAGGAGCCGACCGAGAAGGCCACGGAGATGAGAAAGTTGAAGAAGCACAAGAAGTGACCATTACTCTTGTTCAACGAGAGTTATTTTAAGTTATGTAATTATTGTCATCTACTTCCGTAGTCTTTGTAAATAGATTGTCTACTCCGAACTTTATAGTAAAAACTTTGTCTGAATAAAGTTCTGTTCCTTTTTTTGTCTTTCAAAAGGCTCTTGTCATTCAATTTTTGTATGATTGTGATTCAAATTCAAGCTGTTGTGAATATAATAGACCTCTCAGTTCATCTTCATATAGCTCGAAAATTCTTTGAGAGTTGTTTTTTTTTCTTCCGCGCTCCGAGCACTTAGAATATTTTCTAGTACGTGCGCCGAAGGCTCGATGACTTCAAGTCATTTATATCCAGTCCACCTTCAGCAGACCTGGTCATTTAAATTGTTTATACTTGAGTCCGCATTCTGAGGACTTAAAGTACTTCCATCCACACTCTGGGAACTTGGAGATTTTGAAGCGTTTATACTCGAGTCCGCACTCAGGGGACTTAGAGTACTCCAGTCCGCACTCTGGGGACTTGTAGATTTTAAGTCGTTTATACTCGAGTCCGTGCTCTGGGGACTTAGATTACTCCAGTCCGCACTCCGGAGACTTGGAGATTTTGAGTCATTTATACTCGGGTCCGCGCTCCGGGGACTTAGAGTACTCCAGTCCACGCTTTGGGGACTTGGAGATTTTGAGTCGTTTATACTCGAGTCCACGCTTCGGGGACATAGAGTACTCTAGTCCGCACTCTGGGGACTTGGAGATTTTGAGTCATTTATACTCGAGTCCGTGCTATGGGGACTTAGAGTACTCCAGTCCGTGCTCCGGGGACTTGGAGATTTTAAGTCGTTTATACTCGAGTCCGTGCTTCGGGGACTTAGAGTACTCCAGTCCGCACTCTGGGGACTTGGAGATTTTGAGTCGTTTATACTTGAGTCCGCGCTCCGGGGACTTAGAGTACTCCAGTCCTCACTCCGGGGACTTGGAGATTTTGAGTCGTTTATATTCGAGTCCGCGCTCGGGGGACTTAGAGTACTCCACTCCGCATTCTGGGGACTTGGAGATTTTAAGTCGTTTATACTCGAGTCCGCGCTCCGGGGACTTAGAGTACTCCAGTCCGCACTCCGGGGACTTGGAGATTTTGAGTCTTTTGTACTCCTTCGTACATCAGCCAGAATAATACGGTTTCGTTTGCCTGTCATAGGATCATCATAAACAGAAACATTAGTCATTTAGGGAAAAGATGGCTTCAAGCCTTTATTAATGAGAGCAAGTTGAATTGTCTTACTACATGTCAAGAACTAGAAATAAAAGCATACTGGAAATAAGTGAAACTAATACATGAAAGAAATAGACTAAGTATAATAATGCCGTAAGTGCTCGCTGTTCTAGGCTCGGGGGAGTGTCGCACCATCGATGGTCGCTAGCTTGAAAGTTCCTTCTCCAAGCTTCCGTTCGATGACGTATGGACCTTCCCATGCGGGATTCATATGAGATGGGATCAGAAAAACTCGTTTCAAAACAAGGTCTCCCACACCAAAAATTCTCGGTCGGACCATTTCGTTGTAATATTTGGCGACTTTATGTATGTATGCGGTCGCTCTTAAGTTGGCTTCGTCGCGTTTTTCGTCAATAAAGTCCAATGATTCAAATAAAAGATTCTGGTTCGACTCGGGGTCGTAATGAGTTACCCGATGTGATGGAACTTCAAGTTCCACGGGTATGACGGCTTCCGTGCCATATGCCAACGCGAATGGAGTGTGGCCAGTCGCGGTCTTATGGGTGGTTCTGTAGGCCCAAAGCGCTATTGGAAGTTCATCCACCCACTTGCCTCTAGCATTTTCCAGATGCTTTTTCAGTATGGACTTGATTATCTTGATTACGGCTTCCACTTGTCCGTTGGCTTTCGGGTGAGCAACCACTGCAAACTTCTTCTCAATGCCGTATTTCTCAAAAAAATCTTTAAACACCTTGCTTTTGAATTGAGTCCCATTGTCTGTAATGATGGTCCATGGAAGGCCGAAACGGCATATGATATTTCGTACGACGAAATTAATAACCTTCTTGTTGGTCATTGTGGCCAAAGGCTCTGCTTCTGCCTATTTGGTGAAGTAGTCGACCGCAACTATTGCATATTTTGCTCCACCTTTGGATATGGGTAAAGAGCCGACTAAGTCAATCCACCACACTACAAATGGCTAGGGACTAACCATCTGCGTGAGCTCCTCGGCGGAGCTCTCGGGATTTTTGCATATATCTGGCATTTGACACATCTTCTCACATAGTCTGCGACATCCCGATTCACAGTTGGCCAGTAGTATCCGTAATGGAGGACTTTCTTCGCTAATGTCTGTCCCCCAGTATGGTCACCGCACTCTCCCTCATGGAATTCCTTCAGGACTCGTTTTTTCTCATCATGGGCAATGCATCAGAGTAATGGGGTTGAGAATCCCCCTCGATACATTATTCCATCCTGTATTACATAACGAGAAGCCTTACGAAGGACTTGTCGTCTTTCGCTCCTTTCTTCGGGTAAGATCTCGAATAGCAAGTACTGCCTGATTGAGGTCATCAACGATTCTTTCTCGATTCCTGTTTCTAACACGAAATCTACATCCATCATATCTATACTCGGTGCATGGAGGGTCTCGATAGGAAATAGTTCCATTTGCTGTGCATCGGCAGTGCTTGCGAATTTTGCTAATGAATCGGCTGCTCTATTTTGCTAACACGGGACATGTGAAATATCATAGTACTCGAGATTCGCTAGCAGCTCCTGAACTCGGACCAAATATGGGGCAAGTCTCTGCCCCTTGCTTGGTAGTCCCCTCGAACTTGGTACATCACCAGTTGAGAGTCACTAAAGATTTCAACCGATTTTACTCCCAGTTCTTTAATAAGTCTTAAGCCGGCGATCAACGCTTCATGTTCGGCTTCATTATTCGTCGCTGTGAATTCGAGCTTCAATGCGTAGCAAACCAATCGGTTTTCAGGAGTTACAAGAACTATGCCAGCCCCCGAACAACGGTCGTTAGATGCCCCATCGGTGTACATCTTCCATCGAACGGGAGGTATGACATTGTGATCGTTTGATTCGTCTGTCATAGTGAATTCAGCAATGAAGTCAGCTAGTGTCTGTCCTTGTATGGCCCTTCGCGGCAGGTAGGTAATGCTGAACTGACTTAGCTCAATATTCCATTTTAACATCCTTCCGGAAGTTTCCGGTCGTTGGAGTATCTGTCGCAAAGGTTGATCAGTATAAACACCGATTAAGTGTGCCTGAAAATACGAGCGAAGCTTGTGTGATGCAATTACCAAGCAATAGGCTAGTTTTTCAATCTTTGGATAATTTGTTTCTGCCCCCGTCAAGCGTTTATTAACATAGTAAACTGGCTTCTGAACCCGGTCTTCCTCGCGAACCAAGGCTGTGCTGATAGCGTGTTGGGATACAGCCAAGTATACGTAGAACATTTCGTGGTCTATTGGTTTTGACAACACTGGGGGACTTTCTAAGTGCCTTACAAGAGCTCTGAATGCTTCCTCATAGTCGGATGTCCACTCGAAATTCCTCTTTCCTTTCATTATAACATCGAAGAAAGGAATACACTTGTCTATGGCCTTGGATATGAACCGGCTCAGCGCGGCCACCTTTCCATTCAAGCTTTGCACTTGTTTTATGGTTCTGGGCACTTGTATATCTCGGATAGCCTGAATCTTCTCCGGGTTAGCCTCGATTCCCGGCGCATTCATAATGAAACCCAGAAACTTTCCTGACGCTACGCCGAATGAGCACTTAAAAGTATTGATCTTCATTCCATAATGCCTGAGTATGTCAAACATCTCCGCCAAGCCTCGGATGTGGTTGTTTGACTGCCGTGACTTCACGAGCATGTTATCCACATAGACTTCCATCGTTTTACCAATCTCTTCTTTGAACATCCGATTAACCAGACGCTAATAAGTTGCTCCCATGTTTTTCAATCCAAAGGGCATCCCTACATAGCAATACAACCCAATGTTTGTGACAAAAATGGTATGTTCTTGATCTGGAAGGTGCGTCGGGATTTGGTTATATCCAGAATATGCACCCATGAATGATAGTAACTCATGTCCGGCAGTTGAATCGACCAGTTGGTCAATCCTCAACAACGGGAAACTGTCCTTCGGGCATGCTTTGTTTAAATCAGAATAATCAACATAATTTCTCCACTTTCCATTCGCTTTCTTTGCCAGTTCCGGGTTAGATACCCATTCAGGATAGAGGGCGTCGCGGACGAATCCATTGGCTTTGAGTTTGTCCACCTCCTCTTTGAGAGTTGCGGACCTCTCCGGGTCCATGCCTCTCCTTTTCTGTTTTACAGGAACGTACTTGGGGTCTATGTTCAACATATGACTCGCAACTGTTGGAGAAATCCCATACATATCACACCGAGTCCAAGCGAAAACATCAAGATTCGCTCGGAGGAAGTCAGTGAGGTTCTCGGCCACCACGGGGTCGAGTTGTGATCCAATTTTAAGAATTCGTTATGGGTCATCTCGGCTGACTGGGATGTCAATTGTGAGTTTAGCCGGTGCTGCATTGGTTTCCCTGGGTCCCCCATTATTGTCTCTCAGATCTATGTCTCTATAGATCCGAGAATGTTGCCCGAGCCAGGGCTCGGGGCTACTTGTCAATCACCAGAATTTTGGATGTGGACGAAGCTGTCTGCAACCTTTCCTTTCTCGCTACGCCGAGCCTCTCTCAGCTCAGCCACATAGCATGCGCATCCGGTCGCCTGATCGCCGTGTACCACTCCAACACCACTGTCTGTGGGAAATTTCAACGTCAGACACCAAGGGGCCAATGTTGCCCTAAATTCTGCCAAAGCTGGACGTCCTAGAAATACGTTATATGGAGAGTCAACATCCAACACTATGAATGGTAGGATTCGCATCCTCCTACACTCGCCCTGCCCCAGTTCAACTGGTAACTCTACATATCCCACTGCATCCGTTGTTGCGCCGTTAAAGCCATGGATTCTGGCAATTGATGGTTTCAAATCCTTAGCCCCCAGCTTCATTTGGTCATATGCCTTCTTGAAGATGATGTTAACATAACTTCCGCAATCAATTAGAATTCTCTTCACAAACGCCGGCCCGATTGTCGCAGATATGACCATTGGGTCGATGGTAGGGGCCTCCACCTTATCTGCATCTCGGCTCCTGAATACAATATCATCATCCATCGTGCGCTGCTGCTTTGCAGGAGTCCCATCTTCCATATTTGAACAGCACTCATACTCCGCATGTCTTAAAGAGTTAGCATATCATTCCATCTCCTGCCAATTCTTATCCGCAGGATGAGGTCCGCCCGCAATCGTGTTGATAACCAATCTACCCATAGTTCGAGCAGGTTGTTCTGGTTGGCGCGGAGCTGGCCTACGTCCGGGGTCCGATGTCTCTTGTCTTCCATCTTGTGGGTCTTTCACTAACTCCTACGGCTTCTTTTGTCTAATTAACTTTTCAATAGCGTCATGGAGGTGCCTGCACTCCTCTGTGTTGTGCCCATAAGACTCGTGAAAGCGGCAGTACTTCCCAATCCGCTTCTGTTCCTCCGTTGATTCCTTTAGGCGTGGTTTCCTATACTAAAAAGTGTTGCAAGTTAATAAATAGATGTTCTCAAGTGATGTGTTGAGTGGGGTGTATTCACTGTAGGTCGGGATTCTTGATTTCCATTTCCCCGTCTCTCTTTTCTTCCTGGGATTTCCACCTTCGGATCCTTTAGACTGTCCAGGCTTGTTTTTGACATTGACTTGAGCTTTTCCCGAATCAACGCCAGCTTGCTTCATGGCGACGGTACTTTTCACAGTCTCCTGAGCAGGCCCTGGTGCCTTGTCTCGTCTTGTCCATCTAGCTTCTTCCCTTCTTATGAATTGATGAGCTTTCGAATAAAAACGCTCCAGCATGGTTGGAGGTTTTCCCGCCAACCAATCTCCAAATTCAGAGTCTGGATCCACCC
The DNA here is from genome assembly GCA_030765085.1 of Allium cepa. Lineage (NCBI taxonomy): Eukaryota > Viridiplantae > Streptophyta > Magnoliopsida > Asparagales > Amaryllidaceae > Allium > Allium cepa. Next base: position 220,827,674 of record CM060946.1, read on the forward strand.
ACGCATTACCGCCATCAAAATTGCGTGGTCGTTTGGGTTGCTCACTTCAGTAGAAGCAACATCAAATCTCTGCAAGTATGCTTTCAATGACTCTCCCGAAGCTTGGATTATGCTTGATAAGGACATCACATCCTTTGGACGAGTGGTGTGTATCCTGAACTGCTCTATGAATTTCATTGCCTATTCGTCAAAGCTAGATATAGATCGCGGGGGAAGTCGAGTAAACCACATGGTGGCAATCCTGGACAGAGTGATTGGGAAGCACCTACACTTGGTTTCATCATTAGCTCTTACAGAATCCATCATCCATCCGTACCTCATCACATGTTGACTGGGATCAGTCTTCCCTTCGTAGGCTGGGATAGTCGGCATATTGAACTTCTTGGGGTACTCAGCCTACAGGATACCATCCGTAAAGGGAGTATGGCTTCTGGTCACTCCCCAATCTTCATTGGTCAAACCTTGGTTCTCTCTCATCAACCGCCTGACCATAGCGATTAAGTCCGAAGCTTGTATGGAGGATGGAAGGTTGGTTTCCATTCCACGGGACCGTGCGGGTTGGTGTCCCGCCTGATTCGTGTCTTGGAGGTTCGAGTGTCCGGTCTCTTCGCGGGCTTGATTCCCAGCGCATGTCTGTGCACCTACATCCTTACGACGTCTATTCCTAGGGGGTTCGTCAGCTGAAGTTGAGCTATCAGATTCAGAATAAGGGGCAGGGTTACCTCCAGCATTCTGGCGCTGCTGTTGAGCGAGCTGAGTCGTGATGTTAGTGTTGGCTTGAATCTTCTCAGCAAGCTGCCTTCTACTTTCCTTGAGTTCTCTTATCAAGTCATTGAACTCCGTTCGGGAAACGAATTCCACTTGGTTTTGGGTGGAGGGTCCTGCACCTCTGGTTGCTTGCCGATTTCCAGGTCCAACTTGTTGTACGCTAGCAGTTTCCTGGATATCTGCATTATGGAAGGCTGATCTAGTTCGTGGTCTTCCCATGGTAGAGTTGTTGGCTGTAACTCTGAATAGAATCAACAGATGCCCTGTGACTGATCTAGGATCTCCTTTGGGGGATTTATGCAATCCAGTAGCTACAAAGCAGATCACTAATAGCCTGAGAATTCAGCTCTCAGTGAAAGCACCAAAATGTTAGCATTAAAATTGGTCGCTAACACCCTTAGAAAAATTGTGTAGAGAGATTAATGAAGAAAGTAAATTAAAATAGAGAAAATATGTAAATTTAAATGCAGAGGGCAAGAACACCAAATTTATAGTGGTTCGACGTAACTGCCTACGTCCATATTGAAGTTGATTTCTATTGATTTCCTTGATAGTTGATTACAGATACAATCCGTTTCTAATTACTTAAATAGAATTGCAAAACCAAAGACTAAGTCTTGAAAGAGTTTTGAATGCGGCAGAGTTTCCCCAGTGTTCCCAAAAAACTCATCCCTTTTCACTGTGCCCCTGCCTCTCTATTTATAGACGAAGGTGGGTTGGACTTCCCTAGTAGGCCTGGTGGCCGAATATCTCGGCCCAAATGGAGTAACTTCTGTGTGCCGACCCATAGATGTCGAACATCGAAGGCCGAACATCGAAGGCCGAACAGTCTCCTCATGCAGAGCGCAGCGAGGCCGAACACTCTGAATGCCATGGGCAGCTCTGCACCGAACGATGTTGGAAGCCGAACCAGTGACTTGGCCGAACGATGTCTTTGTCGAACGATGTTTGTATGCCAAGCAAAATTTAGGACGAACAATAGTTAGGCCAAACGATAGTTTGGCCGAACAATGTTTGGGCCGAACGGTAGTTGATGCTAGTCAATTCTGCCATGCCGAGCGTTCTCACATGCCGATCGTTATTCCACACCGAACGTCTCTCAATGCCGAATGCTCTGTTATGCCAAACATTCCATAGATGCCGAGTGCCTCTTGAACGCCGAGCACCCTTGACTGCCGAACGGTCTCAGGATGCCGAACAAGATTCAGGCCGAACCTTCATGGATGCCAAACATTCGTGGATGTTGGGCGTTCCTTGTATGCCGAATGTTTAGAATGCCAAGTACCAAGTTGCCTGGTCATATCTCCAGGAAACATTCCTCCTCCAAAATTTCAACCATCAAATTAAATAAAATCAAAGCTATACGATAGTCGATGGTCAACAATTCGAAGCAAACACCTTCTGGATTATGATAAGACTAAACGAAATCATTTCAACACCTCAACATGCGAACCCTAGGCTTTAGTGAAAGGTATTCATCTAATATATTGATTCATTTAATTTTCTCATCAATTATTGCATTATATTGTTAGTTGTTAGATTATAATAGAATCTAGTATACCGAAGTTCTATCACATAATAGATGATTGAATATGTTAGTGCATTTATACAAGAATAATATGTTAAACAAGTTGTATGCTTGTTGATATTAAACTCGCGGCATAAAAACAATTCTTTTTGCTAAATAATATTATATACGATTTTATTCATTAATAATTACATTTTAAAGTTTAAAATCATATAATGAACTTTAAAAAAAATTATTTTTGCATAAAAATAATTCGGCCGCAAAGATTACTTTATTTTAGTACATATTTATATTTGTCATATATTTAAATATTAATATAACTATTTATTTAACTATAAATTGATTATGCATATAAATAAATATATATATTTATATATTTAATATGATTTGTAATTAAATATAAAATTTTATATAATAACATTACATAATTTTTAGATTTCAAAGGTGATTTTTTAATAATTTTAATAATTAATTTTGACCGCGTTTAAATTATTTAACAGTAATTTATTGAAAAATTGTTTAATAAATCAAAAGAAAAAATATGTGCCTTGAGCTATACGTGTGTCTATATATGTGTGTATACACACACACACACACACACACACACACATATATATATATATCTTTGTATGTGTATGTATAAATGTATGCATGTATATATATACGCATGTATGTGCACATGTGTTTATATATTTTTAATTAAAAAAATTCGATTTTGTTTTTGGGTTAGCAGTAGTAAGTAAAAAATATATTTTATGTTGGTTATTAAATGTTTTTGTCATTTAGTATGAACATTTGAATAAATACACCATAAATATTTTATATAAATTATTACAATTATTATTTCCACACATAGATATATATATATATAATTGCATTTTACATATGTATAATTTTATATAAATATATATATATATATAACATATGATGCATATGTAAATGTATATATTCATTTAGACAGCAAATAGAATACTAAAGAGGCTAACATGTTCGTTGTAGTGTAAATCCCAACATCTATACAGGGGCGTGTCAAACCAAGCATACTTTATTATGTTGCGTGTGCACGTACTCACATATATGTATATGATACACATATTCAAACATAATACAGAATAATATAAAGTTAAACTTTATTATATAATTAAATAAAATAACAGTTTTACCTAAAAAAAAATTGAAAAGGTCTAAATGAATTAGACTTTATAGGCCCAATAGAAATCCAAAATGGTAAAAAAGAATTGAAAATCACTCATTCCTTCTGCTATGGGCTAGCCCAATTCTAACACCTAACAAAGGTCAAATGCTACAACTGCAACCAATGGGGTCATTTGAAGAGGGCATGTCCGACCTTGTCTAAGGCTTCTTCCTAAGTGGTTCTAGCTTACACACTGGATAATGTTCCTAGCTCTAATGCAGCTCCAGTTGTGGAAAATGTTAAGAAATTCCTCATTGAAGTTTGTTAACTCTTTCTGATTTATCCTTTCGCATTTTATTTGACATAGGAGCATCGTAATCATTTATTTCTAGTAAACTAGTAGATGAATTACACTAAGAGAGTAGTCTACTTATAGACCCTATTATAGTACCGAATGTTTTTGGAGATGGATTCATTTATCCATGAATTGTATGGATATGAAGTAATATACTTTGGGTGCATCCTGGAGGTTTATTATGATCACAAAAGTTTAGTTATTTTGAGTTACCTATATTCTCTAAACACGCCATACGATGAGTTAGCTTCAGCAATAGTAGGTTCAGACTATCTAAATGTCTTTTTTGAAGTTTCTAGTCTTCCAACTCCTCGGGAGATCGAATTTATCTAGTACAGAATGATAGACTTGTTGTCTTACCTCTTAGGCGTATGGCTCCCAGAAAAAGTCATGAGAAAAACAAGTAAATGAATTTTTAGAGAAGGGCTTTATTTGAAGAAGTAATTTAGGGGTGGGAGCACCAATTTTCTTCACTACTAAAGCAAATGGCTCTCAAAAGCTTTGCATATATTATTGTAACCGAAATAAACTGATAAATAAGGATTGTTATCCACCGCCCTATATAGACGATCTCTGTGATCAGTTAGTTGGAGCAACGGTATTCTCTCAACTTGACTTGGCTATAGATTTCATCAGTTGCATGTAGTTAAGAATGGTATTAAGAAAACTGATTTTTGTACACCCGATAGATTTTATGAGTAGTTAGTCATGCCAATTGACTGACCATTGCACCGACATATTTCATAGACCTCATGAGTCAAGTTTTTAGAGGGTTGCTAAATAATTTCATGGTGATATTTTTCGATAATGTACTTGTCTATTCGAGAAGCGAGGAAGAACACGTGTTGCATTTAGGAGAAGCGCACAATACTCTCCATATGCATAAGGAAAAGGCAAAATTTTCCAAAGTTCACTTTGGCACAAGGAGGTTTGCTTTCTAGGACATGTCATCGAGCATGGACTAGCAGTCGATCCTAATCAAGTTGTTGTAGTATAGGACTATCACATAGCATATAATGCCATAGAGGTAAGAAGTTTTCTTGGTTTGGCTGCCTATTATAGAAAGTTCACTAAGGAATTCAATAAAATTTCCGCAATGTTGGTACTCCTTAACAAGAAAATTTAGTTTTCTCATGGAACTCATAATATGAAGATGCTTCTATAAAGTTGAAGAAGCAGTTGAATGGTGTACTTATTTTAGTACTCCCTGATGGTACGAAAGTGTTCGTAGTATGTACCAATGTTTGTGGTACAGGAATGGGCGTAGTGTTGATGCAGAAGGGTAAAGTTATTTGTTATGTTAGTCGTCAATTCACGGTAGAAACTACCCGACCTATAATTTTATGTTGTTGACTATTATCTTCACACTAAAACCATGAAGTCATTATCTTTTAGGGGAGCAGTTTGAGTTATTCACGAATCATAAATCATTGAAGCATTTATTCTCCCAAAAGGACTTGAACTTGAGCATGCAAAGATGGATGGAGTTCTAGGTGTCGTACGATTTTAGTTCTCATATACTCCAGGCAAGGGCAATGTTGTAGCCGATGCCTTGAGCAGAAAGCATTCTCGGTATTAGTACATTCTCGGTATTCACATGTGTAAATCCAAGCGTCGGAAAAGTGTATTCTCAAGGGTAAGAAAGAAAATAATGATAGAACAGAATCTCACATATATTATTTCAATATAAAATTTATAGCGGAAATATAAAATATATTTATCGGAGTTTAAAAATGGACAATTATAAATTTTCGTCCTTAAAAATGCAAAATACTATAGAACTAAAGTATGGTGGAAATAGATAACAATCTTCAGGAAAATCTTCTAACTCCATGCTTCGAGCTCCATCTAGCTTCTTCTAACTCAACATAACTACTAGGTTGCTCGAAAAAATTAGGGCGCCTAGAGTTTAAGAGAAAGGAAAATAAACTCCAGGTCAGTCATGGGACTGGTGTGAAAACTCAGAAATATGCATTTTGAAAATAAAAAGGTATCTCATAAGACCACGCTGCACATAAACATGGAACGGGTTTTTACCTTATGACAACCAAATCTTTATTACATAAAAATAAGGGATATTAGTTTTAATGACATTTCTTTGAAAACATTTGCAAGCAAACTTATTAATCTTAACTGAAATTATTACATTATTAAATTCCAGCATACTACCTTGAAATACAAGTCTTTCTACATCTAACATAGTACGGGCTCTTATTGGAGAATGAGTTTCCATCAAAATGACCAGGTGAAGGGACTATCCGGCAATACATCTCAGGAGGAATGCACCAAGGTGAGATGGTCCTCTACTAACATAAGACCGGCCTACCTCTTCCTAGATAGTATCGAATATGTCATCGCATCGGTTGTTACCGACCTATCCGAGGGCTCTCTTTGCATACACCACATTAATTTAATACCTAATGTCATAGCGGGAATAAATATATCTAAAAGGGGATGATCATACCTTAATGCTTGCGAACCACATAGCCTTGCAACATCTACCCTATTTCAGCCAATTCCGAGTGTGAGGCCTAAGGTCAAAATTACCTTTCATATAGCACATCATCTTTCCTCTTTGAATGCCACATTGCCATTCCATAATCACATAACTGATTTCTACAAACGTATAACTTCTGAGCTCATACGTCTAAGGAAAGGGTGTTAAGCTAAGAGAAGTTGCCGTCTCCACCACCAAATAGATAATGCGTTCATAGAGATCAGTTTATGTAACTAGAAATGCAACATCAGACATTCGTCCATACAAGTTGTCCAGGAATAGGAAAATTCGAAGGCACTCTCCTATCACATCTTGCCAGGAGTTACCACTTGGATTAGTAGCGATTAGTCCTTGCGTTAGATATTTCATAATAAAGAGACTACTGCTACTATATGTATACTGTGAGTTAATCCACAAATGATCAACAAGAAACCCTTCATTATGAAAATCCTAAATATCATATCCATGTCTTCACTTCGAATACGTAAATTGGTTCGAAATGATCTTCGGATAGTAATTAACCAAATCCGACCCCGGTTCCTTTGAACCAATCATCGATAAAAAGATGTTATGGAAATAGGGAATCATTCTTTGATTGATTAAGTTCTTTTCATCAAAATCTCTTTTGGAGATATATTAACTTTAAAACACTTCTTTCTGGTATATACAGAATCATTAAACCTCTTCTATAAAATCCTTTGATTTCTTAAAACCATTTTAAACTTGGAATAACTCAAAATCATTTCATTTTTCACTTAGGAAAACATTTCCAAATCATTTCATTTAAACCTTAACAAAGGTTTCTTAATTCAAAACTCATAATTTTGATTGACTTAAAACCATGTTATCTTGTTGTAATCCAAAATCAATAAATATTAAATGAGCAGAATATATAGAAATAATCTAATTCTACTCACTATCAATTCTCGTATTCAACAAATACTATGGGCGGAATAACGGCAAAATCACATTTTAAATTCCACAAATAGTACGAGATCTCTCTTCAAGTTTTAACACCGAGTATAAGAGGATCATCTCTATAAAATTAAAATTGTATTTAATTTAAATTTGGAGAATTTAGATCTTTTTATAATTAACTCGTTTTCAATATTTTGACCTTATCTATCCCTCACCAAGGGAAGAGGCCAGGTGAGCGAGGGAACTTATTGCTCCTGAATATCCTCTTAGTTTAAGTACCTCACATCTGGATCTCACGAATAGAAAAATCCAATCTACTCGTCGGCTTTTATAGTCAGGATTAAATCACTTAATTCGTAATAGCTTTTCTTTAAAACATTTATTTAAATTCTTTTATAAATAAAATATAAATCTTCCAAATAATTATTAAAGCACTTAGTTATTCATTTGAAAATATTTACAAAAGATTAGGAAAAGGATTTTAAGTTTAAAACTATATTTTCAATGTTATAGAAAAGTGCTACGCAAAGTGCTACAAAAAGTGCTTTTTAAAGCTATATTGATCAAAACGACTTTTATATCATTTGGAAATTCATTTTTATAACTCAAATCACGTTAAAACATTTTAAAATATTTTTAGAACTTATTTCAAATTTTTAAACAAGCTTAAAACATCATTTTCCTGTTATGGATTTCGAATTGCAAAACCGTGATTTTTTCTAAAAATTTGTTTTACTCATATTTCAAAATCTACCCATCAAAATCATGATTTTCTTTCTTCGTTGGAAAACTATGGATATAATAGTTCGAAAAATTCTTATCTCCAAGAATTCCAAGCTATATTCCATTCTATATACTCATTTGACTTTTATGGCGTGAAACGAGAACTACCATTATGCGACGTGCCTATTTTTGACTAAATTTCCAGTTACTTTTCAAATTTCACCAGAACACTTTCGTATGTTAGAAAACATTTCAGACTCATTTTTGGACCATTTTAAAGAGGTTTAACATTTCATATACACCAATTCATTAAATAAAGGAAAGTGATTTCCTTTATGCTTATCGACGTGTATTTCCATGACTTGCATATATATTCAACGTTCATATTAAACAACTAAACTCGATGATCAAAGCATATTAAACATACCTTGAAAACATAATATCATCATCCAAAAATATAATATAAGTAAGGGTTTCTCACCTTCATTTACCCTTCGAGCTAATATAAAATTAGCTATTGCTCCGCTTTCGTCGCACAGGAGCTTAAGAAATCGAGTCCAAGACCTTAGGAAGGCCACGGCCCAATATAAAAGAGGTGGAACTCTCATTCTAAGGTGGTGGTGGGTTGTGGCCTTAGGTTTGAGTGGTGATAAACGTGGTTTTGAGATGTTTGGATATGTATTTCTTATGTTTATAACATTAAAAATATTTTGGCATAACTTCTTACTATTTTTTATATAAAGAAAAGCCATTATGGTGGCCACCAGAGCTTGAAAAGAAGAGGAAGAAGATGGAAAGTTGTGTGAAAATGTGAATGAATGTATGCATGTATGTATAGCCTAAATTTACAAAATATTCTACATCACTTCACCTTCCTTCCATGACCCATATGCACCACTTCACCTCCATCATTTCCCATCATATTCTACACATTGCCCCCCTCCTCGATGCGTTGTGATAATGGTTTGTCCTTGTGTTAACTTATATTTTCTTAGATGAAGTTTGCTTAGATATTTGTCGCATATATGTATGTAAGTATGTTGTATGTATACATATGTTATATATATCATCATTCTCATCATGTAGCCACCACCCCCTCTTTCATACGCTTCCTAGAATGTCCCAAGGTCACTTCATGCATAGACAAGGCCAATTGCCATGTACTTGCTTGACTTGTGTATGCTTAAATGAGAAGAAAATGGAATACCTTATATATATGTGTGTAATATGTGTGCTTATATGTATATGTGTACATATATGAGTTTTCATGTGTGCATGTGACATGCATATGCATGTACATGTATGTGAACAATGGAATAAATGGTGTTTCGATGACTTCGAACAACTTTCATTCGTTAAACCATTGAAAATCGAGAAATCGAGGGAAACGATTCCCGGTTACATTTTCTCTTCTTAGTAAATATGCATATATTTGCAAACAAAATTTAAAATCATATTTCTTACCATTTTAAATAAATTAAAATGATCACATTTGATTTATAAATCCATATAAATTAATATTAAAAATTATTACAGTAATTGCTATTATACCGAAAAAGCGATATCGATTTTCCTTATATTTTCAGATCAATTACATATCTTCATAAAATTATTACAAATTATTTATTATCACTTTATAATTATTTAAAATGACTTATAACCTCTTTAAAATCATTATTTGAATAATTATAATAATTATTATATCATTAAATCTCAATTTAATTTAATAAATCAATTATTGTATTTAAGAGCATTACAAACAATGTCATAAATACATTTAATTTTCAAAAATAAAATAATTAATTTCATTTCATATCCTTGTTCAATTATAAAAATAAGTATATGTACCCAAAACCATGCATGACATTTTATGATTATAGAGCTTGTTATCGATTCAAATCTCAAGGAATTTTTTTTAAAATATCTGTTAAAAATAAGATTACTATTACTTATTATAAATAATATTATTTGTATTATCAACCTTTTGTTTGAATAAATATAAATTATCAAAGTGATAAATTTGCAGGTCATTATAGACTTTCTCTCTTAAAAGAATTTCATCCCCGAAGTTAACCAAAAAAACCCAAAGGTTTGGCCCAAAATATTTATTTTTAAACTTACACCCGTACGATGTATATAGATCACCCGTACGCAATATCTGACTTGATCTTCTATTAAAATTCACAACTTTTCTTCCAAACTAGCATTGATCCTCCGATTCTCTAGTGCGGACTCTGACCAGGCTTTCTGGTCAGAACTTTAGTTCTCCTTGCATAGGTCTCAACTATGACAAATAAACTCAAGTATCCAACCACTAACCCTTAACAATGTTCGTCGTCAAGAATTGAGTGAAAATCCTTTTTCGAAAAAGTGTCAAACATGTCGAAGTTCTGCACTCGAATCATAGATTAAATCGTGCAATGAAATAATCCACATACTTCATATGAATTTAATAATCTAAAAAATTATGATAACATTTCATAAAACTTTAATTCTTTATTCAAATTTTTATAAAGATACTTCTTTATACATAACCATTATACATTTTGACTTCCAAATATTTCTACTTAAAAACACATTTATTTTCAAAAGATAAATATCTTTTTTTATTATCATAGGTTTTTAAACATTTCTTAATGGTTTTTGGAAAACTCATTTTCACAATAATTCATTACATTGATAAATAACCATAAACTTCCTTTAAGCAATATCAAATGTGAAAACTTTCTTTATTAGTTAAAACTTACTTTCCCAATTAGCACTCCTTTATTAGTTAAAACTTCTTATATATATATATATATATATATATTCTTCTTACTTATACTAGTTTTAATTTGTAATAGTATTCATGTACTTATTCAGCTACTTTAAGTATATTCATAATTTACTTAACAAGTTTTACTTACTTTAAAATATAACCACAGGGATTAAAAACAAAACATTGTCATAGTAAACTCCTTTTCTTTTATTAAATAAACATTTAACATTTAGTATCTTTTCATAAAAGACTCTAATACTTTTTATTATCTTTAAATTTTCATTATTAAAGATCTAAATATATCCATAATATTTCTTCCAGAGTGCCATTCAAGGGTTTGAAAACAAATGTTGCTAAAACATCGTTTACTACACATTATGCTTTTTAACTAATAATTCAGCTAAAGATTCACATTATACTTTTTAACTTTAGAAAATTATATTGGCCGAGTAACTCAAAAATGATACCAAAGAACTGGGTACTACCAATAATATTGCATATTTCCTTAACAAGAAGGGAAATACTTAAGAGAAGTGTTTACTATCTAAACACATCTTCTAACCCTTTTTAGTTACTTTTGAGCCACTTAGATTAATTAATGATAAGTTATTTTTTCGTTTTTCAAAATCCCATTTTAGAAATATTTTTATTATTATTTCTTTTCCAAAAATCATTTGAAATTCCTTTAAAAAATACTAGAATTTAAGTTCTCAAAAATTCCTTTATAAAGCATGTTTTAAAAATCCATTTTATAAAATCACTTATATAAAACATATTCATAAGACTTATTTATCTTAAATAAATTCCTTATCTTAAACCAACATTATTATTTATCGAATATCCTATAGTCAAATTGTGAAACTAAATTCACTAGGTGTCCATATTTAAACTTTTAAATTAAACAACCCGTCAATTAATGATAATAACTGAGTATTATCCTTCCTTAATCCAATAACTATATTACTTGAAAATTTTGCTTTATGTTCAAAATATAATCCTAGGTAAAAAAAATTCGTTTACAAATTTCTAAAATCATTTGTATATAATATTAAAAATATGCACTGATATATTATACTCTCAAACTCATTCTAAGGTGTTACTAACCATATGTCTAATGAGATACTCAACCTATGGTACTACTAACCCTATCTCTGGTGAGTCTTTACCCTACCAAAGCCAAGGTACTCGCTTAACCTTTAGCTTTGATACCAAATGTGAGGTATTCTCATGGGTAAGAAAGAAAATAAAGACTAAACAGAATCTCCTGTATATTATTTCAACATAAACTTTACAATGGAAATTTAAAATACATTTTTCAGAGTTTAAAAATGGTCAATTATAAATTTATGTCCTTACATATGGAAGTACTATAGCACTAGAGTGTGGTGGAAATAGATAATAATTTTCACAAAAATCTTCTAACTCCATGCTTTGAGCTTCATCCAGCTTCTTATAATTAAACCTGACTACTAGGCTGCCCGGGAAAATTAGGATGCCTAGAGTTTAAAGGAAAGGAAAATAAACTCTAGGTCAGTCATGGGACCAGTGTGAGAATTCAAAAATATGCATTTTGAAAACAAAAAGTCATCTCATAAGATCACACCGCACATAAATACGAAACGAGTTTTTACCTTATGATAACCAAATCTTTATTATGTAAAGTAAGGGATATTATTTTTAGTGACATTTCTTTGAAAACGTTTGCTTGTAAACTTATTAATCTTAGATGAAATTGCTACATTATTAAGTTTCAGCATACCACCTTGTAATAAAAGGCTTTCTACATCTAATATCGTACAAGCTCTAATTGGAGAATGCGTTTCCATACAAATGACCAGATAAAGGGACTACCTTACGCTAGTACATCTCTAGAGAAATGTATCGAGCCCCAAATGATGGTCCTCTACCAACAAAAGACCGAATTCTATGACTTTTTCTTACTCAATAATTTCGAGGACGAAAGTCTTTTAAGTAGGGGAGAATGTAACGACCCAAAATTTCTGTCATTCGATATTCATATATTTAATTGATTTCAAATATTCATAAATAAATTTTATAAGTTGAATAACTTATACTTGAAATATAGGATTTAATTAGATAATTAAATCATTAATTTAATATTCAAAATTGCCGAAATAATTATAAATTGGATTTAATGTGATTAAAAATAATTTATAAAATTGATATAAATTCTATTTGAATTAGAATGATGTTAGAGAACTTTTGAGATTGATTTAAATGCTAAATTGCAGAAATTGAAGATTTTAATATTTAATTGACGTGTAAAAGTAGCAATTTTTCAACCAGTCTCGGATTTCTACGAAACTAGTTATATTAGATCTGTAATATAGTATTACTATAGGATTTCAAATTTCGTGCCAATCGGATTTACGGTTTGTCCGTGGCAAGCTAAAACGCATAGAAATCTATTTAAGTGGATTTTTAATTTAAATAATTCGATTTGAAAACCTATCTTCCAAACGATTGAATTGGCTTCCTATGTATATTCCATTATGTTCGAAATAGTGGTAAAATATTATAAACGCCAGGCGACACGCTTCGGTTGGAGTTCAGAAATTTTTCGGGTGAATAGTATTTTGGAATTTTCTATAAAAGGACTTAAGATTTTCTATTTTACACTCAAAACCCTAGCTAGGGTTGTGGCCGCCACTTCTATTTTCAATGGCCAGAAATTCATTTATTTTTCGCTCCGATTTCTTCAAATCCATCAATCGATTCGAAAAGTGTTCAAATGCAAAGTTATAGAGGGTAACGAGTTCTATGATTTCAACTGTCACGATTGAGTTTTATTGAGTGGATCGATGTAAAATTGAATTTGAACGGCCAACATTCACACATGAATTTTGAGGTGGAGGCAACACTAGGGGGCTGTGCGCATGGGCCATGTGTGGAGGCGAGTATGGACTATCGCGTGATGGTCACCGATCAACGTCTGGTCGTGTTATGGAGGCTCGACAATCAAGAAATCGTGCATGTGGATGGTTTAATTTGCATTTGAATATACCTGAAGAAGAAAGCAAGTAATGGCCAGATCTCATCAAGCTAATCGTGTGGCCGAGATTCAAGTAAAATGAAAACAAATAAAAGTTGAATTTTTTTTATATATTCGTACAAACTTTAAAAATGTATAACTTTGTCGTACGAGGTTCGTTTTTGACGAAACAAGTTGCGTTGGGTCCGTATTGAAGAGAACTTCATTTTAAAGATGGACTGGAGTGGATTGGAGATAGTGTAAATTTTAGGTAAAATTAAATGCCTGTTTAATTTTATTGGGAATTAAACACTGCAACTACTATTAGAATCAATGTGAGTACAACTCACTCTTGGCTATAGGAGCATATGAGACTCTACGTTTCCATGTATGAGCGAATAACTTTTTGTACGCGCGTCTGCCTCGAAGCGGACATTGTACCTATATTTCTAATATGTATATTTTTGCAGGTGACAAGTTGGAGGGATCTAACTGGATTCCTCACCGCTGTTGATTTATTTACAAATATTGTGATATTTGTTGTTATCGTATGATATATAATGTTTTGGATGCCGTAATTGACGTATTTCGTGCTATTGCAGCATCGGGCCTATATTGGAATTTTAAAAATGTTAAAGTGATGATTTTCAAATTAAAAAGGATTTTCAAGTGATTTTGAAACTAAATAATTTATTAATTTTGAATTGTTAAAAGAATGAATTTATTTTAAATAAATAAATGTTATAATTTTTATGTTATAAAATTATATTTTTGGGAAATATAATAAGAACAAGATTTTTGAAATATGGAGTTAATGATTTGTTAAATAGTTTAAATTGAGATTTTTGGCTTATTATAAATGGTTTATATATAAGATTTATAAAATTGATATTTTATAAATCAAAATATCAGGATTATAAAGGAGTTTTGTGTAACAACCCGAAATTTTCTCACCCGAAAATTCCAGATAGTTATGAAAAAGAAGAAAAAGATAGAAGAAGAAGAAGAACAGAACACCAAACATCTCTCATTCGCAGCGGATAAAATATAATAATAAATAATGACAGTTTACAAAGAATACTATATCTGTCAATTACATTTAATATACATCAGAGTTTCACATATATACACAGAACTGAATATTTACAATTATCATGACTGAGATTAACAATAATATAAATGCAGCGGAATACTCTATACGATATCGCCATCCAGCTCGCCTCCTGAGCTCCAGAACATACCTACCTGAAAATCTGTAATACTCGGTCTGACCCGAGCATTACATCAAGGTAACACCCGGGTCAGGCTGGAAACCAGCGTGAGTAAACCCAACTAACATAGAATACCAAAGAAATCAACTTTTATAAAACCCGGGGTAACCAAAACCAAATTCACAAGTTTACAATATGTTTAGACATAACTAATTTCACACATCCATTTCCTAAGTATCAAGCTTAAATTTAAATAGTCCAATTCCTTTAAATTACTTCACTCTAGCATATAGATTTCACATATCAATCCATAAAAATATTCGAAGTGGTTTTCGGGTATTTCCAAATACCCGATCCCGGTCTCTTCGAGTCTCGCATCATCTCATTCCAATGTATCCATACGAAATGTACAACATTTCATATTAGAGGTATCAACTCATTCAAGCATCCAATACCATTTAGTCATCGACAAGCCATGCTTAATCACATATGAATTTATTCAATTGGTTCTAATTGAATTTCTTACCACATTCTCTTAGATTCCTTTCTTCAATATTAATTAATTTCAATTCAATTAATTCGTCATCCTTCATTTTTCATCTTAATTAATCACCCTGGATTAATTACTTCATTCGCATTTAAGTAATTATCTTTATTTAATTTCATGATATTAATTATTCTTCACCAGATCAATGAGTAATTTTTAATTACTTCTCAAATTAATGAATTATAATCAATTACACTAATTCTTAATTACTCATATTAATTAATTTCTTAGGCGTCACTTATGATTAATTCATCTTAATTATTCAATCTTTAATTACATCGTTGATTACAAAAATTCATGAGTCCCGATTATGTTTTGATTTGTTCTAATCTAAATTCATTACTTTGATTCGACCCCAGTATTAATCATTCTCGATTAATCTCAATTTGTAGTTAATTATTCTCTTATTTACTTCATAAATAAATTAATTACTTCTTAATTAATTTTCTTAATTAATCTCTTGATTAATTTCACAAAGAAATTATATCTTATTAATTACATTAAGTGTCTGCCCTTCAAACCATCCATTGATTAACCTTAATTACTAAATTAATTAACCCAAATCTTAAATTTATTTAATTAATTAATTATCCACTTTATTTACCCTTCTAAATTGTTGAATCACAAGCCATTAAACCCTTATTAATAACGAAAACATTTCTTGTTTATACTTAAGTTTAAAACCATTCGAAACCCCGATACTTCGAGTTAATCAACAATTTACTCGAGAACCAACCCCAAAACCAAAGTAAACAGATCATTAATTCACAATGCACATCAATCCAATTCAATCATTCAACCAATTATTAAATTTAACTATGTAAATTTAAATAATACCAGACGAGTGAGATTTACTCACCTTTGTTTTGTTGTTTGCAAATCCGATCCAATCTTGGCTTGGCTTCATCGTTTCGACCTTGTATACACATTTTATAATTTATTAATAATTTGAACTTATTGAACAATTTCTTCTCTTTGATAATTTACTTAGCTAATTATTTATTTAAATTACCTTTCTTTTTATAAAATATCCTTTGGTTTCATCAAAATGTTCACCTTATAAAAACATTTACAATTTATTATTATTTGAACTAATCAATTACCACTAAATAAATTAATTAATCAATAATGAAATTTAAATTACTTCCCTTTTAATAAAAATATTTTAGCTACCACAGAATTTGAGTCGGTTTATTAAACAGATCTATCTCCATAAAACAAATATTTAAAGCTATGCTAGTAAGTGAAAATCTGCATAAATATTCAGACTCCTTATACACCTTTAAATAAAATTAAAAACAACATAATAATTCAAACTGTTTAACTATTAAGATTTGATTTACTGTAAATAATTTCTGTATATATATAAATCAACTGTTTTCAAAACTTACTATCATACATAATCTATTTATTTATTTAATCTAAAACTGTATGTGTAAACATACTTTATCTAAAATAAATAAGGTAAAAACGAAGTCAGATATACCTTGATGCCTCCCTCCAATCAGTACGAAACCCTAGTCTGCCTCCAGGTTCGAGCCGCCGCTCTTCTTGCTTTGCGAACCAACGTGGCCCATCCACGTCACGCAAAGCTCAACGCGATTTTGAAATCGCGGTCAACGTCCCTCTATCTCCATCAAATTGTCGAACCCTAGAACATCTTCTCGTTCGAACTGAAGAAACCCTCGCGCGCGCGCCCCCCTCCAGAAGATTCGTGACTTCCAAATCACCCTTCTCTTTTTTTTTCTCGATTTGAATTCGGCTTGTATATGAAGGCCACGGTTTTTTTTTAAGTTCGATTTCGCTGCTTTTTGAATAGAAAGAGGGGGACGAGAATAAGGTATTGATGGAGTGAGGCTTCTCGAGCACGCTTGGAAGTGAAAAAAATCTCTGACTACATGTACTTCAATTATATTATTTTATAAAACTATTAAACCATCTCATTGATTCCATTAAAAATTTCAAACTCCACTTAGGGAATGCCGCTCCTATGCAATGTCGTTAGGTGATTACAAGGTTTTACCCGCATTCCGAACACAATGGAACGTGTTTCGTAAACTAATTCAATCATATGCGTGAGTTACAGTAGAAAACGATCAGTTTGAAATTAAATCGATTAAAATAATTCTAAGCGTTTTGAGTTGCCAGGGTCAAACGCCAACCCTGATTGCTACGAAAATTGAAATCCAATAATAACTAACTACTACGGATCCAATGGAACTGGTTTCGTCGAATTCCGAGACTGTGCCTCGGAAGGCTATTTTTAAATATTAATTTAAACGATATATTATTAAAATTGAACGAATCGCCATTAATTTAAATTTTAACCATTCAATTATCTTCAGAATCATCCTTATAAATTTTATAAGCCTTCAAATTATTTTAAACAGGCTTCGAAATTCCAGATTCAACAATTTACCCAATTTCAATTATTAAATTCATTTCTTAAACCATATAATTCAATGATTTAATTATCAAGTAAATATCGATATCTTAAATTCAAGTTAAAATTAACTTTAAATATTTAATAACAATTAATTATTCTAATTTAATTCTTTAAAACTTTTGGGTCGTCACATTCCTCCTTCCTTAAAAGAATTTCGTCCCCGAAATTACTAGTTAGGAAGAATGGGACCTTACCCCTTTACTTTTCCCAAAACTCTCAATTCAACATCCTACCAACTATCTTTTATTAAAGACCCACTATCACCTAAATCAACTTCCCAAAACCCTTTATAGTATCAAACAACCCCCTTTGCTAAATCGTCTAAATTTCAATTTAAAAGCAACTTCGGAATTATCAAATTTTCTCAAAAAATTTCTAACTCCCTAATTTCCGAAAATTTTTGCCAGCGTTTCCTTTGCGCGGCTAGCTCGGTACTACTACAAAAGGCCTCTATGGGCTCCCAAATACCATAAAGAAAACAAAAGCCAAGTGGCTACATCAAAAACCCAATCCAATTTCATACAGAAATTTAAATATGTACCTCTTTGTCGGGCAATTCCCATTTATCTTTTTGGAATCAAATCCAATTTCCTTTTCCTTATAATCCCTGCATCTCTTATTTAACAATAATATCATATCATAGCCCTTTCAAATCTTTACATACTTATCCTTATAGAAGTTTTCATATCCTTTCCTATTCAAACTAGTTTTCCCCACTTTATACGAATTCAATTTACTTTAAATCTTGAATGTTAAATTTTATCTTTCAAGTATACCTGATTCATATTAGTTTCATATACTAATTTACTTTAGTTCCAAATTTGAAATTGTTTTGTCGTTAACAAGATTTTTCCCAAAAATTTCCAAAAATTTTCTATCTCCCAAAATTTTTAGAAAATTTTGGCAGAGTCTCCTTTGTACGGAGGAGCTTTTACAATTTGACAAGAGATATAAATATATATACATCGACCCACCCAGTCGGAAAAAGCAAAAACAGTTCATATTTCCTATTTTTATTGCGTAGGCGTACCTTATTTAGCATTTGAAGCAAGCAGCTTAATTATTTTAGCAATTAGTATACCCCAAATCCAGCCAAATGGCTTGCCTGTACCTGTACTTACTCAATTTAAATATGTAAGTGCAATATATAGAAAATTTATTAGCATATCACTTACTTTCAATAGCTAAACACATGTATTACATACACGACAAGTACCAAACATTTCCCATAAGCGATTCATATAATTTTAAAGCTAATCCAATTGTTTTCAACCAATTCATAAGCCATTTCATTAGATTTTAATGGTTTTCAACTTGTTTTCTTATATTCAATTTATTTCTAATCCAAACAAGCTCATATTCATTTCAAATGATTCAAAAATCAATTCCATTAAATCTCTATCAACTCATAGTATTTTAATTACTTTGGTTTACGCCAAACAACAATTATTGTTATGCAATCTCGACAATATTCAGTTAATAAAGTATCTATTTTAGTTTATAACTATTTCAAATTAATTTCAACTCATTCTGAATTTAATTTTATTTCATTTCTAATTTATTAATCAACCATTCAATGTATTTTATCTCATTCCCACATTGGATTCATTCAAAATCATTTATTAAGCTTGGCACATTCAAACTTATAAATTATTTACCATTTTTAAATTAATTTAATCTAAACTTTTATTTAATGGGCTCCCACTCTTATCCGAAGCCAAGCTTCCATAAATTTTAAACTTAAGTTAATTTACTTAATTTATTCCAACATCAAACTTAAGTTCACTTCCATTGACCCTCATTTAATCAACTTCCATTAAATTCAGTTAGCCCGTCAATTTTAAATTTTAATTTTAAATTCACCTTCTCAATTTATTAAAATAATATCCAAGCACAAACTTAATTCATTTATACTACAAATTAATATGCCACCGAATTTAAGTTCAGTCTGATAATCCAATTCAATCACAACTTTGATTTTGTTTTAATTCTATCAGACTTCATCCATTTATTATTTAACTCCATTAAAAAAAATTAATTTATTTGCTTAATTCGTTATCGAATTTATGTTACTAACATAAGGCCATTCTCAATTTATTTCTATTCATTTGGGTTCTGTTTTGCAACCCAAACCATTTCTATTATAATCACTTCTCTTATATCCAATTTACTTGCAAATTTAATTAAATATTATTCAAATCACTCTTGAATTTTATTTGTAAGTCAACCAGCACATTTTCAATCCAACTCCATTTTATTTGCATTTTATAGCATTTTCCTTATTCAATTCATTATCAAATCCAAGTCGAATTCACTACCAAGTTCCCTTATTAATTTACAACCATTGTTTACCCAATTTAAATTTTATTAACATACTCAATCAAACAATTATTTAACCAATTAGCTTATTTCCAATTTCTAAATCAATTACAAAAATCACTTCATTAATTAAATTATATATATATATATATTTTCTTCTTCTTTTTTTCTTTTCTGAGTTCAAATTTTGTCTTCCATATTTCTAGTTTGGATTTATTTCATCTTTCACAATTCCAACACCATTATTTAAAATTTTTATAAAAAACGCCTTTAAATTTAGATAATACTATTTAAAATAGCTTTTAATAAAAATACTTTTATAACTCGATGCCTCAACCAGTTCATCCTTGTTCTCACAGAAATTTAGTCATACGTTGATTAGGCGTAGGACTGAAAATCTATAAGTACTTGGTAAACCCGTTTCAACACCTAGTGAAAATATTTGAAAAAAAATAATTGTATTGAACATATAGAAAACAGTTTTGTTCAAAATAGAAGAAATATCTTTGGTGACAATGTTCTGAAAATCATCACCCCCATCCATGGTCGCAGTTAACCCGATGATTACGTTGCCGTCCCGACAAAATCCACAGATAACTGTAGGCCTCCGCGCCCCACGATTACACCATGGAACCCACGATAGATCGCAGCTACAACTGGGGTTACGTAGCTATCACAGCAAAAACCCATATAACTGTAGGCATCAGCGCCATCGAATTTCGCTGCCAAAAATGAAACTTCTCCACTCCACTTGACCATAGATCGCAGTCTACCGATGTTGCGTTGCCTTCCCGGCAAAATCAAGTGTAGACCGTTGACACTCATCCTCCACACGATTTTCGCTATGGTCCCCACAGTAGATCGCAGCGACATCGAGTTACATTGTCGTCACAACATAACCCAAATGCCTCTGTAGGCGTCAACGCCATCGACTTACGCTACCCAATAATCCTCAGGAACTAGTTTTTTCCGGACTCCTCACAGGATCAACTTTAGAACCCCCCCGGGCTCAAGGCAACACCACTCGGTGGCACTCCTGAGAAGTTCATTTCAAGGGAGCGCCTTTTTCCCCAGAGCAATCATCAAAATGCTTTATACTATACATATAGTATCTTCAAATCATACACCTAGTATGATATCATACAAAGCTCTTTTGCACAAAATCGATTATCCCGAAATCGATAATGCTCAAACTAGGCTTACCAAATTCTCATATTGATTTTACCCAAAAATCAAAAGTCTTTCCAGATCCAAAGGTTCTCAAAACCTTTTTCAAAATCCTCATAAAATCCTTTATATATATATACAGATATATATAATTTTTAAAACTTTGGATCATTTCAAACTTGTATAAAACCCCTTTTATACTTCAAACATCTTCAAAATCATTTTTCTTCTAGCAATAAATTCAACAAGGTGAGATTTATCTCATATAACAAAGATATACAGCTTTGTTTATTCAAAACCAAATATTCAAATTTTACTTCTCTTTCCAATATCAATTTCCTTTCTATTCACACTTCCTTAAATTTCCATTCACTTATTTACAATTGCCTTAATCCCCATTTGGATTATTACTTCAATTTTTATCTCAGTTGGGTATTTAAATTAATAACAGTTGGAACTCCGACCAGTTTATATTTAGAAAATAGCTTGAAAATTTTAAAAATAGATAAGTAGTTGAAATATAATTATTAGTTTGCAAAATAGCTGTAAACTAGTTAACTAATAGTAAGTTAGTGGGAAAATAGTTAAATAATTTCAGGAATTTTAGATAATTGTAAAATAGTTGTAAAATAGTAATTAATTTGTAACATAGTTAAAATATAGTAGTAAGTTTAGAAAACAGCTGGAAAATGGTTTAATAGCTCCCAAAATAATTGTAAAACATGTATAAAATAATTTGGCTTCAAGAAAGAAAGGTTGTATATATTTAATAGCTTAGAAAAATAAGTTTTTATCGAAACAATTTATATTGAAAATAGTCAAGAGCCAACTGTTCACTTCCCCAACAATCCAATTGAAATCTCCTTTTAAATTGACCCAATTCCAATCCAAATAACTCCAAATTCCATTGGACTTGATTAATTTCCAATTCAAGTTGAATCAATCTTGATTCCTTCCCAAATTTAAATCAAATTCTAATTGATTTTAATCCTGTTAAATTTTAATTATAATTTCATATTATTCCAATCAATTTGAATTATTATCAATTTAATTTCAGAATCCAAATCACTCCAATTTAATCCAAATTTTCCATTTAAAATTTAAACTTACCCATCTTCAATCACGAATCCAATTAATTCAAATCAGATTCAATTTGAACTAATTCAATTCCAATCCCAGGTTTAAACCATCTCGAATTATATAAATTCGAGTTAAATTCTCAAAGGCTGATTTAACTCTTTAAACCAATTTTCTGAGTCCAATTCTCGAAATCCCATTTTAAATTATCTTTACTTATGTATTTCAAGGTGCAAATGAGAGTTCAATACAATTTTATTTTAAAATTTTAATTTATTATAAATTT
The DNA here is from genome assembly GCA_030765085.1 of Allium cepa. Taxonomy (NCBI): domain Eukaryota; kingdom Viridiplantae; phylum Streptophyta; class Magnoliopsida; order Asparagales; family Amaryllidaceae; genus Allium; species Allium cepa. The sequence continues at coordinate 220,850,401 of CM060946.1, forward strand.
TATCTTCCCGTTTGAAGTCAGTTCTTAAAGAAGTTTATTTTACAATTCAATTATTCAAATTTATTTTAAAACGTCCATCCATTTTCAATCTTTAAATATCAAAGCCGTTTTGAGATCACATAAATTCCCCATTCAAATCAACAATTTAACTTTCCAAGTTAAATTCCAATTCTAAACTTCAGTTTGGTTGTATTATATTACATCTAAATTTTAATTTCAATAATTAACAAACAATCACCTTAATATTTATTAGAGGGAAATATTGCTTTATATATCCAAATATATTTTATATAAAATCATTTAAAATCTTTATATAAGAAAATAACAACTACGCGCTCATATATACACACTCAACCCATTCTAGAGTACTACAGACTCTCTAAAGTGAGTGATCCCCACCAGAGCCAAAGTTCTCGCTTAACCTTTCAGCTCTGATACCAAATGTAACAACCCAAAATTTTCTAACCCGAAAATTCCAGATAGTTATGAAAAAGAAGAAAAAGATAGAAGAAGAAGAAGAATAACAGAACACCAAACATCTCTCATTCGCAGCGGATAAAATATAATAATAAATAATGACAGTTTACAAAGAATACTATATCTGTCGATTACATTTAATATACATCAGAGTTTCACATATATACATAGAACTGAATATTTACAATTATCATGACTGAGATTAACAATAATATAAATGCAGCGGAATACTCTATACGATATCGCCATCCAGCTCGCCTCCTGAGCTCCAGAACGTACCTACCTGAAAATCTGTAATACACGGTCTGACCCGAGCATTACATCAAGGTAACACCCGGGTCAGGCTGAAAACCAGCGTGAGTAAACCCAACTAACATAGAATACCAAAGAAATCAACTTTTATAAAACCCGGGGTAACCCAAACCAAATTCACAAGTTTACAATATGTTTAGACATAACTAATTTCACACATCCATTTCCTAAGTATCAAGCTTAAATTTAAATAGTCCAATTCCTTTAAATTACTTCACTCCAGCATATAGATTTCACATATCAATCCATAAAAATATTCGAAGTGGTTTTCGGGTATTTCCAAATACCCGATCCCGGTCTCTTCGAGTCTCACATCATCTCATTCCAACGTATCCATACGAAATGTACAACATTTCATATTAGAGGTATCAACTCCTTCAAGCATCCAATACCATTTAGTCATCGACAAGCCATGCTTAATCACATATGAATTTATTCAATTGATTCTAATTGAATTTCTTACCACATTCTCTTAGATTCCTTTCTTCAATATTAATTAATTTCAATTCAATTAATTCGTCATCCCTTCATTTTTCATCTTAATTAATCACCCTGGATTAATTACTTCATTCGCATTTAAGTAATTATCTTTATTTAATTTCATGATATTAATTATTCTTGACCAGATCAATGAGTAATTTTTAATTACTTCTCAAATTAATGAATTATAATCAATTACACTAATTCTTAATTACTCATATTAATTAATTTCTTAGGCGTCACTTATGATTAATTCATCTTAATTATTCAATCTTTAATTACATCGTTGATTACACAAATTAATGAGTCCCGATTATGTTTTGATTTGTTCTAATCTAAATTCATTACTTTGATTCGACCCCAGTATTAATCATTCTCGATTAATCTCAATCTGTAGTTAATTATTCTCTTATTTACTTCATTAATAAATTAATTACTTCTTAATTAATTTTCTTAATTAATCTCTTGATTAATTTCACAAAGAAATTATATCTTATTAATTACATTAAGTGTCTGCCCTTCAAACCATCCATTGATTAACCTTGATTACTAAATTAATTAACCCAAATCTTAAATTTATTTAATTAATTAATTAATTATCCACTTTATTTACCCTTCTAAATTGTTGAATCACAAACCATTAAACCCTTATTAATAATGAAAACATTTCTTGTTTATACTTAAGTTTAAAACCATTTGAAACCCCGATACTTCGAGTTAATCAATAATTTACTCGAGAACCAACCCCAAAACCAAAGTAAACAGATCATTAATTCACAATGCACATCAATCCAATTCAATCATTCAACCAATTATTAAATTTAACTATTTAAATTTAAATAATACCAGACGAGTGAGATTTACTCACCTTTGTTTTGTTGTTTGCAAATCCGATCCAATCTTGGCTTGGCTTCATCATTTCGACCTTGTGTACACATTTTATAATTTATTAATAATTTGAACTTATTGAACAATTTCTTCTCTTTGATAATTTACTTAGCTGATTATTTATTTAAATTACCTTTCTTTTTATAAAATATCCTTTGGTTTCATCAAAATGTTCACCTTATAAAAACATTTACAATTTATTATTATTTGAACTAATCAATTACCACTAATAAATTAATTAACCAATAATGAAATTTAAACTACTTCCCTTTTAATAAAAATATTTTAGCTACCACAGAATTTGAGTCGGTTTATTAAACAGATCTATCTCCATAAAACAAATATTTAAAGCTATGCTAGTAAGTGAAAATCTGCATAAATATTCAGACTCCTTATACACCTTTAAATAAAATTTAAAACAACTTAATAATTCAAACTGTTTAACTATTAAGATTTGATTTACTGTAAATAATTTCTGTATATATATAAATCAACTGTTTTCAAAACTTACTATCATACATTATCTATTTATTTATTTAATCTAAAACTGTATGTGTAAACATACTTTATCTAAAATAAATAAGGTAAAAACGAAGTCAGATATACCTTGATGCCTCCCTCCAATCAGTACGAAACCCTAGTCCGCCTCCAGGTTCGAGCCGTCGCTCTTCTTGCTTTGCGAACCAACGTGGCCCATCCACGTCACGCGAAGCTCAACGCGATTTTGAAATCGCGGTCAACGTCCCTCTATCTCCATCAAATTGTCGAACCCTAGAACATCTTCTCGTTCGAACTGAAGAAACCCCCGCGCGCGCGCCCCCCTTCAGAAGATTCGTGACTTCCAAATCACCCTTTTTTTCTCGATTTGAATTCGGCTTGTATATGAAGGCCACGGCCATTTATTTTTTAAGTTCGATTTCGCTGCTATTTGAATAGAAAGAGGGGGACGAGAATAAGGTATTGATGGAGTGAGGCTTCTCGAGCACGCTTGGAAGTGAAAAAAATCTCTGACTACATGTACTTCAATTATATTATTTTATAAAACTATCAAACTGTCTCATTGATTCCATTAAAAATTTCAAACTCCACTTAGGGAATGCCGCTCCTATGCAATGTCGTTAGGTGATTACAAGGTTTTACCCGCATTCCGAACACAATGGAACGTGTTTCGTAAACTAATTCAATCATATGCGTGAGTTACAGTAGAAAACGATCAGTTTTAAATTAAATCGATTAAAATAATTCTAAGCGTTTTGAGTTGCCAGGGTCAAACGACAACCCTGATTGCTACGAAAATTGAAATCCGTTAATAACTAACTACTACGGATCCAATGGAACTGGTTTCGTCGAATTCCGAGACTGTGCCTCGGAAGGCTATTTTTAAATATTAATTTAAACGATATATGAATCACCATTAATTTAAATTTTAACCATTCAATTATCTTCAGAATCATCCTTATAAATTTTATAAGCCTTCAAATTATTTTAAACAGGCTTCGAAATTCCAGATTCAACAATTTACCCAATTTCAATTATTAAATTCGTTTCTTAAACCATGTAATTCAATGATTTAATTATCAAGTAAATATCGATATCTTAAATTCAAGTTAAAATTAACTTTAAATATTTAAAAACAATTAATTATTCCAATTTAATTCTTTAAAATTTCCGGGTCGTCACATTTTGTAAATGATAAAATGGATTTATATATGGATTTTGTAAGCAAATAAGATTTATAAAATTGTGAAGTTATAAACGAATGATTTTGTAAATAAATAAATTATAAGTAATTAAATTGTAATTTGAGTTTTGGCATATAAATGAGATAAATAGAAGTTTTTATAAAATAAAAATATGAATTTATAAACATTGTTTATAAATCTGAAATCAATTAAATTTGGTAAGTTAAATGTGTAAGTTTTATTAAATGCATTATATCCATGATTTTGGACAGTGCATAATCCTTTAATAAAAGTGCAATAGTAATAAATTTGATTATCCACGATTTTAGACAGTGGATTATCCTTTGATAAAATGTGTAGAAATATTGATTTGGTAAACGAATTATATTCATGGTTTGGGACAGTGAATAATCTTTTAAATTAAAAGACAGGTTTTGGAAAGTGATCCTTTAAATAGAGCAAAATGGTTTAAATATGTTTTAAAATATGTTAAGTATCGAATACGTAGATTTCAACATCCATTGTTGAAATAAATGTTTTCGAGATGTAAGGAAATGATGGACTATAACACTGTTGTTATAGTAAATGATTTTCAAAAGAAAATGTTTTGTATAGTATATGGGATTTATATATCTACCTAATTTTCGAATCCCTATAATAGTGATTTTGGGTTGTCGTAATGATGTTTTACGCATCATTCATTTTGACCCAAATAAAAGGTGTTTAAGAGAAAGTTTTCCTTAAAGAATAAAATATATACTTAATCATGATTTATGTATACGGGATATTTTCTAAATATTGAAAATAAATTGATTTGTGAATTACTTATTATTAAATAAGTACTTAGAAATGTTTTTCAATATTGAATTGTTGGGATTTTTTGAGACTATATCTTTTTAAAGATAATCTAAGCGAATATTTGGCAAGTGATGTAATTAATAAAAATTAATTAAAAGGGCCTAGTGATTGTTATGGTGCTGAATATTTGTTTGTTTGTTTTGATAGTCAAATAACCGACTATCAAATTTGGCTAAATTTTAGTTCCTCGACTTGATGTGGGAACTATTTAGTCGTACACTTAGTACGTAGCCTTCTATGTAGCCTTGATTATCGTTTGTGTTGAGGATGTTGATTCGTATAGTGCAGAGTATTACTCCAATCTTCCCTCTTGGCCCGAAGGATAGCAAGTTGAAGGTTGGAGACATGATAAGTCTATGAGACTTAGTTTCTGTGTGAGGTTGAGAAATGCTTTTGCGTTGTTGGTGCGAAGAGACCGGGATCAGATTTATCTGAAAACCACTTCGGACAAACGTATATGCAACGATTGTGCGGGTTGCTTGTGATGATATCGATATTCAGGATTTTCATAGTGGGGGACTACTTGTTGATCGTTTGGGTTAAAATCCCAATATACATATAGTACCAGTTGTCTCTTCATTATGAAATATCCAATGCAAGGATTATTCGCTACTAATCCTAGGGATTTCTCGACAGGATATGGTAGGAAAGTATATTCGGTTTGTCATGTTCCTGGACAACTTGTATGGATGTGTGTCTGGCATTGCATTTCTAAAGATTACGTATATCAATTTTGCTTGATTATGTTCAGCCTGATAGGGGGTTCTCGCTTCTTGCTAGGTAGCGAACGGATGACTCTTACCCTTACATATCCCTAGTGTGAAAGGGCAATTTGTAGTCGAGAGGCTAGCCGTAAAAGCAAAATATGAGGTATTAGTGTGAGCTACAGTGGAGTTAACCACTATCTGAGACCGTCACATTTGGTATCAGAGCTTAGATTTTGTATATTCCTAAGTTTTGATGTGTGCTCAGTATAGATAGGGACAGTAGCACCCTAGATTGAGTTGAGTATATTATATATATGAGCGTGTATTTGTTAGTGATATAAAATGTTTTATATTCTGTTCACTTATCCGTTGAGTTGTTTGTAAATTCTGGTCGGTATGTAGGACGCCATGTTATCGATAGGGATTTCCAAACACTTAAACGAGGCAAATCGACATAGTATCATTTTAAATTGGGTAAATGAAATAATTTTACCTCGATTATATTTTATATATAAAGGGAATGATTTTTCAGAATTGTTAAAGTGTAAATAAATTTATTGTTTGGTTGTTTGAAAATGTAAATATATATAAGACAATAAAAGTTGTTTGACTAATCTAAATAAAAACAACAGTTGTCAAAGAATAAATCGTATAAGCAAAATAATTATAAAGTACGGAATTATAATTAATATGATATACAATTGTGAAATAATCTTATATATAAGAAATGACACAATACGAATATAGTTGTAAAAAAAATGGATTTAAAATAAGAATTTGAAAATTTGAATCCCGTTTATTTTGGAAAAAAAAATTCAAAGTTAAAGAGATTATATTATTACAAATCTAAGTAAGATAAATAAATTCGGAATGAATCTTATGTAAGTAAAGTGAAATAGCAAAAATATATAAGTACAAGATTTATAAATGTGATTTATAAATAAAAAGGAAATTTTTGAAAGAATATAAAAGCACCGAATTCACTACTGTTGCTGGAAAATAATAAGGGTGATGACTGCAACATCATTACTATCATTTTCGAGTTTTTATGTGATGGATTTGCTACCAATATGAAATTGAAGTTGAAGTTTTGTTATGATATACATATTTGAATTTAAAATCTAAGATGAAATTGATAAGTATAAGTAAGATGAATTTGGACTTATAATATGAAATAAAAATGTAACTTTGGTAAAGATAAATAAATTTGAGTTAACATAGTAAAATATATGATTTGAAATTTAACTAATGGAAGTTAAATAAATTGAATTAGTTTTGAACCAGATTAGATAAGTTATTGGAATGGGAAATTAAACTTAGAGATAAGTGATTATATAATATGAATTTGAAAGTTTAAATAATAATAAGTTGTATAACTTATAAAATGGGTAAATGTAAGTAAAACCAATTGTCAAAATGGTTAAACAGTTCTGTTAAGTAAACAAAATCTATATTTTGAATAAGTGACATGAATTTGACTTAAGTAAAAGTTAAATAAAATAGAATTGTAATTAAATTAGTAGTGAACTTAAGTTATAAAAGTAAAAATAAATGTAAATGAAGTTGAAATGAAACATAACTTAAGTGATGTTGAATGAAGTTGATTGTGGTATCGAAGTAAATTAATAAAGTGAAGTGATGAATATGAACTTGAGTTAAAATGAAATTCAACTTTAATTTAAAGTGAATTAGTGAATAAACATGGATTAGTAAATGTTGTTATTAGAATTTAATAAACTTAAGTTTTGAATTGATGATAAACATTAGAAATGTTGTATAGAAATGTGAATATAGTGAATACTAGAATTCAATCTAAATTAAATAATTGAATGTTTGAATGAAAGTCAATTAGATATTAAACCAATTGAAAGTAAAAGTGTTGAACCAAATTGAATGTAAGCGAAATAAATTAATTTGGTTATATTTAATATGCGTTGGTTGTTAATTGATTGTACAGAAATTCATATGAAGTTAAGTTAATCAAATTGAAAGTTAAATAATTGAATTTGAATTGGAAGTAAGTAAATCTAAATAGAATATAATTTCATTTAATTTGGAATGAACTAACTTGAATGTAAATTAGTGAATGTAAACTAATTGAATTCGAATAAATGAATGTTTGTAAAATCAAATGTTAATAAATCAAATGTGATTAAATTGAAAAAACCAATTCAATGAATATTAATAATAAATGAATAAATATTGATTTGGTTAAGAATTTGTTAGATAAAGATTGGTTTGTTGGATTATAATTGTTTGATGGTTGAATTTCTTCCTTGTGTTGCATTGGCTATATTGGAATATATAGTTGTAGTATTGGTATATGTTGTATATTGATATTACTTTCTATATACATGTTTCTCATGGTTTGTTGAGTGTTTAGTAGGTGCGGATGACACTTGCTTCGCATTTAGAGCTTGCTTTCGCGCTATATTAGCTGTATACGCTCGCTAATAATATGTAAGGTACATATCTCGGAGTACATATCGTACTTTACACTTTTTCCCTACAGGATGCCTCATTCTCGAAGATAAGATGTATATTTGTGATATATATGTTGCGATCCTACTATGATCGAACCATGCAAGGGAGACGTTTGCGATTTTTTTTTGGAAATTTAAAGCGTTGGAATTTTTTTGAGAATTTCGGAGAAATTTTGATATTTAGGTAAAAGTTAAACAATATTAGATGGTTTTGAAAAGATAACTATGAGTGGATTTGAAAACTTAGAAAAGTTTTTATAAGAAGTTTAACGAATGGATTTTTGAAAAGTTAAAAGGTTTAAATGGATTTGAAATCTAGTTTAAACAAATTATTTTTGAAAAGATAATGGATTCTGTGACTTTTCTTACTCGGTAATTTCAAGGACGAAATTCTTTTAAGTAGGGGAGAGTGTAATGACCTAGAATTTCTGTCATTCGATATTCGTATATTTAATTGATTTTAAATATTCACAAGTAAAATTTATAGGCTGCATAACTTATATTTGAAATATGGGATTTAATTGGATAATTAAATCGTTAATTTAATATTCAAAATTGCTGAAATAATTAGAAATTGGATATAATGTGAATATAAAGTTGATATAAATTTTATTTGAATTAGAATGATGTTAGAGAACTTTTGAAATTGATTTAAAAGTTAAATTGCAGAAATTGAATATTTTAATATTTATTTGACGTGTAAAAATAGCCAATTTTCAAACGGTCTCGGATTTCAACGAAACTAATTCATTGGATCTGTAATGTAATATTATTATATAATTTCAAATTTCATGTCAATCGGATTTACGTTTGTCTGTGGCAAGCTAAAACGCGTAGAAATCTGTTTAAGTGAATTTTTAATTTAAATAATTCGATTCGAAAACCTATCTTCCCAATACAATCGAATTGGCTTCCGTTGTATATATTCCATTGTGTTTGGAATAGGGGTAAAACTTTATAAATGCTAGGCGGCACGCTTCGTTTGGAGTTCTGAAATTTTTCGGGTGAATAGTCTTTTGGAATTTTCTATAAAAGAACCTAAGATTTTCTATTTTACACTCAAAACCCTGGCTAGGGTTGTAGCCGCAACTTCTTATTTTCGGTGTCCAGAAATTCATTGCTTTTTCCTTTTAATTTCTTCAAACCCGTTAATCGATTCGAAAAGTGTTCAACTGCAAAGCTGTAGAGGGTAACGAGTTCTATGATTTTAATGGTCACGATCGAGTTTTATTGAGTGGATCGACGTAAAATTGGGTTTGAACGGCCAATGTTCACACATGAATTTCGAGGTGGTGGCAGCGCTAAGGGGATGCGTGCGTGGGCCATGGGTGGAGGCGAGTGTGTACTATCGCGTGATGGTCAACGATCAACGTCCGGTCGTGTTATGGAGGCTCGGCAATCAAGAAATCGCATGTGTGGATGGGTTAATTTGCGTTCGAATATGACTGGAGAAGAAAGCAAGTAATAGCTATATCTCATCAAGCTAATCGTGCAGCCAAGATTTAAGTAAAATGAAAATAAATAAAAGTTTTAAATTATATATATATATATATATATATATATATATATATATATATATATATTAATTCTTACAAACTTTAAAAATGTATAACTTTGTCATACGAGGTCCGTTTTTTACGAAATAAGCTGCCTTAGGTCCATATTGACGAGCACTACATTTTGAGCTGGTTTGAAGTTGATTGGAGCTAGTGTAAATTTTGGGTAAAATTTAATGCCTGTTTAATTTTATTCGAAATTAAACACTGCAACTGCTATTGAAATCAACGTGAGTACAACTCACTCTTTCTGACTCACTGGTATTTTTATATAAGTGAGAATAAATTTATTATATGATGATTGATGATTTTTTGGATGATATATGATATATTATCTATATACTGATTGGTATTTGGATATATTCTTGCCTATTGGAGCAGGCTAGACCCTATACGGTCCCGTGTATGAGCGGATGACCCTTTGTACGCATGTCTGCCTCGAAGTGAACATTGTATATGTATTTCTAATATGTATATCTGTTGCAGGTGACAGGTTGGAGGAATCCAACTGGATTCCTCATCAATGTTGATTTATTTACAGATATTGTGATATATGCTGTTATCATATGATATATGATGTTTTGGATGATGTGATTAATGTATTTAGCACTGTTGCAGCATTGGGCCTATTTTGGAATTTTAAAAATGTTAAATTGATGATTTTCAAATTAAAAACGATTTTCAAGTGATTTTGAAAATAGATATTTTATTAATTTTGAATTGTTAAAAGAATGAATTTATTTTAGATAAATAAATGTTATAATTTTTATGTTATAAAAATTATGATTTTTGAGAAATATAATAAGAATATGATTTTTGAAATATGGAGTTAATGATTTGATAAACAGTTTAAATTGAGATTTTTGGCTTATTATAACTGGTTCATATATAAGATTTATAAAATTGATATTTTATCAAACAAAATATTAGGCTTATAAAGGAGTTTTGTAAATGATAAAATGGAGCTATAAATGGATTTTGTAAGCAACTAAGATTTATAAAATTATGAAGTTATAAACGAATGAATTTGTAAATAAATAATTTATAAGTAATTAACTTATAATTTGAGTTTTGTCATATAAATGAGATAAATAAACCAGCAATAGTAATAATCCTTTAATAAAAGTGCAATAGTAATAAATTTGATTAGAAATTAAATCGACGATTTTGGACAGTGGATTATCCTTTAATAAAATGTGTACAAATATTGATTTGGTGAGCGAATTATATTCACGACTTTGGACAATGAATAATCTTTTATATTAAAAGACAGGTTTTGGAAAGTGATCTTTTAAACAGAGAAAAATAGTTTAAAGATGTTTTAAAATGTGTTAAGTATCCAATTCATAGATTTCAACATTCATTGTTGAAATAGACGTTTTCGAAAAGTAAGGAAATGACGGACTATAACAATGTTGTTATAGTAAATGATTTTCGAAAGAAAATGTTTTGTATAATATATTGGATTTATATATCTATCTAATTTTCTAATCCCTATACCAGTGATTTTGGGTTGTCGTAACTATGTTTTACACAACATTCATTTTGACCCAAATAAAAGATATCTAAGAGAATATTTTCTTTAAAGAATAAAATATATACTTAATCATGATTTAAGTATATGGGATATTTTCTAAATATTGAAAATAAATTGATTTGTGAATTACTTATTATTAAATAAGTAGATGGAAATGTTTTCCAATATTGAAATGTTTGGATGTTTTGAGAATATATCTTTTCAAAGATGATATAAAGTGAATATTTGGTAAGTGATGTAATCAATAAAAGATTAATTAAAAGGGCCCAGTGATTGTTATGGTGCTGAATATTTGTTTGTTTGTTTTGATAGTTAAATAACCGACTATCAAATTTGGCCAAATTTTATTTCATCGACTTAATGTGGGGACTATTTAGTCGTACACTTAGTACGTAGCCTTCTGTATAGGCTTGATTATCGTTTGTGTTAAGGATGTTGATTCGTATAGTGCGGAGTATTGCTTCAATCTATCGAGCTTCTTTCTTGGTCCGAAGGATAACAAGTTGAAAGTTAGAGGCGTGATAAGTCTATGAGACTTAGTTTCTATGTGAGGTTGAGAAACGCTTTTGCGTTGTTGGTGCGAAGAGACCGGGATCGGATTTATCTGTAAGCCACTTTGGACCAACGTATATGCGATGATTGTGTAGATTGCTTATGATGATATTGATATTTAGGATTTTCATAGTGGGGGACTGCTTGTTGATCGTTTGAGGTTAAAATCCCAATATACATATAGTAACAATGGTCTCTTCATTATGAAATATCCAATGCAAGGATTATTCGCTACTAATCCTAGGGATTTCTTGATAGGATGTTGTAGGAAAGTATCTTCGGTTTGTCCTGTTCCTGAACAACTTGTATGGATGTTTGTCTGACATTGCATTTCTAAAGATTACGTTCATTTGTTTTTACAAACGTACATCAGTGGTGTAGCATCCCACCTTTTTGTACGCTTTAAATCAATAATAAACTACACAAGTCAGACTTAAACCATACAGAAGGGCGGATTGTTATGGGGTAAATAAGAAAAAAGCAGAGAAAGAAAGAGATTAAAATAGAATCTTGCAGCGGAAGGATAAAATATAATAATCAATTATATGGTTCATGAAGCTGGTTTACAAAATATTTGATTATACTTATACAATACATATCAGAGTTACACATACCAGAGAATAGTAATCAATGCAGTGGAAACAATATGAATATAGTGGAATACTATAATAAATAATAATAAACCTTCGCCTTCGTCCTCCAGAATACGGTCTTCCAAATCCTGAAATGCTCAGGCTGACCCGAGCGAATTGAAAAGACAAAACACTCGAGTCAGAACTAAAAGATCTTATGTAAGTTAAATCAACAGGAATAAATATGAGTGGAACGGCGTCAGAGATGTTTACGGGATTTGACATCTCCTATCCAGCATCAAACGTGAGTGCAGTAACTTAAGAGATGCTTGGGATTCACTTCTCCTAAGGATTCGTTAAACTATTTACTATGTAGTAATATTTCACTATTATAATAATGTCTATAGTAAAATAAACTTACTTTTAAATAGCATTAAGACTTTACATTTTCCACCTTAACACGTAATAGTCCCAGTAATCCATCCAGTATCATGGTCCCTCCTGATCGGGAAGCCACCAGAGGATACCACACGGGCTACGGGAGGAAACCAAACTCGTAAAAGGCACACTAGGGTAGGTGACACGGCACAACTAGGCAATGCCATGGTAGATATACCAATTACGCTTCCAGGCCGATGGTAACTCATAACCGCAGCTACCGCCCACCTCGAGCCACACCGCAAATAAAAAAATCAAAAGTGGCCACCGAATCAATCCAAAAGTCAAAGTATAATATCGAAGGGATGTGTACGATCAAAGGTGCTACCTCATTAGCTCGTCAATCGCTCCTGTTTTAGCCACCTTATGCCAACTCATGGGAGTCGGGTCCACGTATTTACCTCAAAGGAAACGCCGCCGCCATCCTACTTCATTCTGGAATCTCCACTGCGTATACGGTTGTTAAAGTGGTTTTCGGAGTTGGCAGAGAGTATGACAACTTATGATCCCGGTCTCTTTAACAACCAAATGTTATTATAACACCGTGGTCATTTTAAAATAATTATACTTCAAACCAGAAAAAAATATTCATTTCAAAACCATATAAATACGATATCATTTTCGTTTTAAAAAACCAAATCAATATGATATCATTTTAAAATCATAGTATTTCAAAGTTATGAAATTTCAAAACCAAAGATTTAAAACTATAACACTTCCAAAATGTAATACTTCAAAATTTATAACTTTGAAACATAACTTCCACCCCTTACATGGTTTAAATATTAAAATATTTTATAAAAAAACAAGCTTCTTAAATTTTATAAATCAATTCCAAAACAACCCGAATTTCTAAATTTTAAATTTAACCAAATCCCCAAATCATAAATTTCAATTAAATTCAGTTTTCAAATAGACCATTCCAAATTATATCGATTTCAAAACAGATTTGATCCACAAAATAAACCATTTCAAGTTCAATATATTTCAAAGCTTAAATATTCAATATTTCAAAACTAAATTTTATAATTCATACACACACACACACCCCAAATTTACTTTACTATTATTTAGTTTTGAAATATTTGCCTAATAAATCCAATATCCTTTAATTAAAACTTCAAATTTCAATAACTGAATATTCCTCAATATATTTAGACTTGATATATTCACTTAAATCACCTTAAACCCGAATTAAGTTATAAAACCATATTCTTTTAAAGTCTCAATTTCAATAAGTTCCAAATGGATTCTTATTAAATACAACCTTTAATTAAATAAAATCTCAAATCAATTTCAAAACTATCTTCTCAACCTTGATTTCTAAAAATCAATATGAACTCTACATTGACATATAATTTAAGTAAATACTTATCCAAATTATATTTTAATAAAATCAAAACTTTATTATTCAACTTATACTTTAAACAATTTTATCCATGGCTTAAAACCAAGTATTTAACTATATATAAAATAACATTTATAAAATATCTAAATCAATATCTCATAAAATCATATATTTCTTTACAAAACCATAGATATTTACGGTGTCTATATAAAATTTTCTATCCTATGGTCAAGTGATACAGATATTTATCATTTCAATCCGTAATTTCAAATAAAAATACAGTTATATATCATTTCACACCGCATTCCCGAATGAAATAAAAGTGTAGAACAACTTGCAGTTTATAATAATATATAATACAACATGCATTCATCCAATATCAATCATCAACCATTTATCACAATCATCATCTAATTCAAACAATAACATCAATATATAACAGATAATAAACAATAGTATTTACTGATAGTTTATATTCAATAATAAATTAATTTAATTGGTAGTTTTTTATGCAGTAATAAATTGAATAACAGTTTAATTCAATAAATTCAATTTAACTGGAACGAAGATAAAAATATACCAAACAACAATAAATAAATTTCTAATCACATCAGAAAATAATTTAACACACATAAGAAATTTTAGAAGTTGTGAGTGGGTTAAAACACTCACCTTTTGAATTTAATTTGAATTTAGATCCAATTTAAACCCAAAAATTGAATAGTCTCAGAATCTGCCCAAACCAGCGTCAAAATGTCTGGAATTCCAATACGAACCCAGCGGAGAAAACTGCGCGTGAAACGGACCTCGTACGCGAAATTTATTGTTATCAGAACACTTGAATTCAAATTTAAATAGAATAAAAATAAAAACAAAACAACTCATATTTACTCAAGCCACATCACGCCCATGTCACTACGTACAACAACTCCAGACCCGAGAACCAGCACCATACGTTTGAACGAAGGCCTCCTCCATCGATGATTGCACGCCGCGCCTAGCCGCAGTCGCGCCGCCACAACCTCGGCCACGACCGCCTGCGTACCTCCGCACCTCGCCACCCCTGCGTGACCCGCGTGGCGCGTCGAGAATGAATGCAGTCACTGCCCCCTTTCTCTAACACTAATCCAATTGTTCTCGACCATCCAACCGTTGATCGAAAGAATGAGTAATACCGATGGCCTCCACTCGACCCTCTCTCTGCAATAGTATCATCGATTTGACGATCCATCGAAGTCCATCAAGACGAAATGAACGGCTGTGACTAAATCGACCAATTCCGTTCAGCCAGAAACCCAGATCCAAAAACGAACAGCAGAATTGACTTCCGCTCGTCGAGAGCTTCAAATTGATATAAAATTTGACATATTTTGTGGAGTTTGAAATTTTGGGTTGAATTTGATATTGAAATTGAAATTGGAATTGGGAATTGTTGTTTTGTCTGCCATTGAAATAAGGAGGTGAGGAGTAGTTGTTCGTACAGACAAATGAAAATGAGGAACAATTAGGGTTTATAACAGGGAAAGCTGAAATAGAATAGATGGACACAATTGTTATACGCACTGAACGATAAAATGGCCCGAAAAGCCCGTTTTGACTCCGTAATGAAATTGGGTCAAGCCATATATCCAAATAGATGCTTTAAAATATTTTAAACGCAAAGGAACAGGATTCACGTCCAAATTCCATCGTATGAAGAAGTTATGCTCAAATCAAGTTATTTCAAATTGATTTCAATTAAATTGATTTCAAGGCATTTCGAGTCCGTACGATCAAACGACAAGTCTGATTGCTACGAAACTTGAAATCCTACAATAATTCACCGTTACGGATCTGGTGAAACTAGTTTCGTCGAAATCCGAGTCAATGGCCAAAATGGCTATTTTCCTATTAATTAAATAAACTAATAATTAATTAATTAAATCAAATTTTCAATTTCAATTCGATAATTGACGAATTTCATCATTCTTGATTTCTTAATCACTTGCAATGATCTAAACAAATGTAAATGTCAATGTATAGTTGATTAATTTATCAATTTCAGTGTTAGCCTCAATTCATTAAATTCAGAAATTATATATATAATTCCCAATAAACGCATTTAATTAAATAAATTAATGATTATTCCATTCATTATTGTCAAACAGATGGATTTAACATTGGATTCGAAACTATTACATTAATATTCTCACATTCCATCTTAATTTCAAATAACGTAATATTTAGATATTTTAATTTCATTTAATTGCAATTAATCCAATTATTATAGTTCAAATCCAATAAATTAATAAAACTTTATTTCCATTCCTTTTATTCAACCAATTGTCAAATTATAAATGGAATTGACATTAATTCCAATTATTTACTTAATTTATACTAACATAACTTTTAATTTAGATTTATTGCAATTGATTTCTGGTTTTAATTTAATATACTAAATAAATGGTTAACTTATACTAGTTGTTACCATTAACGTTTAATTTCACTTATAACCTATTATTAACAACAAATGTTGCAATTGATTTAGATCAAATTCAATTAATTAAATGAATGTGTAAACAATTAAAAATTATCACTATTGCCAAATTCACTCACATTCATACTTAAATATCAGCTAATAATTATTATAATTACTTATCTAGCATTGATTCTATCAAATTGCAATTTATTACGTATTATTTCATCAATTAATATAACTTTTGAATTTATTTCCCAGTTCACTAATTTCAATCAATCATAACCTTACCATTGTTTCAATTAACAGGTATTGCACTAAATTAGTTATTATTATACTTGCATAAACCTTATTACATAAATTTACATTCAGTTACTATTAATCAATATATTATTGCATTGGTTAATTAAATGCTTGCTTTTATTTACTTACTTTAAATTTTATACCCAAATGCAACAATTTACACTATTTCATTTACAATGTGATTTCACATTAATAACTTAAATAATCATTGCCACAATTCATTCTTAACATTTACTTCAATATAAATTATAAATATTTTATTTCTTTCAAAATTTAATTACAGAAATCTTATTAATTTAGCCAATTTATTTATCAAAATTTACGGGTCGTTACACTCTCCCCCACTCAAAACTTTTCGTCCCCGAAAAGGAAAAGAAGGAAAAAGAAAGAATTATAAACAATATATCTTATTCAAAAATATTAACTTTATAAAACAATAATTTACAAAATTAATTAATTAAAATAAAATATACCAATTTATAACCATTAAATCTTTTTATACTCAAGTTAACAAAATTTGGAAAACACTTTTCAAACATTTTCGAAGTCCAAAATTTCGGCAGAGTCTCCGTTATACGGAGAGGCACGGGAGAAAGTATAATGTCAAATATAACAAAATATCACATATATTTTCCAAAATAATATATATCCCAACACGGGAAAATAATATAATAACGCTATAACCATAATCCGAAAACGTACCTATTGGTCGGGCAATTACGCTTAATTATGAAACCAAAAGTAGTGGCAATTGCTTCCATAACCTGTATTTCACTTATATAATCTAAAAGAGTTAACAATTATATAAAATGAAATATTTAAAGTTGTTTCAACCATTAACAAACAATCAACATAAACACCAATCACTTGCAACCAACATACAATCATCATATACAATACACAATTAATTTATTCGTCCACATCAACTAAAACAAGTAGTTAGTACAAGCTTAGATGCTTTTAAATTGCATAGAATGACAAATAAACTATTAAGTATTTCATTTACTCAACAGTCTTAGATCAACTCAATAGATTATTCATCCATCTAAGCAATTAAAAGTATCTTTTACCCAACAACTCATAAACCAAAACAAACAACAATTTCAAACAATAGATCAAGATCATTATTATTTATCCCATTTCATATCATTCATTGTTTAAGCTCCCTTTCATTCATATAATGATTCATCTTTAAATTTACATTTACTACTTACAACCTTTTACTTCTATTCACTGGTTCAATGTTTATTTCATTTTTTTCATTTATTACTTACAATCTTATTTCATTTATTAATGCCATCATTTATTAATTATTACATAATTTCATTTATTAATATTCATTTATTCATAATATTCATGTTCAATTCAATTTCTTTGCATATTAATTCATTTACTAAGGTTTATAATCATTTATTTATAATACTTACCTTTCCATTATATTAAATCAGTAATATTTTCAATTATACTTAAGTATATAACAACTACAACAAATAAATCCTTATCTATTAAAGAATGTATTGAATACTTTCATTACTTTTAGCTTTACTTGTAAAATTTTCCATTATACTTTCTTATTAACATCTCAACTTTTATAATCAGTAACTTATATATATGTTTTAAGGATGTAATTGAGAGTTATACAAGTTTATTCTATTTCCTTTAATTAATTTAATGTTCAAAAATAATATCCTTTGTCTTATGGGTTACACATTTCAGATTTCTTTTAATTCCATTTAAAACTTAGCATTAAATCTATTATTTTGTTAAAGATTCCAATTATTAATTAGTTATATTTCATTTCACTACACTAATTAAAACAGTTAATTATCGGAAATTTAAGAATTTAATACCGGGTTTTATTCAAAATCATTTTAGAATAATACATAAATTTATATCCTTGCAACTTATATATCCAATTATACTTAAAACAATTAAAATTTATATTTGTTCATCAAAATAAATTTGTAGCAAAACTACTATAGTGGTCTTCCCATTTGAAACCCGAAAATGAATGTCGATGATGCGTGCACTCATCACCGAAATTATTTTCCAGCGACAGAGAGGGTAGTACAGAACTTATTTCTTTCTAAAATTCTCTTTAAAGCAATTCTTTCAAATTATTATGAAATATTTATATCAGAAAATTATTCTAAATAATATTGTTATATCGAAAATCCTTTGAAAGAGATTTTCAAAACCTCGGAACTTAAGTTCTAAAATTTCCAATTTCAATTACTTTTATTTTAAATCTTATTTCCAACCAATATATTACAACCAATTATATATCATTTATAAAAAAAATTATTTTATATATATAGAAAATATAATAGATAAAATTATTTCATTCACATATATTCAAAAACAAATACTGTGTCGGTCTGTCCTATTAATTGTTTAGAAATCCCTATTGATGTCATAGCGTCCCATGCATCAACCAAAATTTATAACTACAAAACGGAACAAACTAACACAATATTAAAACCTTTTTATAACACTAACAAATATGTTCTCTCATATATATACACTCAACGACTCATCATATGGTATTACTCCCATATTTATAAAGAGTCAAACCCCATAAAGTTAAGGTTTATCGCTAAACCAAAGCTCTGATACCAGATGTAACATCCCACCTTTTTGTACGCTTTAAGTCGATAAACTACACATGTCAGACTTAAACAATATAGAAGGGCGGATTGTTATGGGGTAAATTAGAAAAAAGCAGAGAAAGAAAGAGAACAAAACAGAATCTTGCAGCGGAACGATAAAATATAATAATCAAATATACAGTTTATGAAGCTGTTTTACAAAATATTCGATTATACTTATACAATACATATCAGAGTTACACATACTAGAGAATAATAATCAATGCAGCGGAAACAGTACAAATGTAGTGGAATACTATAATAAATAATAATAAATCTTCGCCTTCGTCCTCCAGAATATGGTCTTCCAAATCCTGAAATGCTCAAGCTGACCCGAGCGTATTGAAAAGACAAAATACTCGAGTCGAAACTAAAAGATCTTATGAAAGTTAAATCAACAGGAATAAATATGAGAGGAACGGCATCATAGATGTTTACAGTATTTAACATCTCCTATTCAATGTCAAACATGAGTACA
This sequence comes from Allium cepa, assembly GCA_030765085.1. Lineage (NCBI taxonomy): Eukaryota > Viridiplantae > Streptophyta > Magnoliopsida > Asparagales > Amaryllidaceae > Allium > Allium cepa. Next base: position 220,870,175 of record CM060946.1, read on the forward strand.
GTAACTTAAGAGATGCTCGGGATTCACATCTCCTAAGGATCCGTTAAACTATTTACTATGTAGTAATATTTTGCTATTATAATAATGTCTACATTAAAATAAACTTACTTTTAAATAGCTTTAAGGCTTTACATTTTCCACCTTAACAAGTAATAGTCTCAGTAGTCCATCCAGTATCATGTTCCCTCCTGATCAGGAAGCCACCAGAGGATACCACACGGGCTACGGGAGAAAACCAAACTCGTACAAGGCACGTTAGGATAGGTGACACGGCACAACTAGGAAATGCCAAGGTAGATATACCAATTACGCTTCCGGACCGGTGGTAACGCATATCCGCAGCTACCGCCCACCTCGAGCCACACCCCAAATAAAAAATCAAAAGTGTCCAACGAATCAATCCAAAAGTCAAAGTATAATATCGAAGGGATGTGTCCGATCAAAGGTGCTACCTCATTAGCCCGTCAATCGCTCCTGTTTTATCACATTATGCCAACTCACGGGAGTTGTGTCCACGTATTTACCTCAAAGGAAATGCCGCCACCAACCTACTTCATTCGGGAATCTCCACCGCGTACACGGTTGTTAAAGTGGTTTTCGGAGTTGGCAGAGAGTATGACAACTTCTGATCCCGGTCTCTTTAACAACTAAACGTTATTATAACACCGCAGTCATTTCAAAATAATTGTACTTCAAACCAGAGTAAAATTGTCACGACCCGAAATTCAATGTTCGAAAATCGATATTAAATATCTCACTTGTATTCGACTGTGGGAGATTCAAGCGTCGAATTTCAGTTCGGATGGAGCTTATAACAACATTAGATGAATATAAACAGCGGAAACAAAAGGAATATCATATATCAACATAGATACAACATGATACAATACCCAATACAACATCGATCCCAAATATCAGAGTGATACAAATATGATGCAACAATAATACGTCAACAGAAACTTCAACATGTTTCCAACATACTTCAACTTCGACAAGGTCTTCAAAAACTCCAACACTTCAAAAGATTTCCAAATCCAAAGCTTCCAGAAGACTTCAAAATCCAAGCTAGCTCCAAAACACGGATAACCTGCTTCTAGGCTGCCCGTGTGGAAAATTATGGGCACCTAGAATTTAGGAAAGGAACAATAAACTCTAGGTCAGTCGTGGGAATGGTATGAGTAAACAAAAATAGTTGTTTGAAATGAAACAGTTCATTTTTATCAGAAAAAAAAGAATTTGAAAGAAACCCGCAATGCTTTTTGAAAATGAAACTGCCATAAGGCCTCCCATGTAACGACCCAGAATTTTTATTAATTTAAATTTGAATATTTAATTGAATTTAAATATTAATAAGTGAAATTTATAAGTCGAATAAATTTTATTTCGAATAATTGGATTTAATTGGATAATTTAATATGTGAAAATACAGAAATAATTGAAAATAGGGTTAAATATGATTGAAAATGATTTGTAAAATTTTATTTACTCATGTTGGAGTTAGAATGATATTTTAGAACTTTTAAAATCGAATTAAAAGTTAAATTGTGAAAATTGAATATCTTAATATTTAATCGACCAGTGAAATTAGCCAATTTTTGAACAGTCTCAGAATTGGACGAAACCAGTTGCATTGGATCCATAATAATTAGTTATTATTGGATTTCAATTTTCGTAGCAATCGGAGTTGTCGTTTGACCGTGGCAGCTCGAAACGCATCGAAATTGTTTTAATATTAATTTGACGAGTTAAAATAGCCATTTTTCAAAAAGTCTCGGATTTCGACGAAACCAGTTTCATCGGATCCGTAATGTGATATTATTGTATGGTTTCAAATTTTGTGTCAATTGGATTTACCGTTTGTCCGGTGCGAGCTAAAACGCCTAGAAAATCGTTTAAATCGGTTTAATTTAAATTGAATGTTTATTGCCATAACTCGCACAGATGACCGAATTAGCTTCCGAAACCAGTTCCATTTTGTCCGGAACGCGGGGTAAACTCCAAAAACGCCAGTCACTACGCGTAAATCGGAGTTCGGAAAAATCGAAATGAATAGTGTTCGTTCGGTTCCCTTTAAATACCCCCATAATTCTTAAAAAAAAAATTAAACCCTAATTTTCAGAACGCAGCCGCCACCCACTCAACCAACGGCCAGAAAACTATCACCTTCTTCTCCAATTTTCTCCAAATCTACGCGATATCGTCAAAAGCCTTCAACTACAAGAGTGTAGAGGGAAGTGAGACCTTCATGATGACCGGTGGTGATCGAGTTTCGAGCAGCGTGGTGGGAGAAATCGCGGGCCAAACCCTAGCCGTTCGTGTGAAGATTCCTAGCAATATTGGTAGCCGCGCGCAACCAAGTTTTGGCCGTGGGTGTGGGGGAGATGGGCGCATGGAATGAAGGAACTTGATCGGTGTATAAGTGGACGAGGAGGGGGGCGAAATTGAAGTGAAGAGGGCGGCATGGGTTTTCTCTATGTTTGAACGAACGGGGATGGGGAAGAAAAGGGGGGACGGGCTGGATTTTCTCTGGAGGAAAAGAACGGCCAGATGTGAGGGTTTGAAAATAATAAAAGAAAAGTGTAAATTATTTATATTTTAAATTTGTGTAACGCTTAAAATACCATAACTTCTTCATACGAGGTCCAAACTGGACGAAACAAAGTGCGTTGGAATCATATTCGTGAATGCTACAAGATGGAATTGGATTGGATTCATTTGGAGTTAGTGAAAATTTCGGGTAAAATTAAACGCGCGTTTAATTTTACTCGAAATAAACACTGAAACGGAATTGAAAACCAAGGTAAGAACTTCTCACTCAATCGAATCGGTTTCGATTTTAATTTTAAATAGTTAGATTTAAAATTCTTGAATGTATGTTTGAATGATGATTGATATCTATTGATTGTTAAAATAGACATTATGCGTCGTTAGTAAGCGGATGTTATTTATTAAAAACATATACCGCGAATATTTCATAAACAGTGAAATTGGTATTATATATATTAGCAATATATATATATATATATATTGGCATATGTATATATTGCAGTTGTTGATTTCCCGCATTGTATAGCAGATGAGACCCTATTGCGCCGTCTATTAAGTGGATAATATTTCAAATCCCATATACCGCGATAATTCCGTACTGGAGCGGAATTGGTATTGTGCTAATGTTTGTGGATGCAGGGAAACAGGTTGGAGGGATCCAACTGGATTCCTCAACTGTATTGATTTATTTACAGATATTTTGATATTTGTTGATTATCATATCGATATATGATATTTGGATGTCGTGATTGACTATTTGGTGCTGTTGCATCATCGGATTTATTTTTGAAGTTTTAAAATAATGATTTTAGGTTTTTAAAGGAATTTTTAAAGTGATTTTTGAAAGTATACGTTTTATTAAAATTTTGAATTGATTTATTTTAAATAAATTAATGTTATAAGTTTAATGTTATAAAAGTTATAATTTTTGTAAAATATAACCAAATTAAGATTTTTTGAAATAAATAGTGATTAATTTATAAAATGGTTTAATTGGGAATTTTGAAATATTATAAACGGTTTATATAAAAGATTTACAAAATTGATATTTATAAATTAAAAATACTGGAATTATAAAACGAGTTTTTATAAGTAATAAAGTGAAATAAAAATGGATTTCATAAGTAAATTGAGATTTATAAATTTATGAAATATGAATATATAAAATGGATAGATTTTGTAAAATATAAGATTTATAAGTAATCAACTTATAAATCGGATTTTGGCATTTCAAATGAGATATAAAAAGGATTTTTTTTAAATAGAAGTTTATAAAAATATAAATGGAGTTTATAAACGTTGTTCATAAATCCGAAATGAATTGAATTTGATAAGTTGGATATAGGAATATATGAAAGGAATTATATTCACGATTTTGGACAGTGAATATATTATTAAATGAAATGGATATGCTTTGGGGAAGGAATATTATGAAATGAAGTTAATGATTTTAAAGACATTTTAAAATGCATTAAGTATCGAATACATAGATTTCAACATTCATTGTTGAAATAGACGTTTTCGAGAAATAGAAGGAAATGGTGGACTATAACACAGTTGTTATTGTAAATGGTTTCCGAAAGGAAATGTTTTGTATAGTATTAGGATTTATATATCTATTTAAACTTTGAATCCCTATACTAGTGATTTTGGGTCGTCATAACGATGTTTTACGTAACATTCGTTTTGGCCCAAACAAATGTGTTTAAGAGAATGATTTCTTAAAGAATGAAAAATATACTTAATTTTCGATTTAAGTATACTGAATATTTTCCAAGTGTTGAAATTGAATGGATTTGTGATGTACTTATTATTAAATAAGTATGGAAATATTTTTCCAATGTGAAATGAACATTTTAGAATTTATCCTTGTAAGATAAATTGAAAATGAATAATAGAAGTCGATTAGAAAATCGTATATTCATAGATGTTTTGGATTATAAATTCACTAAGGAATTTATAAAAGAAAGGGGTAATTGTTTAAAAATAAACATTGATTTATTTTTGAAGTGTGGGAATTGATTTACGGATTTGGAACGTAAATATAAAGTAAACCGGTAAGGATTTATTTAATTGGTTTAAATGAACCATGTTGAAATGAAAGTATTTCCGAGTAAGGAAAATGATTGAAATTTGTTTTCAAAAGTTGATAAAGTATTGGAAAGTGATTTGAAAATTGGTTTTCAAATGTTGAAATGTGGAAAATTTTATATCTAGTAAAGATATTTTTGAAAGTAAATAATTTGAGAAATTATTTGGAACTTGGTGATGTTGAGCACGCCTATTGATAGTTAAATAATCCGACTATCAATATTTACCTTTAAATAGGTATTTGTTGTGATTGTTTGAATTTGAATGCCACACTTATTTTTGAATAAGCGCTCACTATTCGGGTTAGCCGGGAAAGGACCTTGGGGTCGTATAATCCATTCCGAATATGTGATACGTCGAAATGGATTTGCATTCGATGACCGGTGTTGAAGACCGGATGTTTGTGAAAACGGAAGGATTACCGTCGAGTTACTCTACATCGGCTGATCTCCGATATAGAGGTTTTATCACCCTTAGTGACGGGAAGTCCAGTCGGGATTAGTGAATATCCGGATTGCAAGGACTTATTTGTAAGTGCCTTCGGTTCTGTTCGATCCCGGAATAGACTTGTATGGATTGTATGTCTGACATTACAAATTGAGATATAAAGCTGATTTCTTTCAAATATATTTCTATTGGTGGCGGAGAATTTATTCTCTTAGCTTAACACCCTTCTCTGAGACGTACGAGCTCAGAGGTTATATAGTTGAAGGTTATTAGTGATATACTCCCAATTTGGTAGTGTGGCATGCTGAGTGTTGCTGTGAAATGATCATTGTGTTTATCATTTGTGAAAGGATCATTTATTTGATCATTTATCTTGGTGATCATTTCTATGATCATTTGTTGACCCAAAGCACGGCTTTTGTATAAAGTGTGGCTTTGTGGACGAGACTTCGTCGGACCTCACACCCCGTAAATGGTCAAAACAGGAAGGATGCAGCAAGGTTATTAGGGGTAGCGCCCTTTAGTGTATGTCATTCCTTCTGGATAGAGGTGGTATCATGGTATGGAGCCCAGATATTTAACCTATGTTGTTACTGCATATTTTGTGGTTGTTGGAAATCGAGGATCCTCGGATAGATCGGTTACGATCGGGGATGACATATTCGTGTCAGTAGTTACCCAGTTAGGGGTAACCCGGCCTCGCGTTGGCAGAGATCCGGTTTGGTTCTCGGGAACGTCCTTCCAGAGGCGTTCTCATGTGGCAATGGGAAGTTCCTTGGCCTGACCATTTGTTGGAAATCCAAAGAAACAATACGATCTTGTACGGTTTTAGTTGTAGAACCTGCCATGGTATGTGGCGGTAACCTGCTATTGAACATGGTAGCTATAGTAGACATAGTTCGAAATGTCTTTGTTGGCTAAGATTTATATTCTAATTTCGAAATGAATTTTGCCTACACTATGCACTAGTAATAATATCAAATGTTTCTTTTTAATGCGTATCAAGCATCTTTGACTATCATAAGGAGAAATCTCCTCCGATTCTGTGTTTGCATTGTGTGTGTGTGCGGGAGGCCTTATGGTAGTCTCATTTTTATTGCGAATTGACGTTAAAAATATTCTTCTATTTTGATTTTAAAGATAAATAAACTGTTTTGAGTTCTCACACCAGTCACATGACTGACTCGGAGTTTATTGTTTTCCTTCCTAAACTCTGGGTGCCCACCAATTTCCACACGGGCAGTCAAGAGTTAAGGTTTATCAGGATATTCCGGAATTCAGGAGTTGCTGGAGGCAAGCTGGATGGCATGGCGTATTACTAGTATATTATATTTCTTTTCCGCTGCATGTTGTTGTTGTACACTCTGATGATGTAATGTAATGTAATGTAATGTAATAACTGATATAGTTCTTTGTTTGAAGATTATTCATTTATTATTATATGTTGTTCCGCTGCGATTGTGAGATTCTGTTGTTGTTCTGTTACTTCTTCTGTTCTGTTCTATCTTTTTCTATCTTCTTCTACTTTTTCTTTTTCTAAAATCCTAACGGTACGGTTTTTTGGCTTTCGATTGCTCGGCAGTTGATACAGTGGACGTATTGATGTCGGTTTTCGTCAACGAAAAATCGCGTTCGTTACATTTGGTATCAGAGCTTATGGTTAAGCGACAACCATGGCTCTGTTGGGTATTACTCATTAGAGATAGAGTCAGTAGTACTCTAGAATGAGTTTGAGAGTAATAATAGATACGAGCGCGTATTTGTTAGTGAATATAAATTGTTTTATATTGTGATGATTGGTTTGTTGAGTGGTATATGGATTTTGGCCAACACGAGTAATTAACGTTGTTGATAGGGATCTCTAAACACTTGTACAGAAAAATTTGACACGATATTGTTTTAAATTGGGTAAATGAAATAATTTTACCTTGATTATATTTTATATATAAAGGAATAATTTTTCAGAATTATTAAAGGGTATATGAATTGATTGTTTGGTTGTTAAATAAAACACTAATTTTAAAAGAATAATTGTATATGCAAATGAATTATAAGCATGGAATTATAATTGAAATAATTTACAATTGTAAAATAACCTTATATATAAGAAGTGAAATTATATAAATAAAAGGTTTGTAAATGTGATTTATAATCTAAAATAAAATTCCAGGGAATGGTTTTGAAAGGATTTGATATTTTGGGAAAATTGTTTTGGGGAAATTAAAGCTCTAAACTCTTTTCGGTCGCTGGAAAATAATCCTGATGATGATGGCCACATCGTTAGAATTCATTTTCGGGTTTCCAAAAGAGAAATTGCTACCAAATTGTTTTAAATAAAAGTTGATTGGAAAAAAAAATTGAGTTTAGTTTTGGGAATTCAAAAGATAATTTGAATTGATTTCAAAAATGGTTAGAAAGGTTGAAAAGACTCTGGAATCCTATTTAAGATATTTATGGGAATGATAAATGAGTTGATAACTTATACAAATTGAATTTCGATAGAATAAATTTAACTTAAAGGATGAAGTTAAATTAAAGGAAGTATAAGTAAATCAATAAAAATCCAAGTAGTAATTGTTGAATATAAGTTGTATAACTTATAAGATGATGAATATAAGTGAAATAAGTTTTGAACTTATGATAGGAGTTAATAAATTTAGCTTTGGTAAAAAGTTAAGTGGGATTGGAATTTGAATTGGATTAATAAGTGAATTAAGTTAAATTAAAACAAAAGGTGTTTGGAATGAAATATAACTTAAGTGATGTTGAATGAAGTTGATTTTGGTGTCAAAGTAAATTAATAAGTGAATTAATGAAATGAAGTCATTAAGAATGTGAACTTGAGTTATATAAATGAAATTCAACTTTAAATTGTTAAAGGAATTAGCAATTGAATTGATAAATGGGTTGAATGTTAATCAATTAAATGTAAACAATTGATATGAAATAATGAATGTAAGTGATAATTCATTAAAAGCTAATGTTATTGGAAGTTGAATAAATTGAATGGAAGTCAATTTAATATGATCCAATTGGAATTAAAAGTGTTGAACCAAATTGAATGTAAAGTGAATAAATTTGGTTGTGTTGAATAGACATTGGTTGTTATTTGATTGTTGATTGATTGTATATAATTCATTAAGTATTAATGAAATTGAATTAGCGAAATTAGAAGCTAAAGTAATTGAATTCAAATTGGAAGTAAATAAATTTGTATAGAATTGAACGTGAATTGGATTTAAATTAGTGAATGCAAACTAATTGAAAATTGAACATGAACCAATGTTAGTAAATCCAATGTAAATAAATCAAATGTGATTTAAATTGAAAACCAATTCATTGAATATTAATGAGAATATGAATGAATATTGATTTGGTTATGGATGATGGTTGGTTGATGTTTGCATTTGTTGTTTTGTTACATTTGCTATGTTGGCATATGTAGTTGTTATGTTGCTATATGTTGTATATTGATACTATTTTCATATATGCATGATTCTCATGTTGTTGTTGAGTGTTTAGTAGGCGCGGATTGCGCTTGCTTCGCATTTGGAGCTCGCTTTCGCGCTATACTAGCCGTATATGCTCGCTAATAAAATATAAGGTACATATCTCGGATTAAATACCGTACTTTTACACTTTTTTCCCTACGGGATGCCTCATCACTTGATGAGATGTATATTTGTGATATATATACTGTCATTTTTTTTCGGATCGAGCCGCGCAAAGGAGACTATGGCGAATTTTTTCGAAAATTTAAGGCGTTAGAAAAATTTTGAGAAAATTTGAAAAATTTGTGAAAACTATAACTTTGATTTTGGAATTGAAAGTTAAACAATAGTAGTTTGGTTTGAAAAGAGAACTAAGTATGATTTGGAAACTTAGTAAAGTTATTGTAAGAAGTTTAACTATGAATTCTGGAAAAGTTAATAGATTCTGTAACTTTTCTTACTTGATAATTTCGAGGACGAAATCCTTTTAAGGGGGGAAGTCTGTAACGACCCAGAATTTTTATTAATTTAAATTTGAAGATTTAATTGAATTTAAATATTAATAAGTGAAATTTATAAGTCAAATAAATTTTATTTCGAATAATTGGATTTAATTGGATAATTAAATCGATAATTTAATATGTGAAAATACAGAAATAATTGAAAATAGGGTTAAACATGATTGAAAATGATTTGTAAAATTTTGTTTAATAATGTTGGAGTTAGAATGATATTTTAGAACTTTTAAAATCGAATTAAAAGTTAAATTGTGAAAATTGAATATTTTAATATTTAATCGACTAGTGAAATTAGCCAATTTTTGAACAGTCTCAGAATTGGACGAAACCAGTTGCATTGGATCCGTAATAATTAGTTATTATCGGATTTCAATTTTCGTAGCAATCGGAGTTGTTGTTTGACCGTGGCAGCTCGAAACGCATCGAAATTGTTTTAATATTAATTTGGCGAGTTAAAATAGCCATTTTTCAAAAAGTTTTGGATTTCGACAAAACCAGTTTCATCGGATCCGTAATGTGATATTATTGTATGGTTTCAAATTTCGTGTCAATTGGATTTACCGTTTGTCCGGTGCAAGTTAAAACGCCTAGAAAATCGTTTAAATCGGTTTAATTTAAATTGAACGTTTATTGCCATAACTCGCACAGATGACCAAATTAGCTTCTGAAACCTATTCCATTATGTCCGAAACGTGGGGTAAACCCCAGAAACGCCAGTCACTGCGCGTAAATCGGAGTTCGGAAAAATCTTAATGAATAGTGTTCGTTCGGTTCCCTATAAATACCCCCATAATTCTAAAAAAAAAAAATTAAACCCTAATTTTCAGAACGCAGCCGCCACCCCCTCAACCAACGGCCAGAAAACTATCATCTTCTTCTCCAATTTTCTCCAAATCTGTGCGATATCGTCAAAAGCCTTCAACTACAAAAGTGTAGAGGGAAGTGAGACCTTCATGATGACCGGTGGTGATCGAGTTTCGAGCAGCGTGGTGGGAGAAATCGCGGGCCAAACCCTAGCCGTTCGTGTGAAGATTCCAAGCAATATTGGTAGCCGCACGCAACCGGGTTTTGGCCGTGGGTGTGGGGGAGATGGGCGCATGGAATGAAGGAACTTGATCGGTGTATAAGTGGACGAGGAGGGGGCGAAATTGAAGTGAAGAGGGCGGCATGGGTTTTCTCTACGTTCGAACGAACGGGGATGGGGAAGAAAAGGGGGGACGGGCTGGATTTGCTCTGGAGGAAAAGAACGGTCAGATGTGAGGGTTTGAAAATAATAAAAGAAAAGTGTAAATTATTTATATTTTAAATTTGTGTAACGCTTAAAATACCATAACTTCTTCATACGAGGTCCAAACTGGACGAAACAAAGTGCGTTGGAATCGTATTCGTGAATGCTACGATATGGAATTGGATTGGAGTCATTTGGAGTTAGTGAAAATTTTGGGTAAAATTAAATGCGCGTTTAATTTTACTCGAAATAAACACTGAAACGGAATTGAAAACCAAGGTGAGAACTTCTCACTCAATCGAATCGGTTTCAATTTTAATTTTAAATAGTTAGATTTAAAATTCTTGAATGTATGTTCGAATGATGATTGATATCTATTGATTGTTAAAATAGACATTATGCGCCGTTAGTAAGCGGATGTTATTTATTAAAAACATATACCGCGAATATTTCATAAACAGTGAAATTGGTATTATATATATTAGCAATATATATATATATTGGCATATGTATATATTGCAGTTGTTGATTTTCTGCATTGTATAGCGGATGAGACCCTATTGCGCCGTCTATTAAGTGGATAATATTTTAAATCCCATATACCGCGATAATTCCGTACTGGAGCGGAATTGGTATTGTGCTAATGTTTGTGGATGCAGGGAAACAGGTTGGAGGGATCCAACTGGATTCCTCAACTGTATTGATTTATTTACAGATATTTTGATATTTGTTGATTATCATATCGATATATGATATTTGGATGTCGTGATTGACTATTTGGTGTTGTTGCATCATCGGATTTATTTTTGAAGTTTTAAAATAATGATTTTAGGTTTTTAAAGGAATTTTTAAAGTGATTTTTGAAAGTATACGTTTTATTAAAATTTTGAATTGATTTATTTTAAATAAATTAATGTTATAAGTTTAATGTTATAAAAGTTATAATTTTTGTAAAATATAACCAAATTAAGATTTTTTGAAATAAATAGTGATTAATTTATAAAATGGTTTAATTGGGAATTTTGAAATATTATAAACGGTTTATATAAAAGATTTATAAAATTGATATTTATAAATTAAAAATACTGGAATTATAAAACGAGTTTTTATAAGTAATAAAGTGAAATAAAAATGGATTTCATAAGTAAATTGAGATTTATAAATTTATGAAATATGAATATATAAAATGGATAGATTTTGTAAAATATAAGATTTATAAGTAATCAACTTATATATCGGATTTTGGCATTTAAAATGAGATATAAAAAGGATTTTTTTTTAAATAGAAGTTTATAAAAATATAAATGGAGTTTATAAACGTTGTTTATAAATCTGAAATAAATTGAATTTGATAAGTTGGATATAGGAATATATGAAAGGAGTTATATTCACGATTTTGGACAGTGAATATATTATTAAATGAAATGGATATGTTTTGGGGAAGGAATATTATGAAATGAAGTTAATGATTTTAAAGACATTTTAAAATGCATTAAGTATCGAATACATAGATTTCAACATTCATTGTTGAAATAGACGTTCTCGAGAAATAGAAGGAAATGGTGGACTATAACACTGTTGTTATAGTAAATGGTTTCCGAAAGGAAATGTTTTGTATAGTATTGGGATTTATATATCTATTTAAACTTTGAATCCCTATACTAGTGATTTTGGGTCGTCGTAACGATGTTTTACGTAACATTCGTTTTGGACCAAACAAATGTGTTTAAGAGAATGATTTCTTAAAGAATGAAAAATATACTTAATTTTCGATTTAAGTATATTGAATATTTTCCAAGTGTTGAAATTGAATGAATTTGTGATGTACTTATTATTAAATAAGTATGGAAATATTTTTCCAATGTGAAATGAACGTTTTAGAATTTAACCTTGTAAGATAAATTGAAAATGAATAATAGAAGTCGATTAGAAAATCGTATATTCATAGATGTTTTGGACTATAAATTCACTAAGGAATTTATAAAAGAAAGGGGTAATTGTTTAAAAATAAACATTGATTTATTTTTTAAGTGTGGGAATTGATTTACGGATTTGGAACGTAAATATAAAGTAAACCGGTAAGGATTTATTTAATTGGTTTAAATAAACCATGTTGAAATGAAAGTATTTCCGAGTAAGGAAAATGATTGAAATTTGTTTTCAAAAGTTGATAAAGTATTGGAAAGTGATTTGAAAATTGGTTTTCAAATGTTGAAATGTGGAAAATTTTATATCTAGTAAAGATATTTTGGAAAGTAAATAATTTGAGAAATTATTTGGAACTTGGTGATGTTGAGCACGCCTATTGATAGTTAAATAATCTGATTATCAATATTTACCTTTAAATAGGTATTTGTTGTGATTGTTTGAATTTGAATGCCACACTTATTTTTGAATAAGCGCTCACTATTCGGGTTAGCCGGGAAAGGACCTTGGGGTCGTATAACCCATTCCGAATATGTGATACGTCGAAATGGATTTGCATTCGATGACCGGTGTTGAAGACCGGATGTTTATGAAAATGGAAGGATTACCGTCGAGTTACTCTACATCGGCTGATCTTCGATATAGAGGTTTTATCACCCTTAGTGACGGGAAGTCCGGTCGTGATTAGTGAATATCCGGATTGCAAGGACTTATTTGTAAGTGCCTTCGGTTCTGTTCGATCCCGGAACAGACTTGTATGGATTGTATGTCTGACATTACAAATTGAGATATAAAGCTGATTTCTTTCAAATATATTTCTGTTGGTGGCGGAGAATTTATTCTCTTAGCTTAACACCCTTCTCTGAGACGTACGAGCTCAGAGGTTATATAGTTGAAGGTTATTAGTGATATACTCCCAATTTGGTAGTGTGGCATGTTGAGTGTTGCTATGAAATGATCATTGTGTTGATCATTTGTGAAAGGATCATTTATTTGATCATTTATCTTGGTGATCATTTCTATGATCATTTGTTGACCTAAAGCACGGCTTTTGTATAAAGTGTGGATTTGTGGACGAGACTTCATCGGACCTCACACCCCGGAAATGGTCAAAACAGGAAGGATGCAGCAAGGTTATTAGGGGTAGCGCCCTTTAGTGTATGTCATTCCTTCTGGATAGAGGTGGTATCATGGTATGGAGCCCAGATATTTAACCTATGTTGTTACTGCATATTTTGTGGTTGTTGGAAATCGAGGATCCTCGGATAGATCGGTTACGATCGGGGATGACATATTCGTGTCAGGAGTTACCCGGTTAGGGATAACCCGGCCTCGTGTTGGCAGAGATCCGGTTTGGTTCTCGGGAACGTCCTTCCAGAGGCGTTCTCATGTGGCAATGGGAAGTTCCTTGGCCTGACCATTTGTTGGAAATCGAAAGAAACAATACGATCTTGTACGGTTTTAGTTGTAGAACCTGCCATGGAATGTGGAGGTAACCTGCTATTGAACATGGTAGCTATAGTAGACATAGTTCGAAATGTCTATGTTGGCTAAGATTTATATTCTATTTTCGAAATGAATTTTGCCTACACTATGGACTAGTAATAATATCAAATGTTTCTTTTTAATGCGTATCAAACATCTTTGACTATCATAAGGAGAAATCTCCTCCGATTATGCGTTTGCATTGTGTGTGTGTGCGGGAGGCCTTATGGTAGTCTCATTTTTAAAAGCATTGCGAATTGACGTTAAAAATATTCTTCTATTTTGATTTTAAAGATAAATAAACTGTTTTGAGTTCTCACACCAGTCACATGACTGACTCGGAGTTTATTGTTTTCCTTCCTAAACTCTGGGTGCCCACCAATTTCCACACGGGCAGTCAAGAGTTAAGGTTTATCAGGATATTCCGGAATTCAGGAGTTGCTGGAGGCAAGCTGGATGGCATGGCGTATTACTAGTATATTATATTTCTTTTCCGCTGCATGTTGTTGTTGTACACTCTGATGATGTAATGTAATGTAATGTGATGTAATGTAATAACTGATATAGTTCTTTGTTTAAAGATTATTCATTTATTATTATATGTTGTTCCGCTGCGATTGTGAGATTCTGTTGTTGTTCTGTTGCTTCTTCTGTTCTGTTCTATCTTTTTCTATCTTCTTCTACTTTTTCTTTTTCTAAAACCCTAACGGCACGGTTTTTTGGCTTTCGATTGCTCGGCAGTTGATACAGTGGACGTATTGATGTCGGTTTTCGTCAACGAAAAATCGCGTTCGTTACATCCCGCCATACACACAATGCAAGCGCGAACTTGGAGGAGATTTCCCCTGATGACAGTCAAAAATGTTTGATACGAGAAAAACTCTTTTAAATATTATTTCTAGTGCATAGTGTGAAAATATTTTCGAAAGTATAATATTAATCTCAGCCAGCATAGGTACCATTATGCTATGCTTACTATAGCTACCACCTGAGGTGGCAGGTTATACAATTTAAAACCTTATTGGGCTCGTATTGTTTTATTTGGATTTCCAACAAATGGTCGGACAAAGGAACTTCCCACACAAAATGAAACGCCTCTGGAGGGACGTCCCCGAGAACCTAACCAGATCTCTGCTACATAAGGCCGGGTTACCTCTATGACTAGGTAATAACTGATATGAGTATACCACCTCCCGATCGTTACCAACCATTATCCGAAGCGCTTCTCAACCGACAACCACAAAACAATAAGTTTGCAGCAACCACAAAGTAAGCATCTAGGATCCATACCACGATACCACCTATAATCCAGAAGTAAATGGACATACCCTCAGAGGGTGCTACCCTCAAATAACCTTGCTGCCACGATTCCTGTTTCGACCATACCGGGTTATGAGGTTCGACGAAGGCTCGTCCACAAAGCTATGCTTTTTAACAAAGTCATGCTTCGATCAACAAATAATCAGCAGCACTCAGCATGCTACACTATCAAATTGGGAGTATATCACTAATAACCTTCAACTACATAACCTCTGAGCTTGTACGTCTCAGAGAAGGGTGTTAAGCTAAGAGAATAAATTCTCCGCCACCAACAGATATGTATTAGAAACAAATCAGCTTTATATCTCAAGATGTAGCGTCAGACATACAACCATACAAGTCTGTTCCGTGTTCGAACAAAACCGAAGGCACTTCCGAAGAAGTCCTTGCAATCCGGGCATCCACAATCCTGGTCGGACTCCCCGTCACATATGGAGATCTCTATACCGGAGCAACTCAGTGCAGAGTTATTCGACAGGTTATCCTATCGTTTTCAAAGACGCCCAATCTTCACCACTGTCTTCAATTGCTATCCATTTCATCGTATCACATATTCGGAATGGGTTATACGACACAAAGGTCCTCTCCCGACTAAACCGAATAGTGAGCGTTCAATTTAAAAATACGTGGATATATCCGTCACAAAGATTCACATTCAGGGTTCGATGTGGGTTTCAGATAACCAACTGGAATCCGATTCCCTGTCGCATCGAAATTCAAATGTCTTTTTACGGCAAAAGGGTTTTCGTATCAATATAGAATTAAATCACAAATCACAGTTTAGCACAAAGCAATTCACATCACACAGTATCACAACCACAACAGCAATATCAATCCAGTGCACAATAATAATTAATTATTTTCAATTATGGCGAATGCGATTTAAATGAATTAACCACATACTATTTTCATTGATTATTTTAAACCAATGATTAATTTTTCTTAATGATAAATTAATAAAATCTTAATCAACTTTATTAATTAGTTATTCCTTAATTAATTATTTTAATTCACTATCCATCATAAATTGGTCAACTTAAATGGTCTAATTAACAATTCTTAATTACAAATAAATTAGACACTTAATTATTAATTAACCAATTTTTTTGATTACAATTATAAATCCTTAATTACTTAGTTAATTATAATTATTAATTTAATCAATCTTGATTGCTTTCCAAAACAATTGGTTATTTATCTAAATTAACATTTAAAAGTCTTCTTTAAGCTTTGAAAATCAATTTATTTCTAACTTGAAAACTTTAATTAAGTTTAAAACTTGTCTTACACTAATCACTTAATTAAAATGTCAATTGGATTCTTAAAACATTATTAAGTATTTACTTAATTTATTAAAACTTGAGATAAATTCTTACTTAAGTTGTCAAACATTAATTTCTTCATTAGCACTAAAAAAATTTAACATCATTAACTTTAAATTTTAAGGCTTAACCCTTCTGAACTAGAACCCGATCAAAAACTCAGGTTACCCGAGTTATAACCCAAGCTGTTCACTCCTTTCCTGAGACATTCTCCCTTCCTCACGAACTTCTTCTTCTTCTCTTTTTTTTCCAGTTGAGTTTAAGTTTAAACTATATATCAGGAAAACTAGCTCACGTGTTCAGGTTAAAACTCGAAGCAACGCATACATTTGCTCGAGTATCAACTCGAGTCGTCCACCATTCAAAAGCTGCTGACACCATATCGAAATCGTGCACGTGCACGGTGTCGCACCGCCGCTTCGGCGAACTCCACTAACTTTAGCAAGCCACAAATCATCCTTATGCTCGAAATCACAGCTCGATTCGACACCAAAAACTCAAAATCGAAAATAAGCATTTTGCTCGACACTGTGACTCGAACTCCCCTCAGCAAAACATCTCGTCGCGGTTTCTCAGACCACCAGCGACGCCACAACTTTGGCCACATCACGTCAACCCCCTACACTAGCATCCCCCTGAAGTACGTGCAAGTCGGTGCATCAGTGGTGATGAAATCACCTCGTTTCTAGGCACATCAAAAACTCGAATACAAACCCTACATTCACCTCGTCCCACCAATTCATGCAATAGAAAAATTATTCGACAATTTTCCTGAAATCATCTATGGCCAAGCAAGCTTAAAGCAAAATCTTAACACTCAATAACTCCTTGATCGATGACAATGGCCGAAAAAGCATTTTCGGTTCAACTTGAGACTACTCTTAAAATATCGGTTCAACTTGAGACTGCTCTTAAAATATTTCACTAAAAATCACCAATTTTGTTTTAAAAATCTTGTTTTTAAATGTTGGTTCAAGATATATAATCGAATCAATATTTAACAATATTCGAATTTATCCAAAATTTTACTTTTTACTGTAAAACTGAATGTTACAGAGTCACAACTTCACTTTTAAGCTTTAAACAAATTTTAGACTGTGATTCAAGTTAAACAAACTTATTTTATTTAACAATCTTAAGTTAAAAAGGTTTGTATGAAGATTTATTAGATTTTTCCTCTAATTCATTTTGCTATGAAACCAAAACTGTAGAAGAACAAGTCATATAAAAGTTTCTGGTAATACAGAAAACATACAGAACAAATTTTCTTCCAATATACAGCAAAGCACAAGGTTTCATGAACAACATACCTAGATTTCAATTTTAAAATAATAGGTTTACTCACTTGACAAAGGTTTGAACAGAGACTATATCTGTTTTGAAACTGCAGTTTTGATATTCCCCTTTTTTCAGCAGATTGTTTTTTAGTTTAAAAATATAGTGATGCTTTCTTTTTCTTTCTGGCTTTGCTATGATTTGATGAACGAAATGAAACAAATATGGATGTGTATATACAAAGGAAACATTTTGTTCAGGTAGGTGTTTTCTGGTGCAAGATTTTTCTTTTGGTCAGAGTTTTTTTTTTCATTGACTAAAGATATTTTCCTTTCAATTGGAGGCTAAAATGATTTCTTCTATTTCGAAATGACTTCTTTTTTTTGTGCTGAGAAGAAAGCATTTAATGCCATGTTTCCATCTATGTTCACATGTAATCCTATTTTTGTATGTACTTAGATTTGTTTGTAGAGATTTTTTTTCTTGCATGCATTTTTTCTTTTTTTTCATATACAATTTTTTATGAATTCCATATGTTATTTTTATAGTTTATCTTATGTTGCTATATAACCATAAAATCTTATTACTAACATAAATCCTAAATTTTATTTCTATTCAAAGTTTAACTATCAACATTTAATTTATAACATATATTTTATTTTATGGTTTAACACAAATTCTTGTTTTTATAATTTTTTATTATTATCTATTTAAAGCTTAAACTACCAAATATTTTATTTCTATCCATATATCTTTACAATATTTAATATTAATAATATTTTATTTCTTTTGAAACTTTTCAAGTTAAATTTCAAAAATTCAAACAAGCTACCAAATTCAAATTAATAAATTTTGGGACGTTACAAATATCCCCCCTTAAGAAAATTTCATCCTCGAAATTTGAATGAGAGAGAAAAGCAAACAAAGAATATACGAATTCAGAAAAGGATAGAAAAATGGCTTACCAGTTTAAGCCGAGATATCCACTCTGCAATTGGGATATGATTTCTATATGCTATCTTCAGTTTCCCAAGTGCAGTCCTTTAGATCGCCACTCCACTGCACTTTGACTAGTCTCACAATTTTGTTTCTCAATTTCTTTTCATCATGATCTACAATCTTTATCGGTTCTCTTTTAACTGTTAAATTGGGAGTGATTTCGAGATCCTGCTGAGCAGCTTCTTTAATAATACAGTCTGGATCGTGCACATACTTTCGAAGGTTAGAAATGTGGAACACATCATGTACGCTAGATAACCAGCTAGGCAACTGCACTCGATAGGCTAAAGAACTTATCCTCTCCAGAATAGGAAAAGGACCAATATAACGCGGTGCTAGCTTTCCAGTTTTCCCAAACCTCAATACACCCCGCATTGGCGACACTTTCAAAAATACAGAATCTCCAACTTGCAATTCCAGTTCTCTTCTTCGGTGGTCATAATAGCTCTTCTGACGACTTTGAGCAGTTATTAATTTCTTTCGAATAAAATCTACCTTCTCCGTGGCTTCTTTAATCATATCAGGTCCAAGGATGAGTCCATCACCTGATTCGATCCAGCATGCAGGTGATCGACACGGACAACCATATAAAGCCTCATAAGGAGCCATTTCAACACTGGCTTGATAGCTATTGTTATAAGAGAGCTCGACCAGATGCAAATGGTCCTTCCAAGAACCACCAAAATTAAGTATACAAGCACGCAATAGGTCTTCTAAGATTCGGTTAATCCTCTCAGTCTGCCCATCAGATTGTGGATGATAAGCAGTGCTGAAATTCAGTTTTGTTCCCAATGCGGCTTGGAATGCCTTCCAAAATCTACTAGTGAAGATCGAATCACGATCACTCACTATGTTGCTAGGAATACATGGAGATGAACAATTTCCTTTATATATAGCTCTGCTAAGCTTGCTGCAGTCTGAGTGGATTTTACTGGAATGAAGTGAGCAGTTTTTGGTTAGACGGTCCACTATAACCCAAATTGCTTCATTTCCCTTCTTGGTTCGTGGCAATCCATCGATACCTGGTCCCATTTCCACTTCGGTACTTCCAAAGGATGAAGTAAACCCGCCACTTTCTTTTGATCGCTTTTAATTTGTTGGTAATTAGCACGGCGACTCACATATATAGATATATCCCTTTTCATCGTCGTCCACCAAAATGTTCTTTTAATATCACTATACATTTTATAACTCCTAGACGGATGCAAAGTTTGGACTTGTGGCATTCGTCCAAAACTTCACGTTTCATCTCTGGAATGTTTGGGACACAGATTCTTCCTTTTAATCTTATAACTTTATTGTCATCAACTTCAAAACTTGTATTTTCACCACGGCGCATTTTCTCATAAATTTGATGAAGAAACTCATCTTCTTTTTGTTTGCTGGCGACTTTCTCAAGAATAGTAGGGGTAACGACAGGATGAGCAAGAATGACATGCTTTCTACTCAAAGCATCTGCAACTACATTGGCTTTTCCCGGTGTATACAGAATATCTAGGTCATAGGATGCCAGAAATTCCAACCAACATTGTTGTCGCAGATTCAAATCCTTCTGAGTGAAGAGATACTTTAAAGATTTGTGGCCAGCGAATAATTCAAATTTTTCACCCACAAGATAATGACGCCAGATTTTTACGGCGAAAATAACCGCCAAAAGTTCCAAATCATGCGTTGGGTAGTTTCTCTCGTGCGGACGTAATTGTCTACTCGCGTAGGCAATTACCTTCATATCCTGCATTAATACTGCATCCAAACCATCACCGCAAGCATCGGTATAGATAGATAAGCCTTGGTTCCCATCGATAATAGCGAGAACAGGAGCAGTGGTCAATCTCTTTTTCAGTTCCTGGAAAGCTTCGTCACATTTTCGGAGTCCAATTGAACTTGGCATTCTTCATTGTTAGCTTAGTCAATGGACTAGCAGTCTTAGAAAAGTCCTGAACAAACTTTCGGTAATAGCCTGCTAAAACCATAAAACTTCGAACTTCTTCAGAGTCGTGGGTCGCTTCCAATCAAGAATAGCGGAAATTTTGCTTGGATCAACAGAAATCCCTTCTTCATTAACAATGTGGCTGAGAAATCTGACTTCTTTGACCCAAAAGTGACATTTCAAAAATTTAGTGAATAAGATGTTCCTTCTCAAAATCTCCAAAACAATTCTGAGATGTTCAGCATGCTCCTCTTTGGTTTTGGAGTAGATTAGGATATCATCGATAAATACAATAACAAATTTATTCAGCACCTCCCAAAACACATAGGTCATCAAATTTACGAAGTACGCGAGGGCGTTAGTTAGTACGAAAGGCATGACTAAACTGATGGAATCCAAACTGATGGAATCCCTGGGCTAGATCCATCTTAGAAAAGAATCGTGCACCATGAAGTTGATCGAATAAGTCGTTGATCCTGGGTAAAGGAAACTTTTTCTTGAGAGTGTGCTTATTGAGATCGCGATAGTCGACACACAATCTCAAAGACCCATCAGATTTAGCCACAAACACTACCGCTGCACCCCATTCAGGAACACTAGGACGAATCAATCCCTTTTTTAGCAAATCACCGATTTGCTTGACTAGTTCAATTCTTTCCCGCTGTGCCATCCTATGACTAGCATGAACGACAGGACGAGCATTCGAAATTAAATCAATTCTGAATTCAATCTCTCTATGTGGGGGTAAAGATTTCACTTCTTCGAATACATCGGGAAAATGCTGGACAATAGGAATGGACTCCAGACTAGGTTCTGGATATCCCAACATATACATCAGTTTATCTCTTTTCGAACTAGGGTCTTCACAAGAAATTTCAATGAGATCTCCAAGCTTTGTTTTTACCAAAATCATTCGGTTGTGGCAATCTAATTTGCCTTCGTATTTCGATAACCAATTCATCCCGAGTAGGATTTCAAATTCATTGAAGTTGAGAACATAAAGGTTAATAGAAAATCGATGGCCAGAATAAGAGATAGGCACCCTCCTACAATATAGACAAAGATTTGTAGGACCACCCACTGGATTCTTCACACAAATAGGTTCATCAACAAACTTGAGTTTAAGTTTTAATTCGTCCACGATCTGTTAGGAGATAAAGCTATCTGAAGATCCCGTGTCGAATAAAACTCTAACAACTTTTTCACCAATAATAAGGTTGCCCTCCAGAACTCCCTTTCCTTCATTTTCCTTTGAAGTTGAGGGGTTATCTTTGATTGCGCACACTTTCACTATTTGTGCTTGTTTCTTTTTCGGGCAATTCTTAACTCCATGACCTGGCTGGTGACAACAATAGCATTCCTTGGATCTTCGACTTGTCTTTACAAGTTGATCTTTCTTAATTTGTTTCTTTGGTTTCTCACAATCATTTGCTAAATGGCCCTTCTCCTGACAGTTATAACAAGTAACATTTCTGGCTGAATTCTCTTGATTACTCCTCTTCTTCTCCTTGCCTCGAACCGGTTTCCTTCCTTTGAATTTTCTTTTCTTCCAATTCGAACTACTAGAACTCCCCTTCTCTCCCGAAACTTTCTGCATATCTAGAGTGGCATATCGATAACCTATATCAATCAAGTCCGAAAATGATTCTTTAATGTGAGCTATCATTTTCTGGTGATACTTCTTATTCATTCCCCAAATGAATCTTTCATTCTTCTTCAAGGGTGTATTCACTAGCTCCGGACCAAATCTTTAGACAATTCATTGAATTTATTCAAGTATTCCTCAAATGATAGACTTCCTTGCTTCAAATCTAGGAACTCCTGGTACATTCGAGAGATGCCGCAGATGGAACGTATCGCTGCTCAAACACTTCTTTAAATCGTCTCCAAGTAAACCTATCTTCTGACTCATCCATAGTAACTGTCTCCCACCAAGCTAATACTTCCTCTTGGAGTTGATAAGAAGCAATTAATCGCTTTTGATCGTCTTCCAACTTCAATCCCCTGAAAATTCTTTCACAGGATCGGATCCAGGCTTTGGCTTCTACAACAGATTCCTTGCCAGTAAACGGCTTTCCACCAAGTCTTGAGAAGCTCTTATACATATTAGCCATACTCGGCTGAGGTTGAGTAGGCACAGTTGCAGTTGCAGGGACTTGACCAGTTGCGGTGGTATTTCCCCGTCCCCTACCTTGTCCTTTTCTTCCGCTCATTCTCACTATTTGTAAATAGCAAGAAAACTTGATTTAGGCATACTGACAAGATATCTTAGGGAATATTAGCAGTAAAAGGAATAGACTAAGAAAATTCGAGGTTTCGGTCTCGATTATACTCATTCTAGGGTATACTTCACCCTATCTCTAATGAGCCATCTAATGTGTTATACTCCGTAGCTAAAGTTCTTACACAACCTTCAGCTCCGATACCACTTGTCACGACCCGAAATCCAATGTTCGAAAATCGACATCAAATATCTCACTTGTATTCAACTGCCGGAGATTCAAGCGTCGAATTTCAGTTCGGATGGAGCTTATAACAACATCAGATGAATATAAACTGCAGAAACAAAAGGAATATCATACATCAACACAGATACAACATGATACAATATCCAATACAACATCGGTCCCAAATATCAGAGTGATACAAATATGATGCAACAATAATATGACAACAGAAACTTCAACAAGTTTCCAACATACTTCAACTTCGACAAGGTCTTCAAAAACTCCAACACTTCAAAAGATTTCAAAATCCAAAGCTTCTAGAAGACTTCAAAATCCAAGCTAGCTCCAAAACACGGATAACCTGCTTCTAGGATGCCTGTGTGGAAAATTATGGGCACCCAAAGTTTAGGAAAGGAACAATAAACTATTGGTCAGTCGTGGGACTGGTATGAGTAAACAAAAATAGTTGTTTGAAATGAAACAGTTCATTTTTATCAAAAAAACAAAAGAATTTGAAAGAAACCTGCAATGCTTTTTGAAAATGAAACTGCCATAAGGCCTCCCGCCACACACACAATGCAAGTGCGAACTTGGAGGAGATTTCCCCTGATGACAGTCAAAAATGTTTGATACGAGAAAAACTCTTTTAAATATTATTACTAGTGCATAGTGTGAAAATATTTTCGAAAGTATAATATTAATCTTAGCCAGCATAGGTACCATTATATTATGCTTACTATAGCTACCACCTGAGGTGGCAGGTTATACAATTTAAAACCGTATTGGGCTCGTATTGTTTTATTTGGATTTCCAACAAATGGTCGGGCAAAGGAACTTCCTACACAAAATGGAACGCCTCTGGAGGGACATCCCCGAAAACCTAACCGAATCTCTGCTACACAAGGCCGGGTTACCTCTGTGACTAGGTAACAACTGACATGAGTATACCACCTCCCGATCGTTACCAACCTTTATCCGAAGCACTTCTCAACCAACAACCACAAAGCAATAAGTTTGCAGCAACCACAAAGTAAGTATCTGGGATGCATACCATGATACCACTTATAATCCAGAAGTAAATGGACATACCCTCAGAAGGTGCTACCCTCAAATAACCTTGCTGCCACGATTCATGTTTCGACCATACCGGGTTATGAGGTTCGACGAAGTCTCGTCCACAAAGCTACGCTTTTTCACAAAGTCATGCTTCGATCAACAAATAATCAACAGCACTCAGCATGCCACACTATCAAATTGGGAGTATATCACTAATAACCTTCAACTACATAACCTCTGAGCTCGTACATCTCAGAGAAGGGTGTTAAGCTAAGAGAATAAATTCTCCGCCACCAACAGATATGTATTTGAAAGAAATCAGCTTTATATCTCAAGGTGTAGCGTCAGACATACAACCATACAAGTTTGTTCCTGGTTCGAACAGAATCGAAGGCACTTCCAAAGAAGTTCTTGCAATCCGGGCATCCACAATCCCGATCGGACTCCCCATCGCATATGGAGATCTCTGTACCGGAGCAACTCAGTGTAAAGTCATTCGACAGGTTATCCTATCGTTTTCGAAGACGCCCGGTCTTCACCGCCGTCTTCAATTGCTATCCATTTTGTCGTATCACATATTCAAAATGGGTTATACGACACAAAGGTACTCTCTCGGCTAAACCGAATAGTGAGCGTTCAATTTAAAAATACGTGGATGTATCCATCATAAAGATTCACATTCAGGGTTCGATGTGGGTTTCGGATAACCAACTGGAATCTGACTCCCTGTCGCATCAAAATTCAAATGCTGTTTTACGGGCAAAAGGATTTTCACATCAATACAGAATTAAATCACAAATCACAGTTCAGCACAGAGCAATTCACATCACATAGTATCACAGCCATAATAGCAATATCAATCCAGTGCACAACAATAGTTAATTTTTTTCAATTAAGGTGAATGTGACTTAAATGAATTAACCACATACCATTTTCATTGATTATTTTAAACCAATGATTAATTTTTTTAATGATAAATTAATTAAATCTTAATCAACTTTATTAATTAATTATTCCTTAATTAATTATTTTAATTCACTACCCATTATAAATTGGTCAACTTAAATGATCTAATTAACAATTCTTAATTACAAATAAATTAAACTTAATTATTAATTAACCAATTTTTTTGATTACAATTATAAATCCTTAATTACTTAGTTAATTATAATTATTAATTTAATCATTCTTGATTGCTTTCCAAATCAATTGGTTATTTATCTAAATTAACATTTAAAAGTCTTCTTTAAGCTTTGAAAATCAATTTATTTCTAACTTGAAAACTTTAATTAAGTTTAAAACTTGTCTTACACTAATCACTTAATTAAAATGCTAATTGGATTTTTAAAACATTATTAAGTATTTACTTAATTTATTAAAACTTGAGATAAATTCTTACTTAAGTTGTCAAACATTAATTTCTTCATTAGCACTAAAATTGTTTAACATCATTATCTTTAAATTTCAAGGCTTAACCCTTCTGAACTAGAACCCGAGCAAAAACTCAGGTTACCCGAGTTATGACCAGAGCTGTTCACGCTTTTCCCCGAGACATTCTCCCTTCCTCATGAACTTCTTCTTCTCCTCTTTTTTTTCCAGTTGAGTTTAAGTTTAAACTATATATCAGGAAAACAAGCTCACATGTTCAGGTTAAAACTCGAAGCAACGCATACATTTGCTCGAGTATCGACTCGAGTCGTCCACCATTCAAAAGCTGCTGACACCATATCGAAATCGTGCACGTGCACGGCATCGCGCCGCCGCTCCGGCGAACTCCACTAACTTCGGCAAGTCGCAAATCATCCCTATGCTCGAAATCATAGCTCGATTCAAGACCAAAAACTCGAAATCGAAAATAAGCACTTTGCTCGACACTATAACTCGAACTCCCTCAGCAAAACATCTCGCCGCGGTTGATCGGACCACCAGTGACACCATGATTTCGGCCACATCACGTCAACCCCCTACACTAACATCCCCCTAGAGTATGTGCAACTCGGTGCATCAGAGGTAATGAAATCACCTCATTTCCAAGCACATCAAAAACTCGAATACAAACCCTACATTCACCTCATCCCAGCAATTCATGCAATAGAAAAATTATTCGACAATTTACCTGAACTCATCTATGGCCAAGCAAGCTTCAAGCAAAATCTTAACACTCAATAATACCTTGATCGATGGCAATGCCCAAAAAAGCATTTTTGGTTCAACTTGAGACTGCTCTTAAAATATTTCACTAAAAATCACCAATTTTGTTTTAAAAATCTTGTTTTTAAATGTTGATTCAAGCTATATAATCGAATCAATATTTAACAATATTCGAATTTATCCAAAAATTTACTTTTTACTGTAAAATTGAATGTTGCAGAGTCACAACTTCACTTTTAAGCTTTAAACAAATTTTAGGATGTGATTCAAGTTTAAACAAACTTATTTTATTTAACAATCCTAAGATAAAAAGGTTTGTATTAAGATTTATTAGATTTTTCCTCTAATTCACTTTGCTCTGAAACCAAAACTATATAAGAACTAGTCATATAAAAGTTTCCAGTAACACAGAAAACATACAGAACAAATTTTCTTCCAATATACAACAAAGCACAAGGTTTCATGAACTACATACCTAGATTTCAATCTTAAAATTACAGGTTTACTCACTTGACAAAGGTTTGAACAGAGACTGTATCTGTTTTGAAACTGTAGTTTTGATCTTCCTTTTTTTTCAGCAGTTTGTTTTTGAGTTTAAAAATATAGTGATGCTTTACTTCTTTTTCTTTCTGGCTTTGCTATGTTTTGATGAACGAAATGAAACAAATATGGATGTGTATATATAAAAGAAACAGTTTGTTCAGGTACGTGTTTTCTGGTGCAAGATTTTTCTTTTGGTCGGAGTATTTTTTCATTGACCAAAGATATTTTCCTTTCAATTGGAGGCTAAAATGATTTCTTCTATTTCGAAATGACTTCTTTTTTTGTGCTGAGAAGAAAGCGTTTAATGCCACGTTTCCATCTAAGTTTACATGTAATCCTATTTTTGCAGGTACTTAGATTTGTTTGTAGAGATTTTTTTTCTTCATACATTTTTTTCATATACAATTCTATATGTATTCCATATGTTATTTTTATAGTTTATCTTATGTTGCTATATACCATAAAATCTTATTACTAAATAAATCCTAAATTTTATTTCTATTCAAGTTTAACTATCAACATTTATTTTGTAACATATATTTTATTTTATGGTTTAACACAAATTCTTGTTTTTATAATTTTTTATTATTATCTATTTAAAGCTTAAACTACCAAATATTTTATTTCTATCCATATATCTTTGCAATATTTAATATTAATAATATTTTATTTCTTTTGAAACCTTTCAAGTTAAATTTCAAAAGTTCAAACAAGCTACCAAATTCAAATTAATAAATTTTGGGACGTTACAAAAATATTCATTTCAAAACCATATAAATACGATATCGTTTTCGTTTTAAAAAACCAAACCAATATGATATCATTTTAAAATCATAGTATTTCAAAGTTATAAAATTTCAAAACCAAAGATTTAAAACTATAACAATTCCAAAACATAATACTTTGAAATTTATAACTTTGAAACATAATTTCCACCCCTTACATGGTTTAAATATTAAAATCTTTTATAAAATAAACTAGCTTCTTAAATTTCATAAATCAATTCCAAAACAATCCGAATTTCTAAATTTTAAATTTAACCAAATCCCCAAATCATAAATTTCAATTAAATTCGGTTTTCAAATAGCCTATTTCAAATTATATCGATTTCAAAACAGATTTGATCCATAAAATAAACCATTTCAAATTCAAAATATTTCAAAGCTTAAATATTCAATATTTCAAAACTAAATTTTATAATTCATATATATATATATATATATATATATATACACACACACCAAATTTACTTTACAATTACTTAGTTTTGAAATATTTGCTTAATAAATCCATTATCATTTAAATAAAACTTCAAATTTCAATAACTGAATATTCCTCAATTTATTTAGACTTGATATATTCACTTAAATCACTTTAAACCTGGTTTAAAGTTATAAAACCATATTCTTTTAAAGTCTCAATTTCAATAAGTTCCAAATGGATGCTTATTAAATATAACTCTTAATTAAATAAAACCTCAAATCAATCTCAAAACTATCTTCTCAACCTTGATTTATAAAAATCAATATAAACTCTATATTAACATATAATTTAGTAAATACTTATCCATATTGTATTTTAATAAAATCAAACTTTATTATTCAGCTTATTTTATACTTTAAACAATTTTATCCATGGCTTAAAACCAAGTATTTAACTATATATAAAATAACATTTATAAAATATCCAAATCAATATCTCAGAAAATCATATATTTCTTTACAAAACCATAGAAAATCATTTCAAACTATTTTTATATACACACCGCGGTGTCTGTATAAAATTTTCTACCCTATGGTCAAGCGATACTTATATTATCATTTCAATCCGTAATTTAAAATAAAAATACGATTATATTTCATTTCAAACCGCAATCCCGAATGAAATAAAAATACATAACAACTTGCAGTTTATAATAATATGTAATACAACATTCATCAACCATTTATCACAATCATCATCCAATTCATACAATAACATCAATATATAACAGATAAAAAACAATAGGTGTTTACTGATAGTTTATATTCAATAATAAATTAATTCAACTGGCAGTTTTTTATGCAATAATAAATTGAATGACAATTTAATTCAATAAATTCAATTTAACTGGAATGATGATAAAAATATACCAAACAGCAATAAATAAATTTCTAATCACATCAGAAATTAATTTAACACACATAAGAAATTTTAGAAGTTATGAGTGGGTTAAAACACTTACCTTTTGAATTTAAATCCAATTTAAACCGAAAAATTGAACGATCTCAGAATCAGCCTAAACTAGCATCAAAATGTCCGAAATTCCAATACGAACCTAGCGGAGAAAACCGCACATGAAACGGACCTCGTACGCGAAAGTTATTGGCATCAGAACACTTGAATTCAAATTTAAATAGAATAAAAATGAAAAAAAAACAACTCACATTTACTCAGGCCACATCACCTACCGAAGCCCACGTCACTATGTACAGCAACTCCAGACACGAGAACCAGCAGCATACGTTCGAACGAAGGCCTCCTCCATCGATGATCACATGCCGCGCCTAGCCATAGTCGCACCGCCACAACCTCGGCCACAACCGCCTACATACCTCCGCGCCTCGCCACGCCTGTGCGACCCACGTGGCGCGTCGAGAATGAATGCAGTCGCCGCCCCTTTCTCTAACCCTAATCCAATTGTTCGCGACCATCCAACCGTTGATCGACAGAATGAGCGATACCAATGGCCTCCACTCGACCCTCTCTCCGCAACGGTATCGTCGATTTGACGATCCATCGAAGTCCATCAAGACGAAATGAACGGCTATGACTAAATCGACCAAATCCGGCTAGCCAAAAACCCAGATCCAAAAATAAGCAGCAGAATTGACTTGCGCACGTCGAGAGCTTCAAATTGATATAAAATTTGACATAATTTGTGATGTTTGAAATTTTGATTTGAATTTGATATTGAAATTGGAATTGGGAATTTTTGTTTTGTCTGTTGTAACAACCCAGAATTTCTGTCATTCGAAATTCATATATTTAATTGATTTTAAATATTAACAAGTAAAATTTGTAAGTCGAATAAATTTTATTTCGAATATCTAGATTTAATTGGATAATTAAATCGACAATTTAATATTTGAAATTACAGAAATAATTGAAAGTTGGGTTTAATGTGATTAAAATTGATTTGTAAAGTTGTATTAAATCATATTGGAGTTAGAATGATGTTGTACAACTTTTAAAATTTAATTAAAAGTTAATTTACAGAAATTGATTATTTTAATATTTAATTGACGAGTAAAAATAGTCATTTTTCGAACAGTCTCAGATTTTGACGAAACTAGTTTCATTGGATCCGTAATGTTAAATTATTGTAAGATTTCAAATTTCGTGTCAATCGGGTTTACGGTTTGTCCGGCGCAAGCTAAAACGCACTGAAATCGGTTTAAGTGAATTTTAAATTTAAATAGTCAATTTAAAACCCTATCTTTTAAATACTTTCGAATTGGCTCCCGATATATATTCCATTGCGTTCGGAATAGGGGTAAAACATTATAAATGTCGGGCGGCACGCTTCGTTTGGAGTTCGGAAAAAATTAGGGTGAATAGTGTTTCGTCAAATTTTCTAAAAAAGGACCTTATTTCTTTTATTTTGCAAAACCCTAAGCAACCTAGGTCACGGCCGCCAGAAACACTTTAATAGCTAAAAACCTTCCTCCTTCTCCCTCAATTTTCTTCAAATCCGTAAATCGATTCCTAAAATGTTCAACTACAAACGTGTAGAGCTTTGCGAGATCCATCGTTCCAACAGTGGTGATCGTTTTTAGAGCTACGAATCATTGGCAAATCGAGCTCGAACGACTGATAGTCGCACACGTTTTTTAGGAAAATAGTGCAGCCGAGTTCGTCAAGGTTGCAGGCGTTGGTGGCATACGTGGAGAGCTTCGATGTGGCATCTCCTGATCGAGGTATAGATGAATGTTGGGGTCACGACAAATTGGGTTTTGCGGCGGCTATGGGTGTTCGTTCGCGTTTGTTTACTGAGGGGAGAAGAAGGATGCGCACGACCGAGATTTGATGCAAAAGAACGTGCGGCCCAGATTGCATTTTGAGGTTAAATAGAAATAAAATAAAAAGGAAATTGATTTATATAATTATATTAAAAATTGTATAAACTTCTGAATTGCGTATCTTTGTCATACGAGGTCCATTTCGCGCGAAATGAATGGCGTTGGGTTCGTATTCGCGAGCACTACGCGATGGATCTGGTTTGGAGTTGATTGGAGCTAGTATGAATTTTGGATAAAATTAAACGCGTGTTTAATTTTATTCGGAACGAAACACTGCAACTGTTATTGGAAGCAAGGTGAGAACTTCTCACTCAATCGAATTTGTTTCAATTTAAATTTTAAATAGCTAGATTTAAAATTGCTTGATTGTGTGATTGAATGATGATTGCTATCTGTTGTATTGAAATAGACCCTATACGCCGCATATTAATCGGAGGTTATTATATTAAACACATATACCGTGATATTCCACCTTGAAGTGGAATTGGTATTATATATGTACTTGGAGTTGATTTTCCGCATTATATACCGGATGAGACCTTATTGTGTCGCATAATAACGGATAATATTTTACATAAACCCATGTACCGCGATATCCCGTCTTGAAACGGGATTGGTATTGTGCTAACATCTGTGGATGTAGGGAAACAGGTTGGAGGGAAACAGGTTGGAGGGATCCAACTGGATTCCTCAACAGTATTGATTTATTTACATATATTTGAGATATATTCTGTTATCATATTGATATATGATATTTGGACGCCATGGTGGATGTATTGGTGTTGTAACAGCATTGGGCCTATTTTTGGAGTTTTAAAAAAAAGTGTTAAAGTAACGATTTTGAATTGAAAAAGATTTCCAAGTGATTTTTGAAAGTATACATTTTATTGAATTTTGGAATTGATTCATTTTAAATAAATAAATGTTATAATTTTTATGTTATAAAAATTATGATTTCTGTGAAATATAACCGAAATGTGATTTTTGAAATAAGTAGTTGATTATTTTTTAAAATGGTTTAAATTGGGATTTTTGAATTATTATAAACGGTTTATATAAAAGATTTATAAAATTGATATTTTATAAATTAAAATATTGCAATTATAAAATGATTTTTTATAAGTGTTAAAATGAAGTATAATTGGATTTCATAACTGAATGAAATTTATAGATTTATAAATTGTGAAGTTATAAATGAATAGATTTTGTAAAATAAAAGATTTATAAGTAATTAACTTATAAATCGGATTTCGGCATTTAAATGAGATATAGATAGAATTTGTTAATTGAGGGATTTTATAAGTTGAAGTTTTTATAAAATATATTCCGAAACCAATTGAATTTGATAAGTAAATATGAAAGCTTATTAAAGGAGATATATATCCACGATTTTGGACAGTGGATAATCCTTTAAATTGTAGAAGTGATGAATTTGGTAAACGGTTTATATTCACGATTTTGGACAGTGAATAATATATTAAAGAAATGTTTTAGGAAGTGATCTTTTAAATATAATTAAAATGATTTGAAGTTGTTTTAAAATGTGTTACGGATCGAAACCATAAATTTCAACATTCATTGTTGAAATAGACGTTTTCTAGAAATAAGGAAAAGATGGACTATAACACTATTGTTATAGTAAATGATTTTCAAAAGGAAATATTTTTGTATAGTATTGGGATTTATATATCTATCGTATTTTCGAATCCCTATGCTATTGATTTTGGGTTGTCGTAACGATGTTTTACGCAACATTCGTTTTGACCCAAATAAATGTGTTTAAAGAGAACGTTTTCCTAAAAGAATAAAATATATACTTAATCGTGTTTTAAGTATAATGAATATTTTCTAAGTATTGAAAATAAATAGATTTTTGAATTACTTATTGTTAAATAAGTAGTTGGAAATGTTTTCCAATGTAAAAATTGAAATGGTTTAGAGAATATATATTTTTAAAGATAAATTAAAGTGAATATTTGGCAAGTTATTTAATTTATGGAAGATTAATAAAAGGGCCTAGTGATTGTTATGGTGCTGAATATTTGTTTGTTTGCTTTGATAGTTAAATAACCGACTATCAATATTTACCTTTAAATGGGTATTTGTTGTGATTTGCTTGAATTTGAATGCTACACTTATTTTAAAATAAGCGCTCGTTATTCGATTTAGCCGGGAGAGGACCTTTGGGTCATGAATCCCATTCCGAATAGTGATACGTCGTAATGGATAGCATTTAAAGACCGGTGTTGAAGACCAGATATTGTCGAAAACGGAAGGATTACCATCGCATCAGCCGATCTCCGATATAGAGATTTTATCACCCTTTGTGATGGGAATTTCGGACGTGATTAGTGAATATTCGGATTGCAAGGGCTTCTTTGGAAGTGCCTTCGGTTCCGTTCGATCCCCGAACGGACTTGTATGGATGTGTGTCTGACATTACAATTTGAGATGTAAAGCTGCTTTCTATCAAATACATTTCTGGTGGTGGCGGAGAATTTATTCTCTTAGCTTAACACCCTTCTCTGAGACGTACGAGCTCAGAGGCTATATAGTTGATGGTTACTAGTGATACATTCCCAATTTGGTAATGTGGCATACGAAGTGCTTCTGCTCATTTGTTGATCGAAGCATAGCTTTTGTATAAAGCGTAGCTTTGTGGATGGGACGTCGTCGGACCTCACAACCCGATAATGGTCAAAACAGAAAAGATGCAGCAAGGTTATAGGGAGTAGCGCCCCTTAGGGTATGTGCATTTCCTTCTGGATAGAAATGGTATCATGGTATGGAGCCTAGATACTTAACTTATGTGGATGTCGCAAATATATATGACTTTGTGATTGTTGTTGGTTGAGGATCCTTAGATAATGGTTGTTTACAACCGGGGGATGGCATACTCGTGTCAGTAGTTACCTACTTTTGCAGAGGTAACCCGGCCTTGTGTTGGCAGAGATCCGGTTAGGTTCTCGGGGCGTCTCTCCAGAGGCGTACTTATGTGTCAATGGGAAGTTCCTTGGCCCGACAATTTGTTGTAAAATCCAAAGAAACAATACGAGCCCTGTACAGTTTTAGTTGTAGAACCTGCAATCTAATATGGTAACTATAGTAGGCATACTATAATGGTACCTATGCTGGCTAAGATTAATATTGTACTTTCAAAATGTTTTCCTGCACTTTGCACTTATAGTAATAATATCAAAGAAATTTGTGTATCAAGCATGTTTGACTATCATAAGGAGAAATCTCCTCCAATTCTGCGTTTGCATTGTGTGTGTGGTAGGAGGCCTTATGGTAGTTACATTTTCTAAAAGCATTGCGGATCTATTTTAAAATATTCCTTTGTTTTTTTAAGATAGACTGTTTTAAGTTCTCACACCAGTCACATGACTGACCTGGAGTTTATTGTTCCCTTCCTAAACTGGGTGCCCACCAATTTCCACACGGGCGGTCTAAAGTCAGGTTATCAGGTCATTCTGGAATTCAGGAGTTGCTGTGGAGATCAGGAGCAAGCTGGATGGCGTGGCGTATCAACATGTATATAGTATTTTTTTTCCATTGTTTGTTGATGTAAACTCTGATAATGTAATGTGATGTAATGTAATAACTGATATAGTTCTTTGTTTTAAAGATATTCATTTATCTATTATATGTTGTTCCGCTGCGATTGTGAGATTCTGATATTGTTCTGTGCTTCTTCTTTTTTTCTTCTTCCACCTCTTCTTCTTTAACCCTAAAAATTCGGTTTTTTGGCCTTCGATTGCTCGGCAGTTGATACAGTGGATGTATTAATGTCGATTTTTCGAAAGTCGAAAATGCTAATCGTTACATTTGGTATCAGAGCATTTGGTTAAGCGACAACCTTGGCTTTGTTAGGAATTCCTCATTAGAGATAGAGTCAGTAGTACTCTAGAATGAGTGTGAGTGTAATAATAGATATGAGCGCGTATTTGTTAGTGAATATAAAAATGTTTTATATTGTGTTTGCTTATCCATTGAGCTGTTTGTGAATTCTGGTCGGTATATGGGATGCCATATTATCGATAGAGATTTCTAAACACTTAAACGAGGCAAGTCGACATGGTATCATTTTAAATTGGGTAAATGAAATAATTTTACCTCGATTATATTTTACATATAAAGGAAATAATTTTTCAGAAATTGTTAAAGTGTATACAAATTGATTGTTTGGTTGTTGAAAATGTAAGAATATATATAATTTAATTTAAAAGATGTTTGAATAATCTAAATAACAACAACAATTGTAAAAGAATAATTGTATAAGCAAATGAATTATTAAGTATGGAATTATAATTAATGTGATATACAATTGTGAAATAATCTTATATATAAGAAGTGAAACTATATGAATATATTTATAAATATGAGTTGTAAATAAAAATGAATTTGGACTATGAATTTAAAAGTTTTGAATCCTGTCTATTTTGAAAGTTGTTTTTCAAAGTTAAAGATGTTATTAAGTAAGATAAATCAATTTGGAACAATCTTGTGTAAGTGGGGTGGAATAGTGAAATTCTATAAGAAAAAGACTTATAAATGTGAGCTATAAGAAAAAGGAAATTTTTTTGAAAGAATATTAAGCATAGGATTCGCTACCGTTGCTGGGAAATAATAAGGGTAATGACTGCAGCATCATCAGTATCATTTTCGAGTTTATGTGTGATGGATTTGTTACCATAGTAAATTGGAAATTGAAGTTTTGTTGTGATAAACAAATTTGAAAATTTAAAAATCCAAGTTGTAATTTTTGAATATAAGTAATCAAGTTTTGGACTTACAATATGAAATAATAAAGATGTTACTTTGATAAGGTTGAAATAAATTTGGGTTAGCATAGTAAATATATGATGTGAAATTTAACTAAACGAAGGTTAAATAAATTGATTTGGATTAGATAAGCTATCGAAATGGAAATTAAACTGAAGTGATGAATATGAACTTGAGTTATATAAATGAAATTCAACCTTATTGTTAAATGAATTAGCAATTGAATTAATAAACGGATTGAATATTGATCAATCTAATGTAAAAGAATTGATATAGAATAATGAATGTAAGTGTTAATTCATTAGGAGCTAATGAAGTTGAAAAAAAATTGAATAAATTGAAAGAAAAGTCAATTAGATATTAAACCAATTGGAAATTATAAGTGTTAAACCGAATTGAATGTAAATTTAATAATTTGGTTATGTTGGTTATGATTTGGTTGTTATATGATTGTTAGTTGATTGTATATAATTCATTAAGTGTTATTGAAATTGAATTGATAAATTGAAAGCTAAAGTAATTGAATTCGAATTGAAAGTGAACTAATGTTAATTGGCTGTAAGCAATTAAATATTGTATCGAAACCTTATAAATTGCTTATGGGAATTACTTTGATTGTATTGCTTATGAAAACTAGGTGTTTTCTATGAAAACTAGGTGTTTTCTATTGAAAATTAGTGAAATGTAGATGAATTTCCTACATATGTCACTTACATGTTTAAATTGAGTAAGTACAGGTACCGGGGATGTAGTTGGCTGGATTTGGTCACGCTAAAATGCTAATAAATAACTGCTCTGCTTAAAAATGCTAAAAAGGTACGCCTACGCAATAAAAATAGGAAATATGAACTGTTTTTCTGTTTTCCGACCGTGTGGGTCGATGTATATATATTTATATCTATTGCGATATTGCAAAAGCTCCTCCGTACAAAGGAGACTCTACCAAAATTTTCCATAAATTTTGTGAGTTCGAAAAAAAATTTGAAAATTTTTAGAAAATTTTTGTTAATGAAAAGTCAATTTCTAAATTGGAATGAAAATGTAGGAATTGAACTAGAAAAGTGTAACCATCGGATTTTGGAAAGGTTAAGAAATTAAAATGAATCTGAAATCAAGTTGGAACGGTTTGTTTTTGAAGAAAAAAGTTAATGGATTCTGTAATTTTTTCTTACTTGGCAATTTCGAGGAAAAAATTCTTTTAAGGGGGGAGTTTGTAACGACCCAGAATTTCTGTCATTCGAAATTCGTATATTTAATTGATTTTAAATATTAACAAGTAAAATTTGTAAGTCGAATAAATTTTATTTCGAATATCTAGATTTAATTGGATAATTAAATCGACAATTTAATATTCGAAATTACAGAGACAATTGGAAATTGGGTTTAATGTGATTAAAATTGATTTGTAAAGTTGTGTTAAATCATATTGGAGTTAGAATGATATGGTAGAACTTTTAAAATTTAATTAAAAGTTAATTTGCAGAAATTGAGTATTTTAATATTTAATTGACGAGTCAAAATAGTCATTTTTCAAACAGTCTCGAATTTCAACGAAACAAGTTTCATTAGATCCGTAATGTTAAATTATTGTAAGATCTCAAATTTCGTGTCAATCAGATTTACGGTTTGTCCAGGGCAAGCTAAAATGCACTGAAATCGGTTTAAGTGAATTTGAATTTAAATAGTTGATTTGAAAACCTATCTTCCAAATATTTTCGAATTGGCTCCCGATATATATTTCATTGCGTTTGGAATAGGGGTAAAATATTATAAACGCCAGGCGGCACGCTTCGTTTGAAGTTCGGAAAAAATTCGGGTGAATAGTGTTTCGTCAAATTTTCTATAAAGGGACCTTATTTCTTTTATTTTGCAAACCCTAAGCAACCTAGGTCACGGCCGCCAGAAACACTTTAATGGTCGAAAACCTTCCTCCTTCTCCCTCAATTTTCTTTAAATCCGTAAATCAATTCGTAAAACGTTTAACTACAAACGTGTAGAGCTTTACGAGATCGATCGATCCAACGGTGGTGATCGTTTTTAGAGCTACGAATCATTGGCAAATCG
Organism: Allium cepa; assembly: GCA_030765085.1. NCBI lineage: Eukaryota > Viridiplantae > Streptophyta > Magnoliopsida > Asparagales > Amaryllidaceae > Allium > Allium cepa. Next base: position 220,907,861 of record CM060946.1, read on the forward strand.
AGGTCGAACGGCTGATAGTCGCGCACGTTTTTCAGGAAAATAGTGCAGCCGAGTTCGACATGGTTGCAGGCATTGGTGGCACACGTGGAGAGCTTCGATGTGGCATCTCCTGATTGAGGTATAGATGAACGTTGGGGTCACAGCAAATAGGGCTTTGCGGTGGCTATGGGTGTCCGTTCGCGTTTGTTTACTGGGGGGAGAAGAAGGATGCGCACGGCCGAGAGTTGATGCAGAAGAACGTGCAACCCAGATTTCATCTTGAGGTCAAATAGAAATAAAATAAAAAGGAAACTGTTTTATATAATTATATTAAAAATTGTATAAACTTCTAAATTGCGTATCTTTGTCATACGAGGTCCGTTTCGCAAGAAATGAATTGCGTTGGGTTCGTATTCACGAGCACTATGCGATGGAGCTGGTTTGGAGTTGATTGGAGCTAGTGTGAATTTTGGGTAAAATTAAACGCATGTTTAATTTTATTCGCAACGAAACACTGCAACTGTTATTGGAAGCAAGGTGAGAACTTCTCACTCAATCGAACTTGTTTCGATTTAAATTTTAAATAGTTAGATTTAAAATTGCTTGATTGTGTGATTGAATGATGATTGCTATCTGTTGTGTTGAAATAAACCATATACGCCGCATATTAAGCGGATGTTATTATATTAAACACATATACCGCGATATTCCACCTTGAAGTGGAATTGGTATTATATATGTACTTGGAGTTGATTTACCGCATTATATAGCGGATGAGACCCTATTGCGCCGCATAATAGTGGATAATATTTGTAACAACCCAGAATTTTTGACAGCATATTTTAATGAATATTTAATCTAATTTAAATTTAATATGAGCTCGTCAATGTTTAATTGATAAGATCTTGGATATTTAATAGTTATATGTTTTATAAAAGAAACTTTTGATTTGAAAATTTTAAAATAGAATGTTTTGGAAACCATTTAAAACAAAATCTGTCTTTTACACTAAAATCAAAGATTTTATATGGTTGATATTTAATCTAGTACCTATAAAATGAAATGGAAATGATAATGTTTAAAACAAACAAACACAGAAAATATTGAACATAAACATGGAAATTTAACACATAAATATAAAAATAAATAAATGATTATAAATATAAACATAAAACTAGCATAAAACATAATCATAAATTGTAGAATGTAACTAAAGTAATAAATATATGAATATAAGTTATAACTTGAACTATATAAATACAAGTGTGTGAACATAAGAAAACCCATAATTACAACCTACATATTATTCAAATCAAACCAAATAAATATGGATGAAACAAAGTCAGTCATGGTATAACAGTAAATCAGACACATGTACATGAATAAATTAAGCTAGAAGATTATAAAACAAGCTTTTATAAAACAAGCTTTTATATAAAGCAAATATCAAAAAAAAAAGTAGCTTCCTATACAAGCCATAAGATAATTACAAAATGATTAATTTTATACAAATATCTATATGTATAGCAAGTCAAAAAATTATAACTTGTAAACTAACTAAGAAGCAAATTAGATATATTTACTGCAGTGAAGATTTTATATGCATAAGGAGACAAGTACTCAGTTCAACAATAAACAAATATCTTTGTACCCATTTACAGCTATCAACGGACCATTAATTACTTGATATTATAATTAAGAGCATAAACATTAAATAGCACAACATTATGTTTGAGTAAAGTACTATAGCCGAGAGCTTCTTATCATTTCATACTGCAGAATAAATCTTAACCAATTGAATGGAAAGAATGGCAATACAAACAAATGGAACTGTCCAGTTGTCACCTGTTTTGTCAAGCATCTATATATATCCAATATATCATCAGTTCATTTAAAAACACTAAACTAAGCCTAAAGCAAACCTGAGACATTATGGATTTGCAAATATAAATACAATTCAAAACAGAAAAAAACAAAGAAAAAGAAACAGAGAAGGAAAAGAAGAATTCCAGAAAAACTTCACCTGCAGTCTTTTCTTCAACATCGCCTACTGTTCAGAGCTAGCTCTGGTGAGTAAACAACTTTAAGAAATTTAAGAATATTTGATTGTTGCTTATTGCTTGTTAGATCTGAGATTTGGAAATTTTTAATTATGCATATACAAGTATATATCTTCTCTGTATATAAATATTGGAACTATACAGGATTGTATTGTGAAAAACTTCCCTGTTCTTTAGTTTTAGAGCATTTAGTTTGAAAAAAAAAATCAATATCCACTTGCATGATATTTGTTAGGCCTTGGTTTCAAAAGCAAAAGTTCTTGTGTAAGTGTCAATTATTATAAAATAATAATTTTATGAAGTATAAAAATATACAAGAGGGAAAAATAATTTTTTTTAAAGAGGATACATTAAATTTTGGAAATTTCGAATTTAAAAATACATTGATTCAAGTATGTAGCTTGAATCCTTACCTAAAACCATGATTTTTAAGATGTATTTGGAGATTTTTAGTACGGTGTTGTAATAGCATTTCGAAGATGATCAAATTGGGTATTTTGGCCAATTGCCGGCGAGATGATGAACCGATGGTGTCGGGGTTGTGCGAGGAGGTGGAGGAGCCTACGGTAGTGGTAGGAAAAATGGGTGGAGGTGTCCTCGATCTCGATGGCGAAAGCTGCGACCGTTTTTCTTTCGTAAACTTATTTTTTTTCGAGGGGTTGAACATTGATCGTCGCGCCTCCTCTCGTGTATCGAGTTGCACAAATTTCCAGGAGGAGTTAGCCGAGAGTGTGTAGGGGACGTGGCCGGAGGCGTTAGGCTTCTGATGGTCGACGCCGAGGTTGCGTGTTGATTCTGTGATCGGAGGCTGGGTTCGAGTAGCTCGAGCCTTGCTCGTTTTCGAATGGCGACGTGATCGAGATGGTTGTTGGTCTGAGGTCTATGTCGTGACCAGTTGCGACTTGCTGGAAGACTCGCGGTCGTAGGAGCGCCGTTGAAGCTCTGGTGCAGGTGCACGGCTGAGTTATCGTGTCAGTGGTGGTTTGTGTGGAGAGCTTGGGGATAACGCGGGCAAACGAAGTTTTTATACGGGATTTTCTCGAGATTTGCAAGGGTATAATTATTGGGTTTTAAACCTTGACATGTTTTCAAACAAAATTTGAAAGGAAGAAAACTGAAGTAGAAGGAGAGACAGGGAACGCGAGATAATTACTGGGTAGTCTCGAGTCCTACCCGAGGCGAGCATGATGTTGACTTTTGGTTTGAGATTACAGAGATTGCTAACTGTAATATGGAAATAGAAGTAATTAAGTTAAGTATTAATGTTTACAGACTGTAAACTCTGTTAAAATTTTTACAGTTTTAAGATTAAGAACTTAGATATAAGGTTAAACTATTTTAAATTAAAACATTAAATTGTGTTAAACTCTTAATTATTAATATTTTAGGTAATTATAATAAGATAAGGATAAATTTAATTAACATATAAGTTAGTGAGAAGTAATAAGTTGATCGCAAATAGGTTTAAGAAGATCTCCTTTAAAATGTTGATTTAGTAAAAAAATCAACATTCAATAATTGTTTCTAGATAATAATAAAGAATGATTGGTTTTTAAAAAAAAATTAATTGCAGTTTGGAATTATGTACTTAAGTGAACTAATAAATGATTAATAGTTAAGTAATTAAGAATAATTAAAGTAAAATTGCAATTAGGGAATTGATGAATGTTTAAGTGAGTGAGAAATGTGAAATGAACTACTTAAAGTTAATTTAAAGAAAATGAACAGTTGATTAATTATGTAATTAGCAGATAATAATTGGGTGATTAAGTTTATTAATAAATAACTAAAGTTATTAATTTATGATTAAGGAACAAATAATTAAATAGTTAAAGCTTAACAACTTGATTACATAAGACTTAATTATTAGTTGAGAAATGATAAATTAAATAATTTGAAAGGAGATAAGTAATTAACTGTTAATTAATGATCAATTAAACAGAGTTAAGTATTTAACTCTCAAGTAATTAATTCTAAATTGAATTAATTACAAATAAGACTTGAAGATGATTGCTTATGGACTGTTGTGATTGAATATCTGATTGTGATATTTATGTGTTGGTATTCTATGTTACTCTGTGATATTTTATGTTATATCTATGATGCTTGTATATGTTTATCTATGATAGATGCTTTGTTAATTCAATTGTTAAATTAAAATTATTTAAACTGTGAAGTTAATTAGTCAACTTGGCCCTTAAAATGGCGTTTGGATGCGATGAGATCGGGATCGAAAGAATCAAATTTGATTCTTCGAAAACCACATCGATCCAATTTACACGTTAGATCGTGAATCCTGAAATGAAGATCGAGATGGTGTTTTCAGAATGTAAGGGTTATCGTCGTTGACTCTGAGGGTGATTCCAAAATGAGTGTGATGAGATAATGCCTTCGGTTTCGTTCGAAACTGGAACGAACTTGTATGGATTGAATGCTTTCAACACATCGTCAGGCGGACGATGAGCATTCTAAGAAATATGTTCTATAAAGGTAATCACAGACTCAAGCCTCGTCAACCGGGAATGGCTAAAACAGGGGAGATGCGGTAAGGTTAGGTGGGTCATGCCCAAGCAGGACAAGGTATTTCCTCTGTCTAGATGTCCCTTTTTATTTCGGTTTAGTGGGCGGTTGCTAGCTACAACCGTGGGGTTTATCTTGTTCGGGACTGTTCAGTAAGGAATGGTTCCGGCCTTGTGTAGCAGGGGGTCGGGAGTGATCCTCGGTACGGTGATCTAGACCCCGTACTGTGACGGGCGGTACCCCAGTAGCCCTGCCATTGTTGGAAATCCATTTTCCCTACGAGACCCTACGGTTTTGATTTGTATTACCCACTTTTGTGGCTAGTAGCTGGAATTTAATCATGTAACAATTTCGGCTATTTTCTATTTACTTGAAAACCCTAGACACTATAATAATATCATATGATTTTCCATGAAATGTTTTGGTTAGCGTAAGGTAAAAACTTACCCGTATTTATTTGTGGGGAGTCTTACATGACACCTTTATTTTCAAATGTTTTTCAAAGTTAAACAACTTTAAACCGTTTACTCATACCAGACCCATGTCTGACCCGGAGTTTATTTTTGTTTTTCATAAACTCTCGGGTACCCAAGTTTTTACGGGTAGCCAAGGGATTCAGGTTAGATTTGACGAATTCTGGAGGAGCAATGGAGCAGGAAGTACGTTGTAGATATATGTATATATATGGTGTTCCGCTGTGTTGATATCTCTGAGCTGTTATCTGTATTGTATATTGACTTGTGTTAACTAGACAGGAGTATATAATTGTCTGGTATGTGTTGTATGATCTGTATAGCTCTGATATATGTAAAATTATGTAATAGTTATGTGGTATATTACATTTGTTCCGTTCCGCTGTGAGATTCTAATGTTGCTGTTCTTTCTTTCTCTTTCTTTTCTATTTTCTCATCCCTTTCTTTCTTAATGATGATACGTCTTTATGGTAGTAGAAGGGCGGGTCATCACAGTTGGTATCAGAGCATAGGTTGGTGATAACCTTGGCTCTGGTAGGAATTACTCATGGAATAGAGTTTGTAGAACTCTAAAATGAGTTTGAGTGTATTAATAGATATGAGCGCGTATTTGTTAATGGATATAAAATGGTTTTATATTGCGTTGATAGATTTATTGAGTGGTATATGAACCTTCGTCGGCACAGCCTCGAAAACTGTATCGAAGCAGTTTATAAACACTTAAATAGAGCAATTCGACACAATATTGTTTTTAAAAGTAGGGTAAATGAAATAATTTTACCCAAAAGTTATATTTTGATATAAAAGAAGTATTTTTCTGAAATGATTATATATTTGGTTGTTTGGTTGTTAATACTACAACCAAATAAAGATTTAAATTTGAGTGGTCTATAAACAAATAAAATTGTCTAAGTACGATCTTTAATACAAAAGGGAATATAACTAAAATTAGATTAAACAAGAATCTAAGTCCCAGAAATTTGAAAGGTATTTAAATAAATTTAAAACAAAGGATTTGGGAATTTAAAAATCTTGGGAATGTTTGAAATGTTTTTCCAAAGATTTGAAGGAAATAATGGAATCTTGTTTTGGAAAATATTGTTGGTTATGATATTGTTTGGGGTTGTTGGGCATGCAAGTTGTTTCAAAATTTTCAAAAGAGAAAATTTGCTTTGGTGAAAACAAGTGTTCGGAATTTGAAAATTTGACTGGATATACCTGATGGGTATGTATAGTCATCATTTCAAAATGGTTTTGGAAATGAAAACCGGGAAATTGAATTCTAAGAAATTCTATTTAAATAATGTGGAAGGTTTGAATAAATAAACTATTGAACTTATAAAGTAAAGTTGATATTAATAAGAAGAAATTGGGAATTATAATCCCGAAATTAAAATTTAACTTAAGTAGATGAAAATAAGAAATATATTTGAGTTTAACCTGAGATAAGTTGAAAGGAATTGAAGTTCAAAATGAAATTAATTGGATATAAAATTTGAAGGAAAAATAATTGTGATTGTAAGGTGAAAATTTATACCTTAAGATAGTAGGTGTTATATATATAAATAATCTGCAATTTGATTATAAGATGAAATGACCCAAATGAGTAATGTAAGCTGTTAAGTAGATAAATAAGTTTTGAGCTCATATATTGAGAAATAAAATTTAAAGGTTGGTAAGTAGCTAAATTTAGCCGAAGTTGAGTTGAAATAAGATTGTATTTAGATGAATTCAATCGAGTCATAAATAATATTGAATGAAATAAAATTCTTAGGTAAATAAGTAAATGTAAACCAAAGTAAGTATTGAATTGGATTTAAATAGAAATGGTGTGAGTTGTAAACAAATCTAATTCAAGCATAAATTGAATGACTATATTTTAAATGGAATAATGAGTTGTTAATGTAAATTAAAATTTAAGAAAGGATAAAAGAATAAATTGATCAGTAAATAGTTGGGATTTATTAAAAGAAAATCAAATCAAAGATTTGAATGGGAATTGGTGGAATAGAATGAACTTAAGTTATTAAGTGAAACAGTTAATGACTTAAATAAATTGTGAGATGATTAATATAAAATATGGGTTGTCAAATTTAATAAAATGGTTTGGAATCAAACCTGTTGAAATGAAAGGAAATGCAATGAAAGGTTGTGAATAATTTAATTGGGGTGGAATCAAGTATAAATTGAATTGGAATCAATTTAAAATTTGTTATAAGCTTAAGCGATTATCTATTCACAATAATATTGTTGAATTGCATATGGAAATGGGTTGTTTGAAGTAAACGAGAATTAGATAAATTCTATGAATTATTGGAAGCAAAATAGGATGATTTTGAATATGAGTTTGTTTTGCTTAAATGGATTATATATAAGCAAGTAAGTTATAAATCACTTAAACTGAAGAGGATGATTTGAGAATTGATTAGAATTAATTGTGATAAGGATTGGAACCTTACATATGTGCTTATGAGAATAGGTAATGCTAAACAAATGGAGACTCTGCTCAAACTCTTCAAAATTTTGGGAGTAGGAGCTTTAAAATAATAATAATAATACAAACAAATTAGCAACAAACAATTTCAAATTGGAAATTGAAAATAAACTAGTGGATGAAACGAATTTAAAATAATGATGGAATCAGTTCTAAATGGAAGATTGCCAATAAAATTAAATATTCAGAGTTAAAGAAAAATTGAATTCACATGGAATTGGAAATTCAGATTTAAATAAGAAGATATAATGGCTAAAGTGGCAGAGTAATAATACAAGAGTATATATAATGTTTATATTAACTTAAGAAATGAAGAGTGAAATCTTAAGTAAAATTGATATTGGGAAAAGAAAAAAAAATTATTCCAAGTGGATAGAATCAGAATAATATGAATCAAAGAAATTGATATGGTTGATAACCAATGGATATAAATACGTAGGATGTACGTATATTATTTTATTCGCATAACAATTTGATCCAGATTCGAGCATAGAATTACGAGGTAATTATATATCGATCCGAGTTAGGATTTTTCCCTCGATTTTCGACGACGAACCATGGATTTGGATTTTGATTGATTCTGGAAATTCTCTATCATAGTTGTGACTATGCAAGGAGAATGATAGTTTCTGATCAAGAAACCAGTTCTGAGTCCGTACTAGGAAGTCGGGTGGACAATACTAGTTCGGAAGTGAAATTGTGTGATCGAGCGAGCGATCGGATTTGATATTGCGTACGAACGGTATATGTACATCGTACGGACTTGATTGAAAAGATATTGAAATTCTGTAATGAGGTCAATAAAATTTGGAAAGAGTTATTACTGTAGCTTTTAGAATTGAAATGCTAGAACGGATGTCTGGAATTCATTGTGTATTCCATATATCTCATCTAAGGAAATATGTTCATGATTCCTCATTAGTTGTTAAACTAGTAATTCAGGAATTTGGAAGTTGAATCAAATTTAACTGTGGTCAGGAATCCAGTTTGGATTATTGATCATCGAGAAAACAACTCTCGATAATTTTAGGGAAGTTTATATGGATTTATGTTCGGATAACTAGTGATGTTTGTTAGACTAGACCGTTTGATTTTGTTATTGTATGAATAATATGTATGTTTGAATGGTTGGAAGAATAGCTTTTAAAATTAACTGTTGTTTTAATTTCGGGGACGAAATTATTTTAAGGAGGGAGGAATGTAACAACCCGGAATTTTTGACAGCATGTTTTAATGAATATTTAATCTAATTTAAATTTAATATGAGCTCGTCAATGTTTTAATTGATAAGATCTTGGATATTTAACAGTTATATGGTTTATAAAAGAAAGTTTTGATTTGAAAATTTTAAAATAGAATGTTTTGGAAACCATTTAAAACAAAATCTGTCTTTTACACTAAAATCAAAGATTTTATATGGTTGATATTTAATCTAGTACCTATAAAATGAAATGGAAATGATAATGTTTAAAACAAACAAACATAGAAAATATTGAATATAAACATGGAAATTTAACACATAAATATAAAACAAAATAAATGATTATAAATATAAACATAAAACTAGCATAAAACATAATCATAAATTATAGAATGTAACTAAAGTAATAAATATACGAATATAAGTTATAACTTGAACTATATAAATACAAGTGTGTGAACATAAGAAAACCCATAATTACAACCTACATATTATTCAAATCAAACCAAATAAATATGGATGAAACAAAGTCAGTCAAGGTATAACAGTAAATCAGACACATGTACATGAATAAATTAAGCTAGAAGATTATAAAACAAGCTTTTATAAAACAAGCTTTTATATAAAGCAAATATCAAAAAAAAAGTAGCTTCCTATACAAGCCATAGGATAATTACAAAATGATTAATTTTATACAAATATCTATATGTACAGCAAGTCAAAAATTATAACTTGTAAACTGACTAAGAAACAAATTAGATATATTTACTACAGTGAAGATTTTATATGCATAAGGAGACAAGTACTCAGTTCAACAATAAACTAATGTCTTTGTACCTATTTACAGCTATCAACAGACCATTAATTACTTGATATTATAATTAAGAGCATAAACCTTAAATAGCACAACATTTTGTTTGAGTAAAGTACTATAGCCGAGAGCTTCTTATCATTTCATACTGCAGAATAAATCTTAACCAATTGAAAGGAAAGAATGGCAATACAAACAAATGGAACTGTCCAGTTATCACCTGTTTTGTCAAGCATCTATATATATCCAATATATCATCAGTTCATTTAAAAACACTAAACTAAGCCTAAAGCAAACCTAAGACATTATGGCTTTGCAAATATAAATACAATTCAAAACAAAAAAAACAAAAAAAAACAAAAAAAAAGAAACAGAGAAGGAAAAGAAGAATTCCAGAAAAACTTCACCTGCAGTCTTTTCTTCAACATCGCCTTCTGTTTAGAGCTAGCTCTGGTGAGTAAACAACTTTAAGAAATTTAAGAATATTTGATTGTTGCTTGTTAGATCTGAGATTTGGAAATTTTTAATTATGCATATACAAGTATATATCTTCTCTGTATATAAATATTGGAACTATACAGGACTGTTTTGTGAAAAACTTCCCTGTTCTTTAGTTTTAGAGCATTTAGTTTGAAAAATAAAATCAATATCCACTTGCATGATATTTGTTAGGCCTTGGTTTCAAAAGCAAAAGTGCTTGTGTAAGTGTCAGTTATTATAAAATAATAATTTTATGAAGTATAAAAATATACAAGAGGGAAAAATAATTTTTTTTACAGAGGATACGTTAAATTTTGGAAATTTCGAATTTAATAATACATTGATTCAAGTATGTAGCTTGAATCCTTACCTAAAACCATGATTTTTAAGATGTATTTGGAGATTTTTAGTACGGTGTTGTAATAGCAGTTCGAAGATGATCAAAATGGGTATTTTGGCCAATTGCCGGCGAGATGATGAACCGAAGGTGTCGGGTTGTGCGAGGAGGTGGAGGATCCTACGGTGGTGGTAGGAAAAATGGGTGGAGGTGTCCTCGATCTCGATGGTGAAAGCTGCGATCGTTTTTCTTTCGTAAACCTATTTTTTTCGAGGGGTTGAACATTGATCGCCGCGCCTCCTCTCGTGTATCGAGTTGCACAAATTTCCGGGAGGAGTTAGCCGAGAGTGTGTAGGGGACGTGGCCGGAGGCGTTAGGCTTCTGATGGTCGACGTCGAGGTTGCGTGTTGATTCTGTGATCGGAGGTTGGGTTCGAGTAGCTCAAGCCTTTCTCGTTTTCGAATGGCGACGTGATCGAGATGGTTGTTGGTCTGAGGTCTATGTCGTGACCATTTGCGACTTGCTGGAAGACTCGCGGTCGTAGGAGCGCCGTTGAAGCTCCGGTGCAGGTGCACGGCTGAGTTATCGTGTCAGCGGTGGTTTGTGTGGAGAGCTTGGGGATAACGCGGGCAAATGAAGTTTTTATACGGGATTTTCTCGAGATTTGCAAGGGTATAATTATTGGGTTATAAACCTTAACATGTTTTCAAACAAAATTTGAAAGGAAGAAAACTGAAGTAGAAGGAGAGACAAGGAACGCGAGATAATTGTTGGGTAGTCTCGAGTCCTACCCGAGGCGAGCATGATGTTGACTTCGGGTTTGAGATTACAGAGTTTGCTAAATGTAATATGGAAATAGAAGTAATTAAGTTAAGTATTAATGTTTACAGACTGTAAACTCTGTTAAAATTTTTACAGTTTTAAGATTAAGAACTTAGATATAAGGTTAAACTATTTTAAATTAAAACTTTAAATTGTGTTAAACTCTTAATTATTAATATTTTAGGTAATTATTATAAGATAAGGATAATTTTTATGAACATATAAGTTAGTGAGAAGCAATAAGTTGATCGCAAATAGGTTTAAGAAGATCTCCTTTAAAATGTTGATTTAGTAAAAAAGTCAACATTCAATAATTGTTTCTAGATAATAATAAAGAACGTTTGATTTAAAAAAAAAATAATTGAAGTTTGGAATTATGTACTTAAGTGAACTAATAAATGATTAATAGTTAAGTAATTAAGAATAATTAAAGTAAAATTGCAATTAGGGAATTAATGAATGTTTAAGTGAGTGAGAAATGTGAAATGAACTACTTAAAGTTAATTTAAAGAAAATGAACAGTTAATTATTTATGTAATTAGCAGATAATAATTGGGTGATTAAGTTTATTAATAAATAATTAAAGTTATTAATTTATGATTAAGGAACAGATAATTAAATAGTTAAAGTTTAACAAATTGATTACATAAGACTTAATTATTAGTTGAGAAATGATAAATTAAATAATTTGAAAGGAGATAAGTAATTAACTGTTAATTAATGATCAATTAAACAGAGTTAAGTATTTAACTCTCAAGTAATTAATTCTAAATTGAATTAATTACAAATATGACTTGAAGATGACTGCTTATGAACTGTTGTGATTGAATATCTGATTGTGATATTTATGTGTTGGTATTCTATGTTACTCTGTGATTTGTTATGTTATATCTATGATGCTTGTATATGTTTATCTGTGATAGATGCTATGTTAATTCAATTGTTAAATTTAAATTATTTAAACTGTTAAGTTAATTAGACAACTTGGCCCTTAAAATGGCGTTTGGATTCGATGAGATCGGGATCGGAAGAATCAAATTTGATTCTTCGAAAACCACATCGATCCAATTTAAACGTTAGGTCGTGAATCCTGAAATGAAGATCGAGATGGTGTTTTCAGAATGCAAGGGTTATCGTCGTTGACTCTGTGGGTGATTCCAAAATGAGTGTGACGAGATAATGCCTTCGGTTTCGTTCGAACCCGGAACGAACTTGTATGGATTGAATGCTTTCAACACATCGTCAGGCGGACGATGAGCATTCTAAGAAATATGTTCTATAAAGGTAATCACAGCCTCAAGCCTCATCAACCGGGAATGGCTAAAACAGGGGAGATGCAGCAAGGTTAGGTGGGTCATGCCCAAGCAGGACAAGATATTTCCCCTGTCTAGATGTCCCTTTTTATTTCGGCTTAGTGGGCGGTTGCTAGCTACAACCGTGGGGTTTATCTTGTTCGGGACTGCTAAGTAAGGAATGGTTCCGGCCTTGTGTAGTAGGGGGTCGGGAGTGATCCTCGGTACGGTGATCTAGACCCCGTACTGTGACGGGCGGTACCCCAGTAGCCCTGCCATTGTTGGAAATCCATTTTCCCTACGAGAACCTACGGTTTTGATTTGTATTACCCACTTTTGTGGCTAGTTGCTGGAATTTAATCATGTAACAATGCGGCTATTTTCTATTTACTTGAAAACCCTAGACACTATTATAATATCATATGATTTCCGATGAAATGTTTTGGTTAGCATAAGGTAAAAACTTACCCGTATTTATTTGTGGGGAGTCTTACATGACACCTTTATTTTCAAATGTTTTTCAAAGTTAAACAACTTTAAACCGTTTACTCATACCAGACCCATGTCTGACCCGGAGTTTATTTTTGTTTTTCATAAACTCTCGGGTACCCAAATTTTTATGGGTAGCCAAGGGATTCAGGTTAGATTTGACGAATTCTGGAGGAGCAATAGAGCAGGAGGCTTCTACGTTGTAGATATATGTATATATATGGTGTTCCGCTGTGTTGATATCTCTGAGCTGTTATCTGTATTGTATATTGACTTGTGTTAACTAGACAGGAGTTCATAACTGTCTAGTATGTGTTGTATGATCTGTATAGCTCTGATATATGTAAAATTATGTAATAGTTATGTGATATATTATATTTGTTCCGTTCCGCTGTGAGATTCTGATGTTGCTGTTCTTTCTTTCTCTTTCTTTTCTATTTTCTCATCCCTTTCTTTCTTAATGATGATACGTCTTTCTGGTAGTAGAAGGGCGGGTCGTCACAGTTGGTATCAGAGCATAGGTTGGTGATAGCCTGGGCTCTGGTAGGAATTACTCATGAAATAGAGTTTGTAGAACTCTAAAATGAGTTTGAGTGTATTAATAGATATGAGCGCGTATTTGTTAGTGGATATAAAATGGTTTTATATTGCGTTGATTGATTTATTGAGTGGTATATGAACCTTCATCGGCACAGCCTCGAAAACTGTATCGAAGGGGTTTCTAAACACTTAAATAGAGCAATTCGACACAATATTGTTTTTAAAAGTAGGGTAAATGAAATAATTTTACCCAAAAGTTATATTTTGATATAAAAGAAGTATTTTTCTGAAATGATTATATATTTGGATGTTTGGTTGTTAATACTACAACCAAATAAAAATTTAAATTTGAGTGGTCTATAAACAAATAAAATTGTCTAAGTATGATCTTTAATACAAAAGGGAATATAACTAAAATTAGATTAAACAAGAATCTAAGTCCCAGAAATTTGAAAGGTATTTAAATAAATTTAAAACAAAGGATTTGGGAATTTAAAAATCTTGGGAATGTTTGAAATGTTTTTCCAAAGATTTGAAGGAAATAATGGAATCTTGTTTTGGAAAATACTGTTGGTTATGATATTGTTTGGGGTTGTTGGGCATGCAAGTTGTTTCAAAATTTTCAAAAGAGAAAATTTGTTTTGGTGAAAACAAGTGTTCGGAATTTGAAAATTTGACTGGATATACCTGATGGGTATGTATAGTCATCATTTCAAAATGGTTTTGGAAATGAAAACCGGGAAATTGAATTCTAAGAAATTCTATTTAAATAATGTGGAAGGTTTGAATAAATAAACTATTGAACTTATAAAGTAAAGTTGATATTAATAAGAAGAAATTGGGAATTATAATCCCGAAATTAAAATTTAACTTAAGTAGATGAAAATAAGAAATATATTTGAGTTTAACCTGAGATAAGTTGAAAGGAATTGAAGTTCAAAATGAAATTAATTGGATATAAAATTTGAAGGAAAAATAATTGTGATTGTAAGGTGAAAATTTATACCTTAAGATAGTAGGTGTTATATATATAAATAATCTGCAATTTGATTATAAGATGAAATGACCCAAATGAGTAATGTAAGCTGTTAAGTAGATAAATAAGTTTTGAGCTCATATATTGAGAAATAAAATTTAAAGGTTGGTAAGTAGCTAAATTTAGCCGAAGTTGAGTTGAAATAAGATTGTATTTAGATGAATTCAATCGAGTCATAAATAATATTGAATGAAATAAAATTCTTAGGTAAATAAGTAAATGTAAACCAAAGTAAGTATTGAATTGGATTTAAATAGAAATGGTGTGAGTTGTAAACAAATCTAATTCAAGCATAAATTGAATGACTATATTTTAAATGGAATAATGAGTTGTTAATGTAAATTAAAATTTAAGAATGGATAAAAGAATAAACAGATCAGTAAATAGTTGGGATTTATTAAAAGAAAATCAAATCAAAGATTTGAATGGGAATTGGTGGAATAGAATGAACTTAAGTTATTAAGTGAAACAGTTAATGACTTAAATAAATTGTGAGATGATTAATTTAAAATATGGGTTGTCAAATTTAATAAAATGGTTTGGAATCAAACCTGTTGAAATGAAAGGAAATGCAATGAAAGGTTGTGAATAATTTAATTGGGGTGGAATCAAGTATAAATTGAATTGGAATCAATTTAAAATTTGTTATAAGCTTAAGCGATTATCTATTCACAATAATATTGTTGAATTGCATATGGAAATGGGTTGTTTGAAGTAAACGAGAATTAGATAAATTCTATGAATTATTGGAAGCAAAATAGGATGATTTTGAATATGAGTTTGTTTTGCTTAAATGGATTATATATAAGCAAGTAAGTTATAAATCACTTAAACTGAAGAGGATGATTTGAGAATTGATTAGAATTAATTGTGATAAGGATTGGAACCTTACATATGTGCTTATGAGAATAGGTAATGCTAAACAAATGGAGACTCTGCTCAAACTCTTCAAAATTTTGGGAGTAGGAGCTTTAAAATAATAATAATAATAATAATAATAATACAAACAAATTAGCAACAAACAATTTCAAATTGGAAATTGAAAATAAACTAGTGGATGAAACTAATTTAAATAATGATGGAATCAGTTATAAATGGAAGATTGCCAATAAAATTAAATATTCAGAGTTAAAGAAAAATTGAATTCACATGGAATTGGAAATTCAGATTTAAATAAGAAGATATAATGGCTAAAGTGGCAGAGTAATAATACAAGAGTATATATAATGTTTATATTAACTTACGAAATGAAGAGTGAAATCTTAAGTAAAATTGATATTGGGAAAAGAAAAAAAAAATTATTCCAAGTGGATAGAATCAGAATAATGTGAATAAAAGAAATTGATATGGTTGATAACCAATGGATATAAATACGTAGGATGTACGTATATTATTTTATTCGCATAACAATTTGATCCAGATTCGAGCATAGAATTTCGAGATAATTATATATCGATCCGAGTTAGGATTTTTCCCTCAATTTTCGACGACGAACCATGGATTTGGATTTTGATTGATTCTGGAAATTCTCTATCATAGTTGTGACTATGCAAGGAGAATGACAGTTTCTGATTACGAAACCAGTTCTGAGTCCGTACTAGGAAGTCGGGTGGACAATACTAGTTCGGAAGTGAAAATGTGTGATCGAGCGAGCGATCGGATTTGATATTGCGTACGAATGGTATATGTACATCGTACGGACTTGATTGAATAGATATTGAAATTCTGTAATGAGGTCAATAAAATTTGGAAAGAGTTATTGCTGTAGCTTTTAGAATTGAAATGCTAGAACGGATGTCTGAAATTCATTGTGTATTCCATATATCTCATCTAAGGAAATATGTTCATGATTCCTCATTAGTTGTTAAACTAGTAATTCAGGAATTTGGAAGTTGAATCAAATTTAACTGTGGTTAGGTATCCGATTTGGATTATTGATCATCGAGAAAACAACTCTCGATAATTTTAGGGAAGTTTATACAGATTTATGTTGGGATGACTAGTGATGTTTGTTAGAGTAGACCATTTGATTTTGTTATTGTATAAATAATATGTATATTTGAATGGTTGGAATAATAGCTTTTAAAATTAACTGTTGTTTTAATTTCGGGGACGAAATTCTTTTAAGGAGGGAGGAATGTAACAACCCGGAATTTTTGACAGCATAGTTTAATGAATATTAAATCTAATTTAAATTTAATATGAACTCGTCAATGTTTTAATTGATAAGATCTTGGATAATTAACAGTTATATGTTTTATAAAAGAAAGTTTTGATTTGAAAATTTTAAAATAGAATGTTTTGGAAACCATTTAAAACAAAATCTGCCTTTTACACTAAAATCAAAGATTTTATATGGTTGATATTTAATCTAGTACCTATAAAATGAAATGGAAATGATAATGTTTCAAACAAACAAACATAGAAAATATTGAACATAAACATGGAAATTTAACACATAAATATAAAACAAAATAAATGATTATAAATATAAACATAAAACTAGCATAAAACATAATCATAAATTATAGAATGTAACTAAAGTAATAAATATACGAATATAAGTTATAACTTGAACTATATAAATACAAGTGTATGAACATAAGAAAACCCATAATTACAACCTACATATTATTCAAATCGAACCAAATAAATATGGATGAAACAAAGTCAGTCAAGGTATAACAGTAAATCAGACACATGTAATGAATAAATTAAGCTAGAAGATTATAAAACAAGCTTTTATAAAACAAGCTTTTATATAAAGCAAATATCAAAAAAGAAAGTAGCTTCCTATACAGGCCATAGGATAATTACAAAATGATTAATTTTATACAAATATCTATATGTACAGCAAGTCAAAAATTATAACTTGTAAACTAACTAAGAAACAAATTAGATATATTTACTACAGTGAAGATTTTATATGCATAAGGAGACAAGTACTCAGTTCAACAATAAACAAATATCTTTGTACCCATTTACAGATATCAACGTACCATTAATTACTTGATATTATAATTAAGAGCATAAACATTAAATAGCACAACATTTTGTTTGAGTAAAGTACTATAGCCGAGAGCTTCTTATCATTTCATACTGCAGAATAAATCTTAACCAATTGAAAGGAAAGAATGGCAATACAAACAAATGGAACTGTCCAGTTATCACCTGTTTTGTCAAGCATCTATATATATCCAATATATCATCAGTTCATTTAAAAACACTAAACTAAGCCTAAAGCAAACCTGAGACATTATGGCTTTGCAAATATAAATACAATTCAAAAAAAAAAAAAAAAAAACAGAGAAGGAAAAGAAGAATTCCAGAAAAACTTCACCTGCAGTCTTTTCTTCAACATCACCTTCTGTTCAGAGCTAGCTCTGGTGAGTAAACAACTTTAAGAAATTTAAGAATATTTGATTGTTGCTTGTTGCTTGTTAGATCTGAGATTTGGAAATTTTTAATTATGCATATACAAGTATATATCTTTTCTGTATATAAATATTGGAACTATACAGGACTGTTTTGTGAAAAACTTCCCTGTTCTTTAGTTTTAGAGCATTTAGTTTGAAAAAAAAAATCAATATCCACTTGCATGATATTTGTTAGGCCTTGGTTTCAAAAGCAAAAGTGCTTGTGTAAGTGTCAGTTATTATAAAATAATAATTTTATGAAGTATAAAAATATACAAGAGGGAAAAATATTTTTTTTACAGAGGATACATTAAATTTTGGAAATTTCTAATTTAATAATACATTGATTCAAGTATGTAGCTTGAATCCTTACCTAAAACCATGATTTTTAAGATGTATTTGGAGATTTTTAGTACGGTGTTGTAATAGCAGTTCGAAGATGATCAAAATGGGTATTTTGGCCAATTGCCGGCGAGATGATGAACCGAAGGTGTCGGGGTTGTGCGAGGAGGTGGAGGAGCCTACGGTGGTGGTAGGGAAAATGGGTGGAGGTGTCCTCGATCTCGATGGCGAAAGCTGCGACCGTTTTTCTTTCGTAAACCTATTTTTTTTCGAGGGGTTGAACATTGATCGTCGCGCCTCCTCTCGTGTATCGAGTTGCACAAATTTCCGGGAGGAGTTAGCCGAGAGTGTATAGGGGACGTGGCCGGAGGCGTTAGGCTTCTGATGGTCGACGTCGAGGTTGCGTGTTGATTCTGTGATCGGTGGTTGGGTTCGAGTAGCTCGAGCCTTGCTCGTTTTCGAATGGCGACGTGATCGAGATGGTTGTTGGTCTGAGGTCTATGTCGTGACCATTTGCGACTTGCTGGAAGACTCGCGGTCGTAGGAGCGCCGTTGAAGCTCCGGTGCAGGTGCACGGCCGAGTTATCGTGTCAGTGGTGGTTTGTGTGGAGAGCTTGTGGATAACGCGGGCAAACGAAGTTTTTATACGGGATTTTCTCGAGATTTGCAAGGGTATAATTATTGGGTTTTAAACCTTAACATGTTTTCAAACAAAATTTGAAAGGAAGAAAACTGAAGTAGAAGGAGAGACAGGGAACGCGAGATAATTGCTGGGTAGTCTCGAGTCCTACCCGAAGCGAGCATGATGTTGACTTCGGGTTTGAGATTACAGAGTTTGCTAACTGTAATATGGAAATAGAAGTAATTAAGTTAAGTATTAATGTTTACAGACTGTAAACCCTGTTAAAATTTTTACAGTTTTAAGATTAAGAACATAGATATAAGGTTAAACTATTTTAAATTAAAACTTTAAATTGTGTTAAACTCTTAATTATTAATATTTTAGGTAATTATTATAAGATAAGGATAAATTTTATTAACATATAAGTTAGTGAGAAGCAATAAGTTGATCGCAAATAGGTTTAAGAAGATCTCCTTTAAAATGTTGATTTAGTAAAAAAAATCAACATTCAATAATTGTTTCTAGATAATAATAAAGAATGATTGATTTTTAAAAAAAATTTAATTAAAGTTTGGAATTATGTACTTAAGTGAACTAATAAATGATTAATAGTTAAGTAACTAAGAATAATTAAAGTAAAATTGCAATTAGGGAATTAATGAATGTTTAAGTGAGTGAGAAATGTGAAATGAACTACTTAAAGTTGATTTAAAGAAAATGAACAGTTGATTAATTATGTAATTAGCAGATAATAATTGGGTGATTAAATTTATTAATAAATAATTAAAGTTATTAATTTATGATTAAGGAACAGATAATTAAATAGTTAAAGTTTAACAACTTGATTACATAAGACTTAATTATTAGTTGAGAAATGATAAATTAAATAATTTGAAAGGAGATAAGCAATAACTGTTAATTAATGATCAATTAAATAGAGTTAAGTATTTTACTCTTAAGTAATTAATTCTAAATTGAATTAATTACAAATAAGGCTTGAAGATGACTGCTTATGGACTGTTGTGATTGAATATCTGATTGTGATATTTATGTGTTGGTATTCTATGTTACTCTGTGATATGTTATGTTATATCTATGATGCTTGTATATGTTTATCTGTGATAGATGCTATGTTAATTCAATTGTTAAATTTAAATTATTTAAATTGTTAAGTTAATTAGACAACTTGGCCCTTAAAATAGCGTTTGGATTCGATGAGACCGGGATCGGAAGAATCAAATTTGATTCTCCGAAAACCACATCGATCCAATTTAAATGTTAGGTCGTGAATCCTGAAATGAAGATCGAGATGGTGTTTTCAGAATGCAAGGGTTATCGTCGTTGACTCTGAGGGTGATTCCAAAATAAGTGTGACGAGATAATGCCTTCGGTTTCGTTCGAACCCGGAACGAACTTGTATGAATTGAATGCTTTCAACACATCGTCAGGCGGACGATGAGCATTCTAAGAAATATGTTCTATAAAGGTAATCGCAGCCTCAAGCCTCATCAACCGGGAATGGCTAAAACAGAGGAGATGCAGCAAGGTTAGGTGGGTCATGCCCAAGCAGGACAAGATATTTCCCCTGTCTAGATGTCCCTTTTTATTTCGGCTTAGTGGGTGGTTGCTAGCTACAACCGCGGGGTTTATCTTTTTCGGGACTGTTCGGTAAGGAATGGTTCCGGCCTTGTGTAGTAGGGGGTCGGGAGTGATCCTCGGTACGGTGATCTAGACCCCGTACTGTGACGGGCGGTACCCCAGTAGCCCTGCCATTGTTGGAAATCCATTTTCCCTACGAGACCCTACGGTTTTGATTTGTATTACCCACTTTTGTGGCTAGTAGCTGGAATTTAATCATGTAACAATTTCGGCTATTTTCTATTTACTTGAAAACCCTAGACACTATTATAATATCATATGATTTCCTATGAAATGTTTTGTTTAGCGTAAGGTAAAAACTTACCCGTATTTATTTGTGGGGAGTATTACATGATACCTTTATTTTCAAATGTTTTTCAAAGTTAAACAACTTTAAACCGTTTACTCATACCAGACCCATGTCTGACCGGAGTTTATTTTTGTTTTTCATAAACTCTCGGGTACCCAAATTTTTACGGGTAGCCAAGGGATTCAGGTTAGATTTGACGAATTCTGGAAGAGCAATGGAGCAGGAGGCTTCTACATTGTAGATATATGTATATATATGGTGTTCCACTGTGTTGATATCTCTGAGCTGTTATCTGTATTGTATATTGACTTGTGCTAACTAGACAGGAGTTTATAAATGTCTAGTATGTGTTGTATGATCTGTATAGCTCTGATATATGTAAAATTATGTAATAGTTATGTGATATATTATATTTGTTCCGTTCTGCTGTGAGATTCTGATGTTGCTGTTCTTTCTTTCTCTTTCTTTTCTATTTTCTCATCCCTTTCTTTCTTAATGATGATACGTCTTTCTGGTAGTAGAAGGGCGGGTCGTCACAATATTTTATATAAACCCATGTACCGCGATATCCCGTCTTGAAACGGGATTGGTATTGTGCTAACATCTATGGATGCAGGGAAACGGGTTGGAGAGATCCAACTGGATTCCTCAACGGTATTAATTTATTTACAGATATTTGAGATATATTCTGTTATCATATTGGTATATGATGTTTGGATGTCGTGTGGATGTATCGGTGTTGTTGCAGCATTGGGCCTATTTTTGGAGTTTAAAAAAAATGTTAAAGTAACGATTTCGAATTTAAAAAGATTTCCAAATGATTTTTGAAAGTGCACATTTTATTGAATTCTGGAATTGATTCATTTTAAGTAAATAAACGTTATAATTTTTATGTTATAAAAATTATGATTTTTGTGAAATATAACCGAAATGTGATTTTGAAATAAGTAGTTGATTATTTTGTAAAATGATTTAAATTGGGATTTTTGAATTATTATAAATGGTTTATATAAAAGATTTATAAAATTGGTATTTTATAAATTAAAATATTGGAATTATAAAACGAGTTTTTATAAGTGTTAAAATGAAGTATAAATGGATTTCATAAATGAATGAAATTTATAGATTTATAAATTGTGAAGTTATAAAATGAATAGATTTTGTAAAATAAAAGATTTATAAGTAATTAACTTATAAATTGGATGTTGGCATTTAAATGAGATATAAATAGAATTTGTTAATTAAGGGATTTTATAAGTTGAAGTTTTTATAAAATACATATATAAATGTGAATTCATAAACATTGTTTTATAAATTCGAAACCAATTGAATTTGATAAGTAAATATGAAAGCTATTAAAGGAGATATATCCACGATTTTGGACAGTGGATAATCCTTTAAATTAAAATATGTAGAAGTGTTGAATATGGTAAACGATTTATATTCACGATTTTGGACAGTGTATAGTATATTAAAGAAATGTTTTAGGAAGTGGTCTTTTAAATAGAATTAAAATGATTTGAAGTTGTTTTAAAATGTTTTAAGGATCGAAACCATAGATTTCAACATTCATTATCGAAATAGACGTTTTCGAGAAATAAGGAAAAGATGGACAATAACACTGTTGTTATAGTAAATGATTTTCGAAAGGAAATGTTTTTGTATAGTATTGGGATTATATATCTATCGTATTTTTGAATCCCTATGCTATTGATTTTGGGTTATCGTAACGATGTTTTACGCAACATTCGTTTTGACCCAAATAAATGTGTTTAAAGAGAACGTTTTCCTAAAAGAATAAAATATATACTTAATCGTGTTTTGAGTATATTGAATATTTTCTAAGTATTGAAAATAAATAGATTTATGAATTACATATTGTTAAATAAGTATTTGGAAATATTTTCCAATGTAGAAATTGAAATGGTTTAGAGAATATATATTTTTAAAGATAAATTGAAGCGAATATTTGGCAAGTTATTTAATTTATGGAAGATTAATAAAATGCCTAGTGATTGTTATGGTGCTGAATATTTGTTTGTTTGCTTTGATAGTTAAATAACCGACTATCAATATTTACCTTTAAATGGGTATTCGTTGTGATTTGCTTGAATTTGAATGCTACACTTATTTTAAAATAAGCGCTCGTTATTCGGTTTAGCCGGGAGAGGACCTTTGGGTCATGAATCCCATTCCGAATAGTGATACGTCGTAATGGATGCATTTGAAGACCGGATATTTTCGAAAACGGAAGGATTACCATCGAATGTCTCTGCATCGGATGATCTCCGATATAGAGATTTTATCACCCTTTATGATGGGAATTCCGAACGTTATTAGTGAATATCCGGATTGCAAGGGCTTCTTTGGAAGTGCTTTCGTTTCCGTTCGATCCTGGAACGGACTTGTATGGATGTGTGTCTGACGTTACAATTTGAGATGTAAAGCTGGTTTCTATCAAATACATTTCTTGTGGTGGCGGAGAATTTATTCTCTTAGCTTAACACCCTTCTTGAGACGTACGAGCTTAGAGGTTATGTAGTTGATGGTTACTACTGATACATTTCCAATTTGGTAATGTGGCATACGAAGTGCTGCTGATCATTTGTTGATCGAAGCATAGCTTTTGTATGAAGCGTAGCTTTGTGGACGAGACTTCGTCAGACCTCACACCCGATAATGGTCAAAACAGAAAAGATGCAGCAAGGTTATAGGGAGTAGCGCCCCTTAGGGTATGTGCATTTCCTTATGGATAGAAGTGGTATCATGGTATGGAGCCCAGATACTTAACTTATGTGGATGTCGCAAATATATATGACTTTGTGATTGTTGTTGTTTGAGGATCCTCGGATAAAAGTTGTTTACAATCGGGGATGATATACTCGTGTCAGTAGTTACCTACTTTTACAGAGGTAACCCGGCCTTGTGTTGGCAGAGATCCGGTTAGGTTCTCTCGGCGTCTCTCCAGAGGCGTACCCATGTGGCAATGGGAAGTTCCTTGGCCTGACCATTTGTTGGAAAATCCAAAGAAACGATATGAGCCCTGTACAGTTTTAGTTGTAGAACCTGCAATCTAATATGGTAACTATAGTAGGCATACTATAATGGTACCTATGCTGGCTAAGATTAATATTGTACTTTCAAAATGTTTTCCTACACTTTGCACTTATAGTAATAATATCAAAGAAATTTGCGTATCAAGCATGTTTGACTATCATAAGGAGAAATCTCCTCCAATTCTGCGTTTGCATTGTGTGTGTGGTTGGAGGCCTTATGGTAGTTACATTTTCTAAAAGCATTGCGGATCTATTTTAAAATATTCCTTTGTTTTTTTAAGATAGACTGTTTTAAGTTCTCACACCAGTCACATGACTGACCTGGAGTTTATTGTTCCCTTCCTAAACTGGGTGCCCACCAATTTCCACACGGGCGGTCTAGAGTCAGGTTATCGGGTCATTCTGGAATTCAGGAGTTGCTGTGGAGATCAGGAGCAAGCTGGATGGCATGGCGTATCAACTTGTATATGGTTTTTTTTTTCCGTTGTTTGTTGTTGTAAACTCTGATAATGTAATGTAATGTGATGTAATAACTGATATAGTTCTTTATTTTAAAGATATTCATTTAGCTATTATATGTTGTTCCACTGCGACTGTGAGATTCTGATATTGTTCTGTGCTTCTTCATTTTTTCTTCTTCTACCTCTTCTTCTTTAACCCTAACAATTTGGTTTTCCGGCCTTCGATTGCGCGACAGTTGAAACAGTGGACGTATTAATGTCGACTTTTCGGGAGTCGAAAATCCTAATCGTTACATCTGCTATTGAAATAAGGAGGTGAGGAGGAACTATATGTACAGACAAATGACAATGAGGAACAATTAGGGTTTATAACATGGTATTTATAGACAAAGCTGAAATAGAATAGATGGACACGATTGATATACGCGCTGAACGATAAATGGCCCGAAAAGCCCGTTCTGACTCCGGAACAAATTGGATCAACCCATATATCCAAATAGATGTTATAAAATATTTAGATGCAATGGAATAGGTTTCATATCCAAATTCCATCGTATGAAGAAGTTGTTCTCGAATCGAGTTATTTCAAATTGATTTCAAGGCATTTCGAGTCCGACGATCAAACGACAAGTCCGATCACTACGAAACTTGAAATCCCACAATAATTCACCATTACGGATCTGGTGAAACTGGTTTCGTCGAAATCCAAGTCAGTGGCCAAAATGGCTATTTTCCTATTAATTAAATAAACTAATAATTAATTAATTAAATCAAATTTTCAATTTCAATTCGATAATTGACAAATTTCAACATTTTTGATTTCTTAATCACTTGCAATGATCTAAACAAATTTAAATGTCAATGTATAGTTGATTAATTTATCAATTTCAGTGTTAGCCTCAATTCATTAAATTTAGAAATTATAAATATAATTCCCAATAATCCCAATTAATTAAGTAAATTAATGATTATTTTATTCATTATTGTTAAACAGATGGATTTAACATTGGATTCAAAACTATTACATTAATATTCTCACATTCCATCTTAATTTCAAATAATGTAATATTTAGATATTTTAATTTCATTTAATTGAAATTAATCCAATTATTATAGTTCAAATCCAATAAATTAGTAAAAATTTATTTCCATTCCTTTTATTCAACCAATTGTCATATTATAAATAGAATTGACATTATTTCCAATTATTTACTTATTTATACTAACATAACTTTTAATTTAGATTTATTGCAATTGATTTCCAGTTTCAATTTAATATACTAAATAAATGCTTAACTTATACTAATTGTTACCATTAACGTTTAATTTCACTTATAAGCTATTATTAACAACAAATGTTGTAATTGATTTAGATCTAATTCAATAAATTAAATGAATAGGTAAACAATTAAAAATTATCACTATTGCCAAATTCACTCACATTGATACTTAATTATCAGCTAACAATTATTATAATTACTTATCTAACATTGATTCTATCAAATTGTAATTTATTACGTATTATTTCATCAATTAATATAACTTTTGAATTTATTTCCCTGTTCACTAATTTCAATCAATTATAACCTTACCATTGTTTCAATTAATAGGTATTGCACTAAATTGGTTATTATTATACTTGCATAAACCTTATTACATAATTTACATTCAGTTACTATTAATCAATAAATTATTGCATTGGTTAATTGAATGCTTACTTATATTTACTTGCTTTAAATTTTATACCCAAGTGCAACAATTTACACTATTTCATTTACAATGTGATTTCACTTCAATAATTTAAATAATCATTTCTATAATTCATTCTTAACATTTACTTCAATATAAAATTTAATTACAGAAATTTTATTAATTTAGCCAATTTATTTATCAAAATTTATGGGTCGTTACAAGTGGTGGCGGAGAAGGCAACTTCTCTAAGCTTAACACCCTCCTTAAGACGTATGAGCTTAAGGGTTGTATTTTTGTGAAAGGCAATTAGTAGTCAACGGAAATGGCCGTGTGGCATTCTAAGTGATGTGATCGTGATATGTGAGAGGTAATTTCTATATATGGCCTCATCAATCGAAAATGACCAAAACACGGTTGGATGCGGCAAGGCTAAGTAGGTCGCTCCCAAGTAGGATATGATCATCCTCTTCTAAATATCTTTGTTATGACGTCGTGTATCTGATTATTGTGGTTTGTATGATTTGAGGACCCTCGGAAAAGGTCTGTAACGACCGGAGAATTACATACTCGGTATCATCTAGTTATAGAGTTGGGTCGGTCTTGTGTTGGTAGAGCGCAGATGTTCTATGCCTCGGGACATCCATCTAGACGTGTACCCATCGGAAGGTAGTCCCTTCACTTGGTCATTTATATGGAAATCCAAACTCCACTACGTACCTGCCATTTTGATTGTATTACCCATTTTGGGCTATATGCTTCGATATAATAATTTCGGCTATGATTAATATTATTTGTATACTAAATGCTAGTATAATATCAGTTGATTTTATATGATATATTTTAGTTATCGTAAGGTAAAAACATGTCCGTGTTTATGTGTGGACTTGTCTTACGAGATACTTTTGTTTTGATAAAGGAAAAGTTTGGTAATTTAATAAATTCAGTTGAGTGTGTTTCTCACGCTGGTTTACCAGACTGATCCAGGCGTCCTTCCCTTTCAATGCTCGGCTCAGACTGAGTATATTTATAGGTTCAGATTTGGTGCTTTTGAAGCTTCAGCAAGAGAGCTGGAAATCTTCATTTTGTATACGCATATCTGTTTTGATTATTGATTATCCGCTGTGCTTAGATGTTATTTATTATTAGCATTTGTGAGGACAGGTTATTATAACTGTCCAAGCTGATAACTGTAATTGATTGTTGAAGTTTCTGTTTTGTAAAGATCATTGATATGATATTATATGTTTTCTGTTGCGATGTGAGATTCTATATTATTCTGTTTGGTTCTGTCTTCTCTCTTTCTTCTCTTCTCTTCTTCTCTCTTCTTTTCTTTCTCTTGACTTTCTGTCAGTCTGTGCTTTTTGGGTCGGACGTGTGTGGATTATTGTCGAGTCAAAGAGTACGGATTTGCAGGTCGTCACAATCCAGCTTCTCCCCAAGAGCTCCAGTGAACATCAAGGGAATTTGGAAATATACACGGGGATGACCCGAGCATTATAAGGAAATAACACCTGAATCAGTCCAGTATACTAGCATGAGAAACTCAATCAAATGAAATTTTATATTTATAAAACCCTTCTAAAATTAAGGTATCTCGTAAGACCACGCTGCAAATAAACACAGATGGATTTTTCCTTACGATAGCCAAAACATTTCTATTAGAAAATCCAATGTTATTATAATAATGTTTAGGGTGTTGAATATAAGTAAGAAATAGCTGAAGTGTTTGCATCTCATATTTTAGCATATTAGAGTACATCTAAAACCACTAAGGTGCATTCATATAAATGGATTTTCTGTTAGAGGATCTTCAGTACATTGAGGCAAGCCTCCTAACAAGGGTCAGAAAGTACCTTTCGAGCATCGTATATCTCTAGATAAAATATACCAAATAAGAAAGATATAGATGGTTCATGCAGAAAACATATTTTGAATACCATCAACTCCCGCTAGCAACAATCGATAAACATACTCTAGACAATAGAGTTGATTTGTACCCTCTGAGGTTAGCTAAACCTCATTGGCTATGTGCCTACAAGGTTTTTTGCCATTTTCCAATGTTGAGGCTATGTTCGACATCTTTTACATGAATCTTCATCATTTCAATAGATCACGAATCCCTAAATGGTTCCAGCATCTTGAGCAGATCCATTTGCCAGAATTAGAACACGTATCTCAATATTGAAGTGGTTTCGATAAGTAAAACACTTACCAATCTCGGTCTTTTTTAAGACTAAATTGATGAATTTAGTCATGTTCAACAACAATGGAAATGATCACATAAGGAACTAAGTCCCATATACTTTCCCATAAGCATGTAAACATACAAGCACTGTCAATTGACACAATGCACGTTCAAGTCACCTAAACGACTTTTAATCCCCTTTTAAATTAATTAATCTTCATTTTATTTAAATCTCTTTTATTAGTAAACTCCTTTTATCTAATAGAACTTATTTTGTTAATCAAAATTTCCTTCATAAATTAATACTTCTTTGTTAATTGAAACTTCCTTTATATACTTGTATACGTTTTTAATTTCTTCTTATAAAAGATATACATTTGTATCCTACTATTTCACTATTCACTTAAACTTTTTTCAATACCTGAAAAGTATTCATATACTTATCTTAATGGTACAAGTATATTCATAAATCAGCTAACAAAGTTTTCCTTACTTAAAATACAATCAAAAGGTTAATAATAAATGTTACTAAAATATTGGTACTATAAAGCCCTTCTCTTATATAAGTTAAACATATAACTTTTCCATTTTTTACAAAAGATTTCAGTACATGTTATTATCTTTAAAATTCCATCATTAAAGATCTAGTTATATTTATAATATTTTTCAACTTTAAAATATAATTCAAGGGTTTAAAAAAACAAATATTACTAAAATGTTGTTTACTACAAACCCAAAACTATTTCACTTATATTTATCTTTAAAACATTCTTTTAAAGATCTATTTACATTCATAAGTATAATCAAAAAAGGTTAAAGACGAATGTTATTAAAAAATTGTCTCAACAAGCACAAAACCGTTTAATACTTATATCATCTTTGAAAACATTCTTTTAAAGATCTAAGGTAACACTTGGTTAAGTTCAATAGTCAAGTAATCAATTTTCTAGTTAAAATAATTACTTATACAAACCAATGTTCGTATAGTTAACTCATTTCTGACATTTCAACTTAATTATTCCTCATCCAAGAGTGCAGCAAGGTAAGTTAGTGCACTAGTTACATCAAAGATTTACTTAGACACTTCATTTTTAAATCTCACGAATAGATAAGCCTGCTCGTCGGCTTATAGTGTTAGTTATAGTATTAACGTTCCCCATAGAAAAGTAACAAACCATATGTTTAATTCGTTTCCGACATTCTCGACTTAACTGTTCTTCGTTCAAATGAGAATCTGGTAGGTTGGAGAAAATACTTAATTTTAATACCATTTTTACATAATTTATAATTTCAAATGGCAAAGATAGCATTTCCAGAAATGCTGTTATCACGACCCACATTTTTGTATACTTTAAGTTGATAATAAACCACACATGTTCAACCGAACTTGAACAAAAAGGCAGATAGTTAAGGAAAGAAAAAGAAGAAAGAAGACTAAAGGAAGCTAAGCAACACATAATCTCACAGCGGAACGAATAATCTATAATATTTAACAACTCTTTATACGAAAACGAAATAGTAATATATATATATATATGTATGTATGTATGTATGTATGTATGTATGTATGTATGTATGTATGTATGTATGTATGTATATGGACATTAATCAGAGTACACTAACCTATTCAGAACGAACAGTTATAACCACCTGTCATCATAATAGCCGAATAATATACAACAATGTAGGCAACAAAAATATAATCATTTACGCAAATACAACTCTGGGCCTCCAGCTCCTCTCCTGAAGCTCCAAACTATCCATCTAAACCTAGAAATATGCTCGGTCTGACCCGAGCATTATATCAAAACAACGCCCGGGTTGGTTTGGTAAAACCAGCATGAGATCTTAAATCACAAAGCATTTTATTTACTATAACTTTTAAAATCCTTTAAAATCAAAGGTATCTCGTAAGACCACGCCGCACCTAAACACGGACGGGATTTTACTTTACGATAACCAAAACCTTTTATATCAAAAAATCCATTGATATTATAATAACGTCTAGAGGTCAAGTAAAATATGAAAATAGCTAAAATGCTTGCATCTCACATTTCAAAGTTGGACACAATCAGAACCGTATGGCACTTATTGGAGAATGGATTCCATACAATGACAAGGCATTGGAGTACCACCTATCACAGTATACGTCTAGAAAATGCATAAAGATCGAACCTATCGATCCCAACTAATACGAGACCGACCTACCCTTTGCTAGATAATACCGAATATGTCATCACCCTGGTTGCTTTGCAACCCTTTTTATAGCGATCTCATTCACAACCAATCCGTAAATATGTGAATGTATATAGAAGGGTGACAACATATCCTAATGAGTGCAACCAACTAAGCCTTGCTACATTCCCCTGATTTTTAATCATCTCAGTTGATGAGGCTTGAGGGTATGCAACGACCCGTAAATTTTGATAATTAAATTTGTTAATTTAATAAAGATTTGGTAATTAAATCTAGAATAAATAAAAATTTGAAATTTGTTAATGAATTAATAATGGGAATGAAATGTAAGAATGTTAAGGCAAGTTAATAAATAACTAATTTAGTGCAATCCCAATTTATTGAAACGATTGTAGGGTTATGATCGATAGTAAATAGTAAATTTGGAAATAATTCAAAGTTATATTAATTGATGAAACAATGCGCAATAAACTGTATTTTGATAAAATCAATGTTAGATAAGTAATTATAATATTTGTTGTTGATAATGAAGTGTGACTAAGAGTTAGTGGCAACAATTATAATAAGTTACCGATATATTTTTAATCCATTAAATTGAATTGGAATCAATTGCAATAAATCTAAATAAAATATTACGTTAATGTTAATTAAGGTAATATTTGGAAATAATGGTAATGTTATTCATAATAGGACAATTTATCGAATTAAAAGAATAGAAATAAAGATTCATCAAATTTATTGGGATTTGAACTATAATAATTGGATTAATTGCAATTAAATGAAATTAAATATCTAAATATTACGTTAATTGAAATTAAAATGGAATTTGAGAATATTAATGTAATAGATCATGAATCAATTGTTAATTTCATCCATTTGACAACGATGAATTGAATAATAGAATGAAAAATGATTTAATTTAATTTTAATTTATTTAATTAATAGAAAATTATCCATTTTGGCCATTGAATCGGATTTCGACGAAACTAGTTTCATCGGATATGTAACAGTGAATTATTGTAGGATTTCAAGTTTTATAGCGATCGAACTTGTCGTTTGATCGTACGGGCTCGAAACGCCTAGAAATCAATTTAAAATAACTTGATTTTTTCGTAACTTCTTCATACGATGGAATTTAGACTTGAAACCTGTTCCATTGAGTTTGAAATATTTAAAAACATCTATTTTAATATATGGGTTGACCCATTTTCGTTCCGGAGTCGAAACAGACTTTTCGGGTCGTTATTGTTCAATTTTCCAAACCAATCAAGCCTATTTGTTCTTATTTCTAGTTTGCCTACATATATCCAGTTATAAAACCTAGAAATCTTTCTATTTCTCATTTCTGTACGTATAGAAATTTCTGTTGGTCCTCTTCCTCAATGGCTGAAAATCCTAAAATTCACAATTCAATTTCAATACAAAATTCAACTTCAAGGTTCAGACTCCTCCAACCCAAACAAATTATATACCATTTTGAAGCTCTTGATGAGCGCATCTCAATTCTATAATTCATTTTTCAGCTCGATGCACTGTTTGTCCAGAAATTGAGAGTGAACCATGGTCGTTCTTATTGATTTTTGACGATCAACCGGTGGATCGTAGACCGTTTGTCGATCGGATAGTGCCGTCGCGAAGCCAACGTCGAGCAGGTCTGGGATCTAATGTTCGTTAGTGTTTGAGGGTCTTGGTTTTTGCTGGAATTGCCATGATATGGCAGTGGAGGTGGTTCGTCGATGGCCGATCGGAAGTTGCGGCGCGTTGGCCATAGGGCCGGTCGAAGGTGGACAGTATGGGGGCACGTCTGGATCGAGGTGGAGTTGGCCGTGTTGCGTGCCTACGTTGGCGAAGTCATGGTGGCTCCGTTGATTTTCGTGTGCGTGGAGCTGCACTCAGCTAGGGTTCCGGGAAGAACATGAGGTGACATGGCTTTTATTTTATTTCAATTTTAATTTAAAAATCTCAACGTTCTAACGCATATAACTTTTGCATACGGGGTCCAATTAACGTACGGTTTTCTGTGTTGGGTTCGTATTGAAATTTCGGACATTTTGATGCTTGTTTGGACAGATTTTGGTGCTATTTTAATTTTGGGTTTAAATTGGATTCAGATTCAATTTAAATTCAAAATGTGAGTGTTTTAACCCACTCACAACTTCTAAAATTTCTTATGTTTGTTAAATTGAATTATGATGTGATTAGAAATTTATTTATGACTGTTTGCATATTTTTAAATCATCATCTCAGTTTATTTGAATTTATTTGGATAAAATAGTTATTTAATTTATTATTGAATATAAACTGCCAGTAAATACCTGTTATTTATTATTTGTTCTATATTGATGTTATTGATTGAATTGGGTGATGATTGTGATAAATGTTTGATGATTGATATTGGATGAATGGATATTATATTTTTTTATTGTTATAAATTGCAAGTTGTTATGGATTATTATTTCATTCGGGATTGCGGTTTGAAATGATATACAATCGTATTTATATTTTAAATTACGAATTGAAATTATAAATATCTGTATCACTTGACTATAGGATAGAAAATTATATACAGACACCGTGGTCTATATATAAAAATATTTTGAAATGATTTCTATGGTTTTGTAAAGAAATATATGATTTTAGATAAATATTGATTTTAGATACTATATAAATGTTATTTATCCTTGATTTTAAGCTATGTATAATTGTTTTAATATAGAATAAGCTTAATAATAAGTTTGATTTTTATCGAAGATAATATGGTTAACTGTTTAAATTATGTTTTTATATAGAGTTTATAATGGTTTTAAATAAAATTAAGGTTGGAAGATAAATTTGAGATTTATTTGAAATTGAATTTATTTAAGAATTAAACTCAAATAAGTTTGATGTGAAATTTATTAATTTGAAATTTTAGAAGGTATGATTTTATAGCTTAACTTTGGTTTAAGGTGAATTAAATGAATATTTCAAGTATAAATAAATTAAAGGAAACATTTAGTTATTTGTAATTTGAGTTTTATTTAAATGATAATGGATTTATTATGTAAAATATTTCAAAACTAAATAATAGAAAATTGAATGGTTGAATCATAATTACCAAACTTAGTTTGAAATTGTTGAATACTTAAAGTTTGAAATATATTGAATTTGAAATGGTTTATTCTATGGATCAAATCTATTTTGAAATCGATAAAATTTGGAATAGTTAATTTGGAAACTGAATCGTATTGAAATTTATGATTTGGAATTTGGTTAAATAAAATTTAGAAATTCGAGTTGTTTTGGAATTGATTTGTGAAATTTATGAAGCTATTTTATTTTATAAAGTATAATAATATTTAAACCATTTAAGTGGTGAAGTTATGTTTCAAAGTTGTGGGTTTCCAAGTATTATGATCAGAAAGTGTTATATTTCAAGTGTTTTGATTTCGAAGTGTTATAACTTTGAAAGTGCTATGATTTTGAAAAAAGGATATATTTGAAATAAAAAAAGATATTATATTGATTTGGGTTTTTATAAAAATGATATCATGTTGATTTGGTTTTTGAAATGGAAATGATATCGTATTTATATGGTCGAAATTGATATTATATTCTGGTTTTGAAGTATAATTATTTTGAAATGACCACGGTGTTATAATAATGTTTGCTTGTTAAAGAGACCGGGATCGGAAGTTGTCATACTCTCTGCCAACTCCGAAAACCACTTTAATAACCGTGTACGCGGTGGAGATTCCAGAACAAAGTATGATGATGGTGGCGTTCCTTTGAGGTATATACGTGGATCCGACTCCCGTAAGTTGGCATAAGGTGGCTAAAACAGGAGCGATTGATGGGTTAAGAAGGTATCACCTTTTATCAGACACACTCCTTTGATTCTATTCTATTACTTTACGATTGAATTGGGGCCCTTTTGATTTTGGGGGTGTGGCTCGAGGTGGGTGGTAGTAGCTGCTACGCGTTACCACTGGTCCAGAAGCGTAATTAGTATATCTACCATAGCATTGCCTAGTTGTGCCGTGTTACCTACGCTAGCGCTCCTTGTATGAGTTTGATTTGTGTCGTACCTATGGAGTATCTTCTGGTAGCCTCCCGATCTGGTGGTATTACGGTACTGTATATACTATTGGAACTATTACGTGTTAAGGGCTATATGGGTGACCCCTTAACGCTATTTAAAAGTAAGTTTATTTTTATTTTACTATAGACATTATTATAATAGCGAAATATTACTACATGGTAAATAGTTTAACGGATCCATAGGAGATGTGAATCCCGGACATCTCTTAAGTTATTGCACTCACGTTAGACACTGGATATGAGATATCAAATCCCGTAAACATCTCTGACGCCGTTCCACTCATATTTATTTTTGTTGAGTTAACTTACATAAGATCTTTTAGTTTTGAATCGAGAGTTTTGTCCTTTCAATTCGTTCGGGTCAGTCTGAGTATTTCAGGATTCGAAGACTTTATTTGTGAAGGACGAAGACGAAGATTATATTACTATTATTTATTATAGTATCACACTACATTCATACTGTTTCACTGCATTATTTATTATTCTTTGGTATGTGTAAATCTGATATGTGTTGTATAAGTATAATCAAATGTTTTGTAAAACAGCTTCATGAACTGTTATTTGATTATTATATTTTGTCATTCCACTATGAGATTCTGTTTTGTTTTTTTTCTTTCTCTGCTTTTCTTATTCACCCCAATAACAATCCGCTCTTTTGTATGGTTTGAGTCTGACGTGTGTGGTTTATTGTCGATTTAAATTGTATAAAAAGGCGGGATGTTGCATTTGGTATCAGAGCTTTGGTTTAGCGATAAACCTTAATTTTTGGGTTCTGACTCTTTATTAATAGGGTAGTAATACCCTATGATGAGTCGTTGAGTGTATATATATATATATGAGAGAGCATATTTGTTAGTGTTATAAAAAAAATTGATATTGTGTTAATTTGTTCCACTTTATATTTATAAATTCTGGTTGGTGCATAGGATGCTATAACATCAATAGGGATTTCTAAACACTTAATAGGACAGACCGACACAATATTTGTTTTGAATATAGGTGAACGAAATAATTTTGCCTATTATATTTTTATATGTAAAATGAAATTCTTATAAATGATATATATATATATATGGTTGTAATATAATTGTTGTTAGGTAGCGAAATTTATAAATATTGGTTGTAGAATAAAGTTTACAAATAAAAATAAAGTAAAATTGGAAATTTAGAACTTAGTTCCGGGGTTTTGAAAATCTCTTTTGAATGATTTTGAAATATAATAATAATATTATTTAGAAGTATTTTCTGATATAAATATTTCAATATGATTTGAAGGAATTGTTTTAAAAAAAAAATTGGAAAGAAATAAGTTATGTACTCCCCTCTCTATCGTTGGAAAATAATTTCGGTGATGAGTGCACACATCATCGACATTCAATTTCGAGTTTCGAAGTGGAAAGGCCATTGTAGTAGTTTTACTACAGATTTATTTTGATAAACAAATATAAATTTCAAATTGTTTTAAATATAATTGGATATATAAATTGCAAGGGTATTCATTTATCTTTATTTTAAAATGATTTGAAATCTAACTCGGTATTTAGTTCTTAAGTGTTCGTTAATTAATAATTTCAATTATTATAGTGAAATGGAATGTAAGTATTTAATAATTGGAACCTCTAAATGAAATAAGAGAGTAAATACTAGATTATAAATAAAATTACAAGAAGGTTGAAATTGTACCTATAAAACAAAGGATATGATTATTGAACATTAAATTAATTAAAAGAAATGAGAAAAACTTGTATAACTTTCAATCACATTCTTAAAGGCATATATATAACTTACCAAAAGATGTAAAAAGTTGAAATGTAAATAAGAAAATGTAATGGATATTATACAAGTAAAATTTGAAGTAAGGAAGGTATTCAATGAATTCTTTAATAAATAAGAATTTGATGTGTAGATGAAAGGTTATTAATTAAATATAATAAAAAGGTAAGTATTATAAATAAATGAAATGAACATTGAATGAATGAATGGAAATATGAAAATTTGCAAGAAATAAATGTAACATTAAAAAGATAAATCATTATATGAATGAAAAGGAAATCAAACAATAAATGTTATGAAATGAAATTAATAAGAATGAACTTGATCTATCGTTTGAAATTGTTGTTTGTTTGGTTTATGGTTGTTTGGGAAAGGATACTTTAAAAATTGTTTGGATGTATGAATAGTCTATCTAGTTTCATCTAAGACTATTGAGTAAATGGTATACTTAATAGTTTATTTTCCACTCTATACAATTTAAAAGTGTCTAAGCCTGAACTGACTACTTGTCTTGGTTGATGTAGATGAATAAATTGATTTGTGTTGACTGTATGTGATGGTTGTATGCTGTGATTGCAAGTGATTGTTGTTTATATTGATTTGTTTGTTAATGGGTGAAACAACTTTAAATATTTCATTTTATATAATTATTAACTCCTTTTGGATTATATAAGTGAAATACAGGTTATGGAAGCAATTGCTACTGCTTTTGGTTTCATAACTAAGCGTTAATTGCCCGACAAATAGGTATTCTCTCCTATTACGGTTCCCTAGCGTTATTATATATATTTTTTCCCATTGTTGGAATATATTATTTTGAAATAGTGTGATATATTGTTATATTTGATATATATTTTCTCCCGAACCTCTCCGTACAAAGGAGACTCTGCCAAAATTTTCCGTAAATTTTGTACTTAGAAAAATTTTGAAAATGTTTTTCAAACTTTATTAATTTAAGCATAAAAAGATTAATGTTTATAAATGGGTACATTTTATATAAAATAATTAATTTTGTAAATTTATTTGTTTATAAAGTTAATATTTTTGAATAAGATGTATTGTTTACTCAATTCTTTCTTTCCCTTCTTTTTCCTTTTCGGGGACGAAAAGTTTTGAGTGGGGGAGAGTGTAACGACCCGTAAATTTTGATAATTAAATCTTTTAATTTAATAAACATTTTGGTAATTAAAATCTGGAATAAATAAAAATTTGAAATTTGTTAATAATT
Organism: Allium cepa; assembly: GCA_030765085.1. Taxonomy (NCBI): domain Eukaryota; kingdom Viridiplantae; phylum Streptophyta; class Magnoliopsida; order Asparagales; family Amaryllidaceae; genus Allium; species Allium cepa. The sequence continues at coordinate 220,945,394 of CM060946.1, forward strand.
AATAACGGAAATGAATGTAAGAATGTTAAGGCAAGTTAATATGTAACAACCCGCATATTTATCGATTTTATATTAAAATATTTTATTTAAATATTTTGTCGTAAATCGGATATTGGTCCGAAAAGCTACTTTTTGCAAACGGTCAAATTAGGACTCGAGACCACTTCCATTGAGTTCGAAATGCCGTTTACAATTTTTTTAAGTATAAACATTGATATGATTGGAGATAGTAGAATTTCACTACTTTTTCACTTGAGACTTTGGGTTGGGCTTTTAGCCTATTAGACCCAACCTTCACCCCTCCTCTTTATAACTTCATTTCTATTTTCCTAAGTCTTCAAGATTCTTCAAAAATGGTGGAGGGAATGGGAAATTAAAATTCCAAAACTCAAATTCAATTGCAATCCATCTTTCTACTCCAAATTCAAGAAGAAGACATTGGATTCAAGCTTCTTGTGCTTAGATAGAAGAGGGATTGATTCTTGCTTGCTTAAAACTTCATTTTTCATTGAATTTGTGCAAAGGTGAGATTTTTATCTCACAAATCTAGTCTATAACTATATTGGACTGTTGGGAATGATTCCCTATCACTTTTGCATGCACATTTGCCTTTGGTTTGGATTGGATTGGCGAAAAACTCCAATTTTTAGCATTTTTAGAAATTTCCTGCACTTAGCTCGTTCTGGCCACTTGACTCGTTCGGTGATAGGTCGCAAGGTCACTGGGTCGTAGGTCGCAGGGCTTTAGGTCGTTCTGGAAGAATTGGCACTTCGGAATTAGGTCGCTCACGAGTTAACTCGTTAGGTCGCTCGCGAGTTAGTACCATAGGTCGCAGGGCTTTAGGTCATTCTGGAAGTATTGGCACTTCGGAGTTAGGTCGCTCGCGAGTTAAGACTTAAGTCGTAGGTCGCTCACGAGTTAGGCCTTAAGCCGTAGGTCGCTCGCGAGTTAAGCCTTAAGTCGTAGGTCGCTCACGAGTTAGGCCATAAGCCGTAGGTCGCTCGCGAGTTAAGCCTTAAGTCGTAGGTCGCTCACGAGTTAAGCCTTAAGCAGTAGGATGTTCGCGAATACCTTAGTTCGTGAACCCTGTTAGGTCGTTAGGCCTATAACCCGTTAAGTCGCGAATACCTTAGGTCGTGAACCCTGTTAGGTCGTTAGGCCTATAACCCATTAAGTCGCGAATACCTTAGGTCGTTAGACCCTTGAGTCGTTAGGTCGTTAGACCCTTGAGTCGTTAGGTCGTATGACCTTATAACCCAATAGGTCGTTGGACCTTTAACTCATAGGTCGTTGGACCTTATCCCGATAGTTCGCGTGACCCCTTAGACCCTTAGGTCGTTAGACCTCATTTTGTCTTCACTAGGTCGTACCGTTTTGGTCGGGGCGCTGCCCCCTGGACCCCCGCGACCTGACCGGGCAGGTCGAACCCCGTAAGCGGTGGCGTTGCCCCCGCACCCCCACCTTGGGGGGTTGCCACCCCCTGGACCCCCCCTCCGTAGGGGATCTTATCTGAAAAACATTGAGTTGTTTTCCTTGGATTTTATTCACATCTCCGTATGCGATCTTTGTGATTGATTGTTTCTACAATTGCTTCTGTGTTTTGTCATTTTATAATATAAAGGTTTCAATACTAGTAGTAAATATCAAAACTCTTTTAACAAACAATTTCAACTCTATTTTTAATAACAAAGCTCTTTTCTTAAACCGTTTTCCAATCTATTAGTATATACAAACCTTTACCTCACTCAGATGAGAAATCTAATTAAACGACTTAGTAAAACAAGTGGTATGAAACGCTTGCGTTCACTTCGTCGGTTAATTCTTGGACTTGTTCGATTGAACCTCTTGTGACAATTTTATTAGTGAAGATTTACAGTTTGTTCGTAAATATTTAAGTTAAGCAAGTGGTTATAGGACATGAAGCTAAACTTCTATATTTACTAGCTTAGTGTAATTGACACTTCTCGTTGATCATGACGATCATTCTGATGCTTTAGACTAGCAACTGTGCGATGTCTCCTGTTGCGAGGTTAGACTAGACACCACTTGTGTGATTCCACTCACACATACCTTTTTGCTTTTTGGTTAGTCTGCACCTTAATCTGTGTGATTCCATTCACACATGTGGGGTAGCTCCCCTTGGTCTTCGGACCGTCATGTGATAGGCCTCTTTCTCTTTTCTATGATTTCTGGACTTCTTGCATTGATTTCTAGAATTTATGTCATTGACTTGTTATGAGTACAAGTTTGGAGTATGATGCCCTTTCCGAATCTTTGAGAAGATTCTTGTGATATTGATTATCTCTTATTGATTGATCTTCTGTTGATCATTATTTACATACTTATAGTGGTATGTCATTATGGATATTTTATGTTTATGCCATATCTTTTATGTTATATCATGTTATCTGATATTTATAGCTAGACTGACCCGTTTATTATTTTCTTAAATAATACTCGGGTCAGACCGAGATGTTACAGGTGCTTCTGCTTGACTTCTTCCCAGGGATTCATCACTCTGACTTTTGGCTAACTGTTTAGCTTAGCAGTTTTTGTTGTATACACTTGAGATATAGACTCATAGTTGTATTCTTTTGTATAGCACGTGTTGCTATTCTTTTGTATTATTGTGGATCTTTTGAGCACTACTCTGATTTACACTTTCATGTGTTAGTTATATATTCATATCTTCTTCCACCTTTGTGATATGGATGTCTGTGACTGATTTGCGATATGCTTATTTATATGTTTGTTTCCGAGGATTATTTATAGCTACCGTGTGATAAGCAATTACATGGATGGTCGCTCCTCAACAGCCTTATTCTCCGTGCTAGTTGACAGCACTACTCCGTAGTGTTCTTGGCTAGCGTGGGTATAGAGGTGGGGCGTCACATAATAAATAACTAATTTAGTGCAATCCCAATTTATTGAAACAATTGTAGGGTTTTAATTGATAGTAAATAGTAAATTTGGAAATAATTCAAAGTTATATTAATTGATGAAAAATACGCAATAAACTGTATTTTGATAAAATCAATGTTAGATAAGTAATTATAATATTTGTTGTTGATAATAGGACAATTTGTCGAATTAAAAGAATGAAAATAAAGATTTATCAAATTTATTGGGATTTGAACTATAATAATTGGATTGATTGCAATTAAATGAAATTAAATATCTAAATATTATGCTAATTGAAATTAAGATGGAATTTGAGAATATTAATGTAATAGATCATGGATCCAATGTTAATTTCATCCATTTGACAACAATGAATTGAATAATAGAATGAAAAGTGATTTAATTTAATTTAATTTTAATTTATTTAATTAATATAAAATTAGCCATTTTGGTCACTGACTCGGATTTCGACAAAACCAGTTTCATCGGATCCGTAACGGTGAATTATTCTATGATTTCAAGTTTCGTAGCGATCGGACTTGTTGTCTGATCATACGGGCTCGAAATGTCTAGAAATCAATTTAATTGAAATCAATTGAAATCAATTTGAAATAACTTGATTTTTGCATAACTTCTTCATACAATGGAATTTAGACTTGAAACTGTCTCATTGCGTTTGAAATATTTAAAAACATCTACTTTCATATATGGGTTGACCATTTTCGTTCCAGAGTCGAAACGGGCTTTTCGGGTCGTTATCGTTCAATTTTCCAAACCAATCAAGCCCATTTGTTCTTATTTCTAGTCTGCCTATAAATATCTGGTTATAAATCCTAATAGCCTTTCTATTTCTCATTTTTGTTTATACAGAAGTTTTTGTTGATCCTCTTCCTCAATGCCTGAAAACCCTAAATTTCACGATTCAATTTCAATACAAAATTCAACATCAAAATTTCAAACTCCTCCAAGCCAAACAAATTATATACCATTTTGAAGCTCTCGATGAGCGCATCTCAATTCTATGATTCGTTTTTCAACTTGATGCACTGTTTGTCTAGAAATTGAGAGTGAACCGTGGCCGTTCTTGTTGGATTTTCGACGATCCAACGGTGGATCGTCGACCGTTGGTCGATCGGATGGTGCCGTTGCGAAGCCAGTGTCGAGCAGGTCTGGTATCTAGTGTTCGTTAGTGTTTGAGGGTCTCGGTTTTCGCTAGAATTTCCATGATATGGCAGGGGAGGTGATTCGTCGATGGCCGACCGGAAGTTGCGACGCGTTGGCCATAGGGGCTGCCGAAGGTGGGCAATATGAGGGCGCGTCTGGATCGAGGTGGAGTTGGCTGTGTTGCGTGCGTACGTAGGCGAAGTCATGGCGGCTTCGTTGATTTCACGTGCGTGAAGCTGCACTCAGCTAGGGTGCCAGGAAGAACGCGAGGTGACGTGGCTTTAATTTTATTTTATTTTATTTCAATTTTAATTTAAAAATTTCGACGTTCTAACACATATAACTTTTGCATATGATGTCCAATTGACATGCGCTTTTTTGTGTTAGGTTTGTATCAAAATTTCTGACATTTTGACGCTAATTTGGACAGATTCTGAGGCTTTTTGAATTTTGGGTTTAAATTGGATTTAAATTCAAAATGTGAGTGTTTTAACCCACTCAAAACTTCTAAAATTTCTTATGTTTGTTAAATTGGTATATGATGTGATTAGAAATTTATTTATGACTGTTTGCATTTTTTAATCATCATCTCGGTTTATTTGAATTTATTTGGATAAATAGTTATTTAATTTATTATTGAATAGCCAGTAAATACCTGTTATTTATTATCTGTTCTATATTGATGTTATTGATTGAATTAGGTGATGATTTTGATAAATGTTTGATGATTGATATTGGATGAATGGATGTTGTATTTTTTTATTGTTATAAACCGCAAGTTGTTGTGGATTTTTATATCATTCGAGATTGCGGTTTGAAATGATATACAACCGTATTTATATTTTAAGTTACGGATTGAAATGATAAATATCCATATCACTTGACCATAGGATAGAAAATTATATATAGACACCATGGTCTATATAAAAAAATATTTTGAAATGATTTCTATGGTTTTGTAAAGAAATATATGGTTTTAGATAAATATTGATTTTAGATACCATATAAATGTTATTTTATCCTTGATTTTAAGCTATGTATAATTTGTTTTAATATAGAATAAGCTTAATAATAAGTTTGATTTTTATTGAAGATAATATGGTTAAGTGTTTAAATTATATTTTTATATAGAGTTTATAATGGTTTAAATAAAATTAAGATTGAAATATAAATTTGAGATTTATTTGAAATTGAATTTATTTAAGAATAAACTCAAATAAGTTTGATGTGAAATTTATTAATTTGATATTTTAGAAGGTATGATTTTATAGCTTAACTTTGGTATAAGGTGAATTAAATGAATATTTCAAGTATAAATAAATTGAAGGAAATATTTAGTTATTTGTAATTTGAGTTTTATTTAAATGATAATGGATTTATTATGTAAAATATTTCAAAACTAAATAATAGAAAATTGAATGGTTGAATCGTAATTACTAAACTTAGTTTTGAAATTGTTGAATACTTAAAGTTTGAAATATATTGAATTTGAAATGGTTTTTTCTGTGGATCAAATTTGCTTTGAAATCGATAAAATTTGGAATAGTTTATTTGGAAACTGAATCGTATCGAATTTTATGATTTGGAATTTGGTTAATTAAAATTTAGAAATTCGAGTTGTTTTGGAATTGATTTGTGAAATTTAAGAAGCTATTTTATTTTGTAAAGTATACTAATACTTAAACCATTTAAATGGTGAAGTTATGTTTTAAAGTTGTGAGTTTCCAAGTATTATGATTAGAAAGTGTTATACTTTAAGTGTTTTGATTTCGAAGTGTTATAACTTTGAAAGTGCTATGATTTTGGAAAAAGGATATATTTGAAATAAAAATGATACTATATTGATTTTGGTTTTTATAAAAATGATATCATATTGATTTGGTTTTTGAAATGGAAATGATATCGTATTTACATAGTTGAAATGGATATTATATTCTGGTTTTGAAGTATAATTATTTTGAAATGATCGCGGTGTTATAATAACGTTTGGTTGTTAAAGAGACCGGGATCGGAAGTTGTCATACTCTCTGCCAACTCCGAAAATCACTTTAATAACCGTGTACGCAATGGAGATTCCAGAACGAAGTAGGATGGTAGCGGCGTTCCTTTGAGGTATATACGTAGATTCGACTCCCGTGAGTTGGCATAAGGTGGCTAAAACAGGAGCGATTGACGGGCTAAGAAGGTAACATCTTTTATCAGACACACTCCTTCGATACCATTCTATTACTTTGTGATTGATTTGTGGACCTTTTGATTTTGGGGGTGTGGCTTGAGGTGGGCTGTAGTAGCTGCTACGCGTTATCACCGGTCCAAAAGCGTAATTGGTATATCTACCCTGGCATTGCCTAGTTATGCCGTGTCACCTACCCTAGCGCATCCTGTACGAGTTTGACTTGTGTCGTACCTATGGAGTATCCTCTGGTAGCCTCCCGATCATGAGGTATTACGGTACTGTATAGACTATTAGCACTATTACGTGTTAAGGGCTATATAGGTAACCCCTTAACGTTATTTAAAAGTAAGTTTTTTTTATAATAGCGAAATATTACTACATAGTAAATAGTTTAACAGATCCTTAGGAGATGTGAATCCCGAACATCTCTTAAGTTACTGCACTCACGTTAGACACTGGATAGGAGATGTCAAATCCCTTAAACATCTCTGGCGTCGTTCCACTCATATTTATTTCTGTTGATTTAACTTACATAAGATATTTTAGTTCTGACTCGAGTGTTTTGTCCTTTCAATTCGCTCGGGTCAGTCTGAGTATTTCAGGATTCGAAGACTTTATTTGTGGAGGAAGAAGACGAAGATTGTAGTACTATCCCACTACATTCATACTGTTCTGCTGCATTATTTATTATTCTCTGCTATGTGTAACTCTGATATGTGTTGTATAAGTATAATCAAATATTTTGTAAAACAGCTTCATGAACTGTTATTTGATTATTATATTTTGTCATTCAGTTGTGAGATTCTGTTTTGTTTTATTTCTTTCTCTGCTTTTCTTATTCACCCCAATAACAATCCACTCTTTTGTATGGTTTGAGTCTGACGTGTGTGGTTTATCGTCGATTTAAAGCGTACAAAAAGGCAGGATGTTACAGGGTATGATTACCTTTCAATAAATTTACATTTGGAATGCTTATTGCCCTCTATGGCAATATGCCGATAGCATCCATCCACACAAGTCAATTCTAGGTCCGAACGAAACCGAAGGCACTATTCCTCTTACATTCATTTTGGAATCACCCTCAAGATGAGTAGCGATTAGCCTTTGTCCCTCTATCTTCGATTCCCTGCTCTTCATGATGTCTTCACTTTGAAACACATTTGTTGGATCGAAGTGGTTTTCGAATAACATATCTGATCCCGGTCTCTTCGAAATAATACTCGATAACTCCGGTAAACTCAACCCCGGTTCTATAGAAAATATAAAGACAAAGATAAGATCAGAGATCACCTCCTAACCATTAGTGGACGGATTTCCATATCATCGTTCTAAAAGAACGAAATGAGTTTATATCTATAGTATAGCACCATCGATGGTAACCATGCCATATAATTCTCGTGTTTCTCCTAGATATTCCCAAAGTTATGTTTTAGTTCAGATTTGATTGTCGATTACTTAACTATCAATAAAAAACCATTGAAAATAAATAATCATATTTCCCATAAAAATCACTAAACCTCATTTTAATTTGATTTTCATTATTTGAAAATCACATTTCAATTATTTGGAAAGCACTTCCATATACTTATGTCAACATGATAAATATATTCACAACTACTATATTTTTGATACTTAGAAAATATAATGTCTCATTGGTATAAGTATATTCACTAAACACTTAGAAAGATTTTCCATTTTTAAATTATACACAAATATCATCTAAACGGGAAACCCAAAACACCAATCCCTTTATAAAACACTCTTAAATAAATTCCAAACCGTGTTTATAAAATTTCCCCCTTCTCAGATCTTAAACTCATTTATTATTTTATTATGAATATCCAAACCATTCATAAACTCTTCCCATATTTTAACAACTTGTTTAATAGACTCCGTAAGTCCATAAAGTCCTCTTGATAAACCATACCAAAGTAATCTTAAAATAATAAGTTATTATTTAAACATCCGTCTATTCCCTTCACTTTAAATCCCTTTCAAAATAATAACTTTAAATCTCATTAGTAATGTATTAAACTAGTTTCAAAACATTATTTTTGTATTAATAAGTTAACTTCAAAATAATATCAAGATAATAATTAATTAACTTAAAATGTAATTAAAATTGTAATTAACCTTAAAACTAATATTAATATAAAAATTTATTGTCCTTTTAAATATAACTAATAACTTAAATCAATATAATTAATTAACTTTGATTAAAAATTATACAATAGATAATCATTTAACTAATTAATTTAAAATATAATAAAAACATTTCTAGACGTAAATAAATAACCTTTAAATATTAATTAACCATTCTTAAATAACATTAAGAAATGACTTCTAAGAATTATATTAATAAGTTAATTAATTTTAAATCATTATTTAAAACAATTATAAATTGTATTAAACTTTTTGATAAATAATTATTACTTCAAATCTTGTTAATAAATAATTATTCTAAAATAACTTCCAAACCAGATTTTTAAATCTTTAAAATTTCAAGGAGGCTTAACAATCATCATGGTACTTAAACAAGTTACCATATTATTCCATTAACTTTTCAAGTTAATAACAAATATTTACATAATCAACGACTACGTAAATAAATTCAACACTTCTCTATCACTCATTAATGTATCACATATTCAAGGTGGAATATTAATTAATGATATTAAATAAAATGTCCAAATCCATATAATAGCAGAACGAGGATTTATTCTGCTAATTAATTGCCAAATTAATTTAATTCATGGAACGGCGTTTTATTTCGCTAAACCAATGTCATATTATCATATTCGATCCAATTTAACTCAACAGTAATTCATTTGGCCCATTAAACATCACTATTTACGGTATATAAATTTAAACGTCGTTATTAATTAAAATAACATAATATAAATGATGTCTGTTTTTATAGGCCCTAAATTTATACTTAACCAAAACTATCAACAATTTATGTCACAATGTTGTACTCGTCGTTACGAGTCCAACATAAAAATTTACATGTAAAACGGATAGTGTACGAATAAGATATCATCGTTTAAACACACACATTTATTTATATTAAAACAAACAAACACAAGAATTTGTCACCACCATAAATGGGTCGAGCCCAACATGGTAAAAACCTACTACCACATCCAATGCGGGCAGCACCTTGTTCTTCTCCCTTCTTCCTCCCAAATGCAAAGCTCTCGTAACCCTAAATGTGCATGGCCGTGCAAATACACCGCCAATTTAGTCACCAATCTCCATCGCCGACCCCGCCATCGAGTTTCCCTTCACCTCCTCAACGCTCTGGACTCGTCGAACCAACGATCTTACCACCCAATCAAAATCCAATCCCATGTAATTCGAACCAAATTCGCGTCAGGCATACAAAGTCGCGACCACTTTTTGCTCTGATCTCCGCCAAACTATGCAAATTGGAACTCCATTCCACCACGAATACGTTGGTATACTCGGATTCCCACATCGATGCTCCTAGCTTCGATAATAATTAACCCTAGCTTTCAACGATCGACAAACACCGACAAAGAATCTTATCGAAACATCACCAAAAATACTATATCCCTATACGATCCCAATGATGCTTACGGCGTCGATCAATTCTCAGCGGATAAAGAGAAATCAAATTTTGAAGTTCTATGCATTAATTTCCCTATTACAGAAATATCGAGATATATCCATCGTTTCTCGATGAAATTACGAGCAACGAATTTCTAAAAAGAGTTGACAAGACACTGAACAACTTTTGTGTTTAGAGAATTGGCTAAAAATTAATGTTTTGGGATGTATTGATTTTTGAAGGTGCGTAATGATTAAATTTTAAGTTACAGAGAAGGAAAAATGCTTGTTTGCCTTTCTTTTAAAATGTTCATGAGAAGATGGAGCCTGCAACAAAAGAAATAGGGAGGAGATGCTCGCGCATGTATATTTATAACCAGATTATAGAATGATTTCTAAGTACACAATCAGGTTAAAGAAGAGGGAACAAGGTGGAGCAATGAAATACAATTTCGGCAATGTACATGAGAATGAAAAGGTGAAGGGGAACAGAGGTGGACAAAAAGGAAATGAAGGCTGCTGAGTTGAAATGTGCTGTGTACCTTTGTTTTGGTTTTTTGTAAAGATACCGATACACCTCTATCCATTAATGTGTCTGCGTACGAGTCACAAATTATAGAAAATCAAATATGATCGTGCACAACAATGTGTCACGCTCACAAAAAAGTAACAAAATAGACCGGTTAACTGATTCTGTAAAGTGCCAAAGGTGTCTACACAAATTCTACTATATTTTAAATTCAAATTTGAATATTTAAATAAATTAAATTTTCAAATTCAAGACTCAAAATTATGGACCGTTACATTCTTCCCCCTTGGTAAAGAATTTCGTCCTTGAAATTTTCATCACGAGAACCTTTAATGTTATACATAAGCCCACATGATGTTCGTGAATCATTCATATACAGAATTGGAGCCGATCACCACTCGAATACATAACTCCACCTTCAAACCAGTATCGCTTACTCGATTCCCTAGTGCGTACCCTGATTAGGCTCCTTGATAAGGAACCCCCGCTCTCCTTACATAGCGTAGCTATGGTAGAAAACCTTAATTCCATATCAAGAACCTTCATCAAATGCTTGCCCTTAAAAATCGAGTAATAGATCTTTATTTGGAATAGTGTGGAACATCTCAGAGCCTTGTACTCGAATATTAGATCAAAACTATGTGGGAAGAGAAATGATCAACATACAACTTCGCACTTATTTAATTGGTTATTTCTAATACCAATTTTATTCCCATATTTGTGAAAACATTTCATAAACCCCTTTAACTTCCAACTTTATATAATATTCTATCACCCCCAGAGGCATACACAACGATCTAATTCAAACTTTTATTTTGAATTCACTTAAGAATTTAAACACCCGGTTTCCATTGAAAATATTTTTTGAAACGATACCATATACTTTGAAAACTTAAGGGTCAAATACTTGAAAATTTATTTTCAAAAATTTTTGAAATGATATTACACACACACATTAATCCATAACAAATACACATACACACAACCCGAGTAACCCCAAAAGTATAACAAGGAACTGGGTACCACCTAACAGTATTATACATTTTCTTACTAAAAGGATAATACTCGAGAGAACCATTCACCATCTGAACATATCTCTTACCCAGTTTTAGTTATTTTTGAGCCATTCGAACTAGTTAACTTAAAACTACTTCTTTCTTTCAAACCCATTTTTGAAACAATATCATAAATGTATTTCCAACAAAATATCCATTTCCAATTTGCTTTGGATTCGCTTAGATTCAAACTCTTCTAATCATACAATGAAAAAGAGAATAATTTACTAAGTGCACAATACCGTTCACCTAAGAAAATATCTGATCGTCACTTAAAAGATTATTCTGATTATCATAAAACAAATCGGGACTCGTTTCCCAAACCAAATCCAAAGAAACACCCATCTTTCTATAGAGTTCCTTTTCCAAATATTTTTATACTTACATATATTTCTAAGCAAGTTATTTCTAAAAGATTGATACATCGAAAACCCGTTTAAGATCCAAAGCCATCTCAAATAAAACTATTATTTCTTTTTCACAAATCATTTGAAATATTGTAATACACTCATTTACTTTACAGTAAATCGAATCATGATTTTGGAATCAAATAAAAATTTATTTTATATAGACGATTATATAGCAGAATCCTAATGTAGCAATCATCGACTTAGAAATGTTTTAATCCCAAGAAAATTTTCAATTTCTATTGTTTACCTTTAAACCATGAAAACCATTTTGCCAAAATCACCAGGATTTCAACTCTCAAATTCCTTTTATTCATACACAAATTTTCATAAATCAAATTTATAAAATATTGCCTTGTAAAGGAAATCAATCCTCGGATATTTTTTTATTGCGAAAAAATTCTAGCTTTCTTATATAATTCATTTTTCAAGTATTATTTCAAAATGTTTAAGTTTTCTTTTAATAAACTTCTTTTATAAAACCCCAATTGATTACAACCAACTTTTATATTCAGCAATTTCCAAAATATTTATTTTAAAATATTTCAAATTCCTTTTGTAAAACAACATTTATTAGAAATCAATTTTATCAAATCACCCGTCATACAAATTTTTTCTGAAATATTTATTAGAATTTTCTTTTTAATATACAACCCTTAGAAATCAATTTTTAACTCAATATTATCAACGAACACCTTATATTCAAATTGTGAAACTTAATTCACAAGATATTTATTTCAATATTCCCAAAATTCCTATCTACCCAATCTAGATGTGAAAAAGGGGGATTCAAGAGAGATTAATGGATAACAGTCAATGCTCAAAAATGGGCGAGCATGACCGATCAAATCCTATATGATAATGATGGAATAATATCATTTCCTATCAGCCAAGCACAACCAAGAATAACTATACCAAATTTTTAGGAAAGATACTTCTTTTATATATAAATACAATTCTAGATCAAATTATTTCATTTACCCGTTTTAAAATCAATATTGTGTCAATTGGTCTTATTCGAGTGTGTAGGAAATCCATATCGATAACGTTGGCCAAACGCATCGATCAGAACTCTTAAGTCACTCAACCGATCAAACAACACAATATAAAACATTTTTGTGGAAATAATAAATACGCGCTCGTATATAATACACTCAAACTTATTCACGGGTGTCGCTTACCGTATCTCTAATGAGTTACTCATTCTAGGGTATTGCTAACCCTATCTATAATGAGTTCTACCCAGCAAAGCTAAGGTTCTCGCTTAAACTTCAGCTCTGATACCAACTGCAACAACACACATTTCCGTACACTTTAAGTTGACAATAAACCACACATGCCCAACCCAAATTGAATGGAAAGGCAGATAGTTAGGGAAAGAAATAGAAGAAAGAAAACAAGAAGAAACTAAGCAACACAAAATCTCATAGCGGAATGAATAATCAATAATATTTAACAAGTCTTTATACAAAAACAAAACGACAATATATATATGTATACAGACATCAATCAGATTCAGCATGGATAGTTATAACCACCTGTCCTCACAACTGCTGAATAATATACAACAATGTAGGCAACAGAAATATAGTCATTTACATGAATACATCTCTGTGCCTCCAACTCCTCTCCTATAGCTCCAAACAATCCATCTAAACTTGAAAATATGCTCGGTCTGACCCGAGCATTATCGAAAAATTACGCCTGGGTCAGTCAGCTAAATCCAGTGTGAGAACTTAAATCACGTGGCATTTTATTTACTTTAACTTTTAAAATCTTTTAAAATCAAAGGTATCTCATAATACTATGATGCATAAAAACACGAACGGGTTTTTTACTTTATGATCAGAAAATCCAGTGCTATTATAATAATATCTAGAGGTCAGTAAATATGAAAATAATTGAAATGCTTGCATTTCACATTTCAACATAGTTGGACACATTCAAAATTGTACGGCGCTTATTGAAAAATGGATTACATACAATGACTAGGCACTGGGGTACCACCCATCACAGTAAACATCTAGAAAATGTACCAAGATCGAACCTATCAATCCCTGCCAATATAAGACCGGCCTACCCTTTGCTGGATAGTAACGAATATGTCATCATCTCGGTTGCTTTGCAACCCTTTTTATCGCGATCTCATGCACAACCAATCCATAAATATGTAGACGTATCTAGAAGGGTGACAACATACCCTAATGGATGTGACCCACTTAGCCTTGCTGCATCTTCCCTGATTTTCAGTCATTTCTGGTAGATGAGGCTTGAGGCTACGATTACCTTTTAAGAAATTTACACTTAGAATGCTCATTGCCCTCCAATTACAATGTGCTGATAGTATTCATCCATACAAGTTTGTTTGGATCTAAACGAAATCGAAACCACTGATCCTGCTACATCCATTTTGGAATCACCCTCAGGATTAGTAGCGATTGGCTCTTGCACTTCACATCTCTATCCTCGATTCCATGCTCTTCACAATGTCTTCACTTCGAAATGCATTCGTTGGATCGAAGTGGTTTTCGGTTAATATATCAGATCTCGATCTCTTTGAAACAACGTTCGATAATTCTGGTAAACTCGGCCCCGGTTCTCTAGAAAATAAACAGACAAAGATAAGATCGGAGATCACCTACTAACCGTTAGTGGACGGATTTCCTTATCATCGTCCGAGAAGAACGAAACGAGTTTATATGTACAGTATAGCACCTTCGAACGATAACCGTGCCATATAATTCTCTTGTTTCTCGTAGATATTTCCAAAGTTATATTTTAGTCTAGATTTGATAGTAGGTTACTTAACTATCAATAAATAACCATTCAAAACAAAGAATTACATTTCCCGTAGAAATCACTAAGCCTCATTTTAATCTAATTTCCATTATTTTAAAATCACATTTCAATTATTTGGAAATCACTTCTATATGCTTATCTTAACGTGATAAATATATTCACAACTACAATATTTTCGGCACTTAAAAAATATAACCATATACTTATCTCATCGGTATAAGTATATTCATTAAACAATTAGAAAGATTTTCCATTTTTAAATTATACCCAAATGTCGTCGAAACGGGAACCCAAAACACCAATCCTTTACAAAACACTCTTATATAAATTCTAAACCATGTTTAAAAAATCGCCCACTTCTCAGATCCTGAACTCATTTATAATTTTATTATAAATATCCAAACCATTTATAAACTCTTCCCATGTTTTAACAACTTGTTTAATAGACTCTGCAAGTCCATAAAGTCGTCTTGATAAACAATACCTTATTTAAAGAAATCTTAAAGTAATAAGTTATTATTTAAACATCCCTCTATTCCCTTCACTTTAAATCCCTTTCAAAATAATAACTTTAAAATATCATTAATAATATAATAAATTAGTTTTAAAACATTATTGTTGTATTAACAAGTTAACTTCAAAATAATACCAATATAATAATTAATTAACTTTAAATGTTATAAAATAGTAATTAACCTTAAAATTAACATTAATATAAAAATTTATTATCCTTTTAAATATAATTAATAAATTAAATCAATATAATTAATTAACTTTAATTAAAAATTAAAGTATACACAATGATTTAAATAATTAATTTAAAATATAATTAAAACATTTCTAGGCCATAACTAAATAACCTTTAAACAGTAATTAACCATTCTTAAATAACATTAAGAAATGACTTTTAAGAATTATATTAATGAGTTAATTAATTTTAAATCATTATTTAAAACAATTATAAATTATCTTAAACTTACTAACAAATAATTATTACTTTAATTCTTGTTAATAAATAATTATTCTTAAATAACTTTCAAACTTGATTTTTAAATCTTTAAAATTTGAAGAAGCCTTAACGATCCCCATGGTACTTAAACAAGTTAACAACAAATATTCAAGTAATCAACGACTATGCAAATAAATTCAACACTTGTCTATCACGCATTAATATATCACACATTCAAGGCGGAATATCAATTAACGGTTTTAAATCAAATGTCCAAACCCATATAACCGCAGAAGGAGAAATTATTTTGCTAATTAATTGCCAAATTAATTTAATTAGCGGAACGGTGTTTTATTCCGCTAAACCAATGTCCAATTATCATATTCGATCTAATTTAACTCAATAGTAATTTATTTGGCCCGTTAAAAATCACTAATTACGATATATAAATTTAAATGATGTTTTAATTAAATAACGTAATTTAAAAGCTGTATGTTTTTATAGGCCTTGAATTTATACTTAACTAAAACTATCAACAATTTATGTAACAATGTTGTATTCTCCGTTAGAGTCCAATGCAAAAATCTGCATGCAAAATGGACACTGTTTGAACAAGATATCATCGTTTAAACAGGCACACGTTTATTTCTGTTAAAACAACTAAACACAATAATTTCTCACCAATATAAATGGGCCGAGCCCAACATGGAAAAAAAACCGGCTACCGCATCTAATGTGAGCAGCGCCTTCTTCTTCTCCCTCCTCCTTCCCAAATGCAAAGCTCCAGTAACCCTAAATGTACACGTACACCGCCAATTTAGTCACCAACTCCGTCGCCGACCCCGCTATCGAGTTTCCCTTCACCTCCTCGACGCCCTGGATTCGTCGAACCAACAACCTCACCACCCAATCAAAATTCGATCCGATGTAATTCGAACTAAACTCGTGTCCAGGCATACAAAGTCGCCACCACTTTTTGCTCTGATCTCCACCAAACTATGCAAGTCGGAACTCTAATCCACCATGAACACGGTGCAATACTCTGATTTCCCCATCGACGCTCCTAGCCCCGATAATGATTAACCCTAGCTTTCAACGATCCTCAAACAATGGCACAGAATCTTGTCGAAATTTCACCAAAAATACTATATTCCCACACGATCCCAACGACACTTACGGCGTCGATCAATTACCAGCGGATAAAGAGAAATCCTTTTTTGAAGTTCTGTGCATAAATTTCCCTATTATAGAAATATCGAGATATCTCCGTCGTTGCTCGATGAAATTCCGAGCGACGAATTTCTAAAAAGAGATGACAAAACACTGAACAACTTTTATGTTTGGAGATTTGGATAAAAATTAATGTTTTGGGACGTATTGATTTTTGAAGGTGCGGAACGATTAAATTTTAAGTCATAGAGGAAAGGAAAAATGCTTGTTTGCCTTTCTTTTAAAATGTTTACGGGAAGAAGGAGCCTGGAACAAAAAGAAATAGGGAGGAGTGCTCGCGTATGTATATTTATAACCAGATTATATAATGATTTCTAAGTACACAATCAGGCCAAAGAAGAAGGAACAAGGTGGAACAATGGAACACAATTTTGGCTATGTCCATGGCAATGAAAGGGTTAACGGGAACAAAGGTGTACAAAAAGGAAACGAACGCTGCTGAGTTGAAATGCGCTGTGTACCTTTTTTTAGGGTGTTTGATTTGTAAAGATTCCGGTACACCTTTATCCGTTATCATGTTTGCATATGAGCCGCAAATGATAGAAAATCAAATACGATCGTGGATAACAAAGTGTCACGATTACAAAACAGTAACAAAATAGACCAGTTAACTGATTCTGTAAAGTGCCAAATGTGTCTACACAGATTCTACTATATTTTAAATTCAAATTTGAATATTTATATAAATTAAATATTCAAATTCAAGACTCGGAATTACGGTCATTATAGCTGTATAAAGTTTTGTTGTATGTTTTAAGCATTTTTTGTTGCAACTTTGCATCTAATTTTCGATGCTTTAAAAAACAATTTTTGATCCATTCTTCTTATAATGGTTAGTATTATCTAGGTACTTAAAAACCATGAATAAAAATCCTGAAGAATAATTTCAATTATTTTATAGAAATTTTCGAAAATAAGATATTTTTCTAAAGTGCTCATATAGTGACTATTTTGCTATACTTTTGCCACTTCGTTCAACTAACTATCAAATCATTTAACCTTCAAAAAATTTACAATAAGAATAATGTAATGACCTGGAATTTCACTGCTTTGATTAGTGAATATTTAATTAATTTTAAATAATCAATACATAGGTTTATAATGGAAATAAATAAACTCATTTTTATTAATTAATAACGATGATAAAATCATTTTCAAAATTTGTTTACCAAATTAAATAGTTCGTAGAAAAACAGAAAGTGTGACCAAAGAACGTTATCTGAAATTTCGACCTTTCAACACCGGAAGTTGTCGAGAATGGTGTTCGTCTTTGTGCACTATATGTACATATATATAAGAGTTAATTAGCTAGCTAATAATATACATAAGGATATATTATCTTATGTTAATTTTGTTAGCAAGTGATGTGACAATTCATAAATTTAAAAATAATAACGTTATATATATATATATATATATATATATATATATATATATATATATATATATATATATATATTCCTCTCTTGTCACGTCTTAGATTTGTAATCATTAACCATAATTATCTCTTGTTAAATTTATAACCATTAACCATAATTATCTCTTGTCACGTCTTAGTTAATAAATAATTAAACACACACACACACATATACATACATACATACATACATACATACATACATATATATATATATATATATATATATATCTTGTCACATCTTAGGGTTAACATCATTAACCATTATTACTTAGGTGACATGACTAGAGAGGGGATGGAATATGACATATGAGGGAAATAAGAGAGTGATGTGACTTGACAAAATGATGAGGTGTGAAATCTTGCTTATAAATAGCTCATATATTTCTTCATTTTTCCTCCTCTTTCCACCAACATTTTCTTCCTCATTTCTAACTCAAATGGAGTTTTTGTTTTATTGAAACTATGTGAAATTTTAATGGCTAAAACTTTCTAGTTGACCGCTTTTTCAAATTTCTATCGTAGCTATGTATAAGCACCAATTCTTTACATAGCAATTTTGAGCTTAGAATTTAAATTCCAAAAGTGGTCCATCTTCTTTGGACCATAGCATCTTCAAATCGAATCAAAAATGAGTGATTCTTTTTTGAAATGATAGAAAAAATAAATTTCAATAACTTTCTCTTTGAGTGCATTTGGGTATCCCATGAGTAGGTAGCCCAAAATTCAGTTGCAAAATAACCTATTTTCGGGTTTATTATCGAGAATTCGATGTTTATCCGAAGTTGCTCTACCTTACCAAAACAAGTCTTGCATCCTCTTCCCTTCAAGGCCAAGCCTACTTAGTGCATTTAAGGTTCAAGACTCCATCTTGTTGCTTGGGAATGGAAGTGCTATGTCATAGTCTAATTTAGCGAGAGTTTGGATAGCTTCCGGTGAGTAAATTCCTAATCTTTTGGAAGAAATTTTCCTTATATGTTTTATTGATCCTTAGCTATATGTATGTTATATATTTGTTGGATATTGGCATGTTTGAAATGTGAAGATAAATGCTAATGTATGGGTTAGTGTTAGCACTCGAATGGATGTGTTATTGCAAATTTAGTAATTGTATATATATATATATATATATATATATATATATATATATATATATTGGTATATGTATATTATTTGTTGTATGAATATGATTCGTGAATATAAAGGGTTGACGATGAACTTGACTATAGTCATGACGGGTTGAAAACAAAGTTGTAACTTTGTATGTAGTTGAGATGGATTTGAGGTCGGATTTGAAATCAAACTCGTTTAAAGAGTTTAAAATTTAGATTTTTGTTAAAGTTTGTGTGATTGGTTTTAAAGTGTGAAAATTTAATAAGGTGTGTTTCAACCACGAAATAGTATGGTTTTAGTAAAGTGACTTAGCTTAAAGGTGGGTAAGAGCAAACTGCACTCATAGTGACAGTCACTATGGATGTAGTTCGGCAAAGATTTGAATTTCTATTTCAAACTTGTTTTATTTTGATATTAGTTTACAAAGTTTTTCAAACTTAATTAGTAATATTAAAAAGTAATTAAGTTGTAATATAATTATTTAATTGATTAATTAATTAGTTAATTAAAAGGTAATTAGCACTTAATTGGAAACTAAAAAGGTGATAAAAGGTTAATCATCACTTAAGTTAATTTAATGACTATTAATTAATCAATAAAGTTTTAATTAATCTCCTACTATTTAGTTATTTTGACATGCATATGATAGTTAGTTCATATTGACATGTTATTCCCTGATTTGGTTATGAGTTATATTTACATACATGTTGCTTATGTAAATAACTGTTAAGTGAATTGGAATTGAAATTGAATAGTAACTTGAATTAGTACATTAGGATTGATAACCTCTTTTTGAATTTATAAAGTATGATTTTGAATTAACTTTAGTTCTTAAATAAATTTAGAGTTTAAAGTTTATAAATGCTTTCCAAGTTGTGCTATTATTTTGTAAAGTTATTTATAAGTAATAACTTGTTTATAAAGGGATTTTACCGAAGGTTTACTAAAATTGTTTTACAAAAGATAATTTGTAAATGATATTTTATAAAGGAAATTTTATAAAGGTTTTATAAAGAGTTTTAAGATAGAAAGAGATTTATAAATCATTTTAGAGATTTCAAAGGAAGTTTAAATATAGTTTGGAAATTTATAAAGAAGTTTGGAATGTGAAGTAAATGGGTTTAATTGTAGGTGATGTTTTAAAAGGAAATTGTTGGCCATTTTATATGGAATTTTAAAGAGGGAATTTCCAAAATGTTTTTGGTAAATAATGTGAATTGTTTCGAAGTTTAAAGGGAACGTTAGGGGTTTGGGAAAAGTGTTTTGGAAGATCTTTTGATCGGGTTTTATAAAGTGATTTTATTAATTAAGGATTAATTGAAAAAGGCTTCGAGGATTCCATATGGAATTGAATCAATGTTTGATTTTTTTGTTTGATTTGATAGTTAAATTACTAACTATCAAATATGGATCAAAACGTAACTTTGAAAATATCTAGGAGAAACATGAGAATTATATGGTACAGTACTGTCGAAGGTGCTATACTATACATATAAACTCATTTGTTCTTCTAGGATGAATGATATGGAAATCCATCCACAAACGGTTAGGAGGTGAACTCCACTCTTGTTGTTGTCTATTTATTTCCTCAAGAATCGGGTTTTAGTTTACCGAAAAATATCGAAAGTTATTCCGAAGAGATCGGGATCGTATATGTTAGCTTCGATCCAACTCAACTGTTTCGGAATGAAGACATCTTAGAGCATGGGATCGAAGACAGAGCCTTTGAAGTACAAGGGTTGCTTGTTACTAATCTTGAGGTGATTCCAAAATGGATGTAGTAGATGTAGTGCCTTAGGTTTGTCCTTATCCTGGAAATGGATGAATGTTGGCACTGCATTAATGCCGAGAGGGTAGCATTAGCATTCCAAGAGGGACTGCTATTCAGAAAGGTAAAAAGTAGCCTCAATCCTCATCAACCATGAATGACTAAAACATGGAAGATGTAGCAAGGCAATGTGGGTCGTACCCATTAGGGTATGTTGTAACCCTTCTAGGTACGATACATCTACATAAATTATGGATTGGTTGGGCATGAGATCTCGATGGAAAGGGTTGCAAAGCGACAGGGCTGATGACATATTCAGTACTATCTAGTAAGGGGTAGGCCGGTCTTGTGTTGGCAGGGATCGATAGGTTCGATCTTGATACATTTTCTATACATGTATTGTAATGGACGTTACCCCAGTAGCCCAGTCATTAGTTGGAATCCATTCTCCAATACGAGCTTTACAGTTTTAGCTGTATACTAAATATGTTGGGACATGAGATGCAAGCAATCCAGCTATTTTAATAATTTAATTTGAACCTTTAGATATTATTATATTATCATTGAATTTCTATAAAAGTATTTTGGTTACCGTAAGCTAAAAACCCATCTGTGTTTATGTATGGCTTGGTCTTATGAGATACCAAGAGTTTTTAACTTAATTTAGTTGCTTTGAGTTTACTCACACTAGACTCATGTCTGACCCGGAGTTTTATTTTCTTTCCTTAAAATTCTTCGGTGCTTAAATTTTATGAGCAGCCAAGTAGTTCAGGTTTCTACGAATGCATTTTAGAGGAGCTTGGAGCAGGAGGATTCATCGATATATAGTTATCATCTTGTTTCCATTGTATATTGTGTATTCTGTATCTGTATAAGGACATGATGTTATAACTGTCCTAAGTTAGACACTGTATTAGTATGACTATAATGTATCATTTTGTAAATGACTTTGTAAATATTATGTTGATTAATATATGTTATTCCGTTGCATTGTGAGTTTCCGTGTTTGTTGCTAGTTCTTCTATCTTCTATCTCCTTTCTTTCCCCTAACAATCTGTCTTTCCGACACTTAGTTGTTCGACATGTTAATACCGTGGATTTATTAGTGTCGACTTTTGGGGTTCAAAAAGATGGGTCGTTACAAATAATATATTATTTAATTTTTAAAATGGTAAGAAATCCCTAAGGACGTCTCTATAAAAATAAATGTTATTTCCCAAAAAGAAGGAATTTAAAAGTATTGATATAGCTACTATTTTTACTTCAAACTTTCTTAGCTTTATTCAATTAATTTCACAACTTTCTAAATAATTCCTCATTATTCAAAATACGTATTTTGAAAATACCCAATATAAGTTATACAAAGACAGGTTCATTAATCACCAAATTACACATGTTAAAGTTAAGTGGTTAAAGTGTGTCTATAGCAACTATCGCTATACAGACAATTCCATATTCAATGTCTAAACATCCTAACATATGTCATTACATATGTTCATTCAAAAAATATAAACCAAGGCCCTTTAAGGCACAACGTATACCCAAATAATATGCTATTCAAAGCACAAAAATATGAATTTATAACTTTACTTGGTTAGGGACTATTATTGTAGTCTTTAACAAGCAAGCACTTTGTCAAGTTATTATTTTTCATTCTATTTAAGATAACTCACATTTATTTAAACCAAACACTATCATCTTCCTATCAACATTCAAGGAAGCATCAAAACCTCCTTCCATATAACCCAAGCACACATCCACGACCACCTTCCTCTTGTTGATCTCGGCTAGTCTTCCACAACCCATCATTGCTCAAGCCCCAAGGGAGGAAATCTCCATTATTCCATCATTTCCTCACTTATTAGATGCTAAACCATATTCTAATAATGATATAAGAACTTAATGAAAATTTGGAGGAGAAAGAAGTTGGTTTGACATGATTTCTAAAAAGTTAGAAAGAGGAAGAAGAAGATGAAGGCATTGATTTTTGAGTTTGTGAACTAATGAAAAAACGAAGAGGCCTTGCCCACTTATTTATAGCCTTACAAATTCATGGCAAATTACCAAAAATGCTCCCAAGCCAAAGAAAGTCTTCCCTTTCCCTTCCATGCCTTAGTTCATGTGAATCACACCTTTTACACACGTTACCTTCCTAAAATCACTCTTGATTTAATGGTCCTCTTGTCCCATTAATTAAATCCTTTTAACTTAATTAATTAGCTTAGGAACTAAGGTGATTCAATGCTTGTTAATTTGATCATACGATACTATACAATTTTCAAAGAGTTCTAACAACTTCTGTTGAATAAAAAGTCAATTTTTAACAAAACGTTTTCCGATCACATTTTCAATATTTATTCAAAGGGTGTATTTTTATAAATACATTTAAAAATAAGTTTTCTATGATTATTTATTAATTATAAAGTGTTTAACAAGGTTATAAAATCCTATTTAATCACAATAAGTCCTTGATTAAAATATTTAAAAAATTCATATATTTAAATATGATGTATTCGAAATTCTAGGTCGTTATATAATCACAAAAGCTTGAAATAAAGTAAGAGAATAAAAATGGTGGAAGTGATTAACACTAATCCACTAATTCTTCTCTAACTTTTTGAAGTCTAAACCAAATCAACTCCAATCTCTTCCAAACTTTCACCAACACCTTAGGAAGCTTAGATCTAAAGTCAAAGTGGAAGAAAAGTGAAGGAGAAGAGGATATCTTAGATGGCCGTGAGCAATGGAAGAGGAGGAGAGGTTTTGCCTTGGTTTAGAAACGCTAAAGTTTGAATCTTTAGGAGTTTGGTGATGGTAGGAAGTGTTCTTGAGTCTATTTGTGCTTGAGCATGTGTTTGGCTTAGATCTAAGTGAGTTATTTTAATATCTTGTTTGTATATATTGTTTATATATATGTTGTGTTTAAAATATAAAGTTAAAGTGACATTAACTAATTAAAGTTATAAACTTTGGACCCCCTCTTCCTTTAGGAAGTTAATGAAACTTTATATTGCATAACATCACTTTTATTATCCTCTTAAACATGTAGCATGTCCTTGAATTGATGTTTAAATGGTAGTTTAGATTGCATGTTGAATTGAAGTATGTTTGAAGGGAGAATAGTTGTTATAAGTGCACTTCGATATCCCTTAATTTTAAATTATATAAATTCGATATTTATGATCTTAACTTGGGATAATTTAAGTTGGTTGTTCTTTACACATATTTTGCTTTTACACATATTTTGCTTTATTGGACAGTAAATAAATAGTTTGGAAAGTTATAGAAATTGTGAACAAGAGTTGTTAAAGTTAGAATAAAATGGTGGTTATAAATACACATTGTAAATATAGCCAGTTTTCAGGAATTTTTATAAATAAATTGGAAGATGTTCTTAATGCTTTCTTTCCATGGATTTTAATTACCCAAAGAGTAGTACTTACTGTGAAAGCTTCAAGTCTTAAGTTAATTATTAAAGTGGTTAAATCTAGTTGTAAAGATTATGCTTTTCGAAATGTTCTTTAACAGGGACTTTTAACAACATTTATAAATGTTGTAGTAAGTCGCTTATAGTTTTAAGTGTTTAAAAATGATATTTAAATTTGGTATTTTTCTTCTATCTTTATAGAGATGTTTTTCTAACCTATTTTTAAGTATTTAAAGTTGTTTTTAAGTTTAAATATATTTTTAATAGTGGAAATTTGTCATAAGGGTCTCTTTAGCAAGCCCAATTAGTTTTTAGGACACACAACTGAAATAATTGTTTTTAAGGAAAAAATGCAAAATAATTAGTTTCTAAAGCCTAAAACCCTATGAAATTATGTCATTGAAAATAATTGGACTGTTGATTTTGTCCTTAAAAGTTATTATTATGTTGACTTTGGCCTTGAAATTAATTTTTGTGAATGTATGTCCTAGAAACTAATTGGACTACAAAGTTTGTCCTTTTGGTAAAATGCCCCTTTTTAATAATTATATATGTATTTTCAAAGTAAAGAGGTTTTATAATATAAAATATGTTTTTCATCAAGTTATAAAATAGTTATTTTAAGTAATATTTTACATAGATATTTATAACCTATTTACAATTATTTTTAAAGTACATATAAGTTTTGAACAAAAATAATTAACGAGGCTTAACACTTAAAGCCAACGAGGTAGACTTCTCTATTTATGAGAGTTAAGATTGATGTCGAGTAGGAATATGAACAATAGAGCTCTAACCTACTGGTTTCCCTCTTGACTGAGGAATAGTTAAGTTAGAATATAAAAAACATGTTTATCTTGTTGTTTTCTTACTTATTTGAAAACTAATTAACCTTTCTTAACGCTAAAAGTCGACGAAATAGGCTTATCTATTTGTGAGAGTTAAGATTGATGTTAAGTAGGGATATGAGCAATAGAACTCTAACGTACTGAGTTCCCTCTTGACCGAGGAATAGATAAGCTAGCAATGTTGCAATGGGTTAATAATATAGATTTCTTACTTGTTTATGAAAGTCATAAATAGTATACTTAACACTAATAGCTGACGAGGTAGATTTATCTATTTGTGAGATCCAATATGAAGAGTCTAGGCAAGGCTTTGATGCACCATTGCTCTAACTTACCTAGCTTTACTCTTGGACGAGGATTAGTTAACTCGAAATGTCAAAAACGAGTTAAATGTACGAATCATGCTTTCTATAGACGATCAATTTTAACTGGATAGTCGCTTAGTCGACTATCGAACTGAACCACATGTTATCTTAGATCTTTAAAAAGAATGTTTTTAAAGACAATATAAGTATGAAATGGTTTTGAGTTTGTTCGAACACTGTTTTAATAACATTCATCTTCATCCCTTTTTGAATACACTTATAAATGTAAATAGTTCTTTAAAAGAATGTTTTAACGATAAGCATAAGTGAAATGGTTTTGTGTTGTAGTGACAATGTATAAATAAGATTAGTCTTAAACCTTTTTGAAAGGATTTGTGTTCTTGAAATGGATATTTTGAAGGAATATAATATGCATTAAATCGTTTGGGAAAACGATAGAAAAAGCAACGGTTTAATGTAAGAAATCTTGTTAATGATTTTTGAATATACTTATAGCATTTGGGATAAGTATATGAATACTTTTTTAAGTATTAAAAGAGTACAAAGGAATAGTAGAAATTTATAAATGATGTTTTATTAGATAAAATAAGTTTTACAAATAAAAGAGTCTTTAATTAATAAATATCAATTAAACAAAAGAGGATTAGAAGTCACTTATGTGACTTAATTGTGCTTTGTATGACCTGATCGTGCTTTGTATGTTTACTCGTTTATGGAAAATATTTAGTCGTATATGTAGCACTAAAAGCTGATAAAGTAGGCTTATCTATCTATGGGAGTTAAGGTTTATGTTTGAGTAGGGATATGAGTAATAGAGCTCTAACCTACCGGCTTCACTCTAGACCAAGGTATATTGTGAGATGAAAATATTGGAAACATGATAAGTATACGAGACTTGGTTTCCATATGCGATCGTTCTCATTATTATTGAATGACTAAATTCGTCGATTCAGTCTTGAAGAGACTGAGATCGGTAAGTGTTTTACTTAACGAAAACCACTTAACACCAAGATATGTGTTTTATCTCTTGAAAGTTGACTATAATCGAGATGCTAGAATCCATATGTGATTTCATAATTTGTTCGAGATGTGGGAATCCAGTTGGGGATTCGTGTTCTGTTCGAGTGATGAAGACTCATTGAAAGATGCCAAATGTGACCTCGACATCGGAAATGACTAAAGACAGAGTATGCTACACAGCCTGGGGTTTAGCTAATCTACATAAGGGTGTTATCAACTCCATATCTTAAGATGCTCATCGATTGTTGGTCGACGGGGGGTTGGTGATATTTGGCTCACGTTGTTTCCGCTTATGTTTGGATGATGGGCTGCTTGTGTTTACCTTATGGTATATTTTTTCTAGAGATATACGATGCTAAGGAAGGTATTTTCTGATCCTTATGCATCGATACCCGCTTTAGTTTACTAGAGGCGTCTCCATGGAAAATCCATTATGCAAAAGTTCCTTATCGATTTTGATTATACCCTCTAATATACTACTGAATGTAACCAATGAAACCATTCCAGCTATGTTATATATTTGTATTCTACACCTTAGACATTATATATTATATCACCTTATGTACTTATTACATCAGTGATCCTTTTGAGGGGATAACTGTTTTGGCATTCTGTGCGGTCTCAAATGTACTGTTATATGTTGTATGCATATTTGTTGAGTTTCTCATGGCAGACTTATGTATGATGCATGGTTTTTCATTTTTCCTAAATTCCTTGCATACTCTTTGGAGTAGTTTGAGAAAGGCAGGTTTTCATAGATGTTCATTAGAGCTTGAGGAGGCGAGCTGCATGTTTAACTTACCATAATGTTCTTATTTCTAGTGCATTACTATTGTATTTATTAGCATTTGTGAAGAAAGGTTGTTATAACTATTTAGGCTGATGATAGTACTTAGGTTTTGTAACTTTAAATTTTCTACATCAGAATAACCCTTTGTACTATTCTTTTGATATTATATTAAACCCTTCCTTTAGTGAGATTCCAATGTTGTGTTCTCTTCTTTCTTCTACTATTTCATTCTATTTTTATTTTACCTTAATAATTCTATTTCCAATGCTTAAGTATTCATCATGTTAATACTGTGGATGTATTAGTATCGACATTCGAGGGTCGAAAAGGCAGGTCGTTACACTTAGTATCAGAGCTGAAGGTTAAGCAAGAACCTTGGCTTTGAAGGGGAACAACTCATTAAGAGATAGGGTAATGGAATGCCCTAGCATGAGTCAAGTGTATTATACATATAAAAGCGAATTTGTATTTGTTATAAACATGTACCATAAAGGAAATTATAGCTATGAAAATTAGAGATCTTACATAAGGTAACTTAAATAAGTGTGAATTATTAAAGTATGGTTCAATTAATGTAGGGATTGATGATGTTCTTTTGTTACCCCTCACTAATTTGTTTAGACATGCTCCAGTAGTTTATGGGCATTGACTTTCATCTGTTGATTGATGATTTGTGCTCGACTAGTTTATGTATAGTTTTACCTTCTACTTCATGGGTTGGGTAGATAGTAATTGTAGATAGGTTGAAATGAACACCTTATAAATTTAGTTTTACAGTATGATTATAAGGCATTCGGTGATAATGTTGGGTTAAAAATTTAATTTAGTAAAAGATGATTATTTTGATATGAGAAAGATAGTAGATTTTTTAAATAAACATTTGTGAAAATAATTTATATGAAAAAGTGATTTTATAAAAGTGTGGTTTATAAAATATGATTTATAAATGAAGAGAATTTAAACTAGTATTTTGAAAACTTAAATCCCATGTATTTGAAATGTTTTTCAATATTTTAGAGAAAATAATAGTAGTATTATTTGAAGTAAGTGTTTAGGAAATTGGTTTATGAAATTGAGATTACGGTACTTGGTAATATTTACGAAGTATTTGATGCCGTTTTGGAATGATTTTGGTTAAGGCTGAATAACTTGAATTAGATGTACTAAACTCATTTCTGTCACTTGAAAATAATACTAGTGATGACTTCAGCATCATCGACATTCATTTTTGGGTTTTGAATAGGGGATGCTATAAGATAGTTCTAGTAAAATGGATTTTGATTTGATTCTAAAAGTGTGGTTTATTATACAAAAGAGATAGGTATATACTATTATTTTAATGCGATTTAAAATAAAACCCCGTGTTTAGTTCTAAAGTTTTTCTTTGGAAAAAATTTGATATGAACTTTTATGTAGAAAAGTATAGTATGTATGCTATATAAGGTGCCTAAGTGGTAGTGGCATAACCTGGAATAAATGTTGGAACTTTTCATGTTTTCCCTTTTTGGGTAAATCATGTTTAATGAATTATTGAAATCTGTTAGGTTTTTTATGGACCATATGGCATATACATTTGGATTGTACGGTATGTGCATCTTGTTATGATATATTATTTGGTAGTTTTCATTTGTTAAAATGAAATGGGATTTTCGATGATTTTGCACAGTCCGAAACTTCTAAGTAATTATAGAACTTAAAGCTAAGTGTTTTGTGAAAATATAAAGTTGACTTTTTTTAAAACTTGAATTTGAAAAGGTAGCAAGTTAAAACAAGTTCAAATTGTTGATCATCCTTTTTGAGTAAGATAAATTTGATGTTTTGTATATACTCTTAGGATGTAGTCTACGAGTATGAACTTAAGTTGTAAAATGTTGATAAATTTGAAGTTATGTTTTATAAAATGATTCATAAACAATTTTTGTATTAGTAAGTCATACTATTTGTGTAAAAGAATGTGATAAAAGATATTGGTATAATTAATAAACCAAAAGGATAAATACATAAGTTGTATGTAGATCGTTTTGTTCACATGACTATTCTTTATTCAGTATTCAAGTATGTGATTTCAAGGTGATTTACGCTAGTCCAAAAAAGGTTTTTTCACAGGATCCTTGAAGGAAAACACTTGATACTGATTCTTAATATAATTCTAAAGTTTTCGATCATAGGATATGTCTATGTAAGGGGAAGGAAGATTTCTAATCAAGAGACCAGATCGGAGTACGCACTAGAGAGGTCAAGTGATATATACTAATTGCTAAATGAAATTTGTGTGATCAAGCAAGTGATCATATTTAATATTGTGTACGGATGCTCCATGTACATCGTACTGGCTTTAGTATAATTGCATACTAATTTTAGTTGGCTTATGAAGAGTTTAGGTGATGACTCTTTGATTTTTTATGAGGTAGCATATCGTCTAAGTAATAACCTGAGGTTGTTAAGCATAAGATACGTGAAACGACCCTGACTCGACCTTCGAAAATCGGCACCGAATACCTCACCCGTATTCGAATGCCGCAGATCCAAACGTTAAATCTGGTTCGCCGGAGCTTATAACACATTAAGTATAACAACACAGCGGAAGAAAAAGATAATATCATTGATATACAACAGTAAATTACAACAATGATACAACTAATTGATCAATATTATCAGAGATATAAGATACAACGGAAAGAAATAACTCCAAATGATAATATCTTCAGAAGTCCTCAAGATAGATACTCCAACATATAGCGACTCCATTATCAAAGTTCCAAAGACTCCAAAAGCTAGAACCGCCAACATGCTTTCCAAACGTGAAGCGAGAAACCCCCATCACGTTGCATTAAGCAAGGTCAGTCATGAATGTTGAAAAGAAGCGCAAAGCGATAGCCAAATCCAAAGGCTGAAGAAGATTCCCAAGAGCTACCAAACTAGAGACTTTGAAAGATATCGAATCTACATCTATTATCTGGCTATCTGAAAAATCTAACACTAGACTGCTCGTGTGGAAAATTGTGGGCACCCAGAGTTTAGAAAGGGAACAATAAACTCCGGGTCAGTCATGGGACAGGTGTGAGCAAACGAAAACAGTTTTATCTTTTAAACAACAATCAACAAAAGAAATAAAAAGGAAATCCACAATGCTTTTTGGAAAATGAAACTACCATAAGGCCTCCCGCCGCACATACAATGCAAACGCAGAATTGGAGGAGATTTCTCCTTATGATAGTCAAACATGCTTGATATGCAAAAACCTTTTGATATTATTATTAGTGCATAGTGTAGAAAACATTTCGAAAGTATAATATTAATCTTAGCCAGCATACCACATTTCGTCGTATGCCTACTATAGCAACCATGTTCAATACTAGGTTACCACCACATTCCATGGCAGGTTATACAACTAAAACCGTACAAGGTGCATATTGTTTCTTTGGATTTCCAACAAATGGTCAGGCTAAGGAACTTCCTAGGCCACATGGGTATGCCTCTGGAGGGACATCTCGAGAACTTAACCAGCTCTCTGCCAACACAAGGCCGGGTTACCTCTGTAACTAGGTAACTACTACACGAGCATGCCATCCCCCGGTCGTTTGCGACCTTTATCCGAGAGCTCTCAACCACAATGCAACCACAAAGTAATAAATTTGCAGTGACCACAAGAGTTAAATATCTGGGCTCCATATCATGATACCACCCTTTTCCAGAAGGGAATGAACATACCCTAAAGGGTGCGACCCTCATAACATTGCTGCATCTTTCATGTTTCGACCATTTTCAGGGTGTGAGATCCTGATGCAGTCTCGTCCACAATGCTACGCTTTACACAAAAACCATGCTTTGATCAGCAAATGATCAGCAGCACTTTGTATGCCACATTACCAAATTGGGAATATATCACCAGTAACCATCAACTACGTAACCTCTGAGCTCGTACGTCTCAGAGAAGGGTGTTAGGCTAGGAGAATAAATTCTCCGCCACCAACAGAAATGTATTTGATAGAAATCAGCTTTACATCTCAAAGTGTAACGTCAGACACAGATCCATACAAGTCTGTTCCGGGTTCGAACAGAACCGAAGGCACTTTACAAAGAAGCCCTTGCAATCCGGGTATTCACAATCCCGATCGGACTCCCCATCACATATGGAGATCTCTATACCGTAGCTACTCAGTGCAGAGTCATTCGAATGGTAATCCTTTCATTTTTGAAAATACCCGGTCTTCCCCACCGCTCTTCAAATGCCATCCATATTGTCGTATCATTATTCGGAATGGGTTATATGACACAAGGTCCTCTCTCGGCTAAACCGAATAATGAGTGCAATATTTAAAAACATATGGATATTGGGATTTTAGTTAAGTCACAACTTTAACCCAAAATCTTTCTTTCAAATGGTTTAAACAAATTACCATTTTCAAATCTTTAAACAAAAATATTCACTTCACAAAGTTTATCAATCTTCCACAATGATTAATTCATAGCTTTCAAAACCATTTACAATCCAAATCTTTTATACAAAAGATACAACTTTAAGATCTTCTTCAATTTTGAAAACAAGATTCACCAATATTTCGCAAAGATTCATTCATAGCTTTCAAAACAATTTCAATTTCAAATTTGAAATCTTTCCACAAAAACTGAAAATCCTTTCTTTATTTGAAAGCTATTATCATTTGAAAACTAAGAGTTTTCATTTCGGGAAAATCCAATTACATTTGCTCAAGTTAAATCCTTTCAAGTAGAAACTTGGGTTGAATTTAAATTCTCAAAATAATATATTCAACATACTTTAAAGATGGTTTTAAAATCCATATATATTATATAACTTGTATAAACCTTTCAAACCAAATTTCCAAAACAATTTCAAAACTTAATAAGATATAGTCTTATTCAAACTAAATTTTAATTTCAAACTTCCTTTCAGAAAGCTTTCCATATTCAACCCAATTACATTTCCAAAATCATTTGGATCCAAATTTAACTTTTTAAACAAATAAAATCTTAATTCAAAACATTTGTGACTTAACCGATTTCCCGTGAAATCCATATTCGTGTATGTATAGTGCAGTCCAGAGGTTTTACACAATAGTGCAACAACATCAATCATCACAAATTCAATCATATCAATATCGATAAGCTGTATAATTTATAACGCTTATCTCCCATTCATAGATTCACAGATAAATAATATACACTCTTCATAGATAATTACATTTATCAAGGCTCGAATCAAAATAATTCATAACATAAAACATTACACACCAGAGATATCAAACAATTCAACATTCAATAGAATCCAAACATCCATAAGTAAGATCAATTAATTATCTGGTTAATTTAAATCAGATTAATTACTTATGAATAAACACTAATCTTGGTTAATTAACATCAATTAATTACAAACCTTTTTAATTAATTATTCTTAATTAATTACAATAAATGATTATCCCTAATCATTGATATTAATAAATCACGGATTAATTACATTAATTAATTATACTTGATTAATTAACTTTAATCATCAATTAATTACTTTTAATTAAGTAATTATCCTTAAGTAATTAATTACCTTTGATTACTTATCATTCATTAATCTTCATTTATTGATTACCCTTAAATGTAATTACCCAAAGTAAATATCCCCTTAATTACATTGAGAGATAATCTTTTATTAATTTCACAAAGAAATTGCTCTCAACCTTAATTAATCAAAAGATAACCCATTTATCTTAATTAATTACTGAACTCTTAATTAGTTTAATTATATTTGAAAACACTTAAGGATTTGAATTAATTAACCGAATACAAGATTAATTTAAAACCAAATCAATTTTAATCTTAAAAACGATTAACTTTAACCTTTATATAAATTTATTATAAACAAATAAATTTATTTATATTCTCAAGTCACTTAACAAAACACATTTTATCTTCATAATTAACCTTTTAACTAAGTTATTAAATTTCATTTTAAATCATCTTAAGAAATAATAAATGGAAGCATATTCCTATCAAAAACTTAAAACTTGATTAATGGAAATAATTCATTTAAAAAAAAATCTTTAACTAATTTCAAACAAGAAATACAATACTTATCCTTTAAAAGAAAATTTGTTTAAGAGGACGATTCAAGACTTAATTAATTTGAAACTTAAAACTTGATTTGTTTGAAGATTTGAACATGCTACCACTTCAACCCGAGATATCTTGAGTCCATTCCAAAGCAAAATACAAATTTTCTCGAGCCTTTCCCAAGTAAACCCGAAACCATACTATTTTTATTATGAAAACTTAAAACCTGCTACCCAACAAAATGACTCGATAATGAACTCGGGCCTGATTCGAAAATCCCTGAGCACGTCTTCAAGAAATTTTCATCTTCCCAAATTCACAATGAACCAGATACCCGCCTGTACACGATCAACGCTCGTGCACATGCACGATCGATCGGATCGTTGTCGACCCACTCTAAGACCTCCGGCACATCATCGTCGAACTCTCTTTTCACCACGACACCCAGTTCGACTGAATTCCATTGAAAATTTTAAAACGAGCTAACAGGCCACTTCCAAAAACCACCAGGTTTACCTAAATTCGCTTCGCCATGCCAACTCTGGCCGACTGAACTTACGATGTCTCGTCCCAAGCTTCACCACCATACATGGCCACGTTTCCCCCGGGTCCGGCCTCGTCCGATCAGCCCACGACGCCGAATTCCTACCTCAAACTTTGACAAGCAAAACTGTGCTCTAAACCCTACAAGTCTATCGTGCCGCCACCACGACCCACTATAAATTCAACCACTAATTTTCCTATATTCGCCATACTCCAAGCCTCCTCTGACCTTAATCCCGACATCCAAAAACCTTGCGTTCGCTATAATTTGTCTTATAACCAATTTTCGATCAACTCATATTTTCTCGACCGATATAAACTTAAAATTTATGATTTTATCTTTAAAATTCATGTTTTATGAAGGTGAATAGGATCATGCAATCAAAACTCAAGTTTTGATCAACTAAATTTTTGAACAAAATTTGACTTCACTGTGTTTTTAAAATTCCCATTAAATCCATCCATTTTTAATACTTAAAGTATTTTTAAAATTTAAATCCTGATATTTAAATTATATTTTGCTCAAACATCAAACTCTAATAGAGATTGAGGAAGGAGATTTGAGTTTTGAAATTAACTTTTGCCTGTAACCACTAAACAGAGGTATTCACAGACATGCACACACACACAAACTACACATATATACACAACATATAGGCATTTTTTTCACAATCATACCGGCATATATATATATATATATATCATAACTTCAAATACAAATCTAACATTCGTGAAAGATTTGAAAGAGAGCACAAGAACTTTGCTTTGCATTGTATTTCTTAGTTGATTTCCAGGCTTGATATTTGATTTGCTTTTGAACAAAATCTAAAATTTGTTTTGCTTAGATTTCAGGGTTTGAAAATTGTGTTGATTGCTGTTCTTCTCTTCTTTCTAGGTTGAAGATTTGAAGAACTTGTTGTTTAGACTTGAATCTGATTTGTTTGTTTGAAAACTGAAACTTGTTTTGGGATGTTTCGGTTTAAAAATCTGAGAGTTGATATTGATCTAAATCTTGATGACTTTGAATTGAATCAGTTTCTTTAATTCTTCAGGTTGAAGTATTGATATAGTTGTACTTGTGAAAAGTTGATTTGTTTTATATATTTTTTCTAGTTTGTAGCTTTGTTGAATTACCAGGTTTCTTCTTTTTTTCTTTTGATTCCTTCTCAGGTTTTGACTCGGATTTTTCAAATAAAAGAAAATGACCTGGCTTTCTTTTTCAATATATGTTTATATTTTTTTATTTAAAAAGGAAAAATAATAATTTGCCACTTGTTAATTTTGGGCCTACAAGTGCTTATGCATGGATTAATCTTCCTACACTTGTAATTCTTTGGATTTCCTTATTTTACAAATGTCACAAATGTGTATTTTTATGTTAAAACCCTTGTTTCGGTTAATTTACAATTTTTATTCAAACCTTTTATGCTATTAAAAATTATGTAATATAAGTACATATGTATTTTATTTATATTTTTGTATTCATACATATAATATTATTTATATTGATATAGCTTTTAAAGAAAATGACTTAGAATCAAAAAATCATTAGTTTCTTAAAATATAACTTTTAAATAGTAATTCAAAAATTATTTTATTAATTTCAAAATATAACTTCCAAATTAAAATGCTTATTTAAGGTAATTGGAAAACAAATCTTTATTAATTGAAAATATAATGTATTCAAATCCAATATATTTATAAGATTTTTAAATTTTGAATTTCAATTCCAAGATTCAAATTAAAAATAAATTTATAAATATAAATAAATAACAAAACATATCTTTATTAATTTGGAAAATTTTGAATTAATTCATCATCAAATTCCCAATTTAACATTAATTACCAAATTAAATTTAACTAAAAATTGGGATCGTTATAGATCCCCCCCTTAAGAAAATTTCGTCCTCGAAATTTGCTGGACGGAAAGACAACAAAGAATAGATAAGAAATGTTCTTCCAGATCAAACTTAATTTAAATTATGCATTTGGCTTACCAAATTAGAATATCAACAATAATTGTCAGTACAAACTCATTCAATAATACACAAGATACTTGGGTTACCAGATCTACGAAGATATACAGGGCATTGGTTAGTTCGAAAGGATAACTAACCGTTCGTAGAATATATCTAGACCCAAAAGAACAGACAAATGGATACTCTACTCAGATCGAAATATCCCAAAGTTTACACTAGCTTGTCCCTTTTTGGACTTGGATCCACACATGAAATCACAAAAAAAATTCAAACTTTGGTTTTGACCGAAATCCTTTTATTGATACAACCCAATTCGGCTTCATATTCTTGTTTACCAATTTATTTTAAATAGAATTTCAAATTCATTAAAGTTAAAAATGATAGGAATTGATTGAATAAATACGAAATAGGAATTAGAACCTTTTCTATAATGATTCACAGAGCCATTACCACACCAAAGCTTCTCCTCACGGAGCTGCCACGAAGGCATCAGAGAATTGAAACTGGATCAAAGGATATTGAGAAGATTTGTTTCCTTATTGTTGCAAGGTATTGACCATTTGTAGTGGTACTCCCCTGTCCCCTACCTCGTCCTCTTCTTGCACTCACACTCACTATCAGTGGATAGTAAGAGAATTTACTGAGGCACACGAACGGATATCTTAGAGATATACTCATTCTAGGGTATACTACACCCTATCTCTAACGACTTACCTAATGTGTTATACTCCTGAACTAAAGTTCAACCTTCAGCTCTGATTCCAAATGAAACGACCCTGACTCGACCTTCGAAAATCGGCACCGAATACATCACCCGTATTCGAATGCCGCAGATCCAAACGTCAAATTTGGTTCGCCGGAGCTTATAATACATTAAGCATAACAACACAGCGGAAGAAAAATATAATATCATTGATATACAATAGTGAATTACAACAATGATACAACTAATTAATCAATATTATCAGAGATAGAAGATACAACGGAAAGAAATA
Organism: Allium cepa; assembly: GCA_030765085.1. NCBI lineage: Eukaryota > Viridiplantae > Streptophyta > Magnoliopsida > Asparagales > Amaryllidaceae > Allium > Allium cepa. The sequence goes on from CM060946.1 coordinate 220,982,463, forward strand.
ACTCCAAAACATAATATCTTCAAAAGTCCTCAAGATAGATACTCCAACATATAACGACTCCATTGTCAAAGTTCCAAAGACTCCAAGAGCTAGAACCGCCAACATGCTTTCCAAACGCGAAGCGAGAAACCCCCATCATGTTGCATTAAGCAAGTTCAGTCACGAATGTTGAAAAGAAGAACAAAGCGATAGCCGAATCCAAAGACTGAAGAAGATTCCCAAGTGCTACCAAACCAGATACTTCGAAAGATATCAAATCTACATCTATTATCTGGCTATCTAAAAAATCTAACTCTAGACTGCTCGTGTGGGAAATTGTGGGCACCCAGAGTTTAGAAAGGGAACAATAAACTCTGGGTCAGTCGTGGGACTGGTGTGAGCAAACGAAAACAGTTTTATCTTTTAAACAACAATCAAAAAAGAAATAAAAAGGAAATCCACAATACTTTTTGGAAAACGAAACTACCATAAGGCCTCCCGCCGCACACACAATGCAAACGCAGAATTGGAGGAGATTTCTCCTTATGATAGTCAAACATGCTTGATATGCAAAAACCTTTTGATATTATTACTCGTGCATAGTACAGAAAACATTCCAAAAGTATAATATTAATCTTAGCCATCATACCACATTTCGTCGTATGCCTACTATAGATACCATGTTCAATAGCAGGTTACCGCCACATTCCATGGTAGGTTACACAACTAAAACGGTACAGGGCGCGTATAGTTTCTTTGGATTTCCAACAAACGGTCAGGCTAAGGAGCTTCCTGGGCCACATGGGTACGCCTCTGGAGGGATGCCCCGAGAACTTAACCAGCTCTCTGCTAACACAAGGTCGGGTTACCTCTGTATCTAGGTAACTACTACACGAGCATGACATCCCTCAGTCGTTTGCGACCTTTATCTAAGAGCTCTCAACCATAAAGCAACCACAAAGTAATAAATTTGCAGTGGCCACATGAGTTAAATATCTAGGCTCCATACCATGATACCACCCTTTTCCAGAAGGAAATGAACATACCCTAAAGGGCGCGACCCATATAACCTTGCTGCATCTTTCCTGTTTCGACCATTTCTAGGATGTGAAGTCCTGATGCAATCTCGTCCACAGTGCTACACTTTACACAAAAGCTATGCTTTGATCAACAAATGATCAGCAACACTTCGTATGCCACATTACCAAATTGGAAATGTATCACTAGTAACCATCTAGTAACCATCAACTACATAACCTCTGAGCTCGTACGTCTCAGAGAAGGGTGTTAAGCTAGGAGAATAAATTCTCTGCCACCAAACAGAAATGTATTTGATAGAAACCAGCTTTACATCTCAAAGTGTAACGTCAGACACACATCCATACAAGTTTGTTCCGGGTTCGAACAGAACCGAAGGCACTTCAAAAAGAAGCCCTTGCAATCCGGGTATTCACAATCCCGATCGGACTCCCCATCACATATGGAGATCTCTATACCGTAGCTACTCAGTGCAGAGTCATTCGACGGGTAATCCTTTCATTTTCGAAAATACTTGGTCATCACCACTAGTCTTCAAATGCCATCCATATCATCGTATCATTATTCGGAATAGGTTATATGACACAAGGTCCTCTCCCGGCTAAACTGAATAATAGCGCAATATTTAAAAACATATAGATATTGTGATCTTAGTTAAGTCACAACTTTAACCCAAAACCTTTCTTTCAAATGGTTTAAACAAATTAACATTTTCAAATCTTTAAACAAAAAGATTCACTTCACAAAGTTTACCAGTCTTCCAAAAAGATTAATTCATAGCTTTCAAAACTATTTACAATTCTAAATCATTTATACAAAAGATACACCTTTAAGATCTTCTTCAATTTTGAAAACAAGATTCACCAATATTTCACAAAGATTCATTCATAGCTTTCAAAACAATTTCAATTTCAAATTTGAAATCTTTTCACAAAAACTGGAAATCCTTTTTTATTTGAAAGTTATTATCATTTGAAAACTAAGAGTTTTCGTTTTGGGAAAATCCAATTACATTTGCTCAAGTTAAAGCCTTTCAAGTATAAACTTGGGTTGAGTTTAAATTCTCACAATAATACATTCAACATACTTTAAAGATGGTTTTGAAATCCATATATATATATATATATATATTATATAACTTGTATAAACCTTTCAAACCAAATTTCCAAAATAATTTCAAAACTTAACAAGATATAGTCTTATTCAAACTAAATTTTAACTTCAAACTTCCTTTTAAAAAGCTTTCCATATTCAACCCAATTACATTTCCAAAACCATTTGGATTCAAATTCAACTTTTTAAAAAAATAATATCTTAATTCAGAACATCTATGACTTAACTGATTTCCCATGAAATCCATATTTGTGTGTGTATAGTGTAGTCTAGGGGTTTTACACAATAGTGCAGCAACATCAATCATCACAGATTCAATCATATAAATATCGATAAGCAGTATAATCTATAATGTTTATCTTCCATTCACAGATTCATAGATAAATAATATACATTCATCACAGATAATTACATTCATTACAGCTTGAATCAAAATAATTCATAACACAAAACATTACATACAAGAGATATCAAACAATTCAACATTCAATAGAATCGAAACATCCATAAGTAAGATCAATTAATTATCTGACTAATTTAAATCAGATTAATTACTTATGAATAAACACTAATCCTGATTAATTAACATCAATTGATTACAAACCTTTTTAATTAATTATTCTTAATTAATTATAATAAGTGATTATCCCTAATCATTTATGTTAATAAATCACGGATTAATTACATTAATTAATTATACTTGATTAATTAACTTTAATCATCAATTAATTACATTTAATTGAGTAATTATCTTTAAGTAATTAATTACCCTTTAATTACTTATCATTAATTAATCTTCATTTATTAATTACCCTTAAATGTAATTACGCAAAGTAATTATCCCCTTAATTACACTGAGAGATAACCTTTTATTAATTTCATTAAGAAATTGCTCTCAACCTTAATTAATCAAAAGATAACCCATTTATCTTAATTAATAACCGAACTCTTAATTAATTTAATTATATTTGAAAACACTCAAGGATTTGAATTAATTAACCTAATATAAGATTAATTTAAAACCAAATCAATTTTAATCTTAAAAACGCTTAACTTTAACCTTTATATAAATTTATTATTAACAAATAAATTTATATATATTCTCAAGTCACTTGATAAAAAACATCTTATCTTCATAATTAACCTTTTAACTAAGCTATTAAATTTTATTTAAAATAATCTTAAGAAATAATAAATGGACGTATACTCCTCTTAAACACTTAAAACTTGATTAATGGAAATAATTCATTTTTTTTAAATATTTAACTAATTTCAAACAAGAAATACAATACTTGTCATTTAAAAGAAAATTTGTTTAAGAGGACGATTCAAGACTTAATTAATTTGAAACTTAAACTTGATTTGTTTGAAGATTTGAACCTGCTACTACTTCAACCCGAGATATCTCAAGTCCATCCCGTAGCAAAATACAAATTTTCTCAAGCCTTTCCCGAGTAAACCCGAAACCACACTGTTTTTATTACGAAAACTTAAAACTTGCTACCCAACGAAACGACTCGACAGTGAGCTCGGGCCCGATTCGAAAAACCCGAACACGTCTTCGAGAAATTTTCATCTTCCCAAATTCACAATGAAGCAGATACCCGCTTATACACCATCAACGCACGTGCACGTGCACGATCGATCAGATCGTCGTCGACCCACTCTGAGACCCCTAGCACATCATCATCGAACTCTCCTATCACCACAACACCTAGTTCGACTGAATTCCATTGAAAATTTTAAAACGAGTTAACAAGCCACTTCTAGAAACCACCCTGTTCACCTAAATTAGCTTTGCCACGCCAACTCCGATCGACTGAACTTACGCCGTCTTGTCCCAAGCTTCGCCACGATACAAGGCCACGTTTCCCTCGGGTCCGGCCTTATTCGATCAGCACACGACGTTGAATTCCTACCTCAAATTTCGACAACAAAACTGTGCCCTAAACACTATAAGTCTACCATGCCGCCACCTCGACCCACTATAAATTCAACCACTAATTTTCCTGCATTCGCCATCCTCCAAGCCTCATCTGACCTTAATCCCGACATCCAAAAACCTTGCGTTTGCCAGAATTTGTCTCACAACCAATTTTCGATCAACTCATATTTTCTCGACCAATATAAACTTAAAATTTATGATTTTATCTTTAAAATTCATGTTTTATGAAGGTGAGTAGGATCATGCAATCAAAACTCAAGTTTTGATCAACTAAATTTTTGAACAAAATTTGATTTCACTGTGTTTTTAAAGTTTCCAGTAAATCCATCCATTTTTAATACTTAAAAGTATTTTTAAAATTTAAAGCCTGATATTTAAATTATATTTTGTTCAAACATCAAACACTAACAGAGATTGAGGAGCGAGATTTGTGTTATGAAATTAACTTATGCATGTAACCTTCAAACAGAGGTATATACAGACATGCACACACACAAACTACATATATATACACAACATATAGGCATTTTTTTCACAATCATACAGGCATATATATATATATATCATAACTTCAAATACAAATCCAACACTTAGAAATATAACAGGGTCGAGGGGATTTGCTTACCTGAAAGATTTGAAACAGAGCACAAGAACTGTGCTTTGCATTGTATTTCTCAGTTGATTTCCAGGCTTGATATTTGATTTGCTTTTGAACAAAATCTGGAACCTTTTTTGCTTAGATTTCCAGGTTTGAAAATTGTGTTGATTGCTATTCTTCTCTTCTTTCCAGGTTGACGATTCGAAGAACTTGTTGTTTAGACTTGAATTTGATTTGTTTGTTTGAAAACTGAAACTTGTTTTTGGGATGTTTCAGGTTTAAAAATATGAGACCGGATATTGATCTAAATCTTGATAATTTTGAATTGAATCAGTTTCTTTGATTCTTCAGGTTGAAGTATGGATATAGTTGTATTTGTGAAAGGTTTATTTGTTTTATATTATTTTTTTCTGGTTTGTAGCTTTGATGAATTACCAGGTGTCTTCTTTTTTTCTTTTGATTCCTTCTCAGGTTTTGACTCATTTTTTTCAAATGAAAGAAAATGGCCTGGTTTTGTTTTTCAATATATGTTTACATTTTTTTATTTAAAAAGAAAAAAGAATAAATTGCCACTTGTTAATTTTGGGCCTACAAGTGTTTATGCATGGATTAATCTTCCTACACTTGTAATTCTTTGGATTTCCTTATTTTACAAATGTCACAAATGTGTATTTTTATGTTAAAACCCTTGTTTCATTTAATTTACAATTTGTATTTAAACCGTTTATTCTATTAAAAATTATGTAATATAATTACATATGTATTATATATATATTTTTGTATTCATACATATAATATTATTTATATTGATATAGCTTTTAAAGAAAATGATTTAGAATCAAATAATCATTAATTTCTTAAAATATAACTTTTAAATAGCAATTCAAAAATTATTGTATTAATTTCAAAATATAACTTCCATATTAAAAATGCCTATTTAATGTAATTGGAAAACAAATCTTTATTAACTGAAAATATAATGTATTCAAATCCAATATATTTATAAAATTTTTAAATTTTGAATTTCAATTCCAAGATTCAAATTAAAAATAATTTTATAAATATAAATAAATAACAAAACATATCTTTATTAAGTTGGAGAAATTTAAATTAATTCACCATTAAATTTCCAATTTAACATTAATTACCAGATTAAATTTAACTAAAAATCGGGATTGTTACAATACGCTTAGTAGATTGTTTATCGTCCTGGTACGATAAGAAGATTTTCAAACTTGAACAAATAATGGGCTTTTGGCTAATGTTTTAATTACTGTTAAGGATTGCCATATAACCATTTCCTTTTGTTGGTCATGTCGGAATTTCGAGGATGAAATATTCTAACTGGTGAAGAATGCAACGACCCGGAATTTCGAATACTTCGTATTTAAATATATGAATTACTTAAATATTTGAATCTTGGATAAAATGTTATTAAAAGTATTTAATAACTTTTTTAACCTCCTTTTAAATCATAAGTAATGAGGGTAAACTTGTTTTGGAAAAATGTTTGCAAAAAATACTTCGAAAAAATATCTACAATGTTACCAAGAATCATTTTGTTGATAGACAACTTTTTACTCATCAAAAGTTGTTCAAACTTTTTTTACCTATAATTACTACATAGGAAACAAATAAATTGAAATATTTTTTTACCATTTATGGAAATGAACTTTTTGATGATGTGATGGACGATGTCATCAAAGATATTTTGAAAACGTGCTTTAAGGAAAGACTAAACTTCTAAGTAAAGATGTAAAGGTAGCATGTGAGAGGGAGGCTCTTTTGTGATCTTCATGGGAAGGTAGAAGGTGTTAATGAACCCTTGTAAAAACATAAAAATACACCTTTAAGATAATAATTAATAACAAAAGCTTGTAATCAAGTAAGAGAATAAAAGTGGTGAAAGTGATTAACACTAATCCACTAATGCTTCTCTAACTTTTTCAATTCTAAACCAAATAAACTTCAATATCTTTCAAACTTTCACCAACACCTTAGAAAAATTAGATCTAAAGTCAAAGTGGAAGACAATTGAAGAAGAAGGGGGATCTTGAATGGTCCATGGGCAATGGAAGAGGAGGGGAGATGTTGCCTTGGTTTGGAAGTGCTAAAGGTTGGATCTTCAGGAGTTTGGTGATGGTATGAAGTGTTCTTGAGTTTGGTTGTTCTTAAGCTTGTGTTTGGCTTGGATCTAAGTGAGTTATCTCACTATCTTGTTTTTATATATTGTGTATATATATGTCGTGTTTGAAATATAAAGTTAAAGTGCCATTAACTAATTAAAGTTATAATCTTTGGACCCTTCTTACTTTTGAAAGAAAATAACAACTTTATATTGTATAATATCACTACTATTATCCTCTTAGAATGTAGTGTGGCCTTAACTTGATGTTTAAATGGTTGTTTGGATTGCATGTTGAATTGAAGTGTGTTTGAAATTGTTTGAAGCGAGAATAATCGTTATAAGTGCACTTCGATATCTCTTGACGTAAATATGTGTGTAACATTCCGAAATTTTATCGTTTTAAGTTTGAATATTTAATTAATTTTAAATATTTAAATAATTGGCTTCTTTTAAGTTTGGTAACTTATAATCAAATGTATGGATTATTTAAATATTTGAATTGTGAATTAAAATGCAAATTAAATGGATTTAATAGCTGTTTGCATCAAAAATGGTCATAAATACCCAATTGTATGTAAAAGCACCAATTTCCAAAAATAAGATCCAAATAGAAAGATTAGCATGCAGATCATAGTATAAATAGCAGAAAAAGTAAAGGAACACATGAGTTTCATAGTGATTCGGAATACTCTGGCTTACGTCTACTTCAATAATCTTTTATTTTTACTGTAAGATTACAAGTACAATGGTTTTTGCCTCAGAAAACTAGTGGAGGAAGAGATAAGAAGTGATGAAGGAGAGCCAACTGAAAAAGTCCTTTGCAATATGCCAAGTCCGCTGTATTTATAGGTGAAGACATGCATGGATCGGACTGAAATTTCGGCAGAAGAAACTCCAGGTCTATACAACTCGACCCATAAAATTTAGGATTGATCGGACACCAAAAATAATTTAGTCCAATCATTCCATACTAACTCCAATTGGGCTACAATCTTTTTTATAGTGTCCCCCATGCCTCTAATCCATGCTCCCAAAGTTTTACGCCATTCTGACTTACCGTTTGTGAGATATCGATCGATCTTCACTGTTTTGACTAGAAATTGGATCATAGGAGATCATTCCACGCTTCATCCTTTTGAATTGCAATCGATCATGTAGGTTCCCCATGATGTTAGCTACTTATTCTCCAATTTCATGCAATTCTGACATACCATTTGTGAGATATTGCGTTTTCCGTAAAGTTATGGATCATTATGGTGATTTGTACGATCGTTCCAATAATGACATGCCTATTTTTCAAGGTTGCATCCTTTTGAGCTGCGATCGATCATAGGGTTGCTCGATGATGTTAGATCTTTCTTTTCAAATTTCATGCAATTTCAACGTATCATCTGTGAGATATCTCGTTTTCCATAAAATTATGGATCGTTATGCTGATTTGTACGATCATTCCAATAATGATCAGCCTATATTTGAAGATTTCAAACTTTTTAACTGCGATCGATCATGGGAGTGCTCCATGATGTAATATACGTGCTCTCAAAATTTTGTGTAATTTTGACACAACGTTTGTGAGATAATGCATTTTCCATAAAATTGTGGATAGTTATGCTAATTTGTATGATCATTCCAATAACGATCGACCTATTTTCCAAGGTTTCATGCTTTTAAGATGTGATTGGCCATGGAGGTGCTCCATGATGTAAGATACTTTCTCTCCAAATTTCGTGCAAGTTTGACGTACCATTTGTAAGATATCGCGTTTTCCATAAAACTATGAATCATTATGCTGATTTGTACGATCGTTCCAATAACGATTGGCCTATTTTCTAAGATTTCATCCTTTTGTGCTGCAATTGATCATGGGTTACACCATTATGTAAAGTACTTGCTCTCTAAACTTCATGCAATTCTGACATATAATTTGTGAGGTATCGCGTTTTCCATAAAACTATGGATCGTTATGCTGATTTGTGTAATCTTTCCAATACAACGATTGGCCTATTTTCCAAGATTTGGGAGTTTTGTCTTAATATCATTTTTGCAGGCTCCCCTCTTCAGTATGGTGATGCTCGAAAGTTTCAAGTGCATTGGCTATGTATATTTTGAGATATTGATCGATCTTCGTCGATTTACGCTGTTTTATGGATCATTCTCGATCGATCCATATAAATTCTTCCTTTGCCCACAACTCAGGTATATGAACTCCGATTAACATAAGATTTGAAATCTGGCCTCATGGAACCTTCCTTGTCACTTCATATTGATTTCACCTTGATTGGGACCAGGTCCGATTCTGTCTAACTATCGTCCATAGTTCTAAATATCATCGATTTCCGAGCCTGATAACTATCTATGACGATCCACCCTTCTTACTCCAAAGGATGAGTCATAATAGAGAAAGAAATAGGTAGAAAATAAATAGATAGAAAGAAAAAAAACTAAACAAATCACAGAATCTCACCGCGGAACGGATAATATATATTACATAACATATATCACATAGTCACTAATACAATACATCAGAGTCATAATTATATAGGCATTATATTTAGACAATCATAACGACCTGTCATTCATTACAAGCCAAAAATACAGATATAGATACCAATATAGCGGAATATAGATATAGCAAGATACGTTGAAGCCACCTGCTCCAACTCCTCCTCCAAAATACGTCGAGAGCAAACTTGGAATCACTTGGCTACTCATAAAAATTTGAGTACCCAAGATTTTAGGAAAACAGAAAAATAAACTCTAGGTCACACATGGGTCTGGTGTGAGTAAAATGGTTAAGTTACTTAAGTTGAAATCATTTGAAATCAAGTGTATCTCGTATGACTCGCCGCATACAAACACGGACGGGTTTTCCCTTACGATAACCAAAACACTTTCATAGGAAATCCAATGATATTATTATAATGTCTAGGGTTTTCAAATAAATTATTCATATAGCTAAAATTGTTACATTAATTAAATTCCATCAAAAAAGGTATACAATTAAGATTGAGGGCACTTATTGGAGAATGGGTTCCATACAATGACTGAGTTACTGGAGTACGCCCATCACGGTGCATCTCTAGAAAAAAATAACACCGAAGACCATGCCGGGATCCCTTGCTACACGAGACCGGACTATCCTAACCTGGATAGTCCGAATAAGATTACCCCACAGTTAGGATCAGCAACCGCACCACACAGATCGAATTTAAAGGGACTCTAGATAGGGGTAACCTTACCCTACTTGGGTGCGATCCACTTAGCCTTGCTACATCTCACATGTTTTAGTCATTCCTGGTTGATGAGGCTTGAGGCTACGATTAACTTTTAAGAACACATTCATTGGAATGCTCATCGTTCTCTAATGACGATGTTCTGAGAGCATTCATCCAATCAAGTCCATTCCGGGTTCGAACGGAACCAAAGGCACTATTTCCACTACACCCACATAGGAATCACCCTCATAGTTAGCAATAAATAGCCCTTGCACTCTGAAATCTTCCTTCTGGACTCCTTTGGAATCTTCCCGACCTAATCGTTTATTTCGGATTGATATGGTTTTCGGATAATACTAATATCTGATCCTGCGATAGATTTTTAAAGGCCAAATTGTTTTAACAAACAATTCAATTTCAGGGTGTTAACATTCATATGGAAAATTTCACTACAGACATCTATTTCCAATAAAACATCTCAACGTTTCTATTTCAATCATTCAATTCATTTGGTTACTTAGTATCACAGGCACAGAATAAAATTAGAATAAATATTTAAGAGTAATCAAGCCAATCACATTTCGTTAAACTATTTCAACGATTCATAGCCAAGTTAACCTATCACAACCATCATCTAGTTAAATTTAAATAATCCAAAATTTATTATATTTTTAACTCCGCTTAGTTAAAATTAAATTAGTTATAAAACTATTTATTTTTAATTAAATTAAATTTAGGAATTTATTAATAACTATCTTATATAAATTAACTTGGAATTATAAATTTGAAGTTTTAATTTGTTTATTAGCTTAATTATTAAAAATTTATTTAATTTGTATCACCAAACCTTAACAAATAATTTAGGCATGAAGGTTTTGGTGGTAGGATAAAGATATAAGTTCCATATTGTTTAAATTTATGAAAGGAAATAAATATTTTAAAGGGTAATAGGTTTTAAAAGGAAATACTAGACAATATTCTTATATTTACTTTTATTAAAAAACAAAGAAAACCTGGCCCATCGGCCCAACATGAAAAAAGAAAAACCCACCCTTCTTCTCTTTTTTTTACTTTCCACCGCTCTTCCCTTGTTCTTCCTAAACGTGCACACAACAACGAATTGATCCACGCATGCAAGTGCACACGATCTCCGACCACCATCTATTGTCGCCGACCATCGCCCTACGTCATCTCCGACCCCGCAAGCCCACTGGCCACCCCAAATTTCCACGAACACCCTAAGTTCGAAATCTCAAACTCAAACCTGCTTCATGGATGAACTTGTCACCCTTTCTCCACCTCATCCGGCCATCTCCGACCACCATCTCCTACCAAATTGCGCAACTAGGACCGCTGTGGCCTTCTCTCACCTTTCCCCCCATACCGGAACCCTAAAACCCCTCCACGACGTCATCATTGACTCAAAACCGACCATAATCCAAACCTGCCTCCAAACCCTATACTACCTCCGACTGACCACCATACCCAATAATAAAATACCATACTATTTTTCCCAAGTAACCCTTCAATCCAGCTTCCTTCTGACCAAATTCTGACCTCCACCATTGGCTGGTTCGCTATTTGGTCAAAGACCAAATTGCGTACATCTCCTTTTATCTCACCATATACATAATTAAAAACTCTGAAACTACTACCGAAATTCCTCGTTTCGTGTGGCGATCATGATCATACAAGCAAAGGAATTACATGACATTCGAATTTCTTACAATATTGGTTACCTACTGTAAAATATACTTTTTATCCTTTACACTTGATAATATTTAATAAAACCAATTTTAAAACAAAGTACAATAAAAGAACAAACAACTTTCCTTTTTAAACTGTATCCTAAAACTAATTAGGTTGTGAGATAGAGAATTTAGAAGTTAAGTATGACGATTTCTTTTTTTTTTAAATATACAGAGCAAAGGTAAAAAGAAAAGGATGTACAAGCCTGGTTTTTCTTGGTTATAAAACTTAACATATACATATACATATACATAAACATACATACATACATACATACATACATACATATATATATATATATATATATATATATATATATATCTGTGTGTGTGTATTCTTGTACATCCTGTACAAGCATACTTATCAAACAACGCTACCATTTCTATATCCAAGCAGATAACATAGATTACAGTATAAAAGAAATAAGTTCTACGCCCTGTTTTTCTTTGAAACAAAGACACTGTTTTGAAAAATATTTGCTTGCTTTTGTTTTGATCTCCTAGTACCCTTGATTCTACAGAGTTTTAAATGTTCGCTTGTATTATTTTTATTTTTCTTTCTGATCGAGTGCCATAATATGAAAAAAGGCAGCGGTGTTTAAAGAGAGGATGATAGCTGTAGCTTTTACATGTACAATAAGTTTTCATCTTTATTTTATTTTGTATTTTCCTTTATTTATTTTCAGCAATGATCTGATTAAATAAAAGTGACTTGATTAATTGAAAGAGGGATTTGATGTATTATATGCTTGAGATGATGTGTATTAAATGCCATGTTCCCTTATGTGTTTATACACACACACATCCTTGATATATATATATATATATATATATATATATATATATACACACATACTACATACATATGAACATAGCTTTTGTCTTGTATTACTTTTATAAATTTTTTTCATATAACCTCTAACTAATGTATAAATATAATTTGTCCCTTATATGAATTTATCCTTATACACATATATATTTAAATATATCTATGAATATATCATCTTAAATTTAATATCGAGTTATGCATATATACACATACATGTCTATATATATATACACACACGCACACACACAAATATATATATACTTACATCCTGTAATATAAAAGTGGAGTTTTTATTTAAATATTTTTGAGAGATTAAATTTTAGATTTTCAAACCATAGCTTCCTATACACACGCACATACACACACACACTCATATATATATAAAGATCAGAATTTATTATTTAACTGGTAAAAATTATACTGTTAATAATTAAAATCAATAAATTGTCCAAATAATAGGTGTCGGAAACCCGAGTCGTTACATTCCTCCCACCTTAAATGAATTTCGTCCCCATAATTTAAAGCAAGAATAATTTAACTTGTAACAAAAGTTGTATATTCACATAGCAAAGCACATACGTTATTCATGTCCTAACAACCATAACAAATAGTTATTCATACAACAAAACAACCCTAACTACCCTGACAACAATTTCGAATAGGCTTCCTTTCCACTATCCAGTGTTTCCCAGGTACAATCTCTCGGATCCTCACTCCATTGTATCTTAACTAACTTCACAACCTTGTTCCGGAGCTTCTTTTCATCTTGATCAACAATCTGAACTGGAGGCCTGACTATGGTAAGTTCGGTTCAACCTTTAAATCTTCCTGGACTGATGGTTCAACAACCAATGATGGGTCATGCACGTATTTCCTAAGATGAGATACGTGGAATATATTATGAATCCCTGCAATCCTTTCTAGTAATTCAATCCTATATGCTAGAGCACCGATCCTTTCTAGAACACAGAAAGGTCCTATATCTTGGTGCCAACTTTCTAATCTTGCCGAATAAAATTGCTCCTATGATCGGGGAATTCTTAATGAATACCAAGTCTCCAACCGCGAGCTCCAGATGCCTCCGTCTTTTATCGGCGCAGCTCTTTTGACGATTCTAGGCTGCCTTCATTCTCTTTTTGATCAGCTCGACTTTCTCAGATGCTTCTCGAATCATGTTTGGACCAAGGATTAGACAGTCCCTCGACTCTACCCAACAAGTTGGTGATCTATATGGCCTTTCGTAGAGAGCTTCATAGGGTTCCATTACTATGCTTGCCTGGTAACTGTTATTGTAGGAAAATTCTACCAGATGTAGATGATCCTCCTAAGATCCACCGAAGTCCAGATTGCGGGACCTCAACATATCTTCCAGAATGCAGTTCAGCCTCTTAGTTTGTCCGTCTGTTTGAGGATGATAAGCAGTGCTTAAACTTAACTTCATCCCAAGGGCTATTTGTAGAGCTTCCCAAAATTTACTCGTAAAAATCGAGTCGCGATCAATTACTATGCTTATGGGAAATCCATGTAATCTCACAATCTCCCTAATGAAAGTCTCTACCAAGGAGGCTGCAGTTCCAGTTGATTTAACCGGTATAAAGTGAGCGCTCATGGTTAGCCTGTCTATAATAACCTACCTCCCTTATTCCCCTTCCAAGTTCTGGGCAACCCATCGATGAAATTCATCAATATCATCTCCCACTTCCACTTCGGAATCTCCAAAGGTTGTAACAGTCCCGTAGTCTTCTGCTAATTTCACTTTATTTGTTGGCAGCTTGCACACTTATTAACAAAGGCAGAGACGTTTTTCTTCATTCCCTTCCACCAGAACATCCGCTTCATATCAGTATACATCTTTGAGATACCCAGATGGATATTTAACCTTGAGCGTTACATTCTGACAAAACCTCCTATCTAAGATTCTCGACATTCGGAACATAGATTCTTTCATTGATCCTCAAAGACTCCTCGGTCATCAACCTTGAAATTGGTGCCCTGCCCCTCCTGAACCTTTTTGATGATTGCTCTTAAACATCCATCCGATTTCTGCTCGCTTACAATCCTTCCTAGGAGAGTCGGGGTAACTTCCAAAAGATCCCAGATTGCATTCCTACTTAAAGTGTGCCGCCACATTTGCTTTTCTCGGTGTATAGAGAATTTCCAAATCATAGGATGCCAGAAATTCCACCCACCTTTGTTGCCTCAGGTTCAGGTCCTTCTACATGAAAAGATACTTTAATGGTTTACGATCCGTGAAGAGCTTGAACTTTTCACCTAATATAAGAAAGAAGTTCACTCCTAAATCTCTAAGAGCTAACAAGAAACTAACAAGAGATAGAGACAACTCCAGATCATGCGTAGCATAGTTCTTCTCATGAAGCTTCAACTGCCTGCTCGCATACGCAATCGCTCTTCCGCACTGCATCAAAACAGCTCCTAGTCCTTCACCATAAGCATCTGTGTACACTACGAATTCACTGTTCCCATCTGGAATAGCCAAAATGGGTGCACTGGTTAATGTCACCTTCAAATATTGAAACGCTTCTTCGCACTCTAGAGTCCATTCAAATTTCACTCCCTTCTTAGTCAGCTTGGTCAAATGGGAGGAAATCTTAGAGTAATCTCGAATAAATCTCCTGTACTATCCTGCCAAACCAAGAAAACTGCGAACCTCCATAGGAGTCCGTGGTTGCTTCCATTCCTCAACAGCTGCCACTTTTTCTGGATTCATAGAAATATCATCCCCCGATACGATGTGCCCTATAAACATTACTTCCGATTACCAAAAATGGCACATTGAAAACTTCACTTTTAGGGCATGCCTTCTCAAGGTTTCTAGTACCACCTCCAAATGATGTCTATGCTCCTCCTCTAATTTAGAGCAGATAAGAATGTCGTCGATGAACACCAGCACGAACTTGTTCACAACATCTCGAAAGACATGGTTCATTAAATCCATAAAATAAGCCAGTGCGTTGGTTAGCCCGAAAAACATAACCAGCCACTCAAAGGAATAGTCAGGCCCTCTAAATGAAGTTAAGTGTGTGCTGTCTTCAGCAACCCTTAGTTGGTGAAATCCTGAAGCTAAATCCATTTGGGAGAATACGGTAGACCCATAAAGTTGGTCAAAAAGATCGTCGATGCGAGGTAAGGTGTACTTATTCCTAATGGTTAGCTTATTTAACTCCCTATAGTCAACACAATTCCTAAACGATCCATCCGACTTGGCTGCAAACACTCCAGTAGAACCCCAGCTCGAACGACTGGGTCAGATCAATCCTCTCCTCAACAAATCCTGAGTTTGACTCACCAAATCTTCCCTCTCTTGGAGCCATTCTCCTTTTTGGTTGGACCGCAGGTCTTGCCCCTGGAACTAAATCAATATGGAATTCGATCTCTCGATGCGGGGGTAAAACTTTAACTTCTTCGAAAATGTCAGGGAAGTTTCTAACAACTTTAGTGGATCCTAATCCTTCTTGATATGCTTGGAGCACATGCAAAAGACTACACATATGAATTTTGGGCTAAAAATAGCATAAGGTTTGATGGTTTAACTTATTTATCGAATTTTGATAACAAATAATTTTATTGTTAAAATAAAATAAAATAACACATAAGTATAAATGCATATATGATTTATTTATTTAGAAGGCGAAGGAATTTTACGATCTCCTGACTCGCTATCCCTCCATGGTCTAAGTGGAGACCATATATTTCCACGTTTGTGGGTCCGTGGGGAGCCAGAATATCGTCTTGGTGAAGGGTCTGAAGAAGTACGATACGAAGAAGATGGATCCAAGGAACTGCAAGGTTTTGGTAGCGGTTCATGAACATCTTTCTTTCATGATGAACAAAACTTCTTCGCCATTTGCTCTAAAAAGCTTAGCCGTCGCGCCGTAACTTTTTGTTCGAAATATAGCTCTCGTTAAGATCTATCTGTTGTTTCTGGTAATGATGAATTTCATCAATTTTCTCCTTTGTGTTAGGAGAAACAAACAGAGATTTTTTGGTTTTCTTATTATCGGAAGTAAAACCCGCACGATACGAGGACCACCTATTTGTTGGCTCCTGCTTTGGTGTAGGCGTAGGAAGCCGTTGTGGTGTGTCAACCGAGCTGTCCGTTGATGGTGTTGAGATGAAGATGGATATATAGGAGTCCCCGGAAGACATTGCTATATTATGTTATTTATAAAGTGTCTGTATATAGTTTTTATGTAACTATGTATATATATAAGCTGAAAACATTATTTATAGATAAATAAACTAACTAAAAATTTAAAGGTTCAAAAATAAGTATAATTTGTGGTAATAAAGTAGATAACTAAACTTAGCCTTAAATGAAGTTGTTAATTTTTTAAGGAGAAAGGTCATGAAGTGAGCAAATACCTAAACTTCATTGGAGTTTAATGAAAGTTTGTTCATTTAATGGTTTTGTAAAAATGTCAGCTACTTGATTTTCGGTATTTACGTATTCTAATGAAATAGTTCCTTTTTCAACATTGTCTCGTAGAAAATGATGTCGTATATCTATATGCTTGGTTCGTGAGTGATTAACAGGGTTTTTTGATAAATTTATAGCACTTGTGTTATCGCAATATATTGGAGATTTATTGATAATTTTACCAAAATCCGTTAGTGTTTGTTGCATGTATATCACTTGTGCACATGCTAGAGCTACGGCAATGTATTCGGCTTCGCAAGTAGATAAAGAAACACAATTTTTCTTTTTGCTAAACCATGAAACTAGAGATTGTCTGATAAAGTGACAAGTTCCACTAGTACTCTTGCGATCTGTTCTACATCCACCGAAATCCGCATCGCTATATGAAACAAGTTCAAACGATAATCCTTTAGGGTAAAACAAACCATAATCTCTAGTACTACATAGATAACGTAAAATACGCTTAACATCTCGTAGATGAGATTCTTTAGGTTTTGCTTGAAATCGAGCACAAAGACATACACTCATCATAATATCAGGTCGACTGGCCGTTAAATAAAGTAAAGAACCAATCATGCTTCGATATAACTTTTCATCAAAATCTTTTCCATTTTCATCTTTTTCTAAGTGAACAGTGGTACTCATTGGTGTTGGTTTGCTTGATGTTTTATCCATTTTAAATATCCGTAATAAATGATTACAATATTTTTCTTGGTGAATAAAAATTCCATTTTCGAGTTGTTTTATTTGTAGACCTAAGAAGAAATTTAATTCTCCCATGTGTGACATTTCAAATTCATTTTTCATAATATTTGAAAATTGATTACATAGATTTACGTTGGTTGAACCAAAGATGATATCATCAACATAAATTTATACAACTAAAATATCGTTATTTTCTCTTTTAATAAATAAAGTTGTATCTATTTTGCCTATATGAAAACCAGATGTCATTAAGTGATTTTTAAGATGTTTATATCATGCACGAAGGGCTTGTTTTAATCCATATAGTGCTTTAAGTAATTTAAAAACATGATCGGGATATTTTTCGTGAACAAATAATGGTGGTTGTTCGACGTATACATTTTCCTTAATAAAACCATTTAAAAAAGCACTTTTGACGTCCATTTGAAATAGTTTGAAATTGTGATGAGTTGCAAAGGCAAGTAATGTACGAATGGCCTCTAATCTTGCTACTGGAGCAAAGGTTTCATCGTAATCGATACCTTCTTCTTGATTATAGCCTTGAGCAACTAAACGAGCTTTATTTCTAACAATATTTCCATTCTCATCTGCTTTATTTTTAAATACCCATTTTGTTCCTATAACTGATTGATCTTCAGGTCTTGGTACTAATTTTCAAACATTATTACGTTCAAATTGATTTAATTCTTCTTGCATAGCTATTATCCAAAAATTGTCACTTGAAGCTTCTTTATAATTTTTTGGTTCAAAACTTGAAACAAAAGCTATATGGCTTATTTGATTAAGTTGATTTCTATTTACTCTAGAATTAAGATCTGCAATGATATTATCTTGTAGATGATTCTTAAGAATCCTAGGAAATGATATTAACGTGTTATTTTGAATATTTGTTTCATTGCTAACCGAATTCATTGAATTTATTAGTGGGATAATTTATTCTTCATCATTGATATTACGATTAAAGAGATTTTCATCGAAGGAAACATGTAAACTTTCTTCAATAGTATTATTTCGTTTATTAAAAATTCTATAAGCTCTGCGACGACCCGAATATCCAAGAAAAACACCTTCATCGACCTTTGGGTCAAATTTTCCTAAGTTATCTTTTGTATCTAGTATAAAACATTTTGAACTGAAAGCTTTAAAGTATGATACTTTAGGTTTTTACCAAAAAATATTTCAAAACAAGTTTGTTTTGTCATAGGACGTCTCGATTTAATACATAACAGGATGTGGCAATAGCTTCAGCCCAAAAGTGTTTTGGTTGACCACTGTTATTTAATAATGTTCATGCATATTCTTGTAATGTACGATTTTTCCTTTCCATAACACCATTCCGTTGAGGTGTGCGAGGAAAAGAAAAATTATGAGTTATTCCTTTTTTCTTACAAAAATTAGTAAAAAATCATTTTCAAATTCTCCTCCGTGATCACTTCGTATATTTTTAACTTTTAAGTTCATTTGTGTTTTAATCCTTTTAGCAAATATCTTAAACATACCAAAAGTGTCACTTTTATGTTTTAAAAATAAAGTCCATGTATATCTTGAGAAACATCAACCATGACGAAAACATATATGTTGTGATTTATAGATCGTATTTGTGTTGGTCCAAATAAATCTAAATGTAACAATTCTAATGGTTGTTTTGTAGAAATTTTATTTTTAGACTTAAAAGAGCTTTTCTTTCATTTTCCAATTTGACAATCGTCAAATAAGTTTTCTACTTTGTAATTCATTTTAGGTAATCCTCTTACCAATTCATATTTTGCTAACTTATTAATACTCTTAAAATTGATATGACAAAATCGTTTATGCCATAAACATGGATCATCATGTTTGGTGGTTAAACATAAGTTTGAATTTTTATTTATATTCATGTTTAATACGTAAATTTTTTTTTTCTAAATACTTCAAAAATGAGTTGTTTGTTATTATCTAAAATATTACATCTATCTTTTTCAAAATTTATTTGAAAACCTTTATCGCATAATTGACTAATGCTTAGTAAGTTGTGTTTTAGATTTTCTACTAATAAAACATTTTTGATAATAGGAGAGTTAGATATACCAGAGTTGATGACTTCTCCAATGCCTATGACATATCCTTTTGAATTATCTCCAAAAGTCGCCGTTCCACCATCGATGTATGTTATATTTGGTAACATTTTTGAATTTCCGGTCATATGCTTGGAGCAACCGCTATCTAGTATCCATTTCTCCTTATTTTTTATTTTGGGTACCTGCAAAATAAAAAATGTTTTAATTGGTGTTGTTAGGGTCCTAATTGTAAGGGAAAGGTAGCCATACCCAAGATGATTTGGCACCTTTATATATATAATTTTTATTATAGACTACATTCTCTAAATAATTATTAATATGCTTTTGTCTAATCAAGTTATTATTTGTTTTAGGAATCCAAATTTTCATATTTTTGATATTCAATTCAGACTTAGGTAAACTAATATTTTTAGCATCATTTTCTTTTTGTTTAGAAGAATTTTTAAATCCTATTCCATTTTTATTGCCTGATGGTTTTGAAGTTTTGATAAGATTTTCCAAATCTTGTTTTCCTTTATTAAATTTTGACACATTGTTAGTAATTTTATCTAATTTTACTTTTAATTCTATATTTTCAATTTTCAATAATTCAATACTATTTTCAAACTCAACATTTTCTTTTAACAAATTCTCTTTTACTATAGTAATATTCTCACTTTCTATCAAATTATTTCTGATTTTTTCTCGAGATATTTCAAGTTCTTCTTCTAGAATAATTTTTTCATCTTTCAACATTCCTACCTCAAGTTCTAATCTATTTATTTTGACTATATATTCTTTGTTCGATTTTTTTATTTGTCTAAATTTATCATCTAATTCCATGCTAAGTTCTCATAGTTCATCATAGCTAAGTTCACGACATACCTCTTCAGTTTGTGCCATAAAACACACATTAGCCTGTTCTCCGTCACTATCACAATCACTTTCAGAAGATGAAGAATCCGAGTCATCCCAAGTTACTTTGAAAGCCTTCTTCTTTTTGAATTTTTGAACTTTGTTATTCTTTTTGTCATTATTGAGTTTAGGGCAATCCTTCTTCATATGTCCATATTGATCACATTCATAGCACTTGATTTGAGATAGGTTTGTTGTATTGGACTTCCCTTCTTTTTGAACTTTGGTCATCTTTATAAATTTCATGAATCCATTATAATTCTTGGCAATGAAGACTATTTCTTCTTCATCTAAATCAGAGTCATCTTTTGTTGCTGGAAATGCTATATTCTTTTTCTCCGATTTAGTTTTTTTCGTGCCTGCAAATTAGCTTCATAGGACATTAAATTTCCTATCAACTCTTCAACTTTGAGAGTATAAAGATCATTATCTTTTTCAATAGCCAAAACCTTCCTTTCCCAATCTTATGTTAAAGAGTTGAGTATTTGAGAAACTAAATCAAAATCAGTAAATTTAACTCCTAATGTCATAAGATCGTATTGAATAGTTTGAAATCTAGAATACATGTCAACAATAGTTTCATTTTGCTTCATTTTGAATGAAGAAAATTGGTTTTGTAAAATTGAAATCTTAGTTTGTTTGACCTTTGTTGTACCTTCGTGTGTAATTTGTAAGGTACGCCAAATATCAAATGCAGTGGTGCATAACATGACACATGAAAATTCATTTTTGTCTAAAGAGAAAAATAAAATATTCATAGCTTTAGCATTGTTTGATGCTAAGGTCTTTTGTGCATTAGCCCAAGTGTTCATAGCAGCAGTAGGTGCTTCATATTTATCATGTGTGGCTGACCAAATTTCAAGACCATTAGCTTCTATAAAAATTCTCATACGTGTTGACCAATATGCATAGTTAGATCCGTTAAAGAGTGGGCGTCGTGTCGTGGATTGTCCTTCTTGAAAAATCATTGCCATATTGAAGTGATTCAAAAAACGTGTTGCTGTTATTTGATCAAAACCTTGCTCCGATACCAATTGAAAGTCTATATGAGTGGATCGTATATAATATATATGCAAGTATAAACAGCTAGCTATATAATATAACTTGATATATGATAGTAGCAAAGTAAATTAAAACAATCACACAAGGATTTTATACTGGTTCGGACCTCCCATCCTACGTTCAGTCCTGAAGCTCCTCTTCGGAATTTCCTTTCAACTAACCCTCACTTGACCCGGAGGAATAGGTTTACAATAGCAGTGTTTCTTTGTCAAGAATGTGTTCAGTAACACGGATGTTGACTGTTAAGTACTATTGCTTCCAATATATATATATATATTTATATTTATATGTATGTATGTATGTATATATATAGAGAGAGAATATTGAATGAGGAGTTCTGAATATATGGAAGAGTTAACTACAGGTGAGTTAAGAGCGTAAGTGAGTAAGATGAGGTCTTCTCTTGAATTCCCGATTCTATTTATAGTGGTGGAGAGAACCTTTGTGTAGTTGCAACTGTTAGTAAGTGCTCTAAGGTCGCTTCTCATGGTGATGAAGAGTTGCAGTGAAGAGAAGCCAATGTGTCTTTTCGAATGTGACAGTTGTTCTTTGAATTTACACAGCTGAGTTCAAAATCATACGTCTAGAAAATATTTCAGACGTCTGATCTTCATATATATTTTTATCTGTTTGCATTTCAGACGTCTGTGTTTATTAACCAGACGTCTGGCTTTCATATATTTTTCATATCCGGATGCTTTTCAAACGTCTGAGTTTATTAACCAGACGTCTGATTCTTTCTGAGTTTCGAACCAGAGGAATCAATCAGATGTCTGGCTAGTGTACCCAGACGTCTGGATGTGTGCATGTTGCTTTTTCTGTGCCTGTGTCATCCCTCTTCCAATTCTATTGACTTGTAGCTGTTTGATACTTCTTTTGAGTCTTATTCTTGTCTCTTTGATGACATTACTTTATCAACTACCTGTAAATATAAATATATATGTACATTCGATTTCCATTGTGTAGTTGTTGTCATCGAAACCATAGAATTGATTTCCTAACATAAGCTTCCAAACCAAAGTGCAAATCAAAGAACAAAAGAACCAGGAGTTTAAACAAACCCCGAAACCAAACCAGAAAAAGCAAAAAAGTGAGTGTCAAAATCAAAAAAGAGAAAGAAGATTTCACAAACTAGAGCATCGTGGTTTATCATCATCTCAGAGCATGCCTGGGGTTATCTCCATCCCCGCATATGAGTAAGTGACTTAGCTATTTTCCCAGAGTTTGCTACTTATTCTACATCATCCCTATCGGTCGATAACCAATTGACCATCATCCCTGGGCCTTGTGCCATCATCATTTGAGGTAGAAGGTGGCTGCTTCTATTCCATCGCCGCATTCCGAGTTCTGACATATTGCCGCAACCGACCATTCCGTACATGCTCCTCGATGTTATCCTTTAAATGCCTGCAGCTGTTGGTATCATGCCCGTCCAGGTCGTGAAAGATACAGTGCCTTTCGGATGCCCTCTCGTGTTTTGAGTGTTCCCTCCTTGCTGGCCTTCGATAAGGAAGGTGATCCCGAGTCTCCATGAATATCCATTCTAATGGCTCGTTCAATCCTGTGTAAGTGGAGAATTTTGGCTCTCTCCATCGCTTCCTTGCTTTTCCAGATTCGTCATCCAACTTCCTCTTTCCTTTATCTTTATCTTTACCCAAGCTTTCCTTGGATGGTTCTCCATCCTTAACCACATTCATTTCCTTTGGCTTAAGATCCGGACTCGCATCCTCCTATTGAAGAAACCTTTCGGCCTCGTGAAAGAACCCCCGAGATCCATTGGTGGGTCCCGTATCGATGATACTTTGTACTCTGAGTTGTCCCTGATTCCGGATACTACCGTCGTTAAGACCATCGATGGATCCGACCGATCCACCGAAGCAAACACAGCACTAAACCGAGTTAAGAAAGCCCTAAATGATTCTCCTTTCCTTTGTTTTACCGATGTTAGTGTCGTTACAATCTTCGATCTTTTGATATGAAACCGAAACGGCTTCAAAAACCTGTCCACTAGTTCTGTCCATGTCCTGATAGATCCATCCTCTAACTGTCGGAACCACATAGCAGCTATATCCATCGAGCACAGAGGAAAATGTCAAGCCATAAACTCCTCCGAAGCTCCCAGCACTTCCATGTGTCTCGTGTATCTCATCAAGTGATCGGTAGGATCAGCACTGCCATTGTATACCTCCAGAGTAAGTAGCTTGAAATCTGGTAGATTCCGAGCCATTCTGATGTTATGGTAAATGAGCTCCGGTTTACTCCTTCCAGATCTTTGTTTGTTAAAACTCCATGCATAGTTCGTCTGATAATCTCTACTAATCCAGTGTTTTCCACCAGGGGTTGCCCCCCGAGTCCCCGAGAGAAATCTGGTACATACTCTTCATCACGTATTCTTGTGCTCCTACAGGCATCCTGCTATGCGGTGTCACCTGGAATCCCTCTAAGAATTGGTTTATCATAGCATGGTAGTGTGCCCTTGAGTCTGCATCCATCAAAATTGGTAACTATGCACTAGTTGGGATCTACACCCTATTGAGCTGATCCATCCGATTGCTTATTGGGTCCTTCTGTTTCTACACCGTGGATCTGAACTCCTAAAGCTCCAGCTGTTCCTGCCTGCACAAACTATCTGAGAAGGTTCTGCGTCATTTCCTCCTGCATTTTCAAAAATTCTTCCTACATAGTTCCCATCGTCATCTCCATCTCATCTCCAGCGATGAAAACTGAGGCCTGATTCGCTCCTGAGGAAGCCTCCTGACTCTCTTCATGCTGACTCCTTTCCACTCTTTATCTCCTGGCCGACTGATTTGTGATGGTTCCTGTGATAGCCCGGATTTTTGATATCTGATAATTGAATAATTGAATAATTTTATTCAGTTGAACCAATCAAATTCTGATATTTGGATGAATTTGAAGCTTTGATAATTAAAGGAAGTCTTTGGTTTTAAATTTAATAAAAGATATGTTGTCTAATCTTAATATATGTGTGTGTGTGTGTATATGTTGTAATTGGAAATTTTGTTTTAAAAATTCAAGTTAATAATTTTCAAAACTAGTTAAAATTTATCCTAATCAAGAATACACTAGCTTGAGTTAAAATAAGATTTAAATTTTTGTCATTTCTTTGCTTTCAAAATTCATCTTTAAATAACACAAGAACATAGTTTATAAATATATATATATAAGTTTAAACCTTAAATATAAATTAATGTAAACATAACATATTAAAATAAATACTTGTATTATTAATTTAAAAATGGTTTTAACAATTGTAAATACAATAGTCAAGATTTAAACATTTGTTAACAAATGGAATCATGTGAAATACATTTGTCACTTATGTATTATTTGAATCAACAAGTGGCAACATTGTTTTTTTTAATTTAATTTGTAAATTAATGTAAACAAAGAAAACTCAACCTGGAAATTATCTTCAAAACAGAAATCTTCATGGAATCAAACCTGTAAAATTTTCAACCAAAGGAAGTCCATGCAAGATAACCTGTAAACAAGATTGTTATATTTTATTTTCAAACTTAGGAATTCATTCTAAATAAAACGAACCTGAAAGCAAACATCATCAACAAAGGAAACTTCAGGACTGCAGAATCAAGCAAGCAAACCTGAATTAATCAAAGCATTTCAGTCCTCTGCTCTGGGATATTATGTGAGTATTTCAACCCGGTCACCTCTGTTGTTTTTTGAAATACCTGTGAATAAAATCTGCTTTCTTTAAAAAAAAAGTTTGAATCTGAGATTCAAATCTTAATATAATTGAAACGTGTGAGATAGTGATTGATTGTATGGATGTTTTAGCATGGATATAACCTGAATTGATATTCATATTTCGGATTTGCCTGTATATATTTAAGATGGCCTCTGTTGGTTACAGTCTTTTTGAATCCCTGGGAAAAACCATAACTCTAAATATAAGTAAGTTCAAACTAAGATCCTTGAAACGAAGTTTGATTATAACATCATGATATCAGCTCTAAAAAATAAAAATAAAAATATTATTTAGCAATTAGCTTTGGAATAGCAACAGCAGTGGAAATCCTATTATATGATCAAAATCAATCAAGATAATTTAAAACTTCTAATTATATAATCTGAATTGAAGTAACGAATCATGAATTTTAAAGTAAAGTTTGTGATTTTTAACTTAGTATTGATTGTGAAATTCGGTGTTGACAATTTTGGGACATTTGTCCTTTGTCGTTGATCGGAGTCAAGAGGAGGGTAGAGGTTAGGCATGGACTTGGCCGTGGTATCAGAGGACATGGGAAAAATGAGGGAGGATGTCACCGATGATCGTGGTGGCCGGTTAGTGGCACTCTAGGGTTAGATGGTGCGGTTTGGTCGAGTTGATTGCTGAGGAGATTGTGGCGTCGACTTCTCATTGGAATGAATCATTTGTGGAGGAAGAGTTTCTTTAGTTCTAGGAGCATTCGTAGGCGAAGCGGTGGGTTCTCTGGTGATGGGATTCGACGTCGGCAGGGTATTTTGTCGATCATGTTTCTTTTTCGTGCCCTGTTGAAGTGCTGTGGTTGCCTTTTTTTTTTGAATCAATGGCGTTAGCGTCGATCTCAAGGGTCGAGGGGATCGTTAGGCTTAGTGTTGACTTATGGTGCATCGCTGCTATGGTTGCCGACGACCAGAATGGGCGTGCACGTGCACGAAGTTATTTTCGTGCATCTGAGTTGTTGGGGGAGAAGAAGGGACTGGGCTCGGGTGGATGCTCGCGTTTTGGGGTGAGTAACCCGAAGTCTTAAGGAGATGGTTGCGCATGTTGGGCTGGTGTTGAAGTTTGGAGTCCAGGAGTTAAACCCTGTATTGTTTTCAAACAATCTGAAGTCTTAAAGCAGAACAAATTAAGAAGGAAAAATAAAATATGTTTTAGAGTATGATGTTTGAAAATAATTTTAGTTTTAAAGTGTGGATTTTCAAATTTTAAACTTTTGTTTAAAAATAGTTTTGGTTATAAGTCTTGCTTTAGTTAATTATAGGTAAAACAAACTTAGATTATATTAGTTAATCTACTGTGTTCAAATTAGCAAATCATCGAAGAAATGAATGTGACTAATTTAAGATTAATCATTAAATGTAATTAATTAAAGGTGTGATAAATTAATAAATTTACTTAATAAGGTATTTAAGGATTGATCATTTGTATTTCAAGAAAGTAACTAATAATTAAGGTTTATCACATAATAGTTAAAGAATAATTAATCTATAATTAAAGATTAATTGGTTCATAGGGTAATTAAAGATTAAGCAGGCTGATAAATGAATAGAAATTTGGCTAATTAGGGAAAATATAAATTAAAGAAGTAATTAAGAATCATCAATTGATGTAACAATGAAATAACTAAGGGATTGATTTATTAAGGTTAATTAATCAATGAAGTAAAAATAATAATAATCAATGTGAGTAATTAGAGATTAATATAATTAAGTATAGTTAATTAATTAAAGGTTAATTACTAAAATTGCTTGAGAATAATTAATTTATATAATTAATTAAGGATTAATTTCATAATGTAACTAGAGAATGAATAATCAAGATGATTAATCAAGATGATTAATCAAGATGATTAATTAAATGAATAATTAATTTATGATTAAATAAGCAAGTTTACAAATAATATAATTCATTGGTAATCAATTGTATGATTTAGAAATGGTATGACCAATTTATTTTGCTTATGGATGATTGAACAATATTGAATGCTTTGAATTGATTGTTACCCTGGTATGTGATCGTGGTGCTATGTGATATAAATTGTTTCGGTAATACGATATGTTGGGTTGTACAGTGATAATGTGGTTATCGATGATGGAATGCTACGTGAGTGACATCAGGTATTTAAGAATATATTGTATTTACTTGAATAACATGAGTTAGGATGACAGTGGATTCGAAGAGACCGGATTCGGGTATTAGTAAATACCCGAAACCACTTCGATTCTTTATAGATTGATATGTGAAATTAATTAGTCTGTTTGGAATGATTTAAGTGAATTGGACCATTTAATGTGAATTTCGCACTTAAAAATTGATGTGTGAAATAAGTAATGTTTATAACAGTTTGTGAAGTTGTAAATTGATATAATTACCCGGGTTTATATAAGTCGTATGCTTTTGTATTCCTTGTTAGATGGGTTTACTCACGCTGGTTTCCAGCCTGACCCGGGTGTTACTTTGATGTAATGCTCGGGTCAGACCGAGTATTATAGATTTTCAGGTAGAACGATCTGGAACTCTGGAGGCGAGCTGGATGGCAGAAACATATGAGGTGTTTTGCTGTATTTATCTAGGACAAGTTAGTTTTTAAATTGTCCGGTATTTGTGTAATGATGTAACTCTGCTGTATAAAGATTTAAGTGTAATGATATAATTCTTCTTGTAAAACTATTATTTATGTGATATTATATTTTATCCGTTGCGAATGTGAGATTGTGTGTTTCTTTCTGTTCTTCTTCTATCTCTTTCTTCTTTCCACTAACTATCCGGAAATTTCGGGATCGAAATTTTCGGGTCGTTACATTTGGTATCAGAGCTGAAGGATTAACGAGAACCTTGGCTCTGGTGGGATTACTCATTAAGGATAGGGTAAGTGGTACCCTAGAATGAGTTGAGTGTATATATATGAGAGAGCGTACTTGTTATTTTCTTATATAAAGGTTTTTAAATGATTTTAAAAGTAAATGAATCTTATATAAGAAATAGATTATCTATTATATAAAGGAAATTGGTTGTAGTATTAATTAAATTAAAAGTAATAGTAAGAATTAAGTGGTAATAAAATTACAACCAAATTAAAAATTTAATTAAAGACAAGTTTGAAATGGATTCAAACTGAAATCAAAATCTTGAATTAGAGAAGGAGTTTTAGAATAAGATAATTATGAACTGGTTTCCAGATATGATAAGCTTGGTTATTATCATAAATGGTTGTTGTATTTAATAATAAAGTGTGTATTAATGAGAAAGCAAAATGAAATGTTTTAAGGAAATAAACATTTATGTAAAGTATAACTTATAAATTTAGATTCAAAATACCTAAATTGTGGAATTTTAAATCTAGGTTCATTAATTTAAAAGGGTGTTTCAAAGTGCTAAACAAATAAATAAGTATTATTTGAATAAAAGAGACTTGTTGAGTTGTTTAAAGATTGGATTTGAATTAAAAAAAAAAACCCAAGATGTTAAAATACAAGGTATAACTTAGTAACCTAATTAAGTCTAATTTATAGGTTAGGAAGCTCCTCTAGAATTCAGTCCTTGAGAGAGATGACTAAGAATGAAGAAGGGAAGGTTAGGCGCAAAGAGCAGCTACATGTAGGGATCTAGAAGAAGGAATTCGAGAGAATGAAGAACAGGTTAAGGAAAAGGCTGAACCAGGACCTTATGATAATGTCACCTACTACAGATGTTTCAGTAAGGGACATTACGCAGCTAAGTGCAGTAAAAAAAGGATCCGACGGTTTCGCTCCGAGATCGTATGTTTTAAGTGTCATAAGAAAGGACATTTCCTAAATCATTGCCCTGAAGTTAGAAAGGCGAAGCGTAAACCTGTGGAACCGGTCAATGAGTCGACTATCTGCTATCATTGTAAGAAGACAGGATACATTGCTAGAAATTGTTCCAAGAGGCAGAAGAGGAGTAAGGCTGAAGAACGCACTATTGGAGGCGTGAAGGTTATCCAGATTGATGACAGGGTAGAAACATTTTGTGGTAAATGTTATAAGTGGGGACACCCTGTTGAGAAGTGTATGTTCGGGCTCTGCCCTTTGGAAGGAAGTCCATAGGAAGAATACTTGTAGAAGTATTAGGGATTTGTTCTTTCCAAACCTCTAGGTAATTGGAAGACATCTAGATTTATGACTTTTGTAAGACTCTTATTTTGGATTAATGTATATAATGTAAGAACTACTAATATGTAGTGAATTAATGGAATCATTTTGGATTTAAGACTGAAATGTTTAAGATGAAATTTCAAAGGTTGGATTATAAAAATTTAAGTTTGGTGATAAATTGAATTTCAATATTTAGTTGTTTAAAATTAAGATAGAAATTGAATTGGATGGATGTTTTTAAATAAATTGGATGATATCATTCCTAGTGTTATTAATAATCTTTAAATTATAAATTGGATTTGTGTAAATGAATGAAGAAGTGGACTGTAGTAATATATCTATTATTTAGATAAAAAGAAAATTTAACTTTAGTTTGGAAATAGAGGAATGGAATCACTTTGGACTTGAGATTTGGGTGTTTAAAATAGATTTTCAACAGAAATTGTTGAAAATTTGTTTTAAGGTTGAATTTGAATAATAAATTGGTTTTTGAAAAAATTAAATTGACTTAAAATGAAATTCTGGAATGTGAACTTCAAATTTGAAATTGGTTCAAACTGAATTTGATTTGAATTAATTGAAATTTGTGATTAAAGATATATAAGTATAAAAATTCAAATGGAAAATTTGAATTAGATTAATTTGAAAAGATTTGAAATTGAAGAGGGTTAAATTTGATATTTGTCCGAATTGATTTGAATAATTTGGAATTGTAATTAAAGTTGAATAATTTTAAATTCAAATGGAATTTGAATTGAATTTGGAAGGAAATCAAGAATAATTTAACTTGATTTGGAAATGGAGTTTGAAATTGGAATTAATTCAAACTGGAATTGAAATGAATTGAAATTGGAACTAGTTCAATTGAGATTTATTTGAATCAGTAGAATATGAGATCAAGGGTGAATAAAGTTAAATTTGGGAAAGAAACTGAGGTTAATTCAACTTGAATTGGGGTTAAATCAATTTCAATGGAAATTGAAGTTATTTAAATTTGAATTGGGTCAATTTAAATAGAAGTGGAATTTAAATTGAATTGATTAGGAATGGAGATTGGGAATTGAACAGTTTTGACTCTGGACTATTTTAATGTAAATTGTTTTAATATAAACCTATTTTTCCAAACTATTCGTTATATATACGACCTTTCTTTTAAAAGCCAAACTATCCTATACTTGTTATACAATTATTTTTGAAACTATTTTACAATTTTTCAACTGTTTTATAAACTAATTACTATATTTCAACTGTTTTACAAAATTATTTACTATCTTACTATTATTTTGCAATTATCTAAGATTTCTATAATTATTTTAACTATTTCCTAAACTATTTTACACCTATTTTACAAACTAATAATTATTTTCCAACTACTTATCTATTTTTAAATTTCTCAAGCTATTTTCTAAATAATCTGGTCGGAGTTCAAACTGTTAATGGTTAAATGCCCAATCGAGATAAGAATAGAGGTGATAATCCAAATGGAATTGAAGCAGTTGTGAATAAGTGAATGAAAATTAAAGTGAATGTGAATAGAAAGAGAATTGATTTGGCTAATAACCAATAAAGATAAATACGTAGGTGTACGTATGTTATTCTATTCGCATAGTGATTTGATCTAGATTCGAGCACAGAATTTCGAGATAGTTATATCGATCCGAGTGGGATTTTTCACTCGATTTTCGACGGCGAACCTGGATATGGATTGTTGATTGGTTATGGATGTTCTCTATCATAGCTATGACTATGCAAGGAGAATGACGGTTTCTGATCAAGAAACCAGATCTGTGTCCGCACTAGGAAGTCGGTGGACGATACTAGTTCGGAAGTAAAATTGTGTGATCGAGTAAGCGATCAGATTGGTATAGCATACTGATGATATGTGTACATCGTACGGATTTGGATGAAAATGATATTGAAAAGAGTAATCAAATTTGGATATCTGATTTTGAGTAAACGAAGAAAATATCTTTATTTTATAAGATAAAACTCCCCTTGATGAATCTAGTGCCAGAAGGAAAGGATTTTGAAAGTGTTTGAAGTATAAAAGGATTTTTATACAAGTATATAATGATCCAAATATTTTTATCAAGGATTATATATATATATATATATATAAAGGATCATATGAGGATTTTGGAAAAAGGTTTTGGGAACCTATGGATTTGGAAAGGCTTTTGATTTTTGGGTAAAATCAATATTGAATTTGGAAAGACTAGTTTGAGAATTATCGATTTTGGGATAATTGATTTTGTGTAAAGGAACTTTGTATTGAGATCATACTAGGTGTATGATTTAAAGATACTATATGTGTATAGTATAAAATGTTTTGATAATGGCTCTGGGGAAAAAGGCGCTCCCTTGAAATGAACTTCTCAGTAGTACCACCGGGTGGTGCTGCCTTGAGCCCCAAGGGGGGGTTCTAAAGTTGATCCTGTGAGGAGTCCGGACAAAACTAGTTCCTGGGGATTATGAGTAGAATATACCATAGCGAATGTCGTGTGTGTCGCTGAGAGCCAATAGTTACATCGACTTTTGCTGCGACGGCAACGTAACCCAGGATGTAACTGCGATCTATGGTATAACATAGCGAAAGTCGTGTGTGCCGCTGAGAGCCAACAGTCTGCGTTTGATTTATATCAGTAGACTGCGACCTATGTAGGAGTGGAGAGGTTTCATTTCGACAGCGAAAATCAGAGGCCGCTGAGAGCCTGCAGTTACATGGACTTTTGCTGCGATGGCAACGTAACCCTGGGTGTAACTGTGATCTGTTGTGTGGGATCCATAGCGTAATCGAGAGACCGCGGAGAGCCTGCAGTTACATGGACTTTTGCTGCGACGGCAACGTAACCCTGGATGTAACTGTGACCATGGATGGGGGTGATGATTTCCAGAGCATTCTCACTAAAGATATATCCTCTATTTTCAATAAAACTGTTTTCTATATTTTCAATAAAATATTTTCTAAGTATTTTCACTGGGTGTTGAAAATGGGTCTGTTAAGTACTTATAGATTTTCAGTCCTACGCCAGATCAACGTATGACCGAATTTCTGTGGGAACGAGTATGGACTTATAGAGACATCGAGCTATAAAAAGTATTTTTATAAAAACTGTTTTGTAATATTATATAGAATTTAAAGGTGTTTCAAAGAATAATTTTTCTAATAATAAGCATTTTAATAAATTCTAGTTTCGTTCCTTTTCGAGGACAAAAAGATTCTAAGGGGGGAGGAATGTGATAGCCCGGATTTTTGATATCTGATAATTGAATAATTGACTAATTTTATTCAGTTGAACCAATCAAATTCTGATATCTGGATGAATTTGAAGCTTTGATAATTAAAGGAAGTCTTTGGTTTTAAATTTAATAAAAGATATGTTGTCTAATCTTAATATGTGTGTGTGTGTGTGTGTGTGTGTGTGTGTGTGTGTATGTTGTAATTGGAAATTTTGTTTTAAAAATTCAAGTTAATAATTTTCAAAACTAGTTAAAATTTATCCTAATCAAGAATACACTAGCTTGAGTTAAAATAAAATTTAAATTTTTGTCATTTCTTTGCTTTCAAAATTCATCTTTAAATAACACAAAAACATAGTTTATAAATAAATAAATATATATATATATATATAAGTTTAAACCTTAAATATAAATTAATGTAAACATAATATATTAAAATAAATACTTGTATTATCAATTTAAAAATGGTTTTAACAATTGTAAATACAATAGTCAAGATTTAAACATTTGTTAACAAATGGACTCATGTGAAATACATTTGTCACTTATGTATTATTTGAATTAACAAGTGGCAACATTTTTTTTTAATTTAATTTGTAAATTAATGTAAACAAAGAAAACTCAACCTGGAAATTATCTTCAAAACAGAAATCTTCAAGGAATCAAACCTGTAAAATTTTCAACCAAAGGAAGTCCATGCAAGATAACCTGTAAACAAGATTGTTATATTTTATTTTCAAACTTGGGAATTCAATCTAAATAAAACGAACCTGAAAGCAAACATCATCAACAAAGGAAACTTCAGGACTGCAGAATCAAACAAGCAAACCTGAAGTAATCAAAGCATTTCAGTCCTCTGCTCTGGGATATTATGTGAGTATTTCAACTCGGTCACCTCTGTTGTTTTTTGAAATACCTGTGAATAAAATCTGCTTTCTTTAAATAAAAAAAAGTTTGAATCTGAGATTCAAATCTTAATATAATTGAAACGTGTGAGATAATGATTGATTGTATGGATGTTTTAGCATGGATATAACCTGAATTGATATTCATATTTTGGATTTGCCTGTATATATTTAAGATGGCCTTTGTTGGTTACAGTCTTTTTGAATCCCTAGGAAAAACCATAACTCTAAATATAAGTATGTTCAAACTAAGATCCTTGAAACGAAGTTTGATTATAACATCATGATATCAGCTCTAAAAATAAAAATATATATATAAAAATAAAAATATTATTTAGCAATTATCTTTGGAATAGCAACAGTAGTGGAAATCCTATTATATGATCAAAATCAATCAAGATAATTTAAAACTTCTGATTATATAATCTGAATTGAAGCAACGAATCATGAAATTTAAAGTAAAGTTTGTGATTTTTAACTTAGTATTGATTGTGAAATTCGGTGTTGACCAATTTTGGGACATTTGCCCTTTGTCGTTGATCGGAGTCAAAAGGAGGGTAGAGGTTAGGCATGGACTTGGCCATGGTATCAGAGGACATGGGAAAAATGAGGGAGGATGTCACCGATGATTGTGGTGGCCGGTTAGTGGCGCTCTAGGGTTAGATGGTGCGGTTTGGTCGAGTTGATTGCTGAGGAGATTGTGGCGTCGACTTCTCATCGGAATGAATCATTTGTGGAGGAAGAGTTTCTTTAGTTCTAGGAGCATTCGTAGGCGAAGCGGTGGGTTCTCTGGTGATGGGATTCGACGTCGGCAGGGTATTTTGTCGATCATGTTTCTTTTTCGTGCCCTGTTGAAGTGCTGTGGTTGCCCTTTTTTTTTGAATCAATGGCGTTAGCGTCGATCTCAAGGGCCGAGGGGATCGTTAGGCTTAGTGTTGACTTGTGGTGCATCGCTGCTATGGTTGCCGACGACCAGAATGGGCGTGCACGTACACGAAGTTGTTTTCGTGCATCTGAGTTGTTGGGGGAGAAGAAGGGACTGGGCTTGGGTGGGTGCTCGCGTTTTGGGGTGAGTAACCCGAAGTCTTGAGGAGATGGGTGCGCATGTTGGGCTGGTGTTGAAGTTTGGAGTCAGGAGTTAAACCCTGTATTGTTTTCAAACAATCTGAAGTCTTAAAGCGGAACAAATTAAGAAGGAAAAATAAAATATGTTTTAGAGTATGATGTTTGAAAATAATTTTAGTTTTAAAGTGTGGATTTTCAAATTTTAAACTTTTGTTTAAAAATAGTTTTGGTTATAAGTCTTGCTTTAGTTAATTATAGGTAAAACAAACTTAGATTATATTAGTTAATCTACTGTCTTCAAATTAGCCAATCATCGAAGAAATGAATGTGATTAATTTAAGATTAATTATTAAATGTAATTAATTAAAGGTGTGATAAATTAATAAATTTACTTAATAAGGTATTTAAGGATTGATCATTTGTATTTCAAGAAAGTAACTGATAATTAAGGTTTATCACATAATAATTAAAGAATAATTAATCTATAATTAAAGATTAATTGGTTCATAGGGTAATTAAAGATTAAGCAGGCTGATAAATGAATAGAAATTTGGCTAATTAGGGAAAATATAAATTAAAGAAGTAATTAAGAATCATCAATTGATGTAACAATGAAATAACTAAGGGATTGATTTATTAAGGTTAATTAATCAATGAAGTAAAAAATAATAATCAATGTGAGTAATTAGAGATTAATGTAATTAAGTATAGTTAATTAATTAAAGGTTAATTACTAAAATTTCTTGAGAATGATTAATTTATATAATTAATTAAGGATTAATTTCATAATGTAACTAGTGAATGAATAATCAAGGATGATTAATCAAGATGATTAATTAAATGAATAATTAATTTATGATTAAATAAGAAAGTTTACAAATAATATAATTCATTGGTAATCAATTGTATGATTTAGAAATGGTATGACCAATTTATCTTGCTTATGGATGATTGAACAATATTGAATGCTTTGAATTGATTGTTACCCTGGTATGTGATCGTGGTGCTATGTGATATAAATTGTTTCGGTAATACGATATGTTGGGTTGTACAGTGATAATGTGGTTATCGATGATGGAATGCTACGTGAGTGACATCAGGTATTTAAGAATATATTGTATTTACTTGAATAACATGAGTTAGGATGACAGTGGATTCGAAGAGACCGGATTCGGGTATTAGTAAATACCCGAAACCACTTCGATTCTTTATGGATTGATATGTGAAATTAATAAGTCTGTTTGGAATGATTTAAGTGAATTGGACCATTTAATGTGAATTTGGCACTTAAAAATTGATGTGTGAAATAAGTAATGTTTATAACAGTTTGTGAAGTTGTAAATTGATATAATTACCCGGGTTTATATAAGTCATATGCTTTTGTATTCCTTGTTAGATGGGTTTACTCACGCTGGTTTCCAGCGTGACCCGGGTGTTACTTTGATGTAATGCTCGGGTCAGACCGAGTATTATAGATTTTTAGGTAGAACGATCTGGAACTCAGGAGGTGAGCTGGATGGCAGGAACGTATGAGGTGTTTTGCTGTATTTATCTGGGACAAGTTAGTTTTTAAATTGTCCGTTATTTGTGTAATGATGTAACTCTGCTGTATAAAGATATAAGTGTAATGATATAATTCTTCTTGTAAAACTATTATTTATGTGATATTATATTTTATCCGTTGCGAATGTGAGATTGTGTGTTTCTTTCTGTTCTTCTTCTATCTCTTTCTTCTTTCCACTAACTATCCGGAAATTTCGAGATCGAAATTTTCGGGTCGTTACAGTTCCCCTTAGATATGATCCTGTAGCTCTCCAAATCTGAACCCCAAATTCGAAGTAGTGGGTGCTAGTCTTTCTCAGTGAAAGCACCAAAGTGTTTGCGCCATAGTTGGCCATAAACACCAACAGTAGTGAAAGCACCAGTGTATACACACATGTCCACAATATTCCAACATAGATCTCAGATCTTGGTATAGTAGAGAATAAAACTAGAGAGATAGCAAATGTAAAATGTAAGAAAGAAAGTACATAACACAAAATTTTATAGTGGTTCAGGTATCTCTGGCCTACGTCCACTTTGATTGATCCTTTTTATTGCATTTGTAGTGAGATTACAGTTACAAGCCTCTGAAAATCAATAGAAAAAATGGTAGAGTTTTCCCTAGCCAAGAAGAAGAAGATACCTTTCTAGTTTCCATAGAGCTACTATTTACAGGCATAGATTTGAAAATATCCACCTCAAAACCTGAAATACCTTTTCTCTTGCACATGTGGGACCACCAGATCGATTCAGAGTGGTTTTGGATTGATCCATGTTCAATTCGTATCGATCCAAAAGTGGTCCAATCGACCCGAGATCGATCAAAAAGGTTCTTGAGTGCATAAGGAAGCTCCTCTGAAAATTTCATCATGTTTGGACTTGTAGAGTGAGAGTTATGATCGATCCAAGTTAGTGTTTTTCAATGTAGGCTAATATCTTCGTATCGATCACTTTGTCTCGGTCCTCTTCGTATCGATCGTTCTTGGATCGATGATGTAGAGCGATAATCGTGTGTAGATCCATTTTTTGTGCTCGCTGACCACTTTTTTTGCCTTGACCCTCCTCGTATCAATTGGACCGTAGCCTTTCGTGTCCATGCTACGTATCCATCCACCGGTGCCTGTGGGCTTATTCCTATCCATCAACCTTTCCCTCCTTTATATCGATCCCTTGAACATCCATAAAGCACATGCTTTCATACCCATCAACCGTACCTTTGTTTGCATCCATCAAACCATGTCCACTGCCTTCGTATCGATCCTAAACATCTCTATTTGTATCGATCCCAGCCTTCGTACTCATCACTCCATGCTCCATGTTTTCTTGAACATTTCCTTCATATCAATCGATATGAAATCAATCAATACGAGAATGACTCTTGATTTTTTTGTACCCATCCAAAGTTATGTCCCTTCATATCGATCCAAGCTTTGATTGATATGAAGTATGCCTTGCCGTATCCATTCAATCGATGCGTGCTGCATCAATACGAAATCCATCAGTCCAAAGTGAGGTGCCTAGTGTGTTTCCCTCATCCATATCCATATGGATCGATACGAAGCCATCGATCTAGTGCAAATAGCCGAGTCCATCCCTATCGATACGAAAGTATCGATACAAACTGACTTTTCTTGAATCTTGATCCATCCATAACTCAAGCATACGATCTCCGATTGACCTGAAATTCAAAATGTAGCCTTTCCTAGCCTTGTTTGTCATTCCCAATTGATCCGACCTTGATTAGAGCTTGGTCCATTTTTGATGATATCGATCATAGCATCATTTCCGATCGTTCTCCAATCCTGATATCGTCCTTTCCAGCCAATTTGTTGATATCCCGGCCTTGACCAAAGGGCGGGGTAACACGGAAAGATAGTCCATCAGTTACCTAATTATATCTTAACGGACTTAGCTATTATTATCATTATTATATCAGTTTGATTAACCAATTTGGTTGCAGAAAAGGATTCGCAAAATATATGGTTTAAAGAGGATATTAGTGAGGGGAAACTCGTTCCGCTAAGCAATGTGGTCTCACTTAATATTAGTAAACTGAAATGTAAAAGTATTATTCATACCAGGCTTTATGTCTGACTCTTAGTTTTTGTTTCCCCCTAAACTCTCAGGTGCTCAAAATTGATCTAAGTAGGCTGAGGGTTGAGGTTTTTTAGGTCTTAGTTGTTTTGGCGAATAAAGCTTCCGGAGACGAGCAGGTGGCTGACGGATAGCTAATTAGGAGTTACAGTATTATTTTGCTTTAATTCCGCCATGTATATTAAGTCAGTATTTATTCTGATCAACCAAAGGGGCATCATCGTATGTCACTCTTAGTATATTATTGTAATTATAATTGGTCTTTACTTGAGAAACGACATGGGATTATGTAAGTTGGATATGAATTTGTTTTGAAATATAATTAGTAAAATGTTGTTTTTGGAAATCTATTTTTTTGTTCATATTCAAGTGCTTCTGATATTATGGATACCCTTAGCATTACTGTATTTTGTCACCAGAAGTTAATACTATGGATGACTACAACATCTGTGGCGCTTAGCTTTTTGCCTCTAGATACGAGATGTTACATTTTTTGGATGCTTAGTCTTCCAATATAGATTATTATCTGTACTTATATTGCATATGGTTCTTATATTGTTTACGTTTCTATGTATTTCTCTTTTGTTGACGTGATTCTCTTTTGAATTACGCAGCTACAGGGACGTAAGTGATTACTATTTGATTTCTTATGCATTTGCATTCGCACTGAGATAGTAAATTGCTTGCTAAAATAAAAATTAAATGCAAGAGAGGTATGTAGTAGATTTAGAAATTGGTATTTTGGTTGACTGATAATTTTATGTCCCAAAATGAAAGGCTACTTGTCTTTTGTTTTCTTTATTGATTGGGGCCAGTTGTGGCAAGTTGTAGTTTTTTTGTATCAGCCATGCGAAGGAGGTCCTGCCTAAATTTTCCATAACATAAAGGACATTAAAGGTTTATTAACTAATTTTAATTAATAGTTTTTAAACTTAAGGGTTTGGCGGCAGTTTCCTCCTTTGGAATATCGGCAACAAAATTCTTTTAAGAGAGGTGAATGTAACATCATGGAATTTTATCATTTTAATTTTGAATATTTAATTAATTTTAAATATTTAAATAATTGATTTCTATTAAGTTTGATAACTTATATTCAAATATATGGATTATTCAAATATTTTAATTATGAACTAAAATATAAATTAAATGGATTTAATAGCCTTATTTAACTCCTTTTAATTTATAAATAATAATAGTGAATCCATTTTGTAAATTTATTTACAATAATAAACTGTTTGAATAAATAATAAGAAAATCAGTTGTTATTAAAAACGACTTGATTTTTATTGTAGTATTTTTTATTTAATTTATGGGATTTTTCCATAATTTTTAATATGAGAAATATTTAAATTATCGTTTGACGTATTTTACGATAAACGATGGTATTTTTATGATTCTACATAATAAGATAATCAATGAATATTATTATTGTTTTGTGATCGTCTCGCATTTTCGTTCACGGTCATATTTTTGACCTGTCATTCGCGGTCCGTACGCGAACGAATTTCTATGTGGATGATGCTGGAAATTTGTAAATAAACTAGGTTCCATACTTAGCTTATTCAACATACTTACTTCCCCTAACAAAAAATTTCAAAACAAAGATCCTTGGATTTGTATTGGCTAGATCGACATATTGGTATGTTCATCGAGGTTGCGACTTCAATTTGGGTTGCTCGACAATTACCATTGTGACTCTAGTCTTTTTGTGGAGATTGAAGTGGAGTTTGGCTATCAAAAGTTAGATTTGAGTTTGTTGTGTCGAATATCAGCTTTCCCTTAGTTTCGTGGTGTTCAATCATTTCTATGGGACTGCGATTTCGTGAGGTTGTGGTTGGTCATGTGCTGATTGCATCTTGTAAGGATCGATCAAGCTTTATATTGAGGCATCTGTCATGAAGCTCGTAGAGAGTGTGGTGTGTTGGTAAAGTCGGTAGACGATTCCGTAGAGAGACAAGGGAGAGAATAAAGAAGGAAGGATTGGTTTTTGGGTTTATCTATGCACAAATATGTACAACTTCACATTTGTTTTGGGATGAGGAAGAAAGATTTAAAATGTGATTAAGGGTAATGAATATTTAATTAAGTAATTGATTTGTTTAATTAATCCAAAATCTTATATATTGAATAACTTTTGAGTATGAGGTCGGATTCGGACGTGGTCAGTTGCACTAGACTCGTAGGGACGTTATCTAGGCATTGTAACCAATTTCACTGGATTTTGGAGCTAGTAAGATTTTGAGCTAAAGTAGAACGTCGTTCGATTTTAGGTCAAACCGATAAACGAAAGCATCAAATTTTCTTACTCAGAAGAAAAACTCCTTTTAATCCTTCCAGTACAGTGCTTTCTAGACATCTGATAAGTCAATCTTTCTTTTCCAAGAAACTCGGGTTCAAATACCCATGGGTTTTTTGTTTGCTTGCTAGCTTCATATAATTCGAAAAACACTAGTTTTCTCGAAGCCCCATGGAATTTTGATGAGTTAATCACCTTTAAATAAACTATTTAATTTATTTATTGTTATATATTATTGTTAAATGCTTGGATGATAGTTGATAATTTTAATAAAGTATAAATAATAATGAAATTATTGTAATTTAATTTATTTACGTTTAACGTAGTTAAATTAATCATACTTCGTTTGTGATATCAATTTAGCAAAATAAAACACCGTTGTATAATAGTTAAATTAAATAGATTATTTGGATATCTATTCAGTAGAATAAAATATCATTCTGCTATAATTAAAGTGAATATACTATTTTAGACATTTACCAAGCAGGTTAAATCACTATTCTGTGCTTGCGAAGTAAAAAGATTATTGTTTAGTTGTTTTTAGATTTGAATTCCCACTTGATAGCGGATGGCATAAATAACCATTTTGCTGCAGGAAATAAAAAGTAGAAGTTGGAGTGTTTTCGTAGGGAATAAGTCGCTACGGGACACTTCGAAGTGCGCGCGTGCACACACACACACATATATGAAATTTACAAGGGAGTTTTGTAGAGAGACCCTAAAGGGTTTCTCGCCAATATTGATTTACTTATATTCTTAGATTGCTTATATTGGTATTTAGTTGAAATATTTATAACATACTGTTTGAATTATGTAAGTATCATTATAGTGATTTCCGTTATACCGTCACTTATGAAATATCATCTTATTAAAACCTTGTGTATCTAGAACTTTTACTGGTATTTTTACTAAATTAACGTCTGGTCACATTTTTACACTGAAAAGTTGTTTAAACTATATTTTCAAATATTTTGAGAATTTTGAAAATAAAAGATGGGTATTGATTAAAATTTATAAAAGAACTGATTAATTATCTTTTAGGATACTTAAAGTTGTATCAATTTATGAAAAGGATTTTAAATTTAGTTTATTTTCCATCGTAACAATTAATGTTGTTTAAATTTATAAAGATTATAAATTTAGTTTAATTTCCTTCGGGAGAATTAATGTAGTTCTAAATTTATAAAAGGTTATAAATTTGATGTATTTTCGTTCGAGATAATTAATGTTGTTTTAAATTTAAATTATGAATTTGATTTATTTTTATAACAACTCATCTTTTTGGATGGTTTAAATCGACAATAAATCACACCCGTCCGACTCAAACCATTCAAAGGGAGGATTGTTATGGGGTAAATAAGAAAAAGGAGAGAAAGAAAGAAAAACAAACATAGAATCTCACAGCAGAATGACAAAATATAATAATCAAATAAACAGTTCATAGAGCTGTTTACAAATAACATTGATTGCACTTTTAAAATACATATCAGAGTTACATAAAACAGAAATAAATAACAATGTAGCGGAACAATATGATGCGGCAGAATAAATATAATAAATAATAATAGTACCAAATCTTCGTCTTCGTCCTCCAAAGCAGTCTTTGATACACTAAAAAGCTCAGACTGACCTGAGCAAATTGAAAAGACAAAACACTTGAGTCAGAATTAAAAGATCTTATGTAAGTTAAATCAACTATAAATAAATATGAGTGTAACGGTGTCAGAGATATTTATGGATTTTGACTTCTTCTATTTAGTGTCTAACGTGAGTGCAATAACTTAAGAGATGTTCGAGATTCCATCTCCTAAGGATCAGGTAAACTATCAACATACATAGTACAATACGCTATTATAATAGTGTCTACAGTAAAGTATTAAAATAGCGTTGAGGCGTTACCCATATCTCCCTTAACACATTTTATATATTCCTGTAGTTTATACAGTATCGTAAGCTCCACCAAACTGGTAATTTACCCAGAGGACACTCCATAGGTATGGTGCAAAACAAACTCGTAGTGGGTGCGATAAGGCATGTGACAAGGCACGCGAGGCAATGCCAGGGTAGGATTCTACCATTTGTGTAACGACCCAATATTTTCAACCATTCGCATCCACACACATTGGACTTGTTCAAAATATCAGATTGTTAATTTAAATTTGGCAAAATCTCAACATATACAGTAAATAAATCAATCACAGAATCACAAACACAGAGTAATATAACAATAATGCAGTGGAATAGGTAAATAGTAATTCATGAAGCTACTACATAAACATCAGAGTTAGAAATAAAATACAACAGGATATCTCAAATACAGTGAAGTCTCCAGTACGAACAGATGACTTCTCTGAACCAATCAACTGGAAA
This sequence comes from Allium cepa, assembly GCA_030765085.1. Classification (NCBI taxonomy): domain Eukaryota; kingdom Viridiplantae; phylum Streptophyta; class Magnoliopsida; order Asparagales; family Amaryllidaceae; genus Allium; species Allium cepa. Next base: position 221,025,584 of record CM060946.1, read on the forward strand.
GCTAAAAACAGAATCGATAGTTAGATCTCCAAATGAAGCTCCAAACTCCAAAGGTGAATCTCAAATGCTGTATCACCCAGTCTGATCTGAGCGTAAAGCAAAATACAAAACACTCGAGTCAGGATTAACATTCTTATATCAATAAATACAACTCAAGTGAAATATCAACTGAAATACAAGTAACTCAAAATATGTTGGGATAACCATCCTCTAAGGATCTGTGGAACTATCTACAATATAGAAGTCTACTAACCACCAAACGTCACAATAACATCGTGATCCTTTCAAAATAATTTATACTTCAAAACCGAAATATCATTTCCATAAATATAAATATTTCCTCAATTTCAAAAATTGATTCAAATCAACTCGAGTTCCAATTCAAATTTAATCCAATCTAGATTTATCCATTTTAGTTCAATCCAGTTCTAAATAACAAATTTTAAATTATATTGATTTTAAATACAGATCTGAATCACAAAATAAACCATTTAGATTCCAATATATTTCAAAGCTTTAATATTCAACATTTTCAAAGTTCAGTTTTACAGTTTCAAATAGATCTCAATTTAACCTCATTGTTATTTAGTCTTGAAATATTCACTTAATAAATTCAGTATTATTTAAATCACCTTAAATTACCTTTAAACTAACATCCCTTTTGACTTATTTAAACTTCAAATATCCATTAATCACTTTAAATCAAAAATCAAGTTATAGAATCAAATCTTAAGCTTCAAATCCAATAGTTTAAATTGATTTAATTTATTAGAATTCTTAATTAAATACAATTTCAATTAATTCAACTTTATCTTCTCAACCTTAACTTATTCAAATTTTTACAACAATCTATTTCAAAATATAAATTTAAATAAATACTTAAACATATTATATGTATTAAATCAATCTCAATAATATTATTATTAACTTTATATATAAAATTATCATTTATGTATAATATTTAAGAACCAATATTTATTAAAAACCATATATTTCCTTTCAAAACCATAGGAATTATTTTCGAAACATTTATATATATATATGGACCAACGTTGTCTGTATATATTCTTCTATCCTATGGTCAAGTGATATGGATATTTATCATTTCATTCCATAATTTAAATATATATATATACGGGTAGATATCATTCCGACCCGAAATCCTAAATTCAATTAAATGAAAATCGCTTGGGTTTATCATTTCAACCCATAACGATTTTCTCCTATTCTAAAGTCCATTCGGGTATGTATCATTTCAACCCATAGTGAATTCTATACTAACAGGGAACTTGTAGAGTGATAACAGAAATGAAAATAATAATAACAAGCACATATCATCAATGACGATGTATAATATAAACAATAAGATATGGTGTCATATCCCATAGGTGAACAATTACAGATAATAGCATATATAACTATTTATATAACTACAATAACATATTTCAATTGTTGTTTCAATTGAAATCAAATTTAATAAATAAAAGAACGTTAATCGTGAGTGATTGCTTACCTTTTGAGGCTAGAGAGGATTTAACGATGAATCGAGTTACAAATCGAAGCAAAGCAAGATTGGCACGAATTCGATGAACATGGCTGATAACAAGGAATTGATGAAATAAATCAGAATCTACTTAATAGAAACAGAAAATATATATAAATTATTATTATTATTATTTCCATGAAATCAATATTTAATTTAAAACAAATGTTAAAATAACACACACACACACATATATAATAAAAATCATTGTTTTAAACAAGCCCCATATAATAAAACAAACATATCCACAAATAAAAATTTGAAATATATATACCTATATACTCCTCTGTATAGATATCGTAACTTTATAACTTTTGGCAAGGCCAGCCTGTTTTTATTGTGGTCAGTCCACATTATTAAATATTAAAGGAAAAGAGTTACAGAGCCATAAGAAGTAAAACAATTAAAAGTACATGGCAATTACGCAAACATAATGAAAAACGACAGTCAGAAAACAATTCATTTGATGATATTACTTAGCACGGCCGTGAGAGAAGAATACTTGTTGGCAAAGCGACGATTGTTTCTCTCTTCCCAAATAGCAGCCACCGTAAGCTTAAGATATTTGAGAAGGCAAATGGATGAACTCGATTTCCATCGCGTTGCTTTGAAGATTCGTATCCATTCTAATTTATAGTCACGAACAGGTGAGTGTGCATTTATGTGTAAAAGAGTTCGTCTCCACAGTTGAAAGGAAAAAAGGCAGTTGAAAAGAAGATGGCCAACATTCTCTGCCGCACGATTACAAAGGATGCATTTGGATTGATCGATGAAATTCCTCCTCATAAGATTGTCTTGCGTGTGTAGTGCATTGTTGAGGCATTTCCAGAGCAGTAAGTTATGCTTAGGTTTAGATCCAGTTTGCCAAATTCTAGAGTACCAGGCAAAATTAGAGGTTGAAGTGCTGCATATTATTGAGTTGTAAACATTAGAAATGCTGTGAGATTTAGCACACCAAGCAAGGCCATCTATGTTCTGATTAGTGAATTTATCACTGATATGGCTCCAAACAGAAGACAGAGTGGTCGATGAAACATGGGGCAATTGAACACCATCATCAGTGATAAATCTTTAGCAGTAGCATGCATTGGGATACCAGAGTTAGCAATAAGATTGTAGTCAACAAGATTTGAAAGAATCATACCAGGAGAGCACCAAGGAGAGAACCAGAAGGCATTGTTTTTGTCACATTGTACCCAAGGTAAAAATAGCTGCCTATGCTTTAATATTTTTTTCCAGAGGTAACTAGCATTGTTTTCAGGTATCATAGTCCAGAAATTATTATTTCTAAGGTTATAGTGCCTATTCCAGATAGCCCAAAGACCAGTCTTATCAGTTAATAATTTATTGACATAATTAGAGTTAGCAGCTATATTCCAAGTTTTGAGATTGATTATGCCTAATCCCCCCATTTTGAAAGGTGTGATTAACTTTTTATAAGCAATAGGTATGAGTTTGTTAGAGTAAATGTTCCCATGCCAAATAAAATGGTTAAAAGCACGATTAAGCATGTTAATAAGTTTAGCAGGTAAGATAAATAAACGAAAATAATAAGTGCACATGGCAGTTGCAATACTTTTGATTATCATAAGCCTACCAGCTTGAGATATATTAGCAGTATTCATAGTATTCAGTTTTTGGGTTATTTTTTCAAACATTGGGAGGCATTGAGTAGTATTAATTCTAGATTTACATAAAGGAGCACCTAGATAAGTTGCATTGTTATCCATATTTTGAAGACCTGAGAGTTGCAGAATGTTTGTGTACATAATTTCAGACACACCAGCAATACTGATATGAGATTTGCACTTGTTAATTTGCAATCCAGTCATATTTTTGAATGTATCTAATGTAGCAAAAGTATTAGTAATAGATTTGATATTTGGTTTAGTGAAGAGAAGAAGATCATCAGCAGACATTAAAGTGGAAATTTTATGAACTTTGCATTTAGGGTGATAATCAATAAGTTTGTTATTATTATCTCTTTATAATAGTTGAGTTAAAACTTCCATAACAATGACAAAAATAGAGGAGGATATAGGATCCCCCTGCCTTATACCTTTCCCAGTATTAAAATATCCAAAACTTTCACCATTTATAGCTAAAGTTATCTTAACAGTGGAAATGCAAGAATGAATCCAAGCTAGAAAGGGAAGGGGGAAGTTCAATCTGGACATAATAGATATTATATCTTCCCATTTAATAGTGTCAAAAGCTTTTTGAATATCAAGTTTAAGGAAACATCTAGGTGAAATATTTTTCCTATTATATCCCCTAATTAATTCTTGAGCTAGCAATATATTGTCAGTAATTGTTCGACCAAGAATAAATCCATTTTGATTAGAAGATATTAAATCTTTCAAGCAATTTTTCATACGTTTGGATATGACCTTTGCAATGCATTTATAAATTACATTGCAACAAGCAATAGGCCTAAACTCAGTGACACTTTGTGGTAGGTTAGTTTTGGGGATTAAAGCAAGTTTAGTATGATTAATGCCTTTAAGAAGAATATTAGTCTTAAAAAAGTGGAGTATGGCATTACAGAAATCAGAGTTTATTATACTCCAACATTTTTGAAAGAAATGAGCACTGAAGCCATCAGGACCAGGGGAGCTATCTTTCTTCATTTTAAATATAGCATCAGTTATTTCCTCTTTAGTAATCTGTTTTATAAGATTATTGGATTGTTCATCATTTATTATCTTAAAGTTTAAGTCAGTAAGTATATGAAGATCAGTATTATTTTCATTGTTAGAGAAGAGATCTTTGAAATAAGAGAGAAAAGCATTTTTGATACCATTCTGGGAGGTAGCTTCATGATCATATTTGTCTTTTATCCTATAGATGATGCTAGCAGCTTTTTTTATCTTCAAAGACTTGTGAAAGATTTTAGAATTTTTGTCACCTCCAATATCCCAGTTCTTCCTGTTTTTAGCTTTCAGCATATTAACTTCAGTGACAATTGCTTCTTTTAACTGGGTCGATAAGTGATGCTCCTTGTTAGATAAATCAATATCATTGGGATTAGCCTGCATCATAATATGAATATTGTTTAGATCATTTCTTATTTTGGTTGATAAATTATTACCTGAACCAAATTTTTCTGATGCCCAAGATTTGATATTGATTTTGCAGTCTTTAAGTTTGGCATGAAGTATGTACATGGGATTGCCATACTTATTAACACTCCAAGTATGCTGGATTAAACGCATGAAATCACTTTCTTTAGTCCAACTGTTGAAGAAATTGAAGGATGAGGGTCCTTTTATATAAGCATTTCCCCAAACTAGAATGATAGGACTGTGATCAGATAAGGATGGAGGAAGAAAATGAGCTAATAGGGAAGGCCAGATAGTATAAGCATCATTGTTTAAGTATGATCTATCCAGCCTGCAGAATGTACGAGAACCAGTCCTACTGCAATTATTCCAAGTATAGAATACACCAGTCATAGGCATCTGGTGGAGCTGGGCAGTATGAATGGAGTTATTAAGAGGGGAAACATCATTGGGACTGAGAGGAAGCCCTCCTATTTTGTCATCAGAGAATTGCATGCTATTGAAATCCCCCAAGCATATCCATGGCATATTATTTGGGTGTAGAGAAGGTAGCAAGTCAAGCAGGTATTGCCTTTTATGTTTTGTATTTTCCGCATATATAAAAGTAGTAATAAAAGAAGTATTAGTGGGCAAGTGAAGAATACTACAGTGTATAAATTGTCTATGAGTAGCCTCAGTATTGACAGTATAAATATGGGGGTTCCAGATTATCATGATGCGACCATAAGGAGCATTATTGTGATTGTGTATCATAGACCAAGAAGGAGAAATATATTTTGCTACTTCACAAGTAACCAGTTCAGTATATTTTGTCTCAGCTAGGCAAAGAAGTTGTAGTTTGTTGCCCTTTATAAGTTGTTTGATTTCAAACTTTTTTGCTTTGTCATGACCACCTCTGATATTCCAGTATCCCATACTATCCATCATATTTTCTTTTTATTTGCTTTGGCAGATTGCCTGGTGAATCTTTTCTTCTCCCCTGATGTGCTTTTGTTGCTCATTTTAACAAGTATTTGTTCAGATGTGTAATCCATGTTATCATTTAGATCATCCAATGACTCACTGGAGCATTCTTCATCAGTCTCAATATTGTTGTCAGTAGCATTATGCCTTGAACTAGGAGTATCAGGCAGATATAAAGTAATGTCAGCTGGTGGCTTTAGCTTCAAATAAGGACTTTTAACTTGCTTTTTCGATGTAGTAGAGTTTTTTCTACTGCTAGCTATTTGTAAATTATTTGGTGTATTATTGGGAACTTGAATATTTGTAGCATCAATGTCTGTATTGTGAATGGGAGTGGTTGTCATTTGTATTGACTTATTTGTCACAATATTATTTCTGTTTTTTGGGGAGATAACTTGAGTAATACCTGATTCTAGTTCACATGTTGCTTCACTGTTGCTGATTTGTTTTCCAATATCAGGTTGTTTGTCCATAGTTTTATTGCTATTGTGCTCTGTAGTCATTTCTGTATCTGTTTGAGCTTCATCAGGAATCTCAATTATTTCACCTTCCTCCATATCAGCAAGCATAGAAAAGGAGTTATTGGTCTCTATATTACCATCTTTAGCTTTTTCATTATTTTTCTGCATTTTATCATATCCAGTAGAATCTTTTATCTTATTATTTTCTTTGGAGTTCTGTGTCTCTGCTGGAATTTCATTGGTTTGTTTTATTTTCTTTTGCCAGTGCTGCTGCTTAACTCTGTTCATATCAACTCCATCTTTTTTGCTATTTTCTTGAACTGTTTTATATTGGGATTGTTTTGCATTGTCTGTCATTTGTTTTGCTTTTTCCTTGTTGACATGCTTATCACCAGTTTTAGCATTAATATCTTCTTTGCTACCATGTAAGTCACAAGATAAGGTGGTGTGGCCAAAAACTTTGCACTCAGTACATATAAGAGGTTTCCATGTGTATTCAACATACACTTTTTGTATTGTATCTTGTTTGTCTCCAATAAGAACATAATCAGGTAACTCTTTATCCGGCGTTATTTCTACTAAACACTTAGCATATTCCATACGTTCTTGCTTCTCTGTAGCTTCATTGAAGCATATTAACTTACCCAAATGACAGGCAATCCAATTAATACCTAGTAAAGTCCAAGCTATATGTGGTATATTATATAAATGTATCCAAATTGGCACATTTTTAACTTGAGACTGCACTGTGCCAAAGGATGGTTTCCAGCTTGTTATGATAAACATTTGACCACGTATGAATGTGGGATCTGCTTTCAGAATTTTTATTTTATCCTCTTGACAATTAAATTTGAAAAAGAAATTTGTACCATTCGACTTTATATCATAAGAACCCTTGAGCTTCTAGAATTTCTTGACGTGTGAGATGACAGCCATGTAATTCACTGATACACCAAGAAAAAATCCAACTAAATAATCATCCCAATAGTTTTTGCCTTCAGTATACAATTCTTCTGGGGGCAAAAGAGGTTCGCCAAGATAGTTGAGTTTGTAATCCAGGGGAGTAAAAATACCAGCATTACGTGGTTTGGTAGAAAAAAGAGATGACCATGAACGTGTTATGGAAGGAGACAAGACTGGAGAAGGAACAGGAACAGAGGAAGAGGAAATTAGCGGGGCAGAAAAGTTGGTCGGGTCTGGAGGCGGCAAAGGCGGCGGAGGTGGAGGAGGAGGAGGGACCGAGGGGATTGCAACAACCTGTTGGGGAAGAGAAGGTAAGATAGGGTGAGAAGGAGTCGAAGAGGAAGATGGAGAGGGAGCAGATAATATAGCCGTTGCTGCCATTTTTTCAATTTGTTCGTGAAAACTGACCCGAATGAACTTTATAACTTATTTATACTTATATAAGTAAACTAGCATAAAGTCCTGTATAAAATTACATACTGACTATAGTAGCAAATAAAGTAATAAGATATATATAAAACCATATGAAGTTTACGATCGAAATAATAATATGTAAGGCTTATATACATATATATATATATACAACTGTCAAAATTTATTTCAAGAAAAACAAACGTAAAAACAGAGTATAGTTTATAAGACCTTTACATATAGTAAATTATATAACTATGTATACTTGTTAAAACATATATACATCTTACTTCCTATAATATGACGTATAATACATCCGATATTATAATATACATAACAAATATAATACGATTTATTCAAAACAGAACAGAACATATATTATATTCATATAATTCACTACTAATTTGCATATGTACCTGCGATGCTTTTTACAAGTTAAAGTATACATACAGGCAAACACAACCTATACTTGAACCAAAATTACCTACACTATACATACTTTATATATGACTTAGCAAATAAATTTATAAGCAGATTCCAAAACTTGTCTAACATATATTATATAAGATTTATACTAACTAACGTGTATATAGTTTTGTATAAGTGCAACGTATATATAAACAGCCTCAATATAAAATAACTAACAACAGAGGGCGAAGAAGCCAAGTGGAGTGGCGGTTCAGGTGATCGGATCTCTGGGTGTGAAGGCTCAGTCATAAAGGAGGAGGTTGGCGATTGAGGTCAGAGCTGGAAGGCCATGGTGGTTCGACGCACGAGAGAGAGGGTGGTGGCTGCTAACAGGCGAAGGCAAGGGTGGGTACATGTGCAAGGTTGATCGACCAAGGAAGAGAGAGAGGGATGGTCGGTCAGAGGGTGGGGCGGAGAAGATAGAGGTTGCGTCAGAGGAGTATGGGGCGACGATGGCCAGGGCGGAGGTCGAGGCTGCGGGTGCAGGAGGCTGTGAAGGTTCATATGGCGGTGATGCTCGGTAGTGCAGTGGTAATGGGAAAAGAAGGTGGCGAAGAGGACAGATTGGGTAGGGGGTAGAAGTTGACGCCAAGCTTGCGCGGAAAAGATGTATGGTGATGGAAGATTGAAGCAATCCCGAGACGTGAAAGAGCAGAGCAAGGAAGAAATGGGTTTCTGAAAAATGGTGAATTATTAAGCCGTGAAAATGAACAGACAAGTTGATGCATACTTATTTGTAGATATATTTTTTCTTTAGCCCAACGAATGGAAATGAAACGAAAGGTCGAACCAATTGGGACTAGGAAAACGTAAAGGCCATAGAAAGCAATAGTCCAATCAGGTTACACAGTGGTTAAATGAAAGGCCACGGGTAAATAACAATTAAATATTACCGATACGAATGATCATTTCACAAATACCGACACGTACCGGACTTCAAAATATAGAATTAGATATACTACGAAAATCTGCACGGCGTGACGATCAAAACGGTATATAGATATCAGTGGTACGATTTAATTATAAAAATTCGAATTTCCGCTAGCAGAAAAATGCAGCAAAAACGCAGAAAATAAGATCGACGGAGCTACAGAAGTCTAAATTTGATGAAACGAAATTTGACGTCTCACTCAGAAGAGGATTTAGAATTTTTCCATAGAAAAATATTCGGGTTTGGAAATAATTTATTATCATCAATTATTAACTGATTTAAATTGAAACAGAATTATAAATAAAATAAACTTCTATAAAATCAAATGAAAATTTACCGGTTTCTATGTTTAAATAGATGTATTCCAAATAATAAATTTTTATTTTCAAATTTTATTGTTTAAAATTTCATAAAATTCAAGTAATTTTATAAATAAAATCACTAAAATTTTACGGGTTGTTACAATTTGCACTCCTGGACTAGTGGTAATGCATAACAGCTACTACCGCCCACCTAGGAACACACTCCCATAATCAAATCGAGGGATGGCCACGAAATAAATCACAAAGTCATAATATGGTATTGAAGAAATGTGACCGATCGGAGGTGCGACCTCACTTGGCACGGTATAGCTCCTTTTTTAGCCACATCAAGCTGACTCGCGGGAGTCAGGGCTATGTAAATACCTCCTACAGAATCATTTTCCAAACCATCCTACTTCATTCTAGTATTTCCATGCACATAGTTGTTAAAGTGGTTTTTGGTATTAGTAGAGAGTATGGCAATATTCGATCCCGGTCTTTTTAACAACAAACGCTTATTTCACATCGGATGGTTCTTTTAAATTTCCAAAACCATTTCATAATTGATATCAAAATATCATATTAAATTCAAACGATATCACTTTCAAAATCATATTCACTTTCGAAATCATACCATTTTCAAATCATATTCACTTTCGAAAGAATGCTTCCAAAATAGGTTGAACCCTCATTTAAAATCATCATATTTACTCAAAATATGTTATTTCACTAGAAAATATCATTTCAAATCCCAACTTAGATTATAACATCATTTAACCATATTCGCTTTTAAATCGAGGATTTAAATATAGTAGTCCAACCATGCATAGTTTATTTTTAGAAAATAGATAGTTTTAAATTAGTTTTAAAATGGTTTTGAACAGTTTAAAATACTTTTAAATGGTTTAAATGGTTTTTATAGTTTAAATAGATTAAATAGTTTAAAATAATTAAAATAGTTTAAAATACTTTAAAATAGTTTTAAAATAGATTAAAACAGTATAAGTGGATTTAAGATAGATTAAATATACTAAATATATTTAAAATATATTAAATATATTTAAAATATATTAAATATAGATTAATACATATTAAAATAGTTTAAATTGATTAAAATAGTTTAAAATAGGTTAAATTAGTTCAATAGTTTGAAAATATTAATAATCAGGATTTGAAAATAATATATTTCAAATAGTTTGTATTAAAATAATAAATTTGAAATTAATATCAAATTAAACTATTTTCTTCAATTCAAGACATTTAGACCATGTCCAGCTTTCAAATCAACAAACCCTATTTTTGTCTTTCAGTTCAGATTCTAATTTAAACCATTAAATCAATATCGATTTCAAAGCCAAATTCGAAATATAATTTTTAAACTATTTTAAATTTAGTAGATTTCAAAGTTACATTTCGATTTTTTCAATAACTCAATTCCGATAAATTTCAGTTATACTTCAAATTCAACTTCAAATTTTCAACTAAATTTCTTTAAAATCAATTCCTTTAAACCAATTCCAATTTCAACACTAAAGCTTGGATTTTCAAAAATAATTCGGTTTTATAAATCTAATTTTATTTCAAAATATCATTTAACTGAATTCAAATTTGAGGATTTAAAATCATTTAATTTAACTAAACCAGTGTCCGTATATAATTTTCTACCTTATGGTCAATTGACACGGAATATATCATTTCAATCCGCAATAATTTTAATTCAATGTTATATATCATTTCAACCTGCAATCCTGAATTAACATTCAAAGTCCATGAAATCGCTCGGGTTTATCATTTCAACCCATAACGATTTTTCCCTAATCAATAGATGGTTCAGTTATGTATCATTTCAACCCATAGGAAACTTACAGTGTTATAACAATATAAAAATATAACATCCAGTCATCCAGTATCAACAATCAAACATCCATCACAATCACCATTTGAACCAATCAATGAACAATAACAAGTGACAAAATATCAATGATAGGTATTAACTGGTAATTTAGAATTTGATATTAAATCAATGGCGGTAATATTAAATAAAAGTCAGATATAACTGGAAAGACAATTTAAATTTACAAACATCAACCAATCAATTTCTAATTGCATCATAAATTCAATATAACTAACATAGGATAATCCAGTAGTTATGAGTGGGTCGAAATACTCACCTTTGATTTCAAATCGATTTGAAATCCAAAATAAGGCCCAAAGTTCAATAGTCTCAAAATTCATCTAAACCAGTTCCATAATGTTCGAAATTTCAATAAGATCACAGCGGAGAAAACCACGCGTAAATTTGACCTCGTACATAAAAGTTTTGCATATTAGAACAATTGAGTTTTAAATTGTAAAATACATAAATAAAAAGAAATTACTTACCTTCACACATCAGCAACTCTCTTGGAACACATGAACTTAGGATTACAACCATCCCAACCATCGACTCACATACTAAGGATTACAGCCGCAGCTTCTTAGATCAAAACGCCGACCACCACGATGAGCTATGGCCTCCTGACCCCACCCAGGTGATGCGCCGACCTCCCCAAGCACTCGCGACCCCATGCGATCGACCAACAACTCACATACGCGAAAAACAATAAAGCAGCTGTCGCCTAGGCTTGCAACCCTAATGGAATTTTTCTCGAAGATCCAACCATCGATTTGACAAATAGCTGGGTACTGATGAACTACGCGCGACCCTCTCCACACGATGGTACACTCAATTCGATGATCTGTTGTCGTTGATCAAGCCCGAATGAACGACCAGGAATAAATCTCAAATTTTTGGTCAAACGGTGAACCAAACCAAAAAACAAATCACCACGGTAGATTGCGCTCGTCGAGAGCTTTCCAGTGATATATAATATGATGGGGTTTGAAGAGTTTGAATTTTTTGAAATTGATTTTTGATTTTGAAATTGAATTGGTATTTAGGGTTTCATATTCTGTCGCTTGAGAAGGAGGAATTGGTAGAAATAATAATATGTATAGAAATAAGAAATGAGAAATAATTAGTGCTTATAATGGCCTACATATAGGCAGAGCTGAAAATAGAAAGGTGGACCAAATCGATTTGGATTGATACGATATCAACGACCCAAAAAAGCCTGTTTCGTTCCCAAAACGAAAATGGGTCATCCCATATATCAAAATAGATGTTTCCAATAATTTTAAACTCGATGAAACAAATTTCAAGTCCTAATTCCATCGTTTGAAGAAGTTAGCTTTCAAAATCAGCTTATTTCAATTGAATTCAATTAAACTGATTTCTACTTGTTTCGAGACCGTACGATCAAACTACAAGTCTAATCGCTACGAAACTTGAAATCCTACAATAATTCACCATTACGGATCCAATGAAACTTGTTTCATCGAAATTCGAGACAGTGCCTAAAATGGCTATTTCCACGTTAATTAAATAAATTACTATTAAATTAATTAAATCACTTTCCAATTCAATCTCTATAATTAAAAATTTTTATCATTTCTAATTATACAGAAATTAACAATCTTTTTAAAACCAATTTCCCATGTCAAATTCAATGTTAATTATTGCACTAATTACAATGTTTAATTTCAATTTTAATAAACCCATTAATTATAATTTAAATTCCATTAAATTGATTAAATTTGATTTCAATCTTTTTATTCAATCAACCATTATCTAATGGATATAATTAACATTGTTTTACATATTATTACGTCAATATTCTATAGTTATTCTCTTAATTCACATTAACTGTAATATTTATTTGATTAATTGTAATTGGTTACCAACTTATTTTCAACGAATTAAATAGTGAGTTGATAATCAACAATTGTTACAACTTACAAGTTCGAACACATTTCTATGTTTATTATTAACAAACAAAACTAATAAATTCACATATGGATTAATTATTCTATTTTAATTAAATTCACATATGGATTAATTATTCTATTTTAATTAAATTCACATATGGATTAATTATTCTATTCTACTCAATTTCAATTAATTACATACAATTTCACTGTTTAATACAACATTGGTTTATTTATCATTTACACTTTATAACCAACTCCACAATCATTTCAATTAATTAGAATTACACTAAATTAGTTGTCAGTTGCCTTAAATTTGCATTAGTACATTTCACTATAGTATATTTCCCATTAATAAATCATAAATTTTAATTCCTTCCAATATTAGCACCAACATCTTATTAAATTAAATATTTTTAATTATCGAAAATTACAGGCCGTTACAATTTTCCTTAAGGATAAATAACATAGTTTAAAATTTATAAAAGATTGTTTATAAATGAGAAAACTCTTTAAAGAAAATGAATGTCTAAAAACAAAGCTAGGAGTAAATTTTTTTTGGGTTTATAATTAACAATGTTTTCGATGACATTTGTTTTTTACCATCCTTTTTAATACACTTAGAAATATAATTTGTCTTTTTTAAAATAATATTCTTAAACAGTGTTTTCAAACTATTTTGCAAATATTTATGATGTAAAAATCAAGCGCAAGTAATACCAATGTTTTAAGAGCTTTTGTTTACTGGTGACAAGTGTATTCGATCTAATTTCCATATACAATCATTCATCACTTTTAATTGTTGATTTCTTGACTATCGATTTTGATATCATTGTTTGTGCTTCGTCAATCGAAGACGATTTTGACGCTCATTATAGGCATTGTGTAACGACCCGCCTTTTTGGTTAGTTTAAACCGACGATCAAATACACATGCCGATTCCAAACCATTCAAAAGGGTAGATGGTTATTGGGGTAAATAAGAAAAGAAAAGAAAGAGAAATAAAGGAAATGAAACAACACAGAATCTCGCAGCGGAACGATAAAATATAATAGTCAAATAAACAGTTCATGAAGCTGTTTACTATACTTTGAAAATTATTTATACAACAATTATCAGAGTTATACATATACAAAAGAACAATTAAAATAATGCAGCAGATAGCATAATGCAAGGGTAATAATAATAATAGTATACCAAATCTTCGTCTTCATCCTCCAGAATAGATCTTCAATAAGCTGAAAAACTCAGGTCTGACCCGAGCGTAATGAAAAGACAAAACACTCGAGTCAGGACTAAATATACTCATGTAAGTTAAATCAATCGTAAATAAATATGAGTGTAACGGCGTCAGAGATGTTTACGGGGTTTGACATCTCATATCCAGTGTCAACGTGCGTGCAATAATTCAAGAGATGTTACGGGATTTTCCATCTCTTAAGGATCCGTTAAACTATCTACTATGTAGTAATATACGCTAAGTAGATAATTCCTATCAGTAATATAAAGTATCAAAATAGCGTTAAGGCGTTACCATAATCCCCCTTAACACATTTTTATAATGCCATAGTCTATACAGCACCGTAAGCCCCACCGTAAACTGGTGGTTATCAGAGGGTACCCCATAGGTATAACACAAAACATAACGTAGTGGTCGCGAATAGGATAATCAGTATGACAAGGTACATGAGGCGATACCAACTAGGATACTAGTAGTTGCGTGATCCGGACTGATGTTGAGCATAGCCAGCAGATACCCCAACACCGCGAAACAACACTCCCAAATCAAGGGGTGCACCCAAATCGAATCACAAATGTAATAGATAAGATATCGAAGAAGTGTGTCCGCTAGAGATGGCGAACCTCAATGGCCCAGCGCGGCTCCTGTTTTAGTCATGTCAGGGGTCATCCAATATCGTTCTTTCTCTTCAGTCAACGCGTTCACCAAACCATCCACTTCATTCTAGATCAACACTCCGCGTATAATAGTTATTAAAGTGGTGTTCAGTATCGACAGAGAGTATGTCCATATCCGATCCCGGTCTCTTTAATAACTACGTATTATTACACCGTTGGCTCTTTTACATTTCAAATCGATTCATAATTGATATCAAAATATCATATTCGCTTCAAAAATCAAATCCATTTCAAATATCATCGTATCTATTCAAAAGTAAGATTCTGTTTCAAAAATCATTTTTCGCATCAATATCTCATTTCGATTTCAAAATCATTTCGAATTTTAATTTAGGTTGCAACTTCATTTAACCAAATTCGTATTTGAATTCAAGATTTAAATATAAACATTTCACCTTATTGACCAGCTTAGAATTTTAGAAAATAGTTTTAAGTAGTTTAAAAGTAGTTTTAAATAATTAAAATAGTTAAAAACACTTAAAATCTTAAAATGGATTTGAAATAGATAAATTAGTTTAAAATAATTTAAATTGGGTTAAGTAGATTTAAAATAGATTAAAATAGTTTAAGTATTCAAAATATGGTTTATATAACTGAGTAATTTGGAAAACAAAATAAAACAGCTTCAAACCAAACCATTTCAATTATGACTTCCCAATTCAAAACAATTTCAATTTCCCTTCTACCGGTTCAATTCCGATTTCAATTCAAATCAATGTCAACTTTGACTTCAAATTAATTCAATTTTACATTCACCTTTAATTTATTCAATTTCAATTTATATCGATTTCGGAGCTTGATTTTTCAAAATATCAATTTATAACACTTAACAAAATTTATCTTTCAATATTCAAATTTAAAACCCAATTACAAATGTGATTCAATTCCAAGCTCAATTTCAAAATATCTTTTTTTAATATCGCTTTTACTTAGTAATGCTCAAAGCTCGAAGTAATGTTCAATCTTTAAAACAAATAAATTTTTGAAATTCAATCATATCCTACTTTTAAATTTCAAAGTCTCAACTTAAATTATTTACAATTTCTTTTAACCAACATTTATTCAACATTCCAAACTCAATTTTTCGATACATTCGATTTCTATAAATTGATTTCTATTTATAACTTTTAAATCAAAACATTTAAATAAATTTCAAATCGACGATTTCAAAAATTATTAATTTAGCCAATCCGGTGTCCGTATATAATTTTCTATCATATGGCCAAGTGATTATTTATTTCAATTAAATGTCAGAGATGAATATATATCACTTAAACCAAATCACAGTGTCATATGTATGCATAACAGTGTATATATAAGCAAATAAACATCCAAACATTTAAATATCAACCAATAACATCCATCGAAATACATCATCCAATAGACAATACAATTCATGGCAATTTCATAGTTATCAATGTCAGGTAATTTAATCGCAGTTCAATTTCAATTTCGATTTGACTGTCAATTTAAATTTTAACGGTTAATTCAAATGACAATCTATATGACAATTAAATTTTATCAAACAATGACAAATAAAATTCATAACACTTCATAATATCAAATTTAACTAGCATAAAGATATTCAGTACGTTGTGAGCGTTATAAAACACCCACCTTGATTTCAATGTAGTTCCAGCGTTTTATTTCGAATAAAATTAAACGAGCGTTTAATTTTACCCAAAATTTTTACTAGCTTCAAACGACTCCAATCTATCTCCATAGCGTAGTATTCGACAATACGAACGCAACGCACCTTGATTCGTGCAATTCCGACCTCGTATGACAAAGTTATGATAGTTTAAAATTTATTCGAATTATAATATAAATAATTTACAATTTATATTATCTTTTCTAACCCAAACCATCTGGACCGTTGGTCTAGCTTCAATGAATCCAGGCCGTGCACGCAACTATCTTCCTTCCTCTCCAGTTTCACGCGCGCGACATCAAACCCATTCCCGTCGTTCTTCCTTTGAATTATCCTTCTACCACGCTCACTTCTACAACGATCTAACTCCGCCACTTCGAAGCTCACACTTGCCTCCATCCACGGCCAGAGTAGTAGGAAGCTCGGCCCTCACTGTTGCTCGAGAATCGTGCTCGAACGTGGCCATTCAAACTTCAATTGCAGCCAATCCATAGCTCCGTTTAACATCATCACCGTTGGATAACTAGCTCTCGACGAGCTCTTTAATTTTGCAGTTGGACGATTCTCGAATTTATGTGTGGATTTGAAGAATTTAGTGGAAGAAGATGAAGAATTCTTGGCCATAGAAAATAAAAGTGGCGGGCTGAAGTTATTAGCTAGGGTTTTGCAATTGAACGTGCCTTTATAACAATTTTAATTATTATTTTAATATTAAATCCACTTATGAACCATTTTCTCAAACGATCTCCAAACAACGCGTGCCGGCTGGCGTTTCTAAGGTTTACCCCGCGTTCTGGACACAATGGAATAGGTTTCGGAGGCTAATTCGATCGTATGTGCGAGTTACGGAAATAAACGATCAAATTTAAATTAAACCGATTAAACAAATTTCTAGGCGTTTTGGCTCGCCCTGGACAAACGATAAATCCGATTGACTTAAAATTTGAAATCTTACAATAATATCACATTACGGATCCGATGAAACTAGTTTCATCGAAATCCGAGACTGTTTGAAAAATGTCTATTTTAACTCGTCGATTAAATATTAAAATATTCAATTTTCACAAATTTACTTTTAATTCGATTTTAAAAGTTCTACAACATCATTCTAACTTTAATATGATAAAATAAAATTTTACAAATCGTTTTTAATCATATTAAACCCGTTATTCAATTATCCAATAAATTCCAATTTTAAAATCTTATTAACTCTATTATAATCCCAATATAAAATACATTCACTTTGGAAACCAATTTGAATCATATTAAATCAAATTTCAATTATTCACTCTATTTTCATATATTAAATTTCCATATCAAATTAATCATATCAAATTCGGAATTTAATTATTCAAACATTTGTAATATTAAATTGAGTTAAATTTTGATTATTCTTAAATCACTATCTTTTGAAATATTCAAAACGAACTTATAAAATTTAACAAATTCAAATTATAGAACAACCATTTTCATTAAAACAGTTATTCAATTCCTGTTATTCAATTATTCAATAAATTTCAAATATTAAATTCAAACAATTTAATTGTTCAATATTTGACAGATTTCAATATTGGATTTTTAAATAAAAATTTCATTATCAGTCGATTTACTATATTACATCAAATGAATTCCACATTATTATTTAACTACAGTTAGAGATAATGCACTCAACTAATATATAAACTTTCATTTCAATTGCAATTGGTTCACAAATTCAATTCGACTAACTAATTGAATAGGTAACTTAAATAATTATCACCGTTAACTTTTAATTACTTATAAGTTTATTATTTACAAATAAGTGTCACAATTTACCTATACAATACAAATTCATTCAATTACCTTTGACTACATATTATTTCAATTGATTTGGGATTCCGTTCAATTCATAAATAATTAACTTGGATAAAATTTGTTGCATGTCATTCTAGTTATTATTATTGCAAACGAATTACAAATTTTTCTAACACTAGATCACGAAATCTTATTAAATTAGCTATTTTAATTATTGAAAATTTACGGGTCGTTACACATTGGCATCCAACACCGTGGATAACTAAAACCCAAGAGTGAGTGGGAACCAAACTATATGAGCGCACCTTTTAGGACATATTCACATTTATCTAGAGAGTTGCTAGTAGCATGCATGCTTTGATGTGAGTATTTTTGGATGCTCGTGTGAGGCAAGGTCTAGCTTGGAAGTTTTCAAGAGTGATGCGTGTTTGGCATGGGTACACAGGTATATTTTATCTAGAGGTAAACATTCGATGTAGGGGGAACACCCTCCTAGTCATGTTGAATAAATTCATTCTCCTTTTTTCGATTCAATCCTTGGAGCTAATCATTTCTTCTTTACGTTTCATCAATCCAAGATGATTTGTTGCTCATTTGAGCATTATTATTGATTGTTGGAAATGACTAAAACCAAAGAAAGAGTGGACATCAA
Source organism: Allium cepa (assembly GCA_030765085.1). Classification (NCBI taxonomy): domain Eukaryota; kingdom Viridiplantae; phylum Streptophyta; class Magnoliopsida; order Asparagales; family Amaryllidaceae; genus Allium; species Allium cepa. Next base: position 221,044,509 of record CM060946.1, read on the forward strand.
ATTATGTAGGGTTACTCCTATCAGGGTATCTTCACATCTACTCTAGATTGGATTCGGTTGTATGCGTGAAGATGTGAAATATTCATATACTCGGTAAGTTTGGCGGGGTATGACTTTTACATTTTCCAAGAGCCATCATAGTTCTCAAATATATTTCTATAGGTATACTTTCGGTAAGGGCGGTGCACCCTCCTAGTCATCGTTGGAAAATTTCTCATTCCTTATTTGATTCAAATCTTTTAATTATTTTCTTAATTACATTGAGAAGTGCCTAAAGCTCTTCTCGATGTTTAATTATCTGTGTTCATTATTTAAGTTTGGATTTTGATCTTGTTTATACCCATTCTTTCATGCTGGGTTTTGTTCTAATTGCTTCCATTCTTCCATCTATGGATGTTGTTCTTGCGAGGTAAAAAGCCATTCTTCATTTAGAGGCATGATCTCATAAAATTATTATATATTCATCATATAAGTTGAGTTTTCTCAATTTGTTTTCCAAACTGATCCGAGTGTTATTTTATTATAAAGCTCAGGTCAGATAGAGTATTTTCCAGGTTGTCATTTGTGGGACATAGAGCTCATGAAGTACAGCTGGATGTGCACACCTACCATGATATTTTTATTTTTCGATGTGTATATTTATACCTATCAGCAATTGTAAGGTCGGAAATATATAACTGTCCAACTAATGAGGTTTATTTTAAATCTGATATATATTGTACCTTGGAGTGATATTTTATACTATCTTTATATATTATATGTTTTTATTTCTACTTTAAGATTCTATTTTCCCCGTTTGACTGTTTTATTTTACCTTAACAATCTACCTTTCCAGCGATTGGATGTTCGGCATTAAAATACCGTGGATGTATTTGGTGTTGACTTTCAATGGTCGAAATGGCAGGACGTTACATCGTATAAATTGGATATTTATGATCTTAACATCGGATAATTTTATTTTGTTGTTCTCTACACAATTTTCGATATATTGTATAGTGAGTAAATGGTCTAGAAAGTTATATAAATTGTGAAAAAGTTGTGAAAGTTAGAACAAAACAGTGGTTATAAATACACTTTGTAAATATAGCATACTTTCGAGAATTTTTATTAATAAATTGGAAGATATTCTTTGGGGTTTGTTTCCATGGTTTCCAAGTACCCCTAAGAGTTATACTTAATATAAATATTTCAAGTCTTAAATCAATTGTTAAAGTGATTAAAACTAGTCGTAAAGATTATGCTTTTCAAAGTGTTCTTTAATAAGGACTTTCAATAGCATTTATAAATACTTTAATAAGTTTCTTATGGTTTTAAGTGTTTAAAAATGATATTTAAATTTATTATTTTTCTCCAATCTTTTAAAGATGTTTTCTAACCTATTTTTAAGTATTTTAAAGTTAGTTTGAAATTTAAATATGTTTTTAATGATTATATATGTATTTTCATAGTAAAGAGGTTTTGTAATATAAAACATATTTTTCATCAAATTATAAAATAGTTATTTTCAAGTAATATTTTTAATAGATATTTTAAACCTATTTACAAATATTTTTGAATTATATATAAGTTTTGGAAAAAGGTAATTGATTAGGGCTAACACTAAAAACCGACGATGTAGACTTCTCTATTTGTGAGAGTTAAGATTGATGTCAAGTAGGGATATGAGCAATAGAGCCCTAACCTTCTGTTTTCCCTCTTGTCCGAGTAGTTAAGTCTGAATGTTGAAAACATGTTAATTCCATTGTTTACTTATTTTTTTTGAAAAGTAATTAACTTTGTTTAACGTTAAAAGTCGATGAAGTAGGCTTATCTATTTGTGAGAGTGAAGATTGACCTCGAGTAAGAATATGAGCAATAGAACTCTAACCTACCAGTTTCCCTCTTGACTGAGGAATAGTTAAGTTCAGATCATCCGAGATGGGTTAATCATATTATTTTCTTACATGTTTATGAAAGTCATAAATACTATACTTAACACTAAAAGCCGAAGAAGTAGATTTATCTATTTATAAGATTCAAGAATGAAGTATCTAAGCAAGGCTTTGATGCATCTAGCGCTCTAGCTTACCTGGCTTCACTTTTGGATGAGGAATAGTCAACCTAGATTGTTGAAAACGAGTTAAATATATGAATTATGATTTTTATAAATGATCGTTTTTTACTGGATGGTCTCTTTGTCGACTATTGAACTGAACAAAATATTATCTCACTTCTTTAAAAATAATGTTTTTAGATATAATATAAGTGTGAAATAGTTTTGAGTATGCCGTGACAATGTGTTATAACATTCATCTTTAACCCTTATTGAGTATATTTTTGAATGAAAATGATCTTAAAGAATGTTTTAAAGATAAGCATAATTGAAATGGTTTTGGGTTTGTAATGACAATGTTTAAATAACATTAGTCTTATACCATTTTGAATGGATTTGTGAAAGTACTTAGATTCTTGAAATGGATATTTCAAAGGAAATTATAAGTATGAAATCTTTTGAAAAAATATAGAAAAAGCAAAGGTTTAAAATAAGAAATCTTGTCAATGATTTGTGAATTTACTTATACCATTTGAGATAAGTATATGAATACTTTTTGAAGTATTGAAAGAATACAAATGAATAGTAGAAATTGATAAATGATGTTTTATTAGATAAATGAATTTTTATTAATAAAAGAGTCTTTAATTAGTAAAAGATTAATTAAACAAAAAGAGGATTAAAAGTCGCTTATGTGACTTAATCATACTTTGTATGACTTGATCGTTATTTGCATGTTCACTAATTTATGGAATACATGTAGTCATATGCATAGCACTAAAAGCGGTTGAACTAGGCTTATTTATCTGTAAGAGTTACGATTGATGTTCAAGTAGGGATATGACCAATAGAGCTCTAACCTACCAGCTTCACTCTTGACTGAGAGATAATATGAGATGAAAATATTTGAAATGTGATAAGTATACGAGACTTGGTTTCCATATGCGATTGTTGCCATTATTGTTGAATGACCAAATTCATTGATTCAATCTTGAAGAGACTAGGATCGATAAATGTTTTACTTATCGAAAACCACTTCAATACTGAGATACATGTTCTATGTAATGGAAGTGGACTATGTTTGAGATGTTGGAATCCATGTGTAGTTTTGAGATCTGTTCAAGATGTGGGAATCCAATTGGGGATTTATGTTGTGTTCAAGCGATGAAGACTCTTGTGAAAGATGTCGAACGTGACCTCGACATCAAAAATGGCTAAAATCAGAGTAGGTTGCACAACTTAGGGTTTAGCAAACCCATGTCAGGGTGTTATCAACTCCATGTCTAGAGATGCTTATCGATTGTTGGCCAGTGGGAGTTGGTGCTATTTGGTTCACATTGTTCATATTTATGATCGGATGATAGGCCGCTTATCTTTGCCTTATAGTACATTTTATTTAGAGACACACAACGCTCGAAAGGTATTATTTGATCCTTATGCATGGAGATCCACTTCAGTTTACTGGAGGCATCTCCATGGAAATCCATTATGTGAACTTTCCTTACCGATTTTGATTGTACCCTCTAATGTATTCTTGAATGTAACCATTCTAACCATTCTAGCTATGTTATATATTTATATTCTGCACTCAAGACATTATCTATTATATCACCTTATGTACTTATTAGACGAGTGGTCCTTTTGAGGAGACAATCGTTATGGCATTCCATGCGATCTCAAAAGTACTATTATAAGTTGTACACATATTTCCTGAGTTTCTGATACTAGACTTATGCCTGATGCTTGGTTTTTGTTTTTCCTAAATTCTTCATGTATTCTTTCAAGTAGTTTGAGAAAGGTAGGTTTTTGTTGATGTTTATTAGAGCTCGAGGAGACAAACTGGATGTTTTTACTACCATAGTATTCTTATTTCCGATGCATTACTATATTTTATATATCAGTATTTGTGAGGACAGGTTGGTAAAACTATCCAAGCTGATGATAGTACTTAGGTTTTGTAACTCTGTAATTTCTGTATTGGAGTAACCACTTGTGCTGTTCTTTTGATATTATATATTACCTTTCCGCTGGTGAGATTTTAGTGTCATGTTCTCATCTTATTTGTTCTATTTCTATTTCTTTTTATTTTACCCTAAAAATTCGTCTTTTCGGCACTTGATTGTTTGGCACGTGAATACCGTGGATGTATTAGTGCCAACATTTAGGGGTGAAAAGGTGGGTCGTTGTAGACTGTTACAGGAATTATATATTCCATAATGGAAATGGAAAAGTAACTGTATGGACTTTATTGATGGGATGCCTAGGAATAGAGGAGGTAACGGGAGTATTTGGGTCATAGTCGATCGAATGACAAAATGTGCTTAATTTATGACAGAGATAGAAGTATGCTCTAGGGGTAATTACGTAATTTGTGACATATATCTGACTCGATAACCAATCTTATACAAAATAAAACGTGTTTTCATTCTATTATATTCTAATATAATGTTTTATATTATTAATTAATTTAATTAAAAATATATTTAATAGAAAATCCATAAATGGTGTGTTTGGTAATAGTAGTTACAAAGATTGACAACGGAGAGTAACTTATCACAATGAAAATTAATATACTATTTAAATATTCCCAGTCAAGATGAATCGAGATTGGATATCGATACATCCATTAATGTTAGAGTAAATAATGCTCTCCAAATGTTGGGCAGTGTATTACTCATGACTGCTGAGGCACCAACGGGTTATGTGCTGATAGTTATTGGATAACTATGGAATGACTCACTTGATAGTTTTCTATTAGTTAATATTACTATAGTCAAATAGAAAATATCACTGTGACTAATTTACACAGTTAGTATCATGGTTAACTCAAGTCAACTCAAGGTCAAAATCTCTAGCCAGAGTAGTTCGGTTAATAATAATTGTTATTATTGAATCAAGGACTTTGTTTTTGTACTATAGAGTTGAATATGGACGATACTGGAATTTTGACTGTTACCAAATATCTAAAGTGGTATAGTTCTGACAAAGAGAATTGATATAAAAAAAATTTCACAATCGGGTAACGATTAACAAAGTAAAATTAGATTTTACCAAAATACAGTAGGAGATAAATTTGGCCAAAATGTCACACCAACTGCTAAGTTACATGTGAACGTTTATATTTGAATTATTTGATATTAATGTCAGACAAAATTTACATTAAAGAGTCATACAATCGAAATGATGTATTCTCCTTTGACACAACAATTTAATTAATTTGTAATTGTTATAAATCAACTAAATTAACTAATATTTGTGAAATTTTAGTTTTAACTTTGATTTTGATTTGATAAACAATTATTTAAATGTATTTATAATATTCATAATTATATTAATCGATATAGAATACCTATACACGTTTAAATTGGATATAAATGTGAAATATTTATTAAGGCCGTGAATGGTTTTAAAGCCCTTGAAAGGGGGCTAGTTAATTTGGCTACAATAGAGGTTGTAGGCGGCCAAGTGATGGTACTAAAGAGGCATTGAGATGGAGGGCTGAAATGGAACATAATTGGTGAGAGATGATGTAGTATCTTGATCCTAAATTATCTCTTAATTCTCCTCTATATAAGCATCTCCACTCTCATTTTTTTATATCTTTTTTAGCCTCCACAACCCTTTAGGTCGAGCCAAATTCTCCCTCCTCGTCTCTCTCTTTAATTTTTCAAGTGCAAATCAAATCAAATATTATTCGATAGTCAATGGTCAATAATTCATGTACTAACATTCTATTAGATTGGAAATCAGCTCTAGGAGCAAAATTCATCATTTCAAGGTGAACTAATAGGCTTTGGCTATAAGGTATAACCTAACATATTTATGAGTATTGATCAATATATATAATGTTTATTTATTATATACTATATTGTTAGTTAAGTGACAATTACGATATGTGAATATATTATCACAGTTTTGATTGGTTGTATGTGTATATATTATATTTAAAAAAAATTATGTATATGTTTCTATATATAGCATGGCTCAATGTTTAAAAAGGTTAAAAAAACATTTTTTTTTTATTTTCAAATAATTCAGTACATAATATTTATATGTATGTATATAGTTTACATTTTAAATACTACATCAGACTTATGTAAAATAGGGTACTATGATTTCCTACATAAAGTATAATAATCTCTACATGAAAAAAAAATACATTTTCATTTATATATTATTTTTAAATAATATTTAAATCAACTGATCAATTAAATAAGTATGTAAAAGATATATGCTTGTTATAAATTATGTTTTATATTTTATAAAATAAGATTAACACATACTGTACTTTCGGTAGAAAATAAAAAAACATTTTTTATTATTTTCAAATATTTTAAATATTAATCGAGATTTAAAAATCTAATTTTTAAATGGTTTTAAATTATAAAACTGTATAATAAATTTGTAAAATTCAAAATTATCATATAGAATTTGTAAAAAATTCAAAATTCAGATTTTAGGTTAAAAAATGTTTTTATTATTTTTGAATTTCCTATGGTTTTTAATATATATATATATAAACATATTTAAGTTAAAAAAGTTCTAAGCCTATGCAAGATCTGGTGTATACATATCTATCAAATATTTTTTTTATGTATTTTTAAGTATTAATCTATATTGTATAATAATATGTGTGTATATATATATTTATGTAACTAATAATTTTGATTTTATGTAAAAAAATATTGATATATTTTACAAATAATTTAAATATATATTTATATAGTTGTAAATGTATGCAATATTGATACTGCATACTTATGATTATAAATAAATATAAATATATATTTGTATAAAAAATAATTTAAATAAAGTTTAATTTATAGAATATATATAAGTACTTGTAACATTTTATATTTATAAAAAAGTATATATAAACATACGTTTGGACTATACACTTGTATATCGAGTGAGTTAACGTGTCCATTGCAGATCCTAGCAACTATACATGGGTATGTTATGTCTTGCACAGATTTATATGTTACACATGCATGCGCACACGTATATATGTGTGTGTACAATACATGTATGTATATTTAATATAACATAAATTAAATAATACAATCTTATTTTATAAATTTAAATAAAATAAAAGATATTACTTAAATAAAATTCATCCATAACTTCCACTGTGGACAAGATCAGTTCTAGCAATATTATCAAAGCACAATAGCCTATGAAGTCTTAATTAGTCATGTTAGGGTTAATTATTAAACTCACGGCCCAGATAGTAAGGTGTCTAGAAGGGTGGATTCTAGGATTGGGTTTGGGTAATCAAGTATTTTGCCTTACCTAGCTAGCAGCCTGGCTCGAATAGATTCATAAGTCTAAAAGTTGTCCCTACTAGAAAAGGCCTAATTTGAATTGGCCTTGGGCAAATTTTCAAAATTGTTTGAAAATTTAAAATATAAGATTTTAAACTTAATAGTTAAATTTAAAATAAAAATATACATAGTATATAAGTTCTAATACAATAAAAAGTTTAAAAAAATTTGAAAAATAATATAAATTAGTTTCAAAATTTTAAAAATTCATTCATAAGATTTTTAAAATAAATTAATTAATGTATACATGTATTATATATTATGATATGTGTTATGTTGTTTTAAAATGTTTAAAATAACATAATTATACATGTATGTACATGAAATAAATTTAAAAATTAATATAATTTAATTAAAATTGTTTAATTAAATAATTAATTAAAAGGTTAATTAATTAAATAATATACATATGTATATTATACATGTGTTGTACAATAATGGTTACAGTATATAATCAATATTCAATATGAATGTTATATTAATATAATATAAAATTAATTAAAATGTTCATTAATTAAAATTAATCACATAATATTTAATTAATATAATATTATGTAAAAGACCATTATATAGGCAATATGAAATATAATGATTGTATATGAATATAAACGTATAAATAAAGGGTGGAACATTAAGAAATCCTAAATAGACTTGAGGAATAAATACATATGTAAATGTATGTATACCATGATTTTTGCGGTGTCCAACACTTGAATCACAGGGATATTACTCAAGAAATACATTATTCCATAAGTCGATGTCACTCGCTATAATATACTGAAGATTATGAATCTTTAATATAAAGTTATCCTCTATCATTTATATATTAAGACTACTTGCATACTCTTTAGTTGTTGAGCTTTCTTTAAGCTAGGGATGTTATGTGTAGTACTATTAATATATTGAATAGATGAGGTAAGATAACTACACGTATTTATTGAGCTGTCATCAAGGTATATGCATTATACTTAGGCCATCACGAAATGGTAGGTCTCAGTGAATAGTGCAACTTTACATATTGAGCTTTTCTCAAGGTTACGGCAAGATAAGGATAAGGAACCACGTGTTAGGAGTTGTATGTGATACAACCGATAAGGAGTTATCCATCCTATAGGCCAATAATTTATTAAGCTTTCTTCAAGGTAAGAATCCTAGGGAATATGAGTCCTAACACCCACTAGTGAAGTCGAAGGACTTTTATGTTTCGCTTAGGGTTGATGAAACAGTGAAAGTCTTATTAAAAAAATGAAACAATAACGTTTAACCTTTCTAATATTGAAACAACATATGTTATATAATGTTATAGTAATATACATTGATAAATTTGTGCATTTGATATGATTGATAAAATGTTTATCAATTTAGATATACAAATGAACTAAATTGAAGATTGGCAAATAGAAATATAACATACACTTAGTAATAAATGCTTCTTGCATGCTAATGTTTCAACAGCCGTGCATGTGCCTAATTTTAAAACAACTAAATACATTCGTAATTTGGTCGCTTATATGTTTATTTGGTCGAGACCGTGTATTGCATGCTCTGAGATTTGAACTCTAAAAGCAAAACAAGACCGTGGATATTTGATCTATATACTATTGAATATAAGTATTAAATGAGTAACTGTTATAATTTATAATCTACGATACTTTGATGAAGTTAGTTCATGTAAAAATAAGCCAGTAAACGACATAGTGAGATCGAGTATTCAATTTGATTATTACAAAAGGATCACATTATGTTAAATGTAATATTAGACCAAAAATATAAGAAAGATCTAAGAATTTGGTCATTGAACTGCCAGTGTGATCAGTTTTCAAAGTGCAACATAATCGACGTCCTTAGATGTTAAGGATAATCGAATGCGCTTTTTTAAAGAGTTCATTATAATATTATAGTAAGGGTTTTATTTTGAATGGTTTGACCATTTAGAAAGGAAAATGAATGTATAAGAGTAAATGAGATTTAAGGTACAGTTGGGATAAAAAGATTAATGATCACTTCTACTTCATAAAGAAACATCAAAAATGAGAATTGTAATAATAATATTAATTAACACTTCACATTGAAAAATGAAATATGATTTCTATTCTTAAATCTATTTTCGTATAGAAAACCTATTCTATGAGATTTATTTCTTTGAGATAACTCTCCATTGTATACTAGTCAAAGTATATGAAATAAATTATCTACATTAAGTGGATGATGGACCTCTAAATTCAGTATACTATTATAGTAAGAACTGAAATAGTAGGAGAGAGCCACATAACATTTATTGATCGCATCAAGTTATGAAAAAAATTCATTAAACATACAGAATATTATTTATGAAATAATGACTATTTTTCGGCGTCAACTAAAATATAGACAGCTATATTTCAATGTGAATATTATGAATATTCGTTATGAAATAGAATTATAATGTGTATTTATTTTCACTACAAAAGTGATGCATTAAAAAATACAAAGTATCTAAAATATTCCGCAATTTTTTTTGAAATATATGTTAAGCCGTAGTTTTGAGAATAAATTTTATTATATGATTATGAATCATATGATATTGGTTAATTATATCTCAAACAATTCAGGGCAATGCACCCATTTAGTGGGAGCATTGTAGGAGTTGATGAACTCTTTAGATTGATACATGTATATATATGTAATCCTAAGTCTATTAATACCAAAATGGTTCCATGCACTTTGCCATATTCACTGATGAGTCATCATAGACGCGGACATGCGTATTTGGTATGCATGTATAAATATATGATAAGCTCGTAGAATATTAAATAGAAGTAAATAATATAACATGCGATAGAACTGATTTGATTTGATAAAATGGGTGCGTATATTAGAAAGAGTTCCATATGTATCTAATATGTATAAAAATTCAATCTCAAAGGTCACTCACCTATAATACATAATGATATATTGATAAGGAGTAGTTGAAATTTGTTGGACAAAGCAGAGTAATGATGAGTGAGGTTGAGTTAAAAGTATTACCATAAGGTATGTACGTAAGAGTAGTACACAGGGCTAAAATTAATATCATCCAAAGAATAGCTAATGAAATCATATAATATAAGGTTTATAAGAAATCCATATATATATCCTAGTCCAAGGAGTTGGCAAGTTGTTTGAGTCGAAAGACTGCACGTAATAATTTTATGGAAGGGATCTTGGATGAATCGTCCCAAGAGAACTTTGGAAATGATAGCCATTAAATGACTAATTAATGTTATGAACATAAATATATTATGAACTAACGCAAATTTAGTTTTATGTAAGGCGATTCATAATTTTTTTATGAACGTCTGTTCTATTGCATTGGCAAACAACTGTTGTATCAAGAAATACCAACTTCATAGCAGAGGAATTTCTTTAAGAAATTATTGGTATAAAGTGGATTTGATATGGTATAATGGTAAAATTGATTGCAAGGATGAACTGAGATTTACCAAACCTAAATGAACACAACACATTAGAATGTCTAACAAGTATTCTTGTATATTAAAGGAAAACTGTGAGTTCCTTGTCAATGTTAAGAATAAATGATTCTCGATTATTTAATTAAACCATCAAGAATGTCGATTCTATGGTACGGTACAATAAGCAAATCCGAAATAGATTCTAAGTACATTATCAAAATATGATCGTGCTAGTTGTATCTAAAGGGATATGATCCATTGGCTAGAAATGTGATTTTAAGAAAAAGATAAATGGAGTTGGTATATAGTGAGCCAGATTGATTAGAATAATACCGTGAATTTCAATTGTTGAAATTAACATAATAGATTCACCATTTAATGTGCTCAAGTTAGTTCGTATTTTACTCACAAGATTACCACATGATATGACTTTTTTTTTTAGTACGTATGTTCTGAAATGGAAAATTTTAAATAATGATTTAGAATAGACTATTTACACATAATAACCAAAGTGTCTCGAAATCAGTTGGAGCGATATAGGGGTTGTGGAGTTTTGGGTATGATCCAAGAAACAATAGAAAGTACTATTTTATAAGCATTGGAATTGAATAAATATTTTGATAGAAATATCAAATAGTTTGATTATCAATCAAAATGCAATGGAAGGGTGTGTTCATAAGTAAGAACGTTAAAAGGTACATTGGTATTTTTAACTATAAGTAAACATCACATTACACATTTTTAACTATGTACTTGTGATAAAATCAACCTTAGTTATTTTAATACTTGATGTTGGATTCATAAGTAATGTCTTTTATAGTAAGTATAAAAGACATTGGGAACGTCTAAACGATATGCAATAACACCATATTAAAATGTTTGATACAGAACATGTAAAAAGGGTTCACAATGCGTTGGCAATAGAAATTATCATACATGTTATGTTATCTATAGTATTGTGATTTGTTTATGTATTTGATACATGAAGCAGATGTCAAATCCAAATAGATATCACTAAATGGTTGTTTAAGGTGTTCTCTTGTATTTATGAAATAATAGAGAATTGTTTATAGAAACAACGAACTCCTTATAAAGGAGTGTTCTGACTCAAATTTCAACAAGTGATATTGAGTGTAATATGTCAATAATAAATTCAAATTAAGAATATTTAGGTTAGGAATGTTTCAAATGAAAGATTGTGGTAGATTCAATGAAAAAGGCTAGGTACATCACCTTGAACAGTTCCGCAATAAAATTAATGCATATAAATATAAATGCATAAATTTATAATCGAGCAAAGGATGATTTCAAATGTTGAGAATACCATAACATTGTTATATGATAACAATGTCATGATATATTTCATAAACAGAACTTAGAGCTCACTAGAAGTCGAGAGACATACTCCAAATTGTTCCACATGATGCTGATAGTTTATTAGTATTGGAGGGAGTTGATTGATATAGTAGATAACTGAGACATAATAGCACATCGGTTCATAAGTGGGAGATTGATAGAGTTAGGGGTATGCCCTAAGAGCAATTACACAATTTATTACATATGTCTAACTTGATAACCAATCTCGTACGAAAAGGTGTTTTCTTTCTATTATATACTTGATATAACATTTTATATTAATTAATTAATTTAATTAAAAGTATATTTAATAGAAAATTGATATATGGTATGTTTTGTGATAGTAGTTATAAAGTTTTGTAGCTGTGAATAATTTATCACAATGAAAATAAATTTACCACTTTAACTACTCCTAGTCAAGATGTATCGAGACCGGATATCGATACATCCGTTGAGACTAGAGTATGTAACACTCTCTAAATGTTGGGCAGTATATTACTCATGGCTATTAGGGCACTAAGGGGTTACGTACTGATACTTATTGGATAACTATGGAACGACTCACTCAATGGTTTTCTATTGGTTAATATAACTAAGGTCAATCAAAAACTATCGAGTGACTGATTTACACAGTTCTCCTGACTTGAGAATACTATGGATCTTCAATATGAAAGCTCCGCTATAATTATAGTCAAATCATGGCATATTGTCCATCGAGTGACTATAGTTGGCTTAAGAGGAAGTAAAGGAAGTGAAACACTATTCAAGAGATGATTCATTATGATTTGTCTCCTCTGTTATATGGGGTTAGTATCATCGTCAACGCAAGTTAACTCAAAGTCAAAGCCTTTGGCCGAAGTAATTCGATTGATAATAATTGTTATTATTGAACAAAGGACTTTATGTATAGACTATAGAGCTGAATATTGATGATATTGGAATGTTGACCATTACTAAATTACATACGTCCAAAGTGTTATAGTTTTGACGAAGAGACTTGGTGTACATAAATGTCACAACTTCATTTTTAGAATTTTTTTTATCAAAACCAGATAATACTTAACAAAGTAAAATTGGATTTTACTGAAACCAAATAAGTGTAAATTTGGCCAAAATTTCACATCATCTGCTAAGTGACGTTTGAATGTTAATATTCGAATAGTTCAATATTAATCACTGGCTAATTTTACACCTAACGAGTCACACAACCAAAACGATGAATTCTCCTTTGATGAAATGATTTAATTAATTTGTAGTTGTTATAAATTAATTAATATTTGTGAAATTCTAGTTACAAATTTGACTTTGATTTGATCAACAAATATTAAATGTATTTATAATAGTTATAAATATATTAATTAATATATGATCTCGATACGCATTTAAATTGGATTTAAATGTGAAATATCTGTTCGGGTCTCAAATGGGTTTAAAGCCCATGAAAGGGAGCTGGTTAATTTGGCTACAACAGGGGTTAATAGGCGGCTATGCGATGGTACTAAAGAGGCATTGAGATGAAGGTCTAAGATAGAAGAGAATCGGTAAGAGATGATGTAGGATCTTGATACTAAAATATCTCTTAATTCTCCTCTATATAAGCACCGAGAATCGGTAAGAGATGATGTTGGATCTTGATACTAAAATATCTCTTAATTCTCCTATATATAACCACCTTCAGTCTCATTTATTGTTGATCTTTTTAGCCACCAAATCCCTCTAGGTCTGGCCAAACTCTTCCTCTCTCTCTCTCTCTCTCTAATTTTTCAAGTTTAAATCAAATGAAATTAAGTGTTATTCTATAGCTGGTGGTCAACAGTTCAGGGATTAGCACTCTACGGGATTGAAAATCAGTTCTAGGAGAAAAAATCATTATTTCAAGGTGTTCTAACAAGCGTTGGCTATAAGGTATAATCATAAAGTGTTTATGAATATTAATCAATATATATAATGTTTATTTATTATATATTATATTATTAGTTAGGTGAGGATTCTGATACATGAATATATTATCACAATTTTGATTGGCTGTATGTATATATGTTTTATATATAGAATAATTTATGCATATGTTTCTATATGTAGCATGGTTCATTGTTTACAAAAGGAAAAAAAAAACATTTTTTTATTTTTAATCAACTCAATATTATATGTATGTATGTATGTATATATGTATATTGTTTATATTTTAAATACTACATCATACTTATGTAAAATATGAAAATATAATTTTATACACAATTTTTAGTCAGTATAATAATTTTGGTAGGAACAAATATTTTTTCATTTATATATTATTTTTATTTTATTTTGGCAAAGCCAACAGGGTTGAATGGGCCCATACCATATTATTAAATAAATTGAATTACAAAAATCTGATGGCATATCATCTAATAATATAAAGAAAGGATACAAGAGCCCACGGTGCAATTATAAAAATCAAAATGCTAAATTGTTTCGAGATAAAGAGAACCAGTGCATGTTTAGCAATCATCTTACCACTAAACACCCTATTCCATTCAAATATTGTAAATCACTCTTTTAAGCACTCTCAATAACAGTTTACCTCTAGAGGTCTTCCATCGTATGGCTTTAAATATACAAAACCATTCCGGTGAAGCAATTCTATTTGGTTTATGCATGTGTAGTAGATTTAAAGATTTTCCCAAAAAAAATCAGAAAACTCACATTCAAAGAACAATTGTGAGACATTTTCTTCCTCTTTACCGCATAGCAAGCTAAGAGGCGATTGAATCAAATCCTTAGCCTTAAGCTTGTCAATAGTATGCAGCCCATTCCTAAGCACCTTCCATAGGAAAATATTTTCTTTTGGAGGTGATGAAGATGACCATACTCTGGTGTACCAAGGAAAATTGCATAGAGGGGTATTATGAAGCAGAATGTCATAAACAGTCTTAACTGCATGTTGCTTCGCACTCTACAATGCATGGTATTTAGCAGTGTTATAAGTGTTGTCATGAATAATGTTCCAAGCAGCCCGAACAAGGTAAGGGCTGGAATAGGGTAGATTAATCATACCATCAGTCCAGAAATTATCAACTAAAGCCTTTTCGGTGATACCTGTCATAGTTCTCAAGTTGAAGTTAATCAAGTCAGCAAGTATTACTCCTTGATTGGACCAAGGGTCAAATCAAAAGGAGATATCTTTTCTAATCTTCCTATAACTTTTAAATATCGGAATAAAGGCAGATATGCTATGAAGAACACTTCTCCATGACCAGCTACAATCAGCTGGAAAGCTTATAGTCCATAAATTGTTATTTTTTATTAAATTTTTCCTAGTCCATGCAGCCCATAGATTTGTGTCATATTTAAAGAGTTTATCAATGGAGAGGGGAGAGCTGCCTGGTTCCACTTCTTGATGTTCATAATACCAAGTTCACCATTTTGAAAAGGACAATATAAAGTTTTAAAGGCAACATGCTCTAGTTTCCTGGAATAACGGTTACCATGCCAATAGAAGTGGTTTAGAGCAAAGTTGATCATAGAAATAAGCTTGCAAGTTAGGATGAAGATTCTAACAAAGTAAAGACAGATGGAGGTGGCTATGGACTTGACAATGACATGCCTACCTGCCATGGATAGTTTAGAACTAGGCCATGAGGAGATCTTTGCAGTAATCTTTTCAAAAAGTTGAAGAAATTGGCTTATCCTAATTCTGGAAGAGCATAAGGAAGCACCTAAATAGTCTTCATTATCACCAAAAGGAGTTCGACCGAAGAGAGAAATATGATGGCCATATCAATGTTAGATAAACCAGCTATCCTAATTTTGGATTTGTTTTTATCGTTAGACAAACTGACGCAGCGGATTAACAAAAAACTTGATATGTCGATGGAATTAGCAATCGGTGAGTTGAGAATACTGCAATGCCCAAATCCGTTGATCCAAAGATGCCGGATTCTAGCTATCTTCGTCTCGTTGATCGCGCATGACACCGAGAAACAAAGATCTACGATTCTTCGACGTTGATCAAGCGCACTTGATTCCGCGAATCGGCTTCAACAAACGTTGATTCGAGCGCACTCGAATGACGTAGGTGGAGATAGGAGATTTCACTCGACTACCAATTTAATGAAAGCACAAAGCTAACAAAGAAGAATTTTATTCAAATTTTCAACCAAAACAACAACAATGACATTACATCCCTATTTATAGGGTTTATGACACAACACAAAGACTTAAAGAAAATTACAACACAATCAGTACACGCGACTTAAGAAATGCAGTGACTCGGCTCCTTCTTCGCGTCTTGAAGATGACTCGGTAACGGTTCACTAACCCGGCTACGACTCATAGAATGTCTCGGCTACGACTTATCAAAACAGTTCGCGACTTAAAATAATCATCAGCCTTAAGAGATAACACGGTAACGACTCAAGCTATCTCGTCTTCGACTTAAGCTATGTCTCGGTAACGACTTATGGAGGATAACTCGTTCGCGACTTATAAAGGATTGAGGGGAAAAGGTTAAGTCGCGCACGTGACACATGAAAGAGGCGGAGGGGAACTTAAGTCGTTCGCGACTTATAGCAGTATCGCGATTTAGGGTTTTAGATTGGAATCGATGCCGCGTGAGGGGAGTGAGTCGGTGATGTTGAGTCGTGGGTTGTTGGAGGGAATGAGTCGTGGGACGGTGAAATTGAGTCGTGTGGAGATAAGTCGGCGGTTGCGGTGGAGAAAATTGAGTTGTGTGGAGATGACGATCTAAGAATGGCCGCTGTTTCAATCGAGGTAAATACTTCATCATCCTCCCCTTGTTGGAAAGAATTCGTCCTCGAATTCACACTCTCGTCATCTTCGATGAAATCCTCCCCACAATACGGAATTAAATGTTTGACATTGAAAACATCAGAAGTATGAACATTTTCCGGCAACTTTAACCGATACGCATTATCATTGATCTTCTTCAGGATTTCTAATGGACCAATCTTTCGTGCTTTCAACTTATTATAAGCTCCAACTGGAAAACGATCTTTCGTTAATACTGCGTAAACAAAATCACCCTCTTTGTAGACAATATTTCTCCATCTCTTATCCGGCATTTGTTTATACTTCTCATTTGTCTTTCCCAATCGTTCCTGAACGATTCTATGACATTCCGTCAACCCATCAACAAAATCAGCAGCCCGTTTAACTCTCCTCTTCGGTTGTGGTACTACTGCCAAATCCAATGGTCCCCTGGGTAAATTTTAATATACAATCTGAAATGGACTGAATCCCGTACTACGATTCACTGCATGATTATGAGCAAATTCAGCTTGACACAACTTCACATCCCAACTCTTCAAATTGTCTTTCACAAGACATCGTAACAAGTTTCCCAACGATCTATTCACCACCTCTGTTTGCCCATCTGTTTGCGGATGATAAGCACTACTAAATTTCAGCTTCGTTCCCACTATCTTCCACAAACTTAACCAAAAATGACTTAAAAATCTAGTATCTCGATTAGAAACAATAGAACCTGGTAAACCATGCAATCGATACACCTCTTTAAAGAATAATTGTGCCACTCGAACTGCATCCGCTGTCTTCTTACAGGCTATAAAATGTGCCATCTTCGAAAACCTGTCCACCAAAACAAATATAGAATCATTTCCCCTTTGAGTTCTCGGCAAACCCAAAACGAAATCCATGCTGATATCAACCCATGGTCTGGTAGGCATAGGTAACGGCATATATAATCCCGCATTCGTAGCCGTTCCTTTCAAAACTTGACAGATATGACATCTTTCCACAAATCTCTCGACCTCTTTCCTCATTGACGGCCAAAAATAAGATTGAGAAATTAATTGCAACGTACGATCTCTGCCTACATGGCCTTCTTCATGTAACTCTTTGATGATCTTCATTCTTAAGCTGCAATCTGGAATGCATAATCGATTCCCCTTGAATAAGAATCCATCAACCAATACAAATTCATCGGTATTCTCATCCTTAACTTTCTTAACAAACTTTGCAAAGTAAGGATCTTCTTCAATCAGCTCTGGCAATAATTCAAAACATGTCACTTCAACTTTCATTGTCGTTAATAAATGACTCCTCCTACTCAAAGCATCTGCTATACGGTTTGTCACCCCTGATTTGTGTTTAACGACAAAAGTAAACTGCTGCAAATAAGCAATCCATGATGCATGTCTCGCCGAAATCTTGTCCTGTCCTTGCATATGCTTCAACGCCTCATGATCAGTGTACAGAATAAATTCTTTCTGAAACAGATAGTGTCTCCAATGCTTAACAGCCTGAACAATTGCGTAAAACTCCACATCGTACGTGCTATACCTCATCTTTGCTCCTGATAACTTCTCACTGAAATAAGCAACGGGTTTCCCACTCTGACTCAGGACTCCACCAATTCCCACCTTCGACGCATCAGTATGCAATTCAAACAACAACTGAAAATTTGGTAAAACAAGAATCGGCGCTGTCGTCAATAGTTCTTTAATCTTCTCAAAAGCAACCCCCGCTTCCTCTGACCATACAAACTGTTTTCCTTTCATGCAATCAGTAACTGGAGCTATCACGCTACTGAAGTGTGGAATGAATCTTCGGTAGAATGACGCTAGCCCATGAAAACTTCTCACTTCCGTAATTGTCTTTGGCTGTGGCCAATTCCTGACTGCTTCAACTTTATTCTGGTCCACCTGTATACCTTCTCCTGACACAACATATCCCAGAAATAAAACACTATGCGTCATGAACACGCATTTCTTTGTAGCATCATAAAATTGTTCCTCATGAAGAATAATCAGCACTTCCCTCAAATGTTGAACATGCTCCTCCATACTCCGGCTATATATTAGAATATCATCGAAATACACCACCACGAATTTCCCAATGAATGGTCTAAAGATTTGATTCATCACCCGCATGAACGTACTAGGCGCATTTGATAAACCAAATGGCATAACCAACCATTCGTATAGACCCTCCCTGGTTTTAAAAGCAGTCTTCCACTCATCACCCGGTCTAATACGAATTTGATGATATGCGCTCTTCAAGTCAATCTTCGAAAAGATAGTTGCCCCACTCAACTGATCTAGCAAGTCATCCAACCTTGGCATTGGAAATCTATATCTCACCGTAATCTTATTCAATGCTCGACTGTCAGTGCACATCCTCCATGTTCCGTCCTTTTTTGGTACTAATAAAGCTGGCACAGCACATGGACTCAAACTTTCCTGCACACGTCCCTGCTCAAGTAACTCTTCCACCTGCCTTCGCAACCCTCATATTTCTTCGGACTCATTCGATAATGTGGTCTATGCGGTAATACTGCTCATGGAACAAGATCGATTTGATGTTGAATGTCTCTCAGGGGTGGTAACTACTTAGGCAACTCTTCTGGAAATACATCCTCAAATTCTTTCAAAACTGGCTTTGCTTCTTCTGGAATTTCAACCTCTTCACTGCTCTCACGCCCTATCAACAAGTACACTTCAGGTTCCTCTTCGACTTCCTTGACAAACTCCTTCAAAGTTAACAGAGTTTTCAATTCTTCAATTTCCTCCAGCTTGCTTTCTTTCTGTTGCTGCTTCTTGGGAACTAACGTGATTTTAGTACCTTCAAACATGAAACTGTAGCTATTAGCACGACCATCATGTTGTACTGCTCTATCAAACTGCCATGGTCTGCCCAACAACAGATGACACACATCCATGTCCACTACATCGCACCAAATTTCATCTTTATATTTCTTCCCGATTGAAAATTTAACACAAGCTCTTCGTCCAACTTTCACTTCACCACCCTTCCTTAACCAAGCTAATTTGTACGGTTTAGGATGCTTCTCGGTTTTCAATTCCAACTTCTTCACAGCCTCTGTAGAGATAATATTATCACAACTCCCGGCATCAATAACAAATTTACAGACTCTTCCAAGAATAGTGCAAGTAGACTGAAATATGTTATTCCTCAACCAACTGTCTTCCTCCTCTTGCTTCGGTGTCAAACAACTTCTCCTCATCATCAGTGAATATCCTTCGTCTCCCGACAACAAGTCTTCCTCCTCAACCGGTAATGAATTAGAACAATCAGCTTCTTCCTCCTCATCCTCATCTTCAACTATCATAGTTCTCTTCTTCGGCTTCGGACACTCGTTGCTTTTATGACCCATCTCCTGGCAATTGTAACATTTGAACCCACTGCTAACCTTCGCCTTCTCACCTTCCTTCACAACTGGCTTTGCAATAACTTTAGGAACAATAGAACTTCCGCTAACACCCTTCAATTGATTGTTAGAGTTAGTAAACACACCACCTCCGTGCCTTCCCTGCTTCTCCCAAGCCAACGCTTTCTGATGTGCCTCCGCTACAGATCTTGGATCGAACATATTAACCATATCCTGG
Organism: Allium cepa; assembly: GCA_030765085.1. Classification (NCBI taxonomy): domain Eukaryota; kingdom Viridiplantae; phylum Streptophyta; class Magnoliopsida; order Asparagales; family Amaryllidaceae; genus Allium; species Allium cepa. The sequence continues at coordinate 221,065,021 of CM060946.1, forward strand.
ATCTGCATTCGTAACCCTTCAACAAATCTTGCTGTCAGCTGCTCTTCCGTTTCCATTATATCGTTCCTGGCAATGAGTTGGTAAAATTCATCTGCATAGTCGTTAACTGATTTCGTCCCCTGCCGTAGATTCTGCAATCTCTGGTACATGAGTGATTGATAGTTGTATGGTAAAAATGTAGCTCTCATCAATTTCTTCATTTTCTCCCAATCTACAATCTTCGACTTTCCCATCCTTTCTCTCGTAAGTTTAGTTTGCTGCCACCACGCCAAAGCTCTTCCCCTCAATCTAGTAGCAACCAACTTCACTCGACGATCTTTAGGAACCTCCTTGAAATAAAAGATCTCTTCAACATTAGACAACCAATCTAAAAATTCTTCAGCAACCATTCCACCCTTGAACTCTAGAATTTCCATCTTCATTCCCGATTCCCATCGACGATCATCATCTACATCTCGATTCTGACGTCGTGTTTGTTCTCTATCTCGATAATGAACACTTCCCCTATCACCATCAAACTCCTCATTATGATCTGAAGTATGTCGATGTCGATTACGACCTCCAACATCTCTACTATCACTCCTTCGATCAACATTCCTATCACGATTATCAACACTTCTATGATCTTCTCTTCTCTCCCGATCTGAATGTATCGAAGCCCTACTTCTCCCATGGCTCGATTCAGGTGAAACTCTTCTTCTACTTTGATTCATTTCAAGCATCATTCTCTCTAAGCGACCAATTCCTTCATTCAACTTCTCAGTGAAGCTCTCGTTGATTCGTTGCTCCATTTCATCAGCCTCTTCTCTTCCATACAAGGCATTAATATTGCGATGACGTTGAGCTCGTCTCGGTGGCATGATTGAACTTCAAACAAACTTCAACAAATTGAACACAAAACTTCAACAAACAACAAGTCACGGCTCACACTAGCCCGCACAAACTCCTTGGCTCGGCACAAAGTAACTCGGTTCAACACTAACTCGTTAGAATGCAACGACCTAGGATAGGTCGGCACGGATTCAACACTTCAAACTCAACTTTGGCGCGCAAATTCTCCCCCACAAATTCAAACACCTTTCCACACTTCGATCCAAAAACACGATGAACAACTTCAAACTTCAAATACTTGGCTCCAAGACCCGATTTAGCTATGATTGGCTAAAACAAGCTCTGATACCAAACTGACGCAGCGGATTAACAAAAAACTTGATATGTCGATGGAATTAGCAATCGGTGAGTTGAGAATACTGCAATGCCCAAATCCGTTGATCCAAAGATGCCGGATTCTAGCTATCTTCGTCTCGTTGATCGCGCACGATACCGAGAAACAAAGATCTACGATTCTTCGACGTTGATCAAGCGCACTTGATTCCGCGAATCGGCTTCAACAAACGTTGATTCGAGCACACTCGAATGACGTAGGTGGAGATAGGAGATTTCACTCGACTACCAATTTAATGAAAGCACAAAGCTAACAAAGAAGAATTTTATTCAAATTTTCAACCAAAACAACAACAATGACATTACATCCCTATTTATAGGGTTTATGACACAACACAAAGACTTAAAGAAAATTACAACACAATCAGTACACGCGACTTAAGAAATGCAGTGACTCGGCTCCTTCTTCGCGTCTTGAAGATGACTCGGTAACGGTTCACTAACCCGGCTACGACTAATAGAATGTCTCGGCTACGACTTATCAAAACAGTTCGCGACTTAAAATAATCATCAGCCTTAAGAGATAACACGGTAACGACTCAAGCTATCTCGTCTTCGACTTAAGCTATGTCTCGATAACAACTTATGGAGGATAACTCGTTCGCGACTTATAAAGGATTGAGGGGAAAAGGTTAAGTCGCGCACGCGACACATGAAAGAGGCGAGGGGAATTTAAGTCGTTCGCGACTTATAGCAGTATCGCGATTTAGGGTTTTAGATTGGAATCGATGCCGCGTGAGGGGAGTGAGTCGGTGATGTTGAGTCATGGGTTGTTGGAGGGAATGAGTCGTGGGACGGTGAAATTGAGTCGTGTGGAGATAAGTCGGCGGTTGCGGTGGAGAAAATTGAGTCGTGTGGAGATGACGATCTAAGAATGGCCGCTGTTTCAATCGAGGTAAATACTTCATCACAAACCAGTCTTTTGTTTAAAAGCAATTAAGACATCCAAAACACCATTGATTGATTTAGCAGTCGGTTTAGTGAATAACATGAGATCTTAGCAAATAATAAGGTAGTAGTACCATTGTTCTTGCAATAAAGATGGTAGTCCAATAGTTTATTAGTCATTGCATTTTTAGTTAGGCAAGTGAATAATTCTGTAACACATACAAAAAGATAAGGTGACATAGAATCACCTTGTCTTATACCTTAGGAAGCATGAAAATAACCAAAAGTATTACCATTTAAGCCGAGAGAATAATTAACAATTGATATACATGTGTTGATCCAAGCCAAAAAAGGGATGGGAAAATTAATTTTATGAAGAATGTATATTAAAGAATTCCATTGAGCAGTGGCATATGCTTTCTGGATATCTAACTTCAAAACACACCTTTGCAAGATATTTTTCCTGTTGTAACCTCTCAAAAGTTCATTAGAAAGAATAACATTATCAGTGATGTTTCTCGAAGAAATGAAAGCACTCTGATTAGGAGAAATCACCTCAAGAAGCATATTCTTCATTCTTTCAACCAAGATCCTAGAAATACATTTGTATATAACATTGCAACATGCTATGGGCCTGAATTGTTTAACAGAATAAGGCTGTTGAGTTTTAGGAATTAGAGCAATTCTTGTTGCATTAATGCCAAAGATCATTCTATTATGTTTGAAAAAGTTCTTGATAGCATCATCACCAATAATATGCCATGTAATCTTAAAGAAGTGGGCATTAAATCCATCTAGACCAAGAGAGCTAGTAGAATTCATACCAAAAATGGAGCTCTTGATTTCATCCACAGTTATCTCCTTTAGTAGAGTTTTGCTGTCATCATCAAAAATTGTAGGGAGAGTCGGTTGAGTAAATTGATGCATGGTGTATTTCTGGATTATCTTAATTAGCAAGGTCTCGAAAGTAGGCCAAACGGCAGATTGAATGGTATTAGGAGTTGAACATAAGTTGTCACCTTTATCTTGAATATTTGAAATATTAGCACTATCCTGTTGAATTTTGAGGGAAGCATGGAAAACAGCAGTATTTTTGTCCCAATGAACAAGCCATTTAAATTTTGTCTTCTGTTTGGCCATCTTATTTTCCTCTAAATGAGATTAGCAAGGTTCCGACTAAGATGTTTTCTTATTTAGTAAGACTAGCAAGAGTATTATATCAGTGCACATTTGAATGTACCTTTGCACCTAAAATAATTTTTCCCTAATAGCAGAAGATAAACTGTTACCATTCCCAAATGTAGCAAGGGTCAACTTCCTAAGGATTCCTTTTCGATCTCTAAGCTTAGCCTGCAAAACAAATATAGGGTTTCTAAAAACATGAGTTTTCCAACAGTCATTAATAATTTTAAAGAAATCAGGGTAATCAAACAATACATTAAAAAATGAAAATGAAGATTGTCATCTTAAGATCACCTTGTCCCAGTCCAATGCCAAGGGAGAGTGGTCTGATAGGGATGGAAGGGGGACAATAGTTTTACGGGAGGGCCAATTCAAAACAGAGGAATTTTTTTGGTACAGTCTATCAAGTTTGCAGTAAATCTTATTACTAACTTTGTTGGAGTTATTCCAGGTATATAAACAACCATTAGCAGATATTGGAAGGAGATTAGAGTCTATATTGCATTATTGAGGGGTCTTATTTGTTGAAAAGACATGGGAACACCACCACTTTTGTTAGAAGAACATTGCATACAGTTCCAATCCTCAATGCATAACCATGGAGAGTTGGAGGGTTGTAAAGTGAGAGTTTATCAAGGAAAGGTTGTCTATGAACAGAGCTATTTTCAGCATAAACAATTGTCAAGAAGAAAGAGGTGGAAGTAGGAATATGGAGAATTTCATAATGGATGAATTGTTTATGAACAAATAGAGGGGTAATAGTAAATATGGTAGGGTTCCACAAAATGAGAATCCTACCAAAGGAGCTTAAGCAAAGTTGTGTATGAAATTCCGTAGGTGTTTAATAATAGAGGTAGCTTTGACAGTGTTTACATGATTTAGCTTAGTTTTTGCAATTGCCATGAGTTGAATTTTATAGGAAGAGATGAGATTTTCGATTTCAAGTTGCTTGGCTGAGGAATTTGCTCCCCTGATATTCCAAAAACCTATGTTGTCAATCATCATGATTGATTGATGTAAAGGCCCTAGTTTTAACCTCAGAGGGTGCTGTAGAATATATATTTTTAGATAATATTTAAATCAACTTTAGGTAATATCTGATAATATTTAAATAATTTTATAATAGAATATATATTTTTAGATAATATTGTCCAAAAACTTATTTTTAGATAATATTTAAATCAATTGATCAATTAAATAACTTTATAATATATTTATGTAATATAAATTAAGTTTTTATAATTAGATTAACACTTATTATAATTTTAGGAGAAAATAAAAAAAATCTTTTTTATAATTTGAAAATTAAAATATTAATCGAGATTTAAAATTTTGACTTTTAAATGGTTATAAATTATAAAATTGTTTAATAAATTTTCAAAATTAAAATTATCATTTAGAATTTAAAGGAAATTCGAAATTCAAATTTTAGTTTCGAAGAAAATATTTTTTATTGTTTTAAAAAAAATGTATGATTTTTAATATATATGTATATCTTTATTTAAATTTAAAAAAATATTTCTAAGCTTGTGCAAGACCTAATATACACATATCTATTAACTGTATATTTTACGTATTTTTAAGTATCAATCTTTGTTTATTATTATACTATTATACATATGTACATACATGTATTTAATAAATGTAGGATGCTATGTGAAATGAATGCTACTAACCTTATTTTACTACCCAAATCCTCTCTAGCAAACGTTGTATTTTCCTTCAGGCCAATTGCTTGTTGCAATGTGGTGTACAAGTGCATCTCTAAGATATTGGCAAAGAGACTTGTGGGAGTTATGACTGATATTATTTCCCCTAATCAAACTGCCTTCCTATCAGGGAGAAATATCTTTGATAATGTATTACTGTCACATGAGCTCTTGAGAGGCTATGGTAGAACTAACTCTTCAAAGGTAGCTATGATGAAACTTGATATAAAAAAGGCATATGACTCTATTCATTGGACTGTAATTATGAGAATGATGGCCACCATGAGATTTCCTAAACCGTGTGTTGCCTGGATTTACACTTGCATATCCACTCCCAACTTTACTCTAAATTACAATAGTAAAGTTGTTGGATTCTTTAATAGTAGCTAAGGAATCAGGCAAGGGGATCAATCTCTTCTTATCTTTTTATACTTGTGAAGGAGGTGTTTACGACTATGCTAACACAATGCTATGTTGATACACAAATCAATATCACCCATAGTGTAAGTAAACTTCTATCATATCTTTACTTTTGCAAATGAAATCATGTTATTCAAAAAACCTGAGCTTTCATCTATTGCCTGCATTATGAAGACTATTGACAATTTCTATTTGATGACAAGTCTGAAGCTCAACTTAAATAAATCAAGCTTAATTACAACATGGATCCCCACTGGTGTCTGTGGTGATTTCACCTAGCAATAGGCCTTCAGAGGATGGAGCATGACATGAATTACTTGGGATTGCCATTGCTTACTAGAAGAATAACCACTGCATTTTGTCTCCTCTTATACAATAAAATAACTGCTATGATAAATTGCCGGGCCAGCAGATGGCTAACCCAAGCAAGAAGGCTAGTTTTGATTAAAGCCGTTAGCTTCTCAATAATAGTTTATTGGGCTAGAATGTTCGTTCTACCAAGAAATTTGCTAAGCATGGTGAGAAGTGGAATGTTGAGATTCTTTTAGACTGGTACAATACACAATAGAAAACTACTGCCTTGCTCCTTCCAACTGTTTGAAGCTCCCAAACGAAATGGTGGTGTAGGTATTCATAACATTTTTACATGGAATTTTACTGCTTTTGGCACACATTTTAATAACTTGATCTCCAAGTCTGCCTCTCTATAGGTAGAATGGACATGGATGCATAATATAGGAAGTAAGAGTTTCTGGACCATGGCAGTCCCACAATCTTCTAACCGGGTATGGAGAAGAATTCTTGGCCTTCATGAAACCTTTCTGCCATTTGTCAGAGTTGATAGAGCAGATGATTCTAGATACTTTTCAGGGATGAACCTTGGTTTGCTAGAGGGGTAATTTTTATCAAAAATGCTGAACCATCATCGATTGATGCAGACATGGATTACTAGAAATGTAACTGCAAATCATTTTTTTGTGAATGGACATATTAATCTTCCTTACTCTAGTAATCAAGTCATTAGAGCTCTTTGGCAGAGCATTGAGTTTGCAGATTACAAATCTATGGTTTGTGACACTATCAGTTGGGCTCGTAAGCAACATACCACCAAGCAAGTCTACTTTGAGCTTGCTAAAATTGGTACCATGCCTAAACTCAAATGGTCAAAGAAGATTTGGAATAATAAAGCTACCCCAGTATATAACCCCATGATGGGGAAGGTAATTAACAAGGTTTTGCTAACTAAAAATGTGCTCAATTCCTATGGTTTTGATTGTTCTCTTCACAGTGTTTTTTGTGGCTCATAATATGAAACTAGTGATCACCTATTTTTCAACTGTGATGTTTTGTTTCCTTTGTGGTGCAAGCTGATGGTCAAGGCGGGAAGGTTTTTTATCACTATGGATTCTCGGTTAGAGTGGGAAGATGTCTACAACTTTACTAGAAGGAAGGGAAGCCATGCTTTTGTCCTGCTGCGATGCATCAAAAAGTACATAGCTTTGGTTTGGGAAGAAAGGAATTGTAGGTGTTTTGAACACAAGGAAAGAAGCAATGAAATATTATGGCATGTGCTAATCAGGAAGATTGTCATGCACATGAAAAGTAGCCGTGTGATCTATCCTACCAATCTTGTTTTAGACTGGAGATAGTATCATTTTGAATTTCCATTGTATTTTTTCTCTTGTTTTCCTTCTGTCTGCATGTTTGCTTGGTTTTTTTTTGTGTATTCATAGCTCTTAGTCTATTTTGAGCTATTTCATTTTATTGTTTTGTTAAAATAAAATTTGGTAGGGAACCAGTCAACCCCGCTAGCTCTGCTAAAAAAAGTATTTAATTATATATATATATATATATACATATATATACATATATATATATATATATATATATATTAAAAAATATTTATGTACGTACTGATTTCAGTTTTACAACCAAAAAAATTATTTAATATATTTTAAAAATAATTTAAATATATATTCATATTGTTATAAATATATATAGTATTGATACTTTATACTTAGTTTTTCGGCAAAGCCATTGGGTTTTATTGGGTACCTACCAGTTTATTGAAATGTTGGGGATTACAAAATAAAAACTTTTCCAAAACAAGCTTGAGAAAGGAGAAAAAGAAAAGAAAACAACACAAAAATTCTATTGGAACATATCATTTGAAAGTATCCATTTTCATTGCGCCGAATTCATAGCTAGAATGGGCCATACCCTCCGTTATTTCATATAGCAAATACTGATGCAACTGATTTGCAGTTTTGCTGTGACCATTGGATAGAATGTCATTCCTCTCGGAACAAATAATTTTCATAAGTTTCTTCAATACAAAGAGAAGTGTAAAGGTTTTATCATCCCTCCACCTTGTTTCATTATAGATCAAAGACCATTCAATTGCCCTACAAGTGCCATTAAATTAATATACTGGGTCCCTTCTCCAAAATTAATATACTAGCTCCTCCAAATGAATATATAGGGCGCTCAAGCTTCTTATTATCTCTCTCTTTCTCGCTCTCCACTAGATCCTTATAGTTCTCACTTCATTAGTTTTGCATATTCAGATTCAATCCATCCACAGATTCCCCAATGGCTACCTTGTTACGACATCACCCCAGTCGAACACCCCACCGTGGTATGCACCAATAAGACTGCTAAAAGCCTTTGTGGCACTAGCGGTACACATAAGTCATGGATGATCATTGTTGAGATGCTTCGGGAGAAACCTATTTTCAAGGTGTGAAGGGCGGTGTGTATAGGTATTAGGTACATATTCATCGCGACATACTGATACGCGATTATTAGCGATTCCAACTTCATGTTCCCGAGTTGTAGATAACAATCAGAACTGAGGAAATCTTTCCGGATTCGCTCCGCCTTACAGACTTTTTTTCCATTGTCATTGCCATTGTAGCATGTGTGTGGCCCAGCCCATAAGGGCCATGGGGACTTGAAGTCATCCCCACCTTCCTCCAGTATCTCACTGGCACTTTTTTTGTATTAATTCTACCAACCTTAAGAACTAGAGGAGACTAAGGATTGTAGACAAAAGGGTAATTGAAAAAAATGTTCAATACGTCCTCCACAACATTCTCATAGAAAGGGAAATTACTGTAACTATTCATCCCTCTATCAAATAGTCTTGACTTAGTATGCAGTGCATTACGCAAAAACTTCCATAGCATAAGATTCTCCATCTCATTGTTGTGCCTTAACTATACCCTCTTATACTAGCTAAAAGTCATACAAGAGACATGATATGTCAGTGTCTTGTACACAGTCCTAATGCTGAAGCCTATATCATTTCTTGACTAATTGACTCCATCACTGTCCACCAAAGGGAAGTGATTACCTTGAAAAGAAGACTATAGCAATCTAATGGTGTAGTTACTACAGCTTGGCAAAAGAAGACTACCATTATGTATATACTCATATGCTCTAGCTTGCTTATTGATGCCAGTTTGATGCATTTATTGATAAGATATATGTGAGGGAGGTAGTTCCTTTCTATGGAGTATCTTCTAGCATTGTCAGTGATCGATGGCTGCTTTTAACTAGTGAGTTTTAGAGGAGTCTTCTGGAGGCCTTGAGCACAGAATTAAATTTGAGTATCTTTATCACTCATAGATGCGCAGACAGACTGAGAGGGCAAATAAAGTATTGGAAGACTTACTTCGGATGTATATTTTGGATTTTGGAGGAACTTGAGAGAATCACTTTCCATTAGTAGAATTTACTTATAATAATAGTTATCAAGTAAGTATTATGATAGCAACATTCCAAACATTGTACGGGAGGCCTTGTAAATCACCATCTTGTTGGTGGGATAGTACAGATAGAATCATTCTTGGACCAAATATGGTAAGGGAGACTTTAAAGATGTAGATTTAATTCGTAAATGGATTAGGACTGCCAGGACAGGTAGAAATCATGTGCTAATAGGAGATGCATGGTGTTGGAGTTCACGTTGGACGACGTGGTCTTTATGAAGGTCTTGCCACTTAGATATGTTATGAGGTTTGGTAATTCAAGAAAGTTAGCACCATGGTTTTAGGGCCTTTTTCAGGAGAGTGCAGGGAAGCTAGCTTATAATGTGGAGCTTTCGAAAAAGTTGGTGGGGGTTCATAATGCTTTCCATATGCCACACTTGTGGAAGTGTCTTCATGATTCAGCTACCGTGGTAAAGCCAAGTCAGTTGGAAGAAGTTGAAGTGAAGAAGAGTCGCTTGTTTGTCATGCACCTGTTGAGCATGGAATAAGACAACTTAGCAACAAAGTAATTAAACGTGTTAGAGACCAATGGGGTGATTATCCAACCGAAAGTACATAGGAGCCTACGTGGAAAATCAGAGCTACCCATCTAGTGCTCTTTTCTGATATATTTCCATCTAAATTAGTATAATTACTAGTACACATAGTATTTAGCTCAGTATATCCTATAGGTAGGAGTGTTTTGATGTTAGGCTTGGTTGTGAATGTGTTCTAGGACATGTTTAGGATGGCGGTTGCTAATAAATGAATTTAATTAGATAATATTGCACGCACAGGTAATATGTTCATGTTGGCATATGACATACATCACATTATCCATTTTATTTTATTATTTATATGCATATTTGGTGTTGAATTTTTGCATATGTATTGAATGGTTTCTCATCCATATCCATAAGTATAGAACATTGTATACATTTTGGATGAATAGCATAAGCACTTGCAATTTAGGAGGTCGATTTGTTTAGGATACTGCCTAACCTTACATTACATTCGTGTTTATGTGCATTCTGCACTAGAAATTTTAAAATAAGAATAATGTTTGAAAATGGTTAATGGTTGAGTAGATGGTTGTAGATATTGGTTGTATGAGTGAGTTACATTTTTCTATCTTTTTGAATTTCGGGGATGAAATTCTTTTTAAGGAAGAATATAACACCCTGGAAAGTATAATAATAAATTAAATCATTAATAAGGGAAAATATGCAATTTTATGTAAGAGGACAAAATAATAAATTTTCACAAACATTGGAATTAGGCTTCAGGACTTATTCTACTATTTTTGGAATATCATTTATAGTTAAGAAAACATATATAACTTATTATAATTGATGAAACAGGCAGTAGTACTTCCGTAGTTTATGATTTTGGGATTAACATATCTTTCACTAATAAATAGAGGCATAAGCCTCCGTCCTTCTCACTTTGAAACCCTAGTCTTCTTTCTTCTGCTTATCCTTCCTTAAAAAAATTCTAATTGAAAAACAAAGATAAAGTAAATCAAATGGAAAGAGAAAAGAGAATTAGAGAAAGGAGAACACAAAATTCAAAGCTTCAGAATCTTAAGGCGAGAATTTTATGAGATAAAGGAGGAAAGCTATTAAGTTGAGCCAGTTTGTCTATGAAATGAGTATGATGGAGATAAGTAATTGATTTTCATTCATATATCATTCTAATAGTATGATGTCTATTCTTGAGTCTATGGATTTAATTAAAAAAATTGAAATGATTTAGAAAACCCTCATCTTATAGATCTAATTTTGTATAACATGTTTAAGTTGATTTTGACAAGTGATAAATAAATTGGATTGATACTACCCTTAGCCTTATAAATTTTATTTATATGATGTATTTGAAGTGATTCTTGATGAATACAAATAATTGATCATATCCATTGAAATTTATTTAGGTCCGATTAAATTTTACATTGAAATATAAGTAATCATTGGTTTAAGTATACATAGATAATTCCTTGAAATATATATTGATAATGGTCTTAAAAAAGTATGCAGATAAATCACTTGAAATTGGATATAAAAAAGTTAAAACTATATCAAAAACACTTGTTAAACCGAACCTTACATCCATACTCGAATCGACGAAGAAAATGAAAAAATAAATAAATAAAATAAACAAATTTATCAAATCCGGAAAATACAAACCAACCACCTGAAAATTTAATCAGTCATCTGGATTTAAATAATTATGAAAAAGAGAAGATATAGTTTCAATCTGGCCTGATTCTAATGTTTAAACCCTATTCAGACATCTAGAATTGAAGTTGGACATCTGAATAAGGAACTAAATGTCTGAACGCCTATAAGAAATTTTTTGTATAGGGAAGTAAACGTCCGAAATGAAAATTTAAACACTTAAATGGTTTCAGTAAGACTAGGTTGAACCTATACCTAGTGCAAGCCGAGTAAGATAAATCGGGGAGCACTATTCCAACGTCCTTTCTCTCAGGAGTTTATGTAATTGAATGGGATCGTGCAACAAGCTGGAATAGTATCACACTTGGTGGCGTTCTGGGTTCTCACTTCATGAAGTAATTATGTGGAACTCAACATGACATGTGATTATATTATAGTAGAAGTTCTTATCATCCATAGTCGGTCCTAATCATAGAATGGTGAAAGCTGGAAAGAGCATGCGATGATCTGTTAGTCCTACATGAGGGTCAGATCAACCCTTGATTACACTTCTGTAATGATATAGAGCTTAAGATATGGACTAAAGAGGAGATGCATTACTGAATATATGACAAGTATCGTCGGGCAGTGATTCGATGAGTGGGTCGAGTATTGAATGTATACCCCATTTAGTGCACCAATGCATAGATGGTAAGTATCCTCAAACAATGATTGGGTGAGTGGGCCGGGCACTGGATGTATACTCCAAAAAGTGTAATCTAAACAGCTACTATCAGGGATGTTAATTTAATGTATAGTTAAATGGTCAACAATTAAGACCATACACTGGAGATGCTTCTAGGAATTATTCGATTTTGGTATGCTCCATCTGTGAGTGGAAGTTCCATAAATTAAAATTGGATTTGAGAACATTTAGGATAGTTAACCTATAATGTGAAATAACTTGCTCATACATATAATACACACACTAAAGAACACTACTAGGTTGTGTAGGATATAAATGAACTTTAATTGCTTGTCAACACCACACCACTTGTGATGTAATTCACTCGCTAGACCTTATCTGATCCCCTCCATTTCTTCCTTTCATTACCTATTATAGGAGGATATGGCAGTAAATGAGGCTATTTGATCAAGGTGTGTGGAGAAGATAATATGTCGGTTATTGATTTTAATGATAACAACCTTGGTAACAACAGTATACAACAAGATAATAATGTTTTGCGAATTTATATAGTATATAGTGTAGAATATTACACAGGTGTTGAATAAAAGACCGTACAACATAAAAACTCAAGGAACGGAAACGAAGATTCGTGAGTACAAAGATAAAGAGATTAAGATCTCAAGATTATAATATAGTGTATAGAGTCATGGAAATATTGTTAAAGTCCCAAGTAGCAATTTTTGATCTTTATCACCTTTTTTTCTAACTTTTATATTTTTAAAACAAAATAAATTTTAAAATTTAGGTAAAAATATTTTATAAAAGTTTTTCAAAAGTCAATATATTAATAAACTATGTTTAAAGTGTTTTATAAAGCATCAAACTATTTTACAAAGTATAGGGTTTTCAAAACATTTTTAAAGAGAGATAGGTTTTCAAATTTTACAAGCATATATCGACATATACCCAGATCGTATGTTGACATACATTCTCCTAAATAGTTTTTCAAATTTTGAAAAGAAGTATCTATTCATCCCAACTTCTCATGAACAGACAGTCTCTTTGTTCACTATATATAGGGCAGTTCAAGCAAATTTTTAATGGTTATTAACTTATTTTCTCCCTCCTCTTACTCTCATGAAAACTCCATCAAAATATACTTTATTCTCTTCAAAATCATATGAATCAATTTAAACTTCATTGTTTTGATTCATTGCTACTTTCAAACTATTTTGGAATCATCTCTCTCTCAAATCAAAGATTAAAGTGTTGTCCAAAAGGCTATAGGATCCATTGTATCCAGAGTTCAAGAAATTGTCTTTGGAAAAATTATCAAACTCTATTTGCATTTGCTTAGGTGCGCTTGTGCTCATTCAAATCAAGTGGGTGTACTTGGTAGCCCAAAAATCTAACTGGGTGTGCTTGTATCCCGTCTAAATCAAGTGGATGTACCCTGAGTCTAGAAAATTAGGAGGCATGTCTCGTAGTCTTGAAATCAAGATTGTAATTGGGTTTGCTTCTGCCCGTTTAAAGATTAGCATTTGAAAGAAATATGTACAAGCAATTGCACAAGACTGGATGTAGGAGAAATCCAAACTAGTATAAATTCCCTTGGGTCATCTCTCTAACTCTATACTTTACTTTACTGCTTTTATTTTAATTTGTGATTGTTGATAAGTATAATTTTATGTCGTTAACCTGCCAAGTAATATTTAACTTAAAAGAAATTTAAAATGATTAAGAAAACTTAGAAATGCTATTCACACACTCCCCCATTGTTTAATTAGTCTTAAAATCCAGTATTCTGCAACCTGCATTTGGTATTAGAGCACTAGTTTTTCAACAATTCATAATTTAATTTTTGAAATTTTTTAATGGCGGGCAACATTGTTTGTACATTTGTTAACACTTTTATCGAAGGACAATCTGCTACTAGACCGCTGCTTTTTAATGGCAATAATCACACTTATTGGTCACATAGGATGAAGATTTATTTACAGTCTAATGATTTCGATTTGGAACGTTATACGAAATAAGTACACAGAACCCCAGACTAATTTTGCATAGTGGATTGTTGACCAAAAAGCACTTGTCCAGAATAAGTCAAAATCCATGAATTTTTTTTTGTTTACTAGATAAAAAAGAGTTTAATAGAGTTTTTATTTGTAAGTCTGCATATCAAATTTGGAAACACAACAAACTACATTAAAGGCACCGGTAAAGTTAAACATACCAAAATTTCCATGTTAACTAACCAGTTTCAGTTCCTTAAAATGAATCCAAATGAATCTATTTCTGACATGTATTATAGATTTCAGGATATAGTGCATTTATTATTAGCATTAGGTAAAACTTTTCTCAAGAGGAACAAGTTAGAAAAATCTTAAATTCACTCTCTTCGGTGTGGGATCAAAAAACATTAGCAATAGAAGAGGCTAATGATATTAGTACTCTAAAAATTGAAGAGTTAATAAACAATTTAATGTGTTAAAAATCACAATTGCAGGGCAGAAGGGAAAGCAAGGCAACAGAAAAGAAATTCATCACTTTCAATGCAATAACTTACGATCAGGATTCAGATGATGACAATGACGAGGAAATTGCTTTCAACATCAGAATAAATCAAGATCTTACCAGTTACCGATTCATCTAGAAATAAGTGCTTATACATCAACATTAAATGATTCAGATACTTCCTCAAGTGACAATACTGAGAATGTGAACATGTGTTTCACAATAATAGTTGATCAATTGGAACATATCAAAGAAAAGGAGCAAAAGGTAGTACTTTTTACATTTAATTTTTATTTCATTTTTTTTTGGTTTTATGTGCTTTTGGAATAACATATTGACTAACAATAATAGACGAATATAACTATATAAGTGTATATATGAATATATTATATATGTCTTAATTTTTAATTTTTCAGGCTATAGTTCGACATACATGCCAGAATTTTGAAGTTACTTTTCGAATTCAAATTTTGAATTTTTCGCTCTTTTGCATTTATTTAAAATACTGAAAGAGCATATTTTCAAAACTGAAATATCAATTCTCTCTCTATTAATTCACCTTGTCTCTATTTATTCGATCACTCATTTTATTTCAAAATTCAAAACATCTCCTCATTATCTTATCTCCTCAAATCTCAAAAATGGTCTCCTCAATTGAAACTCCTAAAACCATAAGGCTCTAAGAGAACCGATGGCTTTCTCTTCAATGAAAAAGAAGCCATTGAAACCTAACGAAGTATGCTACTTTCGAAAAGTTTTTCCAAGAATATTTTCTAAATTCGAAGATTTTTTAACTTCAAAGACTATTCCTCTTATGGTTTAAAGGATCTTTGTTTTGAAAATAAATTTTTTGGTTTAATTGCCTCTTCTCAAAATGATTTTGTTTGTTATCCAAATTTGGTCAAAATGTTTTATGCAAATTTAAATGGAAAAAAATTTCAAGGAGAAAAGGGACAAATTTGAGTACTATAAATGGAACTCGATTTGTATTAAATTGTGAACTTTTGGGTCATATACTTGGTTGCAAATCTAGTGGAGTTGACCTCTCCACTTCTCAAATTGATGAACAAAATCGTGAAGTTTTTCACGGCATTTTCGAAATGATGAAGCATTTAATTTTAAACTTATGAAACTTCAACTAAAACTGAGACTTATGAGTCTTATTTTATAACAACGTATCACTCCGAGGACGGGTAATTCAATAAACCAACTTAAAAAGCTTTTAAATCTCTTTTTGCCATATACAGAAACTACAACGTCAATTGGGCACAAGTCATTTTAGATGACTTTGTTCAAAAGAACATTTTTGGATATGCAAACACACTCTACCATGGTGTGTATCCTACTATAATTTTCATATATTCAAGTATTGATTTGAGAGAAGAAAGAACTTTTCCTTGAAAAATTTTCGACAAGGCCAACATCTCTCTTATGCACATTCCACCACTTTTTGAACCATATATGACACTTCTTGAAAAGGAATAAAGATTAACATATGAAGAAGAACAAAAAATTCAATAGGAAAAAGAGAAAGAAGGTGATGAAATGGATGTATGTGACAAAGAAGAGGAGGAAAAGGAAGTGGATACTTCTTTTGAAAGTTCCAACAAGCCATGTCACCCCTCTAACGAAGAGATACTAAGGATGTAATGTCTCGCCTTTTTGACCATCGAAAGTCGATACTGGACGCTACCACTATGTTCCAATATCGTGCATCCAAATGACAAAAGGGCAGATTTTAGGGTAAATAAAAAAGAAAAGAACAGAGAACAGAGAAAAATAGAATCTCACAACGGCATTGAAAACATATATACAACAAGGACAGTAGAAACTGTCACTCCAAAAGTATACAGTACATCAGAGTTAAAAACAAAACTTATCAGCTGGATAGTTATAAAACCTTGACCTTACAAATGCTGATAGGGATACTATATAATACAGTGGGAAATAAAATACTACGATAGGTGAATCTTCTGCTCCCCTCTAAGATCTCCATAACACACCAAACTGTAACGACCCGTAATTTTACCACTTTGAAAATAGAAAATTTAATTTAATTAAATATTGAAATGTAGAATTTTCAAACTTAAACAATCATGTTTTGTATGATAAATAAGAATGGTAAACTTATTTTTGGTATTGAATAAAGATTTTGGAAAACCATTATAAAATTAACAAAAATAAGATTCCAATAAAGTAGGATAAATATTCATGAAATTTGTTTAAAGGATAAATAATTCTTTATTTATATATAATTGATATCAAACTCGTTTGATAATAATAGTAATTAAATTTATAATGGTTTGATAAATATATAAAACCCGTTCTATAAAAGTTGACAAATTTCGTCGCATACCGATAAATCGATGTCGTACTTTAAAAAATTGGATAATGTTTTATACTATTTTATAAGTCAAATATGCTTGTTTTAATTATTTAAATATAATAACAAATCAATTTTGAAGTTTGGTTTACATAGATAAATAGTTTAACAAAAACGTCAAAATGTGACCATAAAACGTTTTGTCGAAAATCAGCGTTTTGTCGATTAAAAGCTGTCGCAACGTCATTGCACCTTGGATAACATATTTAAAACATATAAATGAACAAATTTTAATGCCAATCAAGTTTACTTTTACTAATTATGATTGTGAAACTTCTAAAACATCATTAAGAAAAGTAAGTAAGTTTAAGAAAAGTCAAAAGTAAACATCAAATCCAAATCACATCAAAATCCAACAAAATAATTACTTTTCTTTACTTAATCTTTAAGTGACTAAGACATAAAGTAAGGATGTGAAAGATGATGTTAAGTACTGAAAAAGTGGAGATTGCTTTAGGTTTAAGTAAGGTTAGTGTAGTAATTTGGTAAGAGGTTATTTTAGTAAATTACCACTTCTTTCTTTTTCTATAAATACCCACCTCCTTCTTCACTTTCTTTCACATTTCTTCTTCTTATATTCTCAAGCTTCTTCATCTTCTTCCTCTCCTCTTTAATGGCCTCCAAGCCGTAGAAAAAATTAGAAAGAAATAATGTCAAAATAATTACAAAATGTTCAAAAGAAACCAGTGTTCATTCTCTTCAAATCAAACTCCTCTTTTCTCTATATTTTACCTCTTCTTCTCTCGACCATTACTTCTTCAAAACAGAACCAAAATACTTTTTTTTTCTTCAAATCATGTATTTTTCTAGTGATTATAACTTTTATGCTGAATACTTTGTCCATTCTAAATATAACTATGTCAAAAATCCACTTCTTTCTCCCTGCCCCAGTTTTTAGGCCAGAGAATAGCTCATTTTGTTATGATCATAAATTGATCATAACCGATCCAACGTAAGAAATTATTCTCTTCAAACCATATGAAATTCAAGTGGCTACAAATTTTATATTGATCACCTTTTTAGTTTTGAGGTTTGCTATACCTAAAACTCAATTCCTTGTAGTGCATTTTCGGGCTTCATTTTTGTCAATCTGATAATACCTCTTTTTCATTCTATCATATATCCCCCAAAACCACTTGGATTCAATTGATTTATTTTTTCAAATTCAAGAGAAAAGAATTTTTAACAACTTTTTAGTTATAAACTTTTTTAAATTTTGAGATATAAAGGGCCTAAAATCAGATACAAGATAACCTATTTTCCGAATAAAAATCTTGACAATTCATGTTCAAAGCTCTACCACTTCTTCTCTATACTTTCGGCCAAACTTCAAGGAAGAGGGTGTTGTTTGCTAGTATTTTAATGAAGTAGGAAGTAGTTAGTGAAGTGTTGGTCGATTAGAATGTTGGTAGGAAGTTTATCGCTTTGGTTTATGATGAGAAACTCTATTTAACATCACTATATATATATACATGTTTTATGATGTGTTATGATTGCTATGGATGCTTATATATGTTTTGATCATCAAGTATTGATTGTTTGTTATGGTTGTTAAATTGTTTTACCAAATCACGTTAATACACGTCGATTGGCACAAAGGAAATCACTTTCCTTTTGAAAATGAAATGGTGTATATGAATTGCTTAAACCTTTTGGAAATAGTTTTAAAATGAGTTAGAAATGTTTTACAAACATTTAATATGTTTAAAGAAATAAAGAAAGAAAATCAAGATTTCATGTTGTATATTTTAAAATATGTCCAAATTAATTTTCTAGAAAAATCGCGTTAGTGCAGTTAAGTGACCATAACGAAAAATCCTTTTAAACGAACGTTTTAGTTATGGAAAAATATGGAATAAATTTGATAAATCTATTTAAATAGTTTAGAAGAGATTTGAAGCAAAAAATATGAATTTTCAAATATTAAAAGTTATTTAAATCGAATAAGCTTATATAGCACTTTCCGTAGCACTTTTTTGCTGCGAATTCTATAACTTTTGAAATATGAGTTAAACGTAATCATTTTTCCTAGAATCTATTGTGAATGATTTTAAAAGTATAATTAATTCATTTAAATATGATTTTGAAGTTTTAGTAAGAGTTTGAATACGTGGTTAAGAAGAATTGTTTATAACACTTAAATAATAATTGAAGAATATTGAATATAATAATAAATTGAGTATGCGAAATGACTAGTACATTTGTACCACTTGTGAGAGCTAAATGGTAAAACAATGTGTGCAAGTAAGGTTAGGAATGGAGCAACCAGTGCCTTGAACTTACGTGGCCTTTGCTTTATCTTTTAGACGAGGGGTGGAATAGATCGAAAGGAAAGCCTGGAAGCTCTGGAAGATCATATTTAAAGTTTTTTCCAAGATAAAAAAAAGATCTTCATGATATAGGATTACTTGTCACTAGTCCCTCGAGGTAAAATTTACCATATTTAAGGTGGTAGCAATGCTCTATTATGAAAATCTTCGATTTGCAAGAATATGGTTTGAAGTTAGGAAAGAAACTGTTGATTTAGATTTAAGGAATGATTTAGGAATATTTTCCCTAAGTTAAAAGTATAATTTAAATGAAAGAAATATTTGATTTAGATTTAATGAATGATTTGTGAATATTTTCCCTAAGTTAAAATTTATAGCTTGAATATAAGAAATCTTTGATTAAGATTTAATGAATGATTCGGAAAGCTTTTCCTAAGTAAAAGTGAAAATGATTTGGAATTATTTCATGATTTTAATAAAGGTTTAAATAAACCAAATGATTTAATAAATGAGGCTTAGTGATTCCATATACTCTTGAAAAAAATGGAATAAATTGAAGAGAGTATATCTAAGAAATATATTTGATTTAAATAAAAGATGAAGTAATTGATTGATGATTGAAATCCACCTATGAACTTAACATATTTTTATCGATAATTGGATTTCGAAGGAACCAGGGTCGGATTTGGGTGACTCCTATCTGAAAACCGCTTTGAACCAATTTACATGTTCGAAGAATAAAGATATTTGAAGATGGAGATATTGAGACGAATAATAACGAGGGACTACTTGTTGATTAATTGGGGATAAACTCCGGATTCACTATATTGTAGTAGTGGTCTCTTTATAGTGAAAAACCTCAAAACCACGAGAACTTCTCGCCTAATAACCCAAGGAAAGTGCCTTCGGTTTCGTTCAAGTCATTGTATGGATGGAGGTCTGACAGTGCATTTTCTAAGATTACGTACATTGGTTTTTACAAATATACATCTATAGTTGCAAAGAAGGCAATTTATCTTAGCTTAACACCCTCCTTAAGACATACGAGCTTAAGGGTTGTATTTTTGTGGAAGGAAATTAGCAGTCAACGGAAATGGCAATGTGGCATTCAAAGAAGATGTGCTATGTGAAAATGTAATCGTTTACCTCAAGCCTCATCACCCAAAAATGATAGAAATAGTGTAGAGGCAGCAAGGCTAAGTGGGTCACTCCCAATTAGAAGATGTCATCATCCTTCTAGATTTACTCTACACATGTCTAAGTATGTGGTGAATGTACGAATCGGGTACCCGCTAATGGTCGGTAACGAACGAGGTGATGACATATTCGGTACTATCCAGCGTGAAGGGTAGGCTGGTCTTGTTGGTTTAAGCGTTAAGTATCTGGATCCTAGGTATATCCCTCTAGAGGTGTACTGTCGGAAGGTAGTCCCTTACATTGTCATTTGTATGGAAATCCATTCTCCAATAAGAACCTATGGTTTTGTCTGTATTGGCGTAATGGATAGCCCCAGAATTTAATAATGGTAACAATTTCGGTTAAGATTAATAAGTTTATTTGCAAATGTTTTCAAAGAATGTCCTTAGAAATAGTATCAAATGTTTTGATATATAAAAGCGATTTATTTATCATAAGGTAAAAACCCGTCTGTGTTTATGTGTGGGTGTGGTCTTATGAGATACTCCATCTTTCCAAAGGATTTTATTAAAAGGCTGATATATGACACTGTCATTTATATTTTGAGTTTCTCACGCTGGTTTATCAAGCCTTGTATAGGTATTTTCAATACTCGGGTCAGATCTGAGTAGTTTTAGGTTTAGTGAAGACATTGGAGTTTCTAGAGGAGAGCTGGAGATATTCATCTACGTATGGATGTATTCTATTATCCTCTGTAGTTGTTTGATGTTTGTCAGTATTTGTAAGGATAGATGTTTATAACTGTCCAAGCTGAATTTAGGTTAGATTCTAGTATATGCATCTTTAAAAAAAATCCGCTGTAAATATATTGTTTAATATTATACATATATATTATTCCATTCGTGTGAGATTCTGTTCTGTCTTTATTTTCTTTTTCACTCCTCAAAGATCCGCTTATTCGTGCAATTTGAGTTGAACATTTGTGGTTTATTGTCGGCTCTAAGGATATGGAAATTCGGGCCTTCACATTTGGTATCAGAGCTAAAGGTTAAGCAAGAACCTTGGCTTTGGTGGGGTATAGACTCATCAGAGATAGGGTTAGTAATACCCTAAGATGACTAACTCATTATAGATAGGTTTAATAACACGCTATAATGATTTGAGAGTATTATATATGAGCGAGTATTTGTTAATGTTGTATATAATGGTTTTGTTTTGAAAATTGGTAAATGAAATAATTTTACCTAGGATTATATTTTGATTACAAAGTATGTATTATGGAAAGTTGTATAGCTAGAAATCAGGATTAATGAAATTTAAATATGAACATCTTGTGATTAGAATTTCACAGTTTGACTATAAGATGTTTCATAAAGATAATCGATAAGTAAGAAATCTGATAAGGTGCTTAAGATCTTTAATATTTATTCCAAAATAATAAATTAAGAAATAATAATGTTAAGTTACTATCATAAATTAATCAATTGTTTGATTTAAAAGTTGAAGTACAAATACCTTGTGAATTAGGTTTCACGATTTGACTATAAGGTGTTTGATAATAAGATTGGTTTAAGTAATGAACATATAAGATTAAAAATGATATAAGATAAATAATAGAAAATGATTATGTAAAAGGAAAAAAATATAAAAGGAATAAACTCAAGTAATTTGAAAGAATCGTGGAATTTTAGATGAAGTTAATTAATATAAATTGAATTTATAAAAAGAATTTATAAAATAGGTTTTATGAACAAAAGTAATCTCTAAAGGATTTTAAAAAGAGATATTTTATGATAACTAGTACGAATGGCTCAAAAATAAACTAAAAATAGGCAAGAGATGTGTTCGGATGGTAAACACATTCTTTAAGTATTGCTCTTCTTGTGAAGAGAATAAATAATACCATTGGTAGTACCCAGTTTTTTGATAGGAGTTACTCGATCTATATAATTTTCCTAAGTTAAAGAGATAATGCGAATCATTAATTGATTAGTAATATTTATAAAAGTGTTTAGACCCAAGATAAATTTAGAATAGCTAATTGATAATATAAAGTGGGATTCTCGACGATTTTGGACAGTCGAAAATTTCTGAATCACATCAAACTCAAAGCTAGGGAATTTATGAATTTTTTGGTAAAAGATAAACAACTATGAAATGTTTTAAGTAAATGAAATTGGATAAGTATAATTTATAAATGTGATTATAAATAAAAAGGATTTAAAAGTGGATAAATTTATAATAGCATTACATCAGAAATAAATTTTGTAATTATGAATTTGAAATGATAGCAACCTACAACTGTAACTCATCCCGATATAAAACCAATCGGAAATTGGGATGTGTATATATACTATTAGGATGTAGAAGGGTATTATACAAAAATAGATTTAAGTCATGAACTATCTATACACTTAAGTAAAATAATGACTCTTTGAAAAGGAATTTATAACCCAAAAAAATTTTATTAATGAATTCTACCGTTAATTAAGGATTTGGACTTAATTTTTAAAAATTATGGATTTACATAGTTGTGT
This sequence comes from Allium cepa, assembly GCA_030765085.1. Classification (NCBI taxonomy): domain Eukaryota; kingdom Viridiplantae; phylum Streptophyta; class Magnoliopsida; order Asparagales; family Amaryllidaceae; genus Allium; species Allium cepa. The sequence goes on from CM060946.1 coordinate 221,087,878, forward strand.
TCATAAGATATAATAGACCTAAGTAATAGTTTTACAAAATGATTCATAAGCAATATTAGTATTAAAGAAAATATACTAAAAAAATGAATGTGAAAAATAAAGGACGTGAATAAAGAGAATTTGGTATAACTGAGAAAAACCAATAGGAATAAATATTATTTTATACATAAATCATTTCATCACACAAATTTTGATCTAATATCCGAGTACGGAACATTGAGGTGTTTACACCGATCTAGAAAAGAATTTATCACTTGATTTCTTGACGGTGAGCATTGGTGATATTTTTTGGTTAGTTACTCGAGTTTTCTATCATAATTGAGAGCTATGCAAGGAAAGCATGTGTATCTGATCTAGCATCTTGACCAGAGTCCGCATTAGAGGATCGGAGGATTGATACTAGTTCAGAAATAAAGTTGTGGATTTGAATAGAAGATCAAATCAGATATTTTATATGGATGATTTGGGTACATCATATGGGTTTAAGTTTGTGAAATAATGATTTAGATAATAAAATTGTGGGTTTAGATTCAAGGCAATTTCGGGGACGAAATTCTTTTAAGTATGTGTATCGACCCATAATTTTACCACTTTGAAAATGGAATATTTAATTTATTTAAATGTTCAAATGCAGAATTTTCAAACTTAAATATCATGTTTTATGTGTTAAATAAGAATGGTAAACTTATTTTTGATATTGAATGAAGATTTTGGATTTCCATTGTAAAATTGACAAAAGTCGGATTCCAATAAAGTGTGATAAATATTTGTGAAATTTATTTAAAGGGTAAATGATTATTTTTAAATATACACACATACATATACAATTGATATCAAACTCATTTGATAATAATAGTAATTTAGTTTATAATGGTTTGATAAATATATAAAACCCGTTCCGTTAAAGTTGACAAATTTCGTCGCACACCGTAAATCGATGTCGTATTTTTACACAAAATTGATTTGTTATTATATTTAAATAATTGAAACAATCATATTTGACTTATAAAATAATATAAAACAGTATCCAAAGTTTTGATTTACATATTTAAATAGTTTAACAAAAACGTTAAAATATGACCGTAAAACATTTTGTCGAAAATGAACGTTTTGTCGATTAAAAGTTATCGCAACGTCATTGCTCCTTGGATAACATATTTGAAACATATAACTGTACGCATTTTAATGCTAATCAAGTTTACTTTTACTAATTATGATTATGAAACTTCTAGAACATCATTAAGAAAACTATGTAAGTTTAAGAAAAGTCAAAAGTAAACATCAAATCCAAATCATATCAAAATCCAACAAAATAGTTACTTTTCTTTACTTAATCTCTAAGTAACTAATAAATAAAGTAAGGATGTGAAAGATGATGTTAAGTATTAAAAAAGTGGAGATTGATTTAGGTTGAAGTAATGTTAGTTTGGTAATTTGGTAAGAGGTCATTTGGGTAAATTATCACTTCTTTCTTTTTCTATAAATACTCACTTCCTTCTTCGTTTTCATTCACATTTTTTCTTCTTATATTCTCAAGCTTCTTCATCTTCGTCCTCCCCTATTTAACGTCTTTCAAGCCATAGAAAAAATTAGAAAGAAATAATGTCAAAATATTTACAAAATTTTCAAAAGAAACCAATGTTCAATTTCTTGAAATTAAACTCCTCTTTTCTCCATATTTTACCTCTTCTTCTATCAACCATAATTTCTTCAAAATAGAACCAAAACAAAAAATTCATTTTTAAAATCATATATTTTTCCAATGGCTAAAACTTTCATATTGATTACTTGTCTCATTTACACTTAACTATGTCAAGAATCCACTTCTTTCCAGTGCATTCTCTGGCCCAGTTGTTAAGCCAGAGAATAGTCTATTTTGTTTTGATCATAAATTGATCATAACTGATCCAACGTAAGATATTCTTCTTTTCAACCATATTAAATTCAAATGGCTACAACTTTTATGTTGGTCACTTTTTCCAGTTTTGAGGTTTGCTATACCTGAAACTCGATTCTTTGAAGTGCATTTTCGGGCTTCAATTTTGGCAATCCGACAATACCTCTTCTTTATTCCATCATACCTCCCCCAAAACCACTTGGATTCAAATGATTATTTATGTAAAATTCAAGAGAAAAGAATTTTTAATAACTTTTTAGTTATAAACTTTTCTAAATTTTGGGATTTAAAGGGCCTAAAATCAGATACAAGATAACTTATTTTTCGAATAAAAATCTTGAAAATTCAAGTTCAAAGCTCTACCGCTTCTTCTCCATACTTTCAGACAACCTTCATCACAAGCCTCGACCAAGCTATTGAAAGGAAAAGGGTGTTGTTTGCTAGTGTTTGAATGCAGTAGGAAATAGTTAGTGAAGGGTTGGTCAATTAGAATGTTGGTAGGAAGTTTATCGCTTTGGTTTATGGTGAGAAACTCTATTTAACACACACACACACACACACACACATATATGTTTGATGATGTTTGATGATTTCTATGGATGCTTATATATGTTTTGATCATCAAGTATTGATTATTTGATATGATTGTTAAATTGTTTTACCGAGTCACGTTAATACACGTCGATAAGCACAAAGGAAATCACTTTCCTTTTGAAAATGAAATGGTGCATATAGAATGCTTAAACCTTTTGGAAATAGTTTTAAAATGAGTTAGAAATGTTTTATAAACATTTAATATGTTTAAAGAAATAAAGTAATAAAATCAAGATTTCATGTTGTATATTTTAAAATATGTCCAAATCAATTTTCTAGAAAAATCGCGCTAGTGCAATTAAGTGACCATAACGGGAAATCCTTTTAAATAAATGTTTCGGTTATGGAAAAATATGGAATAAATTTTATAAATATATTTAAATGGTTTAAAAGAGATTTGAAGCACAAAATATTAATTTTCAAATATTAAAAGTTGTTTATACCGAATAAGCTTATATAGTACTTCTCGTAGCACTTTTATGCTGCGAATTCTATAACTTTTGGAATATGAGTTAAACGTAACGATTTTTCCTATAGTATATTGTGAATGATTTTAAAAGAATAATTAAGTCATTTAAAGATGATTTTGAAGTTTTAGTAAGAGTTTGAATAAATGGTTAAGAGGAATTGTTTATAGCACTTAAACAATAATTGAAGAATATTGAATATAATAACAAATTTAGTATGCGGAAATGACTAGTACATTTGTCCCACTTGTGAGAGCTAAACAATAAAACAAGGTGTGTAACTAAGGTTAGAATTGGATCAACCAGTGCCCTAAACTTACTTGGCCATTGCTTTATCTTTTAGACGAGGGGTGGAATACATCGAAAGGAAAGCCTGGATGCTCTAGAAGATCATATTTAAAGTTTTTTCCAGGATAAAAGAAAATATCTTCATGATATAGGATTACTTTCCACTAGTCCCTCGAGGTGAAATTTACCATACTTAAGGTGGCGTGATAGTGCTCTGTTATGAAAATATATGATTTGCAAGAATATGATTTGAAGTTAAGAAAAAAATCGTTGATTTAGATTTAACGAATAATTTGGGAATATTGTCCCTAAGTTAAAAGTTATAACTTGAATGAAAGAAATATTTGATTTAGACTTAATGAATGATTTGAGAATATTTTCCCTAAGTTATAGCTTGAATATAAGAAATCGTTGAATAAGATTTGATGAATGATTTGGAAAGGTTTTCTTAAGTAAAAGTGAAAATGATTTGAAGTTATTTCAGGATTTTAAGAAAGGTTTAAATAGAGCGAATGATTTAATAAATGAGGCTTAATGATCCCATATACTCTTGAAAAAAAATGGAATAAATTGAAGAGAATATATCTAAGAAAGATATTTCATTCAAATAAAAGATGAAGTAATCGATTGATGATCGATATCCACTTATGAACTTAACATCTTTTTATCAATAATTGGATTTTGAAGGAACCGGGACCGGATTTGGTGATTCAAAACCAAAAACCACTTCGAACCAATTTACATGTTCGAAGAATAAAGATATTTGAAGATGGAGATATTGAGACGAATAATAACGAGGGGCTACTTGTTGATTAATTTCGGATAAACTCCCGATTCACTATGTTGTAGCTGTGGTCTCTTTGTTATGAAAAACCTCAAAACCACAAGGGCTTCTCGCCTAGTAATCCGAGGAAAGTACCTTCGGTTTCGTTCAAGTTTCGAAACGAACTTGTATAGATGGATGTCTGACAGTGCATTTTCTAAGATTATGTACATTGGTTTAACAACATACATCTATGGTGGCAGGGAAGGCAACTTCTCTTAGCTTAACACTCTCATTGAGACATATGAGCTTAAGGGTTGTATTTTTGTGGAAGGAAATTAGTAGTCAACGGAAATGGCAATGTGGCATTCAAAGAAGAGGTGCTATGCGAAATGGTAATCATTTACCTCAGGCCTCATCACCCGAAAATGATAAAAACAAGGTAGAAGCAGCAAGGCTAAGTGGGTCGCTCTTAATTAGAAGATGTCATCATCCTTACATATTTACTCTACACATGTCTGAGTATGTGGTTAATGTATGAATCGGGTACCTGTTAATGGTCGGTAACGACCGGGATGATGACGTATTCGGTACTATCCCGCGTGAGGGGTAGGCCGGTCTTGTGTTGGTTTAGGCGTTAAATATCTGGACCCTAGGTGCATCCCTCTAGAGGTGTACTGTCGGAAGGTAGTCCCTTACATTGTCATTTGTATGGAAATCCATTCTCCAATAAGAACCTGCGGTTTTGTTTGTATTGGCGTAATGAACAGCCCCTGAATTTAATAATGGTAACAATTTCAGCTAAGATTAATAAGTTTATTTGCAAATATTTTCAAAGAATGTCATTAGAAGTAGTATCAAATGTTTTGATATGTAAAAGAAATTTATTTATCATAAGGTAAAAACCCATCTATGTTTATGTGTAGGCGTGGTCTTATGAGATACTCTTTCTTTCCAAAGGATTTTATTAAAAGGCTGATATATGACACTGTCATTTATATTTTGAGTTTCTCACCCTGGTATATCAAACGTGATCTAGGTATTTTCAATACTCGGGTCAAATCTGAGTAGTTTTAGGTTTAACGAAGACAGTTGGAATTTCTAGAGGAGTGCTGGAGATATTCATCTACGTATAGATGTATTCTATTATCCGCTGTAGTTGTTTGATGTTGTCATTATTTTTAAGGATAGATGTTTATAACTGTCCAAGCGGAATTTAGGTTAGACTCTAATATATGTATCTTTAAAAGAATCACTGTAAAGAAATTGTTCGATATTATATATATATTATTCCATTCGTGTGAGATTTTATTCTGTCTTTATTTTCTTTTTCACTCCTTAAAGATCCGCTTATTCATGCAATTTGAGTTGGACATGTGCGGTTTATTGTCAGATCAAAGGATATGAAAATTCGGGCCATCACATTTGGTATCCAAGCTGAAGGTTAAGCAAGAATCTTGGCTTTGAGGGGGTATAGACTCATCAAAGATATGGTTTGTAATACTCTAGAATGAGTAACTCATTATAGATAGGGTTAGTAACACCCTAGAATGATTTGAGAGTATTATGTATGAGCGCGTATTTGTTAATGTTCTATATAAAGGTTTTGTTTTGAAAATTGGTAAATGAAATAATTTTACCTATGATTATATGTTGATTACAAAGTATGAAAAGTTGTATAGTTAGATATCAGGATTAGTGGAATTTAAATATGAATATCTTATGATCCGAATTTCACAGTTTGACTATAAGATGTTTATAAAGATAATCGTAAGTAAGAAATATGATAAAGTACTTAAGATCTTTAATACTTATTCCAAAATAATAAATCAAGAAATGATAATGTTATGTTACTATCATAAATTGATCAATTATTTGATTTAAAAGTTTAAGTACAAATACCTTATGAATTAAGTTTCACAATTTGACTATAAGGTGTTTGATAATAAGATTGGTTTAAGAAATGAACATATAAGATTAAAAATGATATAAGTAAATAATAGAAAAGGATTATGTAAAAGGAAAAAATATAAAAGGAATGAAGGTTTAAAATTCAAGTAATTTAAAACAATTGTGGAAGTTTAAATGAAGTTAATTAATATAATTTGAATTTATAAAATAGGTTTTATAAATAAAAGTAATCTCTAAAGTATTTTAAAAAGAGATATTCTATGATAACTAGTACGAATGGCTTGAAAAATAAACTAAAAATGGGCAAGAGATGTGTTCAGATGGTAAACACTTTCTTTAAGTATTACTCTTCTTGTTAAGAGAATAAATAATACTATTGATAGTAACCAGTTTCTTGGTATTATTTTGGAGTTACTCGATCTATATAATTTTCCAAAGTTAAAGAGATAATGTGAATCATTAATTGATTAGTAATATTTATAAAAGTGTTTATACCAAAGATAAATTTGGAATCGCTAATTGATAATATAAAGTGGGATTCTCGATGATTTTGGACAGTCGAATTTTTTTGAATCGCACCAAATTCAAAGCTAAGGAATTTATGAATTTTTTTGGTAAAAGATAAACAATTGTGAAATGTTTTTAGTAAATGAATTGGATATGTATTGTGACAACCTGGGATTTTTGGCAAAATTAAATTTAATAATCTTCTAATATGATTATTTAAATTTATAAACTAATCTTTTTGAGCAAATAAAAATATGCTTTCTAATCACTATTATTCATATATATATATATATATATATATATATATATATATATATATATGAATTGTGGAAAGGAATTATGATTTGGATTCAACGTAAATTTCTCAAAAGAAATAATTAAATTTACATTCTACATTTTTATACACTAATATATATATGTATACATATGTTTATAAATTAAAGTACTAATAACTTAAGCCTAAAATGGAAATAAGAATAAGTAAAAGGTTATAGTTTAAGTAAACCATTAAGCTGTAGAAATAAATAAAAAGAAAATGTAAAAAAATATAAATGTGTAGGACATATGTAAGCTAGAAAGAAGACCTATGTATACAAGTGGCAAATTGTTCTTTTAAAATGGATTTCTTCATTTTCAAAATATAAAAAAAATGATTTAAAGAGCAAAACCAGGATTGTATCCAGGCAGTAGTTTACCTCTTTTAATATATATCTCAACTTCTTCTTTCATTTTTAAAAACAAACCAAAAGAAGAAAAAAAAAATTAAACAACTTTATCTCTTACATCTGAAACAAAGCATAGGAAAATTCAAGTTCAAGCTCAACTTAATCAAAGAAGATCAGATCAAAATCACTTGTAGTGTTCAAATCAACTTCCAGCTTCAAAATATGGTTTTCTCTATTCAAGTTCTAGGTGAGTAAACCTCAACCTTTAAAGATAAATCTTCTTTCTTAACTTATGCATGTAATGATTAATGGTGGTATTGACCTGAAAATGTCTGGCATGGATGAAATGGATGTTTTGCCTGGTATATAAGCATGAAGTTACAATGTGTATATATGCATATCTGTGTATATAAGTTCTGGTCTCTGTTCTTGTTTAACAGACCCAACAGTCACTCAAAATTCAAATTCTCTTCATTGAAGCAATTATAGGTTATGATATCTAAGTGAAATGTGTTTTGATTGATGAAACTCATTTTTTTAAAAATGGTTTCATTGAAATTATTCAGTACTTATCTTGAAAAAAGAATTTACAGTGAGAATTGGATCATATCAGGAAAATCAACCATCATATTATCAAGTTTCTCTTATATAATCAGATTTGTTTCTGAAAGTTATGATTTTTGATGGTAATGTCATAATTTTTAAGTTGGTAATTGGAGAGAAATTGCAAGTTGAACGGAATCGGGTTTTTGGTCGAATCACGGCGATGAATCAGGAATCATGAGAAAAATGGTCGGTGAATTTTTAGATCACCGTTGTGACGTGGCTGCGGTAAAGTAGGGTTTTAGTCTTCGATTTAGTCGACGATGTTGTCAAGGCGAATGCGACATTGTGAGGGCGTCGTGGTTATTCGGTGCAAGGGGGAAAGGAAGGGGAAAGTCAGGCGAGTTTCCAGGCGAAAAGGCGAGGCTTCCGGTGGTCTGTGGCACTGGTATGAGGGGAGAGAAGGTGTCGATTTTCGTTCAGGCATTGGCACTACTGTTCGATTTCATTCGATTTTCATTTGTGTGGTCGTCGTGGGTTTTGGGTGGTCGAATGGGTCGGGATGATCATCGGTGACTTAGTGGTGTCGTTGGCGAAGTTTGGCACGACTTCGACGCCGTGTGCACATGCACAGGGGAGCTTCAGTGTGTAAGGTGGTATCGGTTGTTCGCTCTAGGTAGTGGAAGTAAGAAAAGAGAAGAGATAGGGAAGAAAGGAAGGCCGGTAATTATTTTGGGCCGATTGGGCCTGCTTTGTAACATAATAAAAAAATAAACAAAGTTCTCAAAGAAAATTTCTAGCCAAATTATTTTAAAGTTAAATTCTTTTTAAACTTAAACTTTCTAAAAATAATAAGTAATTTACAACATTAAATCAACCCTAAACTTAGGTTAACAAATGATGCAAATAAAATGATTTAAGTTAAATTAGTTAAATTTAAGATAACTGCATGTATATGTTAATTATCCATTAATTACTGAAGTTTATTAAAGTAAGATAAACGGTTGTAATTAGGTAATGGTTAGAGAAAAATAAAAATGTTTTAAACTTTTAATTAATTAAAAGTCTTAAGTAATAATAAATGATTATTATTAATTAATTCCAAATATTTAATTAAGATAAAATAAATTAAATAGGTTATGATTCATTTAATAATAATTAAACAGGATTTGTAAGTAATTAATAAATTATGTTATTTATTAGATGGTTGTGTGATTAGTTAGGCTGGTATATGAATGGTTTAATTGGATTGAATACTTTGGATTGCTTTAATATCTCTAGTATGTTAATTCCTGTTATTCTGTAATATGAAATACCTTGGTTTGAATTATTGATATAAACATGAGACATTTATTTGAAATAGATAATTGTGATGGAATTTCTCTGTGAATATGACATTCTGAAAGTAAAATAATTTTTTTTACTTAAACAACTTGGCCTTAAAGACGGCGTTCGGATTTCGATGAGACCGGGATCGGATATCAAATTGTTATCCGAAAAACACATCGCTCCAAAATAAGCGATAGGTTGTGAAATCTCAAGAGAAGGTCGGGAATGAAAATTCAGAATGCAAGGGTTGTTTGTCGCTAACTCTGAGGGTTATTCCAAAATGACGGAGATAGTGCCTTCGGTTCCGTTCGGACCCGGAACGGACTTATATGGACGAATGCTATCAGACCATTGTCATTGGAGGATGGTGAGCATTCTAAGAAATATGCTCTATAAAGGTAATCATAGCCTCAAGCCTCATTTACTGGGAATGGCTAAAACAGGGGAGGTACATCAAGGCTAAGTTGGTAGCACCCAATTAGGATAAGATTTTTCACTGTCTAGATGTCCCTTTTATTCGGTGGTGTAGGCAGTTGTTGGCTCCAACCTCGGGGTAGTCTTATTCGGAATATCCAGTAAGGGGTAGCTCCGGTCTTGTATTGCAGGGGATTGGGAAGGATCCTCGGTACGCTAATTTAGACCAGGTACTATGACGGACGATACCCCAGTTATCCTGCCACTGTATGGAATCAATCTCCAATAAGTGCCTGTATGGTTTTGGTTGTGCCCAACTATGTTCGAACGTGAGATGTAGGCATTCCAGCTATTCCTAATTTATATTGAAAACCCTATACACTATTATAATATAACTGGATTTCCTATGAAATATTTTGGTTATCATAAGGGAAAAACTTGATCGTGTTTATGTGTGGTAAGTCTTACGAGATACCCTTGATTTCAAATGATTTTCAAGTTAAATAAACTTAAACCCTTTACTCACACCAAACCCATGTCTGACCTGGAGTTTATTTTATGTTTTCTTAAACTCTTGGGTACTCAATTTTTATAAGTAGCCAATTGATCCATGTTGGCTTTGAAGTATTTTGGAGGAAGACTTGGAGCAGGAGGCTTCTGCGTATCTAGATATATCTGTTTCTGTTGTATTAGTATCTTTGCAACTATTTTGTTCTTAATGAATAGGCAGGTCATCACGACTGTTTAGTATGATGTATGTAAAACTGAATGACTCTGATGTATGGTATTAGTGACTACTGTGTTTATATATGTGTGATGTAATATATTTATCTCATTCCGCTGTGAGATTATGTGATTGTTTAGTTCTTTCTTTCTATCTATTTCTTTTCTACCTATTTCTTACTTATCTTACATCATATCTTTCTATAGAATGAAAGGCGGTCATCACAGTTGGTATGAGAGCGTTAGGTTGAGAAAATACCTAGGCTTTTGGGTTGATATCCATCCTGAGAGAGCGTACTTGTAAATTTTTATATATCTATATACGCCTACCTGATTGTTGGGTTACCGTGTCTAGGTTTCCTATGTAAGTACCAGGAGAAGAAGAGGCAGAGGTGTGAGTAGCACGACAACCACAAACGGAAGAGGCTCGATTGTTGAAGGTGGTAGAGTAACTGTCAAGGTTGTAACCCTAATACCACCTCGAGTGAACTTTGCAGTGTTGTGCAAAGACTTTACATATCTTAGAGGAAAGCATTTTAAGGGTACTGAGTCTATCATTGAAGTGCAAGCTTGGTTGCGCTCGTGTGAGTAGATTTTCAAGAGTTTAGGTCTTTCGGATGAGCAGAAGTGAATTATGGCATCATGGCAACTACAGGAGGGAGCAGCTGGGTGGTGGGACGCAGTCACAATGAATGTTCCTGAGGATGAATTCTCTTGGAGTAAGTTCAAGAAAGTGTTTGAAGAGCAGTTTATGCGTACTGCAGGAAAGACTCGACTGTATAGAAGTTTTTTGGACCTTAAGCAAGGAGATTTGTCAGTAGTGGAATTGAAACCAAGTTCAACGAGTTGTCCCGCTATGGTCCTGGCCTTATTGACACATCGCTTTAGAAGAAAGAAATGTTTGTGCTTGGCATGAGGCCTGAATTTCATGAGAAGACAACTGCACATCTCAAAGGAACATTTGTGGAACTGGTAGACATGGCTTTGAAATACGAAGAGCTTTTGGAAAAGAAACCCTTCGCAATAGTGGTAGCACCGAGTGGAAAGGCTACCAATCAGAACAAAAGGAAATTCAACCCGAACTGGAAGAAGTAGGGTAAAGGAAAGCTTGGAGGCAACAACGCGGCTAGGAAATGTTATGTGTGCCAGCAGGAAGGTCATTTGGCTAGACATTGTTCTAGAGGTGGAGCTTCTAAGCAGCAGCAGAGTGGACCCATTATCCCGATGGTTCAAAAGACCTTATGCTTCAATTGTCAGCAGCCCGGGCATATGGTGAAAGCTTGCCCACTTCTCCAGAGAGATCAATAAAATAAAGTGTTTGCTATTTAGGGTGGACCGTCAATTTCTACTGATGGGAGAGGCAAAGGCGTACTCGAAGGTACTTTTCTTTTAGATGGCATTTATGTTAGAGTATTGTTTCATTCTGATGATTCTCTTAGTTTTATTTCTTTGGAAATGGTGGAGAAATTTCACCTTACCCCTAATGTCGTGGACCGCCCTATTTTTGTATCTAATCCCATAGGGGGAGTGACCAAGCTAGACATGATGTGTGAAGGCCTGAAAATTTCTTATCTATCACATAGCTTCTCGTGCGACCCATTTGTATTGGACTTTAAAGGATTTGACCTTATTTTGGGAATGGATTGGTTAGACAAGCATAAAGCTGTTCTGGCTTGTGAAGTGAAAACCGTGTCATTAGAAACCGAACTAGGAAGATTTGCAAGGGTGACTTGTGATAATCCAGGGATTCACCTGGGTAGTCACTTGCATGGGCTTGAGGCATCTCAAGAAGAAGTAGGAACCATCGAAGTTATCAGAGACTTTCCAGACGTCTTTGAAGAAGTCAAAGGTTTGCCCCCACATCGGGGGATTGAGTTTTGTATCGACTTAGTTCCAGAAGCGATACCGGTGGTCCAACCAAGTATAAGGATGGCTCCTAGAGAGAGAGGGGAATCGGTGAAGCAGACTCATGATTTCTTGGAGAGAGGATTGATCAGACCTAGTCGTTCTAGCTGGGGTTCTGTAGTCTTATTTGTAACCAAATCGGATGAGTCATTAAGATTTTGTGTAGACTGTCGAAAATTGAATAAGGTGACTATTAGAAATAATTACCCCTTGCCTCGTTTTGACAATCTTTTCAATCAACTTCATGAGGCGACTGTGTTCTCTCAAATGGATCGAGATTTAGGTTTTCACCAGCTAAGGGTAGCTGAAGACAGTATACCCTTGACTGCATTCAGAGGACCCAACTGTTTTTATGAGTGGCTGATTATGCCTTTTGGGCTAACCAATGCTCTAGCTTATTTTGTGGATCTAATTAACCGTGTCTTCCGGGATGTGCTGAACAAGTTTGTGCTTGTGTTCATCGACGACATTCTCATCTACTCCAAATCAGAGGAGGAGCATAAGTGTCATTTAGAGATGGTATTGGAAACCTTGAGGAGACATGTCATGAAGGTAAAATTTTCGAAGAGCCATTTCTGGAAGTCGGAAATAAGATTTTTGGGACATATCGTATCTAGAGATGGTATCTCTGTAGATCCGGTCAAGGTGGCAACTGTTCAAGAATGGAAGCAACCGCAGACTCCTATGGAAGTTTGCAGTTTTCTTGGATTGGCGGGTTACTACAGAAAATTCATCCGGGATTACTCTAAGATTTCCTCTCACTTAACCAAACTGACTAGGAAGGGAGTGAAATTTAAACGGACTCCGGAGTGTGAAGAAGCGTTTCTGGATCTGAAAGCGAGATTGACTAGTGCACCTGTTCTGGCTATTCCAGATGGGAGCGGTAAGTTCGAGGTATGCATTGATGCTTGTGGAGTAGTGCTTGGTGCTTTTTTGATGCAGAAGGGAAGAGTAATTATGTACACGAGTAGATAGTTGAATCCACATGAGAAGAACTACGCTACGCATGACTTGGAATTGCTAGCTATCTTCTTTGCATTGAAGATATAGAGGCATTATCTGTTGGGTGAGAAGTTTAAGCTCTTCACCGATCATAAACCCTTAAAGTATCTTTTCTCCTAGAAAGACCTGAACCCGTGGTAGCAGAGATGGATGAAATTCTTGGCATCCTATGATCTGGACATTCTCTACACACCGGGGAAAGCAAACGTGGTGGCAGACGCTTTGAGTAGAAATGCAATTTTGGCTGTCATTGAAGTTACCCCGTCTCTGCAGGAAAGGATTGTAGGAAATCAAAAGGAGGACAGAAATCTAGAGGAATTAATTCATGGAGCTAAGGAAGGTCAGTATTCAGATTTCAAGGTAGAGGTGAAGGAGCTTTAAGAATTAATGGACGTTTGTGTGTGTCGGATGTGGACGGATTGAGGTAGGAAGTTTTTTTGGAAGGACACAAATCTAGATTGAGTATCCACCCAGGAATGAATAAGATGTATAAAGATATGAAAAGAGTTTTCTGGTGGCTGGGAATAAAGAAGGACATTGGTCCCTTTGCCGATGGTTGTGCAAACTGTCAACAAGTGAAGGGTGATCAACAGAAGACTACGGGATTATTGCAACCTCTAGAGATTCCAAAGTGGAAATAGGAGATGATATATATGGACTTCGTCGATGGGTTGCCAAGAACCCGAAAAGGGTATGAACGAGTGTAGGTAATTATAGACAGGCTGACTAAGAGCACCACTTTATCCCAGTTAAGGCAACCAGAACTGTAGCTTCACTAGTAGAGAATTTCATGAAAAGATTGTTAGACTACATGGAGTTCCCATCAGTATTGTAAGTGATCGTGGCCCAATTTTTACCAACAAATTTTGGGAAGCTCTACAAACAACTCTTGGAACAAGGTTGATTTTAAGGACCGCTTATAATCCTTAAACCGATGGTCTGGTAGAGAGACTGAATTGCATTCTGGAAGATATGTTGAGAGCCTATATCCTGGATTTCGGCAGATCTTGGGAGGACGATCTACACTTGGTAGAATTCTCGTATAGCAACAGTTATCAGGCAAGCATTAAGATGGCACCATATGAAGCTATGTACGGAAGGCCCTGTAGATCACCATCTTATTGGGTAGAATACGGAGATTGTTTTATACTTGGTCCAGACTTTATTCGGGAGGCATTTGCAAGGTTGAGATGATAAAGAAAAGGATGAAGCAGCCCAGGATCGTTAGAAAATCTATGCGGATAAGAGATGAAGGAATTTGGAATTCGAAGTTGGAGGTTTGGTATTCGTCAAGGTTTGCCCGATCAAAGGAGAAATCTGGTTTAGTAAGACTGGAAAGCTAGCTCCGAGATATATTGGACCTTTTCGTGTTCTCGAAAGGATTGGTGCTTTGGCACACAGAATTGAATTACTAGACCGGATGACTGGGATTCACAATGTATTTCACGTATCTCATTTGAGGAAGTACGTGTATGAAAACCAAACTTAACTGTAGTTAGGCAACCAGTTTAGATTGTAGATCGAGAAGAGAAGGAGCCGAGGAACAAAGTGGTGAAGCTAGTTGAGATTCAGTGGAGCAAGGATCCCAGAGATTATACCCAGAAAACTTTAGATAGTATTAGGAAGGCCTATCCAGAATTTTGTTAGGATAGTTAGGATTGTTTGTTTGATATATTGTTGCTATGGTTGTTAGTATATTGCTGATGTGTATGCCAAGTTGTTTGAATATTAAAAAAATTGATGGAAAATTTAATTATTTCTTGCTTTTAAAATTTCGGGGACGAAATTCTTTTAAGGGGGGAGGAATGTGACAACCCGGGACTTTTGAAAAAAATCAATTTAATAATCTTCTAATATGATTATTTAAATTTGTAAACTTATCTTTTCGAGCAAATAAAAAATATGCTTTCTAATTACTATTTTTCATATATATATATATATATATATATATATATATATATATATATGAATTGTGGAAAGGAACCATGATTTGGATTCAATGTAAATTTCTCAAAAGAAATAATTAAATTTAAATTCTACATTTTAAACACTAATATATATATATATATGGTTATTAATTAAGTATTAATAACTTAAGCCTAAAATGAAATAAAAGGTTATAATTTAAGTAAACCATTGAGCTATATAAATAAAAAGGAAATATATATATATATATATATATATATATATATATATATATATAAGTGTAGGAAATTTGTAAGCTAGAAAGAAGACCTATGTATACAAGTGGCAAATTGTTCTTTTAAAAAGGATTTCTTCATTTTCAAAATATTAAAAAATGATTTAAAGAGCAAAACAAGGACTGTATCCAGGCAGTAGTTTACCTCTTTTAATATATATCTCAACTTCTTCTTTCATTTTTAAAAACAAACCAAAACCAGAAAAAAGGAAATTAAACAACTTTATCACTTACATCTGAAACAAAGCAAAGGAAAATTCAAAATCTAGCTCAACTTAATAAAAGAAGATCAGATCAAAATCACTTGCAGTGTTCAAATCAACTCCCAGCTTCAAAATCTGGTTTTCTCTGTTTAAATTCTAGGTGAGTAAACCTCAACCTTTAATGATAAATCTTCTTTCTTAACTTATGTATGTAATGATTAATGGTAGTATTGACCTGAAAATGTCTTGCATGGATGAAATGGATGTTTTTCCTGGTATATAAGTATGAAGTTACTATGTGTATATATGCATGTCTGTGTATATAAGTTCTGGTCTTTGTTCTTGTTTAACAGACCCAAAAATCACTCAAAATTCAAATTCTCTTCATTAAAGCAATTATAGTTTATGATATCTAAAGGAAATGTGTTTTTATTGATGAAACTCAATTTTTTAAAAATGGTTTCAGTGAAATTATTCAGTATTTATCTGGAAAAAAGAATTTACAGTGAGAATTGGATCATATCAGGAAAATCAACCATCATAATATCAAGTTTCACCTATATAATTAGATTCATTTCTGAAAGTTATGACTTTTGGTGGTAATATCATAACTTTTAAGTTGGTAATTGGAGAGAAATTGCAAGTTGAACGGAATTGGTTTTTTGGTCGAATCATGGCAATGAATCAGGGATCGTAGCTGGAGGAAGATTATGAGTCGGGGATATAGGAAAAATGGTCGGTGAATTTGTAGATCACCGTTGTGGCATGGCGAAGGCAAAGTAGGGTTTTAGTCTTCGGTTTGGTCGACAATGTTGTCGAGGTGAATGCGACGTCGTGAGGGCGTCGGGGTGATTCGATGCAAGGGGAAAGGAAGGGGAAAGTCAGGCGAGTTTCTAGGCAAAGCGGCAAGGCTTCCAGTGGTCTGTGGTAGTGGTACGAGGGGCGAGAAGGTGTCGTTTTTTGTTCATGCGATGGCACTACTATTCTATTTCGTTCGATTTTGATTTGTGTGGTCGTCTTGGGTTCTAGATGGACGAATGGGCCAAGATGATCATCGGTGACTTGGTGGTGTCATCGGCGAAGTTCGGCACGGCCCCGACATCGTATGCACATGCACAGGGGAGCTTGAGTGTGTAAGGCGGTATCGGTTGTTCGCTGTAGGTAATGGAGGTAAGAAAAGAGAAGAGATAGGGAAGAAAGGAAGGCCGATAATTATTTTGGGCCGATTGGGCCTACTTTGTAACATAATAAAAAAATAAACAAAGTTCTCAAAGAAAATTTCTAACCAAATTATTTTAAAGCTAAATGCTTTTTAAACTTAAACTTTCTGAAATTAATAAGTAATTTAATACTTTCAATTAACCCTAAATTTAGGTTAACAAATGATGCTAAATTTAAGATAACTATACATATATGTTAATTATCCATTAATTACTGAAGTTTATTAAAGTAAGATAAATGGTTGTAATTAGGTAATGGTTAGAGAAAAATAAAAATGTTTTGAACTTTTAATTAATTAAAATTCTTAAGTAATAATAAATGATTATTATTAATTAATTCCAAATATTTAATTAAGATAAAATAAATTAAATAGACTGTGATTCATTTAATAATAATTAAACATGATTTGTAAGTAATTAATAAATCTGTTATTAATTAGATGGTTATGTGATTAGTTAGGCTGGTATATGAATGGATTAATTGGATTGAATAATTTGGATTGCTTTAATATCTCTAGTATGTTGATTCCTGTTATTCTGTAATATAAACTACGTTGGATTGAACTGTTGATATAAAGGTGAGACGTTTATTTGAAAAAGATAGTTGTGATGGAATTTCTCTGTGAATATGACATTCTGAAAGTAAAATTGGATTGTTTTACATAAACAATTTGGCCTTAAAAGACGGCGTTTGGATTTCGATGAGATCGGATATCTAATTGTTATCCAAAAACCACATCGATCCGAAATAAGCGATAGGTCGTGAAATCTCAAGGGAAGATCGGGAATGAAGATTCCGAATGCAAGGGCTCTTTGTCGCTAACTCTGAGGGTGATTCCAAAATGAGTGTAGCGGAGATAGTGCCTTCGGCTCCGTTCGGACCCGGAACGGACTTATACGGACGAATGCTATCAGACCATTGCCATTGGAGGACGGTGAGCATTCCAAGATATATGTTCTGTAAAGGTAATCATAGCCTCAAGCCTCACCAACCAGGAATGGCTAAAACAGGGGAGATGCAGCAAGGCTAAGTGGGTAGCACCCAATTTTGATAAGATTTTTCCCTGTCTAGATGTCCCTTTTATTCGGCTGTGTGGGCGGTTGTTGTCCCCAACCGCGGGGTTGTCTTGTTCAGACTATCAAGTAAGGGGTAGCTCCGACCTTGTGTTGCAGGGAATTAGGAGGGATCCTCGATACGCTGATCTAGACCAGGTACTGTGACGAATGGTACCCCAGTAGCCCTGCCATTGTAAGGAATCCAATCTCCAATAAGTGCCCGTACGGTTTTGATTGTGCCCAACTATGTTGGAACGTGAGATGTAAGCATTCCAACTATTTTCTCATTCATATTGAAAACCCTAGACACTATTATAATATAACTGGATATCCTGTGAAATATTTTGGTTATCGTAAGGGAAAACTTGACTGCGTTTATGTGCGGTGAGTCTTATGAGATACCCATGATTTCAAATGATTTTCAAGTTAAATAAACTTAAACCGTTTACTCACACCAGACCCATGCCTGACCCGGAGTTTATTTTCTGTTTTCTTCAACTCTTGGGTACTTAATTTTTTATGAGTAGCCAAGTGATCCAGGTTAGCTTTGACCTATTTTGGAGGCAGTCTTGGAGCAGGAGGCATCTGTGTATCTAGATATATCTGTTTCCACTGTATTATTTTCTTTGACAGCTATTTGATTTGTAATGAATAGGTAGGTCGTCACAACTGTTTAGTACAATGTATGTAAAACTGAATGACTCTAACATATGGTATTAGTGACTACTATGTTTATATACATGTGATGTAATATATTTATCTCGTTCCACTGTGATATTCTGTGATTGTGTAGTTCTTTCTATCTATTTCTTTTCTACCTATTTCTTTCTTATCGTACGTCACATCTTTCATTAGAATGAAAGGCGGGTTATCACAAGTATAATTTATAAACATGACTATAAATAAAAAGGATTTAAAAGTGGTGAAATTTATAATAAAATTACATCAGAAATAAATTTTGCAATTATGAATTTGAATGATAGAAATCTACAACTCTAACTCACCCCGATATAAAACAAATCGGAATTTGGGATATGTATATATACTATTAGGATGTTAAAGGGTACTGTACAAAAATTAATTTAAGTCATGAACTATTTATACACTTATGTAAAATAATGACTCTTTGAAAAGGAAATTATAACCCGGAAAAAAGTTTTATTAATGAATTCTGGCGTTAATTAAGGATTTGGACTTAAGTTTTTAGAAGTGGTGGATTTACATAGTTGTGTTCATAAGATATAATAAACCTAAGTAATAGTTTTATGAAATGATTCATAAACAATATTAGTATTAAAGAAATATACTGAAAAAATGAATGTGAAAAATAAAGGATGTGAATAAAGAGAATTAGGTATTACTAAGAAAAACCAATAGGAATAAATAGTAATTTCTGCGTAAATCATTTCATCGCATAAATTTTGATCAAATACCTGAGTACGGAACTTTGAGATGTTTACACTGATCCGGAAAAGAATTTATCACTTGATTTCTTGACGGCGAGCATTGGTGATATTTTTTGGTTAGTTTCTCGAGTTTTCTATCATAATTGAGAGTTGTGGAAGGAAAGCAAGTGTATCTGATCTAGAAGCTTGAACAGAGTCCGCATTAGAGGATCGGGGTATTGATACTAGTTCGGAAATAAAGTTGTGGATTTGTATAGAAGATCAAATCAGATATTTTATATGGATGATTTGGGTACATCGTATGGGTCTAAGTTTGTGAAATAATGATTTAGGTAATAAAATTGTGGGATTAGGTTGAGGGTAATTTTGAGGAAAATTTTCTTTTAGGTATGGGAGAATGTATCGACCCGTAATTTTACCACTTTGAAAATGGAATATTCAATGTATTTAAATATTAAAATGTATAATTTTCAAACTTAAATAATCATGTTTTATATGATAAATTAGAATGGTAAACTTATTTTTGATATTGAATAAAGATTTTGGATTTCCATTGTAAAATTGACAAAATTCGGATTCAAATAAAGTATGATAAATATTCGTGAAATTTATTTAAAGCATAAATAATTATTTTTAAACGTACATATATATAATCGATATCAAACTCATTTGATAATAATAGTAATTTAATTTATAATGGTTTGATAAATATATAAAACCCGTTCTGTAAAAGTTGACAAATTTCATTGCATACCAATAAATCAATGTCGTATTTTTAAAATTTTGGATATTGTTTTATATTATTTTATAAGTCAAATATGCTTTTTTTAATTATTTAAATATAATAAGAAATCAATTTTGAAGTTTATTTTACATAGATGAATAATTTAACAAAAACGTCAAAATGTGACCGTAAAACGTTTTGTCGAAAATTAACGTTTTTTAGATTAAAAGTTGTCGCAGCGTCATTGCCTTGAACAACATATTTAAAACATAAAAATGTACACATTTTAATGCTAATAAATTTTACTTTTACTAAATATGATTATGAAACTTCTAGAACATCATTAAGAAAAGTAAGTAAGTTCTAGGAAAGTCAAAAGTAAACATCAAATCCAAATCACATCAAAATCCAAAAAAATAATTACTTTTATTTACTTTATGTTTAAGTGACTGAGACATAAAGTGAGGATGTGAAAGATGATGTTAAGTAGTAAAAAAGTGGAGATTTCTTTAGGTTGAAGTAAAATTAGTTTGGTAATTTGGTAAGAGGTCATTTTGGTAAATTATCGCTTCTTTCTTTTTCTATAAATACTCATCTCCTTCTTCGCTTTCATTCACATTTTTTCTTCTTATTTTCTCATGTGTCTTCAACTTCTTCCTCTCCTCTTTAATGTCTTCCAAGTCATATAAAAAATTGGAAAGAAATAATGTCAAAATATTTACCAAATTTTCAAAAAAGAAACCAATGTTCAATTTCTTCAAATCAGACTCCTCGTTTCTCCATATTTTACCTCTTCTTCTATCGGCCATAATTTCTTCAAAACCAAACCAAAATACAATATTTGTTTTTCAAATCATGTATTTTTCCAGTGGCTACAACTTTCATGTTGACTACTTTGTCTCATTTAAACTTAGCTATGTCAAAAATCCAATTCTTTCCAGTGCATTCTCTGGCTCAGTTTTTAAGCCAAAGAATAGTCCATTTTGTTTTGATCATAAATTGATCATAAATCATCCAACCTAAGAAATTATTCTTTTCAAACCATATGAAATTCAAGTGGCTACAACTTTTATGTTGATCACTTTTTCAAGTTTTGATGTTTTATATACCTGAAACTCAATTCTTTGAAGTGCATTTTCGGGATTCATTTTTGTCAATCTGACAATACCTCTTCTTCATTCTATCATGTCTCCCCCAAAACCACATGGATTCAAATGATTCTTTATGTTAAATTCAAGAGAAAATAATTTTTAACAACTTTTTAGTTATAAACTTATCTAAATTTTGAGATTTAAAGTGCCTATAATCATATATAAGATAACCTATTTTTCGAATAAAAAACTTGAAAATTCAAGTTCAAAGCTCTACCTCTTCTTCTCTATACTTTTGGCCAACCTTCATCACAAGCCTCGGCTAAGCTATTAGAAGGAAGAGGGTGTTGTTTTCTAGTGTTTGAATGAAGTAGGAAGTAGTTAGTGAAGTGCTTGTCGATGAGAATGTTGGTAGGAATGCTTTTGTTTTTGGTGGGAACTCTATTTAACATCTCTATTTATATATATACATGTTTGATTATGTGTTATGATTGCTATGGATGCTTATATATGTTTTTATCATCAAATTTTGATTGTTTGATATGATTGTTAAATTGTTTTACCAAGTCACGTTAATAACGTCGATAAGCACAAAGGAAATCACTTTCCTTTTGAAAATGAAATGGTGCCTGTAACAAACTGGGATTTTCGACTTTCGAAAAACCGACATCGACACTCACTTTATCGACTGCCGAGAAATCGAAGGCCGAAAACCGAGATGTTATGGGGTTTTTAAAAAAAGAATTTGAGAAAAGAAAAAGAAAGAAGAGAGAAGAGTAGATAAGAAATGGAAGATTAGAAAATAGAGGGAAGAGAAGACAGAAGAAAATAGGAAATTTTAAAATAGAACGGGAAGAAAGAACAACAACAGAACAACATCAGAATCTCACAATTCGCAGCGGAACAACATATAATAATAAATGAATAATCTTTAAACAAAGAACTATATCAGTTATTACATTACATTCATTTCATTACATCATATCATCAGAGTGTACAACAACATACAACTACAACAATGCAGCGGAAAAAAAGAAGTACTATATACTAATAATACGCCATGCCATCCAGCTTGCCTCCTGCAACTCCAGAATATTCAGAATATCCTGATAAACCTAACTCTTAACTGCCCGTGTGGAAATTGGTGGGCACCCAGAGTTTAGGAAGGAAAACAATAAACTCCGAGTCAGTCATGTGACTGGTGTGAGAACTCAAAACAGTTTATTTATCTTTAAAATCAAAAAGAGGGATATTTTTAAATCAATTCGCAATGCTTTTAAAAATGTAACTACCATAAGACCTCCCACCACACACACAATGCAAACGCAGACTTGGAGGAGATTTCTTCTTATGTTAGTCAAAGATGCTTGATACGCATTAAAATAAAGCATTTGATATTATTATTAGTGCATAGTGTAGGAAAAATTCATTTCGAAAGTAGAATATAAATCTTAGCCAGCATAGGTACCATTATATTATGCCTACTAATAGCTACCATATTAGATGGCAGGTTCTACAACTAAAACCGTACAAGTTTCGAATTGGGAATTGGATTTCCAACGAATGATCAGGCCAAGGAACTTCCCATTGCCACATGAGAATGCCTCTAGATGGACATCCCCGAGAACCAAACCGGATCTCTACCAACACAAGGCTGGGTTACTCCTAACTGAGCAACAACTGACCGAATATGCCATCCCCCGGTCCTTTGGGACCTTTATCAACCGAGCGCTCGTAATCAATTCACACAATCATAAAGTGTTTTCAACATGAGTAAGTATCTGGGCTCCATACCATGATACCACCCTTTTCCAAAAGGAAATGGACACATCCTAAAGGGTGCTACCCCTCATAACCTTGCTGCTTCTTTCCTGTTTTGACCATTCACGGGGTGTGAGGCTCGACGAATTCACGTCCACAAAAACATACTTTATACAAAAGCCATGCTTTGGGTCAACAAATGATCAACACAATGATCACAAGGATAGACGATCAAACAAATGATCCTATCACAAATAATCAACACAATGATCATTTCAGCATCACTCAGCATGTCACATTACCAAATTGGGAATATATCGCTGATAACTTCAACTATATAACCTCTGAGCTCGTACGTCTCAGAGAAGGGTGTTAAGCAAAGAATAAATTCTCCGCCACCAACAGAAATATATTTGAAAGAAATCGGCTTTATATCTCAACTTATAATGTCAGACATACAATCCATACAAGTCTGTTCTGGGCTCGAACAGAACCGAAGGCACTTACAAAGAAGTCCTTGCAATCCGGATATCCACAATCCTGATCGGATTTCCCATCACTTAGGGAGTCTCTATACCGTTGCAACTCAGTGCAGAGACAATCGACAGGTCATCCTATCGCTTTCGCGAATACCGGTCTTCAATACCGATCTTCAATGCAATTCACAACGACGTACCACATATTCGGAGTGGGTTATACGACCCCATGGTCCTTTCCCGGTTAACCCGAATAGTGAGCGCTTATTCAAAAATAAGTGTGCATTCAAATTCAATCAATTCACATCAAATACCCATTTAAAGGGAAATACTGATAGTCGGTTATTGAACTATCACTGGATATGCACACATCACCAGATTCCAAATAATTTTCCAAATTATTTATTTTCCAAAATATCTTTACAAGATCTTTAATTTCAACACTTCAAAAATAAATCAATATTTATTTTTATACAAATTCCACTTTTCACATATAAATTCCATAATGAATTTATATTTCCAAAATATCTATGCATATACGATTTCAATAATTCATTTCGATTTATCTTCAAAAAGATAAATTCTAATATTCACTTCTTATTGGAAAACATTTCCATACTTATTTATTCATAAGTAATTCACAAATCTTTTTATTTTCAACCTTGGAAAATATTCAATATACTTAGATCGAATTAAGTATATAATTCATTCTTTAAGAAAATCATTCTCTTAAACATATTTATTTGGGCCAAAACGAATGTTACGTAAAACATCGTTACGACAACCCAAAATCACTAGTATAGGGATTCGAAATTAAAATAGATATATAAATCCCAATACTATACAAAACATTTCCTTTCGGAAATCATTTACTATAACAACAGTGTTATAGTCCACCATTTCCTTTTATTTCTCGAAAACGTCTATTTCAACAATAAATGTTGAAATCTATGGTTTCGAATCTCAACACCTTTAAAACATCGTTAGATCGTTTTAATTCTGTTTAAAATATCACATTCTAAAACATTTTCTTTAACATGTTATTCACTATTCAAAAACGTGAATATACTATGTTAACAAATTTCATCCTTTTTATACTCTTTAACTTAAAGGATTATTCACAGTCTAAAACGTGAATATAACTCCATTTATAAGTTATAACAATTAACTTATCAAAATAAGTCGTTTGCGAATTCATAAAACAACGTTTATAAATTCCATTTCTATTTATTTATAAAAACTTCTTTTTTATAAATTCCTTTATTAACATATTTCAGTTTATAACTCAATTATAAACTAAATGTTTATATTATAAGTTAAATACTTATAAAACGATTATTTTATAAAATCGTTCTTTAAACTTCATAATTATAAATCTTATAACTTATAAGATTCATTTATTTAACCAAATCTATTCTTCAATTAACTTCACAAATTTATAAATCTTACTATTTATAAATTTCATTTATAACTTCACAGTTTATAATTCTATAAATTTCATTCATTTATGAAATTCATTTTCACTACATTCAAACACTTATAAAAACTCGTTTTATAATGTCTATATTTCAATTTATAAATATCCATTTATAAATCTCTTAATATAAATCAGTTTATATTATTATTCTAAAACGTCTTTAAATTCCTTTATAATTTCATCATTTCGATTTATAAAATAATCAAATTTTATAAATCCTATATTTAAACTTTTATCATATATTCAAAAATCCAATCTAAATTATTTTATAAAATCATCAGTTCATATTTCTCAAAAATCGACTTTTAATCGTATTTCTAAAAATCAGCTTTTTAACTATATTTCACAAAAACCATAATTTTTATAACTTTAAAAATTATAACGTTTATTTATTTATAATGGATCAATTCCAAAAATATAGTATATTTTCAAAATCACTCTTAAAATCATTTTTGAATCCCAAAATCTGGGTCCAATGATGCTACACACCAAATAGTCAATCACGACTACAACGATCCATCATATATCGTATATGATAATCAATCAAATATCAAAATATCTGAAATCAAATAAAAACTGTTGAGGAATCCTGTTGGATCCCTCCAACCTGTTTTCCTGCATCCACAAACATTAGCACAATACCAATTTCGCTCCAGTACGAAATTATCGCGGTATATGTTCTTAATAAATATTATCCGCTTAATAACGGCGTAATAGGGTCTCATCCGCTAAAAAATGCGGGAAATCAATAACTGCAATATATACATATGCCAATATATATATATTGATATTATATATAATACCAATTTCACTGTTTATGAAATATTCGCGGTATATGTTTTTAATAAATAACATCCGCTTACTAACGGCGCATAATGTCTATTTTAACAATCAATAATTTACAGTCATCATTCAAACATGCATTCAAATATTTTAAATCTAACTATTTAAAATAAAATCGAAATCTATTCGATTGAGTGAGAAGTTCTCACCTTGGTTTTAAATTCCGTTTTAGCTTTTATTTCGAATAAAATTAAACGCGCGTTTAATTTCACCCGAAATTCTAACTAACTCCAAACGACTCCAAACCAACTCCATCGCGTAGTGCTCGTCCATACGATTCCAACGCAACTGAGTTTGCATTTTTTCGACCTCGTATGAAAAAGATATGAATTTTACAAGATTGTACACGTTTTTATAAACTAATTACAATATAAACTTTTAACTTTTCAACCTCTATCAATCCACAGCCATTGATCTCACCCCCTTCACATATGGGCCGCACGCATCTTCACCCCCCATCTTCTTCTCTTTGTTCGGCTACAGGATACTAACGCAACAATCAAACCCAACATCAAATATTAGGGTTTAAACTCGCTAACACCACACGCGATAATACTCGATCACAACACTACCATGACGAAGCCCCATTCACAAGCTACACTCGGCTCCAATAGGGAGGATCTCGGCCATCTTGGTGGCGTGGAAACGCGTGCGCAGCCCCCAGTGGACGCGGGCCTGTAGCTCTCTCCACACAACTCCGTTTCCGATCTTAACCGTTGAATCTCTAGCTCTCATCGCCCTCTTCAATTCTCTAGTTGAAACTTTAGCCTAATTGTCGACGGATTGGAAGATTTTTGGTGATGAAGATGGAGCATTTCTGGCCTTTCATTATGTAACTGGCGGCTAGGCAATTTGATTAGGGTTTAGGATATTTTTTTTTATTTTTAGATTTAGGGTGGTATTTATAGGAAAAGCTAGCGTAAACACTATTCATCCCGGGAATTCCGAACTCCGATTTAGACGCCGTAACCAGCGTACCTAGGGTTTATCCCGCGTTCCGGACACAATGGAACAGGTTTCGGAAGCTAATTCGGAAGTATGTGCGAGTTATGGCTGAAAACGCTCAATTTAAATTAAACCGATTTAAGCGATTTTCTAGGCGTTTTAATTTGTACCGGACAAACGGTAAATCCAATTGACTTGAAATTTGAAACCTTACAATAATATCACATTACGGATCCGATGAAACTGGTTTCGTCGAAATCCGAGACTTTTTGAAAAATGGCTATTTTGACTCGCCAAATTTAAATTAAAAATAATTCGATGCGTTTCGAGCTGCCACGATCAAACGATAACTCCGATTGACACGAAATTTGAAATCCGGTAATAACTAACTATTACGGATCCAATGGAACTGGTTTCGTTCAATTCTGAGACTGTTCAAAAATTGACTATTTTACAGTCGATTATTAAATATTAAAATATTCAATTTTCACAAATTAACTTTTAATTCGATTTTAAAAGTTCTAAAATATCGTTCTAACTTCAACATGATAAAATAAAATTTTACAAATCATTTTCTATCATATTTAACTCAATTATTAATTATTTTCCATAATTTATCATATTAAATTATTGTTTTAATTATCCAATTAAATTCAATAATTCAAATAAAAATTTATTTGACTTATAAATTCACTTATAAATATTTAAAATTAATTAAATATTCAAATTTAAATTAATAAAAATTCTGGGTCGTTACAGTGCCTATGGAATGCTTAAACCTTTTGGAAATAATTTTAAAATGAGTTAGAAATGTTTGTAAACATTTAATATGTTTAAAGAAATAAAGAAAGGAAATCAAGATTTCATGTTGTATATTTTGAAATAATTCCAAATCAATTTCCTAGAGAAATCGTGTTAGTGTAGTTAAGTGACCATAACGGAAAATCCTTTTAAATGAACGTTTTAGATATGGAAAAAATGGAATAAATTTGATAATCTATTTAAATAGTTTAGAAGATATTTGAAGCAAAAAATGTGAATTTTCAAATATTAAAAGTTGTATGAATCGAATGAGCTTATATAGCACTTTCCGTAGCACTTTTATGCTGCGAATTCTATAACTTTTGGAATCGTGAGAGCTAAACGATAAAACAAGGTGTGTAACTAAAGTTAGGAATGGAGCAACCAGTGCCCTGAACTTACTTGACATTTGTTTTTTCATTTAGACGAGAGGTGGAATAGATCGAAAGGAAAGCCGGATGCTCTAGAAGATCATATTTAAAGTTTTTTCCAAGATAAAAGAAAAGATCTTCATGATATAGGACTACTTGCCACTAGTCCCTCGAGATGAAATTTACCATATTTAAGGTTGCGGTAGTGCTCTATTATGAAAATCTTCGATTTGCAAGAATATGATTTGAAGTTAAGAAAGAAATCGTTGATTTAGATTTAAGGAATGATTTGGGAATATTGTCCCTAAGTTAAAAGTTATAACTTGAATGAAAGAAATCTTTGATTTAGATTTAATGAATTATCTGGGAATATTTTCCCTAAATTAAAAGTTAAAGCTTGAAATAAGAAATCTTTGAATAAAATTTAATGAATGATTTGGAAAGGTTTTTCTATGTAAAAGAGAAAATGATTTGAATTATTTTAGGATTTTAAGAAAGGTTTGATAAAGCAAATGATTTAATAAACGTGGCTTAATGATTCCATATACTTTTGAAAAAAATGAAATAAATTGAAAAGAATATATATCTAAGAAAGATATTTGATTTAAATAAAAGATGAAGTAATTGATTGATGATTGATATCCACTTATGAACTTGACATCTTTTTATAGATAATTGGATTTCGAAGAAATCGGGGTCAGATTTGGGTGATTCCTATCCGAAAAACACTTCGGGCCAATTTACATGTTCGAAGAATAAATATATCTGAAGACGGAGATATTGAGACGAATAATAACGAGGGACTACTTGTTAATTAATTAGGGATAAACTTCCGATTCACTATATTGTAGCAGTGGTCTCTTTGTTATGAAAAACCTCAAACCCACAAGGTCCTCTCGCCTAGTAACCCGAGGAAAGTACCTTCAGTTTTGTTCAAATCCCAGAATGAACTTGTATGGATGGATGTCGGACAGTGCACTTTCTGAGATTACGTACATTTGTTTTTACAACATACATCTATGGTGGCAGGGAAGGCAACTTCTCTTAGCTTAACATCCTCCTTGAGACATACGAGCTTAAGGGTTGTATTTTTGTGGAAGGAAATTAGTAGTCAACGGAAATAGCAATGTGGCATTCAATGAAGATGTTCCATGTGAAAAAGTAATCGCTTGCCTCAGGCCTTATCACCCGAAAATGATAGAAACAAGGTAGAAGCAACAAGGCTAAGTGGGTCGCTCCCAATTAGGAGATGTCATCATCCTTCTAGATTTACTCTACACATGTCTATGTATGTGGTGAATGTATGAACCGGGTACCCGTTAATGGTTGATAACTACTGGAGTGATGAAGTATTCGGTACTATCCAGCGTAGGGGGTAGGCTGGTCTTGTGTTGGTTTAGGCGTATTCAGTATCTAGACCCTAGGTGCATCCCTCTAGAGGTGTACTGTCGGAAGGTAGTCCCTTACATTGTCATTTGTATGGAAATCTATTCTCCAATAAGAAGCTGTGGTTTTGTTTGTTTGGCGTAATGAATAGCCCCAGAATTTAATAATGGTAACAATTTCGGCTACGATTAAAAAGTTTATTAGCAAATGTTTGCAAATAATGTCATTAGAAATAGTATCAAATGTTTTGATATATAAAAGCGATTTATTTATCATAAGGTAAAAACCCGTCTGTGTTTATGTGTGGGCGTGGTCTTATGAGATACTCTTTCTTTTCAAAGGATTTTATTAAAAGGCTGATATATGACACTGTCATTTATATTTTGAGTTTCTCACGCTAGTTTATCAAGCCTGATCTAGGTATTTTCAATACTCGGGTCAGATCTAAGTAGTTTCAGGTTTAGTGAAGACAGTTGGAGTTTCTAGAGGAGAGCTGGAGATATTCATCTACGTATGGATGTATTCTGTTATCCTCTAGCGTTGATTGATTTTTGTCAGCATTTGTAGGGATAGATGTTTATAACCATCCAAGCTAAATTTAGGTTAGACTCTAATATATGTATGTTTAAAAAATTTCCGCTGTAAAGATATTGTTCAATATTATATATATATATATTAATATTATTCCATTCGTGTGAGATTCTGTTCTGTCTTTATTTTCTTTTTTACTCCTTAAAGATCCGCTTATTCATGCAATTTGAGTTGGACATGTGTGGTTTATTGTCGGCTCAAGGGATATGGAAATTCGGGCCTTCACATTTGGTATAGAGCTGAAGGTTAAGCAAGAATCTTGGCGTTGGTGGGGTATAGACTCATCAGAGATATGGTTAGTAATACCTTATGATGAGCAACTAATTATAGATAGGGTTATTAATACCCTAGAATGATTTGAGAGTATTATATATAAGCGCGTATTTGTTAATGTTGTCTATAAAGGTTTTGTTTTGAAAATCGATAAATGAAATAATTTTACCTAGGATTATATTTTGATTACAAAGTATGAAAAGTTGTATAGTTAGAAATCAGGATTAGTGAAATTTAAATATGAATATCTTGTGATTAGAATTTCACAGTTTGACTATAACATGTTTTATAAAGATAATCGATAAGTAAGAAATCTGATAACGCACTTAAGATCTTTAATACTTATTACAAAATAATAAATTAAGAAATGATAATGTTAAGTTACTATCATAAATTGATCAAATGTTTGATTTTAAAGTTTAATTACAAATACCTTGTGAATTAAGTTTCACGATTTGACTATAAGGTGTTTGATAATAAGATTGGTTTAAGAAATGAACATATAAGATTAAAAATGATATAAGATAAATAATAGAAAATGATTATGTAAAAGGAAAAAATATAATAGGAGTGAAGGTATGCAATTCATGTAGTTTAAAACAATTGTGGAAGTGTAAATGAAGTTAATTAATGTAAGTTGAATTTATAAAAAGAATTTGTAAAATAGGTTTCATAAACAAAATTAATCTCTAAAGGATTTAAAAAAGAGATATTTTATGATAACTAGTACGAATCGTTCGAAAATAAACTAAAAATGGGCAGGAGATGTGTTTGGATGGTAAACACTTTCTTTAAGTGTTACTCTTCTTGTTAAGAGAATAAATAATACTATTGGTAGTACCCAGTTCCTTGGTATTATTTTAGAGTTACTCGATCTATATAATTTTCCTAAGTTAAAGAGATAATGGGAATCATTAATTGATTAGTAATATTTATAAAAGTATTTATACCAACAATAAATTTGGAATCGCTAATTGATAATATAAAACGGGTTTCTCGACGATTTTGGACAGTCAAAAATTTCTGAATCACACCAAATGCAAAGCTAATAAATTTATAAATTTTTTTGGAAAAAGATAAACAATTGCAAAATGTTTTAAGTAAATGAAATTGGATAAGTACAATTTATAAATGTGATTATAAATGAAAAGGATTTAAAAGTGGAGAACTTTATAATAGCATTACATCAGAAATAAATTTTGCAATTATGAATTTGAAATGGTAGCAACCTACAACTGTAACTCACCCGGATATAAAATCGATCGGAATTTGGGATGTGTATATATACTATTAGGATGTAAAAGGGTATTATACAAAAATAGATTTAAGTCATAAACTATTTATACAGTTATGTAAAATAATGACTCTTTGAAAAGGAAATTATAACCTGGAAAAAGTTTTATTATTGAATTCTACCATTAATTAAGGATTTGGACTTAAGTTTTTAAAAGCGATGGATTTACACAGTTGTGATCATAAGATATAATAAACCTAAGTAATAGTTTTACTAAATGATTCATAAATAATATTATATTAAAGAAAATACACACAAAA
The DNA here is from genome assembly GCA_030765085.1 of Allium cepa. Taxonomy (NCBI): domain Eukaryota; kingdom Viridiplantae; phylum Streptophyta; class Magnoliopsida; order Asparagales; family Amaryllidaceae; genus Allium; species Allium cepa. The sequence goes on from CM060946.1 coordinate 221,119,264, forward strand.
AGTGAATGTGAAAAATAAAGGAAGTGAATAAAGAGAATTAGGTATAACAGAGAAAACCAATAGGAACAAATAGTAATTTCTACGTAAATCATTTCATCATAAAAAATTTGATCTAATATCCGAGTACGGAACTTTGAGGTGTTTACACCGATCTGGAAAAGAATTTATCACTTGATTTCTTGACGGAGAGCATTGGTGATATTTTTTGGTCAGTTACTCGAGTTTTCTATCATAATTGAGAGCTGTGGAAGGAAAGCAAGTGTATCTGATCTAGAAGCTTGATCAGAGTCCGCATTAGAGGATCGGGGGATTGATACTAGTTCAGAAATAAAGTTGTGGATTTGAATAGAAGCTCAAATCAGATATTTTATATGGATGATTTGGGTACATCATATGGGTTTAAGTTTGTGAAACAATGATTTAGGTAATAAAATATTTATTATGGGTTTAGGTTCAGGGTAATTTCGGGGACGAAATTCTTTTAAGTCTGGGAGAAAGTATCGATCCGTAGTTTTACCACTTTGAAAATGGAATATTTAATTTATTTAAATTTTCAAGGGTAGAATTTTCAAAGTTAAATAACATTTTTTATATGATAAATAAGAATGGTAAACTTATTTTTGATATTGAATAAAGATTTTGGATTTCCATTGTAAAATAGGCAAAAGCCAGATTGCAATAAAGTAGGATAAATATTCATGAAATTTATTTAAAGGATAAATAATTTTTTGAAATATACATATATATAATAGATATCAAACTCATTTGATAATAGTTGTAGTTTAATTTATAATGGTTTGATAAATATATAAAACCCGTTCTATAAAAGTTGACAAATTTCGTCGCATACCGATAAATCGATGTCGTATTTTTACAAATTTGGATGTTGTTTTATATTATTTTATATGTCAAATATGCTTGTTTTAATTATTTAAATATAATAACAAATCAATTTTGAAATTTGGTTTACATAGATAAATTGTTTAACAAAAATGTCAAAATATGACCGTAAAACGTTTGTCGAAAATCAACGTTTTACCGATTAAAAGTTGTTGCAACATCATAGCACCTTGGATAAGATATTTGAAACTTATAAATGTACACATTTTAGTGCTAATAACTTTTACTTTTACTAATTATGATTATGAAACTTCTAGAACATCATTAAGAAAAGTAAGTAAGTTTAAGAAAAGTCAAAAGTAAACATCAAATCCAAATCACATCAAAATCCAACAAAATAATTACTTTTCTTTACTTAATCTTTATGTGACTAAAACATAAAGTAAGGATGTGAAAGATGATGTTAAGTATTAAAAAAGTAGAGATTGCTTTAGGTTGAAGTTGTTGGTCCGTGAGATGATGGTTTTGATGGCAACAACCTCAAAATAGATTATAAAATATAAATAATAACATTATAAGTATAGATATATATGTATATGCAGGATTTAACCATGTAGGTACTAAGAATGAAGACTGTACAATATAGAGATTCAAGATATCAAGATAAAATATCAAGATAGAAGACTCATAAGTATCGAGACTATCAAGAGTTCAAGATTTCATGGATAAGTATTTTTTATTAGGAATTTTTGTTAAAACTCGTAGAAAAGCACTGGCATCTTAAAATCCAATTTATTCGTGGAATGGAATCCACTTCAAGCCCGTTAAAGGGATGGAACCCTAAGTAGGATGGAACCTACAAAAAATCTAGTGGAACATTGTTTTGTATCCGCTAACTTTTATTCCAAATGATTTTTCAAAATTATATCCAATTTTCAAAATGTTTTCAAAACTTTCCTTTTAAAAGATTCAAAACCCTCGATCCTGTTTTTAAATAATTTTAGCCTAAAAACTTCTTTATTTTCAAAGTCAAATTACTCCTGATTTTAAACTATCTTTTTAATAATATACTTAACTTTTAAATATTTATAGTTAGATTTAAATATAAAATTATGGTTAAATTCTATATATACTATTCTTTATATTTACTTATGAATTTCAAATATAGTCAAGTGTATTTATAAACTTTAAATTAGTTTTTATAAAAGATAAAGGTTATTTTCAAAGAAATTCAAAACATCATAAAAAGCTTTGGGATGTCAACATGCCTATGGGTACCATGTCGATATGGTGACAGTTTGAATCAAAAATTCAAATTTCAAAAGAAGTGTCTATTCGCCATAACTCTTCATGAATGGACATGGCTGTTGTTCTTCTATAAATAGGGGTTAGTTTCAACGAATTTTTAATCACTTTTTTCTGGTTCTCACTCCTCTTCTTCTTCCTCTTTTCTTAATATATATTCTTATCATTACTCTGCCGAAATCAACATTGAATCATACTCGATTACTTCTAGTTTGATTCTCTATCACTATCTCTACAAGATTCTCAGTGCTATTCAGAGTTATAGACTTCTTTGTAATCTATTAAGCGAGAAAAGGTGTGATTGTAGCCATGGTAAATCAATTGGGTAAACTTGTGGCCTGAAAATCAAGTATCTCTACCCAGAGGATCGAAATTCTAGAGGGTGTACCTCGTAGCCTTGAAACCAAGGGTGTAATTGTACGATTGTTGTTGAAAGAAATCCATACTTGTGTTGCGGGCTGGATGTAGGGTAACTCCGAACCAGTATAAAATCCGGTGTGTTCTTTTCTTTACTGCTTTTATTTTATGTCTTATCTGTGATTGTTTCTGTGATCATATCTATGTCTGTATATTGCATACTTTTGTGTCTAAATTAACATAAATCGAAAAAGATTTAGTAATTCTTTATTAACACTATTCACCCCCCCTCTAGTGTTAATCTTAGCCTTAAGATTCGTAATCCACATTTCTCACAATTGGTATCAGAGCAAGGTTTTCAAAGTTTCATAATCTGATTTTTGAAAAGTTTTTAAAATGGCTATATTCGTTAATACTAATTTGAAAGTATTCAAATCATCATTGTTTCATGAGTCTGCATATAATCAATATTCAAATTCAAGTTATCTACCAAAATTGTTTGATGTGCAGGAATCATGCTTTATGGGTGTTCAGGAATCAATCCACAACGGACAAATTTTTGCAGATCAGAAAGAACAAATGGATACTTAATAGTGGATGTTCTAGACACATGACTGGCAATCCAGATATACTGAATGATATAATATACAAAGATGGAGGATTGGTTAACTTTGGAGACAATTCAAAAGGATATGTGATTGGCGTCGGCAAAGTAGGTAATTCTGAAACTCCTACTATTACTAATGTTTTGCTATTTAAGAATCTAAAACATAATCTGCTAAGTATAAGTCAACTATGTGATAAAGGTTATAAAATTAAATTTGAAAAAGATAAATGTCACATTGAAGATAATAATTCAACCATTATATTTGAGGGAGTCAGGAAAAAGAATATATATATTCTTAGTATGAAAGTTTCAAATGATAACCTGTGTCTGTTGGCAAATACAAGTGACCCTTGGATTTGGCACAAGAGATTTGGGCATTTGAATTTCAAACTCCTATCTATACTATCAAAACATGATCTAGTAAGTGGTCTCCCTAAAATAATTTTAAAGTAGATAGTTTATGTGATGCTTTTCAATTAGGAAAACTTAGAAAAAAAGCTTTTAAGTTAAAAGATATGATTTCAACTTCGAAACCTCTTGAATTACTTCATCTTGATTTATTTGGTCCATCTCAAATTCTATCAATAAATCATAGTAGATATGTCTTTGTAATTATAGATGATTATTCTACATTTACATGGACAATATTTTTGAAACATAAAGTGATACTTTTGAATGTTTTAAGACATTCTCAAAAAGAATTCAAAATCAATTTTCTCTAAAAATTATAACTATTCGAAGTGATCACGGTGGTGAATTTGAAAATGAAAGTTTTGAGGAATTCTGCAATAAAAAGGGAATAACTCACAATTTTTCATTTCCGAGAACTCCACAACAAAACGGAGTAGTAGAACGTAAAAATAGGACGATTCAAGAGTGTGCGAGAACTATGCTTACAGATAGTAATTTACCAAAGAATTTTTGGGCAGAAGCAGTTGCTACCGCCTGCTATATTTTGAATAGAACTTTAATTAGACCTCTAACTGATAAGACATCTTATGAACTTCTTTATTCAAAGAAACCTAAGGTTTCTTATTTTAGAATTTTTGGAAGTAAATGCTTTATTTTAAATACAAAAGATAATTTAGATAAATTTAATCCTAAATTCGACAAAGGTATCTTTATTGGATATTCTAATAGAAGTAAAGCCTACAGAGTGTTTAATTTAAAAACTAATATCACTGAAGAAACAATGCATGTGTCATTTGATGTAAAATTTCAAAATTTTTGAAGATACATATGATGAAGAGGATTTAATCACTCAAAATCAAGAACCTATTGAAACTAAAAATGAAATTGATCATCCTAATAAAAGGACAAAACTTTTAAAAGATCACCCTATAGAAAATATACTGGGAGATATGCAATCTGTTGTTAAGACTAGAAATCAACTAAGTCAAATGAGTAATGTAGCCTTTATATCAACTATTGAACCCAAAAATCCAATAGAAGCATCAACTGATGATTCATGGATTTTGGCTATGCAAGAAGAATTAAATCAATTTACTAGAAATGACATTTGGGAACTTGTTCCTAGACCAGAAAATAAAACTATAATTGGAACTAAATGGGTTTACAAAAATAAAATGAATGAACAAGGAGAGGTAGTTAGAAATAAAGCTCGATTAGTCGCTCAAGGTTATTGTCAAGAAGAAGGAATAGATTTTGATGAAACCTTCGCTCCTGTAGCAAGATTAGAAGCCATTAGGATTCTACTTGCTTTCGCAAATCATAATAATTTCAAATTATTTCAAATGGATGTTAAAAGTGCCTTTTTAAATGGATTTGTAAAAGAAGAAGTATATGTTGAACAACCACCACTTTTTGAAAATGATAATTTACCAAATCATGTTTACAAACTTAAAAAAACACTATATGGTCTAAAACAAGCTCCTAGAGCCTGGTATGATAGACTAAGATCTTATTTATTGCAATCTAATTTTGAAATTGGTAAAGTAGATAATACTCTTTTTATTAAAAGAAATAAAAAAGATATTCAATTAGTACAAGTTTACGTAGATGATATCATTTTGGCTCAACTAATTTTGAAATGAATAAAGAATTTTCTGAAATAATAAAAAAAGAATTTGAGATGAGTCATATGGTTGAATTAAATTTCTATTTAGGATTACAAATAAAACAATTAGATAATGGTATCTTTATTAGTCGAGAAAAATATGCTAAAGATCTAATTAGTAAATTTGGTTTGACCACTGCGAGTGGAAAACCCACTCCCATGGCAACCAATGAGTACCTTAGTAAAGAAGATCTCTCGAAAGATGTAGATCAAAAACTGTATAGAGGAATGATTGGATCACTACTCTGTAGTACTGCCAGTAGACCTGATATCATGCATAGTGTCTATCCCTGTGCCAGATATCAATCCCAACCTAAAGAGACTCACTTAAAAGCCGTGAAACGAATCATAAGATATGTTAAGCACACGTCTGATTATGGTTTATTCTACCCTAAAAATGATTCTTTTAACTTAATATCTTACTATGATGCTGACTATGCTAGTTGTAAATCATACCGAGAAAGCATAAGTGGTACTTGTCACTTTTTGGGGCATTCTCTGATTTCTTGGCTTAGTAAAAAGAAAAACATAATTTCTTTATCAACAACTGAAGTAGAGTATATTTCTGCTGCTTTGGCTTGTTCTCAAGTAATATATATGCAACATACCTTAAAAGATTTTGGTTTAAATTTCTCAAAATCTCCAATTTATTGTGACAATACGAGTGCGATATATTTATCCAAAAATACTACTCAACATGCTCGAACTAAACATATTGATATCAGACATCATTTTCTCAGAGATAATATAAGCAAGGAAGTAGTTACTCTCGATTATATCAATTCTGAAAATCAAATTGCTGATATCTTAACAAAACCTTTAAATGAATCAACATTTACTAATTTAAGAAGAGAATTAGGTATTTATTCTATAACTGAAATGTAAAATATAAATAACAAGTATAATTAACAATTGGTATCAAAATAAATCAAAGAGTTAAATTGTGTAAAGACCATGTCGACATCCCCTAGGTATACATGTCGACATATAACGTTTTTGATTTTTAAAAAAAAATTCCCACCAAAATTCAAAAATTTAGTTATATATTCTTCTCAATTTCGACTTTTCATTCATTCTCTCTATTTTCTCTTCATTCTCTCTTCTGAAATAAATAAAATCATGGCTTCATCCTCAAAATCAAACATAAAATCAACTTTCTCATTTCCCTCACCTACTTCTGGTCCATTCCAATGCACTACTCTCGCTCGTGTGACTAAAATGGAGGAATCTATGAAGGATGTTCTTCAGATGTTGATTGAAATTCAAGTAACTCAACTTCGTATAGCAAAGGAACAGGAAAGGCAAGGCAAGATTCTTAGGAATTTGCAAAAATTCCTAATGGACAACCAACCCAACCCTATCTTAATCGATGAAGACTCTTCACTCAATCAAGAATAAGAGGCCAGCAACGAAGAAGAAGAAGAAGAAGAATCCATGGAAGAAGCACACGAGGAGGATGATGACCTAGTCGTGTGTGTTGGAGAAGTGTGTTTCAACAAAAATGGGAATCTTGTCGAACAACGTGGAAATTTCTGTTTCCACTATCCAAACTGTTCGATTCATAGATCTCCTATGTTCAGAAACACACATTAGTTTCTTCTTTTTCCTCCGTTGTTGTTTGTATTTTTATGTTTTCAAACGCAAATTTAAATATAACCATATACGTAATAAATAAAGTGTGTCCTTATATGTGTTTTTATTATAAGTATTATTGTGAATTCTTAGTTAGGATAGTTAATAGTTTAGGACTATGATTTAGTATTAGACTTAAGTGTTGATTATTTATGATAACACTATCATTATAATCACATGTCATAGAGCAATAGTTTTAGGGGGAGTTATATAATTTGGAGTCATCTAGTTTAGATAGAGTTTTTTTATGACAAAGGGGGAGAAATATAAAATAGGATAGTTAGGTATAGATTAAAGGGGAGTTGTTAGTTTTAGGGGGAGTTATTAGGATAGAAATAGTATTTTATAAACAAAGGTTGTCATCATCAAAAAAGGGGAGATTGTTAGTACGTGAGATGATGGTTTGGACGAAAACAACCTTAGAATAGATTATAAAATATAAATACTAACATTATAAGTTTAGATATATATGTATATGCAGGATTTAACCATGCAGGTACTAAGAATGAAGGCTGTACAATATAGAGATTCAAGATATCGAGACAAAATATCAAGAAAGAAGACTCATGAGTATCGAGACTATCAAGAGTTCAAGATTTCAAGGATAAGTATTTTTTATTAAGAATTTTTGTTAAAACTCGTAGAAAAGCACTGGCATCTTAAAATCCAATTTATTCGTGGAATGGAATCCACTTCAAGACCGTTAAAGGGATGGAACCCTAAGTAGGATGGAACCTACGAAAAATCTAGTGGAGCATTGTTTTGTATCCGCTAACTTTTATTCAAAATGATTTTTCAAAATTATATCATGTTTTCAAAATGTTTTCAAAACTTTCCTTTTAAAAGATTCAAAACCCTCGATCCTGTTTTTAAATAATTTTAGCCTAAAAAACATCTTTATTTTAAAAGTCAAATTACTCCTGATTTTAAACTATCTTTTTAATAATATATTTAACTTTTAAATATTTATACTTAGATTTAAATATAAAATTATGGTTAAATTCTATATCTATTATTCTTTATATTTACTTATGAATTTCAACTATAGTCAAGTGTATTTATAAACTTTAAATTAGTTTTTATAAAAGATAAAGGTTATTTTCAAATAAATTCAAAACATCATAAAAAGCTTTGGGATGTCGACATGCCTATGGGTACCATGTCGACATGGTGACAGTTTGAATCAAAAATTCAAATTTCAAAAGAAGTGTCTATTCGCCATAACTCTTCATGAATGGACATGGCTGTTGTTCTTCTATAAATACGGGTCAGTTTCAACGAATTTTTAATCATTTTTTTCTGGTTTTCACTCCTCTTCTTCTTCCTCTTTTCTTAATATATATTCTTATCATTACTCTGCCGAAATCAACATTGAATCATACACGATTACTTCTAGTTTGATTCTCTATCACTATCTCTACAAGATTCTTAGTGCTATTCAAAGTTGTAGACCTTTTTGTAATCTATTAAGCGAGAAAAGGTGTGATTGTAGCCTTGGAAATCAATCAAAAGGGAAAAGGTGTGATTAAAGCCTTGGTAAATCAATTGGGTAAACTTGTGGCCTGAAAATCAAGTATCTCTACCCAGAGGATCGAAATTCTAGAGGGTGTACCTCGTAGCCTTGAAACCGAGGGTGTAATTGTATGATTGCTGTTGAAAGGAAATCCATACTTGTGTTGTGGGACTGGATGCAGGGTAACTCCGAACCAGTATAAAATCCAGTGTGTTCTTTCCTTTACTGCTTTTATTTTATGTCTGTATCTTTGATTTTTTCTGTGATCATATCTGTGTCTGTATATTGCGTACTTATGTGTTTAAATTAACACAAATCGAAAAAGATCTAGTAATTCTTTATTAACTCTATTCAACCCCCCTTCTAGCGTTAATCTTAGCCTTAAGATCCGTAATCCGCATTTCTCACAGAAGTAAGGTCAGTTTGGTAATTTGGTAAGAGGTCATTTTGGTAAATGATCACTTCTTTCTTTTTCTATAAATACTCACCTCGTTCTTCACTTTCATTCACATTTCTTTTTCTTATTTTCTTAAGTAGCTTCATCTTCTTCCTTTCCTCTTTAATGGCTTCCAAGCCATAGAAAAAATTAGAAAGAAATAATGTCAAAATATTTACAAAATTTTCAAAAGAAACCAATGTTCAATTTCTTCAAATCAAACTCCTCTTTTCTCCATATTTTACCTCTTCTTCTCTCGACCATAATTTCTTCAAAACAAAACCAAAATACAAAATTCAATTTTCAAATCATGTATTTTTCTAGTAGCTATAACTTTTATGTTGACTACTTTGTCTCATTTAAACTTAACTATGTCAAAAATCCACTTCTTTCCAGTGTATTCTCTGGCCCTGTTTTTAAGCTAAAGAATAGTCCATTTTGTTTTGATCGTAAATTGATCATAACTGATCCAACCTAAGAAATTCTTCTTTTCAAACCATATTGTGACAACCCGGAATTTTTGAATGTTTGAAATTAGAATATTTAATTGATTTTAAATATTTAAAAGTTTAATTTTTAACTTGAATTCAAATATCACTATTTATTTGATAATTAAATTATTGAATTAAATAGTTTGAGGTTGGGTAAAATGTTGAATCTGGAGTTTTAAGCCTGTTAAAAATAATTTGAAGGCTTGTAAAATTTATATTGATAGTGCTTAGGATAATAAAAGTTTTGAAATTTAATTTAACACTAACTTGTTCAGTTTTAAAAGTATATCGTTTAAATTGAATTTAAAATAGCCTTTCGAGACACAGTCTTGGAATCCGACGAAACCAGTTCTATTAGATCCATAATATTGAATTATTATCGGATTTCAAATTTCGTATTGATCGGAGTTGTTGTGTGAGCGTAAGATAAGTAAACGCGTTGAAATTTATATCGAAAATTCAATATAATAACTGATCCAAAAAGCTATCTTCTCCATACGATCGAATTAGCACTTGAAACCTTTTCCATTACGTTCAGAATAGGGGTATAACATTATAAACGCCTAGCGGCACGCCTCGATAGGAGTTTGCGATTTTAGACGACGTAAATCGAGACAATTTGAATTTAAATTAAAATATATTTATATATTTAGCTGAGATTCCTTTCCATCAGCCACCATTCTTTCATCTCAGCTATCCTATTCCCTAAGCAGCTAGCCTACTCTTCTGCTTAATCACGTACTCTTGTCTTCCCTTAGAAGCTAAAATGAAATCTGCCTTCGTTCTTTTAAATTCGTGCGTTCTTTCCCCTTTTGTTTTTAAGCGAAATCAACATTTCAAAATCGAAGCCAAGGAAAATTAAATCAACTCGAACATGAATTTCTTCCCTCCCTCAGTTAAATCCAAATCTCGTCCCCTCAAGTTAGATTAAGCATAGTCGAATCGAATCAAAAGTGAGACCTTTTTTCCTTCTAGCTTCGTCTGTTCGAATTCAAAAATAGGAAGGAAAGGGAGAGCAGCGCGCGAGGCGGTGGATGGTTTCATCGCGGATTGAGGCAGAGGTGAATTGCGAACTCATCAACGGTGCGGGATCGAGCGCACACGGTGGCGAGTGAATAGATGGGTGAAGGCTCGAAGTCGAGCAAGGTGGTTTCGCATACGACAGTAAGGCTTGGTGCTCGGTCGAGGCAGTGATGGGCTTGCGTGATGGGTTTGGGACAGTGTAATCGATGGAAGTTCGACAAGTGGGTGCTCGTGCATTTGGGCACGTCGGCAGGCAAAGGGATGGTGAATGCAATAGGTAGTTGAGCTACTAATCGTGGAGGGCTCAAAGTTGATTTGACTGCAGATACTCGACAGTAGGGAGGTATACTGTTTTTAATTTAATTGAGTGAATAAAGGTTTATGTTGTTCATAGATGGGAATTTACCGTTTGATATATACAGATGGGAAATTTATGTAAGGTTTAAAAAAATGTAGGAATTTATTTAAAGATTTGATTTTTATGGGTTTTTTTTCTAATATATATAGTTTCGAAGAAATTAAAATAAATATGCTAATACATATATTAAATCCATTATTTAATCTCAGAATAATGTATTGTAAATAAATTTGTTTAACTTATCCAATTATTTTAGTTACTAAAAACTATTCATTATAGGCATATTAGTTTAAAATTAAAAAAAATTAGACTAAATAAATTTATTTAATGGTAAATGTTTTGTCAATTAGTTCAAATATTTTATTTAAAAGGAAAATTTATTTATAACCAAATTAATAGTTAAAACCAAAGTATTGGGAATAAATTGATCGATTAATTCAAATATTAATAAATCTGTGTAATTGTTTATACAAGGTCCAAAATCGGAAAAAATATAGTCGAGATGGAAACTGGTTGCAAACAGCAATAAAAGGGGAGTTAATCTCACTCATCTGGGTTTTAATTTAAAATTTAAATGGTTAAATTTAAATAATTGGTTGAATGGTTAAATTGATTTGATATGCTATATTATAGTATACAATATATCTTGGAATGATTGATTTCCCGCACTATATAGCAGATGATATTTTATTTAAAACTCATATACCGCGATATTCCACCTGGAAGTGGAATTGGTATTTTATGTTGTGCTAACGTCTATGGATGCAGGGAAAACAGGTTGGAGGGATCCAACTGGATTCCTCAACATTTACTTAAGTTATTTAATATTCTCTGTTGTGATTATTTGAAATTCTATGATGAATTATATTGGAATATTGAATGCTATGGTTTACTTGAATATATTTTGGTACACTGAGTTATCAAAATATATAAATCGGATTTTTGGAAAGATAATAAAAGAGTGGAGTTTAAGTAAAATAATTATAGCAAACTTGAATAAACTAAGAATGAACTGAAAATAAATGGAGGTGATATTAAAATACTAATAAATAACTTCGAGTATGAAAAAAAAAGATTTTGATTAAACAGAAATTAATAATTGTATAATTAAGTGATATTATTTTAAAGGAATAAAAAATTATTTTAAAATTTAAAGTTTATATTTATTTAAAAGGATAAAGAAGTAATTTGAGAAATCTAAAATTGGTATTTTCAGTTAAAAGTATTTTAAATCATAATTTAAGGAATAAAATCTGAAGCTAATGGATTTTGGAATAAATGGAGTAAATTGGAAATCAATTTGGAAATCGATTTAAGCGTGTTAAACCAAAATTTTTAAAGAGAACGTGGCTATGAAATTTATAAACTGGGTTTATAAAAGCAAAGTAATATATTAGTGGATATTTGGAAAAATAAATTCACGATGGGAATTTATCAAAGGAATGGGAACACTTGCTTTTAAATAAATAGTGATTCATTTTTAAAAAATGTGAAGAGAAGTATATTTCTATGGATAGCCAAGTACGTTATCAAAGTAAATTTTTAAATATAAGTTAAAGTTTTAATGTTGTTTTAAAAGGCATGTTTTAGAAAATTTATTATTGCTAAATGTTTAAATTCTGAAGTAAGTATTTTTCAAATCTATTATCGTAGTAATTATTTAAAGGTGACTTAGTATTTTGTTTTAAAGGAGAAAATCTAGGTTTATATTTTATAAAGTAACCTTATTTTAATTATTTCTAAAGTATTATTTTTAATAAGGTATTATAGTAGTTGTTCTAAATTTAAATGTTAAAGCATATTTTACAATAAAGTGTTTTTAAATTATTTTAAAAATCTAAAGTTTTGTGCTTGGTGATTTCAGTGAAAACAGAAAATATTAGGGAAATTTATTCTGTAAAAAGGAAGGCAGTTTGAAACTGATTTCAAAAGGGTTGAAGTGGAAATATATCTTGCGAAGATATTTTGAGAATAATAAATAATTTTGGAGAAATTATTTATGTTTGATGGATGTTTGTGAATATTAATTGATAGTTAAATAACCGAATATCAATATTAGCCATATGCGTCGATCGTTTCAAAGAGACCGGGATCGAGATTTATTTCTCAAAAACAACTTCGATCCGGTTTGTACGTTTTCATGGAAAAACGAGTTCGGAGTCGAAGATGGAGTAGTGAAGTGCAAGGGCTAGTCACTACTAATCCTGAGGATATTTCCAAAACGAATGTAGTAGGAGTAGTGCTCCTGGTTCCGCTCGAACCCGGGACGGACTTGTATGGATGAATGCTTTCAGATCATCGTCAGGTGGACGATGAGCATTCTAAGTGAAACGATCTAAAAGGTAACGCTTAGCCTCAAGCCTCGTCAACCGGGAATGACTGAAAATCAGGGGTTATGCAGCAAGGCTTGGTGGGCAGCGCCCATTTCCGGGTAAGGTCATCCCTGTCCAGATGTCCCTTTTTATTCATCTTAGTGGTGCGGTTGCTGATCCCAACCGTGGGGTGATCTTACCCGAGATTATCTAGTAAGGGATAGTCCAGGTCTTGTGTTGCAGGGGGTTGGAAGTGATCCTCAGTACTGTGATCTAGGCCACGTACCGTGACAGGTGGCACCCAGTGCCTATCATTAGTTAGAAATCCATTCTCCCTACGGGCCTTTTACGAGTTTTGTTTGTATTACCCACTCTGTGGCTAGTAGCTGGAATTTAACGAATGTAACAATTTCGGCTATTTTAATAAGTATTTGTACATAGACACTATTATAATATCAGAGGATTTTAATAAGAAATGTTTTAGCTATCGTAAGGTAAAAACCTGACATGTTTATTTGTTACGTGGTCTTACGAGATGCTTTTGTTTTCAAAAGGGTTTCTGAAACTTTAATAATCAATTTGAGTGTAATTTCTCACGCTGGTATTCTAGACTGACTCGGGTGTTATTTAACTGTAATGCTTGGGTCAGACCGAGTATTATAGGATACAGGATATGATGCTGTGGAGCTCAGGAGACGAGCTGGATGGAGATACGTACTTTCGTACTTGATTATTATTCCGCTGCGTATCCAGTTGTATGTTATTGATGTGGAACTCTGATGATGTACTCTGATGATGTATGTATAAACATATATAATATTTGTTTTTGGTGTAAAGATCTGTGATTATCTATTATATTTTATTCCGCTGCGATTGTTAGATTCTGATGTTGTTTTCTATTTCTTCTTCTACCTCTTCTTCGTTAACCCAAATGGTTCGTATTTCTGTGCAACTTGAGTTGATTGATGTAGAATAATGTTGACTCAAGGGGTATGGATTTGTGGGTCGTTACAGTTGCTACCAGAGCTTAGGTTGGTGATAACCTTGGCTCTGGTAGGAATTACTCATAGAATAGAGTCCATAGTACTCTAGAGCTTGAGCGTATTAATAGATATGAGCGCGTATTTGTTAGTGAATATAAATGTGTTTTATATTGTGTTGACTTATATGTTGAGTGTTTATGGATTCTGGCCGATGTGTGAGATGCCATGTCATCGATAGGGATTTCTAAACTCTTAAACAAGATAAAACGACACAATATTGTTTTAAATAGGATAAATGAAATTTAACCCAAATTATTTTTGTATATAAAATAAATGATTTTCGTAAATTTTTATAGTTACATATGGATGCTTGATTGTTAGGAATGATAATATTGAATTATTATCATCAATGTGTAAAGGTGAATGAGAAATTGAAATAATAACCAAAACTTAAGGAATAAATTAATAAACAAATGGGATCTGTAAATGTGAATTATAATTGGATATGGAATTGAAACCATAATTAAAAACTAGAAACAAATTCATATACAAATGAAATTTGTAAATGTAAACAATAAATGTGAATTATGGTGTGATTAATAACTAAAATAAGATAAAATTCCAAAGTATTGTTTGAATATAAATTTAAAGGATTTGGAATTTGAAAATTTGGAAATTTGAATTCCTTTGAATTTGAAAATGATTCTCAAAAAGATGGGAAGAATAATATACATTTGAGAAATATTTTTGAATCGGACTTGAAATCTAGAAAGATTTGGAATTTAACAATATTTGAAGGGTTAAAAGAGATAAAAGCATTGAACTCTTTACGGTCGTTGGAAAATAATTCTGATGATGATCGCGACATCGTCGGTGTTCATTTTCGAGTTTCCAAAAGAGGGATGGCTACTTGGATGTTTTGGGTTAATGTTTGTTTGTGAAATTTGGTTTGATTTTGAAGATGCAAAGGGATAATGCTTGATATAAATTTGTGTAAAATAAAGTGCAGAATTAGTTCAAATGGATTAAAAATAATCAATGTTTGGAAATAAAATTTATTCTTGGTTGAAAATGAATTTGTGAATGAATAAACGAATTTATAATTGTAAGTAAATGAACTGAAATTGGATATTGGAATGATATTAAATGGAATTAAGTCCTTACTTAACAAAATTCAAAAGAATGGTATGTAGCTAGATTTAACTGGAGTTAAGCTAAATAAAATTGAATTGAAATGAATTCAGTGAGTTATAGAGAATATTAAATAGAATTGAATTCTT
Organism: Allium cepa; assembly: GCA_030765085.1. NCBI lineage: Eukaryota > Viridiplantae > Streptophyta > Magnoliopsida > Asparagales > Amaryllidaceae > Allium > Allium cepa. Next base: position 221,134,478 of record CM060946.1, read on the forward strand.
ATTCAAATGAAATTAAAAGAATGATAAGAAGTTAGATTAACTGGAAACGAGTTAAATAAAAATTTGAACTGGAATAAATAAATTCCGACGGCTTATAAAAGTTGGAGTTTATGAAAAGAATATAAGTGTGTCTTATAAAGATTGAAAAGAGAATATATTTGAGCTAAAATGAAAGGAAGTATGGGAATATAAGTGTATGACTTATAAGAGAGGAAAAGAGAGAAATAAAGGCCAAAATAGAATTGTTTGACATTTTGGTGGACAAAATGAAAATCCAATCTTGAATTATAAAATAGAATTGAATTCAAGTTAAGTAATAAAGTGATTTTTTTTTGAGATAAAAAACAAATATTGAATTAAAAGTGAGAAATAAACTAAATCTGGGATAAATTAGTTAATGAAATATAGAAATGGAACTCGAAATTATTAACTTAGAATTGAACTGAGAATAGATAATAGAGTTTGGAAATGAATCTTGAGTTATAAATAGAAATTCAACTTAGAATTGTAAGTGAATTAAATATGAATTGAAGTTGTATGGAATTGGATTAAAATAAAAATGATTTGAGATGAAAATAAATCCAATTCGAGTATGAATAAATTAAAAATGAGAATGAACTTAAATTATGAAATGGGAGTGAATTGAAGTAAATTAACTTAAGTTTAAAGTTAATAGAAGCATGGGATGATGTCGAGTATAAAAAAATGGCTTTGAATAAAACCAATGTAAAACGGGATGGAATGCAACTATATGGCTTGTAAATAAGTTAGAATGGAATGGAATTTATATACATTGAGTTGGAATCAATTTAAATTGGTTATAAAGCTTACGTAACTATTTATTCACATTAATGTTGTTGAATTGCATAAGAAAATGGATCGTTTGATGTAAAGGAGATTAGATAAAATCCTATGAGTTATTAGAAGTGAAATAGGATGATTTTGACATCAATTGGAATGAATATGAGTTTGTTTTGCTTAGAATGAATTAAATATAAGCATGTAAGTTGTAAATCACTTAAACTGAATGGAATGGTTTGAGAATTGGTCGTAAGCAATTGTAATGTGTGTTAGAACCTTATATGTGCTTATGGAAATTATATAACATGCATTATATGTGAAATTTATATGTTTGCTATTGAAAGTAAGAGAAAGGTTAATAAATTTGCATATATTTAGTACTAATGTGTCTAAATTGAGTAAGTACAGGTATCTGAAGGCCGTTTGGTAGGATTTTGGTCATGCTAGTTGCTAAATAATAAGCCGCTTGCTTAAAAATGCTTAATAAAGGTACGCCTATGCAATAAAAATAGGAAATATGAACTGTTTTTGGTTTTTCTGACCGTGTGGGTCGATGTATGTATATTTATATCTTTTGTCAAATTGCAAAAGCTCCTCCGTACAAAGAAGACTCTTCCAAAAAATTTCGAAAATTTTAGGAGTTAGAAATTTTTTGAAAATTTTGGAAAAATTTTAGTTAGCGATAAAACGATTTCAAATTGGAAATTGAAATAAATTAGTGGATGAAACTGATTTAAAATAATGACATGAATCAGTATAAATGGAAGATAAAATTCAATATTCAAAGTTAAAGATAAAATTGAATTCATATGAAAATGGAAGGACCAATTTGTATAGAAATAGATATAAACTATAGTGGGGAAGTGAAAATAAATAAAGAAGCATATTGAATGCTTATACTAAACTTAAAAAAAAAGAATGATGAATTATTAATTGGAAATTGATACTACAAATATATTCTAAGCTAATATTTGAATGAATAAATATTGACATTTTGTAAGGAAGTCGATAAAATGTTTTTGAATGTTGTGATTTGGACATATTGCTATGTAGGATATGCAGCTATTATAAAAGGAAAGGAAATTTGGTTTTGATTTCAGAAGATAAATTTGAATTGCTCGACAAAAAGGTATGTGTTTAAATTTCTGTATGAAATTTGATTGGGTTTTTGATCTAGCCACTTGGCTTTTGTTTTCTTTTGAAATTTAGGAGCCAGTAGAGGCATTTTGTAATTGTACCGAGCTAGCCGCGTAAAGGAGACGCCGGCGAAATTTTTCGAAAATTTAGGGAGTTAGAAAAATTTTGAGAAAATTTTGATAATTCAAAATTTGGTTTTAAATTGAAACTTGAATGATTAAACAAATAGTATTGTTTGCAAATTATGGGAGAGTTTGGGAGGTTGGTAAGAGTGATAATGGATCTTCTATAAAAAGATAGTTGGTAGGATGTTGAATTGTTGGCTCTGGAAAAAAGTAAACGGGTATTGGACCATTCTTCCTAACTAGTAATTTTGGGGACGAAATTCTTTTAAGGGGGGAGGAATGTGACGATCCGGAATTTTTGAATGTTTGAAATTAGAATATTTAATTGATTTTAAATATTTAAAAGTTTAATTTTTAACTCGAATTCAAATATCACAATTTATTTGATAATTAATTATTGAATTAAATAGTTTGAAGTTGGGTAAAATGTTGAATCTGGAGTTTTAAGCCTGTTAAAAATAATTTGAAGGCTTGTAAAATTTATATTAATAGTGCTGAGGATAATAAAAGTTTTAAAATTTAATTTAACACTGATTTGTTCTGCTTTAAAAATATATCGTTTAAATTGAATTTAAAATAGCCTTCCGAGACACAGTCTCGGAATTCGACGAAATCAGTTCCATTGGATCTGTAATATTGAATTATTATCGGATTTCAAATTTCATATTGATCGGAGTTGTTGTGTGAGCTACGATAAGTAAACGCGTTGAAATTTATATCAAAAATTCAATATAATAACTGATTCAAAAAGCTATCTTCTCCATACGATCGAATTAGCACTTGAAACCTTTTCCATTGCGTTCGAAATTGGGGTGTAATATTATAAACGCCTAGCGGCATGCCTCGATAGGAGTTTGCGATTTTAGGCGACGTAAATCGTGACAATTTGAATTTAAATTAAAATATATTTATATATTTAGTTGAGATTCCTTTCCATCAGCCACCATTCTTTCATCTCAGCCATCCTATTCCCTGAGCAGCCGACTTACTTCTCTGGTTAATCACGTACTCTTGTCTTCCCTTAGAAGCTAAAATGAAATCTGCCTTCGTTCTTTTAAATTCGTGCGTTTTTTCCCTTTTTGTTTTTAAGCGAAATCAACATTTCAAAATCGAAGCCAAGGAAAATTAAATCAACTCGAACGTGAATTTCTTCCCTCCCTCAGTTAAATCCAAATCTCGTCCCCTCAAGTTAGATTAAGCATAGTCGAATCGAATCAAAAGTGAGACCTTTTTCCCTTCTAGCTTCGTCTGATCGAATTCGAAAATAGGAAGGAAAGGGAGAGCAGCGCACGAGGCGGTGGACGGTTTCGTCGTGGATTGAGGCAGAGGTGAATCGCGAACTCATCAACGGTGCGGGATCGAGCGCACATGGTGGCGAGTGAATAGATGGGTGAAGGTGGTGCTTTGTCGAGGCAGCGGTGGGCTTGCGTGATGGGTTTGGGACAGTGTAGTCGATGGAAGTTCGACAAGTGGGTGCTTGTGCATTTGGGGATGTCGGCAGGCAAAGGGATGGTGAATGCCATAGGTAGTTGAGCTACTAATCGTGGAGGGCTCAAAGTCGATTTGATGGCAGATACTCGACAACAGGGAGGTATATTGTTTTTAACTTAATTGAATGAATAAAGGTTTATGTTGTTCATAGATGGGAATTTACCGTTTGATATATACAGATGGGAAATTTATGTAAGGTTTAAAAAAAAAAATAGGAATTTATTTAAAGATTTGATTTTTATGGGTTATTTTTCTAATATATATAGTTTCGAAGAAATTAAAATAAATATACTAATACATATATTAAATCTATTATTTAATCTTAGAATAATGTTTTGTAAATAATTTTGTTTAAGTTATCCAATTATTTTAGTTACTAAAAACTATACATTATAGGCATATTAGTTTAAAATTAAAAAAATTTAGACTAAATAAATTTATTTAATGGTAAATGATTTTTCAATTAGTTCAAATATTTTATTTAAAAAGAAAATTTATTTATAACCAAATTAATAGTTAAAACCAAAGTATTGGGAATAAACTGAGTGTTTAATTCAAATATTAATAAATCTGTGTAATTGTTTATACAAGATCCAAAATTGGGAAAAGTATAGTCGAGATGGAAATGGGTTGCAAACAGCAATAAAAGGTGAGTTAATCTCACTCATCTGGGTTTTAATTTAAAATTTAAATGGTTAAATTTAAATAATTGGTTGAATGGTTCAATTGATTTGATGTGTTATATTATAGTATATAATATATCTTGGAATGATTGATTTCCTGCATTATATAGCGGATGAGACCCTATGCACCGCATAATAGCGGATGATATTTTATTTAGAACCCATATGCCGCGATATTACACCTCAAAGTAGAATTGGTATTTTATGTTGTGCTAACGTCTGTGGATGCAGGGAAAACAGGTTGGATGGATCCAACTGGATTCCTCAACATTTACTTAAATTATTTAATATTCTCTGTTTTGATTATTTGAAATTCTATGATGAATTATATTGGAATATTGAATGCTATGGTTTACTTGAATATATTTCGGTACACTGAGTTATAAAATATATAAATTGGATTTTTGGAAAGATAATAAAAAAGTGGAGTTTAAGTAAAATAATTACAGTGAATTTGAATAAATTAAGAATGAATTGAAAAGAAATGGAGGTGATATTAAACTACTAATAAATAACTTCGAGTATAAAAAAAAAGATTTTGAATAAACAGAAATTAATGAATTGTATTATTAAGTGATATTATTTTAAGGAATAAAAAATTATTTTAAAATTTAAATTTATTTAAGGGATTTTTAGGCTCAAGGAAAATGTTAGAGAAAATTTTAGTTTCAGGGACAAGATGTTTGTTTTTAGGCTGAAGGACACTTTTTAGTGTAAATCAAAGAATGATAGTTGTAATTATCATTTTCAATTTACACTAAAAAGTGTCATTTAGACTAAAAAACAAACTTGTTCTCCCTGAGACTAAACTTTTTTGCAACTTCTTCCTTGTGCTTATTTACCTGTTTATTTAAAAGGATAAAGAAGTAATTTGAGAAATCTAAAATTGGTATTTTCAGTTAAAAGTATTTTAAATCGTAATTAAGGACCAAAATCTGAAGTTAATGGATTTTGGAATAAATGGAGTAAATTGGAAATCAATTTGGAAATTGATTTAAGTGTGTAAATCCGGAATTTTTAAAGAGAATGTGGCTATGAAATATATAAACTGGGTTTATAAAAGCAAAGTAATATATCAGTGGATATTTGGAAAAATAAATTCACGATGGGAATTTATTAAAGGAATGGGAACATTTGCTTTTAAATAAATAGTGATTCATTTTTAAAAAAAATGTGAAGAGAAGTATATTTCCCTAGATAGCCAAGTACGTTTTCAAAGTAAATTTTTAAATATAAGTTAAAGTTTTAATGTTGTTTTAAAAGGCATGTTTTAGAAAATTTATTATTGCTAAATGTTTAAATTATGAAGTTAGTATTTTTCAAATCTATTATCGTAGTAATTATTTAAAGGTGACTTAGTATTTTGTTTTAAAAGAGAAAATCTAGGTTTATATTTTATAAAGTAACCTTATTTTAATTATTTCTAAAGTATTATTTTTAATAAGGTATAAAAGTAGTTGTTCTAAATTTAAATGTTAAAGCATATTTTACAATAAAGTGTTTCTAAATTATTTTAAAAATCTAAAGTTTTGTGCTTGGTGATTTCAGTGAAAATAGAAAATATTAGGGAAATTTATTCTGTAAAAAGAAAGGTAGTTTGAAACTAATTTCAAAAGGGTTGAAGTGGAAATATATCTTGCGAAGTTATTTTGAGAATAATAAATAATTTTGGAGAAATTATTTATGTTTGATGGATGTTTGTGAATGTTAATTGATAGTTAAATAACCGACTATCAATATTGGCCAAATGCTCTGATCGTTTCGAAGAGACCGGGATCGAAATTTATTTCTCGAAAACCACTTCGACCCGGTTTGCACGTTTTCGTGGAAAAACGAGTTCGGAGTCGAAGATGGAGCAGTGAAGTGCAAGGGCTAGTCGCTACTAATCCTGAGGATATTTCCAAGATGGATGTAGTAGGAGTAGTGCCTTCGGTTCCGTTCGAACCCGGGACAGACTTGTATGGATGAATGCTTTCAGAAAATCGTTAGGTGGACGATGAGCATTCTAAGTGAAACGATCTAAAAGGTAACGCTTAGCCTCAAGCCTCATCAACCGAGAATGACTGAAAATCAGGGGTTATGCAGCAAGGCTTGGTGGGAAGCGCCCATTTTCGGGTAAGGTCATCCCTGTCTAGATGTCCCTTTTTATTCGGCTTAGTGGTGCGGATGCTGATCCCAACCGTGGGGTGATCTTACTCGGGATTATCCTGTAAGGGATAGTCCGTGTCTTGTGTTGCAGGGGCTCGGGAGTGATCCACTGTACTGTTATCTAGGCCACGTACCGTGACAGGTGGTACCCCAGTGCCTAGTCATTAGTTGGAAATCCATTCTCCCTACGCGCCTTTTACGAGTTTTGTTTGTATTACCCACTCTGTGGCTATTAGCTGGAATTTAATGAATGTAATAATTTCGGCTATTTTAATAAGTATTTGTATATAGACACTATTATAATATCAAATGATTTTAATAAGAAATGTTTTAGCTATCGTAAGGTAAAAACCCGACATGTTTATTTGTGGCGTGATCTTACGAGATGCTTTTGTTTTCAAAAGGATTTTTGAAACTTTAATAATCAATTTGAGTATGATTTCTCACGCTGGTATTCCAGACTGACTCGGGTGTTATTTAACTGTAATGCTCGGGTCTGACCGAGTATTATAGGATACAGGATATGATGTTGTGGAGCTCAGGAGACAAGCTGGATGGCGATACGTACTTTCGTACTTGATTATTATTCCGCTGTGTATCCAGTTGTACGTTATTGATATGGAACTATGATGATGTACTCTGATGATGTATGTATAAACAGATATAGTATTTGTTTTTGGTGTAAAGATCTGTGATAATATATTATATTTTATTCCACTGCGATGGTTAGATTCTGATGTTGTTTTCTATTTTCTTCTTCTACCTCTTCTACTTTAACCCAAATGGTTCGTATTTCTGTTCAACTTGAGTTGATTAATGTAGAATAATGTTGACTCAAGGGGTATGGATTTGCGGGTCGTTACACATAAAATTCAAGTGGCTACAACTTTTATGTTGATCACTTTATCTAGTTTTTAGGTTTGCTATACCTGAAACTCAATTCTTCGAAGTGCATTTTCGGGCTTCCTTTTGTCAATCCGACAATACCTCTTCTTCATTCTATCATATCTCCCCTAAAACCACTTGGATTCAAATGATTCTTTTTGTCAAATTCAAGAGAAAAGAATTTTTAACAACTTTTTAGTTATAAACTTTTTAAATTTTGAGATTTAAAGGGCCTAAAATCAGATACAAGATAACCTATTTTTCGAATAAAAATATTGAAAATTCAAGTTCAAATCTCTACCGCTTCTTCTATATACTTTTGACCAACCTTCATCACAAGCCTTGGCCAAGCTATTGGAAGGAAGAGGTTGTTGTTTGCTAGTGTTTGAATGGAGTAGGAAGTAGTTAGGGAAGTGTTGGTCGAGGTTTATGGTGAGAAACTCTATTTAACATCTCTATTTATATATATACATGTTTGATGATATGTTATGATTGCTATGGATGCTTATACATGTTTTGATCATTAAGTGTTGATTGTTTGATATGATTGTTAAACTGTTTTACCAAGTCACGTTAATACACGTCGATAAGCACAAAGGAAATCACTTTCCTCTGAAAATGAAATGGTGTATATGGAATGCTTAAATCTTTTGGAAATAGTTTTAAAATGAGTTAGAAATTTTTTATAAACATTTAATATGTTTAAAGAAATAAAGAAAGAAAATCAAGATTTCATGTTGTATACTTTAAAATATGTCCAAATCAATTTCCTAGAAAAATCGTGCTAGTGCAGTTAAGTGACCATAATGGAAAATCCTTTTAAATGAACGTTTTAGCTATGGAAAAGTGGAATATATTTGATAAATCTATTTAAATAGTTTAGAAGAGATATGAAGCAAAAAATAAGAATTTCAAATATTAAAAGTTGATTAAATCAAATAAACTTATACAACACAATCCACGGCACTTTTATGTTGCGAATTCTATAACTTTTGGAATATGAGTTAAACGTAACGATTTTTACTAGAATCTATTGTGAATGATTTTAAAAGAATAATTAAATCATTTAAAGATGATTTGGAAGTTCTAGCAAGAGTTTGTTTAAATGGTTAAGAGGAATTATTTGTAACACTTAAACAATAATTGAAGAATATTGAATATAATAACAGATTGAGTACGCGGAAACGACTAGTACATTTGTCCCGCTTGTGGGAGCTAAACGGTAAAACAAGGTGTGTAACTAAGGTTAGGAATGGAGAAACTAGTGCCCTATACTTACCTGGCTTTTGCTTTATCTTTTGGATGAGGGGTGGAACAGATTGAAAGGAAAGCCCTGATGCACTAAAAGATCATATTTAAAGTTTTTTCCAAGATAAAAGAAAAGATCTTCATGATGTAGGATTACTTGCCACTAGTTCCTCGAGGTGAAATTTACCATATTTAAGGTGGCAGTAGTGCTCTGTTATGAAAATCTTTGATTTGCAAGAATATTATTTGAAGTTAAGAAAGAAATCTTTGATTTTAATGAATGATTTGGGAATATTGTCCCTGAGTTAAAAGTTATAACTTGAATGAAAGAAATCTTTGATTTATATTTAACGAATGATTTGGGAATATTTTCTCTAAGTTAAAAGTTAAAGATAAGAAATCTTTGATTAAGATTTAATGAATGATTTGGAAAGGTTTTCCTAAGCAAAAGAGAAAATGATTTGGAATTATTTCAGGATTTTAAGAAAGGTTTGAATAAATCAAATGATTTAATAAATGAGACTTAATGATTCCATATACTCTTGAAAAGAAAATGGAATAAATTAAAGAGAATATATATAATAAAGATATTTGATTTAAATAAAAGATGAAGTAATTGATTGGTGATTGATATCCACTTATGAACCTAACATCTTTTTATCGATAATTGGATTTGAAGGAATCAGGGTCGGATTTGGGTGATTCCTATCTGAAAACCACTTTGAACCAATTTACATGTTCGAAGAATAAAGATATTTGAAGATAGAGGAATTGAGACGAATAGTAACGAGGGTTTACTTGTTGATTAATTGGGTATAAACTCCCGATTCACTATATCGCAGCAGTGATCTTTTTGTTATGAAAAACATCAAAACCACAAGGACTTCTCGTCTAGTAATGGCCGAGGAAAGTACCTTCGGTTTTGTTCAAGTCCCAGAACGAACTTGTATGGATGGATATCTGACAGTGCATTTTCTGTGATTATGTACATTTGTTTTTACAAACATACATCTATGGTGGAGGAAAAGGAAACTTCTCTTAGCTTAACACCCTCATTGAGATATATGATCTCAAGGGTTTGTCTTTTTGTAGAAGGCAATTAGTAGTCAATGCAAATGGCAATGTGGCATTCCAAGAAGATGTGCTATGCAATAAAGTAATCGTTTACCTCAGGCCTCATCATCCGAAAATGACAAAAATAGGGTAGAAGCAGATTAGCTAAGTGGGTCGCTTCAAATTAGGAGATGCCATCATCCTTCTGGATTTAATCTACACATGTCTAAGTATGTGGTGAATGTATCAATCAGGTACTCGCTAATGGTCGGTAACGACCGAGGTGATGAAATATTCAGTAGTATCCAGCGTGAACGGTAGGTCGGTCTTGTGTTGGGTTAGGCGTTATGTATCTGGACCCTAGGTGTATCCCTCTAGAGGTGTACTATCAGAAGGTAGTCCCTTACCTTGTCGTTTGCGTGGAAATCCATTCTCCACTAAGAACCTATGGTTTTGTTTGTATTGACGTAATGAGTAGCCCTAGAATTTAATAATGGTAACAATTTCGGCTAAGATTAATAAGTTTATTTATAAATGTTTTAAAAGAATGTCTTTAGAAATAATATTAAATGTTTTGATACATAAAAGCGATTTAGTCATCATAAGGTAAAAACTCATTTATATTTATGTGTGGGCATGGTCTTATGAGATATCTTTCTTTCCACAGGATTTTATTCAAAGGCTGATATTTGATACTGTCATTTATACTTTGAGTTTCTCACGCTGTTTTATCAAGCCTGATCCGGGTATTTTCAATACTCGGGTCAGGTCTGAGTAGTTTTAGGTTTAGTGAAGATGGTAGGATTTTCTGAAGGAGAGCTGGAGATATTCATCTACGTATGGATGTATTCTATTATCTGCTGCTGTTGTTTGATGTTTGTCGGCATTTATAAGGACAGATGCTTATAACTGTCCAAGCTGAATTTAGGTTAGACTCAAATATATGTATCTTTAAAAAAATTCCATTGTAAAGATATTGTTCAATGTTATTTATATATTACTCTATTCATGTGAGATTCTGTTCTGTCTTTATTTTCTTTTTTACCCCTTAAAGATCCACTTATTCGTGCGATTTGAGTTGGACATATATGGTTTATTGTCAACTCATAGGGTACGAAAATTCGGGCCTTCACAAAAACCAAACTAGGAAAATACTCGGTCTAACCGAGCATTATATTAAAATAACACCCGGATCAGTTTGGGAACACCAGCATGAGATGACTCAAATAATGGGGAAACATATAAAAGTTTTGTGAGACCACGCCGCTAACGCGGAACGGGTTTTTACCTCACAAGAATAACATCCATACAGGTAAGAGCAGAAATAATCATTAGAAAACAAATCCATATATGAATGTAGATAATTAATATTAAACCTAGACTTGAAAGAATGGAATAACCCAAGTAAAATTCAAACTGACAGAATGGATAAAAACAATGAAATAGTCCAAATTCGATCGAATGGACAAAATAAGATAATAATCCAAACTTGATAGAATGGACTAAATAGGGTAGTAGTCCAAACTTGATAGAATGGATAGAATAAGGTAACCGTCCAACTTGATAAAATGGATTGAATAAGGTAGGACCAACTTGAAAGAATGGACTAAATCAATACTTTAATGCCATGGGGTGTTCGCTCTACTCGTAGCAATTTAAAGATAAATAGATTCAATTTTTTCGAATCAAATAAAGAAAGGAAATTTTACAACAAACGACTGGGAAAGTTCACCGCCCTTGAAGTATAATTCTAGTAATATACTTTTAAGAAGCTCATATACTCTGAGACACTTCTCGGGACTCTCCATGCCAGACCCCTCTAGACCTTACCGAGAATCTGAATATTTCCACATATAAGTGCATAACTGAATATAAACTAAATGGGATGTGAAAATTCCCTAATGGGAGAACTCCACGTAGCTTGGTCCCTACTTGCGCTTTTGGTTTAGTCATTTTCCGACAAAGGATAGCAATGCTCAACTGAGCAATAAATCATCTTAAAATGACGAAAATAAAGTAGTTGAAGTAACCGATAGCAGAGATACCAACTATCGAGGATACAAAACAATCGTATATGGAAATTATGTCTTATATACTTATCACCACTCATTGAGTATAAACTTATACTATTTCTTGGTTAACAATAATACCGGATAAGTCAAGGTAGCGTTATCTCAATGTCATGTACAATGATTATTCTTAACTTTGGAAATAGCGACAAGTTTACGTCTTTGATGTTTAGTGCTAAGTATACAAGTAAATCGTTTCCATATAAGTGATTCGCTTTACAGAAATAATTCATTTCCATAAATGAATCAAACTCTTTTGAAAATGAATTGAACTTGTGCTTCATTTCCATATTTCCAAATTGGTAAAACATTCTTTAGAATTAGTTCTTGATCGTAAAACATTAAAAGAATAATTTTTCCATATGCTCAACTCTGAAGGCCTAAACCGACATTAGACCGACACCTAGAAGACTATCCAACTTAACATCCCAAAAATCAAGTTCAAATTCGTTTTTAACTTACCCCAAAGTTTTCCTTTATCTTGTCAAAACTTTTATGTGATCTCTGACAGGCATCCGGATTTTCTTTTAATATACGTAAATCTAAATAATCATTAATTAACATGAATAACCTCAAACGTTATTAACTAAACTGATTAATAAAACTTAAACAGTATTAATCGTCGTTAGCAAAATTGATTTATCACATTTCAAATACCATTAATTAAAATAATTCAATTAATTCAAAAATCATTGATTAAGATGGTTAACTAATTTTCAAACACTATTAGTTAAATCAATTAGTTAAATTTAAACAACTATCAATTAAAACAATTAATTAAAGTTCAACATCATTAATTAAAATGAATTAATTTAATTCAAATTTCGTAAATCAAATAAATTATTTAGTTTCAAACATTATTAATTTAAAATGATTATTAATTTCGATATGATTATTTAAAATGATTAGTAAAGTTTAAACATTATTAGTTCAAATGATTTAACTAAATTTCAAATATCATTGGTTAAAACAATTAATTAAATTTAAAAACAAACATTAATTAAATGATTAATTAAATTCAAATATCATTATTTAAAATGATCATTAATTTTCAATTATCAGTAATCATAATACTTAATTTAACTCCATTATCATTAATTAAAACAATTAATTAAACTCAAATAATCATTAGTTAAAACGATTAATTCAGTATAAAACATCGTTAGCAAAAAAAGATCAATTAAATCTAAAGATAAACCAATTTTAAAACATTATCTATTAAATTGGTTAATTAATTTCAAAATAATTAGTTAAAGTGATTAATTATTATAAATTAACATTAATCAAAATGATTAATGAATTTTAATATTCTGTTTAGTGGAAGCACAAGCTCAACATCGTACGACAAGATTTTTGTGATACCCCACACCTCCATGTACCCCGAAAATCCGACATGAATAGAAGCATGGGTGGTCGGGTGAAATAAAAATCCATAACATAACATAGAGACTAAGGCAATAGCATAAATGATTAAAATACTACAGCGGAAGAAAACTTTCGTTAATTATAAATTAATCGCAAAACAGTTTCATTAAAAACAACATTATCCTAAATTTCCAAGTAGTCTCCACCAAAACATAAAACATAACAAAGTTCACAATATAGTTCCCCATATATAGAGTAAAGTAGGAAAAAGAGAAACAAAGTACATGAAACAAAAGAAACAAAAGCTAAAGATAACAGTTGCTCCTATGACTCTCTAAGCTGCAAAGATGTGACGACCCGGTATTTTCGAGCATTTAAAATCATGATATTTAATTGATTTTAAATATTCAATAAAGTAATTTTAACTTAAATTACGAATATCACAATTTATTTGATAAGTGAATTATTAAATCAAATAAGTGAAGTTGGGTAAATTATTGAATCTTGATTTCTAAGCCTGTTAAAAATAATTTGAAGGCTTGCAAAATTTATATTGACAATACTGAAGATAATAAAAGTGACAGAATCGAATTTAAAGACGATTTGTTCAGTTTTGAAAATTTATATCGTCTAATTGAATTTAAAAATAGCCTTTCGAGGCGCAGTCTCGGAATTCGACGAAACCAGTTCCATTGGGTCCGTAATATTGAGTTATTATCGGATTTCAAATTTCGTTCTGATCAGAGTTAGTATGTGAGAGTACGATATATAAACACATGAGAAGTTTAAGTGATAATAATTTAATGAAAGTTAAATAAATTGGTCAAACCTTCTTCTCTACGCCACTCCCCTTAATTCCAATCCGTGCCCATCCTTATCTTCTTTTAGATGCCAACCTATTTACTTCCCTGTCTCGTTTTCCATCTTCTTTGTACAAAAACCAAATCGACTTCTCAAAATCGAGCCTTCCTTTTCCCAATTCAAAAACCTAAATATCACGAATCAAACAAGTGGCTGACCCCCTCCTTTCCCCTCTTCAGATCCAAACGAAAATAGAATAGGTTAAAAAAATGGCGGAACAAGGGGGAAACTCGCGTGCTCGAACACGGGGGAAAATCACGACGTTATCTTCGAATCGAACTGGTGGGGGGGAGCTCGATCGAGTTCGAGGTCGCCGCTTCAGGGAGACGGTTGAATCTCGAGTGGCTCTCGTGTATGCAAAGTTTAATCGAGGCCGAGATTTGAGGGTTTCACGATGTCGAGGAGTTTGAGTTCAAGCCGTGTTCTGGCGACTTGACGCGAGGCAGCGAGGTAGGTTGATGGTTCGAGGTGTTGTTCGGCAGGGTGCTTATGTTCGCGAGGTGACTTCGGTGATGCAGTTCTCGATGTAGGGTTTCCTTGCCATCGCGGTGTGGTGTCAGGAAAGAAGTCACAGTTTAAATAAGGTATTCAATTTTTTTTTTACTGAATTTATTATGTGGAAAGAGACTTATTTGCAGTAAGAAAGAAAAAAAATACTGCCTATTTGTATTTCAGTCTACAGATTAGATATATATAGGAGAAAAAAATAATAACATCATATATATAGAATAATAATGAAATATTTAGTTTGGTTAAATATATATATATAGTAAGCCTACTGTTTAAACTCTAGGATATATATACTAAGGTAATTAACTTGTTTAATTAGTTTATTTAGTTATTAGTTAGGACTAGAATTTTTAGTTAGTAAATTTTTAGGTTAAAACCAAATTATTAACTTAAAGTAAATAAATAGAAATTAATTGTTCAATCAATTCAAATATTAACAAAACTTATAATGTTGACTCAAGGTCAAAAATAATGAAGAATAAGTCGAGATGGAGTGGATTGCAAATTTAAAAGCAAAGGTGAGTTATTCTCACTCACATATGGATACTAGTAAAGTTAGACAGTTAGTATTGATTGTTTGTTTGGATGTTTAGCTGTTTATGTTGATTATTATCAAATTGAATTGATATATATAGTTGTGCTAATATTTGTGGATGCAGGGAAAACAGGTTGGAGGGATCCAACTGGATTCCTCACAATATAGTGTTTATTTTTATAATTGATGTTGATGCCTGTTTATATATTGTGATGGATAAATTTGGAATTAAATTGTATTGTGATATTGTGGGATAAACTACAAACCCAGAATGTTAATTATAGAGAAATTTAGAGTTTTAATTATAAAGAAATTAAATTGGGTTTCAAAAGAAATTAAGAAATTGATAAATAAAGAATTTAAGGGAATACAAACATTGGAATCTGTTTGGATGAAAAACTGAAATAAAATTGTATTGGAATCTTGCTGAATAAATTATAAATCCAAAATCTAATTTAAATGGATAAATAGAATTTTAGAGAAATAAGTGATATGGTTAAATAATGAATTTAAAAGAACTAAAATTTGAAATCTATTTAGAATGGAATTGAAAATTTGTAAAATCTAGAATGATTAATAAAGAGAAAGGTTATTAGTTGATAAATGAGAAAATAAAATTTATGTTATTAAAATATAAAACTAAATTAAAATAGTTTGACAGAAATCGTGAGAAGGATTTCTGTGATGTTTATGTGGAAATGAGATTTCCTGGTAAAAACCAAGTTCGAGTTTAAACCGATTTTATAAAAAGAAAGTTTTAAAAATTTAAAACTTGTTTAAATGAGAATGTTTTGGAAGTTATTATTTTATAGTGATAATTTATGAATTAGCAATAGAAAATTTTATAAATACCTTAATAATTATTTTTATAAATGGATTTGTTTAAAAGACTAGTTTTGGACTTAAGTCATTTGAAATTAGTATTTATCTTATTAAAACACTACTTTTAAATTTAGTTAAATCAAAGTTGATATCTTAATAAATGGTTTTACTGTACATATTTTGAATCTTATTTTGAGTAAGTAACTAGAAGTGAATTTACGTATTTTAAAGTATATTTCAATATAAAATGTTTTTAACTGTTTTCAAACTAAGTTGTTTTGAACTTGGTTGTTTCCAACGGGAATATATGGTAAAAGATTTACCTTGTAATGGAAGAAATTTGGGAATTGTTTTCAAATGGGTTTTGAAAATTTGAAAATATATCTTTCAAAGATATTTGAGGCAAATAAATAATGTGGGAATTATTTATTGTGTGATGGATGCTTATGGATGTTTATGAATATAAATTGATAGTTAAATAACCGACTATCAATATTGGACAACTGCGTTGATCGTTTCGAAGAGACCGGGATCGAGATTTATTTCTCGAAAACCACTTCGATCCGATTTGTACGTTGCGTGCGGAAAACGTGTTCGGAGTCGAAGATGGAGCAGTGAAGTGCAAGGGCTAGTCGCTACTAATCCTGAGGATATTTCCAAAATGGATGTAGTAGGAATAGTGCCTTCGGTTCCGTTCGAACATGGGACGGACTTGTATGGACGAATGCTTGCGAAAACATCGTTAGGTGGACGATGGGCATTCTAAGTGAAAACATTCTAAAGGTAACGCTTAGCCTCAAGCCTCATCAACCGGGAATGACTGAAAATCAGGGGATATGCAGCAAGGTTAGGTGGGTCATGCCCAAGTAGGACAAGGTATTTCCCCTGTCTAGATGTCCCTTATATATATATTTCGGCTTAGTGGGTGGTTGGTCGCGCCAACCACGGGGTTTATCTTGTTCGGGACTGTTCAGTAAGGAATGGTTCCGACCTTGTGTTGCAGGGGATGAAGGGAGTAATCCTCGGTACGGTGATCTAGGCCCCGTACTGTGACAGGTGGTACCCCAGTGCCTAGTCATTGTTGGAAATCCATTTTCCCTGCGAGCCTTGTATGAGTTTTGTTTGTATTACCCACTCTGTGGCTAGTAGCTGGAATTTAATGAATGTAACAATTTCGGCTATTTTATAAGTATTTGTATATAGACCTTATTATAATATCAGAGGATTTCTCTAAAAACGTTTTAGCTATCGTAAGGTAAAAACCCGACATGTTTATTTGCGGCATGGTCTTACGAGATGCTTTTGTTTTTCAAAGGATTTTGGAAACTTTAATAATCAATTGGGTGTGATTTTCTCACGCTGGTATTCCAGACTGACTCGGGTGTTATTTAACTGTAATGCTCGGGTCAGACCGAGTATTACAGGTACAGGAAATGCCATGGAGCTCAGGAGACGAGCTGGATTGACGATACGTACATTCGTACTTGTTTATATATATATTTTCCGCTGTTGAGTTGTTGTGTATCCATTGTATGTTATTGATGTGAGCTGTGACTGATGTACTCTAATGATGTAATGTATGTAAACAGATATATTTGATTTTGAGTAAAGATTATTTATTATCTATTATATTTTATTCCGCTGCGAAGGTTAGATTCTGGTGTTGATTTTGTTTTCTCTTCTTCTACCTCTTCTTCTTAAACCCAAATGGTTCGTATTTCTGTGCAACTTGATTTGATTGTTGTAGAATAGTGTTGACTCAAGGGGTACGGATTTGCGGGCTGTTACACTTGGTATCAGAGCTTAGGTTGGTGATAACCTTGGCTCTGGTGGGAATTACTCATTGAATAGAGTCGTAGTACTCTAAAATGGGTTTGAGAGTCTATGAGTGCGTATTTATTAGTGAATATAAATTTTTTTTTATATTGTGTTGATTTATCGGTTGAGTGTTTATGAATTCTGGTCGATATATGGGACGCCGTGTTTTCGATAGGGATTTCTAAACTCTTGAACAAGATAAACCGACACAGTATTGTTTTAACTAGGGTAAATGAAATAATTTTACCCAAATTTATTTTATGTATATAAAAGAAAATGATTTTCTTAATTATTATAGCTATACATGGATGTTTGGATGATAGGAGTGATAATATTAAATTATTATCATTGTATGATAATTGAATAAAGATTGAAATAAGAATTAAAGATTAAGGAATAAATGGACATAATAGATGAAGTTTATGAATGTGATTCATAACAGGATTAGGAAATTGAATTCATAATTAAAAACTAAGAAACCAATTCATATCAAATGAATTTGTAAATGTAAATTAAAGTGTAATAAATTATTAAAGTAAGATTAAATTCCAATGAAAAGTTTGAATTTAAATCTAGAGGGGTTTGGAATTTGGAGATTTACGTTTCTTTGAATTGGATTATGAATCTCAAAAGTTGGGAGGATAAAATATTTTGAGAAATATTTTTGAATCGGATTTAAAATCTAAAGAGATTTGGAATTTAAAAATATTGGATGGATTTTAGAAAGAGAATAAAAGCATTGAACTCTTTTGGTCGCTAGAAAATAACTTCGGTGATGACTACAGCATCATCGATGTTCATTTTCGAGTTTCCAGAAGTGAAATTGCTACCAAATTGTTTTGAATTGGAATTGTTTGCAAAGGGTGAATTTTATTTTAGAAATGCAAGGAATTTTGGATATTTGTGATTTCAAAGGGAAGTTGGAAATGTTAAAAGACTGCTTAAACCCCGGAATCTTAACTAAGAATGTTGATGGCATATAATTAGTTTGATAACTTGCAAATTTGGGATTAGTTGAAATAAAATTCAACTTGAAAGAGATGTATTAAAAGAAGTAGGAATCAAAATAAGATGGTAAACCAATACAATGGACTGAATTAAAAAGAATTGTGAATGGAATGTAATTAAATCTTGTACAAAGTAAATTTACAGGGAAGTAAATTGTGGGAGGACAAGTTTATTCAAATTTGTAAAAGTAAAGTGGAACTGAGCACTGGAATTTAAAATTGAATTGTGTGAAGTCAGGTTGAATGAGAAATTAGTCAAGATGGACTAAAAATAATTAATGTTTGGAAATAAAATTCATTGATTGAATAATGAATTGGTGAATGAATAAATGGATCGACTATTGTACTTATAAAGTGAAGTTGATACTAATAAAAAGAAATTGGAAAATTTTAATCCGGGATTAAAATTTAACTTAAGTGAATGAAAGTGAGAAAATATATTTGAATTTAACCTGAAATAAGTTATATAAAATTAAAATTGAAATTGAATTAAATTGGATTGAAATAAAATTTAGCCGAGTATAGGTAATATTGAATGGAATAAAATTCTACTCAAACAAATGAATGTAAAAAATCTAAACTTGGAATATAACATAAGATTGAACCTAAGGAAATCAAGAATGAGATTATAAATTGGAAATGTTGTTGAATAAAAAACGAATTGGATTAAACTGGATATGGTGTGAAATATAAACAAATCCACTTCAAGCCTAAATTGAATTGCCTTATTATTAATAAGTTCAACAATGAATTGTTGATGTGAATTAAAATTTACAATTGATAAAAGAATAAACCAATTGAATAAAATAGTGAAATGGTTAGGATTTGATCAAAGGAAAATCAAATCAAAGATTGTGAATGGGTAGTAAAGTTTGGAAATAAAGCTTGAATTGTATGGAATTGGATTAAAATGAAAATGATTGGAGATGAAAATAAACCCAATTCGAGTATGAATAAATTAAAAATGAGAATGAACTTAAGTTATGAAATGAGAGTGAATTGAAGTAAATTAACTTAAGTTTAAAGTTAATAGAAGGTGGTTGAATAGAATAAACTTAAGTTATTAGGTGTAATAGTTGAAGAAATAAATAACTTAAGTAAATTATAAGATGGTTATTAGATGTCAAGTTTAATAAAATGATGGTTAGGAATCAAACTTTTTGGATATGTGTAACGACCCTGACTCGACCTTCGAAAATCGGCACCGAATACGACACTCGTATTCAAATGCCGCAGATCCAAACGTCGAACCTGGTTCGCCAGAGCTTATAACACATTAAGTACAACACAGCGAAAGAAATGAATAGCACATATCAATATACAACATTTGATACAATAACTGATACAACATGAATGATACAACATAATGGTACAATAGATATCAACATTTATCAGAGATACAAAGAATAGCAGCGGAAATATAATAATAACACTAGCAGCGGAACAAATCTCCAAAATAGTCTTCAAGAAAGAACTCCAGTATCAGTAATCTCCATCTCTAAAGCACCAATCCAGAAATAGCTCGAACTCCAAATCAAGATGAAGAGAAACAACTTTATCCAAAATGCGATTGCCAAATCCTAAGGCTGAAAGCTATCGAATCTACACCTACTATAGATTATCTGAAAATCCCAACTCTAGACTGCCCGTGTGGGAAAATGGTGGGCACCCAGAGTTTAGGAAAGGAACAATAAACTCCAGGTCAGTCATGGGACTGGTATGAGCAAACAAAAGCATTTGGTCTTTGAAACAGACAAGAGAATTTAAATTTGAAATCCGCAATGCTTTTTGGAAAATGAAACTACCATAAGGCCTCCCGGCACACACACAATGCAAACGCACACATGGGGGAGATTTCTCCTTATGATAGTCAAACATGCTTACTACGAGGAAAATTCTTTGATATTATTACTATAAGTGCAAAGTGGAAAACCTTTCGAAAGTATAATATAAATCCTAGCCAGCATAGGTACCATGATGCTATGCCTACTATAGCTGCCATGTTAAATGGCAAGTTCTACAACTAAAACCGTACAAGGCACGTATTGGATGAATGGATTTCCAACAAATGGTCAGGCTAAGGAACTTCCTATTGCCACATGGGTACGCCTCTGGCGGGACGTCCCGAGAACTAACGTTACGGTTAGATCTCTGCCAACACAAGGCCGGGTTACCTCTGTAACTAGGTAACTACTACACGAATATGTCATTCCCCGGTCCTTTGGGACCTTTATCCGAGCGCGCTCACAACAACCACAAAGTATCACAAAGTAATAGATCTGCAGTATCCACATGAGTAAGTATCTGGGCTCCATACCATGATACCACCCTTTTCCAGAAGGGAATGACATACCCTAAAGGGCGCGACCCTCATAACCTTGCCGCATCTTTCCTGTTTCGACCATTTCCGGGGAGTGAGGTCCTGATGTAGTCTCGTCCACAAAGCTACGCTTTGGCACAAAACCATGCTTTGGGTCAACAGATGACCAAAGCAATGATCACAAAGATAAATGATCGAACAAATGATCATATCACAAATGATCAACCAATGATCATCACACAGCAGCACTCAACATGCCACATTACCAAATTGGGAATGTATCACTGATAAATATCAACTACATAACCTCTGAGCTCGTACGTCTCAGAGAAGGGTGTTAAGCTAAGAGAATAAATTCTCCGCCACCAAGCAGAAATGTATTTGATAGAACTCAGTTTAATATCTCAAAGTGTAATGTCGGACATACAACCATACAAGTCTGTTCTGGGTTCGAACAGAACCGAAGGCACTTCCGAAGAAGCCCTTGCAAATCCGGGTATCCACAATCCCGATCGGACTTCCCATCACTTAGGGAATCTCTATACCGTAGCTACTCGGTGCAGAGACAATCGACAGGTTATCCCATCGCTTTCACAAATACCCGGTCTTCAACACCGGTCTTCAAATGCCATCCATAACGTCGAATCACTATTCGCAATGGGTTATATGACACAAGGTCCTCTCCCGGCTAAACCGAATAATGAGCGTAATATTTAAATACATATGGATATGGGATTTCGGTTAAGTCACAACTTAGAAATCCAAAGCTTTTCTTTTCAAATGGTTATCAAATTACCATTTCAATCTTTAAACAAAAAGATTTATTTCACAAAGTTTCACCTGGTTTCACAAAGATCTATTCATAGATTTCAAAACAATTCCCATTCAATTTGGATTAACCCAATTTAAATCTTTAAATTAAAGATTTATAGCTTTCAAAACACGTTTCCAAAGATTTCTCTATAATTTGGAAAACCATTTCATTTTAGACTTGAAGTCCTTTTTAACACCAATTGGAAATTCATTTCTTATGTGAAAGCTTTTATCCTTTGAAAACAAATTGTTTTCTTTTTCAGAAAAATCCAATTCATATAAGTTGAAAACTTGGGTTGAATCTAAGTTCCAAAACATCATCTTTAAAATGGTTTAAAAACTCATATAAACCCAATTATATGTTGAATACCCTTTTTAAACCTTAGTTCCAAATCATTGAATTCAATTTCAAATATTGAATTCGAATTTAAATCAAATTATTTAAATTTCAAAACTCAATCAAGTTATTCAAAATAACTTTTATTTTTTTGAAATTCATTTTCAAAAGCTTTCAATTCTAATTCCAAAACTATTTTGGATTCAAAAATTCAATTTTAAATCAATCTCAAAAATCTGTGACTTAACCCATTTCCACGTGCAATCCATATTTGTGTGTGTAGTGTAGTCCAGGGGTTTTACACAATAGTGCACAACATCAATCATATCAATATCGATAAGCGGTATAACTCATAACGCTTATCTTCATCCATAAATTCATAGATAAAGTAAATTTATCAATCGCAGAAATTCACTATTATGATTCGATGTGGGTTTCGAATAACCAACTGGAATCCAACTCCCTGTCACATCGAAATTCAAATGTCGTTCTACAGGTCAAGGGTTTTCATATTCATAAGATAGGATACTCGTCACAAATATATCAGCTAAGCACAAAACATTACATAGCATCACATCACATATCAGATATATCAAACCATCACATAGCATTCAATAACAATCAAACATCTTTGATTAAGGTGAATAAATCGTGTGGTTATAGATTTATTACCCACATAATTACTTCCATTTGTAAACAATGATTAATTATCATTAACTATAATTAATTAAGTCTTAACCACCTTCATTTATTAATCATTTCTTTAATTAATTAACTTAATTAATTAACCTTTAATTGCAATTAATTAAATCTTAATCACTTTTATAAATTGGCCTTTAATTAATTACTTTAATTAATGAATCCTTAATTATTAATTAAATCTAATTATAATTAATTATTCTTTAATTGATAAATCTTGATTTAAATCACCCTAATTAATTAACAACATTAATTAATTATGCTTAAAGGTAATTACCTTTAATATTTGATTTATAAATCTTTAATCTTCAATCATCTATTCTTAATTACTTTCACTAAATAATTATTATTTTTATTAAAAACATTCATTAATTAAGCTTAATTATAAATTAACTTATCTTAATTACTCTTATTAAGTAATTAACTATAGATAATAAATTTCCTTTAACAATATGTTAATTTAAACTTTAAAAGTAAATTAACCATTTTAAAACTCTTTAACAAATCCTTAATATTATTGAGTAAAACTTTCAAAATAAAGTTTATAATTTTTTTTTTTAAACATTCTAATATTATTAAGTTAAAATAACCTTTAAAAATAAAGGTGGTATTTATTTTAAATCATTTTAAAAACTTGGTAATTTAAAACATCTTTATCAAAAACTCGAAGTTGTTCTAACAAAAATTGTTTTCAAAGTGAACTTGAATTTCCTTTAAAGGCTGAACTGTTTCTGCCCAACAATTTACCCGGGCCTATCACAATTTTACTCCGAACCACCCATCTACCTGCTTCGAGTTTCATTAGAAACTTTCCCGAGACCTCTCCTTCACGTTCGATTCTTCTTCTTCTTTAAAAATTAAGTTTTTTTTTCCCGTCTTTATTCTCTACTGCAGTTTCTCGAGTTCCACTTCGAGTCCCGCCCTCTGTTCTCCCGTGCTCGAACGCGAGCCATCTTCTTCCCCAAATCAAAACTTTCCCCAGTGCACACACGTACACGGTGCATGTGCACAGTCGCACGGCGGCGCTCCGACCCCTATCGCGATCACCCCCACATCATTGATGACCCATACGAACATCACAAACTTCCAGTTCACCTCGAAATCTCCTGAAATCGATTTTTGAATTATTGCCTTCACCTGGAAACGAACTCGAATCATGAATCCACCTTGCCAACGACGTTTCCAACCACCTGGCACCATGCCGCACCACCCAAAGACATGTCACACGATTACTCTTCGATTCCCCTTGGACCGGTTACACTCGATCCTTCCACGGTAACGAACGAGCTCGAAACCCATCACTGACAAAAACAGGCTTTCAAACCCTAAATTGGTTTCGCGCGGCCACCGCGATTGATGAGAAAATTTGTGATCATTTTTCCTACAACCCTCATCACATTATCCCCCTCCAGATTCAATCTCGAGACTTTATTTCTCTTAGGTCGACCGATATTGACTAAAATTTGATTTTCGTTCCTCTCGTGAATTCACATACCTCACTTACTTAAAAATCTTGATATCCATACTAAAAATCGTTGTTTACCAACACGAATTCAAATATGAATTCAAAACTTAAAAACGTAACAATCAAAATTTTGACTTGAGTTGGTTCTCTCAGTCATTTATTATATTAGTAATGCTATATGTGATGATGTCTAATAATATGTTAAGAATTTATATTATGATCATTCAAAAAACTTTTATTCGAACCTCAATGCCTAAAGGGGAGTTAGAAGGTTGGATTCAGAATTTTGAATAGGTTTAGAACCTGTTATGTTTAAACAGAAACATGGTTTGCCTGTTTCCAAACATATATACAGATGCTTGAGTTTTTGCATTTATTCGAGTTTCACTGCAAATCCTTGTTTCAGATAAAAATTTACTTTCTGATCTTCTTAAAGATATTATTAAGAGCTAAATTATGATTTAACAAACACATTTTTGTTTGAAGCCTAGGGTCTAAAGAGGCTTAGAAAAATAAGGATTTGGATTTTTATAAATTTGTTAAAGCCAATACTTCAAATTAGAGAAGCATATGCGTATTACAGACATGCATACACTAAACAGACATGCAAACTTGATATACATTCATTCATCATTTCTCATAACAACCACTTAACCAAAACATCAAATATATCACAGATCTCAAATTTAAATAAGTTAATTTGCTCACCTGGAATGGTTTAACAGAAAGAAACAGAGACAGTGAACAGATCTGGTTTTCCAAGCTTGATTCTTTTGAACTGCTCCCTGATTAATTTCCAGATTTACTTTGTTTTGGTTATCCTCCCCTCAGATTGAAGATGATAAAGTTAGTTAAATCTTTTGTTTTGTTACTGATTACAACATTAACTCAAATTTTTAAAAAAGAAATTTTTCACTTGCCTTTATAATTTATTTCTAGAAAAATCTTGCATTATCTCTGGCCCAAACTGAAGCTCTTCTTTTCTTCTTTTTATAAAACAAATCTGCAGTTTAAATTGGTTTATTACAACTTGATTTTCTTAATTTATTCAAGACAAAAGAAAAATAAATAAATTACTTACTTACAGGATACTATTTTTTTTTTTTAGCTTCAGATTTAAGGTTGTCTGATCTTCAAGTTTGCATTGTCTCCCAAATCTTCTTTTTGTCTTAAGTTCTCAGTTTTGAATTTCTTTAGCTCAGTCGAATCTGTGCTTGCTTCCTGGCTTTGTTTACTTAAATTATAATGAGCTGCAGCTTTGAGATGATCTTGGAATTTTCTTCTGTTTTCATTTGAAATTTGTTTTCTTTGTTTTGTTCGGGGCTTGAAGGCTTGAACACTTGATTTTGTTTGTTTGCTTTTCTGATTTTGAACAGCCCAGGATTTTTGAAATGTGTGAGGCAAATCTCATTCTCAGATTTGCTAAGATATGGTATGATTCCAACATGAAAAGATGTAAAGTTTCCTTGTTATTTTAAATTTGATTATTTTATTAAGTAATTGTGCCATTTGTATGTATATAGATATGTAAGATCTTAAAGTATGTTTGCATTTGTTTGTACATGTTTATTTTTAAATTTTTTTTATAAGACAAAAGGAATTTTTTTAAAATATATTTTATGTCATATTTGCTTTGTAAATGAATACACCTCTTATTTCATTTGTATGTGTACATATATAATGTTGAAAATTCTTTTTTTTTTTAAATATTTATTATTTCAAGGTTTCTAAACTCAAAAGAAATTGGATTTTATTTCATGTATAGCTTGTTACTTATTTTTATTTGTTTGAGATTTTCTTTCAATTTATTCCCAAATTTCTAATATAAATTTCTATATAAGATCAAAATTATTTATTTATTCTAGAAATTTTCTAATTAATTCACAATTTATTTCAAAAAATTAATTTAATTGCCAAATTAAACTTGATGAATTTTCAGAAATGTTACAGATTTCCCCCCTTAAAAGAATTTCGTCCTCGAAATTGCAAGGAAGACGAGAAACAAAAGATAATAGATAAAGAAATAATTGATCAGATCAGAATCGAGATATTTATTCTGCATTTGGTTTCCCAAATCAGAATATCAACAATATGAGAATGAACTCATACAATTATTTCACAAGATATTTGGGTTCACCGGTCTACGAATATACGAGGGCATTGATTAGTTCGAAGGGATAACTAATCGTTCGTAGAATATATCGGATCCTAAAGAATAAATAGATGGATCAAATCTTCATACTAGTTAACCAATTTAATTAATTTTAAATTTCCAATTTATTTAATATTTTCAATTTCAAATTCATTAGAGTTTAGATCGAAAAGCTGATAAGAAATCGATGAAGATACGAAGTAAGGATCTCCTACAACGATTCGTAAGGCCACCATCACACCGAAGCTTCTTTCTGGAGCAGCTACGAAGCAATCAAAAAGAATTCGAAATCGAATCAAAGGAGATTGATAGAGAAAAGATATTTCCACTGTTGCAGGGTATTGACCATTTGTAGTGGTACTCCCCTATCCCCTATCTCGTCCTCTCCTCGCACTCATACTTACTGTTGGTGGATAGCAAGAGAATTTACTGAGGCATTCGAACGGATATCTTAGGGATATACTCATTCCAGGGTTTACTTTACCCTATCTCTAATGAGCTACTTAATGTGTTATACTCCTGAGCTAAGGTTTTAACCATCTGCTCTGATACCAAATGTAACGACCCTGACTCGACCTTCAAAAATCGGCACCGAATACGACACTCGTATTCAAATGCCGCAGATACAAACGTCGAACCTGGTTCGCCGGAGCTTATAACACATTAAGTACAACACAGCGAAAGAAATGAATAGCACATATCAATATACAACATTTGATACAATAACTGATACAACATGAATGATACAACAGAATGGTACAATAGATATCAACATTTATCAGAGATACAAAGAATAGCAGCGGAAATATAATAATAACACTAGCAGCGGAACAAATCTCCAAAATAGTCTTCAAGAAAGAACTCCAGTATCAGTAATCTCCATCTCTAAAGCACCAATCCAGAAATAGCTCGAACTCCAAATCAAGATGAAGAGAAACAACTTTATCCAAAATGCGATTGCCAAATCCTAAGGCTGAAAGCTATCGAATCTACACCTACTATAGATTATCTGAAAATCCCAACTCTAGACTGCCCGTGTGGGAAAATGGTGGGCACCCAGAGTTTAGGAAAGGAACAATAAACTCCAGGTCAGTCATGGGACTGGTATGAGCAAGCAAAAGCATTTGGTCTTTGAAACAGACAAGAGAATTTAAATTTGAAATCCGCAATGCTTTTTGGAAAATGAAACTACCATAAGGCCTCCCGGCACACACACAATGCAAACGCACACATGGGGGAGATTTCTCCTTATGATAGTCAAACATGCTTACTACGAGGAAAATTCTTTGATATTATTACTATAAGTGCAAAGTGGAAAACCTTTCGAAAGTATAATATAAATCCTAGCCAGCATAGGTACCATGATGCTATGCCTACTATAGCTGCCATGTTAAATGGCAGGTTCTACAACTAAAACCGTACAAGGCACGTATTGGATGAATGGATTTCCAACAAATGGTCAGGCTAAGGAACTTCCTATTGCCACATGGGTACGCCTCTGGCGGGACGTCCCGAGAACTAACGTTACAGTTAGATCTCTGCCAACACAAGGCCGGGTTACCTCTGTAACTAGGTAACTACTACACGAATATGTCATTCCCCGGTCCTTTGGGACCTTTATCCGAGCGCGCTCACAACAACCACAAAGTATCACAAAGTAATAGATCTGCAGTATCCACATGAGTAAGTATCTGGGCTCCATACCATGATACCACCCTTTTCCAGAAGGGAATGACATACCCTAAAGGGCGCGACCCTCATAACCTTGCCGCATCTTTCCTGTTTCGACCATTTCCGGGGAGTGAGGTCCTGATGTAGTCTCGTCCACAAAGCTACGCTTTGGCACAAAACCATGCTTTGGGTCAACAGATGACCAAAGCAATGATCACAAAGATAAATGATCAAACAAATGATCATATCACAAATGATCAACCAATGATCATCACACAGCAGCACTCAGCATGCCACATTACCAAATTGGGAATGTATCACTGATAAATATCAACTACATAACCTCTGAGCTCGTACGTCTCAGAGAAGGGTGTTAAGCTAAGAGAATAAATTCTCCGCCACCAAGCAGAAATGTATTTGATAGAACTCAGTTTAATATCTCAAAGTGTAATGTCGGACATACAACCATACAAGTCTGTTCTGGGTTCGAACAGAACCGAAGGCACTTCCGAAGAAGCCCTTGCAAATCCGGGTATCCACAATCCCGATCGGACTTCCCATCACTTAGGGAATCTCTATACCGTAGCTACTCGGTGCAGAGACAATCGACAGGTTATCCCATCGCTTTCACAAATACCCGGTCTTCAACACCGGTCTTCAGATGCCATCCATAACGTCGAATCACTATTCGGAATGGGTTATATGACACAAGGTCCTCTCCCGGCTAAACCGAATAATGAGCGTAATATTTAAAAACATATGGATATGGGATTTCGGTTAAGTCACAACTTAGAAATCCAAAGCTTTTCTTTTCAAATGGTTATCAAATTACCATTTCAATCTTTAAACAAAAAGATTTATTTCACAAAGTTTCACCTGGTTTCACAAAGATCTATTCATAGATTTCAAAACAATTCCCATTCAATTTGGATTAACCCAATTTAAATCTTTAAATTAAAGATTTATAGCTTTCAAAACACGTTTCCAAAGATTTCTCTATAATTTGGAAAACCATTTCATTTTAGACTTGAAGTCCTTTTTAACACCAATTGGAAATTCATTTCTTATGTGAAAGCTTTTATCCTTTGAAAACAAATTGTTTTCTTTTTCAGAAAAATCCAATTCATATAAGTTGAAAACTTGGGTTGAATCTAAGTTCCAAAACATCATCTTTAAAATGGTTTAAAAACTCATATAAACCCAATTATATGTTGAATACCCTTTTTAAACCTTAGTTCCAAATCATTGAATTCAATTTCAAATATTGAATTCGAATTTAAATCAAATTACTTAAATTTCAAAACTCAATCAAGTTATTCAAAATAACTTTTATTTTTTTTGAAATTCATTTTCAAAAGCTTTCAATTCTAATTCCAAAACTATTTTGGATTCAAAAATTCAATTTTAAAACAATCTCAAAAATCTGTGACTTAACCCATTTCCACGTGCAATCCATATTTGTGTGTGTAGTGTAGTCCAGGGGTTTTACACAATAGTGCACAACATCAATCATATCAATATCGATAAGCGGTATAACTCATAACGCTTATCTTCATCCATAAATTCATAGATAAAGTAAATTTATCAATCGCAGAAATTCACTATTATGATTCGATGTGGGTTTCGAATAACCAACTGGAATCCGACTCCCTGTCACATCGAAATTCAAATGTCGTTCTACAGGTCAAGGGTTTTCATATTCATACGATAGGATACTCGTCACAAATATATCAGCTCAGCACAAAACATTACATAGCATCACATCACATATCAAATATATCAAACCATCACATAGCATTCAATAACAATCAAACATCTTTGATTAAGGTGAATAAATCGTGTGGTTATAGATTTATTACCCACATAATTACTTCCATTTGTAAACAATGATTAATTATCATTAACTATAATTAATTAAGTCTTAACCACCTTCATTTATTAATCATTTCTTTAATTAATTAACTTAATTAATTAACCTTTAATTGCAATTAATTAAATCTTAATCACTTTTATAAATTGGCCTTTAATTAATTACTTTAATTAATGAATCTTTAATTATTAATTAAATCTAATTATAATTAATTATTCTTTAATTGATAAATCTTAATTTAAATCACCCTAATTAATTAACAACATTAATTAATTATGCTTAAAGGTAATTACCTTTAATATTTGATTTATAAATCTTTAATCTTCAATCATCTATTCTTAATTACTTTCACTAAATAATTATTATTTTTATTAAAAACATTCATTAATTAAGCTTAATTATAAATTAACTTATCTTAATTACTCTTATTAAGTAATTAACTATAGATAATAAATTTCCTTTAACAATATGTTAATTTAAACTTTAAAAGTAAATTAACCATTTTAAAACTCTTTAACGAATCCTTAATATTATTGAGTAAAACTTTCAAAATAAAGTTTATAAATTTTTTTTTAAACATTCTAATATTATTAAGTTAAAATAACCTTTAAAAATAAAGGTGGTATTTATTTTAAATCATTTTAAAAACTTGGTAATTTAAAACATCTTTATCAAAAACTCGAAGTTGTTATAACAAAAATTGTTTTCAAAGTGAACTTGAATTTCCTTTAAAGGCTGAACTGTTTCTGCCCAACAATTTACCCGGGCCTATCACAATTTTACTCCGAACCACCCATCTACCTGCTTCGAGTTTCATTAGAAACTTTCCCGAGACCTCTCCTTCACGTTCGATTCTTCTTTAAAAATTAAGTTTTTTTTCCCGTCTTTATTCTCTACTGCAGTTTCTCGAGTTCCACTTCGAGTCCCGCCCTCTGTTCTCCCGTGCTCGAACGCGAGCCATCTTCTTCCCCAAATCAAAACTTTCCCCAGTGCACACACGTACACGGTGCACGTGCACAGTCGCACGGCGGCGCTCCGACCCCTATCACGATCACCCCCACATCATTGATGACCCATACGAACATCACAAACTTCCAGTTCACCTCGAAATCTCCTGAAATCGATTTTTGAATTATTGCCTTCACCTGGAAACGAACTCGAATCATGAATCCACCTTGCCAACGACGTTTCCGACCACCTGGCACCATGCCGCACCACCCAAAGACACGTCACACGATTACTCTTCGATTCCCCTTGGACCGGTTACACTCGATCCTTCCACGGTAACGAACGAGCTCGAAACCCATCACTGACAAAAACAGGCTTTCAAACCCTAAATTGGTTTCGCGTGGCCACCATGATTGATGAGAAAATTTGTGATCATTTTTCCTACAACCCTCATCACATTATCCCCCTCCAGATTCAATCTCGAGACTTTATTTCTCTTAGGTCGACCGATATTGACTAAAATTTGATTTTCGTTCCTCTCGTGAATTCACCTACCTCACTTACTTAAAAATCTTGATATCCATACTAAAAATCGTTGTTTACCAACACGAATTCAAATATGAATTCAAAACTTAAAAACGTAACAATCAAAATTTTGACTTGAGTTGGTTCTCTCAGTCATTTATTATATTAGTAATGCTATATGTGATGATGTCTAATAATATGTTAAGAATTTATATTATGATCATTCAAAAAACTTTTATTTGAACCTCAATGCCTAAAGGGGAGTTAGAAGGTTGGATTCAGAATTTTGAACAGGTTTAGAACCTGTTACGTTTAAACAGAAACATGGTTTGCCTGTTTCCAAACATATATACAGATGCTTGAGTTTTTGCATTTATTCGAGTTTCACTGCAAATCCTTGTTTCAGATAAAAATTTACTTTCTGATCTTCTTAAAGATATTATTAAGAGCTAAATTATGATTTAACAAACACATTTTTGTTTGAAGCCTAGGGTCTAAAGAGGCTTAGAAAAATAAGGATTTGGATTTTTATAAATTTGTTAAAGCCTGTACTTCAAATTAGAGAAGCATATGCATATTACAGACATGCATACACTAAACAGACATGCAAACTTGATATACATTCATTCATCATTTCTCATAACAACCACTTAACCAAAACATCAAATATATCATAGATCTCAAATTTAAATAAGTTAATTTGCTCACCTGGAATGGTTTAACAGAAAGAAACAGAGACAGTGAACAGATCTGGTTTTCCAAGCTTGATTCTTTTGAACTGCTCCCTGATTAATTTCCAGATTTACTTTGTTTTGGTTATCCTCCCCTCAGATTGAAGATGGTAAAGTTAGTTAAATCTT
Source organism: Allium cepa (assembly GCA_030765085.1). NCBI lineage: Eukaryota > Viridiplantae > Streptophyta > Magnoliopsida > Asparagales > Amaryllidaceae > Allium > Allium cepa. The sequence goes on from CM060946.1 coordinate 221,166,696, forward strand.
TTGTTTTGTTACCGATTAGAACATTAACTCAAATTTTTAAAAAAGAAATTTTTCACTTGCCTTTATAATTTATTTCCAGAAAAATCTTGCATTATCTCTGGCCCAAACTGAAGCTCTTCTTTTTTTCTTTTTATAAAACAAATCTGCAGTTTAAATTGGTTTATTACAACTTGATTTTCTTAATTTATTCAAGACAAAAGAAAAATAAATAAATTACTTACTTACAGGTTACTGTTTTTTTTAGCTTCAGATTTAAGGTTGTCTGATCTTCAAGTTTGCATTGTCTCCCAAATCTTCTTTTTGTCTTAAGTTCTCAGTTTTGAATTTCTTTAGCTCAGTCGAATCTGTGCTTGCTTCCTGGCTTTGTTTACTTAAATTATAATGAGCTGCAGCTTTGAGATGATCTTGGAATTTGCTTCTGTTTTCATTTGAAATTTGTTTTCTTTGTTTTGTTCGGGGCTTGAAGGCTTGAACACTTGATTTTGTTTGTTTGCTTTTCTGATTTTGAACAGCCCAGGATTTTTGAAATGTGTGAGGCAAATCTCATTCTCATATTTGCTAAGATATGGTATGATTCCAACATGGAAAGATGTGAAGTTTCCTTGTTATTTTAAATTTGATTATTTTATTAAGTAATTGTGCCATTTGTATGTATATAGATATGTAAGATCTTAAAGTATGTTTGCATTTGTTTGTACATGTTTATTTTTAAAAAAAATTATACGACAAAAGGAATTTTTTTAAAATATATTTTATGTCATATTTGCTTTGTAAATGAATACACCTCTTATTTCATTTGTATGTGTACATATACAATGTTGAAAATTCTTTTTTTTTAAAAAAAAAATATTTATTATTTCAAGGTTTCTAAACTCAAAAGAAATTGGAGTTTATTTCATGTATAGCTTGTTACTTATTTTTATTTGTTTGAGATTTTCTTTCAATTTATTCCTAAATTTCTATTATAAATTTCTATATAAGATCAAAATTATTTATTTATTCTAGAAATTTTCTAATTAATTCACAATTTATTTCAAAAAATTAATTTAATTGCCAAATTAAACTTGATGAATTTTCAGGAATGTTACAATATGAATGCAAATGCAATGGAAAAGTTTGTGAATAAATTAAAACGGAAATGCAACTATGGTTTGTAAATAAGCTAGATTGGAATGGAATTTATATACATCGAGTTGGAATCAATGTAAATTGGTTGTAAAGCTTATGTTATTATTTATTCACATAAATATTGTCGAATTGCTTTAGAAAATTTGTCGTTCGTCGTAGACGGAAGTAAACAAATTATATGCATCAATAGCAGTTTAATAAATTGATGTAGGCATCAATTGGAATGAGTATGGGTTTGTTTTGCTTAGAATGAATCAAATATAGGCGAATAAATTGTAAATCGCTTAAACTGAATGAAATGGTTTGGGAATTGATTGCAATCAATTGTAGCAAGTGTCGGAACCTTGCATATATGCTTATGGAAATTATATAACATGCTTTGTGTTAAATCTATGTGTTTGCTATTGAAAGAAAATTGAAATGTTAATAAATTGCATATATTTAGTACTTACATTTTCAAATTTGAGTAAGTACAGGTTCAGGGAAGCCATATGGATGGATTTGATCACACTAAATGCAAATTAAATAAGCCGCTTGCTTAACAATGCTTAATAAGGTACGCTTACGCAAAAGAATTCAAAATAGGAAATATGAACTGCATATATTGGTATATATTGTGATTTCCGGCCTGAGGCCGATGTATATATATATATTTGTGTATCCTGCGATATCGCAGAAGTCCCTCCGTACAAAGGAGACTCTGCCAAAATTTTCCGAAAATTTTGGGAGTTAGAATTATTTTTAAAAACTTCCACTAACGACTAAGAATTTAAAATTGGTAAGCAAATAAATATGAAGCTGAATGTCGAAATTTAATTTAAAAGCGAGCAAGTAAAGTAAAGTGAAATCGAAGAAGTTGTTTGAAGAAACTAAAGGAAGAAAAAGTTGCAAGTAAACTTTTATTTGAAAATTTAAATAAATTAGTAAGCGGAACTAATAAAAGAAAATGGTTAATTACATATGGATTGAGATAAGACAAATATGATTCCAAACTTAAAGTTTGAAGACAAAATTGAATTCAAGTAAAAAATTGGAAGATGGAAATCTAAACGGAAATTTGAAGGAAAAAAAAACGTATTTGGATTTGAAAGTAAATAGTAAATTGAAAACCAATTGAACTCAAATTGGATTGTTAACGCATAGTGAATGGAAGTGGATATAAACTCCAATAGTGAAGTGAAGATCAATAAAGAAGCATATTAAATGCTTATACTAAACTTAGAAGAAAAAAAAATGGTGAATTCTTAGTTGGAAATTGATTCTGCAAATATATTCTAAGTTTTGAATGAATAGCTGTTGACATTTGGTAGGGAAGTCAATAAAATGTTTTGAAAGTTGTGACTGGATATTATTACTAAGTAAAATATGCAGGTGTTTTAAAGGGGAAAGAAAATTGATATTTTTGATTCCAGAAGATAAATTGAATTGCCCGACAAAAAGGTATGTGTTTAAATTTCTATATGAAATTGATTGGGTTTTTGGATCGAGCCACTTGGCTTTTTGTTTTCTTTTTGGATATGGGAGGCCGTAGAGCCATTTTTGTAGTAGTACCGATCTAGCCGCGCAAAGGAGACGCTGGCGAAATTTTTCGGAAATTTAGGGAGTTAGAAATTTTTTGAGAAATTTTGACAATTTACGACTTGGTTTTAAATTGTAATTTGAATGGTTAAATAAGTAAAGTTGTTTGAAAACTAGGGAGAGTTTGAGAAGTCAGTTAGAAGAGTAATGAGTCTTCTACAAAAAGATAATTGGTAGGAAGTTGGATTGTTAGTTTTGGGAAAAGTAAATGGGCATTAGATCATTCTTCCTAACTAGTAATTTCGGGGACGAAATTCTTTTAAGGGGGGAGGAATGTGACGACCCGGTATTTTCGAGCATTTAAAATCAGGATATTTAATTGATTTTAAATATTCAATAAAGTAATTTTAACTTAAATTACGAATATCACAATTTATTTGATAAGTGAATTATTAAATCAAATAAGTGAAGTTGGGTAAATTATTGAATCTTGATTTCTAAGCCTGTTAAAAATAATTTGAAGGCTTGTAAAATTTATATTGACAATACTGAAGATAATAAAAGTGACAGAATCGAATTTAAAGACGATTTGTTCAGTTTTGAAAATTTATATCGTCTAATTGAATTTAAAAATAGCCTTTCGAGGCGCAGTCTCGGAATTCGACGAAACCAGTTCCATTGGGTCCGTAATATTGAGTTATTATCGGATTTCAAATTTCGTTCTGATCAGAGTTAGTATGTGAGAGTACGATATATAAACACACGGGAAGTTTAAGTGATAATAATTTAATGAAAGTTAAATAAATTGGTCAAACCTTCTTCTCTACGCCACTCCCCTTAATTCCAATCTGTGCCCATCCTTATCTTCTTTTAGATGCCAACCTATTTACTTTCTTGTCTCGTTTTCCATCTTCTTTGTACAAAAACCAAATCGACTTCTCAAAATCGAGCCTTCCTTTTCCCAATTCAAAAACCTAAATATCACGAATCAAACAAGTGGTCGACCCCCTCCTTTCCCCTCTTCAGATCCAAACGAAAATAGAATAGGTTAAAAAAAATGGCGGAACAAGGGGGGAAACTCGCATGCTCGAACACGGGGGAAAATCACGACGTTATCTTCGAATCGAACTGGTGGGGGAGAGCTCGATCGAGTTCGAGGTCGCCGCTTCAGGGAGACGCACTACAACAAAATGGGCTTTTCTCAGCAATAATCGACAGCGTTTTTGACATAAGTGCTGACAATAGTGCGTTGAAAATGAAAAATGATTACCACAAACGCTGTGTGAAATAGCCCGCTTGATTTTGAGGATTATTTCATTACGCTGCTACTTTTCCCCCATCCTTTCTTCTTATCTTCACGCAAAGTAATAAATCTATGAAATCCAAATCCTCCTCAAATTTCACCAGCAATCCCAAATCCTAAATCCTACGTAAATTATCAACTACCGCATCATCGTCCTCATCCCATCCGACTCGAACCGCTTTCACTTCCTCACCGACCGCTTCTTCGAGCTCCGACTTCCACATGCAAATCCGACTCGGACTTCGCTTAAAATCATGGTGATGGCGACCAGAAGCTTGATAATAAGCATTCGTGGAATAAGCAGCGTTTGTGTGGATACCATAGAGACGCTGTCCAGTTAGGGTTATGTTGTCAATTCGCTGCAATTTTAGATCTTCATCTCCAGCTTGGATTTCTGCACAAATCAATTGGTATGTCTTTCTCAATTTACTGTTTTTTCGCTTGGATCCTAGTTTCAGGATTTCAGATGAATGGTTTTTGATTTAATTTCTGCTGCAAATTTATTGTTGAAACCCTTCAATGGTATCAAAGCTAATTGCAAAACGTTAGTTGAGATTAAAAGTCTTACTGTATTCGATTTTAATGTATAACATCATGTAAGAAAACATTTTACTGGAGTTGGGAATTTGTTTAATTGCCAATAGAATTTTGTTAACCGTTAACAATTGGAAGGACTATTTTATTCGTATAATTCTCCTGGTGTTATGAACACTACTGGTAGTTTTGATTAATGTTGTTAATTGAAATTGAACATATATGATATATGTTTGAACAACATAATCCATGAATTGTTGGATTTTCTATAAGATGTTTACTTTTGATTTTCTGCTAGTCATGATAACTCTGTAATATTATCTTCAATTATAAATATATTCATGAAGTTATGTGCTATAAAGTTCTTGATATAACTTTCTGAAAGTTGCATGAATTGGATTTCTGGATATAGATTTTAAACTTCTACAAGATGCTTCATGTTCTGCTGTTAATCCTATAACCATATAACCATTAGATTGACCTTCATGTTCAGTCTTGATACATACTTAAGCATTGGGTAATCTTATTATAGTTTTCTAGAATCAACAATACTTCTTGTTTTAGAATTGTTAAAGCTAACCTAATGTTGCTTAAAGGCTGCGCAAGTAGCTCAATCATGTTAACTAATATTTATGTTACCTTAATTCTAATTCTACATGTAAAACCTTTCAAGATACCATGTAGACTTGAATTTAGAAAATTGCTTAAATTAAAGAATTATATAATCGGAAAGCCCTAGAATACTTAATTATCAACACTCCAGTTCACCAAATACACGAGTGTTTGAAACAACGAGAGAAAAATAACCGAAAAGGGTTCAAGTTGTAAAAGATAATCTACATTGCCATGTAGTTTGAAATTTTTTCTATTTTCCACAGAGTTACAAAATGCATCTTACTGAGAAGCTCCATAATTTTTTCGGTCACTAGTAGGACATGACTTACATAAAATATTGGTATTTATGTTTTTACTCTCATAAGTAAGAAGCAACAACGATAGTCAAAAATGGTAGTAGGTTGAAATATCATAAGAATGCACGCTTTCCCCATAATATTACAACCACTACAAAAAAATGTAGTTTTGACAGCATTAGAAGTCAGCGTTTCCTCCCTGATCGCTGACAAAAGTACTTTGACAAATAAAAACTAGAATGTTAAACGCTGTTCAAACTAAGCCGTTCAATGTTGACATTTTTTCATTTCGCGGTTACTTTAGCCGCCTTCCTTTCTTTCTTTTCTTTTTAACTTCTCGTATAATCCCAGATCCTTCGATGAATTATTTTAAACCTAATCAAAATACCAAAAACGCATGAAATCTCCCATGAAATTTTGTTCATCCTCTGATTTTGCCTGCAATATCCAATTCAGTTGACCCTAATGCCCTTAATTTGTCTTTGGCAAACAGAACAAAATGATTTGATTTTGAGTTCAGTCAATAGTTAAGACTACCATTCACTGAAGAATTCTTTGACGGTTCTCTTCGAAAATTTGATTTGAGGTAATTTATGTAGAATATTGAAAGTTAATTTGTTAATTAGGTTGGAGAAAACGATATCAGAAAGCTGAATTTATCTAACAGCCTTAGTATTTATCAATTTCCTACTCCCATAAACTGAGAAGTTTCTGCTTTTTTATTACACTACAGATGGAAAGATTGTTATATAGGTTTTAGGGCTCCCGAACATGCAAGTTTGAGGGATAGTGGATTAACCAGTATTGCAGTGACTTCATCCTTGTTGGAATCGGTATGTTCCATATTTATTCTTTGGTTTGTAAATCGGTAAATTCTTTGATAATATGTAATGTACGTCTTAGTAGTTTGTTGATACCCAGATTTCCCTTCTCTAATAATTATGGATTCTTGAATCTTACAAACTTTATTGTACTTGGAATTTAACTATAGGTTGAGAGTGGAGATCTTTATCATATGGTATCATTCCAGAGTTTATTGGAAGATTTCCTATATTGCTTAGCTTATCAGCATTAAAGGAAGACCAAATTGTTCAGGTATGGGTTACTTGTAGGATTATATATATTATTAAAATGTGTTGGCACCTGAAGAAGTGAATTATGAAATTTAAAAGAAACTTCCACAAACAACTTGATATAAAAAAGCCACAATTGGTTCTTGTAATAAGGAGATTGTCCTTTGTATGTATTCATTATTGCATTTGACATATATTTTCTAGAGCAATTTGATTAATGTGTTTGCATATCAGTATAACTTGATTTTTTTCCTATTACTTCTTGTAACGGTCAGATTTCATGGTAGTTTCTTGCAATACCACTTGACAAGTTCAAATAAATTACCCTGCTTTTACTCTAGAATTTTACCCCAAGTGCAATACTTAAAACTAATTTTCAAAAAGTGATCGAGTACGACTATAGGTATGTGTTACCATCTTTTACTTTATCTTGATTTTTTTTCCTTTATATTGCTTTTTCAAAATTTGTTTTGTTGATAGTGTTTGTAATTTTGGTATGTACTAATTTTTTTTCAGATTTCATTGTTGCTATTTACTCTTGGTATAATTTGGGAAAAGGTGAAAATTTTCATTTTAAACAATTTTTCAAAATTTTGTGTACTTTTAGTTCAGTGTTGAACTATTTGCAGGTTTAATTTCATAAAATCTATGGTTTTCACTTTTCACAACATCCAATATGATTGTCCACATCCACCACTCAAAAACAAGATATATCAAAGAAAGCATATTGAGAAATAATTCAATTTTATGAAATTAAAATAGGCATGCGTGTGTGACTAAATCTGTTCCAATTTATACTGCATAGATTTTATGTCATATGCACCATGCCTTGGTCCCTAAACAATCTCATTCATTCGTTATATTATACATATTCTAACTAATTTTTTAAATCAAAAGGGTATATGGTTATGATTGTTTTAGAACATTGGGCACATGCAATTTGAGGATGAATCTCATGTGCACTTTGTACCTTTACAATTGGGTATATAATATATGAATGCGAGATAAAAGAGATATATAAGCAAAATTTTGATAAAATAAATGTTTGTATAAGAATCCGATTAGAAAATACCTTTCACACTTCTTAGAACAAAGAATTCGTTCTCAAAGCCTACCTTCATTACTTACACATGCCAAGAACATACAGACCGAGAATGTTTCTTGACATAGGGAGAGGGAAGCTTTTGAATATTTACCATGTCAAATTCATTTTTCATATTTATCACTAGTTTTCCGTAAAGTACTCCTTGGGCAATATTCCTATGCTTCACCTAGTTTTATGTGCATATCAACTGATACCATTTCTTCCTTTTTTGCCATATCATACAAAAGCAACATTTCAGAAGTGAATAGTTAAGTTTGCAAAAGCTTTCATTAAGAAAATGTCTAAGAGGAATCACACGAATTCATGCATATCTTTATCAATGGTATGTTTAGGTGACACTATAAGAAAACAATTTAGTGACATCAATTATTATCAGTGTTTCTAAATGGAGTGTTGTTTGAAATAAATAAGAAGAGAATAATAATTAAACATTGTTTTATCATTGCCAATCTCAACTTAGGAAGTTAGATTAAATCCTAGTCTTTCCATTTATTTTCCCTTCACAGCTATCCTCTTGCTCCAAAATCAAAGAACCCTAAAATTTCTTTTCTTTTTCTCAAACTTGAGTTTTCTGATCCACTTAGAGCACCATCGGCAAATCCTACGACGAAGCTACTCACTTAATGACCATAGGAAAACTAGTTATTTTACTTCACCAATCTTCTAGATCTAAAAATTAGTTTGACACATCATCATAAATGTAAAACTACATGGTTTTTAACAATAAATTTATCAATTTTCTGAACAAGAAAATTCTTAATTAATAGAAACATGATTCACTCCCACTATCTCCAGATAAACAATCCAGAGATATATCATTGTCCAATTTGGGACATCCTTATTTTTTAGTTTTTTAAAGATGGATAAATCGGTTCTTCATTTAATTCTTCACAATGCTATATGCATTTGTCATATTTTTAGTTTATTGCAATGTTAAATATGTTTGCCACTTAATAGTATCATACTTATTACAAATGGCATAAATATACGAACTAGTAACTTGTATTTATCATTCTCTTTACAATATTTTATATGCTGCTATATGGATTTATCAGTATGTTTTATTCTACGGTAAATGTTTATCAGTGTTTCAAAATGATGCCTACCTGTAATTATCAATTTTAATACAATATTTTATGTTTTTTATCATGTATTCATTTGAGTTATTAGTTAAAGTGTACATGAAAATGTACTAGATCCTAAAACTAAATTGGAGTCCTTATATTTTCTTTTTCATTCAAGTAGTCCTTCGAAGCTTATTATATGAGATGCAATGCATTCATAGAGTGCCACATGAATCATACGAATGGCTTAGTTTTCATGTTGTGTGTGTGTAGATGTTGCTTTAATGGCTCAATTTCGTGTTGTTTTAATGCCCAGGTTTTACTTGGATGTATCAATTCCATAACAGATGGATTCATGATGAGATGAACTACTTTTTGGGATATCTATAACAGGTTATCATCCTCCTACCCTTTGGTTGAGTTTGATGTTTTTTCCCCTCTTTCTCTCTCTTTACTTTATTCCATAAATATGAAAAAGTACTTAAATTTTTACTCAGACTTACATATGGTAAAAGATGGTCTTATATTCGAATTTTTTGTTATAAAACAGAAAGTACTCTATGGTATTAACATTAGTTTTCATTTTCTATAGCAGTAGTGGTCTTTTCCTTGCACTGGCATAATCTTTTTCAGTTTGGTATTATTTGCTTATTGTCTTCTGCATTTGTGACTGAAACAAAAATGGTTAAATGTTTGTTTTGTTGCTGTGGGATGGTTTTGAATGACTGTTGTAACTGTTTGTAGTGGATAAGTGCTTGATATGTGGTTGAAGTGGGAAGTTTTCAAATTCAAAACCATTGAAAACCATTGATATGTGGTTGCCTGATCAAAAACATTCCCAGTCTGAAAGTTTTCAAATTCAAAACCTGTAAACCAAGATTCAGAATAAAAGCTGAGTCAAAATCTTCAATCTGGAACGAGGGTCAAGATCAAGCAATTCCAAAAACAAATCAAGTTTCAAGTGATTCAAAGATCAGGTAGAAGTAAAATGCAGATTCAAATTAAATCCAGATCAAATAAAAAGAAAAAAAAATATACTGCTCTGTAGTTGTTAATAAACTTAATTCAATGCATTAGCTTCTATAAGCAAGCATTGATTTCTTTCCCTTCTAACTTCAGATTTTTTTAATAAATCAAAGTTCAGGTTGTGGCAGTATTTACTGTGTCATTGTTTGTTTGGATAATATGCAGGTTGTTGAGATGGTTCGGGATTGGCACGACTGGGCTGAATGGTTCAGGATTGGCATGACTAGGTGGTGATTTCTGGTTTGCTGAGGAAGTGTGGGTATTGTTGTTGTGTATGTTGTTTGTATGGAGATGTAACAGAAAATGCGGTAAATCTTTTACACTTCCAATCTCCTTAATCATCTTGATTATCCTAACAATATTTATATTACATACTTTCACTTGTAATCCATATATACTAATTTCACTTTGGATCTTGTTCAACAATAGTTTATCATCGTTACTTTTACAACCATAATAGTAGACCAACAGCTAAAACTTTGCATATTAATTAGAGACATGACACAGTATGATGCATAGAGACCGGGTAATATATATGTATAACATTTACTGTGTAAGACGCATGTAAACTTGTATTATACATGTATATTACCGTCAGGAATTGAACTAAAATATTTGTTGTATAACATGCATGCAAACTTATATGGCTATGTGTTTTAAGTTTGAGGAAGAATGATATAGGAATCATATTGATCTTTTAACGTCTTGATTAATACAGAAATGACTCCTGGGCATTTTTTGGAAAAGTTGTAGGATGTATCAGAGAGAATTCATTATGATTCTCAAAATAACATGGCATTAAAATGAATTGATGGTTATGTACTTCACTGATGGAAGTAACTCATATCATTTATGCTATCAAAGGCCTTAAAATGTTTAGAGGACCGCCTGAACTGAACTGAACTATAAACATGACCAAAAATCATAATTAGGTCCTTAAGCATGAAAGTGGTGAACTGAAGCATGGCAATTTTCGAAGCAAGTGCTGAATCATGAAGGTTCTGAACTGAAGCATGCATATAATTTTATTGTCACTTTTTTCCCGTTCTAATGAAAATCAATTTCGTCCCCACACTTTGATTACAGTACCTTCGGGCCTTACTTTATTGATAATGTCTGTCTTCAATTAGCCCTGATGAAAATGTTGTGTCCTATTTGGCTTCAATAGCTCTACCAAGATTTGTTAGAGAGAAGGTACTACTACCTACATCAAATAATACACTTCTTTGTGTACTAGCTTCTTACATGCAAACTATAAACAAAATTATGAATTTTCAGAATGTTCCATTGGAATCTCATCCATCTAAATTAGTTGGAAGCATTGGATCTAAGAACAGATATTTTGATTTTTACAAGCTAGCCGAGGTTAGAATATTATTTTAATATGCATACTCAGTTAATTTTGTAATCATGTGTCAAGCGTTGCTTAATATGCTCATAATTTTGAAAGATAACATCAATTGTTGCTGCAAACCTCAACAAGATAACTGATGTTAATTATTACCCAGATGAGACGGCGAGGAGGTCAAATATGAGGCATAGACCAATTAGTTTAGGTGTACAAGGCCTGGCAGATGCATTTATGTTGCTAGGCATGCCTTTTGATTCAGAAGAGGTATTTGGTTGTCTTTAACTTGTATGGATAATTTTTCCCCTTGTGCCTCATCCGTTGTTATCTGTTCAACTGTTTGTTCAGGCTCAACAGCTAAACAGAGATATTTTTGAAATAATATATTATCATGCTTTAAAAGATTCTTCGGAAATTGCAGCAGGAGAAGGCACTTATGAAACTTATCAAGGAAGTCCTGTCATCATGGTATGTACAACTTATCTTTCTTTTAAACTTAAACACTTTAGCAATGGTCCTGTCAGCGTTTCATTTGATTGCTTTTTTTGCTTTTTGCCTTTTTTTTCACTGCACAGGGTTCAACTTAAACTTTTTGGACAGTTGGTAGTCTGTAGAGCAAATACATGTGAGTATGTTCTCCTTTTAGTAAATAATTAATTTCTTCAACAATCCCTTTTTATCTGTTTTCATGAAATCATCTTCTTAATTTTATTTGCATATAAGCAGATGAATCTGGAACAAAGTCGAAATGTCACAACAGTTCCTTCGAGCTTGCTGGTTGCTGAATGGGAGGAGGTAAAAGATGTTTTATCATTGTTTCTGCGCTTCCATCTTCAATGGTTACTTGCCTTTCTTCCATAAATTTAACTAAGTTAACTAAGTATGATTATTATAATTTTTTTTTAACTAAGTTAACCAAGTTTTATAAAATTTAGCAAGTTTAATTTATAAAAATTAACTAAGTACATAAAAATTTAAAACATAACCAAATAATAATAATAATTATTATTACTATTAACTAAGATTTATAATAATAATACTAAGTTAACTAATATTTATAAATATTAGATAAGTTTATGAAAATTAACTAAGTATTATGAAATTTTAACAAAATTAACTAAGTTTTATAAAAATTAACAGGATTAGTTTATATAATTATAATATATAACTTAATATTTTATACTGCTAATAATAATATATAACAGGATTAACAGGATTACAGTACCTTCGACAGATCACAACAAAAATAACAAAGTAAGCATGTATAAAAACATACAGAAAATACAATATGATGCATCAATAATGAGATGAGATCATTAATACTGAAGGAAAAATTCAAAAACCTAAGGTATAAATATGATGATGATGATACGTAACTCCTACTATTTGTGCTAGCAAAAGCTGATAGCTTTCAGCAATCGAACATAAGATCTAATGGAAGTCACAGCTTTTGATCATTTTTAAGTCCTAGCTTCTCTCTTTCCTTGGTCATATAGAGAGAACAACATATTTCAATATTTTCTACATGTTGTTAGTACATTTCTTTATGCTGGAAAGAAAGATATGGATTGAGGTTTTCCCATTGTAAAATTTTGTATATTAAACAGCTTTTTCCATGAGCTAGTTGTGTTGTTTTGTTACATGTAAATCTTATGCAAATTGTGTTGGTGTTGAAATTGTGTGTGTAAAAATATAAAGTAAATTATGATGATATTGTTCCAACTGTTGATGGGATCTAATGTGCCAGATTTTGAATGGAAGATTGATTTTTGTGGAGATGGCAAACTCCAACTCTGGGTCAGATGTGCAGTAATTTGTGACAATACTTTTCTTCATCTTCATGGTCCTCTGGAGCAGTGGTGGTGTTGAAGTTCTCTGGTGGTATGAAGGCTGTGATGATTTTGTGGGAGAAAGCAGATAGCATGGAAGCTTTTCGCGTATAGGCAGAGGTGTTTGGATGATTGGGAAATGGTATGTGTTGCTTCAATAGTGTATGGATGCTAGTTTACTTTGTATAGGCAGAGGTGTTTGTATGTCAATAGTTTACTTTGTTATTTTTGTTTATGGATATTATTGAAACTTGGTTTATGGATGTCTTTTGTTTATTAATATTGTCTTAACTAGTTTATGTAACCAATTAATAGTTATTAGAACCTGTTATATATACTAGTTGCTTAAATATGCTTAAAATATAGTTTTGGAATATTCAAAAATAGAGTGGAATATTAAAGCTGTTATATAAATAGAAGACAGCGTTTGATTAATGCTGTCAATGAAGAAACAACAGCGTTTATTTCGTGCTGTAATTATCTTGAAATTGTCAATAACAGCGTTTTTTACATGCTGTCGAAATAGTTGATGATTCAATCACAGCGTTTTTATCACGCTGTCGAAATTGTTGATGATTCAATAACAGCGTTTAGAAAAAGCTGTTGTAAACAGTTAAAGTAGAATTTGAACATCTTCGACAGCACGTCTGAAACGCTGTAAAAAATATTATTGACAGCTCGTAATAAACGCTGTCACGGAGATGTTTCAACAGCGTTTATAGAAACGCTGTTGTAAGTTATGTATATACGACAGCATGTCGTTATACAGCGTTTCTAATGGAATTTATATACATTGAGTTGGAATGGAATTTATATACATCGAGTAGGAATCAATGTAAATTGGTTGTAAAGCTTATGTTATTATTTATTCACATAAATATTGTCGAATTGCTTTAGAAAATTTGTCGTTCGTCGTAGACGGAAGTAAACAAATTATATGCATCAATAGCAGTTTAATAAATTGATGTAGGCATCAATTGGAATGAGTATGGGTTTGTTTTGCTTAGAATGAATCAAATATAGGCGAATAAATTGTAAATCGCTTAAACTGAATGAAATGGTTTGGGAATTGATTGCAATCAATTGTAGCAAGTGTCGGAACCTTGCATATATGCTTATGGAAATTATATAACATGCTTTGTGTTAAATCTATGTGTTTGCTATTGAAAGAAAATTGAAATGTTAATAAATTGCATATATTTAGTACTTACATTTTCAAATTTGAGTAAGTACAGGTTCAGGGAAGCCATATGGATGGATTTGATCACACTAAATGCAAATTAAATAAGCCGCTTGCTTAACAATGCTTAATAAGGTACGCTTACGCAAAAGAATTCAAAATAGGAAATATGAACTGCATATATTGGTATATATTGTGATTTCCGGCCTGAGGCCGATGTATATATATATATTTGTGTATCCTGCGATATCGCAGAAGTCCCTCCGTACAAAGGAGACTCTGCCAAAATTTTCCGAAAATTTTGGGAGTTAGAATTATTTTTAAAAACTTCCACTAACGACTAAGAATTTAAAATTGGTAAGCAAATAAATATGAAGCTGAATGTCGAAATTTAATTTAAAAGCGAGCAAGTAAAGTAAAGTGAAATCGAAGAAGTTGTTTGAAGAAACTAAAGGAAGAAAAAGTTGCAAGTAAACTTTTATTTGAAAATTTAAATAAATTAGTAAGCGGAACTAATAAAAGAAAATGGTTAATTACATATGGATTGAGATAAGACAAATATGATTCCAAACTTAAAGTTTGAAGACAAAATTGAATTCAAGTAAAAAATTGGAAGATGGAAATCTAAACGGAAATTTGAAGGAAAAAAAAACGTATTTGGATTTGAAAGTAAATAGTAAATTGAAAACCAATTGAACTCAAATTGGATTGTTAACGCATAGTGAATGGAAGTGGATATAAACTCCAATAGTGAAGTGAAGATCAATAAAGAAGCATATTAAATGCTTATACTAAACTTAGAAGAAAAAAAAATGGTGAATTCTTAGTTGGAAATTGATTCTGCAAATATATTCTAAGTTTTGAATGAATAGCTGTTGACATTTGGTAGGGAAGTCAATAAAATGTTTTGAAAGTTGTGACTGGATATTATTACTAAGTAAAATATGCAGGTGTTTTAAAGGGGAAAGAAAATTGATATTTTTGATTCCAGAAGATAAATTGAATTGCCCGACAAAAAGGTATGTGTTTAAATTTCTATATGAAATTGATTGGGTTTTTGGATCGAGCCACTTGGCTTTTTGTTTTCTTTTTGGATATGGGAGGCCGTAGAGCCATTTTTGTAGTAGTACCGATCTAGCCGCGCAAAGGAGACGCTGGCGAAATTTTTCGGAAATTTAGGGAGTTAGAAATTTTTTGAGAAATTTTGACAATTTACGACTTGGTTTTAAATTGTAATTTGAATGGTTAAATAAGTAAAGTTGTTTGAAAACTAGGGAGAGTTTGAGAAGTCAGTTAGAAGAGTAATGAGTCTTCTACAAAAAGATAATTGGTAGGAAGTTGGATTGTTAGTTTTGGGAAAAGTAAATGGGCATTAGATCATTCTTCCTAACTAGTAATTTCGGGGACGAAATTCTTTTAAGGGGGGAGGAATATGACGACCCGGTATTTTCGAGCATTTAAAATCAGGATATTTAATTGATTTTAAATATTCAATAAAGTAATTTTAACTTAAATTACGAATATCACAATTTATTTGATAAGTGAATTATTAAATCAAATAAGTGAAGTTGGGTAAATTATTGAATCTTGATTTCTAAGCCTGTTAAAAATAATTTGAAGGCTTGTAAAATTTATATTGACAATACTGAAGATAATAAAAGTGACAGAATCGAATTTAAAGACGATTTGTTCAGTTTTGAAAATTTATATCGTCTAATTGAATTTAAAAATAGCCTTTCGAGGCGCAGTCTCGGAATTCGACGAAACCAGTTCCATTGGGTCCGTAATATTGAGTTATTATCGGATTTCAAATTTCGTTCTGATCAGAGTTAGTATGTGAGAGTACGATATATAAACACACGGGAAGTTTAAGTGATAATAATTTAATGAAAGTTAAATAAATTGGTCAAACCTTCTTCTCTACGCCACTCCCCTTAATTCCAATCTGTGCCCATCCTTATCTTCTTTTAGATGCCAACCTATTTACTTTCTTGTCTCGTTTTCCATCTTCTTTGTACAAAAACCAAATCGACTTCTCAAAATCGAGCCTTCCTTTTCCCAATTCAAAAACCTAAATATCACGAATCAAACAAGTGGTCGACCCCCTCCTTTCCCCTCTTCAGATCCAAACGAAAATAGAATAGGTTAAAAAAAATGGCGGAACAAGGGGGGAAACTCGCATGCTCGAACACGGGGGAAAATCACGACGTTATCTTCGAATCGAACTGGTGGGGGAGAGCTCGATCGAGTTCGAGGTCGCCGCTTCAGGGAGACGGTTGAATCTCGAGTGGCTCTCGTGTATGCAAAGTTTAATCGAGGCCGAGATTTGAGGGTTTCGCGATGTCGAGGAGTTTGAGTTCAAGCCGTGTTCTGGCGACTTGACGCGAGGCAGCGAGGTAGGTTGATGGTTCGAGGTGTTGTTCGGCAGGGTGCTCATGTTCGCGAGGTGACTTTGGTGATGCAGTTCTCGATGTAGGGTTTCCTTGCCATCGCGGTGTGGTGTCAGGAAAGAAGTCACGGTTTAAATAAGGTATTCAATTTTTGTTTTACTGAATTTATTATGTGGACAGAGACTTATTTGCAGTAAGAAAGAAAAAAAATACTGCCTATTTGTATTTCAGTCTACAGATTAGATATATATAGGAGAAAAAAATAATAACAACATATATATAGAATAATAATGAAATATTTAGTTTGGTTAAATATATATATATAGTAAGCCTACTGTTTAAACTCTAGGATATATATACTAAGGTAATTAACTTGTTTAATTAGTTTATTTAGTTATTAGTTAGGACTAGAATTTTTAGTTAGTAAATTTTTAGGTTAAAACCAAATTATTAACTTAAAGTAAATAAATAGAAATTAATTGTTCAATCAATTCAAATATTAACAAAACTTATAATGTTGACTCAAGGTCAAAAATAATGAAGAATAAGTCGAGATGGAGTGGATTGCAAATTTAAAAGCAAAGGTGAGTTATTCTCACTCACATCTGGATACTAGTAAAGTTAGACAGTTAGTATTGATTGTTTGTTTGGATGTTTAGCTTTTTATGTTGATTATTATCAAATTGAATTGATATATATAGTTGTGCTAATATTTGTGGATGCAGGGAAAACAGGTTGGAGGGATCCAACTGGATTCCTCACAATATAGTGTTTATTTTTATAATTGATGTTGATGCGTGTTTATATATTGTGATGGATAAATTTGGAATTAAATTGTATTGTGATATTGTGGGATAAACTACAAACCCAGAATGTTAATTATAGAGAAATTTAGAGTTTTAATTATAAAGAAATTAAACTGGGTTTCAAAAGAAATTAAGAAATTAATAAATAAGGAATTTAAGGGAATACAAACATTGGAATCTGTTTGGATGAAAAACTGAAATAAAATTGTATTGGAATGTTGCTGAATAAATTATAAATCCAAAATCTAATTTAAATGGATAAATTGAATTTTAGAGAAATAAGTGATATTGTTAAATAATGAATTTAAAAGAACTAAAATTTGAAATCTATTTAGAATGGAATTGAAAAATTGTAAAATCTGGAATGATTAATAAAGAGAAAGGTTATTAGTTGATAAATGAGAAAATAAAATTTATGTTATTAAAATATAAAACTAAATTAAAATAGTTTGACAGAAATCGTGAGAAGGATTTCTGTGATGTTTATGTGGAAATGAGATTTCCTGGGAAAAACCAAGTTCGAGTTTAAACCGATTTTATAAAAAGAAAGTTTTAAAAATTTAAAACTTGTTTAAATGAGAGTGTTTTGGAAGTTATTATTTTATAGTGATAATTTATGAATTAGCAATAGAAAATTTTATAAATACCTTAATAATTATTTTTATAAATGGATTTGTTTAAAAGACTAGTTTTGGACTTAAGTCATTTGAAATTAGTATTTATCTTATTAAAACACTACTTTTAAATTTAGTTAAATCAAAGTAGATATCTTAATAAATGGTTTTACTGTACATATTTTGAATCTTATTTTGAGTAAGTAACTAGAAGTGAATTTACGTATTTTAAAGTATATTTCAATATAAAATGTTTTTAACTGTTTTCAAACTAAGTTGTTTTGAACTTGGTTATTTCCAATGGGAATATATGGTAAAAGATTTACCTTGTAATGGAAGAAATTTGGGAATTGTTTTCAAATGGGTTTTGAAAATTTGAAAATATATCTTTCAAAGATATTTGAGGCAAATAAATATTGTGGGAATTATTTATTGTGTGATGGATGCTTATGGATGTTTATGAATATAAATTGATAGTTAAATAACCGACTATCAATATTGGACAACTGCGTTGATCGTTTCGAAGAGACCGGGATCGAGATTTATTTCTCGAAAACCACTTCGATCCGATTTGTATGTTGCGTGCGGAAAACGTGTTCGGAGTCGAAGATGGAGCAGTGAAGTGCAAGGGCTAGTCGCTACTAATCCTGAGGATATTTCCAAAATGGATGTAGTAGGAATAGTGCCTTCAGTTCCGTTCGAACCCGGGACGGACTTGTATGGACGAATGCTTGCGAAACATCGTCAGGTGGACGATGGGCATTCTAAGTGAAAACGTTCTAGAGGTAACGCTTAGCCTCAAGCCTCATCAACCGGGAATGACTGAAAATCAGGGGATATGCAGCAAGGTTAGGTGGGTCATGCCCAAGCAGGACAAGGTATTTCCCCTGTCTAGATGTCCCTTATATATATATTTCGGCTTAGTGGGTGGTTGGTCGCGCCAACCACAGGGTTTATCTTGTTCGGGACTGTTCAGTAAGGAATGGTTCCAGCCTTGTGTTGTAGGGGATGAAGGGAGTAATCCTCGGTACGGTGATCTAGGCCCCGTACTGTGACAGGTGGTACCCCAGTGCCTAGTCATTGTTGGAAATCCATTTTCCCTACGAGCCTTGTACGAGTTTTGTTTGTATTACCCACTTTGTGGCTAGTAGCTGGAATTTAATGAATGTAACAATTTCGGCTATTTTATAAGTATTTGTATATAGACCCTATTATAATATATCAGAGGATTTCTATAAAAATCGTTTTAGCTATCGTAAGGTAAAAACCGGACATGTTTATTTGTGGCGTGGTCTTACGAGATGCTTTTGTTTTTCAAAGGATTTTGGAAACTTTAATAATCAATTGGGTGTGATTTTCTCACGCTGGTATTCCAGACTGACTCGGGTGTTATTTAACTGTAATGCTCGGGTCAGACCGAGTATTACAGGTACAGGAAATGCCATGGAGCTCAGGAGACGAGCTGGATTGACGATTCGTACATTCGTACTTGTTTATATATATATTTTCCGCTGTTGAGTTGTTGTGTATCCATTGTATGTTATTGATGTGTGCTGTGACTGATGTACTCTGATGATGTAATGTATGTAAACAGATATATTTGATTTTGAGTAAAGATTATTTATTATCTATTATATTTTATTCCGCTGCGAAGGTTAGATTCTGGTGTTGATTTTGTTTTCTCTTCTTCTACCTCTTCTTCTTAAACCCAAATGGTTCGTATTTCTGTGCAACTTGAGTTGATTGTTGTAGAATAGTGTTGACTCAAGGGGTACGGATTTGCGGGCTGTTACAAAAGAACTACAAACCAGACATGCCCTCCTGTGATTTGGGGAAAACAGGAAAAATAGGAATGGGTCGGACATAAAGTCTGGTGAATGAGAAATAAGTTGAAACAGAAAGAATAAAACAGTTTAATTCCAGGTCATCCCTGGATATCGTAGAGGGTGAATAATATAATGCAGTGAATCCTTCTTAATACTATTCCTAAGAAGCCAAAGTCCATGGTCCCTCTAGAGAAGTCAACCATGCAGTAATACTAAACGTCCAACGGCATGTCAGACCTGCTGTACTTGCCTATCCACATCCTATAGCATGAAAGTTGCGCTCTTCACCTGTGCACCATGACTAAATGCCTCTTACATCTGACAGGCGCTGACTCAAACAACCTCGTAGGACCCCAAAGTTACGCTCAGGCACCACCAAACTGGACTCATATCCTCCTATCTTCCCGATCACCAACATGGATTTGCCCCTATCCAAAGTGTCGGTCTTCTGAAAGAGCGCCCGCAGCTGGGTCGGCTGCACAAAATCCTCCAACGATCTGCCTAAAGAAGCCTACGTCGGAGCACACTTATCCTGTTTTGTCCGCGTCCATCTACCTGAAGAAGCCTACGATTGCGGATGTTATCTATCCTACGTACTAGTAACCTATGAAAGGTAACAAACAACCTTGCGAACCTACTTGCCCGCTCCTAGAACGTACAACCAAAATATAGTTTTGGTTTTAACGGCATGAAACACCTCTCCAGACTTACACATGGTCTACCTACCAAATCGCTTCTAATTTAATAAATTTTACCGTTACAGTTTACATATTATTTATTTCCATTAACCTGCTTTAGGCCATTTTTACATCTGATTTGGTTATTTAACAATTTCCTTTTTCTTGCATAAATGGTGTTTCAATTTCATGTCTGTTCAGTCCGTATGGTTTATCTATAATTTTTATACCATTTTGGAACAGATCTACAATAGCATTTAGGGTCCAATTAATTTACATTGGTTTCCACCCTAATTTACATTTTCCTTTTAGAGATTTAATCTGTTCAAAAAAAATTCCAATAGCTACAAACCGTTTAATTCCACTTTTACATTTTAGGCCACATATAAAACAAACAATTATGCTAATTAGATTTTCCAATTTTGTTCCAAACCATATTCAAAATTATATAATTATATCAATCAAAAACACAATTTTATTCAAGTAACATATTCTGAATTAATTCAACTAACGTGTTTTACCATTAGAAATTGAATAACAATTCTAATTCAATGTATTTAAACCAATTATATTTACGCCATGAAATGTGGATAACAATTTGTTTGTTCCAAATTTAAACCCAAACAAGAATATGAATTGAGAAGCGCTAAAAGGAGAAGATACAATAATTTACATAAACTTCAATTTTATTTATGCCATAAAACGTGAATAGATAGTTTATATGTCTCATATTTTAAACCAAAAATGAATTAGATTTGAGAAGTGAAAGATGAAGAAGAAGTTGCATTAATTTACATCCATTCTCAATTAATAATAGAAATTAATTTATATTAACGTGCCAGAAAAGAACTGAAATTGAACTACTTTATTTTTCTATTTCATATTAATTCCCACTCACCTGACACTTGAGCTTGTATAAATTTGAAAAAGCTTTGCTTTAATCTTTCTCCCTTTGATTCTTCTAAATTCCCAAAATTGCTTGAATATATGTAGATAATTTAATTTGGTAGAGATTTGTTTATTTAGTAGAGAAAATGAGGAAGAATAATACACATTAATTTTACTGTAGAATTATGACGATGGCTGAATAAGAGATTAAGTTTAGGTTATATGGTTTATTTATAGATTGTTTGAGTGAATATAATCCATTAGATTATTTTAGATTATATGCGGTTCTTCCATACACTTAATGGTTATCCATTCTAGCCCATACACATCACTCAACTAGTAAAATTTAGCCATCTCATCCTATTACATCACCGGAGCGAATGAGAAGCCGCCACATGTCAAAAATAACGCTACAATAAGTAGAAAAATAGCTGGAACAAACTAGCTAAAAAACATCGCTCCAGATTTTGGGCGACAATGGGACTTAATTCCTAGTCACTAAGGAAGTCAACATGCGCCTTTACCACTTTACCACTGTACCAAATGCGCTTTTAATTTCTTTTTAATTTTATTTCCCGTAAAATATTAAGGGTGTTATATTCACCCCCCTAAAGGATTTCATTCTCGAAATCTCCAAAGAAGGAAGAACGTAAATAACAACCAGCATCCAAGAACTACATCCATATACTCAACCATCATCCATTTCTACCATTTTCCTTAATTTTGACTAATGCAAATTATGATTTATGCAAAGTGAAATGCATATGAACTTACCTAGTGCGAAAAGGTAGTCGGTCTATAGATTTAGTGGACCTCCTATAATGAAAGTATACTTATGCCATGCAACCAAATGTATGCAATTACCCTAGTATATTGATAATTCTATATGTATGTTTCAATCATTCATCCAAATGCAGCATCCATATGCAACACCCATTTATACACACACACACACACACATATATATATACAACCATATGCAAATGCAATAGACAACATGCACGCATATGCAAGTGTGTGTACCTAGTTGGCCGATTATCCTAATAAATATCTATTTAGTGCATACAATGCATCCATTTGCAAACATTGGCATCCACTTGCAATCATTTCCATCCATCAAACATAACATGCCCTAATGACATGTTTACAACCAAACTACCATCCATAGGTTTCACCTAAAGATTATCGAAAAGACCCTATCTAAGGAAAGAATAAAGATCAAAGATAGGATATTTGAAATGTACCTTCAAATAGAAAAGGATAAGAAGTTCGAATTCTCTCCTCAGATTCCCATGTGCACTCCTTCGGGTCATTTCCTTACTGAACCTTCAGTAGACAAACTTCCTTATGCGTAATCTCTTGACGTCGCGTTCCAATATACGGGTGGGTGTACGACGCACAAGTGATTCATGCTCTACCTCCACTTCCCTTAGTTGATCGGGTTCTACAACTACTATGGAATCATGTAAACACTTCCTCAGATGCGAAACATGAAAAACATCATGAACTCCTACCAACTTATCTGGAAGATCAACCCTGTATGCCACTTTTCTAATCCGTGTGGCAACAGGGAAGGGTCCTATAAATCTCGGTGCCAACTTACCCACTGTGCCAAATCTCATAACGTTTCTCAAAGGAGAAACCTTGACAAAGACCATATCTCCAACCTTAAACTTAAAATCTAAACGTCTTTTATGGGCATATGACTTTTGTCTATCTTGTGTAGTCTTCAACCTCTTGTGAATCAAATCCACCTTCTCGGAAGTTTCCCTCACTAAGTCTGGTCCAAGCAAGATCTTATCGGTGGTCCCACCAACAGGCTAGTGATCTACATGGTTTGCCATAGAGGGCCTCGAACGGTGCCATCCTAATGCTTTCTTGATACCTATTATTGTAGCGAACTCCACCAAAGGTAGGTGGTCTTCCCAAGAGCCTTTGAAGTCAAATATGCACAATCAGAGCAAATCTTTCAAAATCCTATTTACCCTCTCAGTCTGTCCATCTGTTTGAGGGTGATATGCCATGCTAAAGACTCCTCCAAAACTCACTGGTGAATAATGGATCTCTATCGCTCACAATGCTGGCGGGAACTCCATGAAGCCTAACTATCTCCCTTATAAAAAGAGTCGTCAAAGAAGTTGTCGTTCTATTACTCTTAATAGGTATAAAATGAGCGCTCTTTATCAGTCTATCCACAATGACCCAAATGCTTATGTTCCCTCTCATTGACCTTGGTAATCCATCCACGAAGTCCATAGAGACGTTCTCCCGTTTCCATAATGGAATATCCAATGCCTGCAATAGTCATCCAGGCTTCTTCTGTTCCGCCTTTACCCATTGGCAAGTGATGCACTTAGATACATACTTCGCCACTCTGTTCTTCATTCCGGACCATTAGAATGCCCTCTTCAAATCTCGATACATCTTATCACCACCGGAGTGCACTATCATCCTAGAATGATGTGATTTGGCCAACACCGCATCTACCAAATCCTCACTACAGGGAACACAAAATCTACCTTCCCTTCTAAGCCATCCCCTACTGTCCGTGGTATAGAGCCTAAGATGTGGTGATGACTCTCCTCTACCAAGCTTATCTAAAATGTCCTTGAGCTCTTCATCCTCACCTTGCCTTGCTCCAATCTGCTCCATCAAAGTAGGCCGGACGTCGAGGGATGGTAACAATCCCGGAGCTAAATTAGATGGAGGTCTAAAATCAAAGGTAGCAAAGTACTCCAAATGCTTGCATTCCAAAAACAGAGGACTTAAAACTACTTTGCATCTACTCAAGGCATCTGGCACCACATTACCCTTGCCAGAGGTATAGGAAATCTCAAATCATAAGAGGCTAAAAACTCCATCCAACTTTGTTGTCTCAAATTCAATTCTTTCTGAGAGAGTAGATACTTCAAAGACTTATGATCCGTGAAAAGCTCAAATCTTTATCCTAAGAGATAGTACCTTTAAGACTTGAGAGAAAAAACTATAGCTTCCAACTCAAGATTATGCGTCGGGTAGTTCTTCTCACGCGCTTTCAACTGTCTAATCGCATAGCACACTACCCTACCCTTTTGCATCAGTACCGCCCCTAGCCCCATACCACAAGCACCCATATAAACTGAGAAAGGATTACTGCCAACAGGTAATGTCAAGACCCGTATTTTCGAACCTGTTAGAATTGCCGAAAAATCCGTCCGTTCTAAAACTACTAATGAAAACTACCAACTTAATACACCATATTTGATAAATATTCAACAATATTAAATGTATGGGATAAAATTTCAATTTTTACAAGTTATTAGAGTAATCAATTTAATCTACTAGGTGTGCTTATATACAAACCAAATACAAATAAATCTAACGCCGCACAACTCTAATAAGAGAGACAGCAATAACCATTTCTACTAACTCAATAAGCATGACAAATGCGGAATAAAATAGTAAGCAGGAAAAATAAAATAACACGAGATAAACAACAACCATTAACAGATAAACATGAAAAGGTTATATCATTTTAGGGGTTGCATCACTACCACTTATGACTGCCTACGTACCCCTATCTAATTGGTTACCTAATTAGATACAAGATCAAGCCAAGTAGTTCTCCTACCGCAAATAGGACTCATGGAGCCTACGATGCAACAAACAAATATGCAATTCCCAAAACTACTCACTTAGGCCTAATCTTTAAATTTAGATTTTCAAATCTAATTACATTTACGGAAATTATCTCTTTGGACTTTATTCTCGAATTCTTATTTCAAAACTTTTGAAATATATATATATATATATATCATTTATATTCAAATTATACTTTACTTCAGGATCTTAAATCAAATCACTTTTGAAAAGTTTATTTGGAAATCCCAAATAGAGTAATAAAACAAATCAAACCATATGCAACTAGATCGGAAGGTTTCTCCCAATAACAAGGCAACTGGGTCCCAGCCTTAATACGATCGATAAATAAGTATATCCCTCTATTCTAAGAACGGACTATACCAAAAACACATGCCCACTTTTTAGTTACGGGTTACCCGAATCATTGGTAACATAACAAATCATTTTATATCCTGAAGCGATAAATCATTTCACACTAATATTCACAAGTACTTTCAAATCTATAATAATTTTCATTTCCCAAATCTTTTCAAAAATCATCTTAAAACCATCGGGTTTAGTCCTCGAAATTCTTTCCATTTTATAAAACACTTTTATAAAACCATTTATTATATAAATCACTTTTATATAATGTAACTTCAAAATATTCATTACCTAACATTTCTATTTCTTTTAAAGGGAAAACTTTTCATAAAAATTCCATTTGAAAACAAATTTTCAAAACAATTCATTAAATTGAAGTGAACCAAATATTACCGCTAAACACCTTATAGTCAAATTGTGAAATAAATCACAAGGTGTTAGCCTATAATTATTTTCTACCCAGCCCATGCATATGGATAATAAATTGCTCGTAAACTGATCGAGCAAAGTCAACAATCAATAATAATAATCAATGCTCATAAACTGGTCGAGCAAAGTCAATAATCAATAAATAATAATCGGTGCTCATAAACTGGTCGAGCCTAATTCAAACAATCAATCGATGAAATAAATGCAATAATAAATGATAAACAATGCTTCATTCTATCAAATATTTATAACACTTTAACGGTTTGAAATTTATTTTGAAGCATCCGGGCTTTCCCTTTGACATGTTTCGTCCCTCGTCCAGGTCTCCTTGGATCTCACAGATGAAACATATGTACTAATCGTTTCCGCATACCCCATTAAGTATTTAACTTCTAATTTTAGATTACTTAATTAATCATCCAAACATAATATCAAGCAAGGAAATCAAACCATTATTCTAGGAAACAAAGTAAACAAGCATTTAGCAAGGGTTTTCAAACAACTTAACGCTTAAAGTTCTTTCAACATAGCAATGGTTTTAATGAACATAAAATAAGAAATAACTTACTTTGGATTCCACCCCGTAAAACTTTAAGGCAAGGAACTTAAGATCTAACGCACACTTTCTACCGTGCTTCAGAACCAAATGAATATAAGCTCGAATTCCTCCTTCCTAGTGCTTGGCCAATGCTTGAGATGGAAGTTGGTCGAAAGTATAAAGAAGAAGTGGTGGAGCTTTGAACTCGAATTCTCAAAATTAGACCCGAAAAATAGGTCATATTCTCTCTTATTTTTGACTCCTTTACTCTCAAAAATTGAAAAACTTGTTAACGTAAAAGTTGTTGCAAATTCTTTTCTTTTGAATTTAAAAAAAGAATCACTTGATTTTGTTTAATTTTGAGGAAGATATGGTCGAAAGAAAAAGAGCTGTTCTTGGATTCACAAAAATAAAGCCCGAAAATGCACTTCAAAGAATTGAGTTTCGGGTATAGAAATCCTCAAAACTCGAAAAAGTAATCAACAGTAAAGTCTTAGTCTCTTAAATTTTATATGGTTTAGAAAAAAGAATTTCTTAATTTGGATCTGTCATGATCAAGTTATGATCAAGACAAATTTGCTTATTCTCTTGCTTAAAAATTGGGCCAGAAAATGAACTGGAAAGAAATGTATTTTTAACATAGTTATCTACAGAATTTAACAAAGTGATCAGCATGGAAGTTGTATCCACTGGAAAATTACATAATTAAAAAAAAGAATTTTGTATTTTGATTCTGTTTTGAAGAAGTTATGGCCGAGAGAAGAAGAGGTAAAATATTAAGAAAAGAGGAGTTTGATTTGAAGAGAATGGACAATGATTTCTTTTGAATATTTTATAAATATTTTGACATTATTTCTTTCTAATTTTTTATATGGCATGTAAACCATTAAAGATAAGAGGAACAAGATGAAAAAGCTTGAGAAAATAAGAAGAAATGAGAATGAATGAGAAGAAGGAGGTGGATATTTATAGAAAAAGAAAAAAAGTGGTAATTTACCAAAATAACCTCTTACCAAATTACCAAACTAACATTACTTCAACTTAAAGCAATCTCCACTTTTTCAAACTTAACATCACCTTTCACATCCTTATTTTATGTCTTATAGATTAAGTAAAGAATATCATTAATTATGTTGGCTTTGATTTTATGTGTTTGATGTTTACTTTTTCTTACTTTTGTTAATTCTTACTTACTTTTACTAATGACTTCTAGAAGTTTTCTAATTTTATTTAGTAAAAGTAAACAATTAATTAATACTTGCACTATTTGAATATATGTTCATATATAAGAAAAAAAGGTGCGGCGATATTGCGACAACTTTTAAACGACAAAACGTTGATTTTCAACAAAATGTTTTACGATCACATTTTAACGTTTTAGTTAAACTATTTATTTATGTAAACCAAATTTAAAAATAAATTTTTATAATGCTATTTAAAAATATAAACACTTATAAATTAATTAAGATAATTTATTTAACCATTGAAACATACTTTTCTGAAATCAGCATTTTGTCACTTTTGTCGATATGGGCAAATGTTACTATTTTTATGTTTGTTTCTACTTCCAAATCCGATCTAATATTATTTAAATCATAAAACCTTTTATATTTTATATTTAAAATCACTATAAATAATATATTTTAAAGCGATCAAATTCTGGGTTGTTACATTCTCCCCTACTTAAAAGAATTTCGTCCTCGAAATTACAAGGATGAAAAAAATATAACAAAAAAACAACAATCATCGAAAGTTATGCACGCCCAAAATAGTAATATCACCCATAACCCTGGTCTGAGGTACGGTGTCTTGGCCAATACATTTTATTTATCAAATTAAGGTAGTTTCATTTTTAAAATTCCTAGGTTGATATTCTAACCCTAGACGAATTTTACTTAGGCACCTAACCTAAGCTTTGATACCACGTGTCATGACTCGGATTTCCGAACCAGTTAAAATTGCCAAAAAATCCATCCATTCTAAAACTACTAGTGAAAACTACCAACTTAATACACCATATTTGATAAATATTCAACAATATTAAATGTATGGGATAAAATTTCAATTTTTACAAGTTATCAGAGTAATCAATTAACATACTAGGTGTGCTTATATACAAACCAAATACAACTAAATCTAATGTTGCACAACTCTAATAAGAGAGACAGCAATAGCCATTTCTACTAACTCAATAAACATGTCAAATGTGGAATAAAATAGTAAGCAAGAAAAATACAATAACACGAGATAAACAACAACCATTAACAGAAAAACATGAAAAGGTTATATCATTTTAGGGGTTGCATAACTACCACTTGTGACTGCATACGTACCCCTATCTAATTGGGCACCCAATTAGATACAAGATCAAGTCAAATAGTTCTCCTACCGCAAATAGGACCCATGGAGCCTACGATGCAACAAACAAATATGCAATTCCCAAAACTACTCACTTAGGCCTGATTTTTAAATTTAGATTTTCAAATATAAATACCTTTACGGAAATTATCTCTTTGGACTTTATTCTCAAATTCTTATTTCAAAACTTTTGAAATATATATATATATATATATATATATATATATATATATATATCCTTTATATTCAAATTATACTTTACTTTGGGATCTTAAATCAAATCACTTTTGAAAAGTTTATTTGGAAATTCCAAATACTGTAATAAAACATATCAAACCATATGCAACCAGATCGGGAGGTTTATCCCAATAACAAGGCAACCGGGTCCCAGCCTCAATGCGATCGATAAATAAGTATATCCCTCTATTCTAAGAATGGACTATACCAAAAACACATGCCCACTTTTTAGTTACGGGTTACCCGAATCATTGGTAATATAACAAATCATTTTATACTCGAAGCGATAAATCATTTCACACTAATATTCACAAGTACTTTCAAATCTATAATAATTTTCATTTACCAAATCCTTTTGAAAGACATCTTAAAACCATCGGGTTTAGTCCTCGAAATTCTTTCCGTTTTATAAAACACTTTTATAAAACCATTCATTATATAAATCACTTTTATATAATATAACTTCAAAATATTCATTACCAAACATTTCTATT
This sequence comes from Allium cepa, assembly GCA_030765085.1. NCBI lineage: Eukaryota > Viridiplantae > Streptophyta > Magnoliopsida > Asparagales > Amaryllidaceae > Allium > Allium cepa. The sequence goes on from CM060946.1 coordinate 221,195,956, forward strand.
TCTTTTAAAGGGAAAACTTTTCATAACAATTCCATTTGAAAACCAATTTTCAAAACAATTCATTAAATTGAAGTGAACCAAATATTACCGCTAAACACCTTATAGTCAAATTGTGAAATAAATCATAAGGTGTTGGCCTACAATTATTTTCTACCCAACCCATGCATATGGATATTAAATTGCTCATAAACTGGTCGAGAAAAGTCAACAATCAATAATAATAATCAGTGCTCATAAACTGGTCGAGCAAAGTCAATAATCAATAAATAATAATCAGTGCTCATAAACTGGTCGAGCCTAATTCAAACAATCAATCAATTAAATAAACGCAATAATAAATGATAAACAATGCTTTATTCTATCAAATATTTATAACACTTTAACGGTTTGATATTTATTTTGGAGCATCTGGGCTTTTCCTTCGACATGTTTTGTCTCTTACCCGAGTCTCCTTGGATCTCACAAACGAAACACATATACTAGTCGTTTCCGCATACCCCATTAAGTATTTAACTTCTAAGTTTTAAATTACTTAATTAATCATCCAAATATAATATCAAGCAAGGAAATCAAACCATTGTTCTTGGAAACAAAGTAAACAAGCATTTAACAAGGGTTTTCAAACAACTTAACGGTTAAAATTCTTTCAACATAGCAATGGTTTTAATGAACATAAAATAAGAAATAACTTACTTTGGATTCCACCCCATCAAACTTTAAGGCAAGGAACTTAAGATCTAACACACACTTCCTACCGTGCTTTGAAACCAAATGAATATAAGCTCGAATTTATCCTTCTTAGTGCTTGGCCAAGGCTTGAGATGGAAGTTGACCGAAAGTATAAAGAAGAAGTGGTGGAGCTTTGAACTTGAATTCTCAAAATTAGACCCGAAAAATAGGTCATATTCTCTCTTTTTTTTGACTCTTTCTTGTTAACATAAAAGTTGTTGAAGATTCTTTTCTTTTGAATTTTAAAAAAAAGAATCACTTGATTTTGGTTAATTTTGAGGAAGATATGGTTGAAAGAAAAAGAGCTATTCTTGGATTCACAAAATAAAGCCCAAAAATGCACTTCAAAGAATTGAGTTTCAGGTATAGCAAACCTCAAAACTAGAGAAAGTAATCAACATAAAAATTGTAGCCACTGAAATTTTATATGGTTCAAAAAAAGAACTACATAATTTGGATCAGTCATGATCAAGTTATGATCAAAACAAATTCGCTTATTCTTTGGCTTAAAAACTGAGCCAGAAAATGAACTGGAAAGAAATGTATTTTTGACATAGTTATCTTTAGAATTTAAAAAATCGGTCAACATGGAAGTTGTATCCACTGGAAAAATACAGGGTTTAAAAAAGTTGTATTTTGATTCGGTTTTGAAGAAGTTATGGCCGAGAGAAGAAGAGGTAAAATATGAAGGACATTGATTTCTTTTGAATATATTTAAATATTTTGACATTATTTCTTTCTAATTTTTTATATGGCATGGAAGCCATTAAAGAGAAGACGAAGAAGTTGAAAAGGCTTGAGAAAATAAGAAGAAGAAATGTGAATGAAAGTGAAGAAGGAGGTGGATATTTATAGAAAAAGAAAGAAAGTGGTAATTTACCAAAATAACCTCTTACCAAATTACCAAACTAACCTTACTTCAACTTAAAGCAATCTCCACGTTTTCAATACTTAACATCACCTTTCACATCCTTACTTTATGTCTTATTCACTTAAAGATTAAGTAAAGAATATCATAATTATGTTGGCTTTGATTTGATGTGATTTGATGTTTACTTTTTCTTACTTTTGTTCATTCTTACTTACTTTTACTAATGACTTCTAGAAGTTTTCTAATTTTATTCAGTAAAAGTAAACATGTTTAGTGAATTAATTAATACTTGCACTATTTGAATATATGTTCCTATATAAGAAAACAAAGGTGCGGCGATGTTGCGACAACTTTTAAACGACAAAACGTTGATTTTCGACAAAATGTTTTACGGTCACATTTTAACGTTTTAGTTAAACTATTTATTTATGTAAACCAAATTTAAAAATAAATTTGTATAATGCTATTTAAAAATATAAACACTCATAAATTAATTAAGATAATTTATTTAACCATTGAAACATACTTTTCTGAAATCAGCATTTTGTCACTTTTGTCGATATAGGCAAATGTTACTATTTTTATGTTTGTTTCTACTTCCAAATCCTATCTAATATTATTTAAATCATAAAACCTTTTATATTTTATATTTAAAATCACTCTAAATAATATATTTTAAAGCGGTCAAATTCTGGGTCGTTACAGGTAATACCAATACGGGCGTGGTAGTCAAAGCTTCCTTCAATCAACCAAAGGCATCCTCACACTTCTCATCCTAAACAAATGTTGAGTTCTTCTTGTTAAGGCGGATAAGTGGAGCTGATATCCTAGCGAAGTCCTTAATGAACTTCCTATAGTAGCCCGTAAGACCAAGGAAACTCCTAATGCCCGCAACATTCTTGGAGGTCTGTCAATCCTGTACTGCTATAACTTTCGTCGGATCTACAGCAAGTCAATCCTCCGAAACGATGTGTCCCAAAAAGCGAACCTCATCCCTCCAAAAGTGGCACTTGAAGAACTCCGCCTTCAACTTATGTGCTCGCAAGGTCCTAAGCACTTCTTCCAAGTGAACAATGTGCTCCTCCTTGCTTCACGAATAAGCCAAAATCTCGTCGATGGACACCAGCACAAACTTGTTCAACGATTCGTGAAATACTTGACTCATCAGGTCCTCAAAATATGCCGATGCATTGGTTAGCCCAAAGGGCATGACTAACTACTCAAATAACCCATCTGGAATCCTAAACGCGGTCTTCTCGATGCTATCCTCCGCCATACGCAACTGATGAAATCCTGTGGCTAAATCGAGCTGCGAAATAACTTGGCTCCTACTAGCTGGTCAAAGAGATCATCTATACGGGAAAGAGGATAATGATTCTTCTTCGTCGTTTTATTAAGCTTCCTATAATCCATGCAAAGTCTGAGAGAGCCATCCGTCTTAGTCGCAAAGATGACGGGTGTGTCCCACTCAGAAATGCTCCTATGAATGAAGACCTTCTCCAAAAGCTCTTCAGTCTACTTGCACAACTCACGACGTTCCTTAGAAGCCATATGCCTTACCCGTAAAGCAATCGGTTTTGCATTATCGACAAGGTAAATCTTGAAATCGATCTCTCTTCGAGGTGGAAGGTCAGCAAACTCCTCGAACACATTTGGAAAGTCTCTAACAAAGGGTACTAAACTCAAACTATAGGGCGATAAGTCAAGAGAATAAAGGTAGCTCAACATGACTGATCCTCTAGGATCACACGATACCTCCAAGGTATGTCAACTACAAGTGCCTAATCTCACTATCCTCTTATCACAATCTAGAACAGCACCATACATGGATAGCCAATCCATACCGAGAACCAATCCAAACCTAGAAAAGCCCAATACAAAGGCACTGCAGTCAAACTCAACCCCTAAAATAAACAATTTCAAATCCCAACATAATAAGGACAAATATGCCGATCCTCCTATGGGATATGATACTACTTCCTGGTCAGTCACTAAGCAAGCATCAAGACCAAGACTCTCCATAAGAGTACTAGATATAAAAGAGTGCGAAGCTCTAGAATAAAATAGGTTACGAGTATGAAAATCGAATATAGATAACACATCTTCGATGGTCACCTTCTTTCCCTTGTCCACAACCGGACGAGTACTAGAGGAAGGAGCTGGCTCTAAAGCATAGGCTTGAGCAGGCTGTGAAGGTGTCTGTGAACTGTCCTTGGGCTTCAATGGACGGTCTGTCTTCATATGCCCTACTTGATCGCAAAGATAGCACCTTAGTCTCGGTCGCTCTCGTGCCTCTCTACAATCCTTAGCAAGACGACTGGTTTCCCACAAGTATTGCACTTTTAGTCCTTCCTTGGAACTTTCCTTTTTCCACCTGAGCCTCCTCCTCCTCTCCTCTTTCCTTTCCACTGCTTCTTCCTATCACTCTTCTGCGCCACATCTTCTTTCTTCTCAGTATCAGCAAGTAAAGCTATCTCTATCAATCCCTCAAAAGTGGCTCCCATCGGAATGTGGCTCACCACCAAATTCTGCAGTGGCTAACTCAAACCCTTAGTGAACTTCAATGCCTTCTTGAGTATTGATCAGGTTTATTCCAAATCTAGCAAGCTCATTGAATTGATTAACGTATTCCCTAACTTTCATATCCCCTTGCTTGAGCTGTATAAATTTCTCTAGTTGCACTCCCTCTTCAACTTGCGATAAGAATTTCCTCTCAAACCCAGTATGAAAATCTGCCCAAGTCAAATTATCATCCTCAGCCTCCACAATCTCCCACCAACAAAGAGCCCCTCCCTGCAACTTCCACGAAGCCACCTCCGAGCAAAGTCCTCCAATCCCATAAGTCCAAATATCTGCTCAAAACTATGGATCCAAGCTCTTGCCTCGGTATATGACTCGATACTAAGAAACGGCTTGCCTCCTAAACTGGTGTAGTCCTTGCATAACTTAGGAAAATCGAAAATGCCTAGCGGATGGACTGAAGCCCCTTTCGCTGGTGCAGCATCCATAGCTGGTGGCTCTGCTCGTGCAGTAGCCTGCAAATGACGTCTGAACCAAGCAGGCATATTAAGGCTTGAAACTTGGAGGATATTTTGTGGTTCAGACATTTCTATCCATGGATATTAAAAAGATAGGATTAGGTACTTCATAAATAGTTCAATAGATAGGGAGAAAGTTATACGAGGGACCCATTTCTAAAATTTCTTTTCTTTCCAAAATATATACATATACTTTTAAAAGTATTATTTGGAATATCTTATAAAAATTATTCGAAAATCTTTATATTTTTTAAATATTTTAAAGATTACCAAAACCTTAGCTCTAATACCAACCGTGACACCCTGCACCTCTAAGAACCCTGAAAATCGGACATGATAAAAAGCATGGGTGGTCGGGTGAAATAAAAATCCATAACATAGCATAGAGACTAAGGCAACAACATAAAACGATTAAAATATTACAGCAGAAGAAAATTTTCGCTAATTATAAATTAATAGAAAAACAGCTTCATTAAAAACAACATTTTCCTAAATTTATTTCTAAAAACAAAAGTACCAAGTAATCTCCATCAAAACATAACAAAGTTCACACTATCGGTCCATATATATAGAGTATAGTACGGAAAAGAGAAACGAAGTGCATGAAACAAAAGAAACGAAAGCCGAAGATAAAAACTGCTCCAATGACTCTTCAAGCTGTAAAGAACTACAACCTAGACCTTCCCTCCTATGATTTGGGTAAAATAAAAAAATACGAACGGGCCAGACATAAAGTATGGTGAATGAGAAATAAGATGAAGCAGAAAGAATAAAACAGTTTGATTTCAGGTCTTCCCCGGATATCGTAGAGGGTGAATAATATAATGTAGTGAATCCTTCTTAGATACTACTCCTAAGAAGCCAAAGTCCATGATCACTCTAGGGAATTGAACCATGCAGTAATACTAAATGCCAATCATCTTGTCGGACCTGCTGTTCTTACCTATCCATGTGCTACAGCATGAAAGTCGTGCTCTTCACTCGTGCACTGTGACTAAATGTCTCTTACGTCTGACCGGCACCGACTCAAAGAACCTCGTAGGACCCCAAAGTTACGCCCAGGCTCCGCCAAACTGGACTCCTACCCTCCTGTCTCCTCGGTCACCAACTTGGGTTTGCCCTTATCCAAAATGTCGGTCCTCTAAAAGAGCACCTGCAGCTGGGTTGACTGCGTAAAATCCTCCAACGATCTGCCTAAATAAGCCTACGTCGGAGCACACTTGTCATGTTTCGTCCGCGTCGATCTACCTGAAGAAGCCTACGATTGCTGATGCTATCTATTCTACATACTAGAAACCTATGAAATGTAACAAACATCCTCGCGAACCTACTTGCCCGCTCCTAGTATGTACAACCAAAACTATATTTTGGTTTTAACTGCACGAAACACCTATCCAGACCTTTACGGGGTTTGCCTACCAAATCGCTTCCAGAATAATTAATTTTATCGTTACAGTTTACATATTGTTTATTTGCATTAATCTGCTTTCGGGCATTTTTACATCCGATTTGGTTATTTCACAATTTCCATTTTTCTTACATAAACGGTGTTTCAATTTCACGTCCGTTCAGTTCATATGGTTTGTCTGTAATTTTTGTACCATTTTGTTACAAATTTACACTAGCCTTTAGGGTCCATTTAATTTACATTTTTTCACCCTAATTTACGTTCTCCTTTTAGAGATTTAATTTGCACACTTTTTTTATCCAATATCCATAAACCATTTAATTACGTAAAATTCCACTTTTACATTTCTAGGCCACATATGAAACAAATAATTATGCCAATTAGACTTTCCAATTTTTTTCCCGAAATCATATTCATAATTATGTAATTATATCAACCAAAATCATAATTTTATTCAAGTAACATATTCTAAATTTATTCAACTAACCTGTTTTACCATTAGAAATTGAATAATAATTCTAATTCAATTTAATTAAACCAATCTTATTTACGCCATGAAACATGAATAACAATTTGTTTGTTCCAAATTTCAACCCAAACATGAATTTGAATTAAGAGGTGGTAGAAGGAGAAGATATAATAATTTACATGAATTTTAATCTTATTTATGCAATAAAACGTGAATAGACAATATATATGTCTTATAAATTTAAACCAAACATAAATTAGATTTGAAAAATGAAAGAAGAAGAAGAAGTTGCACTAATTTACATCTATTCTCAATTAATAACAGGAATTAATTCATATTAACGTGCTAGAAAAGAACTAAAATTGAATTACTTTATTTTTCTATTTCATATTAATTCCCACTCACCTAGCACTTGAGCTGTATAAATTTTAGAAAGCTTTGCTTTAATCTTTCTCCCTTTGATTCTTCTAAATTCCCAAAATTGCTTGAATATAATAGATAATTTAATTTGATAGAGATATGTTTATTTATTAAAGAAAAGGAGAAACAATAATACACACTCTTATTTTTCTATAGATTATGGCGACGACTGAATAAGAGATCAGGTTTAGGTTAGATGGTTTATTTGTAAACTGTTTGAGTGAATATGATCCATTAGATTATTTAAGATTAAATCTGGTTCTTCCATACACTTAATGGTTATCCATTCTAGCCCATACACATCACCTAACCAATAAAATTTAGCCACCTCATCCTATTACATCACTGGAGCGAATGGGAAGCCACCACATGTCAGAAACAACGCTCAAATACGAAGGAAAATCGCTGGAGCAAACCAGCCAAAAAAACATCATTTCGATCACGTGGCGCCTAGTTGCAAAGGCAATGGAACTTGTCTCAAGACATGGCGTCTAGCATTCTATATGTTATACCCATATTCTGAAGCCAATGGAACAAGTCTCGAGCCCTAATTCGATCATATGTAGAAGATAGCTTTTTAAACCCAGTTATCATATTAAATTTTCGATATTAATTTCAACTCGTTTCGATCGCGCACAACCAAAGATTCACCTAATCGCCAGGAAATTCGAAAGCATATTATAATTCACTATTATGGATCCAACGAAACTGGTTTCATCGAAATCTGAGATAGTGCTCCGGAATGACAATTTCACAAATTTAAATATCTTTTATATTTGGTTTTTCGATATTTATCCGATCTATTTATATTTGTAAATAAATTTACAAATTGAATTAACCAATATTATTTATTAATTAAAAGAAGTTGAATAAAATAATTAAATTCATTTAATTAACATTAAATTTCATAATTCAAATATTTAATTATTCCCTATATTTGAATTAAATTATTAAATTCCAAAATCCAATTATTTAAATATTTTAATTTATTAAACATTTAAGATCAATGACCAAAAAAAATTGGTTGTTACATTCTTCCCCCTCCCTTAAACAAATTTCGTCCGCGAAATTCCTTAGGAAGAGAATGTTTTTTAAACTCTTTAGTTTAAAACTATTAATTAAAATGAGCTATAAATTTATTACCCTTTCGAAACCAATTAGCTGGAATATATTTCAAAATTTCCAAGTCTTTTAGATTCACTCATCTATGCCAACTAATTCTTTTCCATTCGTTCATTCCAAGATATAACTCAAAAGTCAAACTTTAGTTATCAGAATTTTCCAAATTTCTCAAAAATTTCTAACTCTTAAATTTTCAGAAAATTCTACCAGCATCTCCTTCGCACGACTCGATCGGTACAACTACAAATCGCCACTACGGCCTCCAAACCAATTAAAGAATACAAAACCCAAATGGCCTCCCATATCTAGGGCATTAAATCATCAATCAATTTAAATTTGTTTTCTAAATTTATTTCATACCTTTTTCCATTTGATTTATGTTTTGGTAAGTAATTTATTATCTCTATCCAAATGCATGTATGCAAGAAGTTAAATAGGAATCTCTTGCTTCCCTGTGCTTACATAGTCTAAAAGAGAATCAGGTTAACAAGAGCAATGTGATGTAACTCTACATGAAAAAACTTGTCTGATATAAATCTACACGAAATCAATAACCATATTTCAATCATGTGTAACGACGTGCAAATTTATCATTTTGTCAAATTATATTCATTTTTAAAATTTATTCAAATAAAAGATTGATAATTCAAATAATAGTGTTTTGAGTGATAATAAGTAATAGTAATTTTATTTTGAATAAATATTTACAAAAAAATTTCCTCGAAATCTATATCATAAAATGGCCGAAAACTGTTTTATCAATAAACAACACTATAATCGTAAAATGTCATACATAGAGCAGGATACAAACACTTATTTTTATAATTAAACAAGAATATGAAATAAAAATTTTGATTTGTTTTTGAAAATAAAATGTGCTTTTGACATTGTTAGTAATGCCCTTGAATATGATAATTGATTTATCTACAATTAATATTTAATGACTTAAATAATTATTTTAAATGATTATAATTCATTTTGAATAGTTATAAAGTGATAATAATTCATTTATAATAGTTTTATAAAGAGATATAATTGATTCGAAAATATAAGGAAAAATCGATGTCGCTTTATTGGTATAATAGCGATTTTGGTAAATAATTTATAATATTAATTTATATGGTTTTATAATTCTAATATGATCTAAAATGATAAGAATTTTTTTCAAATTTTTGTTTATAAAAATATGTACGTTAAAGTGTAAGTGAAAATATGACGGAGAATCGATTCTCCAACTGGCAACGGTTTATCGAACGAAAGTTGTTCGAAATCAGTGCAACGTTGTTTATATATCATGTATACATATATAACACATCAATGCACACCATAACGTACACATAAACATGTACATGTAATATATATATTACACTTAAACATATATATATTACGAAATCTAGTATATTTGATATAAAGCTTCCTCCTTAAGCCTGCCTAAGTCAACCTCTGCATACATGAAGTAAATAGAAGTGATGGGCACATGGGGGGAGGCTTTTACTGGCCGAGTGAGGAGGGAAGTGTATTGGAGAAGCCATGAAGTGATGATGTGTGTAAAGATTCTTTTACACTCTTCCTTTGGCTATAAATAGCCCACCCTCTCATCGCATTTTTTCACCTTCTTCACTCTAGCATAACTTCCTCATATCAAACCGAAACGGGAAATTCTTTTTTTGAAACCATACAAAATTTCAATGGCTATAATTTTCAAATTGACCACTTCTTCCATTTTAAAGTTAGCTATGTTCAATACTCCATTTTCTCCAAACCATTATCGGGCCCAGTTTTAATGGCCGAAAATACCTCTTTTTCATTCAAATATAACTCGTCCAAATCAGATCCAAATGAGGTAAAAAATTTATGCAGACTATGTGGAATTTTTGTGGCTACAATTTTTATGTTTAGCATTTCTTTAATTTTGAGTTTAATAATGTCAAAATTCCACTTTCTTACAGAGCATTTTCGGGCTTCATTTTTACGAATTCGAGAATACCTCTTCTTCTTTTGGCCATAAATTCCTCATAAATTTTCCAAATTAGATGAATCTATTTTTTGGAACCATAGAGAAAAGTATTTCCTACAACTTTCATGTTGACCATATTTTCAAATTCAGAGAGTTGCGTATCCATAAAACCGAGAGAATACGACCTATTTTTAGGTCTAGTTTTCATCAAATTCAATAATAATCCAAAGTCCTACACCTCATTTCCCATGATTGATGAGCATCACTTTTTGCATGGAATGGCCGAGCACACTAGGATGTAAGGTGTTGGGGTTTGTAAGCTTGAACCGCGAGTTAGTGAAGCTATAGCCTTTTCCCGATAGGAAATCAATGTGAGAACTCTTAAACTATTATTATTACATTTTTGGACAATGATATGATGTTTGCAATGAATTTTTAATATTATTTGACCATAAAGTTTGGATGTTTTCATATGAATATTGAATATATATGCAAGTTACAAGTATACACGTTGATAAACACAAAGGGAATCACTTTCCTTTAATTAATGAAATGTTGTATATGGAATTATTAAACCAATTAAAATGGTTTAAAATGTAACTGAAATGTTTTATAAACATTTAAAAGTGTCTTTGTGAATTTTGAAAAGAAATGAAAATTTTACTTTAAAATAAGCGCCTCGCGTAACAGCAATTCGCGATTTTGCACTATAAAAGTCAAACAGTTGTAAAAGTTGGATATAGCTTGGAATTATTCGCGATAAGAATTTTCCAAACTATTATATCCATAGTTTTCCAACGAAGAAAGAAAATTGAGATTCAGATGAGTAGACTTTGAAATATGAGTAAAACAAGTTTTTTGAAAAATCCTGATTTTGCAGTCCGGAATCCATAACTGGATTTCTTTGAAAATGATGTTTTAAAATGTTTAAAAACATGAAATAAATCTTATATATGTTTTAAAATGTTTTAAAAATGATTTGAGTAATAAAATTATATTTTCAAATAATAAAAAGTCATTTTGATCAATATAGCCTAAAAGCACTTTCCATAGCACTTTTTTATAACTTTTGAAATATAGTTTTAAACACAGCCGTTCTTTCCCAAATCTTCTATAAATGTTTTTAGATGGTTAATAAAGTGTTTTAAAGGTAATTTGAAGGATTTATGAAATGATTAAAGGTTTAATGGTTTAGAGTCGATCAAATAGCTTGACCGCCTTATGGGTGTCAGAGAGAGGTGTCTAGACTTGGGTTTGGAAAACCAGTTTCCTGCTCTCCCTAATTATCCTAACTGGCCCGACGAAGGGGATAATAAATTTGATTTATTCAGATCGAAATTTTTCAAAGGATAAGGAAAGAAATTTTCCATATTTAAACAATATGGATTTTATGAAGATGATCTTCTTGTACTTAGTGTTAAAGCCCGAAGAGGGAACTCATCCTATCCATGGAATTTAAAAGTTCACTATTATTCCTCCCATAGTATTGGTTGAATATGAGAATTGATATTGAGTAGAATTAGATGATTTCTATAGATTCTGCTCACTTATTAATTACTGGTTTTGGATTAACATCCTACATAACTCGGTTTTAACTCAATCAAACTTATGTGTTTTTGAACTAAGAAATATTTGTTAAGATTTAAATGAAATGATTTGGAAATATTTTCCTAAGTAAAAATGAAATTATTAATCCAAATATAAAAAGGGTTTTAAGTAATCAAAGGTTTTGATGAGTGAGGTTTAATAAAATCGTATATACCGGAAAGAATGTTTTAGAAATGTATATCTCTAGAAAAGATTTTGATGAGAAGAACTTAATCAATTAAAGAATAATTCCCTATTCACAAAACCGTTTTTATCAATGATTGGTTAGATGAAACCAGGATCGGATCTGATCTAGCACTTAACCCTTGTGATGGGGTATGCTCCATTGGTTGGAGTGTGCAGCACGATAAGGGGTTCTCGCTTTCTGTTCGGTGGCGAGCAAGAGACTCTTACCCCTACATGTTCCTAGATGGAAAAAGGTTAGTTGTTAGTCGTGAGGCAGGCCATAAAATCAAATTCGAGGTACAGTATATGGCCACGGTGGTGCTAAGATGGTTGAAAAGCCTACCGGTTGTCGTTATAGTTGGTTGAAAAGACTAGACCCTAACATTTGGTATCAAAGCTTAGGTTGAGCGAACGCCTGAGCTTGATAGGGGTAAAAGACTCACCAGAGATAGGGTTAGTAATACCCTAGGATGAGTAACTCCTTAGAGATAGGGTTAGTAACACCCTATAATGAGTTTGAGAGTATTATATATAAGCGCGTATTTGTTAATATTATATACAAATGATTTTGGTTTTGAAAATTTATAAACGAAATAATTTTACCTATGATTACATTTTGAATATAAATAATATTTTTCAAATAATATAGTTATTTGATTAAGGAAAGGACAATACTCAGTTATTATCATTAATTGATCGGTAGTTTAATTTAAAATATTAAGTACGAGCACCTCATGAACTTAGTTTTACAATTTGACTATGAGGTATTCGATAAATAATAAATGTTTATTAAAGGAATTTATTTAAGATAAATAATCTTACGAATATGTCTTATATAAGCGATTTTATAGTATGGATTTATAATACATGACTTGTAAAGGAATTTTTGAGAACTTAAATTTCAGTATTTTTGAACGGGATTTCAAATGATTTTTGGGAAAGGAATAGTAATAATATTATTTCTAAAAAAGTGATTTTGAAAACAAAAAAAATCTTATAATAAATTGATCCCGGTGGCTTGAAAGTAACTAAAAATGGGCTAGAGATGAGTTCGGATGGTAAACACGTCTCTTAAGTATTCCCCTTCTTGTTAAGGAAATATGCGAAACTATTGGTAGTACTCAGTTCCTTGGTATCGTTTTTGAGTTATTCGATCAATATAATCTTCAAAAGTTAAAAAGGATAATGTGAATCATTAGTTGATAAATTAATTAATGGTTGACAATTTTTTATCAAAATATATTATCTTAATTGATAAGCATGGATATACTTTGATATTCAAAATAAATATCTAAAGTTATTAATGAATGGTTTTGGGTTTGTAGTAAAGAATGTTTTGGCGACATTTGATTTTTAAACCCTTGTTGACACTTTGGAAGAAATCTTATCAGTATATTTAATCTTTAATAATGGGATTTTAAAGATAATAACAAGTATTATGGTCTTTTATAAAAAGATGAAAAATATTATAATTAACATATTATAAAAAAAGAGAAGTTCATTATAACAATGTTTTGGCAGTAATTGTTTAAATCTCTTCAATTATATTTCAAAGTAAGTAAAACTTGTTAAGTAAATTATGTATATACTTAAAGCAACCGAATAAGTATATGAATATTTTTATATATTGAAACTATAAAGGTAAAGAGAATATATATAGGAAGTTTTAATTAATAAAGGAGTGTTAAATTGATTAAGTAAATTTTAACTAAATAAAGAATGTTTTCACATTTGATATTAACTAAAGGAAGTTTATGGTGATTTATCAATTTAATGAATTTTTTTCAAAATGAGTTTTCAAAAACCATTGAGATATGTTTAGAGATGTGTACTAATAAAAATATATTTATCTTTTAAGATGAAATGTGTTTTTCAGTATAAATATTTGGAAATAAAAATGTAAACAATTATGTATAAAGAAGTATCTTTATGAAAGTTTGAATAAAGAATGAATTTTTTTGAAATGTTTTCATAAAAAATTGAAAGTTTAATAAATACATACGAAGTATATGGATTATTTTGTCGCATGATTTAATCTATAATTCGAGTGAAGAACTTTGGTGTGTTTAACACATATCCAAAAAGGGATTTATCACTCAATTCTTGACGACGAACATTGATGAAATTTGTGGTTGGATACTTGAGTTTTCTATCATAGTTGAGAACTATGCAAGGAAAACTAAATTTATGATCAAAAAGCCTGGTCAGAGTCCGCACTAAAGGATCGAGTGATCAATACTAGTTCGAAAGTAAAGTTGTGAATTCGAATAGCAGATCGAATCAAATATTGTGTACAAACGATCTATATACCTTGAACGGGTACAAGTTAAAAGTAAATATATTAGGCAAACCTTTGGGTTCTTGTTTTAGGTAATTTAAGAGGCGAAATTCTTTTAAGGGAGAAAGTTTGTAATGACCCGCAAATTTATCGCTTTGATAAATTATATTTATTTTTAAAATTTATTTAAATAAAAGATTGATAATTCAAATAATATTGTTTTGAGTGATAATAAGTTATAGTAATTTTATTTTGAATAAATACTTACAAAAATAGTTTCCTCAAAATCTAAATCAATAAAACGACCGAAATCTGATTTATTAGTAAATAGCTCTACAATCGTAAAACGTCGCTCACAGAGCTGGATACATACACTTATTTTATTTTAGCAAGGCTAGCAGGGTTGACTGAGCTCCTATCAGATTTTATTGCAAAATAACAATAAAATAAGAATAGCTCGAAACACACTTCAAGCTATAGAACAAATGAGAAAAATACAGAAGAGAAGACAAACAATCATGCAAACATGAAGAAGGAAAAGGAAAAACAAACAACCAAAAAATCATAAGAGGAACCCAAAGCACAGCCATGGCAAGCTCCAAGCAGAGATCGAAGCATAGAACTGGCCACCACCAAGCGTATTACAATACAACAGAGAAAACTGCCACCTAAACAACTAGGATCCCGGAGCAAGTCCCATACAGACACCAAGCAGAGATCAAAGTAACATAGATGATAGCCACTAGAATGTTGCAACAAACAACACACGCTAAACTAACATGAACACACCAACAACCCAGCTACAGCCATGCAAGATTGACCCCTCCTACAAACCATAAACCAATAATGAAGCAAGGGGAGAAATCATAAGCTTCAATCCATACTCAATCTATTTCCATAAGACAGTCCATAACACCATCTTATCACGTCCTCTTTCCCTCCATTTTGTAGACTTCTGAATCAATGCCTTATCGAAAGAAGAAACCATGGAGACATCATGCCATCCAATGTTGTCCATATGTCTCTCCCATATTATATAAAGATCAGGGCAGTCGAAGAAAAGGTGATGCACTTATTCATTGTAAGCATTGCAGAAGGAACACCTCTGGTCAGTTACCAACCCATAACTAAGCTGCTACTTCTTTATTATCAAGGCAGTGTGACAGATTTTCCAAAACATAAGATTTTCAGTACTTGTAAACTGCTTACTCCACATGGCCATATACCAAGGAAAATTTGGCATACTGCACTCCTCAGAAAGAAGCTGCATGACATGCTTGACAGAATGAGCTTTACATCCTCATAGCAACTCATCAGTTTCAGGATATGCATTATGAAAACTACTATTACTGGCCCAGAAATTTCTCAAAATATGGTTGCTAGTAGATGGAAGGGACGGCTTACCATCAACAATGTAATCAATATCCCTAGCATTTATATGTATTCTAGACTTATTTTTTTGTTGATGAGATATCACTGAAGACAAGATAATCCCTTCACTCATCTATGGAACATGTCAAAAGGATCTATTGCTAGTTGTAGAGAGGGAGAACTTAAGAAATGGAAAATAAACTTTCCTTAACTCAAGGAGATCCCTCCATATCCAATTGCAGGATCGGGGTACTTCCATAGTCCAAAATCATTTTTCCAATATTATGCTTCATGGTCCATTTAGCCCAAGGAATAGCCTTGTTTAATAGCAAAGAATTGAAGTGGTGACTAATAGCAGCTTTATTCCACAAATCCATACTCACAATACCTAAGCCACCACTAGGTTTTGGTTTCTCAAAAAGCGAGAAGGAGCAAGGAATTGTTTTCTTGTTATGAATGCTCCCTGTCCAGAAAAATATCAACATGGAACTTCTGACCATCCTTATCAGCTTTAGAGGAAGAATGAAGGTTTTGGCCCAGTAGACCGTTATAGAGAAGCTAACAGACTCGATCAAGACTAGCCTCCCAGCTTAAGAGAGGAACCTGTTTGCCCAGTTGTTCATTACTCTAGTTATCTTGGAATAAAGAGGGAGACAGTTAGCATTTGTAACTCTGGATAAGCATAGAGTAACCCTAGATAATTCATGTCATTTTGCATAGGAATGAATCCAATTATTGCAGTAAGCTCATCTGTTTCAGACTGAGGGATTCCAGTGTAAAGAATATAGGACTTGGCAGGGTTAAGGTTGAGGCCAGTGATTGAATGGAAAGCATCAAGGCTTCTCTTAATGCAATTAATGGAAGTGATGTCAGGTTTTGTAAATATCATTATGTCATCTGCAAAAAGAAGAGAGGAGACTCTGGTATGCTTACACTTAGTATGGTACTTGATCTCCTTGTTCAGGAGTTTAGCATTGGTTATTCTAGTAAACACTTCCATAACTAATATGAATAAATAGGATGACAACGGATCACCCTATCTTATTCCCTGTTGCTTTAAAGTAACCGGACGCAAGGAGTTGAGATACACACATATATCCAAGCTACAAATGGTTTACGAAAACCCATTAGTGCCATGATTCTAACAATTGTCTTCCATTGAACACTATCATAAACTTTTCTTAAGTCAAGCTTCATCGGAGTTGATTGAACTCTACCATACCCCTTTAAAAGTTCATGAGCAAGCATAGCATTATCAAGAATGCTCCTCTTAGGAAAGAAAGTAGCTTGATTCTGGGAGATAAGATCCGGTAGGACAGTAAGAAGCGTAGTGGCAACTAATTTTGATATGCATTTATGTATTACATTGCAACAAGAGATGGGTCTGAAGGAGCTAAATGTGGTTGGTGGATTCCCTTTGGGGATTAGGACCAAATTAGTGGCATTTACCTCACCGAGCATTTTAAACTTGGAAAAGGAGCTTTGAATAACTTTGCAAAAATCAAAAGAGATTAACTCCCAACTATGAATGAAGAACACAACATTAAACTCATCTGGCCCTCCACTAAACTTCTTGTTCATAGAGAATAGAGTTCTTTTAATCTCTTCTATAGAAATATGGGATGTCAGGTTGGTGGTATGGTGAGGCAGGATAGCAGGAAGCTTAATTTTATGCAGAGTTGAAAGATCAGGCTCAAAATTGGAGGAGTTACCCAATAGTTTAGAAATAATCAATCAATGCATTCTCCACAGTAAGATGAGATGAGTGAAGGATCCCACCATCATCTAAAATGCAATTAATTTGTTCGCTAGATTGCTTAGATTTAATAGCAGCATCGAAAAGGCAGTGTTGTTGTCTCCTTCCATTAACCATTTGCAATTGAGTTGTTGCTTCTTCATCAAGAATTCCATTTTCAGTGCATCAGCAAGAGCAAGAAAAAGGATACTCTCATTGATAGCAGCTTCAACATCTTTCGGATTACCAAGCATAAATAGTTATGCTTCCTCAAGCTGCTTTCTAATAGTAGTGGATCTAAGACTTTCCTTCCTAAATTTTCGTCGAGCCAATGTTCTAAGATCTTTTTCATGCTGATTCATTTTCCTGCAGAAAACATGCATAGGGTTACCATGAAAAACATTAGACCATGCCTCTAATATTATACTATTATACCTAAGTTCACAGACCCAAGTATTATAGAATTTAAAACTTCTTTTCTCAAATACAGCAGGGGACCAGTGACATGATTATGGGGGAGAGATCAGACAAAATGGGAAGAGGAAGGAAAGAGGATAAGGTGGACCAAACTGACAAAGCTTTGAAATTGCAAAAGGAGTGATAAATTGTTGATAGAGTTATAGTGCCACTCCTACTCCTATTATTCTAGGAGTACTTGGCACTAGATTTATTGATTTGTAAAAGAAATGAATCTTTAATAGCTATGTTTAAAGGTCTCTAGCAGTTAGCGGTGTTCCAACATGCTTGTCATCAAGGTTATAGTAGCAGTTAAAATTCCCAACAACAATGCATGAATGGTTATCCTGCCTAAAAGCAGGGAGCAAGTCAAGCAATAACTTCCTAGTTACTAGCGAATTACAAGCATAGAAAATAGTTAGATAGAAGGAAATTTGAGTTGGAATAACTAAGGCATGAAAGTGAATGAGTTGAGTGGTTTTCATGATTGGTTGAAGAGTGAAAACATTCAGGTTGTGGATAACCATAATTCTTCCATAACAAGCATCCTGAAGATTATGATTTAATGCCCAGCCACTGTTAATGTATTTCCTTGCAAACAATGTTAGAGAATGGTTTAACTTGGTTTTCAGGATAGAAATAATTCCATCTTATGATTTTGGATAAGGTGCTTCACTTATCAAGTTTAGTTGTGCAATAAGCACCTCTGATATTCCACACTACCATATAGTGTGACAATAATCAAAAATAGGAAGACGTGGACAGATTCTTTCATGCTCCTAGTTGTAGGAGATCCTCTAGTTAGCCTATCAGCTAGCGTGGTAACTTCAGAACTGACTTTTTTACTTGGTTTTGGAGATGGGTTGCAACTTGCAGATTCATTAGAAAGATGGGAAGAAGTAGGTGCAAGCAAGCCAAGTGGAGAAGTCCAACCAGGCAATTTGCCCACGAAGACATAGGGTAGAGGTAGTTTGATTGACGGTTCAGATTGGGTTAGGTTTGAAGTGAGAGATTCAAAAATGGAAGAAGAAAGGGGTTGATTGTTGCTGATGGGAAGATGAAGTTGTTGGGCATGGTGGTTGTGACGACCCGCAATTCTGTACCCTTTGAATCGACAATAAACCATTCATATTCGTCCCAAAAATCACAGACTGATGGAAAGTCAAGAGAAAGAAAATAAGAAATAAGAAGAGAAGAGAAGAAAGAGAGAAGATAGAACCAAATAGAACGATACAAAATCCCACATCGCAGCGGAAAACATATAATATCGTATCAATGATCTATACAAAACAGAAACTGTATATACATACAACAATTAGAGTAAAACAGTCAAACAATAATTATCAGCCTGGATAGTTATAATAACCCGTCCTCACAATTGCCGATAATATACAACAGCTAACCACAACAGATAATCAAAATAGATATGTGTATACGAAAATGAAGATCTCCAGCTCTTCTGCTGAAGCTCCAAAGCACTAAATATGAAACTGTAAATATACTTGCTTTGACCGGAGCATTGCAAGGGAAGAACCCCGGATCAGTCTGGTAAACCAGCATGAGAAACACACTCAACTGAATTTATTAAATTACCAAACTTTTCCTTTATCAAAACAAAAGTATCTCGTAAGACATGTCCACACATAAACACAGATATGTTTTTACCTTTCGATAACTAAAACATTTCATATCAAATCATTTAATATTACACTAGTGTCTAGTATAGTTCTTCCCTTTCAATGCTCGGGTCAGCTCGAGTGCATTTACAGGTTCTGATTTGGTGCGTTGGAGCTTCAGGAGGAGAGCTGGAGATCTTCATTTTCGCATACACGTATCTATTTTGGTTATCCGCTGTGTTTAGTTGTAGTATATTATCAGCAATTGTGAGGACAGGTTAAAAATAATATTAATCATAGCCGAAATGGTTACCATATAGCATTTCGAGGCTATTCACTACGCCTTTACAAACAAAACCGCGAGCTCAAAGTGGGGTTTGGATTTCCATACAAATGACCAGGTGAAGGGACTACCTTCCGGCAATACATCTCTAAAGGAATGTGTCGAGAAACCATCACAAAGTCACTTTACCAAAACAAGACCGGCCTACCTCTATAACTAGATGGTACCGAATATGTCATCCTCCGGTCGTTACCGATCTTTTCCGAGGGCCCTCGAAGCATACAGACCATAATAATCAGATACACGACGTCATAACATGTAAAGATATATCTAGAAGAGGATGATCATATCCTATTCGGGGGCGACTCACTTAGCCTTGCCACATCTAATGAATACACATATGAGAATATGTATACAATATCGCTTCGTGGCAGACGTGCGTACAAAGGGTCATCCGCTCATACACAGGGACGTATAGGATCTCATCCGCTCCAATATGTAGGAATATATCCAAATACCAATCATTATATAGATAATATATCATATATCATCCAAAAAATCAACAATCAACACAGAATAAATTTATTCTCACATATATAAAAATATCAGTGAGTCAGAAAGAGTGAGTTGTACTCACATTGGTTCCAACAGCAGTTGCAGTGTTTTATTTTTAATAAAATTAAACAAACGTTTAGTTTTACCCAAAATTTACACTAGCTCCAATCAACACCAAACTAGCTCTTAAATGCAATGCTCATGAATAAGGACCCAATGCAATTCGTTTCGTCAAAAACGGACCTCGTATGAAGAAGTTATAGCATTTTAAAGTTTGTAAAATTTAACATATATAATCAATTTCAATTTTCTTTTTTTTTCTTTTTCTTAATCTAACTTCAATCAAGGCCATCCATTTTTAGTTTCTCCAATTAGGGTCGTGTCTTCTTTTTCTCTCCTCACGCGATCTCTTCCAGCCGAACAAACCCCCTAGCTGCCTTCAAACCCTAATCATCGTGACTTCTACGCTCGTCGAGACTACGATCGACCAGCTTCGTCACGAAGCTCGTACTCTACTCCACCTTCACTGTGGACACGGTTGTAATCTGTCGCCATCTTGCCTCGAAAATCGCGTGTGAAATCATGAACTTTACGAACAAATTGTCGACGATCCATAGCTCGAAATTCGATCATACCTGTTGGATTCGAAGTACTTGACGAGCTCTACAACATTGCAGTTGAACGTTTTTCGTGAATGTGAATGGATTGAGAGAGATAAAGGGAAGAAAATCGAATGTTTATAACCATTGAAATATAACCGGCGGCTAACACTAGCTTTGAATTAGGGTTTTGAAAAATGAAGAAAACGTGGCTTTTTATAGAAAAATTACGTGCACTATTCAGTGCCAAATTTTTTGAACTCGAAACAAAGCATGCCGCCTGGCGTTTATAATGCTTTACCTCTATTTCGAATGCAATGGAATATATATTGAGAGCCAATTCGATGGTATTTGGAAGATAGATTTTCGAATCGACTATTTAAATTTAAAATTCACCTAAAAAAATTTCTAAGCGTTTCAGCTTGCCATGACTAAACCGTAAATCCGATTGTCACAAAATTTGAAATCCTACAATAATATAACATTACGGATCCAATGAAACTAGTTTCGTCGAAATCCAAGACTGTATGAAAAAATGCTATTTTTACACATTAATTAAATATTAAAATATTCAATTTCTACAAATTAACTTTTAATTCAAGTTTAAAGTTCTCTAACATCATTCTAATTCAAATAGAATTTAATTCAACTTCATAAATCATTTTCATTCACATTAAATTCAAAATCCAATTATTTCTGCAATTTCAAATGCTAAATTAGCAATTTAATTATCTAATTAAATCACTATATTCGAAATATAAGTTATTTATCTTATAAAATTAACTTGTGAATATTTAAAATCAACTAAATATACGAATTTCAAATGACTGAAATTATAGGTTGTTACATTTTCCCCTACTTAAAAGAATTTCGTCGTCGAAATTACCAAGTAAGAAAAAGTCACAAAATCCATTAATTCTTCAAAACAATTTGTTCAAACTAGATATCAACATTATTTAACCTTTTAACTTTTTCCAAAACTCCATTAGTTAAACTTCTCATAAAAAAAATTCTAAGTTTTCAAATCCATATATAGTTCTTTTCAAAACCAATTAATATCGTATAACTCTTAACTCGATATCAAAAATTTAGTTATCAAAAATTTACCAATTTTTCAAAATTTTCTAACGCCTTAAATTTTCGAAAATTTGTCCATAGCCTCCTTTGCGCGGTTCAATCATAGTAGGATCACAACATATATATATATATATATATATATATATATATCACAAATATGCATCTCTTCTTCGAGGATGAGGCACCACGTAGGGAAAAAACGTAAAAGTATAATACGTAATTCGAGATATGTACCTTATATATTATTAGCGAGCATATACGGCTAATATAGCATGAAAGAGATCTCCAAATGCGAAGTATACGCTATCTGCACCTATTAACACTCAACAAACAATAAGAAATATATATATATATATATATATATATATATAAGTAATATCAATATACAACATATACCAATACAAATAACAATATATGCCAATATAGCAAATGCAATCAAAAACAACAAATCCAACCATCATACTATTATCATCCAACTAACATCCAACAAACCAATCTCTATCCAACAAATCCATAACCGAATCAATACAAATTCACTTCTCATTAATATTCACTGAACTGATTTTCAATTTAATCACATTTAATTCATTAACATTGGATTTTACTAACATTCTTTTATTCAAATTCAATTGGTCTGCATTCACTAATTTACATTCATTTTAGTTCATTCCCAAATCAAATCAAATTCAATTCTGTTCAGATTCACTTATCACCAATTTGAATTCAATTATTTAGCTTTCAATATCATTAATTCAATTTCATTAACACTTAACGAATTTCTATACAATCAACTAACAACCATCTAACACCCAATGTATATTCAACATTACCAAATTAGTTTAATTTACTTTACATTCATACTTACTTCGTTTGCATTCAATATGGTTTAACACATTTAATTTCTATTGGTTTAATATTCAATTCAAATTGGAATCTAGTATTCGCTCTATCCACATTTTACAACTAAGGTTAAATTTCATTTAACCATTCAAGTTTATATTCATTCCATTACCTCATTTTAATAATTTACTTTATTAATTCACTTTGATATCAAATTCAACTTCATTTAACATTACTTAAGTTACGTTTCATTTCATTCTCACTTGCATTTACTTTCCTATGCAACTTAATTCACTTCTAATTTAATTAAAATTCTATTTTATTTAACTTTTACTTAAGTCAAATTTCATTTCATTATTCAAATTCAGATTTCGTTTTGCTTAACAAAATGGTTTAACCATTTCAATATTTGGTTTTACTTACATTTTCTCATTTTATAAGTTATACAACTTATTTATTCAAACTTTCAAATTCATATTATGTAACCACTTACCACTTAAGTCAAATTTTCATTTCAGTAACTTATTTAATCTGGTTCAAATCCAATTCCATTTATTTAACTTCACTAGAGTTAAAATTTATTTTATTATTTCATTTCATAATATAATTTCAAAACTCATTTCACTTATATTTATCATTTCAACTTGGATTTTAAATTAAATTTCGTTTATCAAAACAAAACTTTGATTTTCAATTTACTATTGGTAGCAAGTCAATCGCATGGAAACTCGAAAATGATACTGATGATGCTGCAGTTGTTTGCACAAAAAATGGGCAAACACCTCCAAGTCGTATGAATTAGTTGATTTTATGTTTTTTCTGACGATTTGGGTGACTTACGCAAATATATAAAATAGATGGACTAAAATGTAAAAGACACACAGATTTATAGTGGTTCGGCCAGAACGTGCCTACGTCCACTTTATATGTTATTCTCCTTTTTCTTTCAGATTACAAGTACAAGTACAAAGCTTTGTATACAAGTATATGAAAGTTGTTTGAAAGTTCCTTCCGTGCTTGAGCTCTCAAACTTGTCTGCCATTGTTGTACCCCTGTCCCTCTATTTATAGAGTCAGGCTGGGGGCAGGGGCTCCGGATGTATATAGCTGCTGGCGGACCTGGGCTGAAACGATCTGGCTTGGCAATGTTGGTTCGGTGTAGGTTGGATAGGTGGTCCGGTTAGGATGGTTCGGTGGTAGGAGATGAATGGACCGGTGGGGCTTTGGTTCGGTGGTAGGTGATTCGGTGGTAGGCGAGGTAGGTTGGTCCGGTATCGTGTGGTTCGATGGTAGGAGATGAATGGACCGGTGGTGGATGGAGAGGGAGCTTGACCGGCAATGCTTGAAAATGGTATGGTTCGGCATTGTTTAGAAATGCGCCCAACACTTGCCCCCTAAAGTGGGGCATATGCCATCATATGTCGTGCTTTGCTTCAGCTTAGGTGATTTTCGTCCGGTCTTTTGTGCCGAACCATACGGTCCGGTCATCCTATGCTCGTTTATAAATAGGGGTGCCAGACCTTCTTTGTCGTTTTGAGATAGCCGAATCATTTTGAATACCGGATCAACCAAGTGCCGAGTCAACCAAGTGCCGAACCAGTCTTGTTCGCCGAACTATTTGAAGTGCCGAATCAATTCTTGATTGCCGAACCAGATGAGACATTCTTTTTCCGAACGATCTTATATACTTGAATCATCGAATGGACTCGTGGATTCTGAGTACCGAATGAACCTTGTGGGTTTGAACTGCCGAATGAGAAGGGGAAATGCCGAATGAACATGTGTTTGAGCCACCGGATGAACCTTGAGACCTTCAATACCGAATGAAATTTTACATTTCTTTACCGAATGACCCTGGGGGCTTGAGCGTTTTGACTTATGGGTGAAATTTCAGACTATGTACACTTGCTTGTTTATTTCCTCTGCTCTAACAATATGTTTTTCCGGTGTTACAGATAAATGTCTCGCAAAGTAGAAACTCAATCAGAAAAGAGAAAATCTGTGGATAGATGAGAGTCCCCCGTTGTGCCCCCGGCCCAGCCCGGACCGGAACGTCGTGGACCCATCCCGAGGTCACTGGTAGACGGGTATGGTCCACAAGAACTTCTGAACTCTCCTCCTGATTGCTTTCCGAGCTCTCTCAGAGAGGAGCAACATGACGGTATCTCCCGCTCCTTTGGGATTGATAGAGCATGCATGCTGTTGCCAGGGGAGGGGGTCATGCCATATAATCCCCCTGAAGGATACTTCTCGTATATCCGATACCATTGCATGTGCGGGGCCATCCCTCCGATTAATGCGTGGATAGTCAGCTTCATTACTTATCTGAAAGTGGCTCCTTTCCAGCTTCATCCCAACTCTTATGCTATCCTGGTGTGTTTGTTCATCATTTTTCAGAGGAAATATGGGCGCCCCCCTTCTAACCGGGAAATCCGATACCTATATAATCTGAGGGGCTACAAGAAGGGGTCTCCGTACATTAGTTTAGAGTTGGCCGTGTCCTTCAAGCCGGTCTTGGACTTATACTCGAAGTTTACCATGTTTAAGAAGGAATGGTTCTTCGTCAAGGACGACCCCGTTTCTTTTCGCCTTTTCACTTCTGGCTGTAAGTTGAATTCCATTCGTAATTTCTTTGTCCCGACTAGAATGCTTCTTCTTACATGCTTTTATTTCTTGCTAGCGACAGGTGGATTTGCGGTCGTGGAGAACGATCACCTTATTCAGATGGCTGCGGAGGTAGAGGCTATCTCAGGAAGGGATAGATCGGCTTCTTACCTGATCCGGAATGCCACTCTCCTGGAGCACAACTTGATTTTGCCACGTCAATCTGTGGTTAAGCAGAGAGATACAGCCGAGGAGAGGGCTTCTAAAGCTAAAGATGGGGCCACTGCGAAGAGTAGCAAGAGGAGACCTTTCTCGGTACCCCCAGTCGTCGGGGGGAAGAAGCTTAAGAAGTCTGACGGACCCTCCCCTAGCACATGCCCAGATATTCCCGAGGAGGAAGGTGGAGAGGAGGAGAGAGGCGAGGACGAGAGCGGAGGAGATGGAGAAGGTGAAGGACAGGGTGGTAGTAGTGCCGGGGCTTTGTCTTCTGAGCAGGTAGGGGAGACCAGGAGTGGACGGATGATGCCTTTCGTCAGGCTTTTGAGGGGTTGGAGGAAGGATCAGCCTCGGTGGAGAAGGTGAAGAAGGCTGACAAGGCTTGGACTGGTGCCGATTCATCTTCTAAGGGTCCTCCAGCTAGGGTAACTCAAGGTGAATTCCTGATTTCTGCAGACTCCCTTTATAATAAGAACTTAGGAATATTTTACGGCCAGCTCCCGTCCTGGAATGAAATTCAGGACTTATTGCAGTATCCCTCTCCCCCTCAGGGTTTGTAAAATAAGCGCGTTTTCCTACTTAACATATTTCTTGGATCATAGTTTCATGCATGCTTGTAACACCTGGTTTTTATTCCAGGAACAGGTAAGGTGGCCAAGACATCAGATATTCGGCACCGCCTTAAACAGTACAAGCTACTCAAAGCTTCTGCCAAACCAAAGCCGTCAGCTAGCCGTCCTGGAGATGCGGTTAGATATCACCCTCTTCTCGGAGTTATTGAAGAAGATATGCAAAAGAGAAAGAGGGGCCGATCTTCGTTTGAACCTTCACCTGGCCCTCAGCCTCCAGTCCAGCCTATCCATGATATTACTGAGGAGGATACTAAGCTTATGCCTTCCCCACATCCGTCCGAAAATCCAACCGTCACTCCGATAGACCATCTTGGTTTGGTTCGCAACCACATTTTCGGCCACCCGGATCTGGACCCGAGTTTTCAGGACATCTCTTTTGACGAGGCCACGGGCGAGCATCTTCTTCCCCGTAATCCTATGGTACGGGTGCTTGATGAGGCTAATCCTTAGACCTCGATTTGCTTACTACTCAGATTGTGACCATGGGGAATGAGGCCAAGGCAAACATCGATCGGGTGGCTGAAGAGACCAAGAGGCTAATGGAGCATCACACTCGACTGGCCAAGGCTGGGGAGGAAATCGGAAGTGCCAACATTCGGTTGCGGCTAAAGGTTGCTGATCAGGCCAAACAGCTTGCCGATCAAGCCATTTATATTTCTCAGCATGAGGCAGCCTCCAGGCGGTTGAAGAAGACTATGGAAGAGGCTAGTAAGGCAGAACTACGAAAGATGGAGGCTGCCTGCAAGGAACGGATTGACATGGCCATCGCAAGGGTGGACGAGGTTCGAAGAGCGGATCTTGAGCAGGTAGAAGAGTAATCTGGGAGGCTTGAGGCCGCAGAGCTTGCTCAGGCCAAGCTGAAGGAGGAGATGGAAGTGATGCGGAAGTCCCTTCAGGCTGACTGCTCGAGATACCGATTGGAGAGAGATGCTGCTGTCGCACGACTGTCGGCTTCTGAGGCCCGGATGAAAGAGTTTGAGGAGAACGAGGGGATGATGGACGGGATGCTCCAGGACATGTATTTCCGTACTTGGAGGCAGGGCAACTTGTCCTGGATGGACGATTATCCCCGGGTTATGGCTAGGATATATCTCCGGGCTTTGGAAGAAGCTAAGGCCGATGCGGATAAAGAAGGTGGTGCGGCTTTCAGGATGGATGTGGTTACGGCCCAATTCACTAAGGAAGAGAAGGTTAAGGTTAAGGAGGGCATGCGGCTGCTTGCTGCGGATGAGGTAGGCGTGCAGCTAGATGATGATGATCAGGGAGCAGACGCTGGTAAGTCTTTCCTTTTAACATTTTCATGATTTGATTGCTTATCTTTCGTGATTATTGATGGATTCTCTTTTGAATTGGGCAGGCGGGACCACTGGGATACATACGGGGAGTTCTGACCCTGTAGTTAAGTAGATCCGGAGGGCTAGCGGGATGGAGGCGAAGCTTCAATTCCTTGACTTGACTTGTACAAATTTTGGTTGCCGTCTATGTTAGTCTGAAACATTAATGTAACTTGTAATTATATTATTTGTAAAGAATGACCTTTTGTAATTTTATAACATAAGCTGACTCTGTTATGCTCGAATGTGGTTGTTATTTTGATATGTTGCATAAGAAATATAGCTGCGTGTTTATGCATGTGACTTAATCGCATTTGATGCTAAGTTTCTGCTCAAAATATTGTTTCATGTCTTGTAATGCCAATATGATGTGTGAATAAATTAAAGCTACATATTTGTATACAAGAGAAGATAGTACCGCCCTTCGTGTTTTAGTTGTAGAGGGTTGCTTTGAATGTCTTGCGTGACTGAATATGGAATGTAGCTGAGTGTTCCGTCATCCGGACGGGAGTTCATATTTCCACAAGCGAGAGTTCCCCTATTTTGTGACCTGTACTTTAAGGATTGTTATATAGGATAGGAGAAAAGTTTTTGAATGAAATGGAAATATGAGAAATAGTAAAACTTCCAATCACGGAAGTCTTGCTTAAGTTCGTGGCAAACGGGTTTTGTAGTCACTTTCCCTAGCTGTGGGTCTTGGAGACATTTTTCACCCATCTTACGCCTCCGTGGGGAGTTTATCTTTTTTACCACAGCCGCACTTAAGACATATCGGAGCCGAGATCGCGCACAGTAACTACCCGAGCCATTATGGCCCGTAATCGTGGGTATTATTCGATTTACTGTGGCCGGCTAGCGTGGGTGCCGATCGTCAACCGTGAACTACCCCTGGCTGGCCACACCTTATGTTGGGGCTTAAAGTAGGTTCACAGTTGCCAGCGAGCCGAACGCCGTAATGAGCTGCCATCGGCTATAGTCGGCCTTCTTGATGGCTTATAGTCGGCTCATTACAGTTGGCTTTGAGGGCAGTCGCGAGCAATGAGTTAACCCGCAGCAGAGGGATGCTGGAGCAAAAGTGTCTCATTGGCGAGTGCATAGAATCGCATAGTACCTGTTGGGTCTTGTCTAGGTGAGGTTGCGCCGTGAAGCTCCAGTATGGAAATGTCGTTATACAAGATTTTGTTCAACAGAAAAGGATAAAGCTTAACAAGCAGCCAAGATATAAAGGAACAAGTTAAAAAGAGACAAGATTTTTAAAGTGGTTCAGCACGAAAATGCCTACGCCCATTGATTCTCTCTGTTAATTCACTTCATATGGGTAGTACAAGTTAAGAAAAGTATCGACGGAGGTGTCGGATGTTCCATGCCCTCTGGAACACCTCTCCGTCCACTGTTGACAAAATATAGGCTCCGTTGCGGAGATCTTTATGAATCACATAGGGTCCTTCCCAGATTGGATCTAGCGCTTCGGGGAGTGGGAAGATCCTTTTGAGGACAAGATCTCCTTCTTATAAGCTGCGGTGCTTGACTTTGGAGTTGTATTGTGCTGCAACTTTTTGCTTATGAGCTGCTGCTTTGAGTGCTGCATCGTTTCTTCTTTCTTCAATTATATCCAAAGACATGTGGAGGAGTTCTTCATTCTCTTCTGGGTTGTAGTGGATCCTGCGGTAGGAAGGCACTACAGTTTCAACTGGGAGCATGGCCTCCGATCCGTATTCCAAAGAGAAAGGAGTATGCCTTGTTGATGTTCTATAAGATGTGCGGTAGGCCCAAAGTGCCATAGGAAGTTCATCCACCCAAGCGCCTTTTGACTTTTCAAGTTTCTTCTTGATTAAGGTTTTGAGGATTTTGTTGATAGCTTCGACTTGTCCATTTGCCTGGGGGTAAGCCACAGATGAGAAGCTTTTGTGAATTCCGTGCTCTTGGCACCAGTCGGCGAATTCCCCGCTGTCAAATTGAAGTCCATTGTCCGATATGATTTTGAGTGGAACCCCGTACCTGCATAAAACATTTTTGATCAAGAAGTTAATAACTTTTGCCGAAGATATTTTATTTAGAGGTTCCGCTTCTACCCATTTGGTGAAATAGTCAACTGCCACTATGGCATATTTAGCTCCGTCTAGGCCCATTGGCAGTTCGCCAATCAAGTCAATTCCCCATATTGCAAAGGGCCAAGGGCTGGTCATCTGAGTAATTTCATTTGTTGGTAGTCGAGGAATCTTAGCAAATTTCTGACATCTGTCACATCTTTTGATGAAGTCTAGGGCGTCTTTGTTTAAGGTGGGCCAGTAATATCCATATCGGAGTATCTTCTTTGCCAGAGTCTGCCCCCCAGTGTGATCTCCGCAACTTCCTCGATGTATGTTGGATAAGATCTCCTTGGCTTTCCTTCCAGCGACACACCTTAACAAGGGATTAGAGAAGCCGCGTCGATAGAGGATGTCTTCTTGTATCATGTAGCGGGAAGCTTTCCTCAAGATTTTCTTGGCTTCATTACGCTCGTCGGGCAGTGTGCCATCTTGTAAATATTTCCGGACAGGAGTCATCCAAGTTTCCTCTTCGATTGCAGCTATCATGTTCGTTGTCTTGTAACTCGGGGCCAGTTGTTGTGACATGGTTATTGTTCGGGAAGCGGCGCTGTCCTTCATGCTAGCTTGCTTTGCCAGTTCGTCGGCCTCTTGATTCTCTTCTCGAGGAATGTGTTTGATTGAGTAGTGATCCAACTGATTGAGCAGCAGCTTGGTCTTCTTTAGATATGCTGTGAGTCGTTCTCCTCGAGTATGGAATTCTCCCAGTATTTGATTTACAATAAGTTGAGAATCACTATGGAGACATAAAGAACCGACTCCAATCTCCAGGGCAAGTTCTAATCCGGCTATCACTGCTTCGTATTCTGCGTCATTGTTGGTGGCAGCGAATTCCAACCTTAGGGCGTAGTGCAGCTTCCTTCCCCTGGGGTTGATTATCACAACACCTGCCCCCAAGCCCTATTCATTTGATGCTCCATCTACGAAGAGATTCCACTTGATATCTTCTGCTATTTCAGATTGCTCCTTACCTTCGTTCGTAGTGAATTCGGCAATAAAATCGGCTATGGCTTGCCCCTTGATGGCGGTGCGAGGATGGTAGGTGATATCATATTGACTCAGTTCAATGCACCACTTAAGTAGTCGCCCAGAAGTGTCGGGGTGATGGAGTACTTGCCTTAACGGTTGATCGGTTAAGACTCTGATGGAGTGAGATTGGAAATAGTGTCGCAGTTTCCGTGACGTGATTAGCAAACAGTATGCTAGCTTTTCAAGTTTAGGGTATCTGGCTTCTGCCCCTGTAAATCTCTTGCTCACAAAGTATACGGGTCGATGTGCGTGGTTGTCTTCTCTCACCAAAATGGCGCTTAAAGCGTGGGACGATACAACAAGGTATAGGTATAGTTCTTCGCCTTCATTCGGAGTTGAGAGTATTGGTGGTCTCTGGAGGCGTTCGATTAAGTTAAGGAAGGGCATCGAGCATTCGTCAGTCCACTCGAACTTTCCTTTGTCTTTCTTTAGAGCTTCAAAGAAAGGGATGCATTTGTCGGTTGCTTTAGAGATGAACTTGCTTAGGGCGGCCACTTTTCCGTTTAGGCTTTGCATCTCTCTTCGAGTGGATGGTATCTTGATATCTTGCAAAGCTCGAACTTGTTCGGGGTTTGTTTCAATCCCCCTGCATGGATGATGAATCCCAAGAACTTTCCCGATGATACTCCGAAGGAGCACTTTAGAGGGTTCAGCTTCATTCCATATTGGCGAAGTACTTGAAACATCTCGTCCAGGTGGTTTATATGGTCGTTGGCTTTCCTTGATTTTACCAGCATGTCATCCACGTAAACTTCCATAGTTCGTCCTACTAGTTCTGCAAACATTTTGTTGACGAGGCGCTGATAAGTAGCTCCGGCGTTTTTAAGTCCAAAAGGCATTAACCTGTAGCATTACAATCCTCGGTCAGTGATGAAGCTAGTGTGGTCTTGATCGGGGGCGTGCATAGGGATCTGGTTATATCCTGAGTATGCGTCCATAAAGGATAAGAGTTCGTGTCCGGCTGTGCTGTCCACGAGCTGATCGATTCAGGGAAGCGGGAAGCAGTCCTTCGGACAAGCGTCATTTAAGTTGGAGAAGTCGATGCATGTTCGCCACTTCCCATTAGCTTTCTTTACCAGTACCGGGTTGGCGATCCATTCTGGGTAGATGGCTTCTCGTATGAAGTTATTGGCAAGTAGGTTCTTCACTTCTTCCTCTAGGGCTGCTGATCGTTCTGCCCCCATGCTTCTCTTTTTCTGCTTTACTGGAGCCTTGGTGGGATCGATGTTCAGTACATGGCATGCTACATCTGGGGAGATTCCTGTCATATCAGCGTGCGTCCATGCAAATACATCCATATCGTGGCGAAAAAAATCAATGAGTTGTTCCTTTAATTCTTCTTTTAGTTGAGATCCGATTTTCAATAGTCTACTTGAGTCATGTTTGTCTACAGCTACGAATTCCATAGCCTCTGCAGGATCGACGGTGGCCTCCTCCTCTTTGTCCCTGGGGTCTAATTCATTGAAAGGGTCACTGGTATATCGAAGAGGAGGGGCTTTCTTTAGTTGTTATGCTTCCAAGTTTTTCATGCAGAGAGTAGTCTCTGCATTTTTCCGTTTATCTTTTCTACGGTTATTGCGAAGTTCAGTTACATAGCAGTCTCGAGCAGCGTCTTGATCCCCCTCCATTTCTCCTATTCCGTTATCGGTTGGAAATTTCATCTTCAGGCACCACGGGGCTAGGACAATTTGGAAGTCAGACAAGGCTGGTCTTCCCAAAAAGGCGTTGTAGGCCGAGTGGTTCTCTATTAGTACAAATGTTTGTTTTCGCACAACGGAGCGGGGATGACTTCCTATTTCAACAAAAAGGTCCAGTTGCCCTAGGGGCATCTTCGCATCTCCAGTGAAACCATGTAGTGGTTTGTTGCAGGGAGACACATCCTTCATTGACAGCTTCATTTTGTCGAAAGCATGCTTGAATAGGATATTTACCGAGCTTCCAATGTCTACTAAAATTCGAAAAACTTTGGCTGGACCGAACCAGGCAGAGATGACCATTAGATCCATGTGTGGGTACTGTCTTCCCTCTAAATCACGCCTACTGAATGTGATGTCGTCATTCTCTTTCCGTTTCGGGTGGCGTTCTTCCATAACAGAGTTAACGTAGCCTTCATCATTTCTAAGTGACTTACCGTATCTTTCCATCTCTGCCCAGCTTCTGTCGGCGATGTGTGGTCCTCCTGATACGGTATGGACCACTATATTCTCTTGACTAGAGCCGCTGGTGTTGCGATTTCCTCCGCCTACTTTTGGGAGGGGTAGCCCAGGATTCTCATTGGCAGGAGTCGAAGTCCTGTTCTGGTTTTTTACATAGCGTTCCAGTTTCTTCCTTCTGATGTGTTCCTCAAGTCCCGGAGATGGTGGCATTCATTGGTGTCATGTCCATAGGATTCGTGGAAGCGGCAGAACTTCCCAGTTTTGAGTGCGTTATCTGACTCCTTCTTGTGCGAGGGGCGCTTGTATCTAACTTCGTCTTGAGTAGCTAGGAAGATGCTTTCGATTGTTTCATTCAAAGGAGTGTAAGAGTCAAATCTTGGTCCAGGTCGATATAGGCGCTTTTCCCCCTTCTTGCCCCCAGCATTGTCTCTAGAGTCATTTCTCCGAACATCCTTTGTTGCAGCGAGAACCCTGTCTGTAGCTGTTTTAGCATGTTGCCCTGACTACCTCTCAGTGGCAGCGTCTTCAAGTCTCATATACTTTCCAGCTTCATGGAAGAAATCAGGTAAAGTAGCTGGCTTTTCCTTGGTTAGTCTTCTAACAAATTTAGTATCCGGATGTACACCACTGTAGAGAGCCATTAGGATAAGTTTCTCGTCGGCATCTTGGACTGCGGCCGCCGCGGCGTTGAATCGGATTAAATATTGTTGCACTGTCTCTCCGGGTTTCTGCTTGATATTAGATAAGGAATAAGCGTCCTTGGGTTGTTCCACATGAATGCGGAACTGGCTGATGAACTTTTCTTTCAACATTTCCCACGAGCTGATGGACCCTTGGGGTAGGTGGCAGAACCAGGAGGTAGCTAGATCTGCCAAGAAAAGTGGGAAGCATTTACACAATACTCCCTCCGTTGCTCCGCTCATGAGCATATGCTGGGTGTATCTCTGTAAGTGTACGATGGGGTCAGAGGTTCCCTTGTAAGGTTCCATTGTTGGCATTTTCCATTCCCGGGGGGTGATGGCGGTTTCGATATTGCGGGTGAAGGGGCTGGTTACCCTAGCACCTATCCCTCGATCCCTTTCCTCCCGTTGGACGCACTCTCTGAACAATCGCGCCATCCTTTCATCGGAACTTGGAGCGGATAGAAATGAGTTTGGTTCTTCCCTGCGGGACTGATTCCGTCCAGACGGCTTGTAGGGATGGTATCGTCTGTCACTCATAACACTCTCCAATGGCTGCCTCTGGTCTTCTGGGGGCATGCTGGGGTCAGCCACAATTGGCCCTTGCCTTGATCTTCCCCTGCTGGGTTCTGTTCTCAGCACTTCCTCGGGTCCAACTTCGGGCCGGACTCCAGCTCGGCCCCGTCTACTGGTGTTTTCATGGTTAGGTAGCATGACAGGCTCAGCCACATCCGACCCCTGCCTGGCACCTCCTCCGTTGGGTTTGGTTCCAAGTGTTTCCTCGGGTCGAAATTCGGGCTGAGTCAGGGCTCGGCTCCTACCATGGATGTTTCTGTTGTTGGCCTCTTCGAAGAAGAAAGACCCTTGTCGTCTCTTAGATCCTCCAGACTGGGACTCACCCCATGATTCAGTGTTACGGTTGGATCCTTCAGCATCCCTTAAGCGTGACATGAGTTGTCCACCAAGGCTTCTTGTTGAGATGCAAAGCGGTTAGTTACTTCAGCCACAATCCTATCCAAATCCGCCCTTGTAATTGGCTGTTCCGTAGCGGGGGCTGTCGGATTTGCTTGATTTAAATTTGCCGTTGGAACCTGATGATTGTCTTGGTCCCTGATCACTGGATCTGCTGCAACATTCTTTCCTTTGTTAGTATCCTTCTTCCGTCCGGGAGCCATATTTTCCAAGCAATGAACAGTGTTGATAGGAAAAGGGTTGAGTGGGAGAAGCTGAAGCTTCGAGCTCGTTCTGTTCTCAGTGAAAGCACCAAATGTTTGCACAAAAAATGGGCAAACACCTCCAAGTCGTATGAATTAGTTGATTTTATGTTGTTTCTGACGATTTGGGTGACTTACGCAAATATATAAAATAGATGGACTAAACTGTAAAAGACACACAGATTTATAGTGGTTCGGCCAGAACGTGCCTACGTCCACTTTATATGTTATTCTCCTTTTTCTTTCAGATTACAAGTACAAGTACAAAGCTTTGTACACAAGTATATGAAAGTTGTTTGAAAGTTCCTTCTGTGCTTGAGCTCTCAAACTTGTCTGCCATTGTTGTACCCATGTCCCTCTATTTATAGAGTCAGGCTGGGGGCAGGGGCTCCGGATGTATATAGCTGCTAGCGGGCCTGGGCTGAAACGATCTCCTGGCAATGTTGGTTCGATTTAGGTTGGATAGGTGGTCCGGTTAGGATGGTTCGGTGGTAGGAGATGAATGGACCGGTGGGGCTTTGGTTCGATGGTAGGTGATTCGGTGGTAGGCGAGGTAGGTTGGTTCGGTATCGTGTGGTTCGGTGGTAGGAGATGAATGGACCGGTGGTGGATGGAGAGGGAGCTTGGACCGGCAATGCTTGGAAATGGTATGGTTCGGCATTGTTTAGAAATGCGCCCAACAGCAGTCATCAACCTTATTATTTTCTGGCAACAGTAGTGAATTCAATGCTTTATATTCTTTTTTAAAAAATACTTTTATTTATAAATCAAATTTTCAAATCTTTTACTTATATAATTTCACTATTTTACTTCATTTATATAAGATTCATTCCAAATTTATTTATCTTGTTTAGATTTATAATAATATATTCTCTTTAATCTTTGAAAAATAACTTTCAGGATCAATGGGATTCAAATTTTCAAATTCTTAGTTTAAATCCGTTTTTATATATAATTCATACTTATAAATATATTCATATAGTTTTATATCTTATATATAAGATTATTGCACAATTTTATATCATATTAATTATAATTCCATACTTTATAATTCATTTTCTTATATAATTTATTCTTTTACAATTGTTGTTTTTATTTAGATTATTCAAACAGCTTTTATTAACTTATATATATTTACATTTTCAAAAAACCAAATAATCAATCTATATACACTATAATAATTTCACAAAAATTATTTCCTTCATATATAAAATATAATTGAGGTAAAATTATTATTTTACCCAATTTAAAATAATACTATGTCGACTTGCCTCGTTTAAGAGTTTAGCAGTCCCTATCAATAACATGGCGTCCCATATACTGACTAGAATTCACAAACAGCACAACGTATAAGTAAACACAATATAAAAAAAATTTGTATTCATTAATAAATACGTGCTCATACATATAATACACTAAAACTCAATCTAGTGTGCTACTGTCCCTATCTATACTGAGTACACATCAAAGCCTAGGAATATACAAAATCTAAGCTCTAATACCACGTGTGACGGCACGTAAATCTGTACCCTTTGAATCAATAGTAAACCACACATGTTTCGATCCAAAAATCACAAGCTGACAGAAAGTCAAGACAAAGAAAAGAAAAGAAAAGAAGAGAAAAGAAGAAAGAGAGAAGATATAACCAAACAGAACAATACAGAATCTTACATCGCAGCGGAAAACATATAATATTATATCAACGATCTTTACAAAACAAAAACTGTTTTTACATACATCAATCAGAATACAACAATCAAACAATAATTATCGGCCTGGACAGTTATAGAAAGAACGCCTGGATCAGTCTGGTAAACCAGTGTGAGAAACACACTCAACTGAATTTATTGAATTATGAAACTTTTCCTTTATCAAAGAAAAAGTATCTCGTAAAAGATGTCCACACCTAAACACGGACATGTTTTTGCCTTACAATTACTATAACATTTCATTTCAAATCATTTGATATTATACTAGTGTCTAGTATTGTTCTTCACATTTAATGCTTGGGTCAGACCGAGTATATTTAGAGGTTCAGGTTTGGTGCTTTGGAGCTTCAGCAAGAGAGCTAGAGATCTTCATTTTCGTATACACATATCTGTTTTGATTATCCACTATGCTTAGTTGTTGTATATTATTGGTAATTGTGAGGACAGGTTAAAAATAATATTAATCATAGCCGAAATGGTTACCTATATAGCATTTCAGGGCTATTCATTACGCCTTTACAAACAAAACTGCAAGCTCCTAGTGGGGTTTGGATTTCCATATAAATGACCAGGTGAAGGGACTACCTTCCGGCAGTACATCTCTAGACGAATGTACCGAGAAACCATCATAAAGTTCCTCTACCAACACAAGATCGGCCCACCTCTATAACTAGATGGTACCGAATATGTCATCCTTCGGTCGTTACCAACCTTTTCCGAAGGCCCTCAAAGCATACAAACCGCAATAATCAGATACACGACGTCATAGTATGTAAAGATATGTCTAGAAGAGGATGATCATATCCTACTTGGGAGCGACCCACATAGCCTTACCGCATCTAACCCTATTTGGGTCATTTCGGATTGATGAGGCCTGAGGTAATGATTACCTTTCACAAATCACAATCACATCACTTTGAATACCACATGGCCATTTCCGTTGACTACTAATTTCCTTCTACAATAATACAACCCTTAAGCTCATACATCTCAAGGAGGGTGTGAAGCTAAGAGAAGTTGCCTTCCCTGCCATCACTGATGTACGTTTGTAATAGCCAATGTGCGTAATCTTTAGAAATGCAATGTCAAACAAACATCCATGCAACTTGTTCAGGAACAGGACAAACTGAAGGTACTTTTAACCCCAAACGATCAACAAGCAGTCCATCACTATGAAAATCCTAAATGTCAACAGCGTCAATAACCTGCACAATCGAACGCATATACGTTGGTCCGAAGTGGTTTTCAGATAAATATGATCTCGGTCTCTTCGCACCAACAACGCAAAATCGTTTCTCAACCTCACACAGAAACTAAGTCTCGTCGACTTATCACACTCCAACTTTCAACTTGCCATCCTTCGGGCCAAGAAGGAAGCTCGATAGATTGGAGTAATACTCCTCACTACACGAATCAACATCCTCAACACAAACGATAATCAAGCCTATACAGAAGGCTATGTACTAAGTGTATGACTAAATAGTTCCCACATCAAGTCGAGGAACTAAAAATGGCCAAATTAGATAGTCAGTTATATAACTATCAAAGCAAACAAACAAATATTTAGCACCATAAGCAATCACTATCTCCTTTTAATTAATCTTTTATTGATTAAATCACTTGTCAAATATTCACTTTAGATTATCTTTAAAAGGATATATTCTCAAAACCATTTCAACTTCTATTTTGGAAAACATTTCCATATTTATTTAATAATAAGTAATTCACAATCCAATTTATTTTCAACACTTTGAAAATATTACATATACTTAAATCAGGATTAAGTATATATTTTATTCATTAAGGAAAACATTCTCTTTAAACACACTTATTTGGATCAAAACGAATGTTGCGTAAAACATCGTTACAATAACCCAAAATTTACTAGTATAAGGATTCGAAAATTAGATAAATATATAAATCCTATATACTATACAAAACATCTCCTTTCGAAAATCATTTACTATAATAACCGTGTTATAATCCATTATTTCCTAATTTCTCGAAAACGTCTATTTCAACAATGAACGATGAAATCTATGTATTCGATACTTAACAGATTTTAAAACATATTCAAACCATTTAACTCCATTTAAAATATCACTTTTCAAAACGCTCATTAAATTTAAAAGATTATTCACTGTCCAACATCGTGAATATGAGACTCTAACTAATTTCATTGCTTCTACACATTTAATTAAAAAGATATCCACTATCCAAATCATGAATATATCATTTACCAAATTCATCACTTCTACACATTTATTAAAGATTATCCACTATCCAAAATCATGAATATATCTCCTTTAATAACTTTCATATTTAACTTATCAAAATAAGTTGATTTTGTATTTATAAAAAAAGTTTGTAATTTCCATATAATTTTATAAAAACTTCACTTATAAATTCCCTTTTCTAACCAATCTCATTTATATTCTCATTTATATGCCAAATCCGACTATAAGTTAATTTACTTGTAAATCATTTATTTACAAATTCATTCTTTTATAACTTCATAAATTTATAAATCTATAAATCTTATTTACTTATAAAATCCATTTATAACTCCATTTTAACACTTATAAAACTCCTTTACAATTCCATCATTTTGATTTATAATAAGTAGAAAATCCCAATTTAAACTATTTTACAAATAAATCAACTTCATATTTCAAAAATCACATTCTGATTATATTTCACAAAAATCATAATTTTTATAACATAAAAATTATAACATTTATTATTTAGAATAAATTCTTTCCTTAACAATTCAAAATTTAATAGAACATCTATTTTCATAATCATTTGAAAATCCTTTTTAAATTGAAATCATTACTTAACATTTTAAATTATCAAAAATAGGCCCAATTCTACAACAGCACCAAATACATCAATCACGACATCCAAAACATCATATATCACATGATAACATCATATATATCCATATCTATAAATAAACCAATACTTGGAAGGAATTCAGTTGGATCCCTCCAAACTTTCACCTACAACAAATATACATATGAGAATATGTGTACAATATCCGCCTCGAGGCAGACGAGTGTACAAAGGGCCATCCGCTCATACACGGGAACGTATAAGGTCTCATCTGCTCCAATAGGTAGAAATATATTCAAATACCAATCAATATATTGATAGTATATCATATATCATCCAAACAATCATCAATCAACATAGAATAAATTTATTCTCACTTATATAAAAATATTAGTGAGTCAGAGAGAATGAGTTGTACTCACATTGGTTCCAATAGCAGTTGCAGTGTTTTATTTCGATTAAAACTAAACAGCCGTTTAATTTCGCCCAAAATTTGCACTAACTCTAATCAACTCCAAACTATCTCTAAAATGTAGTACTCGTCAATACGGACCCAACGCAATTCATTTGGTCAAAAATGGACCTCGTATGAAGAAGTTATAGCATTTTAAATTTTGTACAATTTAATATATATAATCAATTTCAATTTTATTTCTTATTTTTTTAACCTAACTTCAATCAAGGCCATTCATTTTAGCTTCCCCAATCAGGGCCACGTCTTCTTCTTCTCCCTTTACATGATCTCTTCTAGTCGAACAAACCCACTAGCCGCCTTCAAACCCTAATCTTCGTGACTTCTACGCTCGTCGAGACGAAGATCGGCCACCTCCATCATGAAGTTCATACTCGACTCCACCTTTACCACGAACGCGGTTGAACTCGGTTTCCATCATGCCTCGTAAATTACATGTGAGCGTGTCACCTTTACAAACAAATTGCCGATGATCCATAGCTCGAATTTCGATCATACCCGTTGGATTCGAAGTACTCGACAAGCTCTACAACATTTACAGTTGAACGTTTTTCGTGAATGTGAATGGATTGAGAGAGATTAAGGGAACAAAATTGAATGTTTATGGCCATTGAAATATAACCGCGCTAGCCCTAGCTTTGAATTAGGGTTTTGAAAATATGAAGAAAACGTGGCCTGTTACGGAAAATTTACGCGCACTATTCATCGCCAAAATTTTTAAACTCGAAATGAAGCATGCCACTGGCGTTAATAATGTTTACCCCTATTCCGAACGCAATGGAATATATATCGAGAGCCAATTTGGTCGTAT
The DNA here is from genome assembly GCA_030765085.1 of Allium cepa. Lineage (NCBI taxonomy): Eukaryota > Viridiplantae > Streptophyta > Magnoliopsida > Asparagales > Amaryllidaceae > Allium > Allium cepa. The sequence goes on from CM060946.1 coordinate 221,236,331, forward strand.
TTGGAAGATAAGTTTTCGAATCGACTATTTAAATTTAAAATTCACTTAAACAAATTTCTAAGCGTTTCAACTTGCCACGACTAAACCGTAAATCCTATTGGCGCGAAATTTGAAATCCTACAGTAATATAACAGTACAGATCCAATGAAACTGGTTTCGTCGAAATTCCATACTGTATAAAAAATGTCTATTTTTACACGTTAATTAAATATTAAAATATTCAATTTCTACAAATTAACTTTTAATTCAATTTTAAAGTTCTCTAACATCATTCTAATTTAAATAGAATTTAATTCAACTTTATAAATCATTTTCATTCACATTATATTCAAAATCCAAATAATTCTACAATTTCAAATGTTAAATTAACAATTTAATTATCTAATTAAATCACTATATTCAAAATATAAGTTATTCAGCTTATAAAATTAACTCGTGAACATTTAAATCAATCAAATATACGAATTTTAAATGACTGAAATTCTGGGTCGTTACAAATGTCTTGTTCATTGTTATCGGGAGTTGATAAAGAAAGAAGTGAATGCTCACATGAACCATTTGCATTTGGATAATAACTGATAGGAAGTAAATGAGGGGAGGTTGGTTCATGGTTGCTATCATGCACATTGTTCTTGTGCATGTGCAAACTGTTGTTAATATCAGCACTGTGATCAATTTGCAGTTTATCTTTCCTTGATTCTTAAGGTTCAACTATAATTTTTTTACCTTTTCCAATTACTCGATTGCATAACACTATCTCACCCTCTTCAACTACATCATGATCAGATTCCATTACTACCATTTCTTGCAAAACATTATTATCATCTTGTAGAATGGAGAATTTATTACTTGTCATAACCAACTCATTTGCATTAGCAGCTTCAACTGTTTTAACATTCTTTAAACTATTTGCATCGCCACTGTTTTCCATTTCACTACTATTAAAGTTTGCATTTGTAACGGTACCCTTCCTCAAATTGAACTTATTCCTCTTGCCCCTCTACCGATTTTATTACTATTCAACATTTTTCCCTGCTTTTCATTTTCGTTACCAACTTTATTGCTGTCTCCTATTTCAATAACTTTCTCCCTGAATTCACTTAGTTCCTCGTTATCTACTCTCATGCAATTCGTTTTATCATGTCCAAATTCCTTACATGTTATGTAAATAGCAGGCTTCCACTGGTAGCAGACTCTTACCATTTGAACACTTCCATCCATAAATCTAACAAGGAACCCCTCTATCAAATCATGATCAGGTGATACTTCAACCATTCATTTAACATACCCAATTCTCTCCATTTTCTTAGTTGTCTCGTCAATGCACAGCAATTTGTTAATTCCTGACACTAATTAGTTGATTCCAAGGTGGGACCAAGCAAATAAAGGTATATTAGAGATCCTTAACCATACTGGAACAGTTCTAATCGTGCTGCAACTGTTTCCAATCGATAGATGATAGATTGAATAGGAATAAGAAGCCATCAGATTTGACTGTGATTGTCCCTATTAACTTCCATACTTTTTTCAAATGCAAAATCACAGTGGTGTAAGATAGGGGCTTGTCAAGAAAAAACCCCCTAGGTACTCACTCCAAACAGCATTTTCAGCTTGAAGCACTTTTGGTGGGGGAACCAGAACATCTCTAGCAAGGATAACTGGGATCTCAGTTGGAATGTACTTGCCAACGTTTCTCGACTTTGGCTTGAAAAGAGAGTTCTATTTAGGTAAAAGCCCAGCAGAGGAACCAAGACAAAGCTGCAACATGGAAGAGAGGGAAGGCAGAGAAAAAGAACCTAGATGGATAAGAGAGGGAGGAGGAGGATCGGGAGCGGGTGGCACATGGATGGAAGTGACAACCGGGATTGGAGGAGATCGGATAGGGAGCGGCGGGAAATTTAAAGAAGGTAAGGTGTTCGGAGTGGTACAACCTGCCATAGAAAAGAAAAGGTACATACACTTATTTTTATAATTAAAAGAAGAATATGAAATAAAATCAATTGATTTTTTTTGAAAATAAAATGTATTTTTGACATTGTTGGTAATGCCTTTAAATATGATAATTGATCTATTTAATTTAAATTGAGATTTAATAATTTAAATAATTATTTTAATTATTCAAATAATTATTTTAAATGGTGATAATTCATTTTAAATAGTTATAAAGTGATAATTAATCATTTATAATAGTTTTATAAAGAGATATATTTGATTCAGAAATATAAGACAAATCGATATCGCTTTATCGGTATAATAGCGACTTTTGTAAATAATTTTTAATATTATTTTATATGGTTTTATTATTCAAATATGATCTAAAATGATAGGAAAATGTTTTTCAAATTTTTTTACAAAAATATGTACGTTAAAGTATAAGTGAAAATGTGGTCTCCGATTGGCAATGGTTTATCAAACGAAAGTTGTTCGGCATCAATGAAACGTTGTTATTTGTCATGTACACATATATAACACATAAGTGCAGACCCTAACATACACATAATCATATACATGTACACATTTACACTTAAACATATATATATATATATATATATATATATATATGTATGTATGTATGTATGTATGTATGTATGTATGTGTGTGTGTGTGTGTATTACAAAATCTAAGATATTTGATGTAAACCTTCCTCCTTAAGCCTATCTAAGTCAACATATGCATGTATAAAGTAGATGGGAGTGATGTTCACATGGAGGGAGGCTTTTGCTGGCCTAGGGAGGAGGGAGGTGTTTGGGAGAAGCCATGAAGTGATGATGTGTGTATGGATTCTTTTACACTCTTCCTTTGACAATAAATAGCCCGCCCTCTCATCGCATTTTATCACCTTCTTCACTCTAGCATAATTTCCTTAGATCAGATCGAAATGATGAAATTCGTTTTTTGAAACCATTCAAAATTTCAGTGGCTACAACTTTCTATTTGACCACTTCTTCCCATTTTAAAGTTAGCTATGCTCAAATCCAAAGCATTTTCAAGCTCAATTTCAATGGCCTAAAATACTTCTTTTTCATTCGAGTATAATTCTTCCAAAGCAAATCCAAATGAGGTAATTCTTTTTCTCAAACCATGTGGAATTTCAGTGGCTACAACTTTTATGTTTAACACTTCTTCTAATTTTGAGTCCAAGTACGTCAAAATTCAATTTTTATGGTGCATTTTAGAGCTATATGAATCTATGAATACCTCTTCTTCTCTTGGCCATAACTTCCTCATAACCTATCCAAATTAGATGACTCTTTATGAAACCGTAGAGAAAAAATTTCCTACAACTTTCATGTTGACCATATTTCAAAATTCAGAGAGCTGAATGTCCAAAAACCCGTCTACTTTTCGAAAAATTCAATAATAATCCAAAGTCCTACGCCTCATTTCCTATGCTCGGACTAGCACCACATTTGGCATGGAATGGTAGAGAACACTAGGAGGCAAGGTGTTGGGGTTCATGAGCTCAAATCGCGAGTTAGTGAAGCTATAGCCTTTCTCCGGTAGGAAATCAATGTGAGAACTCCTAAACTAATATTATATTTTTGGATGATGATATGATATTTGCAATGAATGTTTAATATGTTTTGTTCATCAAGTTCGGGTGTTTTTATATGAGGGTTGATTATATATGCAAGTCACGAATATACACATCGATAAACACAAAGGAAATCACTTTCCTTGAATTAATGAAATGGAGTATATGGAATTGTTAAACCTCTTAAAAATGGTTTAAAATATATTTGAAATATTTTATAAACATTTAAAAGTGTTTTGGTGAATTTTGAAAAGAAATTAGAAATTTAGTTAAAAATAAGCGCGTCGCGTAACGGTGGTTCGCGATTTCGCTCTATAAAGGTCAAACAAGTGTATAAGTTGGAATATAGCTCGGAATTCTTCGAGATAAGAATTTTCTGAACTATTATATTCATAATTTTCCAACAAAGAAATAAAATCGAGATTCCGATAAGTAGATTTTGAAATATGAGTAAAACAAGTTTTTTGGAAATCCCGATTTTACAGTTCGGAATCCAAAACTGAATTTCTTTGAGAATGATTTTTCAAAATGTTTAAAAATGTGGAATAAATCTTATAAATGTTTTAAATATTTTAAAAATTATTTGAGTAATAAAAATGAATTTTCAAATATTAAAAGGTCGTTTTGATCAATATAGCCAAAAGCACTTTCCGAAGCACTTTTCCGTAGCACTTTTTTATAACTTTGAAAATATAGTTTTAAACGCAACCGTTCTTTCCCAAAATCTTTTGTAAATGTTTTTAAATGGTTAATAAAGTGTTTTAAATGTAGTTTGAAGTATGTATGAAATGATTAAAGGTTTAATGGTTTAGAGTCGATCAAATAACTTGACTACCTTATAGGTGTCAAAGAGATAGTGTCTAGGCTTGGGTTTGGAAAACCAGTTTCCTGCTCTCCCTGGCTATCCGAACTGGCCCTATGAAGGGGATGGTAAATTTGATTTACTTGGATCGAAATTTTCTAAAGGATAAAGAAAGATATTTTCCTGATTTAAACAATTTGGATTTTATGGAGATGATCTTCTTGTACTCGATGTAAAGCCCGAAAAGGGAAATCATACTGTTCGTGGAATTTAAAAGGTGATTTACCGTTTTTCTGCCCATAGTATTTGTTAAATACGGGAATTGATATTGAATCGAATAAGATGATTTCTATAGATTCTGCTCGCTTAATAATTATTGGTTTTGGATTAACATCCTAGATAACTCGGCTTTATCTCAATCAAAATCATGAGTTTTTGAATTCAGAAATCTTTGTTAAGATTTAAATGAAATTATTTGGCAATACTTTCCTAAGTAAAAATGAAATGAATATTCCAAATATAAAATGGTATTAAGTAGTCAAAGGTTTTGATAAATCAGGTTTAATATCCTGTATATACCAGAATGAATGTTTTAGAAATATATATCTCTAAAAGAGATTTTGATAAGAAGAACTTAATTAGTTAAAGAATGATTCCCTATTCATAAAACCTCTTTTTATCGGTGATTGGTTTGAAGGAACCGAGGACGGATCTGGGGTGATCCCTATCCGAAAACCACTTCGAACCAATGTATGAATTTGAAAAATAAAGTCCTGATGGAGAGAATGAAGAACAAAAACCATGGATTTTTCGGACAAAAGGACTGCTTGTTGATAATTCTGGTTAACTCGCAAATACTAAAGTAGAAGTGGTCCTTCATTTCTGAAACTATTTGGGTTGCAAGGGCTGCTAGCTATTAATCTGAGGGTTAATTCTCGACAGGATGGGGGAGGAGAGTGCCTTTGGTTTCATTCAGTCCCAGAACGAACTTGTATGGATGGATGTCTGACATTGCATTCTTGAGATTTCATCGTTAACTTTTATAACCATACATCTGTTTGGTGGTGGAGATGGCAACTTCTCTTAGCTTAACACCCTTTTCTGAGACATATGAACTCGAAGGTTGTATGTTTGTGGAAGTCAACAAGTGATCGATGGAATGGCATTATGGCACTCAGACTGAAATGTACAATGAGAAAGGTAATCGCTACCTCAGGCCTCACACCCAGAAATGACCAAAACAGGGTAGATGCAACAAGGCTATATGGTTCACAACCATTAGGGTATGATCACTCCCTTCTAGATATATTTCTACCTGCTATGACGTTCGAGTTTAAATTAATATGGTGTATGCTAGAGCGTGCTCGATTGGTCGGTAACAACAGGGGTGATGACATATTCAGTACTATCTAGGAAGAGGTAGGCCGGTTTACGTTAGTAGAGGGCCATTTGTTGGGCCCCGGTACATTCCTCTAGAGATGTACTGGCAGAAGGTAGTCCCTTTACCTGGTTATTTGTATGGAAATCTATTAACCAATAAGTGTCTACCATTTTTTCGTAGAACCCGTGTTTATGGCTAGTATTGCTGGAATTTAATCAATGTAACAATTTCAGCTAAGATTGATAAGTTTACTTGCAAATGTTTTCAAAGATATGTCATTAAAAATAATATCAAGTATTTTGACGTAGAATGTTTTGGTTATCATAAGGTAAAATCTTGTTCCGTGTACGGCGTGATCTTATGAGATACCTTTATGTTTTAAAAATGCATACTTTGAGTTCTTACACCAGTCTCATGACTGAACTGGAGTTTATTTTTCCCTTTCCTTAAACTCTAGGCGCCCTAATTTTTCCAGCCAGCCTAGTAGTCAGGTTTAGTTTAGATGAAATCTTGATGGTTCTCGAAGCAAGGAGTTAGAATATTTTTCTAAAGATTTGTACCTGTTTCCACTACACTCTTGTACTATAGTATTCTGCAAATTGTAAGGACGGAAATTTATAACTGTCCATGTTTAACTCTGATAAATGTATTTTAATTTCGCTGTAAAGATTACTTGTTGAAACAATATATGTGAGATTCTATTTTGTCTTTATTTTCTTTCTTACCTATGAGAATCTACTTCTTCGGCACTTGGATTTACGGTACGTGAATACCGTGGATTTATTAGTGTCGATTTCTAGGATTCGAGGAAATGGGTCTTCACAATATACGACAAAATGCAGAGAATATTCTGTTATAAATGTTATGCATCTAATAGTTTCAAATGAAAAACTTTAGATCTAAATACTCGGGTTTTTCTATTCAAAAATTTATTTTCAAATTTCTCAAATGAGAAAAATCAAAGATCAAAAATCAAAGTGACAAGGAGGGGATTCCTCCTAATAAAGTATGGTGAAACTCTATAATCAAAAAAATATGGAGCGTCCAGTGGTATTCTGGTTCCTCCAAAAACATCAACTAGAATGAATAAATATCATTCCTTTCCCAAAACCTTAAAAATTCTCTTTTTATTTCAAAATCACTAAGATTTAGGTCCTAATAACAACAATTCAAAATCCTTTGTCTATAAATTTAAAATTTATAAACAATGGTACATTAAACCACACAACCAATCAATTCAATCAAATCAATCAAATGCTACAATGGAATAAACTAACACAAATAGTTAGTCAAATTCCAAGGGAAAACTATCACTTAACATTGTTTCAAAATGTCAAATAACTAGCAAACAAATCTTAACTTAGGTTCAAAACTTCCTTAACTGTCCAAAAATATAGAAAATTATTTAAGTGCACTGTTTTGCTCGTTAGCCTTTGGTTATTGCTTAGAAGATTATCCAACTCACTCGGATAAAATGGAAAGTTGTACTTTAAATTTTATTAGTTTCTTAATTATATTTAAAAATTTCCTAAATCACTTATATTTTTATTTAGTGTTTTATTCAATACTAAAATTATTTATGAATTATTTCATAAATTCTCACCCAAAGTTTAAAATATTTTATGAAGTCATTTCTTTATAAAACATCAAATAACAACTCATTCCACTTTATTTACTTGAATAATACCCTTCTACATCCTAAGAGTACATACAAAATTTATTTTAACTTTTTTCAAAGATCTAGATGGAGATCAAATCAAATTATGGTTTCTTAAAGCCGGGTCAACTTATTAACCTCTTTAACTTAGAGTGTTCAAATGAATAATATTTATGGGTTGACCCAATCAACAAATAGTTTACACAACTTAAATGTTTTAATCTAATATATGATTGTAATGAAACAATGTTTATCAAAACTTACTTATCCAGCTTAACTCAATTCAAACTGTGTTAAATTATCCCACATTTTATCTAAGGGAAAAATCTTATTAATCAAAACAATCTCCTATTAGAAATACTTTTTATTGTGTAAAATAATTCCCTTTTTATAGGAATTTGAAATTAAATACCCGGTTTTAAATTTCCAGAACTCCTTCTTTTGAAAGCATATTCCTTATATTTTGATACATAATAACTTCAAACAAATTTATTTATTAAAACTCACTTTGGGTTTATTCGAATTTGAACTCATTTCGATCGCCATATGATAAAGAGAACAATTTCCTAAGTATCCCACAATTTTCGTCTAAGCAAACATCTGATCGTCACTTAGAAGATTATTCAGATTACCAAAAAGCTAATCGAAATGATTTCCACCTAATTATCCCAAAGAAAATGCATTCCATTTAGAATTACTTCCAAAAAAAAATTACTATTTCTTTTCTCAGAAGCCTTTCGAAATTATTTTGAAAAATTTAAGGATTTAGATTCAAAAAACCTTTTTAAATCATGTTTTATAAACTAAATTTATATAAAATTTCCCTTGTATAAAAATCATTTAATATTATAATAATTTTCTAATATCTTATCCCACTATTTAGATTATATTAACAACTTTTTATCAAAATTTAATCTTTAACCCACCATCACTAAAGGGGAATTTTCTAGTTAATATTTTTCTTCGAGCATCTTTATAGTCAAATTATGGAAATTAATTCACAAAGGGTTTGTTTTGAATAAAGGCGATAAATGCTCCTAATTAACTCAAGCACAATTTAACAATTGACAAGCAACAATCAATGCTTCTAATTTAAATTAAGCATTATTGAACAAATAATAGTGATAATAAATAAATATTATCGCATTGAAACAAACACACTTTATAACTTATAAAGTTTTGAAAATTATTCCTTTATATGTATATATAAAATATAATTTTAGGCAAAATATTTTAATCTGCCAAAATTTCAAAATTTTCAATAGCATGTCCATTGCCTAAGTCTAGTGTTTAGAAATCCCTATCGATACCGTGGCGTCCCATGTCTCGACCAAAATTTATAAAAACTCAATAGACCAATTAACATTATACGTTTTATAACATTAACAAATACGCTCTCGTATATATGATACTCTCAATCTCATTTTAGGGTGTTGCTTACCCTATCTCTAATGTGTCAAACCCTACCAAAGCCAACGTTCTTTCTTAACCTTTGATTTTGATACCAAACTGCAAAGATCTATTTTTTTTGACCATCGACAGTGGGGACACGCCCATCGTAGCTTACAACGGTACCTCTCATTTGCTTTTACGGCCAGCCTCTCAACTTAAGCCCATCTGCCCAAACAACTGAAAGGACATGTAGGGGTAAGAGTCATATGTTCACTACCTAACAAGAAGCAAGAACCACCTATCATGTTGCACCTTTGTGCCTAAGCAAGTGACATAACTCAAATAATGGGGAAACATATAAAAGTTCTATGAGACCACGTCGCTAATGCGGAATGGGTTTTTACCTTATTAAAACCATACAGGCAAGAGCAGAAATAATCATTAGAAAACAAATCCAAATATTAATGTGCATAATTAATATTAAAACCAAACTTGAAATAATGGAAATTACCAAAGTAAAATCCACACTGGGCATAATGAATAAAAAAACAAGGAAACAGTCAAAATTCGATTGAATGGAAAAAATAAGACGACAGTCCAAACTTGATGGAACGGATTAAATAGGGTAGCAGTCCAAATAGAATGGATAGAAGTAGGTAACCATCCAACTTGATAGAATGGACATAATAAGGTAGCAGTACAACTTGATAGAATGGACTAAATCAATACTTAAATGCCGTGAGGAGTTGGCTCTACTCGTGGCAATTTAAAGATAAACAGATTTAGGGTTTTCGAATCAAATAAGGAAAGGAAATTTTCCAACAAATGACTAGGAAGGTGAACCCCCTTGAAGTATACCTCTAGTAAATACTTCTGAGAAGCTCATGTACTCCATGACACTCAACAGGATCCTCCAAGACAGACCCCAGTAGACTTTACCAAGAATTCAATATTTCCACGTCTGAGTGCACAACCGAATCTAAACTAAATGGGACGTGAAAATACCTTAATAGGAGCAACCCCACATAGCTTGGCCACCACTCATGCTTTTGGTTAATCATTTTTCGACAAAGGATAGAAATGCCCAATGGAGCAATAAATCGCCTTAGAAGGACGATAATGAAGTAGTTGAAGCAACTAATATGTAAGATACCAACTATTGAGGATATAAAACGATCGTATATGGAAATTAAGTCTTGTATACTTATCACCACTCATTGAATTCAAACTTGTCCTATTTCTTAGTTAACAATAATACTGGACAAGTCAAGGTAGTGTTACCTCAAAGCCATGTCCAACGATTATCCTTAATTTTTGAAACAACGATAAGTTTATATCTTCGATGTTTAGTGCTAATTATACAAATAAATGGTTTCCATATAAGTGATTCACTTTACAAAAATAATTCATTTCCATAAACGAATCAAACTTTTTCATTTAAAAACGTCTGAACTTGTGCTTGATTTCTATATTGGTAAACGCATTTTAGAATTAGTTCCTGATCGTAAAACGTTAAGAGAATAATTTTCCCAAGTGCTCGACCTCGAAGGCCTAAACCAACATCAGATTGACACCCAGAAGATTATCCAACTTAACATCCTAATAATCGAGTTCCAATTCCTTTTTAACTTACCTATAATTTTCCTTTATCTTATCAAAACTCTCGTGTGATCTTTGACAGGTGTTTAGATTTTCTTTTAATAAACTTAAATCTGAATAATCATTAATTAAAATGAATAATTAACCTCAAACATTATTAACTAAACTGATTGATAAAACTTAAGCACTATTAATCGTCATTAGTAAAATGATTTATCAAATTTCAAATACCATTAATTAAAATGATTCAGTTAAATTCAAACATCATTAGTTAAGATGGTTAACAAATTTTCAAACACTGTTAGTTAAATCAATTAAGTAGATTTAAACAACCATTAATTAATACAATTAATTAAAGTTCAATATCATTAATTAAAATGAATTAATTAATTTCAAATTTCATAAATCAAATAGATTATTTAATTTCAAACATTATTAGTTTAAAATGATTATTAATTTCAAATATCATTATCTAAAATGATTAATAAAATTTAAACATCATTAATTAAAATGATTTAGTTAAATTCCAAATATCATTAGTTAAAATAATTAATTATATTTAAAAACAATCATTAATTAAATGATTAATTAAATTCAATTATCATTATTTAAATTGATTATTAATATAGAATTATCATTAATAAAAATAATTAATTAAACTCCATTATTGTTAATTAAAATAATTAATTAAACTCAAATAATCATTAGTTAAAACGATTAATTAAGTATAAAATATCATTAGCAAAAAATGATTAATTAAATCTAAAGATAAACCAAATTTAAAACATTATTTTTTATATTGATTAATTAACTTCAAAATCATTAGTTAAAATGATTAATTATTACAAATTATCATTAGTCAAAATTACTAATGAACTTTAACATTCTGTTTAGCGGAAGCACAAGCTCAAGTTCATACGACTGGGTGTTGGGGATAAAACTTAATAAATGATGATACAGTGAAATCGCTATAATGATATTTAACAAATAAAAAGGAATATCAAGATGTTTCAATTACTATCAATATAACAACAGACGGATGTAAATAAATAATTTATTGGTGAGAAACCCCAAGGGGTCTCTCTACAAATTTTTCCTGCAAAACAATAGTTATATATATAATCCTATGGGTTCAAAATGATCGAATCAATATGTTATCCATTTTCCAAACAGAAATTCAACCAAACAATCAATCAAACAATTTAATTAACATTCAAGCACTCGATAGATGTTTATAACATCATAGATATGATATAATAAAATTTAAAGTGAGTTAAGCTCACATTAACTTTAGTTTTCGTCCAAAACATTCCGATTTGGACTAAAATCGAACGGGCGTTCGAATTTAGCAAAAAATTGCACAAGCTCTGAAACTATCCAAACCAATTTCAACGTGAAGATCTCAATGACTCGAGTCCAACGCAAAAAACAGCGTTCGAATCCAACCTCATATGAGCGAGACACAAAATTTATAAGTTATCGATGAAATTTAAATTATAATAACAATCTATTTCATTTTTACAACTTTGCCCTCCCCCTACCTTTCATCATCTTCTCCTCCTAAACATAAAATGTGCACAAAGATATGAACCCACAATGGCCGTGCACTAATATGCAGTGACATGGAGCATGACACAACGGTTTTTCGAATCTGTATTCGCCAAAGGTTTTCTCTCCTCGATCTCTACTCGATGGTCACCATCACATCTTGCCCGTGCGCCTCTGCCTAAAAACAACCTGTTCCTCTTCCCCACGTCTCCCATCAGGTTGCGCGTCAAAATTTGCCTTCAATCCCTCTAAAAAATCACACCTAGGTGATAAACTCCAACATGAAACCAAATTCGAGCTCTATTCGTCGAATCGATGACCATACGCTCTGGAATCTCCAACCCTAGCACCATCCAAGCACATAGCCTCCCCCCAAACCCATGATTGAACATCACCAAAGCATACTTAGATGAATCTAATCGCCATATGAATCAAGCACTGGGATTTTTAGTTGAGTAGATCTTTGGTTTTAGATTTTTGAAGTTTTATTTCAAAGCTCCAATTCTCATTCATAGGCAATATTAACAGAGGGGTATGGGCATACATAAGGGCTATGGCATGGGTATGGGTTGAGTTGATTGGGTACAGAGTTAAAACATGTACGTATATTATTTTAATTAATAAAATATTCTAATATGACAGACCCAAAATATCGGACTCCAAACAAGACATGCCATCTGACGTTCTATATGTTGTACCCATATCTGAAATGCAATCAAACTAGTTTCGAGCCTTGATTCGATTATATGCGGAAGACAGCTTTTTAAACCTAGTTATTATATTAAATTTCCAATATTAATTTCAACGCGTTTCGATCTCGCACGACCAAACTATTCACTCGATCGCCATGAAATTCGACAGCATATTATAATTCGCTGTTATGGATCTGATGAAAGTGGTTTCGTCGAAATCCGAGAGAGTGCCCCAGAATGATAATTTCATAGGTTCAATATCTTTTTATATTTAATTTTTAGATATTTATTTGATCTATTTATATTTGTAAATAAATTTACAAATTGAATTCACCAATATTATTTATTAATTGAAAGGAGCTAAATAAAATTATTAAATCCATTTAATTAACATTAAATTTCATAATTCAAATATTTAATCATTCCCTATATTGAATTATAGGTTATTAAATTCCAAAATACAATTATTTAAATATTTAAAAGTAATTAAACATTTAAGATCAAATGAACAGAATTTCTTTTTGGTTGTTACAAAGGAACCAAGAGAAGCTTCTTAAAAGTCAAAAGAAGCTTAAACGTTCATTTAGTAAAAAGTTCACTTCTCTTTTAAACAAAATGGATAAATACGTAGGAAAGATAATTCGTAAGCTTGGTAGAAATTCATCATCTACTTCTTTTTGAGCCTTCCCAGTTATTGGCTTGTATATCTAGCTTTGTATTCCTTAGTAATGTGTATTTTTAGTTTAAATTCAAGTTATTTTCATGTATTTCTTTCAAAATTCATGTAATTTTCTATTTCTAGTAATGAAAATTATTTCTTGCTATTATAAATAGTTCTATTAATCTCTAGAACTATAAAAATATAATAGTATTAAGTAGAAACAAAAACTATAACACAAATGCTTAATAATGCATGTTCAGGTATATATGTCGACAAACATATATATCATATGTTGACCGTTGGTCAAAAATTTTAAATTTGAAAATAAAATAACTACTACCTATACAGTCCTTCTAAAGGAGTTTTCACTCCTCTATAAGCCTATTTCTTCCAAAAAATTCACTGTTCGTTTTATTCTTTCATTCCCTTTCATTCTCAAACTTCTCACTTGAAAATGTCTTCTTCGCATTGAAAATTATGTGAAAATCATGTGAAAATCTTGAAGAAATGCTTCGATATTTCAAGAATATTCTTACTTTGAAAAATCAAAGGCATTTAGATTTAAGTCAAATGCAGATGATCAAAGAACAATAGAAGCATTTCGATGTCATTAGATGGATGGTTTCTTCCTTAATCAAAGACGATCAAAATAACAACCCAAAATAGTATGTTTACAAAGATAATAAAGATTGGAATGCCATTAAAGAAGGTCCAATCTTTGCAACCGATGGTCGAGTTAAAGTTCCATGAAACGTCTAGTTATTAGGTTTGGATTTTGTCTATATACACACACACAGATATATATATATATATATATATATAATCTTAGGATTTGATTTGATTTGGTTTAGTGTGTATATTTGGAATTGATTTGTTTGCTTTGGTTTGATTGTTTATTTAAGTTTAAATTGATAATGATATAATTTGAATTGGACAAATAAAATCTAATTTTTAAGTCTTCATTATCATATCATTATCGTGTTTAGTATGCTTTGATTATTTTACTTAGTTATTGATTTCGACTTTACAGTTTCTAAGTACTTGATTTAGGAGGAGTTTTTTTCACCCATTTTTGTTAATGACAAATGGGGAGAAAAATATAAAATATACATATGCATATATTCAGGGGGAGTTATCTAACTTAGGAGGATTTTTCCTACGCAAAGGGAGTTATCTAACTTAGGGTGATTTATTTAACTTACGGGGAGTTGTTTCATATTTTAGACAGGAATATTTAATGGTTCTCATCATCAAAATGGGGGAGATTGTTAATATCTCGGTTATTGATTTTGATGTTGACAACCTTTATAACAACGTTATATAATATAGATATTAATGTATTGCCAAGTTATATAGTATATAGTGCAAGATATTACATAGGTGTTGAAACAAAGACTGTGTAGTGTAAAAACTCAAGAAATGGACATGAAGACTCAAGAGTATAAAGACTAAGATATGAAGATCTCGAAACTATAATATCGTATATTGAGTTATAGAATATTGTTAATGTCCCTAGTAGCAATCTTTGATCTCTATCTCTTATTTTTCTATCTTTTATATTTTTAAAACAAAATATATTTTCGAAATATATTTAAGAATATTTTATAAAAGTTTTTCAAATATCAAAATATTTAGATACTATGTTTACAGTGTTTTACAAAGTATCAAACTATGTTACAAAGTATATGGCTTTCAAAGTATTTTAAAAAGAAATATGCTTTCAAACTTTACAAGCATACATTGATATATATACCCAGATGGTATGTTGACATACATGCCGCCCAATAGTTTTTCAACTATTAAAAAAAGTGTCTATTCATCGCAAATCTTCACGAACGACACGTCTATTTATTCTCGATATAAAGGGAAGATCAAAAGAATTTCTTGATAGTTATTAACTTATTATTCCCTTCTCTTACTCTCTTAAAAACTCTATTAAAAAATATACTATTCTCTTCAAACTCATTTAGAATCAAATCAAACTTCACTGTTTTGATTCACCACTACTTTCATATTGTTTTGGAATAATCTCTCTCTTAAATCAAAGATGAAAGTGTTGTCCAAGAGGCTATAGGATCCACTATATCCAAAGTTTAAGAAATTATCTTTGGAAAACCATCGAACTCTATATGCATTTGCTTGGGTGTTCTTGTAGCTTGTTCAAATCATATGGTGGTGCTTGGTAACCCAGAAATGTAAATGGATATGCTTATAGCCTGTCTAAATCAAGTGGGTGTACCCTAAGCTTGGAAAATCTAGAGGGTGTGTCTTGTAGTCGTGGAATTGAGATTATAATTTGATTTACCTTCTACCTGTTTAAAGATTAACATTTGAAAAGGAATACGTACAAGCAATTTCATGGGACTAGATGTAGGAAAAATCTAAACCAGCATAAAATCCCTTATGTCATCTATCTAATTCTATACTTTACTTTACTGCTTTTATTTTTATTTGTGATTGTTGATAAGTATAATTTTGTGTTGTTAATCTACCAAGTAATTTTTAACTCGGAAGAAATTTAAAACGATTTAGAAAAATTACAAAAAGCTATTCACCCCCTGAGTGTTAAATTAGCCTTAAGATCCAGAATTCCGCAACCCACATTTGGTATCATAGCACAAGGATTTCAAAAACTTGAAATTTGATTTTTTAAAAGTTTTAGTGGCTAGCAGCACTGTTAGTACATTTGTTAACACTTTTTTCAAAGGACAATCTACTGCTAGACCCCCACTTTTTAATGGCAGTAATTGCACTTATTGGTTATGAGGATGAAGATTTATTTACAGTCTAATGGTTTAGATTTGGAATGTTACAAAATGGGTACACAGAACCCCAGACTAATTTTGCATGATGGACCGTTGACCAAAAGGCACTTGCACAAAATAATTATAAAGCCATGAATATTTTATTTTGTTCACTATATAAAAATGAATTAGGTAGAATTTCTATTTGTAAGTCTGCATATGAAATTTAGAAACAGAACAGGTACATATAAGGGCACTAGTAAAGTTAAATAAATCAAAATTTCCATGTTAACTAACCAGTTTCAGTTGCTTAAAATGAATCTAAATGAGTCTTTTTCTGACATATATTATGGATTTTAAGATATAACGCATTCGTTGGTAGCACTAGGTAACACTTTTTTGAAGAGGACAAGTTAGAAATTTGTTAACTTCACTCTCTTCAAAGTGAGATCAAAAGACACTAGCAATAGAAAATGCTAATGATATTAGTTCTCTAAAGATTGAAGAGTTAATAAGCGATTTAATGTCCTCTGAAGCACAATTGCCGGGCAAAAGGGAAAGCAAGGCAACAGAAAAGAAATCCATTGGTTTCAATGTAATAACTTACGATTCAAGATTAAAATAATGACTATGACAAGGAAATTATTTTAAGGCCATAAATTTCACAAAGTTCTTGAAGTACAGAAAGATGAACGACTTCCAAAAATCTAAAAACAAGACTCCTGGAACTAGAACTACGACTAAATGCTTCAAATAATCCGGCCATTTTCGAAGAGACTACCCACATCAGAATAAATCTAAGATCTTACCAGTTATTGATTCATTCTGAAAAAAGAGCATGCATAGCAAAACTAGATGATTTAGATATCCTCAAGTGATAATGAACTAAATACTGAGAATGTGAACATGTGTTTCACGACAATAGTTGATTAATCATACCATATCAAAGAAGAAGAGCAAAAGGTGTGCTTTTTACATTTATTTTTCATTTTATTTTTTTGGTTTTGTGTGCTTTTAGGCATAACATATATATTAATAATAATAAATGAATATAAATATATAACTGTGTGTGCATACATATATATGAATATATTATATATGTCTCAATTTTGAATTTTTTGGGCTAAATGTCGACACACAAGCCAAAATTTTGAAGTTTCTTTTCACATTCAAAATTTGAATTTCCATTTCTTTTGAATGTATTTCAAAAACTTAAAGTGGATCTTTTCAGAACTAAAATGTCGGTTCTCTCTCTACTAATTCACCCTATCTTTATCTATTCAATCAGACACTTTATTTCAAAATTCAAAATATCTTTTCATTATCAAATCACCTCAAAATCTCAAAAATGGCCTCCTCAAGTCAAACTCTTAAAACCATAAGGCTCTATGCTTTTCTCTTTAATGAAAAAGGAGCCATTGAAACCTATATGGAGTATGCTATTTTTGAAAAATATTTTCCTTGAAGATTTGCTAAATTCGAAGATCTTTCCTCTTATGGTTTCCAAGGAGAAGAGGGACAAATATGGAATAGTGTAAATGGGACTCGATTTATTTTAAATTGTGAAATTTTGGGTCATATACTTGGTTGCAAATCTAGTGAAATTGACCTCTCCACTTTTCAAATCGATGAACAAAATCGTGAAGTTTTTCACAATATTTTCAAAAGTGGTGAAGAATTCGATTTTGAATACAATAAATTTTTTCCAAAATCGAGGCTTATGAGTCTCATTTTACAACAAAGTATCACTCCAAAGACGGGTAATTTCAATAACTCTACTCAAAACATTTTTAAATCTCTTTTTGCCATATATGGAAACTGCAACATCAATTAGGCACAAGTCATTTAGATGACTTTGTTCCAAAGGACATTTCTAGATATGAGAACACACTCTTTCATGGTGTGTATCTTACTGGAATTTTCATATATTCTAGTGTTGATTTTAGAGGAGAACATTCTCTTCCTTGAAAAGATTTCAACAAGGCCAACATCTCTCTTATGCACATTACAACATTATTTGAACCACATGAGACATTTTCGAAAAGTAACAAAGATTAGCATATGCAAAAGAACAAGAAATTCAACAAGAAGAAGAGGAAGAAGGTGATGAAATAGATGTACAAGAGGAAAAGAAGGAGCAGGAGGAAGTGGATACTTCTTTAGAAAGTTTCGACAAGCGATCTCACCCCTCTAACAAAAAGATACTAAGGAATCAAGAGAAGCTTCTTAAAGAACCAAAAGAAGCTTAAGCATTCATTTAGTAAAAAGTTTATCTCTCTTTCCAACAAAGTGGATAAATACTTTAGAAAGATCATTCATATGCTTGGTGGAAATACATCATCATCTGCATCTTTCTAAGCCTATCTAGTTATTTACTTGTGATATCTAGCTTTGTATTCCTTAGTAATGTGCATTTTTTGTTTAAATTCATGTTATTTTCATGTATTTCTTTCAAAATCCATGTACTTTTCTATTTCTTGTAAACAAAATTATTTCTTACTGTTACATATAGTTCTATTGATTTATGGAAGGTATAAAATTATAATGGTACTAAGTAGGAAAAAAAACTATAACAAAATACTTAGTAATGCATTTTTAGGTATATATGTCGACATATGTTGATCGTTGGTCAACAAATTTTAAATTTGAAAATAAAATTACTGCCACCTATTCAATCCTTCTACATAACTTTTTTATACAAGCCTATTTCTTCTAGAAAAAATCAATATTGATTCTATTCTTTCATTCCCTTTCATTCTCAAACTTCGCTTATAAAAATCGCTTCTCATATCAAAAATTATGTGAAAATCTTGTGGAAACACTTCAATCTTTCAAAATATTCTTACTTTTATCTTGAGAAATCAAAGGCATTTAGAGATAAGCTAAAGCGGATGATCAAAAAACAAACAAAGCTTTTCGATGCCATTCGATGGATGATTACTTCCTTGATCAAAAACGATCAAAATAACAACCAAAACATATTATTAACAAAAATAATATAGATTGGGATGCCATAAAAGCAGATCCAATCTTTGGATCCAACGATTGGGTTGAAGTTCCACGAAACATCTATTTATTAGGTTTGAATTTGATAGGTAAACACACACACATACACACACACACACACACACACACACACATATATACACTCTTTGGATTTGATTTAGTTTAATTTGGTGAGTATATTTGGATTAGATTTGTTTGCTTTGGTTTGATTTTTCATTTATGTTTGAATTGATAATTTGATGTGTATGGTTTGAATTGGATTAATAAAACTTATTTTTAAGTCTCCATTACCATATCATAATCATCATATAATTATCATGTTTAGTATGCTTCGATTATTTTACTTAATTATTGATTTTGACTCTATAGTTTCAAAGTATTTGGTTTAAGAGGATTTTTAATTTTTTTCAACCATTATTAGTGATGACAAAGGGGGAGAAAAAATATAAAATATACATTTGCATATGTTCAAGGAGAGGTATCTAACTCATAGGGAGTTATGTCATATTTTATATACAGGAATATTTAATTGTTGTCATCATCAAAAAGAGGGTGATTGTTAATAGCTCAGTTGTTGCTTTTAATGATAACAACCTTGATAATAATAATATATAATATAGATACTAATGTTTTTCCAAGTTATATAGTATATAGTGGAAGATATTACTGTTAGTCCTTGAGATAATGATTTTGATGACAACATCCTTAGGACTAGTTATAAAATATAAATACTAACATTATAGTTTAGATATATATGTATATGCAGGATACAAACATGCAGGCACTAAGAATGAAGACTGTACAGTATACAGATTCAAGACTGAAGATATCAAGATTGAAGACTCATGAGTACCAAGATATCAAGAGTTCAAGATTTCAAGAGTACAAGATAAGTATTGAGCCTAGGATTATGTCAAAACTTCTTGAAAGTACTTACATCTTTGTTCGAAATTTATTCATGGAATGAAATCCACTTCGAGCCTGTTAAAGGGATGGAATCCTAGTGGGATGGAAATTAGGACAATATCTAGTGGAACATATAGTGGTCCTTTTTTGATATCCACTAACTGTATAAAAATGCTTTTCAAAATATATCTATTTTTTAAAAAAAAGGTTTTCAAAACTTTCTTTTCAAAAAAAAACATCTCTCTTGGTTTTAAATATTTTAGCCTCAAAACTATTTTTATCATTTTAATATTTTGATTTCAAAATTGTCCTTGTTTTTAAACCATCTCTTGTTTTAAATATTTAGCTTTAAAAATTTTATATACTCAGATTTTAAATCACTTTATATATTAAGATTATATATTAAAAATTACTTTCTAAACTCTTTTATATATTTAAACTATATTCAAATATATTTACAAAGTTTATAAATTGTTTTGACAAATTATAGAAACCAATTTTAATAAGCAAATCAAAACATCAATTTTTTCCTTGAGCATGTCGACATCCCTCAACCTCTTATGTCAACATGGTGCCCGTTAAATTCAAAATTCAAATTTTCAAAAGAAGTGTCTATTCATCGTATCCTTTCACGAATAGATTTGGTTGTTGCTCTACTATAAATACTAGTAGTTCTAAACGAATTTATCATCAGATTTCACTTGTTTCCTTTCCTCTTCATCTTCCACATTTATTCTAAAGAATCTTAAACTATACTCTACTAGAATCAAGCGAATCAAACTTGATTATCTCCTGTTTGATTCTCTGCCACTCTCTCTATAAGATCACAGTGCTATTCAGAGTTATAGGATCTTTTGTAAATCAAACTGTTAAGTAAAAGGTGTGGTTGAGCGTTGAAATCAATTGGGTGTGATTATGGCCTCAGAAATCAATTAGATGATCTTGTAGCCTGGTTAAATCAAGAGAGTAACCCTGAACTCGAATACAAGAGGGTGTACCTCGTAGCCTTGAAATCGAGGGTGTAATCTGGGAGATTATTTTGATAAGAAATTTGTACGGTTATACGGGACTGGATGTAGGGTAACTCTAAACCAGTATAAAATCCTGGTGTGTTCTTTCTTTTATTGCTTTTATTTAGTATTTGCACCAGTGTCTGATTCTGTGATTATATCTGTTGTTTGTGAATTGCATTTGTTGATTAAATTACATAAGTTTCAAAAATGATTTAGAAAATCCATGAAACACAATTCGCCCCCTCCCCTCTAATGTTATTCCAGCCTTAAGATCCGTAATCCGCATTTCTTGCATTTGGTAACAGAGCATTGGTTTTCAAATTTTTCATAATTTGAATTTTGAAAAGTTTTAGAAATGGCTACCAACACTAGTTCTGTTAACACTATCACTAGTTCATTTGTAGAGGGTCAGTCTATTGCCAGACCACCACTTTTTAATGGCACTAACTATGCATATTGGGCATGTAGAATGAAAATAAGTTTACAGTTAATAGGATTAGACACTTGGAATATCACACAAACTGAATATTCTGAACCCACAACTAATTTTGCATAGTGGACTACTGAGAAAAAGACTATTGCACAAAATAATTCCAAAGCCATGAATATTTTATTTTGTTCACTTAATATGATTGAATTCAGTAGAGTATCTGCTTGTAAGGCTGCATATGATATCTGGAAAACTTTGCAAGTTACTCATGAAGGAACAAGAAAAGTCAAACAGACCAAAATATCCATACTCACAAATCAGTTTCAATTATTCAAAATGAATCCTAATGAGTCCATTTCTGATATGTATAGTAGATTTCAGGATATTGTGCATTCTCTAATATCATTGGGAAAAAGTTTTTCTAAAGAAGATCAATCAGAAAAATTCTAAATTCTCCTACTCTGGAATAGGATCAGAAAACTCTTGCAATCGAAGAAGCAAATGATATCAGTACTTTAAAGATTGAAGAATTGATTGAAATCTAATGTCATTCAAAGTACAAATGCAATGGAGAAGAGACAGCAAGGCATTCGAAAAGAAGTAAATTGCATTCAATGCATTAACAGATGGATCAGACTCGGGAAGTGATGATGATGAAAAAATATCTTTCATGACAAAGAATTTTCGTAAGTTTATGAAATATAGAAAGATGAACAACTTTAAAAAGAATGATCACAGGAATTCTGGAAATCAAAATGAAGTACCAAACCACGTCAAATGTTTTGACTGTGACGAACCAGGCCATCTTAAAAGAGACTGTTCGCATCCTGATACGTAAAAATTTCCTGCAAACAATGATTATACAAAGAAAAGGAAAAAAGCATATACCACTACACTAGACGACTCAGACTTAGACTCATCTTCAAGCGATGATGATCGAAAGAAGGAAATTCAAATATGTGCTTTACGGCTATTCATGATTCCGATGATCTTGAAGATACGAATCTAGAAAAAGGTATATGTTTACAATATATTGGTTGAAATTGTTATGCATAAAATTGTTTGATTGTTTAATTGTTTTTGAAATTATGTGTTGTTTGAATTTTAAATTATTTTATGATTTTTATTTTTATTTTTAATATTATAATATTTTTATTAAAAGAGTATTATTGTATTTTATATTACTCCATAAAATAGATAGACATTAAAAATAATATATATATATCTAGATATTAAAGTATATAGGAAAAGATAAGTCACATGAATTCTCTGACCCATGTCGACATAGCCCTACCCATGATGTCGACATCCCTATCATAAATTTGAAATTCAACTTTAATTCAAATCTTCGAATTTCCTTCCACCTTTTCACCAAATCCAATATTCTGAAAAGGTACCTCTTACTTAGAGAACATGTCTATTGAATATGTATTTATTTTCATTATATTATCATAATTTTCACTTTCATTATAAAATTCAAACTCTCTTTCACTCTTTCAAACTTTCTACTCTCTTCAAAAATGGCTTCTTTAAGCACTTCATCCACAATGAGGCTGCCTGAAACCATCAAAGAGTATCTCTATAATGATCCGGAAGCAATCAAGGATTATATAAGCTATGTTAATTACGGAAAAGTTCATACGGAAAAGTTTGCTATCTTTAGCGATTTCTCTACATATGAAATCAATACTCTTATTGAAGAGAATCATATTCTTAGTCTTTTTGACAGTTTTGAAAATGATTTTGTTTGTTACCCAAATCTTGTTAAAATATTTTGTGCGAATTTGAATCGTGGTTTTCATGAAGGAAATGAAGATGAAATTTGGAGTAGTGTTAAAGGCTCTAAAATTGTTTTAAATTGTGAAATTTTAGGCAATATTCTCAATCAAGAATTCAGGAATGGATCTTTCTACTTTTAATATTGATGAATATGATCGTGAGACATTTCATCACATTTTCGAAGGAGGTGATAAATTTGAATTTAGAAGTCGTAACATTCATCCAAAAGCACGTATTGTCAATTTTCTCTTGCAATATACTATAACTCCTAGATCGATAAATTTCAATAACCTAACTTTAAAAGTTTGTAAAACTCTTTTTTCTATTTTTGGTCAATATGACATTAATTGGGCGTAAGTGATTATGGATGAACTTCGTCCTAAGAATTTGGAAACAGGTGAGAATACTTTGTATCATGGAATCTATCTCACTCGGATTTTTAATTTTTTTGGTGTTGATTATAAAAGGAAAGAATTTGTTTCAAGAAAAATGTTTAATCATGCCAAAATTTCTCTCATGAAAATTCCTTTCATATTTCAACAATATGAATCTCCTCCCGAAAAGGATGAAAGATTGGCACATGAAGATATGAAAGAAGAAAATGGGAAGAAGAAGAAGAAGAAGGGGAGGAAATAGAAATTGAAGAAGATAATGAACAAACCTCCTTGGAAAGAATTGAATATCCTACCAATACTGTAACTGTGATGACCCGGAATTTTGGCAATATCAATTTAATAATCTGAATTAAAAATTAAATTGATTTGATAATCTTTGTTAATAAGATTTGAATTAATTTAATAATCCAATAAAAATAAATATGTAATTGATATATTTTATCTTTTAAAAGTTAATAATTGTTTTATATTTAAAATGTATATAGAATATGTATACATTAGAAATAGATATTGCTTTAAACTAATAAATAAATATGATTTTGAATGCATAAGATAAATATTGAAATGATTTAAAATATGTTTAACTCAAGTTTAAATAAATAAGAATAAGGTTTATTTTGATTTCTGAAAAATATAATTTCTTTTATAAGTTATTTATAGTTATCAAATGTTGTTACTTTTAAAATATAATAATACATTTGTTTTTGACAGAAAGATTTTTATATAAAAATAATTGTTTTTCAAAACTTAAATTGTGTAGTTATATTTGTAATTAAAATGGGTTTCAAAATTTAATTTGAACTTGAACTCAAAGCTTTGAAATCTAAAAGTATAAATGTTTTTAATTTGCTTTGATTTTGAAATATTTGTATAAGCTTCATTTTATAAACTAAATTTGATTTATTCATTTTAAAATTTATATACATGCAAGCATGATTAACTAATTCATTTAAACATAAGTTTACATTCATCTTATAATAACATACTAAATTAATACTAATTAACTTTTAATAAATACTAAGTAAGCTTTTAATTAAATACTAATTGCTTTTATAAGACAAGTGTAATACATAAACATGATAAAGTGACAAGTGTGTAAATTGTAGGACAAGTGTCATTTATTTGTTTTTCTTTTATTTTTATTTCAGTTTTTACATATAAACAAATTCTCTTCCATTTTTATTTCTTTTTTTTTCTAAAAACTAAGAAACAATGGAAAAACCCAAATCTGAAACATCTTCAATCCACTCCACAAATCTGAAACAAAGCTTGCATGCAAATTCTTCTTACAAATCAATACAAAATCATTTTCAAAAGCCTCCACATTTTTATGTTTAGAAAACATATCTGTCACATTTTGAAATCAAGAAGAAAATCACCTGCACTTCTGGAATTAGCCTGCATGCAAGCCAAAAAGCAATCTGCATTCAAGTAAACCTACATCAAAACTTTGCATTTCCTCCTTTCAAAATATGGAAATCCTGTAGTAGCTGCATGCAAAGCAAACCTGTCACCTTCTTAAGAAAAATCAAATTTCAATTCAATTCTGCAATCTCAAAGCCTGCATTTCATATGCAAGCAATACTGCATATTGTTGTTCAAATATAAAAGCTTCTGCATAGTTTTCAAATATAAAGGCATCTGCATCATTTAGCATCTGGAATCCTAGCAACTGCAGTTTCAAAATTAAAGAAACAAAGCATGCATACAAGAGCTCTGTAACAAGCAACTCAAAGTTTTAAAGCAAGCATTGGAATGAAAAGTTTTAAAAAGAATAGGGGTTTCCAGTTTTTAAAAGCACTTCTGCAAAACCAAACTTTCAAACCTATGGAGGCTCTGTTTTCAAATTTAACAGGTGAGTAACATTCTATATTAAATAAACTTAAGTATAGATTTTGGGTTGCTTTCTTTACTTGTGAATATAAATGTTTGCATGTCATTTACAAGTTCATTGCTGGTACTTATATATATATGTGAATATGGACATAGTTGTGAATGCTTTTGTGATTTTGTGTTGCCTGCATTTTTTTGGGAAGCTTTTCCAGAAAATAAGTTTACTCTGCCCCTAAAAATTTGTGCGTGACTTCATAACATAAATGGTTTAAGGTATAATTATGTTGCATGTTTTATCACTGAAACAAAATATGTTTGAGAATGCAATATAAGTTTGTCTCTGAATATTTATATGGATGCGTGGATGGGTATGAAGTGTTTCTGTTCAATCTCTGTTACCAGTTTCAAGTTCATGTTTTGATTCAAAAATTTATATTCTCCTAAAAATCCATTTGGATTAGTACTTAACATTTGAATAAAACTGTTGTTATATCATCAAAGAGTTTTAAAGATTTGTTAAGTTAAATTTTAAATTGAAAGGTTCACTGGAAATATAAAAAAAAAAATAAACATCAGTGGATGTCAAATTAGGTGTAAGTTCAAACTGAATAATTTATGAATTCAGTATTATGAAATGAATACACAAACCAAATCAAGATTTTTAACATTCAAATCACAATTTTTAAACTTGAATTGAGGGAGCAGTTCTGAAATGAACTCAAAAGAGAAAATTTTGACTTTCTGGTGATCCACGAAGGTGTGGAGTTAGGGGTTCCTCATGTAGTTAGAATGGTGATGGGTGATGATGGGAAAAATGGTTGGACAGTGATTAATGCTCGGGGTTGTATATAAGTGAACTTTGAAATTTAGAACCCTAGATATTGTCTGGGTTGTGTTGTGATTGGCACGACCTACTCAGTGGATCGAGTGCCTTGTAACTTAAGGGGATGTTTGAGGATGATTCGATGGTGGAATGAACGGAGGCGCAAGCATTCAGATGGTCGGAGGAAGGTGGTGGAAGCTTTGACAGGTTTGGGTGGATTTGGTCTTCTGTTTCCAGATTTTGGGATTTGAACTCGAATTCAAATTCGAGTTGTAAATGAGCATTGTGATGTTTGTAATGGTTTGAGGGTTTGATCGATGATGTGAGAAGGTCACTGGAGGCGGGTGATGTTTGCCGGAGGCACGGTGCATGTGCACCGTGCACTTTAAGGTTCAGGGGGATTGTTTGGTATGTTCAAGGGAAACTGGAGAATAACTCGAAGCAGGTAGTATGTTTACTCGAAGGAGAGAGCTTGCAGACTCGAAGTGGATTTAGCAGTGCTCGGGTTTAGGCATGTTAACAGGATTAGTCCTGCAACCTGTAGCTCTGTTTTGATTTTTAAACTAAAATTAAACCAAACTTTAATGAAATAAAGATTCAAATGAGATTTAAATGTAGTTTTGAAATCTGGAGTAAGTTTAAATTCTAAAAAAAAAATATATAGATTCAAGTTTGAATTTGAATCTAGTTAAAAAAAAAGAAGAAAACTTGGCAGTTTCTGAAAACTAAAATTTCATTTTTGAAATCTGGAAGTTAATTTTAAAACAGCAGTTCAAATTTAAATTTAAGTTCAGTTTCTTAAAGATATTTAAATCTGCAGGTTTTCAAAAATGAATTTGTATTTTAATAAAGAGATTTAAAATCAAGGTGTAAAGCAAGAGTTCAATTTCAAGTTTAAATTCAAGTGATTTAAATAGGGAACAGTTCAAATGTATTGAATTTAAAAATCTGGATAATTGAATAAGTTCAAAAATTTAGATGTTTCCAAACAAGTTTAAATTTAAATTGTTTATTAAAAGTAAATTTGTTTTCAAACAAATATTTTAAACTTGTTTTCCTTTTGAATAAAGTCATTATAAAAGATTTATAAAAGGAAGTCAAATGATGTGTTAACTTGAATTTGAAATTTGACAATAATGTATTTAAAACTTATTTTTAAATTAGATTAAGCAAATTAAGACTTATCTTATATAAGCTTTAATTATAAGTAATAAATGTTATTGGCATTTGTTTTAGAAAGAATATAAATGGAATCTAAATTGGTTTATGCTTAAATAAATATCATTTTGAATTTTAGATTCAAAATGGAATTTGAATTTAAATATAAAATGCAATGTTCTAAGTACACTTTAATATTAATAAAATTATTAATAAGAAATGGATTTTTCATAGAAATTATTAAGGTGTTAAGGCAATTAAATAAATAAGTTAATTGAGGAGTGGCTTATTTATTTAATTTATATTTAATAATTTGGATTAATTTAAATTAGAGATTAATTAAGAAGTAAATTAGGAAAAGTAATTAAGGAATTTATAATTGTTAATGATGGTCATTAACTAAGGTTATTTAGTAATTAATTAATATGATTAATGTTTAGTAATTAATTAGATTAATTAATTAATGATAATAAATTGTGAAATTTATTTAAGTTAAATACTTAAATAAAAGTAATTAAAACATTAATTATTTAATATAATTAATGGAGTTAATGTGATTGGTTTAAATTAATTAATTAAGTTTAATTAATTTTAAACATTGGATTTGATGATAATTACTTAATGTAATTAATGAAGTAAAATTACTCAGTGAAGTAATTAGAGATAATTACTAGATGTAATTAGTGGATGATGTTTGGATTGAGGAAATAATTTGGATTAAATTATTTTATAATTAATCAAGGGATTAGTTAAAGAAATTAATTAAGAAGTAATTAATTTGATAAGTAATTAAGGGTAGTTAATTACTAAGTGTGATTAATCAAAGGTGATTAATAATTATGGTTTAATTAAGATTAATTACTTGATGTAATTAATTTAATTTAAGATAATTAATTAAATATAATTAAGGATCATTAATTAAATAATTAATGATGTAATTAAGATTTAATAATTAAGATTAATTATTAATCATTAATAAATGATTAAAGGTAATTAATTAATTGTAATTAATTAAGGTTTAATGTAATTAGTTATAGTTAATTAATGAAGTAATTAAAGGTTAATTACTAATTATGGTTAAGAGTAATTAATTTGTGAAATTAATTAAGGATAATTACTTAAATGTAATTAAAGAATAATTAATCAAGGGGATTAATTAAAGTGATTAATAATGGATAATTAATTAATTAATTTGTAATTAATTAATGATGATGTAAGCAAGATTTATATTAAGGTAAGTAATTAATTAATTCATTTTAATTTAATTAGAGAAGATGTAATTAATTTAATTAATTTTAAATTAATTATAGATGGTATGATTATAAGTCATTGCTTATATGAATGGATAATGATTGCTTTGAATGGTTTGAATCTCAGAGATGAGATTAGTAATGTTGATCGATATGGATGCATTGGTTGCATTGTGATATTAATATGGATTATCTTTTAATAGTGATAATGTGGATTATCTGTAGTTTGATAATGATAATTATCTGTTGTGAATCTATGAGTTATCTATCTATGTGTATATAGATAAGTTTAAATTGAATTGTTTTAAAACTTAAAACAACTTGGACCCTAAAAGACACGCTTTGGATTTCGATGAGACCGGGATCGGGTTTCCATATTTGGATATCCGAAAACCACATCGATTCCAATTAACGATAGGTCGTTAATCTAAGTGGAGCTTAGTGAAGATTCGAGGTATAAGAGCTATACGTCAGTATAACTCTGTGGGTGATTCCGTAATGAGTTTGACGGAATAGTACTTATAGATTCGAGATGAAGAATTAGAGTGCAAGGGTTATCGTCGTTAACTCTGAGGGTGATTCCAAAACGAGTGTAACGAGTTAATGCCTTCGGTTTCGTTCGAACCCGGAACGAACTTGTATGGATTGAATGCTTTCAGCACATCGTCAGGTGGACGGTGAGCATTCTAAGTGATGTGTCCTATAAAGGTAATCGTAGCCTCAAGCCTCATCAACCGGGAATGGCTAAAACAGGGGAGGTGCAGCAAGGCTTCGTGGGTAGCCCCCACTTGAGAGCAAGATTTTCCCCTGTCTAGAAGTCCCTTTTTATTTCGGCTTAGTGGGCAGTTGGAAAGCGCGCCGACTGCGGGGTTGTCTTGTTCGGAACTATTCAGTAAGGAATGGGTCCGGCCTTGTGTAGCAGGGGATGAAGGGAGTAATCCTCGGTACGGTGATCTAGGCCACGTACTGTGACGGGCGGTACCCCAGTAGCCCTGCCATTGTATGGAATCCAAAATCCAATAAGTGCCAACGGTTTTGATTGTATTACCCACTTTTGTGGCTAGTAGCTGGAATTTAATAGATGTAACAATTTCGGCTATTTCATATTTACTTGAAAACCCTAGACACTATTATAATATCACAGAATTTCCTATCAAATGTTTTGGTTAGCGTAAGGTAAAAACTTTTCCATGTTTATGTGTGGGAAGTCTTACGTGATACCTTTCTTTTCAAAGGTTTTTCAAAGTTAAGCAACTTTAACCTGTTACTCACACCAGACCCATGTCTGACCCGGAGTTTATTTTTGTTTTTCATAAACTCTTGGGTACTCAAATTTTTACGAGTAGCCAAGGGATTCAGGTTAGGATTCAGGATTAACTTTGACGAATAATGGAGGAGCAATGGAGCAGGAGGCTTCCGCATTGTAGATATTTAGTCCGCTGTGTTTTGTATCTCTGAGTTAATTGTGATGTTGTATTGAGTTGTAAATACTAGACAGGTGTTTATAACTGTCTAGTATATGTGATGTGTATGCTGTGTATCTTTGATAGATACTGTATATTGTGTAAATACTTTTGATTATTAATATAATTTATTCGTTCCGCTGTTTAGATTCTGATGTGTTGTTTCTTCTTTCTCTTCTTTCTTTTCTATTCTCTATCCACGACCCGGCTTCCATCCACTAGGAAGTCGCATCGCTAAAAAGAAAGAAAGGGATAGAAATAGAAAGAAAGAGAAGAAGAAAGAAACAACAATTAGAATCTAAACAGCGGAACGAATAAATTATATTAATAACATAACTATTACATAGTTTACAACACTAATCAGAGTTACACAGAATATACATCACATACTAGACAGTTATAAACACCTGTCTAGTTATACAACTCAATACAACTCAATACAAGAGATACCAACTCAGAGAATACACAGCGGAACTATATATCTAACGCCGAAGCCTCCTGCTCCATTGCTCCTTCATAATTCGTCAAAGCTAACCTGAATCCTAACCTGAATCCCTTGGCTACTCGTAAAAATTTGAGTACCCAAGAGTTTACGGAAAACAAAAGATAAACTCCGGGTCAGACATGGGTCTGGTGTGAGTAACAGGTTAAAGTTGCTTAACTTTGAAAAACCTTTGAAAAGAAAAGGTATCACGTAAGACTTCCCACACATAAACATGGAAAAGTTTTTACCTTACGCTAACTAAAACATTTGATAGGAAATTCTGTGATATTATAATAGTGTCTAGGGTTTTCAAGTAAATATGAAATAGCCGAAATTGTTACATCTATTAAATTCCAGCTACTAGCCACAAAAGTGGGTAATACAATCAAAACCGTTGGCACTTATTGGATTTTGGATTCCATCAATGGCAGGGCTACTGGGGTACCGCCCGTCACAGTACGTGGCCTAGATCACCGTACCGAGGAGCCACCCTAACTCCCCTGCAACACAAGACCGGAACCATCCCTTACTGGATAGTCCCGAACAAGACAACCCCGCAGTTGGCGTACGTCCAACTGCCCACACAGCCGAAATATAAAGGGACTTCTAGACAGGGGTAAATCTTGCCCTCCAGTGGGGGCTACCCACGAAGCCTTGCTGCACCTCCCCTGTTTTAGCCATTCCCGGTTGATGAGGCTTGAGGCTACGATTACCTTTATAGGACATAACACTTAGAATGCTCATCGTCCGCCTGACGATGTGCTGAAAGCATTCAACCCATACAAGTTCGTTCCGGGTTCGAACGAAACCGAAGGCATTATCTCGTTACACTCATTTTGGAATCACCCTCAGAGTTAACGACAATAACCCTTGCACTCTGATTCACCATCTCGAATCTATAAGTACTATTCCGTCAAACTCATTACGGAATCACCCACAGAGTTATACTGACTTATAGTTCTTACACCTCGAGTCTTCACTCGCTCCACTTGGATTAACGACCTAACGTTATTTGGAATCGATGTGGTTTTCGGATATCCAAATATGGAAACCCGATCCCGGTCTCATCGAAATCCAAAGCGTGTCTTTTAAGGCCAAGTTGTTTTAAAGTTTTAAAACAATTCAATTATCTATATAAACAGATAGATAAATCACAGATTCACAATAGGTAATCAACATTATTATCACAACAGATAATCTACATTATCATTATCAATAGATAATTCAAATCATAATCACAATGCAACCAATGCATCCATATCACTCAATATTGCTTATCTCATTTCTGAGATTCAAACCAATCAAGCAAACAATATCATCCATCCCTATAAGCAATGATCTATACACACCATTTATAATTAATTTAAAATGAATTAAATTAACTACATCATTCTCTAATTAATTTAAAGTGAATTAAACTAATTACTTCATTAACATAAATCTTGCTTACATAACCTTAATTAATTACAAATTAATTAATTAATCATCTTCCAATTAATCACTTTAATTAATCACCTTTGATTAATTATTTCTTAATTACATTTAAGTAATTATTCTTTAATTAATTTCACAAATTAATTATACTTAACCAAATACACTAATTAACTTTTAATTACTTCATTAAATTAATTAACTATAATTAATTATATTGAACCTTAATTAATTACAATTAATTACCCTTAATCACTTATTAATGATTAATTGATCCTAATTAATCAATCTTAATTAATCAAACTTAATTACATCATTAATTATTAATTAATGATCTTTAATTACATTTTAATTAATTACTTTATTTAAATTAATTACATTAAGAAATTAATCTTAATTTAAACCATAATTGTTAATCATCCTTGATTAACACATTCAGTAATTAACTACCTTTAATTACTTTACCAAATAAATTAATTACTCTTTAATTAATTATCTCAAATTAATCCCTTGATTAATTCACAAAGTAATTATACTTAAATTACTTCATTTATCAAATCATCTTCAATTAATTACATATAGTAATTACCCATTAATTACTTCTCTAAATAATTCCTCTTCATTTAATTACATTAAGTAATTATACTTCATAATCCTTTATTGATTATTTTAAATTAATTAAACTGAATTAATTAACTTAATCTAATCAAATTAGACTCAATTAATTACAATAAGTAATTACTTCCTTAATTACTTAACAACTTAAACAATTGATTATCTTAAATTAATTAATCTAATTAATAATTGATCACATTAATTAATTATTAAATAATCCTTAGTTAATGACCTTCATTAACTATTAACAATTCATTAATTATTTGTTTCTAAAATAATTAACTTATTTAAATCATTATTAATTACAATTTAATTAATCATTAATCCATTAATTAATTCCTAATTAATTAAATAATTAAGTGTAAACTAAAACTTAATTAATCTATTATTACTTGATTAATTAATTATTAATTATTAATTAAAAATCAATCTTATTTAATTAATTATTCTTAATTACAAGTTAATTATTCAAATAATAATTAATCTTAAACCTTTAAGATTAAACCTTTAATTACTTTGAGTAATTATTTATTTCACTAATTTATTAAATAAATTAATTATTCATTTAACTATCCTAATAATTAAATGAAATATAAAACCTTAAATTATTACTTAACTTTAACAACTTTAAAATCAATTTAATCTTTTAAATTTAAAAAAAATAAATAATATTTCCACTTATAAAAGAAATTTTTTACAAAAGTTAAACAAATTTCTTTTAAATTAAAACATTTAAATTTTACATTATCATTCAAATTTGTTTCAAACACTTATATTTACAAAACTTAAATTTAATTTGAAACAAAGATTCATATCCAAATTTGAGTCAATTTTAAACTTTGTTTAAACATTACTTAATTTCAATTTCAAAATTTACATTCAAATTTCTTTTAAAAACATTTTTAACAATAAACTACTTAAAAGTATTTTAAACAAATTTGAATTCTAAAAACTCATTCCTTTCCATCTTAATATTAAATTAACTTGAATTCATAATTTAAATTAGATTTAAAACATATTTTAAATCTTGCTTACACTTTTTAAATTTAAGTTTAAATTTTTGAGAATAGGTCAAGTTTTAAATCTGAATAAATCTAACATGTGCAAACTCAAAAACAGCTCGAGTAAAACTCGATTTAGCAGTTTCATTTGAATACACTTAGATCTTTAAGGTACTATTAGTTTTAACAAACCTGTAACATGCAAATACAGCTCATTTAACACCCCGAGACCCACACTGCTACTCCGAGTCAAACACTCAAATACTTCGAGTCCAAAATTACCATGCTTCGAGCAAAATCACGATACACCCAAACCAAACTCGAGTATACTTCTTCCCCAAAAACATCTGACACGCCAAAATCCACGTGCACCTGCACCGCCGCAACAACCACCACCTACCCCTCGCGACCACCCACACACGTCGGCTATCTCCTCACAATGCTAATTCGATCAACAGGAAATCTGCAGAGGCCCTAAATCTAATTTGAGCATTCAAGCTCAAAAATACAAATAAAAGTCAAAGCCTGTAATTGCCTCCAACACCAAACCCCGACCACCAGAGAAGCTCCACCTCCGGCCACGACTACTTCTACACCCCAACTTCCTCCCACCTGAACCTGGAAGAACTCGATCACTTCTACAAGCCGTGCCGACCAAAACAATTAACCTAGTTAAAAACTAGGGTTCCAGACAAGAAATCATCACCGCTGCCACCTCGATGATTTGCATCGCCATCCAATATTTTTCCACGATTCTTCGACCATTCCTCCACCATCAGGAAAGACCCCGATCATCCCGATCCACTAGATCACCAGATGTAACTCAAAATACCCAAACTGATCAACCAAGAATTTCTCCTTCATTCTTTAACTAAAAATTATGATTTCCTTCTTAAAAATCATGTTTTGAGTTAGGGATTCAATTTGTGATCCTGAATTGATGAATTGGAATGTTGGAATTTTTACTTATAATCAGTTTGTTCTTTTGTTTTTGATTCCAGAGCCATTTAAATTTCATTTTAAACTTACTCAAAATTTTAAACATTGATTTATGATAAATCAAACAACGTTGGCTTATATTCCAAGTCCTAACAGTTGTTAGATCAAAAGATAATGATTTTTGTTTGCAAATCTGGGTCTTGAAACAAAGAACAGAGAACTCAATGAAACAAACATGCACACATTTACATTCAAGTGTTCACAGATAATTCATAAATATATATGCAAAAACTACTCATCTATATCCACAAAAATCATAATTATCACAGAAATCAATCATGCAACTATGTTAAACTTAAGTTATTTTAATAAAAATGTTACTCACCTTAATTTTTGAGCAGAGCATCCAGTTTCAGATAAGCTTGTATTGGAATATGTTTCAATTTCCAGAACTTCAATTTGCTTTACTTTATTTAAACTGCAGTTTGCTATTAAAACTTGCTTTTATAAAATTCTTTCCTTGATCCCATTTTAATTACTGCAAATGCCTTTACTTCTAGAAAACAATGCAAGTTTGGTTGATGAAGCTCAAAACTTTGCAGGCCTTCAAAATAATGTATGCAGGTTTGTGTTTGCAGAATTGTTTTCAAAACAGAGAAGGGGAAAGACTGCAGGTCTTTTGAGTGAAATTGCTGTAATGCCATGCTCCCTGATCTACAATTGCATGCATGCTTCTTGGATGAAACTGCAGTTGCATGCATGCCCTTGCATTGCAGAATTGAATCTCAGGTTACAGTTTTGAAGAGGCTACAGGTTTAAACTAGATTTTCATTTCAGGTTTAATTGGTTTCTGGTTTTGGAGATAACTTCAGATTGTAGTAGCTTAATTTAGTTAGAGGAAATACTAGTTTACGGATTGGGTTTTTGAGGGGGATTACAGATTTGTTCTTGAGCAAATTTTCTGGTTTTAAAGAAGAAGTTTGCAGATTTTATTTGAATGTTGATTGAAAATTTCTCAAGTTATGAAAAGAACAAGAAAAAGAGAATGAGGTTAAGAGCCAAAGTTTATATAAACAAAATGTTTGATTTAATTAAAATAAAGAAAAAAAGAAAAATTGAATAAGACACTTGTATTAATCTTAACATTTGTCACTTTGCTTATTTTATGGCTCAACATGTGTCATTTGAGTGTGTTAAGAGACTAACACATGTATTATGTGTATTTTAATTTCAATATAAATTGTTTACAAAAGCTTTTAAATCTAAATTTACTATTCTTATGTATATATATAAATGAATTTATCTCTTTTTAAATTTAAAATAAATGAAAACAAAACAATTTATAAATATGAACTTATTCAAATATTTTTATGTATTCATTCTTTCAAATTTCATAACATCAAAAATTCAAATTTAAAATTATCTTATCAAACCCAATTATGTTCATAAGAACTAAGTATTATCATTATCAATTGAAAATAACAAATTAAACAATTTAATATAATTTATAAAAGAGATTATAATTTACTTTTATTACTTAAAATATTAAAATCATTTGTTATTAGTAATTTAAACTTCTTATATAAAATTTCAAACAACATTTAAAAAGAAAGAAAAACAAAACAAAGCTTTTATGTTATTCTAATTTAAATTCATATTGAAACTAATCAAATATATTTTAAACAAATAAGATTTACATTTAATATTTACAAACCATATAATTATTTATTGAATTGCTTTATTTACTAAATTTCAAATCAAAGCTTATATATTTATAATCCATACAATTTTATATATATTATAAACAAAAACAATTTATTAGCTTTAAAAAGATACAATCTTCCAATTTAAATATTTATTAAAAGAAGATTATTAAATCAATTCTAATTTTATTATCAAAAATTATCAAATCAATTTAATTTTCAGCACAAATTATTAAATTTATATTGCCCAAATTTCCGGGATATCACATTCCTCCCCCCTTAAAAGAATTTCGTCCCCGAAATTTAAAACAAAGGTAATTTAATAATCTATCTTAAGATTTTATTTTAAAACACAAGCATATATTATCAAACATATGCTAACAACCATAGCAACCAATTCAAACAAAACAAACCTAATTTTACAGAAAAACCTGGATAAAATTTCCTAGAGTTTCCCAAATATAAATATCGGGATACTCGCTCTATAGAATCCAAACAACCTATACTACTAGGCTACAGAGCTCCTATCCAACTAGATCTACAAAAATTAAACAGTATGTCAGACTATGGATAAGTCTGACTCATCAATCACATCCTCATGAACTGCTGGTTCCACAACCAGAGATAGATCATACACGTACTCCCTCAGAGATACGTGAAACACATTCAATTCCAGTTATCCAAACTGGCAACTCAACCTTGAAAATCAAACACCAATCCTCAAGAACACAGAAAAGATCCTAAACACCTCGGAGCTGACTTATCCAGTCTTACTCAATCTCAAAGCTCCTTAGATCAGAGAAAATCAATCTCCGACTCCGGAATTCAAATTCCTTCGTCTCTTATCCACAAAACACTTCTGACGATCATGGGCTGCCTTCATCTCTTCTAATCAGCTCAACCTTCGCTGATTCCTTTAGAGACACCCATAACCAAAGACAATCCAATACAATGATCTCCTCAAGATCAATCCAAACCAAGAACACCAACGCTACTCCATAAACAACAGAAAATTACTTACTTCTCCTATCCGAAAAAAAAATATAAAACAAAAACATTACCACCATGCTTCCACTGCACAACTCTGATAACTCCAGAGAATACTTAAACTATCGCAAGTCACTTTTGCGATCAACCAGTCCAATATCCAAGGAAAACTGTTCTCTCTTTACCAAATCAGAACAGCTTACGCTTATCTAGACAATCCATCGAAGAAATGGAATCCTTTCTGCTGCTTCTGAACTCCTTCAGAAAAAAACTGCTAACCAGAAGACCTCCTTGCCAGCACAGGACACTCCGAGCTGCATTGCTGACATCGACGCCAAAGAATTCCTAATCCAAAGCTCTTTGAGAAATTCAGGACTCAAACCAGACAGAAACATCCTGCTGAACCCAGCCACAACACCGAAGCAGACTCACCTCCTTAACTTGTTCCAAAGAAAAATCTTCGGAGACGTCCATATTCACTGCGTCTCATCACACAGCTACTAATTCCTGAGGTATCAAGATAGCATCATTCACTTCTGCCCAACCGACAGATCCAAACCTTACT
This sequence comes from Allium cepa, assembly GCA_030765085.1. Lineage (NCBI taxonomy): Eukaryota > Viridiplantae > Streptophyta > Magnoliopsida > Asparagales > Amaryllidaceae > Allium > Allium cepa. The sequence continues at coordinate 221,274,123 of CM060946.1, forward strand.
CATCCAACTTTCAAAGATAGACTCCGAACCTTTACAGGTTACCTTCAGAGATCAATAAAATCCTTACATCAAGCAAAACTCACTTCGAGACGGTATTAGGTCTACAGTCTCGACAGATACACTTCCAACCTCAACATTCAAATTCCAACCAATGGTAGTAGTCGTGTTACACACCCACTACCTTATCTACCTTTATAGCCTATATTGGAAAACCTGAACGGGTAACCCAACAGATAGGTAGAAATAATTAAATATATATAAGTATATTAAAAATTACAAATACGCTCTCTCAAGAAAGACACCACTACAGAGCCTAGGTATTCACTCAACCTAATGCTCTGATACCAACTTTAACGACCCGGCTTCCATCCACTAGGAAGTCGCATCGCTAAAAAGAAAGAAAGGGATAGAAATAGAAAGAAAGAGAAGAAGAAAGAAACAACAATTAGAATCTAAACAGCGGAACGAATAAATTATATTAATAACATAACTATTACATAGTTTACAACACTAATCAGAGTTACACAGAATATACATCACATACTAGACAGTTATAAACACCTGTCTAGTTATACAACTCAATACAACTCAATACAAGAGATACCAACTCAGAGAATACACAGCGGAACTATATATCTAACGCCGAAGCCTCCTGCTCCATTGCTCCTTCATAATTCGTCAAAGCTAACCTGAATCCTAACCTGAATCCCTTGGCTACTCGTAAAAATTTGAGTACCCAAGAGTTTACGGAAAACAAAAGATAAACTCCGGGTCAGACATGGGTCTGGTGTGAGTAACAGGTTAAAGTTGCTTAACTTTGAAAAACCTTTGAAAAGAAAAGGTATCACGTAAGACTTCCCACACATAAACATGGAAAAGTTTTTACCTTACGCTAACTAAAACATTTGATAGGAAATTCTGTGATATTATAATAGTGTCTAGGGTTTTCAAGTAAATATGAAATAGCCGAAATTGTTACATCTATTAAATTCCAGCTACTAGCCACAAAAGTGGGTAATACAATCAAAACCGTTGGCACTTATTGGATTTTGGATTCCATCAATGGCAGGGCTACTGGGGTACCGCCCGTCACAGTACGTGGCCTAGATCACCGTACCGAGGAGCCACCCTAACTCCCCTGCAACACAAGACCGGAACCATCCCTTACTGGATAGTCCCGAACAAGACAACCCCGCAGTTGGCGTACGTCCAACTGCCCACACAGCCGAAATATAAAGGGACTTCTAGACAGGGGTAAATCTTGCCCTCCAGTGGGGGCTACCCACGAAGCCTTGCTGCACCTCCCCTGTTTTAGCCATTCCCGGTTGATGAGGCTTGAGGCTACGATTACCTTTATAGGACATAACACTTAGAATGCTCATCGTCCGCCTGACGATGTGCTGAAAGCATTCAACCCATACAAGTTCGTTCCGGGTTCGAACGAAACCGAAGGCATTATCTCGTTACACTCATTTTGGAATCACCCTCAGAGTTAACGACAATAACCCTTGCACTCTGATTCACCATCTCGAATCTATAAGTACTATTCCGTCAAACTCATTACGGAATCACCCACAGAGTTATACTGACTTATAGTTCTTACACCTCGAGTCTTCACTCGCTCCACTTGGATTAACGACCTAACGTTATTTGGAATCGATGTGGTTTTCGGATATCCAAATATGGAAACCCGATCCCGGTCTCATCGAAATCCAAAGCGTGTCTTTTAAGGCCAAGTTGTTTTAAAGTTTTAAAACAATTCAATTATCTATATAAACAGATAGATAAATCACAGATTCACAATAGGTAATCAACATTATTATCACAACAGATAATCTACATTATCATTATCAATAGATAATTCAAATCATAATCACAATGCAACCAATGCATCCATATCACTCAATATTGCTTATCTCATTTCTGAGATTCAAACCAATCAAGCAAACAATATCATCCATCCCTATAAGCAATGATCTATACACACCATTTATAATTAATTTAAAATGAATTAAATTAACTACATCATTCTCTAATTAATTTAAAGTGAATTAAACTAATTACTTCATTAACATAAATCTTGCTTACATAACCTTAATTAATTACAAATTAATTAATTAATCATCTTCCAATTAATCACTTTAATTAATCACCTTTGATTAATTATTTCTTAATTACATTTAAGTAATTATTCTTTAATTAATTTCACAAATTAATTATACTTAACCAAATACACTAATTAACTTTTAATTACTTCATTAAATTAATTAACTATAATTAATTATATTGAACCTTAATTAATTACAATTAATTACCCTTAATCACTTATTAATGATTAATTGATCCTAATTAATCAATCTTAATTAATCAAACTTAATTACATCATTAATTATTAATTAATGATCTTTAATTACATTTTAATTAATTACTTTATTTAAATTAATTACATTAAGAAATTAATCTTAATTTAAACCATAATTGTTAATCATCCTTGATTAACACATTCAGTAATTAACTACCTTTAATTACTTTACCAAATAAATTAATTACTCTTTAATTAATTATCTCAAATTAATCCCTTGATTAATTCACAAAGTAATTATACTTAAATTACTTCATTTATCAAATCATCTTCAATTAATTACATATAGTAATTACCCATTAATTACTTCTCTAAATAATTCCTCTTCATTTAATTACATTAAGTAATTATACTTCATAATCCTTTATTGATTATTTTAAATTAATTAAACTGAATTAATTAACTTAATCTAATCAAATTAGACTCAATTAATTACAATAAGTAATTACTTCCTTAATTACTTAACAACTTAAACAATTGATTATCTTAAATTAATTAATCTAATTAATAATTGATCACATTAATTAATTATTAAATAATCCTTAGTTAATGACCTTCATTAACTATTAACAATTCATTAATTATTTGTTTCTAAAATAATTAACTTATTTAAATCATTATTAATTACAATTTAATTAATCATTAATCCATTAATTAATTCCTAATTAATTAAATAATTAAGTGTAAACTAAAACTTAATTAATCTATTATTACTTGATTAATTAATTATTAATTATTAATTAAAAATCAATCTTATTTAATTAATTATTCTTAATTACAAGTTAATTATTCAAATAATAATTAATCTTAAACCTTTAAGATTAAACCTTTAATTACTTTGAGTAATTATTTATTTCACTAATTTATTAAATAAATTAATTATTCATTTAACTATCCTAATAATTAAATGAAATATAAAACCTTAAATTATTACTTAACTTTAACAACTTTAAAATCAATTTAATCTTTTAAATTTAAAAAAAATAAATAATATTTCCACTTATAAAAGAAATTTTTTACAAAAGTTAAACAAATTTCTTTTAAATTAAAACATTTAAATTTTACATTATCATTCAAATTTGTTTCAAACACTTATATTTACAAAACTTAAATTTAATTTGAAACAAAGATTCATATCCAAATTTGAGTCAATTTTAAACTTTGTTTAAACATTACTTAATTTCAATTTCAAAATTTACATTCAAATTTCTTTTAAAAACATTTTTAACAATAAACTACTTAAAAGTATTTTAAACAAATTTGAATTCTAAAAACTCATTCCTTTCCATCTTAATATTAAATTAACTTGAATTCATAATTTAAATTAGATTTAAAACATATTTTAAATCTTGCTTACACTTTTTAAATTTAAGTTTAAATTTTTGAGAATAGGTCAAGTTTTAAATCTGAATAAATCTAACATGTGCAAACTCAAAAACAGCTCGAGTAAAACTCGATTTAGCAGTTTCATTTGAATACACTTAGATCTTTAAGGTACTATTAGTTTTAACAAACCTGTAACATGCAAATACAGCTCATTTAACACCCCGAGACCCACACTGCTACTCCGAGTCAAACACTCAAATACTTCGAGTCCAAAATTACCATGCTTCGAGCAAAATCACGATACACCCAAACCAAACTCGAGTATACTTCTTCCCCAAAAACATCTGACACGCCAAAATCCACGTGCACCTGCACCGCCGCAACAACCACCACCTACCCCTCGCGACCACCCACACACGTCGGCTATCTCCTCACAATGCTAATTCGATCAACAGGAAATCTGCAGAGGCCCTAAATCTAATTTGAGCATTCAAGCTCAAAAATACAAATAAAAGTCAAAGCCTGTAATTGCCTCCAACACCAAACCCCGACCACCAGAGAAGCTCCACCTCCGGCCACGACTACTTCTACACCCCAACTTCCTCCCACCTGAACCTGGAAGAACTCGATCACTTCTACAAGCCGTGCCGACCAAAACAATTAACCTAGTTAAAAACTAGGGTTCCAGACAAGAAATCATCACCGCTGCCACCTCGATGATTTGCATCGCCATCCAATATTTTTCCACGATTCTTCGACCATTCCTCCACCATCAGGAAAGACCCCGATCATCCCGATCCACTAGATCACCAGATGTAACTCAAAATACCCAAACTGATCAACCAAGAATTTCTCCTTCATTCTTTAACTAAAAATTATGATTTCCTTCTTAAAAATCATGTTTTGAGTTAGGGATTCAATTTGTGATCCTGAATTGATGAATTGGAATGTTGGAATTTTTACTTATAATCAGTTTGTTCTTTTGTTTTTGATTCCAGAGCCATTTAAATTTCATTTTAAACTTACTCAAAATTTTAAACATTGATTTATGATAAATCAAACAACGTTGGCTTATATTCCAAGTCCTAACAGTTGTTAGATCAAAAGATAATGATTTTTGTTTGCAAATCTGGGTCTTGAAACAAAGAACAGAGAACTCAATGAAACAAACATGCACACATTTACATTCAAGTGTTCACAGATAATTCATAAATATATATGCAAAAACTACTCATCTATATCCACAAAAATCATAATTATCACAGAAATCAATCATGCAACTATGTTAAACTTAAGTTATTTTAATAAAAATGTTACTCACCTTAATTTTTGAGCAGAGCATCCAGTTTCAGATAAGCTTGTATTGGAATATGTTTCAATTTCCAGAACTTCAATTTGCTTTACTTTATTTAAACTGCAGTTTGCTATTAAAACTTGCTTTTATAAAATTCTTTCCTTGATCCCATTTTAATTACTGCAAATGCCTTTACTTCTAGAAAACAATGCAAGTTTGGTTGATGAAGCTCAAAACTTTGCAGGCCTTCAAAATAATGTATGCAGGTTTGTGTTTGCAGAATTGTTTTCAAAACAGAGAAGGGGAAAGACTGCAGGTCTTTTGAGTGAAATTGCTGTAATGCCATGCTCCCTGATCTACAATTGCATGCATGCTTCTTGGATGAAACTGCAGTTGCATGCATGCCCTTGCATTGCAGAATTGAATCTCAGGTTACAGTTTTGAAGAGGCTACAGGTTTAAACTAGATTTTCATTTCAGGTTTAATTGGTTTCTGGTTTTGGAGATAACTTCAGATTGTAGTAGCTTAATTTAGTTAGAGGAAATACTAGTTTACGGATTGGGTTTTTGAGGGGGATTACAGATTTGTTCTTGAGCAAATTTTCTGGTTTTAAAGAAGAAGTTTGCAGATTTTATTTGAATGTTGATTGAAAATTTCTCAAGTTATGAAAAGAACAAGAAAAAGAGAATGAGGTTAAGAGCCAAAGTTTATATAAACAAAATGTTTGATTTAATTAAAATAAAGAAAAAAAGAAAAATTGAATAAGACACTTGTATTAATCTTAACATTTGTCACTTTGCTTATTTTATGGCTCAACATGTGTCATTTGAGTGTGTTAAGAGACTAACACATGTATTATGTGTATTTTAATTTCAATATAAATTGTTTACAAAAGCTTTTAAATCTAAATTTACTATTCTTATGTATATATATAAATGAATTTATCTCTTTTTAAATTTAAAATAAATGAAAACAAAACAATTTATAAATATGAACTTATTCAAATATTTTTATGTATTCATTCTTTCAAATTTCATAACATCAAAAATTCAAATTTAAAATTATCTTATCAAACCCAATTATGTTCATAAGAACTAAGTATTATCATTATCAATTGAAAATAACAAATTAAACAATTTAATATAATTTATAAAAGAGATTATAATTTACTTTTATTACTTAAAATATTAAAATCATTTGTTATTAGTAATTTAAACTTCTTATATAAAATTTCAAACAACATTTAAAAAGAAAGAAAAACAAAACAAAGCTTTTATGTTATTCTAATTTAAATTCATATTGAAACTAATCAAATATATTTTAAACAAATAAGATTTACATTTAATATTTACAAACCATATAATTATTTATTGAATTGCTTTATTTACTAAATTTCAAATCAAAGCTTATATATTTATAATCCATACAATTTTATATATATTATAAACAAAAACAATTTATTAGCTTTAAAAAGATACAATCTTCCAATTTAAATATTTATTAAAAGAAGATTATTAAATCAATTCTAATTTTATTATCAAAAATTATCAAATCAATTTAATTTTCAGCACAAATTATTAAATTTATATTGCCCAAATTTCCGGGATATCACATTAATTAAATTCCAACGTATTAGTTGTAACGACCCGACTTCCTACCTCCAGGAAATCGCATCGCTAGTGAAGAAAGAAAGGGATAGAAGAAGAAAAGGAAGAAAAGAAAGAAACAGACAACATCAGAATCTCACAGCGGAACGAATAAATTATATTATATCACATAAAACTTTACACAGTATCATATACATCAGAGTTTTATAGCCAATACAACACAAACTAGACAGTTATAAACATCTGTCTAGTTATTACAATTCAAGTACATCACAGAATCAAATACAACTCAACACAGCGGAATCTCTAAATATATCTACACGTCGAAGCCTCCTGCTCCATATCTCCTCCAAAACTCGTCAAGTTAACCTGAATCACTTGACTACTCATACATAATATGAGTACCCAAGAGTTTAATAAAACAGAAAATAAACACTCGGGTCAGACAGGGGTCTGGTGTGAGTAAACGGGGATAAAAAGTTGCTTAACTTTAGAAAATCCTTTGAAAACAAAAGGTATCACGTAAGACTTCCCACACATAAACATGGAAAAGTTTTTACCTTACGCTAACCAAAACATTTGATAGGAAATCCAGTGATATTATAATAGTGTCTAGGGTTTTCAAATAAATAAGAAATAGCCGAAATTGTTACATCTATTAAATTCCAGCTACTAGCCACAAAAGTGGGTAATACAAACAAAACCGTAGGGTCTCGTAGGGAAAATGGGTTTCCATCAATGGCAGGGCTACTGGGGTACCGCCCGTCACAGTACGTGGCCTAGATCACCGTACCGAGGAGCCACCCTAACTCCCCTGCAACACAAAGCCGGACCCGTTCCTTACTGAACAGTTCCGAACAAGACCACTCCGCAGATTGGTCGTCACCAACTGCCACACAGCCGAAATATAAAGGGACCTCTAGACAGGAGTAAATCTTGCTCTCAAGTGGGGGCTACCCACGAAGCTTTGCTGCACCTCCCCTGTTTTAGCCATTCCCGGTTGATGAGGCTTGAGGTTACGATTACCTTTATAGGACACATCAATCTTAGAATGCTCATCGTCCGCCTGACGATGTGCTGAAAGCATTCAATCCATACAAGTTCGTTCCGGGTTCGAACGAAACCGAAGGCACTATCTCGTTGCACTCATTTTGGAATCACCCTCAGAGTCAACGACCATAGCCCTTGCACTCTGATTCACCATCTCGAATCTATAAGCACTATTCCGTCAAACTCATTACGGAATCACCCACAGAGTTATACTGACGTATAGCCCTTACACCTCGAGTCTTCACTTGCTCCACTTGGATTAACGACCTAACGTTTAATTGGAATCGATGTGGTTTTCGGATATCCAAATATGGAAACCCGATCCCGGTCTCATCGAAACCAAACGCCATTTTAATGTCCAAGTTGTACTTAAGGGTTTTAAAACAATTAATTCATTTCATTACTATCTACATTACAGAGATAGATACACTACATCTAACAATAGATAAGCACATTCATATCATAACAGATAATCTGTATCATCCATAAATAGATAATCATCACAACCAAACAATCCATCACAAACCATCATACTTAAACCATACATTCGTATCATTCAGACACGACTCATCTCATTACTGAGATCACAATCATTCAATCAATATCATCCATAAGCTATGATTTACCCATCAATTATAATTAATTTAAAATGAATTAAATTAATTACAATCATCTCTAATTAATTTAAAATAAATTAAATTAACTAATACATTTAAATCCTGCTTACATCCATTAATTAATTAACCTAGTTAATTAATTATCCACTAAGTATTTAACTTGATTAAACAACCCTGATTAATCAATCACTAATTACAATAAGTAATTAGTATTAAATTAATTTCATAAATTTATTAACCTTAATCATAAGTAATTAACATTTAATTACTCCTTTATTAATTAATTATAATTAATTATATTTATCCTTAGTTAATTACAATTAATTAATCACTTAATTAATTACAATTAATTAATCACTTAATTAATTAATAATTAATTAAACAATCATTAATTACATCATTAATTAAAATAATTAATGATCTCTAACATTTAAATAAATTACTTAATTAAAATTAATTACATTTAGTAATTAAATCTAATTATTAATCACCTTGATTAATATTCAATTAAGTAATTAACTACCTTTAATTACTTATTAACAAATTAATTAACCAATAATTAATCATTAATTAATTCCTTAATTAATTACAAAAGTAATTATCCAAATTACTAATTACATTCCAGTAATTAACATTATTACTTCATCAAGTAATCCTGCTCCATTAATTACATTAAGTAATTACATTCTTAAAATCATCAAATGATTTATTAAAATTAATTAAATTAAATTAATTAACTAAAATAAATCACAATCCAAAATAAATTACAATAAGTAATTAATTACTTAATTACTTAACAAATTACAATTAATTAGATTCAATCAATTAATCTAATTAATTACCCAAAATTAATTTCCTTAATTAATTACTAAATTATCCTTAGATAATTATCATCATTATTATTTAACACATTTCATTAATTACATACTTAAGAAATCTGGATCAGATTAATAAATCATTTCTAATTAAAATTAATCTAAATCATTATTTCAAATCAGATAATTAAGTAAATTCTTAATTATCTTAAATATTTTCAAAATATTCTAATTACTAATCAAATAACTCCTTCACATTCAAAATGTATTAAAACAATACATTTCTAAATTCAAATTCAAATTCCATTTTAAAAATTTGATATTTTAAAATGTTTAACCATTTAAACATGAATCTAAATTAACACTTCATATTTTAAATTCAAATACTAAGGAACTAATTTCTTCCAAGTTTGAACTTATTTGAAATCAAATTTTATTTTCAAATCTATATTAAACACTGAAATATGTTCATTCATTCTTCTTTAAATTTATAAACTGTTTGAAATCAAAACTGGGTTTCAAAGTAAATTTGAAACTGTTTTTAACTTGATTTCAACCAATTTAAATCAAATTTGAAAATATTTAAATTTGATCATACTTCTAAAACTTACAAAACTATTTAAATCTAATTCTGGTTTTAAAAAAAACAACCTGAAACTATTCTTAAACTTGATTAAAACTGAATTTTAAATCTAGTTTAAATTTAAGATTTGCATTTTAAAAATTTGAATTCAAAATTACATTTGAATTCAAATTCAAGTTCACTTGAATCAACTCCTGCACTAAATTTCATTCAACATAAAAAAAACTGTATAAATAACTTTCTGGTTTAAAAACCTGAAACAGTTTTTAACATTGATTTTTAACTGAAATTAAATCTTGTTTAAATTTATGATTTCATCATTTTTTTTAAAAAAAAACTTTGATTTTAAACTACATCTGAATTCAATTTCAACTCATACTTGAATCAAGTTGCAAAATTTTAAAATATGAGTTTATTCAAAACTGCAGGGCTACAGATTCTAAAACCTGCAATTGATTTAAAACCAAGTTTAAAGCTTGTTTAAATTTAAATTATTTTATTTTTAAAAACCTTGAATTCAAACTCTATTTGAATTCAGTTCTACTTCCACCTAAAATCAAATTTCCCACTCTAAAATTTAAATCTCATTCAACATTTTTTTTTTAAAGAAAACTGCAAAACTCTCTGTTATAAACCTGTAACAATTCTACCCGAGCCCAACCTATATCTGCTTCGAGTTTCACTACTCCTTGCTTCGAGATCATTTCACAAAATCCCGAGTTCTACTTCGGGTCAAAACCCTGCACACAACCAAAAGACCACCAGACTTCAACCTGAAATGGTGCACATGTACCGTCGCTCCGGCGAACTCCAGTCATGCTAACTCCCTTCCACAAGACACTGATCATCTCCTTACATTAACACAATCATCCAAACCACGCTATATCAGTTGAAATCAAAATTAAGGAAACAACAGCAACCTGGAAAAAAAACAAGCTACACCCACTCTAATCTGTCAATAGCCATAAACTCACATTCTCCGATCATTATCATCACTGCAGTTTTAGTAAAAGACTCACCTACATTCCCTCTGAAATTTCCCAAAGCCCAAATTATTTGAAGCAACAGAGAGCATGTGGATAATTTAAGAAACTGCAATACTGGAACTAGGTTTGAAAACCTGGAAAACCAAATCTCCAACTCCTCTCTCTTCCTGATCATCTATCACCAACTACCCCACTTTTACACCAATACTCTACTAATAGAAAGCTTCTTAACACCTGACATTAACTATCCTAAAAGATAAATTACAAAATTACAAATCATGTTCAAAACAGAATTTCAAATCCCACAGTTTATTTAACTGTAATATTTGTTTTATTACAAGTGCTTACTGCTGTATTTGTTTTAGAAGAAACAGATTTTTATCAAAGTATCAAAATTATGATTTAAGAACATAATTTTATTTTTAAACAACATTACTTGTTTGCTCATATTAATTCCTAACAGAGACTAAACAAGTGAATAAGGTTTTCTATTTAACTTAGTTACAACAGCAAACTGTAAATCAGGATTCCCATACATATATATATCTATATATATGACACACATCATATTGATCCCAAATAAACTCATACAAGTATACACAACTTTACATGTTCACATGCATCAGACAGGTTCAAACTTTTGCATTGAGGTTCTCACAAAAATAAATAACAGAGCAGCTTTGTTTTAAAACAGTTTGAAAAAAACATAAGCTCTGTAGTTTATGTTGATTTTGATTTTTTTTTTTAATTTTCTTAAAGAAAACTGTTTTTAAAAGAAGAAGTTTACTCACCTATAAAATTTGAAGAATGCAGAAACAACCTTGGGTGCAGACTTCATTTCCAGGACCTATATTTGAAATGCATGATGAACTTGAATGCCATTAGCAAGTTGAAGTTGCTTGTTGCTTCTGTAATGATGATGCATGCAGACCTTCCAAATTATATGCTCATATTTGCAGAATTTAGATGCAGAAATATGGCATGCAGATCCAAATTCAGTTGCACAGATTGAAGGTAATTGTGCAGATTTTAATTTGTTTGAAGAAATTGAAGTTATGGATTTGAAGAAGAATGCAGATATGAAGTTGTTTGGTTTGCAGATTTGTAGAATTTAGGTGCAGATTTGAAGAAGTTTGGTTTGCAGATTTTAGAACTAATTTGGGTTTTTCTGAATTGATTTTGCAGATTCATTTAATCTGATCTCAGATTCAAATGAAGATAATGTTTTAAACAAATGAATTGTTAAGTTTCTTTTATCTAAAATAATAAATTTCAATAATAAACAAACATGCCACTTGTTGTATTAAGGTGTAGATAAATTTACAAGTGTCTTCTCTATGTTAAGATCTTAACACATATGCATTTTAATAAAAAAAAAAAAAAAGAAGATTCTTAATTTATAAATGTATTTAAATTTATTCCTAAACCATTACTAATTTATTTTAGCATGTTTTCAAATGTTTATTAACATTAGCCTTACATGTTTACATATAAATTACCTTTATAAAATTACTCATTTAAATGTTTGCTTGATTATTTTAAAATAATATTTTAAAACAAATTTTCAAAAGAGAAGATTTAAAAAGAAGAGAATGTTGAATTCATTTTACTTCAAAGTTTCCAAACTAAAATATTATACTCTAATATAAATGAACTAAGTCTATTTCAAAGAAAGCAATTTTTAGAATAAAACAAAATAAACTTTTATTATAAAACAAAATTTAAACTATTCTATTTTTATAAACTAAAAAAAAAAATATTTACTTATATTTTTAACTTTCAAAAGAATAAGATTCTCAAATTAAAATTATCATTATAATAAATTTTGAAAAGAGTATCATTTAACAAACTAAATAATTATAAATTTTCAGAAGATAAATTCTGTTTGAATTAGATTATTAAATCAATATTTCACATTTTAAAACAATTATTAATGAAATTATTAAATAAATATTGCCCAAATTTCCGGGACATCACATTCCTTCCCCCTTTAAAGAATTTCGTCCCCGAAATTTAAAAGCAAAGGTAATTTAATAATCCCATACAGATTTTAAATTTTAAAAAGAGCTATCATATACTATCAACCAAATGCTAGCAACCATAGCAACCAATTCAAACAAACAATTCTAACTATCCAGATAAAATTCTGGATAAGATCCTCTAGAGTTTCCCAGGTATAAACACCGGGACACTCGCCTACAATATCTAAACTAGCTACACCACTCAGATCTAGACCTCCTATATATCTAGATCTACAAATCTAAACAGAACACTGAACCACAGACAAGTCCTGATCAACTTCCAAATCTTCCAGAACTACTGATTCTAAAACCAGAGATAAACCATACACGTACTCTCTCAGAGATACGTGAAAAACACCACAAATTCCAACCATCTGAACTGGCAATTTAATTCTGGAATAGCTGCCACCATGCTACCACTGCGCAACTCTGATTCAAGAATGCTGTTGATGAACACAAGTACAAACTTGATCAACTTATCCCGGAATATTGTTCATCAAATTCCATAAAATCTTAGTGACCTATCCGATTCGGTCACAAACACCACAACTAAAAATTCAACCTGAAACTGGATCCGACCAACCTTGCCAGCTTAAACAGATCACGTTGTGTGGGGATCCATGGCGTAATCGAGAGGCCGCTGAGAGCCTGCAGTTACATGGACTTTTGCTGCGACGGCAACGTATGGAGAGCTCTGATACCAAATGTAACGACCCGAAAATTTCGATTCCGAAATTTCCAGATAGTTAGTGAAAAGAAGAAAGAGAAAGAAGAAGAAGAACGGAAAAGAAACACACAATCTCACATTCGCAGCGGATAAAATATAATAGCAAATAAATAACAGTTTACAAAGCAGAACTGTATCAGTATGTTTACATTATACATCAGAGTTACATCAATTCCACAGCACTGGACAGTTTAAAATAACTTGTCCCATAAAAATAACAATATGACACAGCGGATAACCACTCAATACGTTCCTGTCCTTCAGCTCTCCTCCTGAGCTCTAGAACGTCCTTACCTGCAAGTCTGTAATACTCGGTCTGACCCGAGATCATTGGATTGTTTTGATTCAGTCTGTTTCTTTTGGAATCAGCAAGAGTTAAGCTGATTAGGAGTGATGTTGGTAACCCAGGATCGTCTGAAGAGTTTTATGGATAAGAGACAGATAAATTTGGATTCTGGAATTGGAGATTTGATTTTGGTTATGTTTTTCTCTGACCCAAGGAGCTGTAAGTTTGGGAAGCTATCTCCGAAGTGTTTTGGTTTCTTCTGTGTTGGGTAAGACCAGTGTTTGGTTTTCTAGAGTTGAATTGCCAGTTTGGATAACTGGAATTCAGTATGTTTCACATATCTCTGAGGGAGTATGTGTTTGATATTTCTGGTTGAGGGACCAGCAGTTTAGGATGGTTTATTTGTTGTGTCAGACTCGTTTGTAGTCTGATATTATGTATAGAATGGTTGTTAGGAGCTCTATAGCTTAGTAGTATTGACTGATTGTATTCTATAGAGCGAGTATCCCGATATATATATACCAGGGAAACTCGTGAAGGTTTTATCCAAAATTCTTTTGGATGATTAGATTTGTTTTGATTGTGTGAATTGGTTGCTTTGGTTGTTGGCATATGTTTAACATATGCTGTGTTTTAAAATAAAATCTGTAAATAGATTATTAAATTGCCTTTGTTTTAAATTTCGGGGACGAAATTCTTTTAAGGGGGAAGGATTGTAACGACCCGGAATTTTGGACAATATAAATTTAATAATCTGGGTTTAAATTTATATTGAATTGATATTTTTGTTAATAAATTTGATTTGATTTAAATAATATTCTTTATTTAATAATTTAATTTGTGAAATTATTTTAGATAAGTTAATAAATTGTTTTCTATTTAATAATGTATATGCATTTATATATATTTTAAATAGACAAATTGTTTTTATTTAAATTAGTATAGTATAATTTTAATATGTTTTGAAAATAGAATGGTGATTTATTTTTAATTTGAGCTTTTCAAAAATATTTAATTAAAATACTATATGATTTTAAATAAGAGATAAATGTTTTAATTAGTTTAAAATTCATTTTTAATTCAAGTTGTATATTAAATTATGTTACAAGCTCTTTTATAAATTTGTTTTAAAAAGTATCTTTTCAAATGAACTACTTGTATATTGTAATAATACTTGCTTTGTTCTTTAGAAATTTATTTAATTCATAATTATGTATAAGAATTAATTGACAAAGCTTAATACTTATTTAACTCTAATTAAACATTAATTTAATTCACAAAGACAAGTGTTTGTATATTAAAGCTTAAAGTTACAAATGTAAACTTATCATCTATTCAAAATGACATGTGTCCATTTCATTTTCATTTTTCTTTTAATTCATTTTCTGAAAATACATTCATAATTTTGTTCTTCATTCATTAGCATTATTTTTTCTCATCCCTTAATCAAGAAAACCAAATTACATGCTCACATCCATATTCAAATTTGCATCCTCCAAAATTCAAGTCTGCATCTTCCATTTCAAATCTGAAACTTCTCTTTCCAAAATTACAAACCTGCATGCAACTCCTCATTACAAAATTCCAGCAGAGAACCTGCATGCACCATTGAGAAGCAAATATGCAAATATTCAAACCTGCAAGCATGCATTCCTTTTCAAACACCTGCATTTACAAACAAATATGCAACTCCTCTTTCCCCAAAATTATTACCTGCATGCAACCATTTAAAGCTCTGCATATCATTTATAAACAAAGAAGCTCTGCAAATTTCAAGTAAAACCTGCATACAATTCCTCTTTTGAAACTCAAACCTGCATCAACATGGAAGCTCTGATACCAAAATGTCACGACCCGACTTTCACTCCCAGAAAATCGCGTCATGAATTAAGAAAGAAAGGGATAGAAGAAGAAAAGAAAGAAGAGAAGAAAGAAACAACACAAGAATCTCAACAGCGGAAACGAATAAATTATATTAATAACAAAGTATTACATAGTATACATCAATTATCAGAGTACACAGACATATACAACACATACTAGACAGTTATAAACACCTGTCTAGTTATTACAACTCAATACAAACAGAACACTCAGAGACCAAACACAGCGGAACTATATAACTATACGCAGAAGCCTCCTGCTCCATATGCTCCTCCACAAATCGTCAAAGCCAATCCTGAATCCTAACCTGAATTCCCTTGGCTACTCGTAAAAATTTGAGTACCCAAGAGTTAAAGAAAAACAGAAATAACTCCGGGTCATACATGGGTCTGGTGTGAGTAACAGGTTAAAGTTGCTTAACTTTGAAAAACCTTTGAAAGAAAAGGTATCACGTAAGACTTCCCACACATAAACATGGAAAAGTTTTTACCTTACGCTAACCAAAACATTTGATAGGAAATCTGATGATATTATAATAGTGTCTAGGGTTTTCAAGTAAATAAGAAATAGCCGAAATTGTTACATCTATTAAATTCCAGCTACTAGCCACAAAAGTGGGTAATACAATCAAAACCGTTGGCACTTATTGGATTTTGGATTCCATACAATGGCAGGGCTACTGGGGTACCGCCCGTCACAGTACGTGGCCTAGATCACCGTACCGAGGAGCCACCCTAACTCCCCTGCAACACAAAGCCGGACCCGTTCCTTACTGAACAGTTCCAAATAAGACAACCCCGACGGTTGTCATGATCAACCGTCCCACACAGCCGAAATATAAAGGGACCTCTAGACAGGGGTAAATCTTACTCTCAATGGGGGCTACCCACGAAGCTTTGCTGCACCTCCCCTGTTTTAGCCATTCCCGGTTGATGAGGCTTGAGGTTACGATTTACCTTTATAGGACATATCACTTAGAATGCTCATCGTCCGCCTGACGATGTTCTGAAAGCATTCAATCCATACAAGTTCGTTCCGGGTTCGAACGAAACCGAAGGCATTATCTCGTTACACTCGTATTGGAATCACCCTCAGAGTTAACGACAATAACCCTTGCACTCTGATTCACCATCTCGAATCTATAAGACCTATTCCGTCAAACTCATTACGGAATCACCCACAGAGTTATACTGACGTATAGCCCTTACACCTCGAGTCTTCACTCGCTCCACTTGGATTAACGACCTAACGTTATTTGGAATCGATGTGGTTTTCGGATGTCCAAATATGGAAACCCGATCCCGGTCTCATCGAAATCCAAAGCGTGTCTTTTAGGTCCAAGTTGTTTTAAGTTTAAACAATTCAATAGATAGATAATTCAGAACATCACAGATAATTAACATTATCATTATCAACAGATAATTCATACCAAATCAGATAATCTATATTATCATACAAGAGCAACCAATGCATCCATATCCCATGCACTACTCATCTCATAACTGAGATTACAAACCAAACCAGTCAACCAATACCATTCATCAAACATAAGCAATAGATCAAATGATCACAACTCTATAATTAATTTAAAATGAATTAAATTAATTACTCAATCTCCAATTAATTTAAAATGAATTAAATTAATTACTTCATCATCAATATTCTGCTTAACTTAACCATCCATTGATTTCAAATTAATTTATAAATCATCATCTCAATATTCATTTCAATTAATCATTACTGATTAATTATCTCTAATTACAACAAGTAATTAGCATTTAATATTAATCACATAAGTTAATTATATTAAACCCTCCATATATATTAATCACCCTTGATTAATAATCATTCAGTAATTAACTACATTAATTACTCAACCCATGAATTAATTATTATTCTTAATTAATTATCTAAATTAATCCCCTTGATTAATTTCAAAGTAATTTAAATCCAAATTACTTTTATATCAAATATCTTTAATTACATTCAGTAATTATTAATTAATTACTTCCTTAAGTAATTACAAATTCATTAATTACATAAGTAATTATCAAACAATCCACAATTGTTTAAATTAATTAAACTTAATTAATTAATCTAAACAAATCATATTAACCTTAATTAATTACATTAAGTAATTAATTCACTAATTACTTTCATAAGTAATTAAATCTTAAACAATTGATTATTAATTAATTAATTAATCTAATTAATTATCAAAAATTAATCACATTAATTAGTTGTTAAAATAATATTAAGTTAATGACTTCATTAACATTTCTTAATTACTTAATTAAGAATTAACTTAAATTAATCATCATTAGTTATTAAGTAATTAATATTTAATTACCATTTAATTAATCTCTAATTATTAATTAACTAAGTGTTAATTAAAACCTTAATTATCATTTATCACTTGATTAAATAAATCTTAATCATAAATTAAAATTTAATTAACCATTCTTAATTAAAGATTAATTAAACTTAATTAATTAATCTCAAATTAAATTAAAAATCATTAATTATTTAATTAAACATCCACATTATTAATTAATTAAATAATTAATATTCAACTTAATTACCTTAATAATTAATGAATCAAATCATTAAGTTTCATTTATCCTTTAGATAAATGTTCCTTATTTAAATTAAGTATTTAAAAACAAAATGTTTTTAAATTTACTTTTAACATTTCCTTAAACTTTAAAACTCAAATTTGTTTTAAATAAGATTTTTAAAACAATACAAACTTAATCTTACATGTTTACAAGAAACATATACTTTGTTAATAAGTTGAAAAGAAATTTAAATTTCAATTCAATCAAATCCAAACAAATTTAAAAATTACTTTATCATTTGAAATTCAACTTTCAAACTTATTTTAGCTTTAACTCTTTAAACTCTTTCTATAATTTATACCTTTAATTCAAATGCAAATCATTTGAAAACAATTTAAATTTAAATCTTTAATTTAAAAACTGAAATCTAAATTTCAAATCCAGATTTAAAAACTAAAATTTGAATTCATATTTAAATTTAAATTTTAAAACTCCTTTTAAACCTTAAACTTCAGGTTTTAAAACATTTTATAAAAACACTTTAACAAAATCAAAGTTGTTAAAAACCTTATATTTTTATGAAACTTAAATATTCCTGGAACTATAATTCAAACTCATTTGAATTAAGATTTTAAGCTGGTTTTAACACCTTGATTTAAAACTTGCTCTATACTCTTTTTTTTTTAAATTCAGTTTAATTTTTTTTTTTAAAACTCAAATATTTTCAGGTTTTATAAAACAGTTTCAGGTTTATCAACAACCTGTGAAAATAAATAAATTTCCTTTTTAACTTTATTTATTTAAACTGGAATATTAACTTAAATTGAATTCAAACAATTTCAGACTTGAATTCAAATTTGATTTAAGTTTTTCTAATCATCAAAAGATTCAGGGCTTTTTACAAATACTAGTTCCAGAAGTTACAGGTTTGTAAACCTGTAAACAAACACCTGATCTCCCACCACACAATCTACTTCGAGTTTGCAACTCCATTCCCCCGAGTCACATACCACAACACTTCGAGTCAAAAAGGAGTTCACCCGAGTCTCCCCACACTATCCAACATCTCCTGTTCACTACCTCACCGTGCATATGCACGGCGTCGCCGTCCATTTATGATCGCCAACGACCATCATATCTCATCAGAAACTCCCCTAACTACCCACTACAACCATCAATTCATGCATCAACCATCGAGAACGAAATCGAGCGCAAATACCCAAACCTGGAACAACAATCAGGTTTCACAATAAACCTGTCAACGGCAATCTAGTATTGCTCCGACCATCTGACGTTCTGTCACTTCGGCCTCGCCTTTAACTACGGCCACGCTACCCTTATCCAAAATATCTCAACACTCGATCCATTCTATAAAGTAAACTGATCGATTCTCCCAAACACCAAAAACTAGGGTTAAAAAGTGAAATTCCCAAATCTGCCATTACTCTGAGAGTTTAATCAACATTCAAGATTTTTCCCATCATCTCCTATTCCTACACAATCACCCAGAAGTAACTCAAAGTTTCCAAATTCAAAAGTCATCAGATTTTGCCAGAAATTCTATAACAGTTGAAACCCCCACTGTAACTTCATTTATCACTATAAAATCCTAATTCCTGATCTAAAAATCAAGTGATAGTTAATGCTTTATATCTGTGAAACTGCATTACAAATTTAAGCTATTTAATTTTTTTGTTAAAATTATCCTATACTGATCTTCTTTGTTTTCAGTGACAAACACTTATATTATTTTGCTTACTTAAATTTAAGTATTGACTTAAGAGAACCAAACAATACTTCTTTATAAATTCCCTTACATAAGGAATTAAAGTAAAAGATAAAGATTGTCATAGTTTCTTTAACAACAGAGACCACAGAAAATACTGCATGCAAACAATACATATCATAGCAACATTATCATCACACAGGAAATGTTTATCTATGTTAAACATTTAGCATGCAACTTTTTAAATTTAAAGTATTATGTGATATATTATATTTTATTCGTTCCGCTGTGAGATTCTGATGTTGTTTGTTTCTTCTTCTCTTCTTTCTTTTCTATTCTCTATCCATTTCTTTCTTAATTCATGACGCGATTTTCTGGGAGTGAAATTCGGGTTGTGACATTGTGGCCAAAATGTCACGACCCGACTTTCACTCCCAGAAAATCGCGTCATGAATTAAGAAAGAAAGGGATAGAAGAAGAAAAGAAAGAAGAGAAAGAAGAAACAACACAAGAATCTCAACAGCGGAACGAATAAATTATATTAATAACAAAGTATTACATAGTATACATCAAATATCAGAGTTACACAGACATATACAACACATACTAGACAGTTATAGACACCTGTCTAGTTATACAACTCAAATCAAACACAACACTCAGAGATACCAAACACCCAATACAAATCATCAAACATAAGTAATTGATCTAATGATCACACCACTTATAATTAATTTAAAATGAATTAAATTAATTACTCAATCTCTAATTAATTTAAAATGAATTAAATTAATTACTTCATCATAAAATCCTACTTAACTAAACCATCCATTGATTATAAATCAATTTATAAATCATTATTCAATATTCATTTCAATTAATCATTGCTGATTAACTATCTCTAATTACAATAAGTAATTAGTATTTAATATTAACCACACACAAGTTAATTATATTAAATCCTACATATATATTAATCACCCTTGATTAATAACCATTCAGTAATTAACTACATTAATTACTCAATCCAATAATTAATTATTCTTAATTAATTATCCAAATTAATCCCCTTGATTAATTTCAAAGTAATTTAAATCCAAATTACTTCTATAACAAATATCTTTAATTACATCCTGTAATTATTAATTAATTACTTCCTTAAGTAATTACAAATTTCATTAACTGCATAAAGTAATTATCTACAATCAACAATTGTTTAAATCAATTAACTTAATTAATTAATCTAAACAAATCATATTAACCTTAATTAATTACATTAAGTAATTAATTCACTAATTACTTCATTAAGTAATTAAACCTAAACAATTGATTAATAATTAATTAATCTAATTAATTATCAATATTAATCACATTAATTATTTGTTAATGACTTCATTAACATTTCTTAATTACTTAATTAAGAGTTAACTTAAATTAATCATCATTAGTTATTAAGTAATTAATATTTAATTACTATTTAATTTATCTCTAATTATTAATTAACTAAGTGCTAATTAAAAACTTAATTATCATTAATCACCTGATTAAATAAATCTTAATCATCAATTAAAATTTAGTTAACCATCCTTAATTATAGATTAATTAAACTTAATTAATTAATCTCAAATCAAATTAAAAATCATTAATTATTTAATTAAACTTCCACATTATTAATTAATATTTATCTTAATTACCTTAATAATTAATGAATCCCATCATTTAACCTTTTATTTATCTTTTAGATAATCATTTCTTATTAAATCAAGCATTTAAAAACAAAATGTTTTTAAATTCACATTAAATTCAATTTAACATTTCTTTTAAACTTAAGATCCAAATTTATTTAAAATAAGATTTTAAACAATACAACTTAATCTTATATGTTTACAAGAAACATATACTTAATAAGTTTTAAAAAAGAATTTAAATTTCAATTCAAATCAATTTAAAAAAAATTACTTTAAAACTTCCAAATTGAAATATAACTTCCATTCTCATTCTAGTTTAATTCTTTAAAACTCTTTCTATAATTTACATCTTCAATCCAAATACAAATCATTTGAAACAATTTAAATTTAAACCTTTATTTAAAACTGAAGTTTAAATTTTAAATCCAGATTTGAATTCATTTTGAATTTCTAAATTAAATACTTAACTTTTTAATTCAAATGCAAAACAACAATGCATTTTATATTTGAGAGTTAAAAATCAAATTTAAATTTGAAACATAATTACTTTCAAATCTCTGACAATCAAATCTGAACTCATATTTAAAATTTCAGATTAAAAACTAAGTTTAAATCTCCACCTTCAATTTCAATTTTTTTTTTTATAAAACAGAAACACCTCGGGTCAGACCGAGTATTACAGACTTGCAGGTAAGGACGTTCTAGAGCTCAGGAGGAGAGCTGAAGGACAGGAACGTATTGAGTGGTTATCCGCTGTGTCATATTGTTATTTTTATGGGACAAGTTATTTTAAACTGTCCAGTGCTGTGGAATTGATGTAACTCTGATGTATAATGTAAACATACTGATACAGTTCTGCTTTGTAAACTGTTATTTATTTGCTATTATATTTTATCCGCTGCGAATGTGAGATTGTGTGTTTCTTTTCCGTTCTTCTTCTTCTTTCTCTTTCTTCTTTTCACTAACTATCTGGAAATTTCGGAATCGAAATTTTCGGGTCGTTACATTTGCTACCAAGTGAAACGACCCGACTTCCTATCTCCAGGAAATCGCATCATTTTGAAGAAAGAAAGGGATAGAAGAAGAAAAGAAAGAGAAAGAAGAACACAACAACATCAGAGAACTCACAGCGGAACGAATAGAATATAATATATCAAATAAAATATTACATAGTATCAGATTACATCAGAGTTACACAACTATACAACACATATTAGACAGTTATAAACATCTGTCTAATTCATACAACTCAAGTACAACAGAAGAAACAGATACCAAACACAGCGGAACCAAAATATATCTACACGTCGAAGCCTCCTGCTCCATTACTCCTCCAGAATTCGTCAAGCTAACCTGAATCACTTGACTACTCATACATAATATGAGTACCCAAGAGTTTAATAAAACAGAAAATAAACACTCGGGTCAGACGGGGGTCTGGTGTGAGTAAACGGTTTAAAATTTCTTAACTTTAGAAAACCTTTGAAAAGAAAAGGTATCACGTAAGACTTCCCACACATAAACATGGAAAAGTTTTTACCTTACGCTAACCAAAACATTTGATAGGAAATCCAGTGATATTATAATAGTGTCTAGGGTTTTCAAGTAAATATGAAATAGCCGAAATTGTTACATCTATTAAATTCCAGCTACTAGCCACAAAAGTGGGTAATACAATCAAAACCGTAGGGTCTCGTAGGGAAAATGGGTTTCCATCAATGGCAGGGCTACTGGGGTACCGCCCGTCACAGTACGTGGCCTAGATCACCGTACCGAGGAGCCACCCTAACTCCCCTGCAACACAAGGCCGGACCCATCCCTTACTGGATAGTTCCAAACAAGACAACCCCGGCGGTTGTCCGGAATTCAACCGCCCCACACAGCCGAAATAAAAAGGGTCTTCTAGACAGGAGTAAATCTTGCTCTCAAGTGGGGGCTACCCACGAAGCCTTGCTGCACCTCCCCTGTTTTAGCCATTCCCGGTTGATGAGGCTTGAGGCTGCGATTACCTTTATAGAACAAATCACTTAGAATGCTCATCGTCCACCTGACGATGTGTTGAAAGCATTCAATCCATACAAGTTCGTTCCGGGTTCGAACGAAACCGAAGGTACTATCTCGTTGCACTCGTTTTGGAATCACCCTCAGAGTCAACGACCATAGCCCTTGCACTCTAAATCTCCATCTCGAACCTATAAGTACTATTCCGTCAACTCATTACGGAATCACCCACAGAGTTATACTGACGTATAGCCCTTACACCTCGAGTCTTCACTCGCTCCACTTGGATAAACGACCTAACGTTTAATTGGAATCGATGTGGTTTTCGGATATCCAAATATGGAAACCCGATCCCGGTCTCACCGAATCCAAACGCCATTTTAATGTCCAAGTTGTACTTAAGGGATTTAACAATTAACTTATTCAGGATGATATAAACAGATAGATGAATAACATTATCATTATAGATAATTCATAACAAACATTCATCTCACAAAGCAGCATATCACATATCATATAGATATTCAAATCATCCAATATCATTCAATCACTCAATATCAATCAATATCCAATATCAACCAATCATTCAATATCAATCATTCATTCATAATAGAATTGATTAATTCTAATCAATTTAATTAACCTATAATTAAATTAATTACTATCCTTTAAACATTTGGATTATCTTAATCCTACTTCATTGATTTATTACAAATCAAATCCATTAATCATCTCCTAATGATCTTCCTTAATTAATCCTTCTTGATTAATTATCTTTAATTACATTCAAGTAATTATTCCTAACCATATTCAGTAATTAGCCTTCAATTGCTATCATTAATCACAATAATTAATGATCTTTCATTAATTAATTAACTATAATTAATTACTTTAATCCCTAATTAATTACAATTAATTAATCATATTTAAATTAATTACTTTTATTAATTTCTTTCATTAATTCTATTAATTAATAATTCTTATTAATTAATAATCCTTTAATTAAATAATTAACTTGTAATTAATCACCTCATTAATCATAAACAGTAATTAACAATTTGTAATTACTTATCTTAATTAATTACCTTCTTAATTAATTACTTAATTATTAATTATTACTTAATTAAACAATTCTTAATTACATCATTAATTTTATTAATTAATGATCTCTAATTAATATTTAAATTAATTACTTATTTAAAAATTAATTCCCTTTAGTAATTAATCCACAATTTAAAAATACAATTATTAATCACCTTGATTAATATTAAATTAAGTAATTAACTAACCTTAATTACTCATTAACAACTTAATTATTCTATAATTAATTAACTTCATTAATTAATTCCCTAATTAATTACAAAAGTTATTATCCAAATTACTTATCCTAAATCTTCTTCACTAATTACATTTAAGTAATTATCATTTATTACTTCCTTAAGTAATATTGCTCCATTAATTACACTAAGTAATTACTCTTATTTAATCATTAAATGACTATCTTAAATTAATTAAACTAAATTAATTAACTTAAATAAATCACATTATTAAAATTAATTACAATAAGTAATTAACTCCTTAATTACTTTTTTTTTATTAAGTAATTATACTTAACAACTTACAATTGATTATCCTTAATTAATTAATCTAATTAATTATCCAAAATTAATTACATAAATTAACTTCTTAATTATCCTAAGATAATTATCTTATTAATTATCAACATTTTCCTTAATTACTTCCTTGAGAAATTTATCTTAGATTAATTATCATTAATCTTAATTAAAAATCAATTCAAGTCATTATTTAAAACAAATGAATAAGTAAATTCTTGATTATCTTAATTATTTCTAAAATAATTCATTACTTATTAACTTTCAAGTGTATTTAAATCATTACATTTTTAAATTTGATTCAAATTCCATTTTAAACTTTAAGATTTAAAATGTTTAACTATTTTAAATATTTCCAAATCTTTAAATAAATTATAAATCTTACAATACAAATGAAACATTCATTTCTTGAATAAAAGGAAAGTTTTAAACAAATTTCTAATTTTAACTTCAAGTTAAAATAAATCACTTTAATTCAATATTAAAGAAAGCTTTATAAAGATTTTATTTAAATTCAAACTTTATTTGAAATCAAATTTATTTTTAAAATCTACTTCAACTTTTCAATTTGCTCAACATTTAAATTTTTACAAAACTGATTTAAATTTAAGATTTAAATCCAAAGTAATCTTGAAAATCATATTTAAACTTGATTTTAAACTTGATTTAAATTTAAAATCTTCATTTTAAAACTTAGGATTTCAAAGTTCATTAACTTAAACTTTTAAATTTAGCATCTCTTGTTTAAAATCTCTTCTTAATCAATTTAAATTTCATTTAAATTTCAAAACAATGCACTGTCAGTTTTTTTTTTTAAAACTGGACCTAACTTCTACCCAAGACCAAAACAATTTACTTCGAGTCTACACCTTAGTTGCTTCGAGAAATACATCATCTACTTCGAGTAAAATTCCCAAAGCTTCGAGAAAACATCTGCATTTAACCCACAAGTTCATCAGAACTTGTATGTGCACTGTGCACATGCACCAGCACCCTGGCCATCACCAGCCACCGTCACTAACTTCACCAAGCCACTGACCATCACCCCACTCGATCACGGCCACCCACATCTTCACAGCAGTTTGAAAATCAAAAGCCCAGTCAACCAAGCAAACCTGGAACTCCACTGCAAACCCAAGCGAAAAACCTGGCAACGTCGATCTCTCCCAAACCCGACCATCAGAACCGCCACAACTCCGGTAATCACCTCATCTACGAACCCTCTGCAACTTCCCAATGCCTTATGACACTCGATGCATCATAGAGGAGTCGAGGGGACATCAAACCCGACCTCTCCAAACTAGGGTTAAAACCTGTCATCAATCACCACTGTCGCCACCAGCCTTTGACCATCGATCTAATATTTTTCCCCCACTCACCTATCATCCTTCCACCTCCAGGCAGAACTACAACTTCCAATATCCACTAGATCACCAGAAAATCCCAAAAATCCCAATATTGTTCATCCCAGTCAAACTCATTTCATAGTTGATTAAAAAATGTGATTCTTGTTTTAAAAATCTTGATTTCCTACATGCTTTCAAATTGTGATACTGTTTCAATGTTTTAATAAGATTGATATTTGCTCATTTCAAATAGGACTGTTGTTTACAGAGGCAACAGACTTTTTTTTTTATTTATTACAATCATAGTTATAAGCCTAAATCTAGACTAAACAAACAAGATCTGTACAACAACAATTTCTAACTGGAACCAAATCAAGTGATAAAGAATTTCTATTGAAAATCAAAGTTTACAGACAGAGGCTGATACACAGATATCATATATATATTCATATGAATATTCACTATAATGCAACCATTCCAAACATTCTTATTTCTATCAAACCATATGCATTAGATAACTACACATCTCAACAGCAGTTTGTATATATATATTTTTATTTTTATGGCAGAGCAACAGTTTAAATTTTTGGCAGTTTTGGTTTTCTAAAAGCATGTGCATTTGAACACTTGTGCATTTGAACTTTTCTTAAGTTTGATCTTTTAAAAGTCTGTTTTTAAAAAGTAGTTTACTCACCTATATTAAAGATGCAGAGATCAAATTCCCTGATGCATTTGCACTTGAATCTGCTTGCATTTCCTGGAGCTGCAGATTTCATTTGCTTCTGCCTGGCACTGATGTGCATTTGCTTCCAGTTGAAGATGTTTTCAGTTGTAGTTGATGCATGCAGACCCATACTCATTTTTCAGATTTGAAGTTGATCTTGAACTTGATGAATGGATGCATTTGTTTGAAGCTGAACTTTGAATTTTTGAAACTTTGAACATGCATTTTGAAACTGAATGTATGCAGTTGTATCACTTGATGATGCATGCTAATCTTAGCTTCATATGTTCAGATTTGAAGAGGATGAGTGCATGCAGACTTTTGTTTCATTTGCTCAGATTTACATTGATGTTGAAACTGATTTCTTGAATATGCATGCAGATTTAAAGATTGAACTCATGTTGATGTTGAGGCTTTGTTTGAACATACATGCAGATTTTCAGATTTTGATTTTAAGTTTCAGATTTGCCATTAAACATGAAAGAATGAAGAAGGAAAGTTTTTGAGAAAACTGATTTTCTCCTTAAAATTTTTATTGAAAAAAAAAAATAAGTAATTTGCCACTTGTAGCTTAAAGATGTTGATTATTTTACAAGTGTATTCTTATGTTTTAAAAGCTTAACACATATGCACTATGCATATAAAAATAGTTTCTTTATTTATGCATGTATTTAAATGCATTTAAATCCATTTCTAATTTATATTTAGTATTTTAAATGTATATTTACATATAAACTTTGCGTTAGGTGGCGAACGGGAGACTCTTACCCCTACATGCCCCCGGGGATAGTATAAGGTCTTGCGGGGTTGGTTGCGACTCGAGAGGGTGGCCGTAAAAGCAAATTCGAGGTATCACTGTGAGCCACAGCGGGGCTGGGATGGTTGAAAAGCCTACCGGTCGTGAGCCGTTGCTGATGGTTGAAAAGCCTAGGACGTTACAGTGGTATCAGAGCATTAGGTTGAGTGAATACCTAGGCTCTGTAGTGGTGTCTTTCTTGAGAGAGCGTATTTGTATTTTTAATATATATATATATCTAATTCTACCTATTTGTTGGGCTACCTGTTCGGGTTTTCCAATATAGGCTATAAAGGTAGATAAGGTTGTAGTGTTTGTAACACGACAACTACCATTGGTTGGAGTTTGTATGTTGAGATTGGAAGTGTGTTTGTCGAGACTGTAGACCTAATACTGTCTCGAGTAAGTTGTGCTGTAGTGTAGAAATTTCATTGATCTCTGAAGGAAACCTGTTAAGGTTCGGAGTTCATATTTGAAATGCAGAGTTGGATGAGTTGAGTTTGGATCTGTCGGTTGGGCAGAAACAAGTGAGTGATGGTATTTTGATACCTCAGGAAGTTGTAACTGCGTGATGAGATGCAGTGACTATGGTTGTGTCCGAAGATATTTCTTTGAAACAAGTTTTAGGAAGTAGATCTGCTTCGGTGTTGTGGCCGAGTTAGCAGGATGTGGTGGTTAGCTTTGAAGTCCGAGTTTCTCGAAGAACTTTGGATTAAAAAGTCTTTGGCATCGGTGTCAGCAATGCAGCTTGGAATGTTCTGTGAGCTGACAGAGAGGTCTTAGCTGAGTAGTTTTTCTAAAGATGGAGTTCAGAAGTAGCAGATTGAATCCGTTTCTTCAATGGATTGGCTAGACCAGTGTAAGTTGTTCTGTATGGTAAAGAGAGAACAGTTTTTATTTGGAAATTAATCAGGGTTGATCGCAAAGGGGACTTGCGATTGTTTGAGTGTTCTCTTGGATTGTTGGAGAATTTTCTGGATGTCTTCTGGAAAGACAGAGTTTTTCTGCATCTGGAGTTTGAGCTTTTGAATCGTCTAGAATTCCAGGAGTGCAACCGGTGGTTCAGCATAGTAGAAGGACGATTCCTAGAGTTAGAGGTTGGTGAAGCAACTCAGTTTTTGGAGGAATTTCTGAGTTCTTCTTTGTGGATCTGTAGAACTATATTTCTAGGAAGTGATGTCCAGTGGTGCTTGTGTTCTTCATCAGCATTTTCTTATCTACTTCGGATCAGAGTTGTGTAGCGGAAGCAGTTTGGGAGTGCTTTTGATTTATCTTTTCCGGATAAGGAGAAGTAAGTTCAGTCTTCTACTAGTTATGGAGTAGAATTGTGATTTGGTTTTGGGTTGATCTTGAGATGATCGTTGTGTTGGGTTATTTTTAGTTCTGATTGTTTCTAGAGGAATCAGCAAGGGTTAAGCGGATCAGTTGAATGTTGGCAGTCAAGATTGTCCGAAGACTTTTGTGGATATGAGACAGAGAAATTTGGAATTCGAAGTTGGAGACTTCGTTGTTGTAGGAGTTTTCTCTGATCCAAGGAGATATAAGATGAGGTAAGCTGGAAAATTAGCTCCGAGATGTTTGGATCTTTTCTCTATGTTTTGGTTGGATAAGTGTTTGGTTTTCAGAGTTGAATTGCCAATTTGGATAACTGGGATTCGGTGAGTTTCACGTATCTCTGAGGGAATACGTGTATGGTCTATCTCTGGTTTTGGAACCAGCAGTTTGGAAGGTATGGGTTGTTGAGTTAGACTCGTCTGTAGTCTAATATGTTGTCTAGTTCTGTAAATCTAGATGAGTAGGAGCTCTATAGCTTATTAGTATTGAATTGTTTGAATTATAGAGAACGAGTATCCCGATATATATATATATACCGGGGAAACTCGAGAAACTCTATCCAGAATTTTGTATGCATAGTTAGATTGTTTGATTGGATGAATTGATTGCTATGGTTGTTAGCATATTATTGGTATATGCTTGTGTTTTTTTTTAAATTAAAATCTGTAAATAGATTATTAAATTACCTTTGTTTTAAATTTCGGGGACGAAATTCTTTTAAGGGGGGAGGAATGTGATGACCCGGAATTTTGGCAATATCAATTTAATAATCTGAATTAAAAATTAAATTGATTTGATAATCTTTGTTAATAAGATTTGAATTAATTTAATAATCCAATAAAAATAAATATGTAATTGATATATTTTATCTTTTAAAAGTTAATAATTGTTTTATATTTAAAATGTATATAGAATATGTATACATTAGAAATAGATATTGCTTTAAACTAATAAATAAATATGATTTTGAATGCATAAGATAAATATTGAAATGATTTAAAATATGTTTAACTCAAGTTTAAATAAATAAGAATAAGGTTTATTTTGATTTCTGAAAAATATAATTTCTTTTATAAGTTATTTATAGTTATCAAATGTTGTTACTTTTAAAATATAATAATACATTTGTTTTTGACAGAAAGATTTTTATATAAAAATAATTGTTTTTCAAAACTTAAATTGTGTAGTTATATTTGTAATTAAAATGGGTTTCAAAATTTAATTTGAACTTGAACTCAAAGCTTTGAAATCTAAAAGTATAAATGTTTTTAATTTGCTTTGATTTTGAAATATTTGTATAAGCTTCATTTTATAAACTAAATTTGATTTATTCATTTTAAAATTTATATACATGCAAGCATGATTAACTAATTCATTTAAACATAAGTTTACATTCATCTTATAATAACATACTAAATTAATACTAATTAACTTTTAATAAATACTAAGTAAGCTTTTAATTAAATACTAATTGCTTTTATAAGACAAGTGTAATACATAAACATGATAAAGTGACAAGTGTGTAAATTGTAGGACAAGTGTCATTTATTTGTTTTTCTTTTATTTTTATTTTAGTTTTTACATATAAACAAATTCTCTTCCATTTTTATTTCTTTTTTTTTCTAAAAACTAAGAAACAATGGAAAAACCCAAATCTGAAACATCTTCAATCCACTCCACAAATCTGAAACAAAGCTTGCATGCAAATTCTTCTTACAAATCAATACAAAATCATTTTCAAAAGCCTCCACATTTTTATGTTTAGAAAACATATCTGTCACATTTTGAAATCAAGAAGAAAATCACCTGCACTTCTGGAATTAGCCTGCATGCAAGCCAAAAAGCAATCTGCATTCAAGTAAACCTACATCAAAACTTTGCATTTCCTCCTTTCAAAATATGGAAATCCTGTAGTAGCTGCATGCAAAGCAAACCTGTCACCTTCTTAAGAAAAATCAAATTTCAATTCAATTCTGCAATCTCAAAGCCTGCATTTCATATGCAAGCAATACTGCATATTGTTGTTCAAATATAAAAGCTTCTGCATAGTTTTCAAATATAAAGGCATCTGCATCATTTAGCATCTGGAATCCTAGCAACTGCAGTTTCAAAATTAAAGAAACAAAGCATGCATACAAGAGCTCTGTAACAAGCAACTCAAAGTTTTAAAGCAAGCATTGGAATGAAAAGTTTTAAAAAGAATAGGGGTTTCCAGTTTTTAAAAGCACTTCTGCAAAACCAAACTTTCAAACCTATGGAGGCTCTGTTTTCAAATTTAACAGGTGAGTAACATTCTATATTAAATAAACTTAAGTATAGATTTTGGGTTGCTTTCTTTACTTGTGAATATAAATGTTTGCATGTCATTTACAAGTTCATTGCTGGTACTTATATATATATATGTGAATATGGACATAGTTGTGAATGCTTTTGTGATTTTGTGTTGCCTGCATTTTTTTGGGAAGCTTTTCCAGAAAATAAGTTTACTCTGCCCCTAAAAATTTGTGCGTGA
The DNA here is from genome assembly GCA_030765085.1 of Allium cepa. Taxonomy (NCBI): domain Eukaryota; kingdom Viridiplantae; phylum Streptophyta; class Magnoliopsida; order Asparagales; family Amaryllidaceae; genus Allium; species Allium cepa. The sequence continues at coordinate 221,305,980 of CM060946.1, forward strand.
CTTCATAACATAAATGGTTTAAGGTATAATTATGTTGCATGTTTTATCACTGAAACAAAATATGTTTGAGAATGCAATATAAGTTTGTCTCTGAATATTTATATGGATGTGTGGATGGGTATGAAGTGTTTCTGTTCAATCTCTGTTACCAGTTTCAAGTTCATGTTTTGATTCAAAAATTTATATTCTCCTAAAAATCCATTTGGATTAGTACTTAACATTTGAATAAAACTGTTGTTATATCATCAAAGAGTTTTAAAGATTTGTTAAGTTAAATTTTAAATTGAAAGGTTCACTGGAAATATAAAAAAAAAAATAAACATCAGTGGATGTCAAATTAGGTGTAAGTTCAAACTGAATAATTTATGAATTCAGTATTATGAAATGAATACACAAACCAAATCAAGATTTTTAACATTCAAATCACAATTTTTAAACTTGAATTGAGGGAGCAGTTCTGAAATGAACTCAAAAGAGAAAATTTTGACTTTCTGGTGATCCACGAAGGTGTGGAGTTAGGGGTTCCTCATGTAGTTAGAATGGTGATGGGTGATGATGGGAAAAATGGTTGGACAGTGATTAATGCTCGGGGTTGTATATAAGTGAACTTTGAAATTTAGAACCCTAGATATTGTCTGGGTTGTGTTTTGATTGGCACGACCTACTCAGTGGATCGAGTGCCTTGTAACTTAAGGGGATGTTTGAGGATGAGTCGATGGTGGAATGAACGGAGGCGCAAGCATTCAGATGGTCGGAGGAAGGTGGTGGAAGCTTTGACAGGTTTGGGTGGATTTGGTCTTCTGTTTCCAGATTTTGGGATTTGAACTCGAATTCAAATTCGAGTTGTAAATGAGCATTGTGATGTTTGTAATGGTTTGAGGGTTTGATCGATGATGTGAGAAGGTCACTGGAGGCGGGTGATGTTTGCCGGAGGCACGGTGCATGTGCACCGTGCACTTTAAGGTTCAGGGGGATTGTTTGGTATGTTCAAGGGAAACTGGAGAATAACTCGAAGCAGGTAGTATGTTTACTCGAAGGAGAGAGCTTGCAGACTCGAAGTGGATTTAGCAGTGCTCGGGTTTAGGCATGTTAACAGGATTAGTCCTGCAACCTGTAGCTCTGTTTTGATTTTTAAACTAAAATTAAACCAAACTTTAATGAAATAAAGATTCAAATGAGATTTAAATGTAGTTTTGAAATCTGGAGTAAGTTTAAATTCTAAAAAAAAAAATATATAGATTCAAGTTTGAATTTGAATCTAGTTAAAAAAAAAGAAGAAAACTTGGCAGTTTCTGAAAACTAAAATTTCATTTTTGAAATCTGGAAGTTAATTTTAAAACAGCAGTTCAAATTTAAATTTAAGTTCAGTTTCTTAAAGATATTTAAATCTGCAGGTTTTCAAAAATGAATTTGTATTTTAATAAAGAGATTTAAAATCAAGGTGTAAAGCAAGAGTTCAATTTCAAGTTTAAATTCAAGTGATTTAAATAGGGAACAGTTCAAATGTATTGAATTTAAAAATCTGGATAATTGAATAAGTTCAAAAATTTAGATGTTTCCAAACAAGTTTAAATTTAAATTGTTTATTAAAAGTAAATTTGTTTTCAAACAAATATTTTAAACTTGTTTTCCTTTTGAATAAAGTCATTATAAAAGATTTATAAAAGGAAGTCAAATGATGTGTTAACTTGAATTTGAAATTTGACAATAATGTATTTAAAACTTATTTTTAAATTAGATTAAGCAAATTAAGACTTATCTTATATAAGCTTTAATTATAAGTAATAAATGTTATTGGCATTTGTTTTAGAAAGAATATAAATGGAATCTAAATTGGTTTATGCTTAAATAAATATCATTTTGAATTTTAGATTCAAAATGGAATTTGAATTTAAATATAAAATGCAATGTTCTAAGTACACTTTAATATTAATAAAATTATTAATAAGAAATGGATTTTTCATAGAAATTATTAAGGTGTTAAGGCAATTAAATAAATAAGTTAATTGAGGAGTGGCTTATTTATTTAATTTATATTTAATAATTTGGATTAATTTAAATTAGAGATTAATTAAGAAGTAAATTAGGAAAAGTAATTAAGGAATTTATAATTGTTAATGATGGTCATTAACTAAGGTTATTTAGTAATTAATTAATATGATTAATGTTTAGTAATTAATTAGATTAATTAATTAATGATAATAAATTGTGAAATTTATTTAAGTTAAATACTTAAATAAAAGTAATTAAAACATTAATTATTTAATATAATTAATGGAGTTAATGTGATTGGTTTAAATTAATTAATTAAGTTTAATTAATTTTAAACATTGGATTTGATGATAATTACTTAATGTAATTAATGAAGTAAAATTACTCAGTGAAGTAATTAGAGATAATTACTAGATGTAATTAGTGGATGATGTTTGGATTGAGGAAATAATTTGGATTAAATTATTTTATAATTAATCAAGGGATTAGTTAAAGAAATTAATTAAGAAGTAATTAATTTGATAAGTAATTAAGGGTAGTTAATTACTAAGTGTGATTAATCAAAGGTGATTAATAATTATGGTTTAATTAAGATTAATTACTTGATGTAATTAATTTAATTTAAGATAATTAATTAAATATAATTAAGGATCATTAATTAAATAATTAATGATGTAATTAAGATTTAATAATTAAGATTAATTATTAATCATTAATAAATGATTAAAGGTAATTAATTAATTGTAATTAATTAAGGTTTAATGTAATTAGTTATAGTTAATTAATGAAGTAATTAAAGGTTAATTACTAATTATGGTTAAGAGTAATTAATTTGTGAAATTAATTAAGGATAATTACTTAAATGTAATTAAAGAATAATTAATCAAGGGGATTAATTAAAGTGATTAATAATGGATAATTAATTAATTAATTTGTAATTAATTAATGATGATGTAAGCAAGATTTATATTAAGGTAAGTAATTAATTAATTCATTTTAAGTTAATTAGAGAAGATGTAATTAATTTAATTAATTTTAAATTAATTATAGATGGTATGATTATAAGTCATTGCTTATATGAATGGATAATGATTGCTTTGAATGGTTTGAATCTCAGAGATGAGATTAGTAATGTTGATCGATATGGATGCATTGGTTGCATTGTGATATTAATATGGATTATCTTTTAATAGTGATAATGTGGATTATCTGTAGTTTGATAATGATAATTATCTGTTGTGAATCTATGAGTTATCTATCTATGTGTATATAGATAAGTTTAAATTGAATTGTTTTAAAACTTAAAACAACTTGGACCCTAAAAGACACGCTTTGGATTTCGATGAGACCGGGATCGGGTTTCCATATTTGGATATCCGAAAACCACATCGATTCCAATTAACGATAGGTCGTTAATCTAAGTGGAGCTTAGTGAAGATTCGAGGTATAAGAGCTATACGTCAGTATAACTCTGTGGGTGATTCCGTAATGAGTTTGACGGAATAGTACTTATAGATTCGAGATGAAGAATTAGAGTGCAAGGGTTATCGTCGTTAACTCTGAGGGTGATTCCAAAACGAGTGTAACGAGTTAATGCCTTCGGTTTCGTTCGAACCCGGAACGAACTTGTATGGATTGAATGCTTTCAGCACATCGTCAGGTGGACGGTGAGCATTCTAAGTGATGTGTCCTATAAAGGTAATCGTAGCCTCAAGCCTCATCAACCGGGAATGGCTAAAACAGGGGAGGTGCAGCAAGGCTTCGTGGGTAGCCCCCACTTGAGAGCAAGATTTTCCCCTGTCTAGAAGTCCCTTTTTATTTCGGCTTAGTGGGCAGTTGGAAAGCGCGCCGACTGCGGGGTTGTCTTGTTCGGAACTATTCAGTAAGGAATGGGTCCGGCCTTGTGTAGCAGGGGATGAAGGGAGTAATCCTCGGTACGGTGATCTAGGCCACGTACTGTGACGGGCGGTACCCCAGTAGCCCTGCCATTGTATGGAATCCAAAATCCAATAAGTGCCAACGGTTTTGATTGTATTACCCACTTTTGTGGCTAGTAGCTGGAATTTAATAGATGTAACAATTTCGGCTATTTCATATTTACTTGAAAACCCTAGACACTATTATAATATCACAGAATTTCCTATCAAATGTTTTGGTTAGCGTAAGGTAAAAACTTTTCCATGTTTATGTGTGGGAAGTCTTACGTGATACCTTTCTTTTCAAAGGTTTTTCAAAGTTAAGCAACTTTAACCTGTTACTCACACCAGACCCATGTCTGACCCGGAGTTTATTTTTGTTTTTCATAAACTCTTGGGTACTCAAATTTTTACGAGTAGCCAAGGGATTCAGGTTAGGATTCAGGATTAACTTTGACGAATAATGGAGGAGCAATGGAGCAGGAGGCTTCCGCATTGTAGATATTTAGTCCGCTGTGTTTTGTATCTCTGAGTTAATTGTGATGTTGTATTGAGTTGTAAATACTAGACAGGTGTTTATAACTGTCTAGTATATGTGATGTGTATGCTGTGTATCTTTGATAGATACTGTATATTGTGTAAATACTTTTGATTATTAATATAATTTATTCGTTCCGCTGTTTAGATTCTGATGTGTTGTTTCTTCTTTCTTCTCTTTCTTTCTATTCTCTATCCCTTCCTTTCTTATTAACGATGCGACTTCCAGGAGTTAGGGAGTTGGGTCGTTCCAGTAACGACCCGGGATTTTTGACATTTCGAGTTGTGAATGTAAAATTTAATATTTAATAATACGATATTTTAATCAATAAAAATACCCGTTAAACAACATCTGATGATAATATACAATCTTTCAAACTAATATAAATTTTGAGTTTCTAGATTATAAAACAGGAGATTGATTTAAGTAGTGTAACGACGGGTATTTTCAACCATTCGCATCCATTATAAGTGTATAGGTAGACACTCATACCGGAATTGAATTGCTCAAAATACCACGTTGTAAATAAAAATTTGGCAAATCTCAGAATATGCAGTAAATAAAAATCACATATCACAGACACAGAGTAATAATGATGCAGCGGAAGTAAAAGAGATAGTAGTTCATGAAGCAACTATATAAATATATCAGAGTTACATAAGATACAATAGAAGAAATAAAGTACAACATAAGTTTAAATATGATAACCAAGTACAAGCTGAATAGAACAACCGAACTGAAACGATGAAACTTGACAAGTGGATAATCTCCAACGATTCCAATCCACAGAAAGTGGAAATCCAAATCTGTGAAAAACTCAGGCTGACTCGAGCGTAAATAAAAATACAAACACTCGAGTCAGGACATACATACTTATACAATGTAAACCAACTCAAGTGAATAGTAGCAAAGGAACAAGTAACTTAGAAGATGCTTGGGACCGCCCATCCTCTAAGGATCCGTTAAACTATTTACTATATAGTGATATACGCTATATACAGTAGTGTCTAATCAGTAAAGTATAATCATATAGAAAATAGCGTTAAGGGGATGGTGAACCTTAACGCGGTCGGATCTTTAAAACCAAAATAGTAGTGGGCTCGCTATAAGGAGATGACATGGCACGCGAGGTAATGCCAGGGTGGATACACCGTTTGCACTCCCGGACCGGTGGTGACGGCAAGCCAGTAGCTTCCGCCCACCTCGAACAATACCCCTGAATCAAAGTGGCGCCACATATCGAATCACAAAAGTAATAGAATGGTTTCCGATGGAGCATGCTCGATGAAAGGGTGGCACCCTTTGTGGCGCCCGGTATAGCTCCTATTGTAGTCATTTATGCCAACTCACGGGAGTTGGGTCCATGTAATATACCTCGAGAACATCGCCACCATCCTACTTCATTCTGGAATCTCCACCGTGTACACAGTTGTTAAAGTGGTTTTCGGTATTGGCCGGCTATAAGACAATATCTGATCCCGGTCTCTTTAACAACTAATCGTTATTATAACCCGTAGTTATAACTTTAAAAAAATTATTTTATACTTCAAAATAAAATATCATTTCAACCCAAATCATTATCAAAATAAAGATTAAATTATTTCCAAACCATTTCAATATATCATCATACCATATCTTTCGATTCAAATATTTATCAAAATAAATATCAAGTCATTTCTAACCATTTCAATATATTAAATTATCACATCCTTTCAAAACTTCCTTTCAAATCATTTTAATATATCAAAATATCATAACCTTTCAAAACTACGTTCAAATTATCTTATCTTTCAGCACTTCCTTTCAAATTATTTTAATATCAAAATGTCATATCTTTCAAAACTCCATTTTCAAATCATTTTAATATATCAAAATATCATATCTTTTCAAAACCACATTTCAATCATTTAATATATCAAAATATCATCTCCTTTCAAAACCACATTCATTTCAAATCATTTTTCATTTTATTCAATTTAAAATACCATTTCAATTCACATTTCGAAACAGTTTATATTCAAAAAAAATCATATTTAATCATTAAAATGAAGTTATTATGTTCAATAATTAAATTATTAAATTTTCAAAATTTTCAACTTCCAAAGTTCATTTATTCACTTAAGTTTATCAAAATAGTAAAAATTCACAATTCGTGGCATTTAAAAAACGCTACAGAAAGATACATTCAAAACAGTTCAATTTAACAAAAGACAACATTTTAAAATGTTGTAATAGGGTTTACTTAAATTTCAAATAAACTTAGTTAAATTCAAAAATTATAGCACTTACAAAAATTGCTATAATAGCTTTTAATTCAATTTAGCTTTTTAGTTCATTATCATCAACTGCAGCATTTACAAATGCTGTAATATCATTTACATTGTAATTAATAGCATTTCAAAAATGCAGTCAATTAACTTCAAATATTCAATATAATTTTTCAACCAATTATATTTTTTTATTTAAAACATTTTTAACTCATAAAATCATAAATTTTCACATTTATAAACATCATTTAATTTTCCTCAAGTTCATGATTTTATAAAGTTAAATTTCCATTCAAAAATCAAGATTTAATAATAATTCACTTATTAAATTGCAATGTTCAATTTTAAATTCATTGCATTAAATTTCAACTTAACACTTAAGTTCAAATTCTCAAATATAACTTAGTTTTATTTTTATTTGCTTCAATAAAAGTTCACTTTTAAGTCAATTTCATAAATTTCCAATTTTAGTTATATTTCAAAATTTCAACTTAAATATTCATTCATTTCACATTCAACTTTATCAAAAATCATTAATATGATATAAAATCACTTTAAATTAATTTAAATTCAAAATATCATAAATTTATCATGTTTTCAAAGTTAATTAAATTCCATTAAAAATTAAATCAAAATTTCCAAAATAACTTACATTCATATTTTCTAACTTTTCCATAATTTATTTAACTTATAAATTTCCAGAAAATAAATAATACTTTACAAAAGTTATATTTTTATTAAATTTCAAATCAAATATTATAATAATTAAATTTCTAAAATATTTTAAAAATTTAGAAAAACATATTTTAACTACGGGCCTGTATATAATTTTCTACGCTAGGTAAAGTGATACGGGTAATATATCATTTCAACCCGTAATTACAAAGAAAATCCGGGTTTTATCATTTGAAACCCACAATCCCAAGTTAAAATAAATTAAATAAAAACCGTTCAAGCCTATAATTTCAGCCCATAACGATTTTTCCCTATTCTAAAGTCCGTTCGGGTATGTATCATTTCAACCCATGGTGATTCTAATCTAAAGCGAACTTGCAGTGTGATGAACAGATAAAATAAACAGAATAGCATGAAATATCAGTAACATATAATACAATAAGTGTAATAACAGGTGTGAACATCTTATGATAATAGTATAAGCATATATAACATGATAATATAGTTCTACAGATTCACAGGGTGTCAATTCGCATTTGTATTAGTATAAACATCTGGTGAGATTTACTCACTTGTATTAGCTGGAGATGACAAACAACTACACACAACAAAGATCTTCTAAGGCATGAAAGCATGAATATGATTTGAGCGTGGAGAGCCAAAGATTTATAGCCTTGGATACATTCAAACAAAACAAATATATGAAACATAAGTTTCAAAAACAAGATATACTTAACAATGTTAGAAATAGATGTATAAAACAAAACCAAAGACTTTGCACTTGCTTCCTATGCTTGTTTGCATGGCCTAGGGGATTAATAAGGTCAGATTTGATCATGGTTTGGATCAGGTATGGGTAGGAAAAGGCGCGGTTACAAGGTGATGAAGTGGGTAGGAGTTTAAATGTAGAGAATATAAAAGGTTAAGGCATATATAAGAGTTTTGGTGAACTTTTTGGGCTCGGCTAAGGCATGTTTGGGCTCACCCTTTCAGGTTTCAGATCTGGACAGTAGCTTAGGTGATGGGTGGTGGTCACATCAAGGTGGTGGTGGTGGTGGCCTAAGATGGTGGCCTTGGTGGTGGACGAAGGTAGTGAAGCAATTAGGCTAGGCTAACATGTTTTTAAGGAGTTTTCAAGGATTTTGTGTGGAGTTTTGTCAAGGGGGAGGGTGCGTCCTGGTCAAGTTAGAGGAGGAGATAATGTTAAGTGGTGGATGGTGAAGAGGAGAAGGTGGTGGAGGTGATGGCCAAGGCTAGCTAGTGGTGGCCGAGTAAAACAAACAAAGAAAACAAGGCGAAAACAAGCAAAAAGGAAGAAGAAAAGGTAGAAAAATATAGAGAAGCCATTACCAATTTTTCTCTAGCCGTGAAAATGAGATGAGGAAGATGTTTTCACGTGAAAATGAAGAAAAAGAAGTCAGCTGAAGATAGTATAAGGAATGGCCAAAATAACTGATGTATTGATTGAAAAAGAAACGGTGAAACGACTTTACGTTTCTTAGCTTTTAAAACCTTGCATACTTCCTTTTCTTTTAAATAAAATAAAACAAAATTAAATTCAGCAAGTACATATAAAAACCGAAACAAAGTGAAAAAAAAATTAAATTTGAAGAAAATATAAAAAGAATTAAGGAAATTGTTTAAAAATTGAAAACAGGGTTCAAAAATTATAATTAAAACATTGATGGCTCTGGAAAAATATCTACTTCATTTTAAAAATGTTATAAAGCAAAATTTTGAAATAAAATAATTTATTTATCATTTATAAAATAAAATAAATAATTTAATTTAATTAAATAGAATTTAAATTAAGAAAATGGCTTAAAATTGCGAAGTAGACTTTAAAATTAGAAATAAATTCAATGCACTTTGGAAAAAATTTATATACTTGAAAAATATTTATAAATAAAGATAAGTACACAAAATAAAAATTAATTCACAAAATAAATATATAAAATTAAATTTAAATAAAATTTTAATGAAGAAAATAGCAGAAAATAAGAAAACAGCCAAAAGAAAAAGAAATCAACACGGTAAACTTTGGAAAAATTATAACATCACAAAAAAAAATGTTTTTAAAAAAATAATATATATATATATATATATAACATGTCATATAACACATATTAGAACATGATTTGACCATTAAAAATATAATTTATAAAATTTAACATAAAGAAATTTTTTAAATAATTCAATGTACACACAATATTGAAAACAGTATAACTTTCACAAATTAAATCTGTTTTCAACGAAACAAAAAGCAGCGTTCTTAAAATTTTATGTACTTTCATAATAAAAGATAAAATTTAAATTTTCAAACTTTTAAAATAAAAGTCAAAGTTTGACTATTTTGACCAAAAATTCACTTTTTGGAAAATATTCTTTTTAGTCATGCTTTGGAATGATAATTCATATCAAAACTAAAGTTTATCATTCAAAATAAATAAAATAAGTTTTTTTTAAATCAAAAATTCAATTAAAATAATTAAAATATACAAAAAAAATAAATCACAAAATACAGGGTTGTTACACTCTCCCCCATTCAAAACTTTTCGTCCCCGAAAAGGAATGAGGTACGGGAAAGTATAGAAAAAGATAGAGTGAAACAAGATTAGGACAAGATGACAATGAGAAGGAAATTGTACACGATAACTATTGTGATAGGTAAGTTTAACTAGGTGGAGATGATCTTTCCAAGATCCTCCATAATCAAGAACACAAGCACGAAAATGTGGATTCAAAATGAGTACCAAAGATTATCAAAGATTATAGAAGAATTCTAAATAGAAAGATTATAAAAAGATGCCTATACCAGTCTATAGCAAGATGAGGATGATATGGACAACCAAAAGATAGTCTGAAAAACCAAATAAGCAAATAAATTTGAAAGCATGGAAATTTCACCTTAAATAGAGAATAAATATTTTACACAAGTTAAATAAATCTTAACTATCTCAAATTTCATTATCTTATTATCCAATCATCTAAAATTAACAATTTTTAAAACCATGGGTTTGAAAAATAATCATGTATTTCACTCACAATGTACTAAATAAATTTTGTTCTTCTTTATTCCTAATTAAAATTAAATTTATTCCTCTCAATATATTTATCACTCATGTTAAATATGCTTACGCTTATTATAACTGCTTTATTTTATTCTTAGTTCTTCTAACATTAATTTATTGTAAGTTATTCAATTACCGTTTATTATATTTACATTTTTTAATCGTTTTAAAATTTAAGTGTATAACATTTATTATAACCACTCAAATTTTATTTATAAAATCTTTTTATATTGTATATTATCCAATTACATTGTTAATTTCTGAAATTAAGGTAAATTATATTTGAATGCAATTGTATTATACAAATAAACTTTCCAATTGAATCATTTCATGCTTGATATTCATCTAAAATTTTGATTGATTTTTTTTATAATTGAAATTATTCTTTAAAATAAAATTTAAGAACTAAATTTTCGATTACATTCAAACCATTTAGAGATAAGTAATAATATATACATAATATGTCAAATCAAATTCCAATCATATATCTATATATATTAAAATCAAGTCATATTTTAGAAATTCAAATCAATTAAATTTCCTAAAACAAAGCTGTGGCAAGACTACAGGGCGGTCTCTTCACTTTGAAACTCGAAAATGAACGTCGATGATGTCGCGATCATCACCGAAGTTATTTTCCAGCGACAAAGAGAAGAGCACTTTAAAATTATTTGGAAACAAATTCTATTTGAAAATATTTTAAATAGTATATCCCTTTTTTTTTAAACTTTAAACCAAAGTTCGAAATAATCGGAATTTAAATTCTCAAATTCTTGTTTTAAATTCATTTCAGTTCCCAAATAAATTTATAAACAACTATTTTTAGATTCATTTATAGAACAATAAATGATAAATCAAGTATTATCACTTCAATAATCAATTTAAATCAGTTTATTAAGTTTCATAAATTTACTTATATATCAAAATTTATTTCATTAACCAAAATTTTAAAATAATATTGTGTCAGTTTGTTCTGTCAAAGTGTTTTAGAAATCCTATCGATAGCGTTGATCAGACGAATCGATCGGAAACCCAACTCAACATCAACAACTCAAACAACACAATATATAAACAAAACATAGATTTACAAGCACAATTCAAAATGTTTGAAAATAGGTTGGAAACAAAAGACAAGATGATTTAATAACAAAATAGGGAGGTGGATAAGCTTAAATAAATCGCAGGCAACCTTAACTGGGTCAACCGTGACTTAAAGAATAAGATCAATGTGAATTTTTCTGGGGTAAATCTACATTCGATCTCAAGAGTTAGAGTTTGGGATAACAAAAGATATTAGCATCTAAACCAAGGATAGATAAGAATCTCTGGTGAATCGATGCTAATTGTAAAGGAGTTTTCCCCCGTTTTCAATTCAATTTGAAATTGGCGTGACCGCCAACTCACTATAAAGATCATTCGAAGCGGAGTTATGGAATACTCCAGAGTCAAAAGAGATGAATAGTGAGGGATACGAATGGATTTTGGAACCGCAAGGAACGTTCCAAAATTAAAAGGAAACCGAGTCAAAAGGAAGAGATTTAAACTCGAATGAAAGTGATTCTGTAAATACATTCACTTCATATGCTGAGTTTTGCCTAGAGCTACCAAAGCTCTGATACCAACTGTAACGACTGCTATTTTCAACCATTCGCATCCATTATAAGTGTATAGGTAGACACTCATACCGGAATTGAATTGCTCAAAATACCGCGTTGTAAATAAAAATTTGGCAAATCTCAGAATATGTAGTAAATAAAAATCACAGATCACAGACACAGAGTAATAATAATGCAGCGGAAGTAAAAGGATAGTAGTTCATGAAGCTACTATATAAATATAGCAGAGTTACATAAGATACAATAGAAGAAATAAAGTACAATAGAAGTTTAAATATGATAACCAAGTACAAGCTGAATAGAACAACCGAACTGAAAAGATGAAACTTGACGAGTAGATAATCTCCAGCGATTCCAATCTCCAGAAAGTGGAAATCCAAATCTGTGAAAAACTCAGGCAGACCCGAGCGTAAATAAAAATACAAACACTCGAGTCAGGACATACATACTTATACAATGTAAACCAACTCAAGTGAACAGTAGCAAAGGTACAAGTAACTTAGAAGATGCTTGGGACCGCCCATCCTCTAAGGATCCGTTAAACTATTTACTATGTAGTAATATACGCTATATACAGTAGTGTCTAATCAGTAAAGTATAATCATATAGAAAATAGCGTTAAGGGGATGGTGAACCTTAATGCGGTCGGATCTTTAAAACCAAAATCATAGTGGGCTCGCTATAAGGAGATGACATGGCACGCGAGGCAATGCCAGGGTGGATACACTGTTTGCACTTCCAAACCAGTGGTGACGGCAAGCCAGCAGCTTCCGCCCACCTCGAACAATACCCCCGAATCAAAGTGGCGCCCCATATCGAATCACAAAAGTAATAGAATGGTTTCCGATGGAGCATGTTCGATGAAAGGGTGCGACCCTTTGTGTAGCCCGGTATAGCTCCTGTTTTAGTCATTTATGCCAACTCACGGGAGTTGGGTCCACGTACTATACCTCGAGAACGTCGTCACCATCCTACTTCATTCTGGAATCTCCACCGCGTACACAGTTGTTAAAGTGGTTTTCGGTATTGGCCGGCTATAAGACAATATCCGATCCCGGTCTCTTTAACAACTAATCGTTATTATAACCCGTAGTTATAACTTTAAAAAAATTATTTTATACTTCAAAATAAAATATCATTTCAACCCAAATCATTATCAAAATAAAGATTAAATTATTTCCAAACCATTTCAATATATCATCATACCATATCTTTCGATTCAAATATTTATCAAAATAAATATCAAGTCATTTCTAACCGTTTCAATATATTAAATTATCACATCCTTTCAAAACTTCCTTTCAAATCATTTTAATATATCAAAATATCATAACCTTTCAAAACTACGTTCAAATTATCTTATCTTTCAGCACTTCCTTTCAAATTATTTTAATATCAAAATGTCATATCTTTCAAAACTCCATTTTCAAATCATTTTAATATATCAAAATATCATATCTTTTCAAAACCACATTTTAATCATTTAATATATCAAAATATCATCTCCTTTCAAAACCACATTCATTTCAAATCATTTTTCATTTTATTCAATTTAAAATACCATTTCAATTCACATTTCGAAACAGTTTATATTCAAAAAAAATCATATTTAATCATTAAAATGAAGTTATTATGTTCAATAATTAAATTATTAAATTTCCAAAATTTTCAACTTCCAAAGTTCATTTATTCACTTAAGTTTATCAAAATAGTAAAAATTCACAATTCGTGGCATTTAAAAAACGCTACGGAAAGATACATTCAAAACAGTTCAATTTAACAAAAGACAACATTTTAAAATGTTGTAATAGGGTTTACTTAAATTTCAAATAAACTTAGTTAAATTCAAAAATTATAGCACTTACAAAAATTGCTATAATAGCTTTTAATTCAATTTAGCTTTTTAGTTCATTATCATCAACTGCAGCATTTACAAATGCTGTAATATCATTTACATTGTAATTAATAGCATTTCAAAAATGCAGTCAATTAACTTCAAATATTCAATATAATTTTTCAACCAATTATATTTTTTTATTTAAAACATTTTTAACTCATAAAATCATAAATTTTCACATTTATAAACATCATTTAATTTTCCTCAAGTTCATGATTTTGTAAAGTTAAATTTCCATTCAAAAATCAAGATTTAATAATAATTCACTTATTAAATTGCAATGTTCAATTTTAAATTCATTGCATTAAATTTCAACTTAACACTTAAGTTCAAATTCTCAAATATAACTTAGTTTTATTTTATTTGCTTAACTAAAAGTTCAATTTTTAAGTCAATTTCATAAATTTCCAATTTTAGTTATATTTCAAAATTTCAACTTAAATGTTCATTCATTTCACATTCAACTTTATCAAAAATCATTAATATGATATAAAATCACCTTAAATTAATTTAAATTCAAAATATCATACATTTATCATATTTTCAAAGTTAATTTAAATTCCATTAAAAATTAAATCAAAATTTCCAAAATAACTTACATTCATATTTTCTAACTTTTCTATAATTTATTTAACTTATAGATTTCCAGAAAATAAATAATACTTTACAAAAGTTATATTTTTATTAAATTTCAAATCAAATATTATAATAATTAAATTTCTAAAATATTTTAAAAATTTTAGAAAAACATATTTTAACTACGGGCCTGTATATAATTTTCTACGCTAGGTAAAGTGATACTGGTAATATATCATTTCAACCCGCAATTACAAAGAAAGTCTGGGTTTTATCATTTCAAACCCACAATCCCAAGTTAAAATAAATTAAATAAAAACCGTTCAAGCCTATAATTTCAGCCCATAACGATTTTCCCCTATTCTAAAGTCCGTTCGGGTATGTATCATTTCAACCCATGGTGATTCTAATCTAAAGCGAACTTGCAGTGTGATGAACAGATAAAATAAACAGAATAGCATGAAATATCAGTAACATATAATACAATAAGTGTAATAACAGGTGTGAACATCATATGATAATAGTATAAGCATATATAACATGATAATATAGTTCTACAGATTCACAGGGTGTCAATTCACATTTGTATAAGTATAAACATCTGGTGAGATTTACTCACTTGTATTAGCTGGAGATGACAAACAACTACACACAACAAAGATCTTCGAAGGCACGAAAGCATGAATATGATTTGAGAGTGGAGAGCCAAAGATTTATAGCCTTGGATACATTCAAACAAAACAAATATATGAAACATAAGTTTCAAAAACAAGATATACTTAAGAATGTTAGAAATAGATGTATAAAACAAAACCAAATACTTTGCACTTGCTTCCTATGCTTGTTTGCATGGCCTAGGGGATTAATAAAGTCAGGTTTGATCATGGTTTGGATCAGGTATGGGTAGGAAAAGGCGCGGTTACAAGGTGATGAAGTGGGTAGGAGTTTAAATGTAGAGAATATAAAAGGTTAAGGCATATATAAGAGTTTTGCTGAACTTTTTGGGTTCGGCTAAGGCATGTTTGGGCTCACCCCTTTCAGGTTTCAGATCTGGACAGTATCTTAGGTGGTGGGTGGTGGTCATATCAAGGTGGTGGTGGTGGCCTAAGGTGGTGGCCTTGGTGGTGGATGAAGGTAGTGAAGCAACTAGGCTAGGCTAACATGTTTTTAAGGAGTTTTCAAGGCTTTTGTGTGGAGTTTTGTCAAGGGGGAGGGTGCGGCCTGGTCAAGTCAGAGGAGGAGATGATGTTAAGTGGTGGATGGTGAAGAGGAGAAGGTGGTGGAGGTGATGGCCAAGGCTAGCTAGTGGTGGCCGAGTAAAACAAACAAAGAAAACAAGGCAAAAACAAGCAAAAAGGAAGGAGAAAAAGTAGAAAAATATAGAGAAGCCATTACCAATTTTTCTCTAGCCATGAAAATGAGATGAGGAAGATGTTTTCACGTGAAAATGAAAAAAAAGAAGTCAGCTGAAGATAGTATAAGGAATGGCCAAAATAACTGATGTATTGATTGAAAAAGAAACGGTAAAAGAAACGGTGAAACGACTTTACGTTTCTTAGCTTTTAAAACCTTCCATACTTCCTTTTCTTTTAAATAAAATAAAAAAATAAAATTCAACAAGTACATATAAAAACCGAAACAAAGTGAAAATAAAATAAAAATATATAATCAAATTTGAACAAAATATAAAAAGAATTAAGGAAATTGTTTAAAAATTGAAAAAAGGGTTCAAAAATTATAATTAAAACATTGATGGCTTTGGAAAAATATCTACTTCATTTTAAAAATATTCTAAAGCAAAATTTTGAAATAAAATAATTTATTTATCATTTCTAAAATAAAATAAATAATTAAATTTTAATTAAATAGAATTTAAATTAAGAAAATGGCTTAAAATTGCGAAGTAGACTTTAAAATTAGAAATAAATTCAATGCACTTTGGAAAAATTTTATATACTTGAAAAATATTTATAAATAAAGATAAGTACACAAAATAAAAATTAATTCACAAAATAAATATATAAAATTAAATTTAAATAAAATTTTAATGAAGAAAATAGCAGAAAATAAGAAAACAGCCAAAAAAAAGAAATCAACACGGTAAACTTTGGAAAAATTATAACATCACAAAAAAATTGTTTTTAAAAAAAAAATATGTATCTAACATGTCATATAACACATATTAGAACATGATTTGACAATTAAAAATATAATTTATAAATTTTAACATAAAGAAAATTTTTAAATAATTCAATGTACACACAATATTGAAAACAGTATAACTTTCACAAATTAAATCTGTTTTCAACGAAACAAAAAGCAGTGTTCTTAAAATTTTATGTACTTTCATAATAAAAGATAAAATTTAAATTTTCAAACTTTTAAAATTTTAAAATAAAAGTCAAAGTTTGACTATTTTGACCAAAAATTCACTTTTTGGACAATATTCTTTTTAGTCATGCTTTGGAATGATAATTCATATCAAAACTAAAGTTTATCATTCAAAATAAATAAAATAAGTTTTTTTAAATCAAAAATTCAACTAAAATAATTAAAATATACAAAAAAATAAATCACAAAATACAGGGTTGTTACAAGTCGGAATTGCTTATACATGTATATATATACATATATATTCAGGACAACAAAATTATATATATATATATATATATGTATGTATGTATATTGGAAAGAATAGGGAATTGATTTAATTGGAAATTTCTTATGACCACATTTTTACGTGAACAATAGAATTTATACGTACGTATATATAATTTGGAAAGATATTCACAGCAAACAAAAACAGATGAAAAGAAAACGAAAAATATTTTGGAGTAGAATGATTTTTAGCTTGTGGGCAATGTAGGATATTTTAAATAAAAGAGTTTAAAATTTAACTTTTCTAATACACACACACATACATTGGATAAGAAGAAGGTATATATGATATAAGTTCAAAAGAAGGGATTTATAGTACTTGTAAATAAAGATACACCTTATGTTATAAACTAAAATAGTGTGTGTATATATATATATAAAAACAAATAACGTAAACAGTATTTGGTGAAAAGAGGTGTAAAAGCTCATATAAAACATACAAAAATATTACAGTAAGTTTGCTTAACCAAAGAAAGAAAGAACAAAAACACTGCTTCTAGACCACTTCAATTTCTCTTCATCCTTAAAGTAAACATCAACCTCAGCCACCCAAAAATCTTTTCAATCCATCACTTAATCTCGTATGCATACATTTAAACTTGTACAAATATCAGCTGGTAGGAGCATTTGCTTCAATGTAAGAAGCCTATCAGAAAAAGAAACTAAAGTATACAAGCTTTGTAATAATATAAGCACAGTGAAGAAAAGAAGGAGAAGCCTCCATCTTAAAAATTTAAATACAAGTGCAGAGGCTAGTTTTTATGCTACAACTAAATTTAGATTTGAAATGAATGAAGATAAAGCTTGTGGAAGGTGAGAAACTCTAAACTAAAACCTGGAAACATTTACTCTATTCTATGTAACAGTAAATATTTGTTCCTATCCCACTTTCAAAAATCTATAACTTGAATTCTAGTTCAAATCTGTAGATGCTTAAACAAATCAAATTTTTTTTATGTTTAGAATTGGCTAAAAATAGATTGAGGATGATTTATACTATGTGTCTCTGAAATGATAAGTTTTACAATAAACAATTAAGCTTTGTCAAAAATTTAATATACTCCAATCATAAAATCAGGTGTACCATCGGGTTCTCATATCAAAATAGGATTTTTAATAAAAAAAATTATGATTTTTATAAGTTCTCACTACTATAAATCTTGAGATGAATTGTAGCCGGTTATAAAATAATTTTTGGCAACCAATTAGATAAGGGATTCTACGAGTCGGTCGAGAAGAAGCCTAGCGTCATGGCCTAGAGGTTCTCCGCAGCCGATTCCTGAATTTGGCTTCGATTGGAGGTAAGGTGTTGTTTTTAGGGTTTACGAAGTGTTTCGACATGGCATGGAATGAGATCGAATCGGTGATGGAGGATAAGACCAGAGTTCCTAGGGTTCGGTAAGAGGGAAGTGTCATGGACGAGCTTTCAAACGGCGGCGGTGACTGGTGAAAAGGTGGATGTGGTGGAGAGAAGTCCAGTGTTTCGTGGCAAGGAGTGGGTTTCCTGGTTCTAATCGTAGGCTCGATTTTGATTTTGGAGGCGTGCTGGACTTCGGCGAGGAGGCAATGGCGGTCAGGGGATGAGGAAAAGTTTTGCCGGGGCATTATGGTGATGATATGGGCATCGGGGTGGGCGTGCACGTGCACAGCGTGCATGCAGGAGTTTCCTTGTCGGGGAGAGATCGAGAAAGGAAGGGAAGGATGGTTTCGATCCAGGCTTTGGGTTGTGGCAAGTGGTAGAGTCGAATTCGCGATGAGAGAAGAGTTGGTACAACTTGATCGGAGCCGCCATCTGTTCTGTGTTTTCGGCTAGGTTGGGAATGGAAGCAAGGGAGAGAGAGTGAAAGGGAGAAGAAGATTTGTTTGTGGGTAAGGAAAGTTGGGCTTCGGCCAATTGAATATAAATAAATATAAAGAAAAAAAATTAGGCTGGGATCGGTTTAAGGAGGGAGGGTGAAGAAGTTCATTTGTAAATGTTTTGAATTTCATAAATATAAAACGAATGGGAAAATATATGTATATATGATAACAAGATAATTTAAAATGAAGATTGGATCGGTTACAGTTTTTCAGAAAAATAATGAAAGGTCTTCGCAAAGTCTAAAAGGTGAAATTTTATTTATAAAAATATATTATACTTTGGTTAATTTTAAAGATGCGGGGACTAATGTTTACAAACTGATTTACACTCAGTTGTTGCGATGGGTTCGTATCAATGGATATTACGCCGTCATACGACCCATTTCGAGTAAGAACAAATGATATTTTTAGTCATTCAAATAGCTAGAAATTTAAGTGATAAATTGACACAAATATGGACATTGAATTTATATGACCCGTTTTTTAAAGTGTTGCGCCTGATAAAATAATGATGAGCTAGTTTAGTTAAATTACGATATTTCAACATCTGGCTAGCGGAATAAAACACCGTTCCGTTAATTACTTTTAATTGAACCCCTGTTGGAAGAATAAATCACCGTTCTGCCATTATTACAAAATATTTGTTGGACATCCACAAACAAAAGTAAAGAACCCAGTTCTGTTATTACATTCGTATGGATCTATTTATTTTATTGGAAAATATAATGATGAGTTGATTGTTAAAAGCTGAGTAATATGAATATCTATATTTATTATTCTGGGCTATGATGGGAATTGAATGGTAGCTTGAATAAGTACCATTGGAACTGTTAAGCCTTCTTTGTTGGTTTGGGTTGACTCTGGACCAGTATTTTCATAAAGATGATTATTATTATTTAATGATGTTTTAAAGTTAACTGGCAAATATTTTGGAAATGACGTAAAGTAGTTAGTTTATTATTCTTAAAAATATTTGTAAAAAGTATTAGTTTCTGTTTAAAGTTATTAAATATCTAAATTAATTTAGGTATAAGAACAATTTATTAAAAAGAAATTTATAGTGATTATTTAAAAGTTAATTTTTATTTTAGTGTAATTAGTATTAAAATATATTTATTTCAAGATAAATCTTTTTAATACTAACAATTCTTTAAGATAATATATCATGTAGTAAACTTTTATAAAAGAGTATTGTACTTAAATTAGGACTTGGAAAATCTATATTAAAACTTTATAAGTGTTATTTTGCGAAGTTATTAAATAAAGATTACGGGAAGTAAGGGTATACTATTGAGCTATGATCCATGGTTAAATATCGTAGTAGTGCCACCCAGATTTATATTTTGTAAAGGTTTTCTTTCAAATATTTTGGAAGGAATGGTTTTGTGAATGTACTTATCCAGTGAGATAAGCATATGCTGTTTGATTAAGTAATTTTAAGTTATTTGGGATTTAAACTAAATAAGGCTTAATGGTTGCAATGGGAAATGAAACTTTGGTTTAATTGATTGTGCATTTGATAGTTATATAATCGACTATCATATTTGGACCCAACATAACTTTAGGAATATCTAGAGGAAACTCGGGGATTATATGGTACAGTTACCGTTCGAGGTGCTATACTGTACGTATAAACTCGTTCGTTCTCTAGGATGATTATAAGGAAATCCATATTCTAACGGTTAGGTCCGATCTTATTTTCGTCGATGTATTTCCTAAAGAACCGGGGTTGAGTTTACCAGAAATAGCAAACGTTGTTCGAAGAGACCGAGGTCAGATAAGTTATCCAAAAAACCACTTCGATCCAACGAGTACGTTTCGTGTTGAAGACAAGAGCTTGGAGTCGATGATGGAGCTGTGAAGTACAAGAGCTAATTGCTACTAGTCCTGAGAGTAATTCCAAATGGACGTAGTAGGAATAGTGCCTTCGATTCCGTTCGGACCGGGAACCGACTTGTATGGACGAATGCTATCAGACCATCGTCATTGGAGGACGGTGAGCATTCACTTGAATGTGTGCTAAAAAGGTAACTCCTCAAGCCTCATCAACGGGGAATGGCTAAAATAGAGGAGGTGCAGCAAGGCTAAGTGGGTAGCACCCTATTAGGATAAGGTCATCCCTGTCTAGAGTCCCTTAATCTCGGCTGTGTGGGCAGTTGCTGATCCCATCCGCGAGGTGATCTTATTTGGACTATCCAGTAAGGGGTAGCTCCGGTCTTGTATTGCAGGGGATCGGGAGTGGTCCTCGGAACGCTGATCTAGACCAGGTACTGTGACGGGCGGTACTCCAGTAGCCTTGCCATTGTATGGAACCCAATCTCCAATAAGCGCCTGTACGGTTTTGATTGTGTCCAACTATGTTGAAACGTGAGATGCAAGTATTTCAGCTATTTGAATAAGTATTTGTACTTAGACACTATCATAATATCAGAGGATTTTGATACAAAATGTTTTGGTTATCGTAAGGGAAAAACCAGCATGTTTATTTGTGGCGTGATCTTACGAGACACCTTTGATTTTTAAAGGATTTTTGAAACTTTAATTCAAATTGAGTGTGTTTCTGATTTTACCAGAATGACCCAGACATGGTTTTTCCTATATGCTCGGGTCAGATCGAGCATATTTCCAGGTTTAGCTAGAAGACTGGAAGCTTCACAAGAGGAGCTGGGATGTCAGAGACTTATCTGCATAGATGATTATATTCCGTTGCATTTAGTTGTGTTTATCAACAAATTGTAAGGGAAGATTGTTATAACTGTCCACGGTGAGTGGGTGTATACTCTGATTTAAGTCTGTATACGTTTACAGCTACAGTTTTTGTTTTATGTAAAGACATGTTTATATTATAGATTATTCATTCCGTTGTGAGATTC
The DNA here is from genome assembly GCA_030765085.1 of Allium cepa. Classification (NCBI taxonomy): domain Eukaryota; kingdom Viridiplantae; phylum Streptophyta; class Magnoliopsida; order Asparagales; family Amaryllidaceae; genus Allium; species Allium cepa. Next base: position 221,327,919 of record CM060946.1, read on the forward strand.
TATGTTGTTCTATTTTCTTTCTATCTTCTTTCTGTTTTCTACCTTCTTTCTTTTCCTATCCGCCTTTTTGTGTGATTTGACCGACGAGTGTGGTTAAGGTCAATTTAAATCCGTACGGAAAAGTGGGACGTGACAAATACAAACAATCCTTCCAACAAAACTCACCTCAAAAATCAAAAGATTATAGTGGAAAATCAACGGATTCTCAAAAGATCCGTTAGTAAGAAATTGAAAAAAATGTCCACTAACATAAACAAATTCATTGCTAAAGTTGGTCGGAAACTTGGCTTATCATCATCCTCCTCATCCTCTAGCACATTCTAAGAACTAAATTGTGATGTATTAGTTTGTTTTGTGTGAGCTTGTATTGATTTTTTTTATGTAGTATTTTATGTATCACCTCATCTATTAATAAAATCATCTATCTTATGTTTTTCTACCTTATCGTGTCTCTGGAATAAATGTTAGTATAGTATATAAGTTTATATTTATACATACTTATTCACAAAATAAATAAGACACATAGATTAACATACCCATGTCGACAAACCTCTACCCCTTTTGTCGACATATAACTGTCTGATTTGGTTATTTTTTTAAATTTTGAAATTAAAATAACTAACTTGTGTCTATTCATTTTAAACGAATTTCTGCCTATTTAAACACCTGTTTCTTCCAGAAATTTGTAATCCCTTCATTTCTACTTATCTTTATTTGCATCTCTTCGCTACTTATCGAAAATGGCTTCCTCTTCTCGAACTCTAAGTGATAATCTTGAAGAAACTCTCAATTCATTCAAGAATATACTTACTTTTGTTCTCTGCAATCAAAGGCACTTAGAACTAAGTCAAATGCAGATGATAAAGGAACAAGAGAAGCATTTTGATGCCCTCCGTTGGATGATTTCTGCCCTAAACAAAGATGATCTCGATGAAAATCCTATAGGAACTTTGATTCAAGATAATGAAGATTAGGAAGATATTAAAAAGTATCCTATCTTTGGAGAAGAAGGATGGTTAAAGTTCCTAGAAATATTCGATCTCCTCATGATTTGAACTAAGTCATATCTTTATTATTAACTCATGTTTAACTTATAATCTGAATATCTCTTACTATAGTCTATATGTCATCATATCATTATGCATCATATTTAATATCACATTTCATTGCATATCATCTCATGCTACATTGCATTTGTCATACATTTCATACTACATTGCAAAATACATATTGCATATAAGTGCATTTTAATTAGAGGGGGATTGTATTATTGTTTTATAGTTATATTAGTTTAGGATAAGTTTTTGTTAATGACAAAGGGGGAGAAATATAAAATAGAGTAGATAGAGTAGTTAGGCTTAGATTAAGGGGGAGTTATTAGTTTTAGGGGGAGTTATTGTGAAGGAGAAGTATATTTTATAAACATAGGCTGTCATCATCAAAAAAGGGGAGATTGTTAGTCCTTGAGATGATGGTTTTGATGACAATGACCTTAGGACTTGTTATAAAATACTAACATTATAGTTTAGATATATATGTATATGCAGGATATAAAAATGCAGGTACCAAGAATGAAGATTGTACAGTATAGAGATTCAAGACTGAAGATATCAAGATTGAAGATGCATGAGTATCAAGATATCAAGAGTTTAAGATTTCACGAGTACAAGATAAGTATTGAGTCTGGAATTATGTTAAAACTTCTTGAAATCACTTACATCTTTATTCGAAATTTATTCATGGAATGGAATCCACTACGAGCTTATTAAAGCGATGGAACCTTAGTGGGATGGAACCCACGACAATATCTAGTGGAACATATAGTGGTCCTATTTTGATATCCACTAACTTTACAAAAATGCTTTTCGAAATATATATCTCTTTTTTAAAAAAATGTTTTCAATATTTTCTTTTCAAAAAAAACATCTCTCTTGGTTTTAAATATTTTAGCCTCAAAAATATTTTTTATCATTTTAATATTTTGATTTCAAAATTGTCCTTGTTTTTAAACCATCTCTTGTTTTAAATATTTAGCTTTAAAATATTTATATACTCAGATTTTAAATCACTTTATAGATTAAGATTATATATCTTAAAAGTTACTTTCTAAACTCTTTTATATGTTTAAACTATATTCAAATATATTTACAAAGTTAGAAATTGTTTTGACAAATTATGGAAACCAATTTTAATAAGAAAATCAAAACATTAATTTTTTCCTTGAGCATGTCGACATCCCTCAACCCTCCATGTCAACATGGTGCCTTTTAAATTCAAAATTCAAATTTTCAAAAGAAGTGCCTATTCGTCGTATCCTTTCATGAATAGATATGGTTGTTGCTCTACTATAAATACCAGAAGTTCTAAATGAATTTATCATCAGATTTCACTTGTTTTCTTTCCTCTTCATCTTCCACATTTATTCTAAATAATCCTAAACTATACTCTATCGAAATACCAAGTGAATCAAACTTGATTATCTCTTGTTTGATTCTCTGCCGCTTTCTCTATAAGATCACAGTGCTATTCAGAGTTATAGGATCTTTTGTAAATCAAACTGTTGAGTAAAAGGTGCGGTTGAGCCTTCAAATCAATTGGGTGTGATTGTGGCCCCAAAAATCAATTAGATGATCTTGCAGCCTGATTAAATCAAGAAAGTTTCCCTATAGGAGGGTGTACCTCATAGCCTTGAAACCGAGGGTGTAATCTAGGAGATTATTTAGATAAGAAATCCATACAATTGTACGGGACTGGTTGTAGTGTAATTCCAAATCAGTATAAAATTCTGGCATGTTCTTTCTTTTACTGCTTTTATTTAGTATTTGCATCTGTGTCTGATTCTGTGACCATATCTGTGTCTGTTAATTGCATTTGTTGATTAAATTACATAAGTTTCAAAAAAAATTAGAAAATCCATAAAACACTATTCACCCCCCCTCTAGTGTTATTCCAGCCTTAAGATCCGTAATCCGCATTTCTCACAATTACACGGGTGTTGAATCGAAGACTATATAGCACAAAGACTCAAGAAATTGACATGAAGACTCATGAGTACAAATACCATGATATGAAGATCTCAAACTATAATATAGTGTATAGAGTCATAGAATATTGTTGAAGTCCCTGGTAGCAATCTTGGTCTCTATCTCCTATTTTTCTATTTTTAAAACAAAATAAATTTTCAAAATATATTTAAAAAGATTTTACAAAAGTTTTCAAAAATCAAAATACTTGTAAACTATGTTTAAAGCATTTTACAAAGTATAAGGTTTTCAAAACATTTTTAAAGAAAAATAAGTTTTCAAATTTTACAATCAAATGTCGACATATACCCATATGGTATGTAAATATACATGACGGTAAATGGTTTTTCAAATTTTGGAAATAAGTGTCTATTCATCGCAACTCTTCCCAAATGAACATTTCTATTTATTCACTATATAAAGGAAAGTTCAAACGAATTTTTTGGTAGTTATTAACTTTTTCTACCCTCATTTTAATCTATTGAAAACTCCATTAAAAAAACACTCTATTCTTTTCAAAATCATATAGAATCAATTCAAACTTCATTGTTTTGATTCATTACTACTTTCATACTATTTTGGAATCATCTCTCTCTCAAATCAAAGATCAAAATATTGTCCGAGAGGCTATACGTAACATCCCCCATTTTGAGTTCCGAAAATAAGTGCTACTGATGCTGCAGTCATCAATAATGTTGTTCTCTAATGACAAAATGCAGCCGAGATAATCATATTAATAACATCAAAAGCACCGAATATGAAGAAAAATTAGCATTTCATTACATAAATTTTTCACATTAATTACATAATCACATTCATTGCCTATGTTTAAAGAAAATATTTTAATTATAAAATACTCCAGGAACGATATATAAAAATGCCACCTTGGTTGATCTGAGTCTAGTACTTGAAAGTTATAAATTCTGTCATTACATCCATTCAACCATGGCATGAGATTAAAACAATACATCGGAAATAAAAACTCTTAATGTTAGCTAGCTTTCCTCCTGCACGTCTCCAGAAGCTTATTTGTCTAACCTGCAAATCTGTAATCTTGATCCAAATACTTCAGGTCAGACAAAAAGTCTATTATGGATAATAATATACCATCTTGAATCAAAATAGATATCTAGTGAGACCATGCGGCCTAATGGAATGGGTTTTCCCCTCACTAGTATTTTATCCAAATATGTCAATCACAAAATCATGCACCTGCAACCACAATGATTAGAATAATCATAACCCATCATAAGCATGTATGCAACATGGGTATGTCTGACTTATCTATTCTCCTATGGCTATGCATACTCAAGGTTTACACTTGCCAAAATATACTGTCTGTCTCAACTCAAGTGGACTATCTGTCTCATATCATAGTTTTCATGGGATCGCTATGAACCTATTAGTTTTCACTAATAATGTGATGCCCCACCTCAATCTCACACTAGCCAAGGACACTACTGAGTAATGCCGTCAGCTAGCACGAAGAATAAGGCTGTTGAGGAGCGACCATTTTGTGTGAGTACTAATGTGTAATATAGTATTACATGCATTTCGTTTCAAGAGGAAATCTAACACATCAATTACAAACTCAAAACTACTACACAGTGGCTATGTGATCTTTGGAAACAAATATAAAATAAGTATAACATAAATCAGTCTCAGATATTCATATCACTAAGGCGGAATAGATATAAATATAACACATAAAAGTGTACATCAAGGTAATGGTCGTGTAAGATCCACTACATCACAAAAGAATAGGTACAAGTGCTCGACAAAAGAAAATGTATACATCAAGGAGTCTCTATCTCGAATGTATAATAACAAAAACTACTAAGCTATAGTAGTTAGCCAAAATTCAGATGACGGACCCAAATAAGAAGTCAAGCAGAAGCACTTGAAATACCTCGGTTGACCGGAGTATTATTTAAGAAGAAAATAATAAATGGATCATTCTAGCTATAAATATCATATAAAATGAGATAAGACAAGAGATATGACAAAAACGTATGATAACAATAATGTCACAATGTGACAAGTATACATTAAATAACAACAAAAATCGTATAATATCTCAAGAATCTCAAAACACCAAAAAGAATGTTGTATTCTTTATTTTATTCACCAAATCACTAATATTGACAAAACATATCGATGTCAATCGTAAAAATTGGTGAAATACAAATTCTAGAAATCATCAATTAGAAATCCAGAAAAACACAAAGGGGGAGGCGTATCATAAATGGAGCATGAAAACTCACCAACATGTGTATCACAAACAATACGATATCCCATAAACCGAACATCGACGCACTTAAAAAGATAAGCCCCATGCAAAGTCGAACATTGACGCACCTAGAAAGATACGCCCCATGCATAAATGAACATAGACGCACCTAGAAAGATACTCCCCATGCATAAGCAAACAACGACGCACCTAAAAATATACGCCCCATGCCTAGTCAAACATCGACGCAACTATAAAGATATGCCTCATGCCTAGTCGAATATTGACGCACCTAAAAAGATACGCCCCATGCACCGACTTCTCGAGTCGATTGCTCCACGAACAGTCCAAAGACCATGGGTCGTTAACCCATAAAAATGAGACGAAGCTCCATAAAATCGGGGTATAATCCACCATGTAAACAAAGAAACATCGCATATCGCCAGTCTAAACCATAAAATGATCACCATTGATCAATAAGAAGTGTAAATTACACTAAGCAAGTAAATAAATGAGTTTGGCTTCATGTCTGATAACCACTGGCTTAACATAAATATTTACAAACAAATTGTAGATTTCCACTTGAAAATTGTCATGAGATTTCAATCGAACAAGTCCAAAAATTAACCGACGAAGTAAACGCAAGCATTTATACCACTTGTTTTGCTAATTAGTTTAATTAGATTTCTCATACGAATGAGGTAAATGTTTGTATATACTAATAGATTGGAAAATGGTTTTAAAAACGAGCTTTGTATTTAAAAATAACGTTGAAATCATTTTTGTGAAAGAGTTTGAATATTTACTACTAGTATAGAAACCTTTGTATTTTGAAGTGACAAATCACAGAAATGATTGTAAAAACAATCAATCATCAAAAATTCACATACGATGACGTGAATCAAAACCATAAAAATCGATGTCAAATCCATCAAATGGATATTTTCAAAAATCCAGAAAAAGAAATCATCAAAGTCAATAATAAATGATAACAACTAATTGGATCAACAAAAATCGATTAAAATTGGAAATCCACTCAAAAACAACCAAAATAGGCAAAATAAAGTAGTTCCACACGTCTAAATGGTTTAACCAGACGTCTAGATTTGGGTTCTGAAAATATATATTTTCTAGAAACCTTTCAGACGTCTGAAAGGTTGTATCAGACGTCTGACAGGTTGTATTAGACGTCTGAAAGGGTGTACCAGACGTCTGACAGGGTGAACCAGATGTCTGAAAGGTTGTATCAGACATCTGATTCTGTTCTTTGCATTTTTTCTGCATTTGTCAAATTTTTCTCTTTTCCAGAGATCCCTACCAAACGTCTGGATTTTTCAACCAGATGTTTGGATTTTCCTGCTAGGCAAAAATTTGCCGAGCCCAAAGAGGGAAAATCCAAACCGAAAGCGATCGAACGAGCGATGGTTGCTAGGGATTTATGCTAAACGATAACCCAGCCCTATAAGCTCTTCTATACACCATCAATAACATGTCCAAACATCCAAGATAGGATTTTTAAAGATTTTGACTTCAAAACACCAAAATTGGAAAATTCACCAAATCAATTCAAATCAAAAGCAAATGAACATGAATAGATGTTAGGAATTTATACCTAACAACTATCAAAGGTATAGACATAGATATGAGTTCAACAACTCGCCTTTAAACTCAAACATAGAAATGAGAAGCTCTAAAACAATCAAAGGTTGATTTCTCTTCAACAACACCTCTAGAATCTTCAATCTATTAGCAAATGAAATGAATTTCCTAAGTTAAGTTATAGGAATTTCTGAAAATTGAAGAGAGATTGTGATGGAGAAGATGAAGAGGATTCTTACCTAAGCTTCTCTTTGATTTATAACTTGAATTTGAATTCCTAAGAGAAACTAGGGCTTAGGAATTTTAATTTCATCTTCCCACCATTCTTTCTAGGGCTTGAGAGTGTTAGGAAATGAGGAATTAAATGAATGAAAATGAGTGGAGTTAGGGTATTTGATAGAGAAGTTGGGTTAGTGGGCTGAAACCCAAATCCAAAGCCCAATAGAAAAATAGAGAAATTCTACTCAACTCCAAACATATCGATGTTTATACTCAAAAAGGTTGCAAACGCCGTTTTGGACTCAATGGAAGTGGTCTCTAAACCTAATTCGACAGTTTACAAAAAATTAGCATTTCAAACTTTAATCCGACTAACGATGCTATATTTAAATAAAACATTTAAAAATGTACAATCGTAAAATATGCGGGTTGTTACAAATAACATCCATCCAATTGTAGTTTTCATAGGATCACTATGAATCTGTTAGTTGTCACTAATAACCTTTCTTCAATCATATTTTTCATGGGATCACTATGACCCTATTAGTTAAAAATAATAACGTCTCTACATTCATATTCTTATAGTCAGTTCTAGGAATCTTAACATACTGGATTTATCTGACCTCCTGGATGCAATTCTACTCACTCAAGAGTTAAGTCTGACCATACTCACTACTGAGACTACCTAACTGGTAAGTCTGACCTCATTCCCAAAATGCAATGTTGGGTCATAATAATGTGATCATGACAATGATGAATATGTAAATTAACCAATCAAATAGTAAGAAGAACATATAAAATCATTCATCAAAATATGTTCAGTCGGCAATAATTAGCACCATAAAATTACTTAACCTTACGTAGTAAGTTCTTTTGGTAAATTCATATAAAACTTAGGCTAGACAACAGATTATTTCCTTAGAAATGTTTATTTCTATAAATGAGTAATCCTTTAAACTCATTCTTCAAAACACGAAAAGGTATAGCCCGTTACTTAGCCAAATCTTGTGCCAACATATAATCATTTTTAAAACTACCTTTTGTACATTTAGTATCAAATTGAGGTTGTCACATCTCTAAAACATAGGGCTTAGCGTGCCATTTAATAAAACTATTCAATTTGCAAACTTACAGCATCCACGCTTTTAAAACACGATATCGAACCTCTATACTGAGTTTTGAAAACAAAATTTTTGATTTTATAAGGCATACGCCACAAGGCTAAAAAAGGCTAAAATCATGATGATTGCATCATAAAATATATTAGTTGGCGCACCTATCAAAACTTAGCATTTGATTTGCATAATATATGACCTTCAAACTTAGAAAATAAAGGATGTTGGATCTGATGGTTTACGGCATCATTGCAACAAAACACTTGATGTCGAAAATAACACATGTGGAATCATTGCTATAGAGCAATGGAGTCCAAAAATAAGACTTGCATCATCATAGAGCAATCGATGTCCTCTTCTTTAAAATTGCGGCTTCCTATGCCACTAATATAAAAGATGCCGAAAATAAAGGGCGACAAGGGACCTCAGGCTTAAAATCAATAAAGAATGTCAACCATTTGATGTCGAACCCCAAAACATTTAAAATATGAATGTCAATCTTAAAACATAAGTATGTCATATTCATGTCTTGTTGAGTGACGAAACCCATGATGTCGAAGTAAATGCCAAAATCCTATACATCTATATGAACAGATTCATTCATACCTACCTAAGTGGATATCATATGCAACCCTTCATGTCAATGTCGGAGATCATAGTTGTGGCATGGATATTGCTTATTACTTGGGTTTCAATACTCAAATCTAACTACCATAATTAAATCAAAAACTGTTTTATTTCCGTATAAAGTCATTTCTTTTTACAAACTCCTGTCCCATGTCAAATTTCTATTGGATAGTGATATACTTATCAATTCCTTTATAGAAAACTTATACAAGGCCATCTTGCTTTCCTCAAAATAATTTTCAAACCCGTACAAATAATATTATTACTTAATATTATTTAATAGCATTTCTAGCTTAAGAAATTCATGGAAAATCATAATCACTTGGGAAAAACCCCAAAAAATGGCCAAAAATCAGAATTACTATATCCTTTCTCATATAAAACTTCGGGGCCAAAAAAATTATTTGATTATTTTTAGTAATTAAAGCCCAAAACAAACACCTTTTCTTAAGAAATTCGTAAAATATTCATATTAACTTGAAAAATTATGAAATTGAAAGTCATCTACAAAATAATGTTTTACATAACATATAAAAATTTTGAATTAATAAGAGATCAAAATCTTAAGTTTTACCCTAAAAACCTACTAAATCAATTTCATAAAAACTTTAATAAATCATCATTTATTCCAATAATGATACAATCAATCCATATATGACATACTATGTTAATCAATTAGAAAATAGATCATAGATCCAAAAATAAACATAAAAACTCGACATGGATACTATTATTGACCTTCGCCTGGATAAAGAGACTGAGATTTGTGGTTGTTTGATTTCCTTAAGCTTTTCCTTTGATTTTCTTTAGATTTTCTCTTCCTTTTTCGTCCTAATAATGGCCTACCTTGATTTTTGTTTTACTTGATAATTTCGAGAGTGAGAATGAATGAGGAGGAAGGGTTTAGGGAATAAACCAAGGAATTATTCCCTTTTTGTCCCCCTATAAAAAAAATTATATTCTTATGTTAAAAACCATATCACTAATTGGTTACTTAAGGCATGACCAATATTAATTAACAAATCTCATTCTCCTTATAATACCACATATTAGTATTCTTAATTTATGTAGTTAAATCTTCTGAGTAATGTTAAATCATAAATTAGGGATGTTATAGTTTTCCCTTAAAGAATTTCATCCTCGAAACTATAATAAGAATAAAATAATAAGCATATCAATCATGCAAACAATACTAGCTTATCTGACTAGCAAAAGTCTATATATATAAAATATAGAACATATCCTCAAAATGATGCAAGATAAGTCTCTTTATCATGTCTTCCATCTCCCAAGTACAGTCTCCTCGTTGTCACTCCATTAGACTTTCACTAACTTGACTGTCTGGTTCCTTAACCTTTTCTCATCTCTAGCTACAACTCGAACTTGTTGACTAACAAAAGTCATGTCTTGTACTACTACTAAATTTTCAAATACAATTGATGTAATAGTCTTTTGATCATGCACACACTTTCTAAGATTAGAAGCATGAAAAACATTATGGATCTCTGCCAAACTATTCGGTAGCTCTATCCGGTAAGTGAGTTTTTCGATCCTCTCTATAATAGAAAATAGACCTATGTATCTCGGAGCCAATTTCCCCATCTTTCCAAACTATGCCCACCTTTCATCGTGATATTTTAGTAAAAATATGATGACCAACTGAGAACTCTAAATCCTTACGCCTCTTATCTGCATAACTTTTATACCTAGACTGAGCTTCCTTCATCCGTGCTTAGGCCAACTCAATCTTTTCCGTGGCTTCTCTCACCATATCTGGACTAAGAGCCAATCAATCTTCAGTTTTCAACCAACATGCTGGCGATTTGCATCTCCTTCCATACAAAGCTTTGAAGAGCGCCATTCCTATACTAGTCTAATAAGTACTATTATATGAAAACTTAACTAAGTGTAAATGGCCCTCCCATGAACCTCTAAAATCTAATACACAAGCCCTTAACAAATTTTCAAGTACCTTATTGACTCTTTCTATCTGTCCATCTGTCCATGAGTGATAAGCGGAACCCATCTTTAGCTTGGCACCTAACACTTCTAATAGACTCTTCCAGAATTCATTAGTAAATAAAGTATCTCTGTCACTTACTGTAACATCCCGAAAATTATGAATTTAAATTTTAGTAATATATTTGAACTTTTTGAAATAAAAATTGAAAAGTTATAAAGAAATAAAATATGAACAAAATTTGGTGTTTTTAGTTAAAAGCTTTTAATAGGAATCAAATTGTTAAGGTAAGATATGATGAAATTGTAAAATTTAAATAACATAATAATAATTAAACATATAAACAAATAAACTAAGATAACAAATTTTTATGAAGAAATAAGAACTAAGTTAATTAAAAACAAACACTTTCATTTAGTAAAACAAAAGTAAATTAGTCTTGCAACAAAAATAGTAATAAGACAAAACAGCCACCATTTAGATAAAGATAAGAATAAGATGTACTTATAATAATCAAATCAAACAAGATAACACTTATTAAAATATAAAACATATAAACTGTACATATAAAAGAAAATGCAAGAGAGTAAAACATTCAAACAAAATAATACTTATATAAATAAAACAGCACATTTCTACAAGTACACAGGATAGAAGCATTTCACTACATACTTTCATTAAATGCAAGCCTCTACAAAGAACATACTTTCATTTAATGCGTTTACTCCTCAGCCACCTTTGGGAGGAAGGAGAAAAGTATGGGTTGTACAAAGCCTGTAGAAAATAATTATACAACACCATGATGCTCTGTACTCTACATGAGCCTGCATATCCTCTTTATATACATGGCAATTGTCTTAGTTTATTTCGTTCAAACAAATTTTAGCAAAGAAAAATAGAATTAAAAAGGAAAGAAGATCATCACTTTATATATTACAAGTTGAAAGGCAAAATTACTGAAAGAAGAAAGGAGAAGAAGAATCAAAACTGCAGTTAAAAAGAAACAAAAGTATTCTCTGTTTCTATATTGTTCAGGTGAGTAAACTTATATTTATTTGAAATATAAATACTTAATCCATGAATTTGTGTTTTGTTGTATATAAACAAAAATTATTGTTCTGCATATTGTTCTGTGTTACTGGAAAACACATGTGAGCTCTGTTCTTTAATATTCATATCTCAGAGCTAGTTAATTAGAAAAAAAATTCAAAGGAACTTCATTTAACATTTTCAACTTAGGATACTCAAAACAAAATAGGTTGTGTATACTTGACTCACAGTTTAAATTTTTGTTTTAAGCTTGAAATAAAAACTTTTGACTCTGTAACATGAATATTACAGTAAAAACAAGATTTTAAGGTAAATTCAAGCATTTTAAATCATTGAATTGATGTTATAATTTGAACGAACATATGAAAATAGGATTTTCAAAACAGTAATGATGATTTTTAATTCAGTAATTTGAGAGCAGTTCGAGCATGAACACATATTGATTTTCTTTGAATTTCTGGTTATAAATCAAATTATAAAAGCTAAAAATTTATTTGTAGCAAGCTTGAATATCATGGATTTGGAGAAAATTATCAGATAATTTTTTCATTGCATAAATTAAACGAACGAGGCCATTCTAGGGTTTTGGGGTAGGATGGGTTCGCTGTTATTCACGAGGAGTTTTCATCCTCAACGTGGCAATCTGGCCGATCGCACCGGGGGGAATAGGGGCGTGGCGATGTGTTGAAGGTGAGGTCGAAGATCCATGGTCACCGGAGGCCCGACGTGGTGGGGCGAGGCAGTTTTGTTCTGGTGGGTTCGTGTTGCAGTGTCGAACGAAATGTCGAATTTCGTTCTCGAGTGTTTGGCTTTGAATCAAACTTTGATTTTGAGTATCGGTGTGGTTTGCGACTTGCCGAGGTGGGTGGTGTTCGCCAGAACGGCGGCGAGTCACCGTGCATGTGCACGGCGCTGGTTTGGGTGTCAGGAAGTTTTCGCGTTGGCCACTCGAGTTGACTCGAAGTTTTGATCGGGGAAATAGGGCAGAAACTCGAAGGGGGAATCGAGTTGCTTCAGGGTTGTATCGGGATAAATTTGGACTTAAACAAATTTTGAAAATTTTTATTTACACGAGTAGCATGGGGCAGAAACTCGAAGTAAGGAGCATTTGAGCTCGGGCGTGACTCGGTGGAGCTTCGGGTTGGCCACCTGAAACAGCATATTCAGTTGAAGCTTGTCGAAAACTTAAGTTTAAACAATTTTTATAAGCATTGTTTATAAAATGAAGATCGTTTGTAAATGGAATGTGAAGTTAATTAATTAATGATTAAATAATTTATGATTTAAAATTACTTTGTAATTAATAATAATAAATAAATAAAAGCAATTAAAATTTAAGTTGTAAATTAAGAATCGTTAAGTTGATAATTTAAGTTGATTGATTCAAAATTGATAGTTACATTAAGATAATTTATTAAGGAATAATAAAGTAATATAGTCAATTGAGATTTAATTTAATTGTAATTATAAATAATAAATCATCGTTTTAAAGTAATCAAGAAAAAAAATATTTATATGGTTAATTTATTAAATCCAGATACATTATTTTACAAAATTGTTTAATAAATAAATAATGTAGTTTAAAATGATAATTAAGGTAAATAATTGCTAATCAATGATTTTGAAAAGAAATTAAGAATGATTTACAAACTTGTAATTAAATTGATTTATAAACAATTAAGTGTTTAAATAAATTTGTAAGTAAGAATTTGTAAATTTTGAAACAATAAATTGAGTAATCAAAATTTAGTTTATTTATCCAAATTCTCATCATTAAATTAAATTAATTTAGTGGTAAATTTATTTAAATCACATTGGGAAGTAATTAACTATTGTTGTTAACTTATATTGATATCTCTGTTTAGTTTGTAAATTCTGTATGATGTAATTGCCATGTTATTGCACTGTGATTATGATTTGTTCTGTATTGATGTGAAAACCCTGTTGTCCGTAAAACGGCATTTAAACTTCGATGCGACAGGGAATCGGATTTCAGTTGGTTATACGAAACCCACATCGAACCTGTGAATATTTGTGAATGACATCCACATGTTTTAAAATTTGACACTCACTATTTGAATTAGCCGGGAAAGGACCTTTGTGTCGTATAACCCATTTCGAATATGTGATTCGACGTTATGGATAGCAATTGAAGACCGGTGTTGAAGACCGGGTATTTGCGAGAGCGATAGGATGATCTGTCGATTGACTCTGCACCGAGTTGCTCCGGTATAGAGTTCTCCATATGTGATGGGGAATCCGATCAGGATTGTGGATATCTGGATTGCAAGGACTTCTTTGGAAGTGCCTTCGGTTCTGTTCGAGCCCGGAACAGACTTGTATGGATAGTATGTCTGACATTACAAATTGAGAAATAAAGCCGATTTCTTTCAAATATATTTCTGTTGGTGGCGGAGAATTTATTCTCTTAGCTTAACACCCTTCTCTGAGACGTACGAGCTAAGAGGTTATATAGTTGAAGGTTATCAGCAATATATTCCCAATTTGGTAATGTGACATGTTGAGTGTTGCTGTGAAATGATCATTGTGTTGATCATTTGTGATAGGATCATTTATTTGATCGTCTATCTTGGTGATCATTTCTATGATCATTTGTTGACCCAAAGCACGGCTTTTGTATAAAGTGTGTTTTTGTGGACGTGACATCGTCGGACCTCACACCCCGAAATGGTCAAAACAGGAAAGATGCGGCAAGGTTATTGGGGGTAGCACCCCTTAGGGTATGTGCATTTCCTTCTGGATAGAAGTGGTATCATGGTATGGAGCCCAGATACTTAACTTATGTTGATATCGCAGATATATATATATGATTTTGTGATTTGTTGCTGGGGCCCCGGTTAAAGGTTGGTTACGACCGGGAAATGGCATACTCGTGTCAGTAGTTACCCAGTTAGGGGTAACCCGGCCTTGTGTTGGCAGAGATCCGGTTTGGTTCTCGGGGACGTCCTTCCAGAGGCGTTCTCATGTGGCAATGGGAAGTTCCTTGGCCTGACCATTTGTTGGAAATCCAATAAAACAATACGAAACCCTGTACGGTTTTAGTTGTAGAACCTGCCATGCAGCGTGGCGGTAACCTGCCACAAAATATGGTAGCTATAGTAGGCATAGTTCGGAATGTCTATGCTGGCTAAGATTAATATTCTACTTTTGAAATATTTTCTTCACTATGCACTAGTTATAATACCAAAGAATTTCTTTTCTCGTATCAAGCATATTTAACTATCATAAGAAGAAATCTCCTCCAATTCTGCGTTTACATTGTGTGCGCGGCGGGAGGTCTTATGGTAGTTCCATTTTTAAAAAGCATACCGAAAATTCTTTTATCAATCTTGTTTTAATTTAAATGCAACTGTTTTTGTTTACTCATACCAGTCCCATGACTGACCCGGAGTTTATTGTTTTCTTTCCTAAACTCTGGGTGCCCATTATTTCCACACGGGCAGCCTAGTAGCAGGTTTCTATATTTTGGAGTAGCAGTAATTTGGAGCTCTCATCTTGGAGCTAGCTTAGGAGCTTTTGGGGATTACAGGTGTTTAGCTTTTGGGAGTTCGTAATCATCTCTCTCATTTGAGGACTTTTGGATTTATGATTACTGTTGTATTGTCATGATGTTGTATTTGGAGTTGTAGTGTATGTATTATGTACTCTGTTGCAGTATGGATATTATGTTGATGTTGTAACTGTGATGATATTTATGGTATTGATTCTGTTTCGCTGTTTTATATACATCTAATTGTTGTTATAAGCTCCGGCGATGCGAATTTGATGTCGTTTATTGGACATCGAGTTTGGGTCGTCACAAGTGGTATCAGAGCTGTTGGTTGAGTAAGAACTTTAGCTACGGAGTATAACACATTAGATGGCTCATTGGAGATAGGGTGAAGTATACCCTAGAATGAGTATGACCAAGACTGAAACTTTAAAAAATTTCTTAGTCTGTTTCTTTTTACTACTGATATTCCTTAAGATATTTCGTCTGCATATCTAAATCAATTTTCTTACTAATCTCAGATAGTGAAAATGAGTGGACGCAGAGGAAGAGTTAGGGGTCAAGGCAATGCTGCAGCACCAAATCAAATTCCCCCAGCCGCAGAAGCAGTAATAGAAATTCAGCAGCAGCCGGACTTGGCTGATTTATATAAGAAGTTCGAAAAGCTTGGTGGCAAACCGTTTATTGGCAAAGAGTCAATTATTGACGCTCAAGCTTGGGTAAGATCGTGTGAAAAGATTTTTAAAGGGCTAAAATTGCAGGATGAGCAGAAAAGACTTATAGCTTCTTGGCAACTCCAAGGAGAAGCTTCAGCTTGGTGGGAAACCATCATTATAGATGAACCCGAGGAAGAATTTACTTGGGATCATTTTAAAGAAGTGTTTGAGAAACGTTACATGCCAACGGCGGGAGTTTCCAGAATGTATCAGGAATTTCTGGATTTGAAACAAGGAAGGTTGTCGTTTGAAGAATACTTGAATAAATTCAGCGAACTATCTCGGTTTGGCCCGGAATTGCTAAATACACCTCTGAAGAAAAACGAAAGGTTTATCCGGGGAATGAACCAGAAATATCATGGAAGAATGACAGGTCATGTTAAAGAATCTTTTTCAGATTTGGTAGATATGGGGTACAGGTACGCTACTCTTGATATACAAGAAACAACTATGGAAAAAGTTAATTCAGGTAGTCAGAATTATAAAAAGCGAAAATTCGGAGGCAAGAAACCTTGGCAAGGCAATGAGAAGAAGAGGAGCATTCAAGGAAGCGCAACAGAAAATGTCACTTGTTACAACTGTAAAGAGAAGGGCCACTATTCAAATGACTGCCCAAAACCGAAGAAACCAGCTAGAGAATGTTACAATTGTCATAAACCGGGACATTTAGTTAAAGATTGCCCAGTGATGAAGCCAGCGCAGGTGGCAAAAATTTACACGATAAAGGAGGACCCCTCATCTTCAAAAGCTGACAAAGGGAAAGGTGTTTTGGAATGTAACCTTACTATTAATAATAGAACTGTTAGAGTTTTATTTGATACAGGGGCTTCACGTAGCTTTATCTCCCAACAAACCGTAAATGAATTGGGACTTGAAACTAAATTTGCTGACGATCTTATTTGCGTGAAAAATCCGGTTGGAGGTCCCGCAAATCTTAGTTCATATTGTAAGAGAGTTCCTATTTCATATGCTAGCTATAAATTTCCTATCAACCTTTTTGTCCTCGAATTTGATGAATTTGAAATCTTACTCGGTATGAACTGGTTATCGAGATACGATGCTATATTGGAGTGTAGTAATCGGACAGTTTTAATCAAAACAAGTTTTGGAAATTTTATTGAAATCTCTTGTGAGAATCCTAGTCCAAGGAGTGACAGATTGATGTATACTTTGGGAAATCTTGAACCCACTTTGCAGTCTATACCTGTTGTTCGGGATTTTTCCGATGTATTTGAAGAAGTGAAATCTTTACCTCCTCGTCGAGAAATAGAATTCCGAATTGATCTTGTACCTAATACTCGTCTTGTTGTTCACGCAAGTCGCAGGATGGCACCCAGGGAAAAGATTGAATTGGTTCATCAAACTGATGAGCTACTAGCAAAAGGATTAATTCGACCCAGTGTTTCTGAATGGGGCTCAGCCGTCGTATTTGTTGCCAAATCAGACGGATCTTTGAGATTGTGTGTAGATTACCGCGATCTAAATAAACAAACTCTCAAGAATAAATTTCCACTGCCCAGAATTGATGATTTATTTGATCAGTTGCATGGCGCTCGTTTCTTTTCAAAGATGGATCTAGCCCAAGGATTCCATCAATTACGAATCGCCGAAGATTGTGTCCATCTGACCGCTTTCAGAGGTCCTAATATGTTCTATGAATGGTTAGTTATGCCTTTCGGGCTAACCAATGCTCCAGCATACTTCGTAGATCTCATGACTCATGTGTTTCGGGAAGTTTTGAATAAATTTGTGCTTGTATTCATTGATGACATCTTAATTTTCTCTAAAACCGAAGATGAGCATGCCGAGCATCTTAGAATTGTCTTAGAAATTTTGAGGAGAAATGTTCTATATGCAAAATTTTCCAAATGCCACTTCTGGGTCAATGAAGTCAAATTCCTTGGCCATATTGTTAATGAAGAAGGAATTTCAGTAGATCCTAGCAAAATTTCCGCTATTCATGATTGGAAACAACCCACTACTCCAAGAGAAGTTCGAAGCTTTTTGGGTTTAGCAGGCTATTATCGGAAATTCGTTCAAGATTTTTCTAAGTTAGCTAGTCCGCTGACTAAGTTAACAATGAAGAATGCAAAGTTCATTTGGACTTCAAGATGTGAGGAAGTTTTTCAAGAGTTGAAAAAGAGATTGACCACTGCTCCTGTTCTCACTATTGTTAACGGGAACCAAGGCTTGTCTGTCTATACTGATGCATGTGGTGAAGGGGTAGGTGCAGTATTGATGCAAAATGGAAAGGTGGTTGCCTACGCGAGTAGACAATTACGTCCACACGAGAAGAACTACCCAACGCACGATTTGGAACTTTTGGCTGTTGTTTTCGCTTTGAAAATATGGCGACACTATCTTCTGGGTAAGAATCTTTTCAGCTTTCTTAATAATTTGCGAAATTAACTAAAGAAATATACTTAATAAACTCTCTTTGTTTTAGGTGAAAAATTCGAATTATTCACCGATCATAAAAACTTGAAATATCTTTTCACCCAGAAGGATCTGAATCTGCGACAACAACGTTGGTTGGAATTTCTAGCATCGTATGACTTAGATATCCAATATACGCCGGGAAAAGCCAATGTAGTAGCCGATGCTTTAAGTAGGAGACATGCTGTTCTTGCATATCTTGTTATCACTCCTACTCTCTTTGAGAAGATCGCAAGACAGCAATATGAAGATGAATTTCTTCGGGGAATTTATAAAAGAATATGCCAGGGAGAAGACACTAGTTTTGAGATGGATAATAGAGGAGTAATAAGATTAAAAGGCAGGATTTGTGTTCCGGACTTCCCTGATCTGAATCGTGAAGTTTTGGACGAATGCCACAAGTCCAAATTCAGCATCCATCCAGGAGTCAACAAAATGTATCGAGATGTTAAAAGGACATTCTGGTGGAAGACAATGAAGAGAGACATATCTATTTATGTGAGTCGTTGTGCTACTTGTCAGCAAATCAAGAGCGACCAAAAGAAAGTGGCCGGTTTACTTCAACCTTTGGAAGTACCGAAATGGAAGTGGGATCAGGTATCGATGGATTTCATTGATGGGTTGCCTCGTACCATGAAAGGCAATGAAGCGATTTGGGTTATTGTGGATCGCCTAACCAAAAATGCTCATTTCATTCCAGTTAAATCTACTCGGACTGCAGCAAGCTTGGCAGGTATTTATATAAAGGAAATTGTTCGCCTCCATGGTATTCCCAGTAGTATAGTGAGTGATCGTGACCCGATCTTCACTAGTAGATTTTGGGAAGCATTTCAGGATGCATTGGGAACGAAATTAAATTTCAGCACTGCTTATCATCCACAATCTGATGGACAGACTGAGAGAGTTAACCGAATTCTAGAAGACCTACTGCGTGCTTGTGTTCATGATTTTGGTGGTTCTTGGGAGGACCATTTGCATCTGGTTGAATTCTCATATAACAACAGTTATCAGGCCAGTATTGAAATGGCTCCTTTCGAAGCTTTATATGGTCGTCCGTGTCGATCACCTACATGCTGGATCGAATCAGGTGACAGACTTGTTCTTGGACCGGATATGATAAAAGAAGCCACTGAGAAGGTAAATTTTATTCGAAAGAAGTTATTAACTGCCCAAAGCCGTCAGAAGAGCTACTATGACCGTCGAAGGAGAAATTTGAAATTTCAAGTTGGAGATTCTGTATTTCTGAAAGTATCTCCGATGCGGGGTGTATTGAGATTCGGGAAAACTGGAAAGTTGGCACCGCGTTATATTGGTCCTTTTCCTATTCTGGAAAGGATTGGTTCTCTAGCATATAGAGTGCAGTTACCCAGCTGGTTGTCTGGCGTACATGATGTGTTCCATATTTCTAACCTTCGGAAATATGTGCACGATCCCGATGATATTATTGAAGAAGCTGCTCAGCAGGATCTTGAAATCACTCCCAACTTGGCAGTTAGAAGAGAACCGATGAAAATTGTTGATCGTGATGAGAAGCGATTGAGGAACAAAATTGTGAAATTGGTCAAAGTTAAATGGAGTGGCGATCCAAAGGACTGTACTTGGGAGACAGAAGAGAATATGAAGAAATCATATCCCAAATGCAGAATTGACATCTCGACTTAAAACTGTAAGTCATTTCCTTGTTTCTGAATTCGTATATTATTTGTTTACGTTTCTCTCTCTTTCAATTTCGAGGACGAAATATTCTTAAGGAGGGGATATTGTAACATCTCGAAAATTATGAATTTAAATTTTAGTAATATATTTGAACTTTTTGAAATAAAAATTGAAAAGTTATAAAGAAATAAAATATGAACAAAATTTGGTGTTTTTAGTTAAAAGCTTTTAATAGGAATCAAATTGTTAAGGTAAGATATGATGAAATTGTAAAATTTAAATAACATAATAATAATTAAACATATAAACAAATAAACTAAGATAACAAATTTTTATGAAGAAATAAGAACTAAGTTAATTAAAAACAAACACTTTCATTTAGTAAAACAAAAGTAAATTAGTCTTGCAACAAAAATAGTAATAAGACAAAACAGCCACCATTTAGATAAAGATAAGAATAAGATGTACTTATAATAATCAAATCAAACAAGATAACACTTATTAAAATATAAAACATATAAACTGTACATATAAAAGAAAATGCAAGAGAGTAAAACATTCAAACAAAATAATACTTATATAAATAAAACAGCACATTTCTACAAGTACACAGGATAGAAGCATTTCACTACATACTTTCATTAAATGCAAGCCTCTACAAAGAACATACTTTCATTTAATGCATTTACTCCTCAGCCACCTTTGGGAGGAAGGAGAAAAGTATGGGTTGTACAAAGCCTGTAGAAAATAATTATACAACACCATGATGCTCTGTACTCTACATGAGCCTGCATATCCTCTTTATATACATGGCAATTGTCTTAGTTTATTTCGTTCAAACAAATTTTAGCAAAGAAAAATAGAATTAAAAAGGAAAGAAGATCATCACTTTATATATTACAAGTTGAAAGGCAAAATTACTGAAAGAAGAAAAGAGAAGAAGAATCAAAACTGCAGTTAAAAAGAAACAAAAGTATTCTCTGTTTCTATATTGTTCAGGTGAGTAAACTTATATTTATTTGAAATATAAATACTTAATCCATGAATTTGTGTTTTGTTGTATATAAACAAAAATTATTGTTCTGCATATTGTTCTGTGTTACTGGAAAACACATGTGAGCTCTGTTCTTTAATATTCATATCTCAGAGCTAGTTAATTAGAAAAAAAATTCAAAGGAACTTCATTTAACATTTTTAACTTAGGATACTCAAAACAAAATAGGTTGTGTATACTTGACTCACAGTTTAAATTTTTTTTTTAAGCTTGAAATAAAAACTTTTGACTCTGTAACATGAATATTACAGTAAAAACAAGATTTTAAGGTAAATTCAAGCATTTTAAATCATTGAATTGATGTTATAATTTGAACGAACATATGAAAATAGGATTTTCAAAACAGTAATGATGATTTTTAATTCAGTAATTTGAGAGCAGTTCGAGCATGAACACATATTGGTTTTCTTTGAATTTCTGGTTATAAATCAAATTATAAAAGCTAAAAATTTATTTGTAGCAAGCTTGAATATCATGGATTTGGAGAAAATTATCAGATAATTTTTTCATTGCATAAATTAAACGAACGATGCCATTCTAGGGTTTTGGGGTAGGATGGGTTCGTTGTTATTCACGAGGAGTTTTCATCCTCAACGTGGCAATCTGGCCGATCGCACCGGGGGGAATAGGGGCGTGGCGATGTGTTGAAGGTGAGGTCGAAGATCCATGGTCACCGGAGGCCCGACGTGGTGGGGCGAGGCAGTTTTGTTCTGGTGGGTTCGTGTTGCAGTGTCGAACGAAATGTCGAATTTCGTTCTCGAGTGTTTGGCTTTGAATCAAACTTTGATTTTGAGTATCGGTGTGGTTTGCGACTTGCCGAGGTGGGTGGTGCTCGCCAGAACGGCGGCGAGTCACCGTGCATGTGCACGGCGCTGGTTTGGGTGTCAGGAAGTTTTCGCGTTGGCCACTCGAGTTGACTCGAAGTTTTGATCGGGGAAATAGGGCAGAAACTCGAAGGGGGAATCGAGTTGCTTCAGGGTTGTATCGGGATAAATTTGGACTTAAACAAATTTTGAAAATTTTTATTTACACGAGTAGCATGGGGCAGAAACTCGAAGTAAGGAGCATTTGAGCTCGGGCGTGACTCGGTGGAGCTTCGGGTTGGCCACCTGAAACAGCATATTCAGTTGAAGCTTGTCGAAAACTTAAGTTTAAACAATTTTTATAAGCATTGTTTATAAAATGAAGATCGTTTGTAAATGGAATGTGAAGTTAATTAATTAATGATTAAATAATTTATGATTTAAAATTACTTTGTAATTAATAATAATAAATAAATAAAAGCAATTAAAATTTAAGTTGTAAATTAAGAATCGTTAAGTTGATAATTTAAGTTGATTGATTCAAAATTGATAGTTACATTAAGATAATTTATTAAGGAATAATAAAGTAATATAGTCAATTGAGATTTAATTTAATTGTAATTATAAATAATAAATCATCGTTTTAAAGTAATCAAGAAAAAAAAATATTTATATGGTTAATTTATTAAATCCAGATACATTATTTTACAAAATTGTTTAATAAATAAATAATGTAGTTTAAAATGATAATTAAGGTAAATAATTGCTAATCAATGATTTTGAAAAGAAATTAAGAATGATTTACAAACTTGTAATTAAATTGATTTATAAACAATTAAGTGTTTAAATAAATTTGTAAGTAAGAATTTGTAAATTTTGAAACAATAAATTGAGTAATCAAAATTTAGTTTATTTATCCAAATTCTCATCATTAAATTAAATTAATTTAGTGGTAAATTTATTTAAATCACATTGGGAAGTAATTAACTATTGTTGTTAACTTATATTGATATCTCTGTTTAGTTTGTAAATTCTGTATGATGTAATTGCCATGTTATTGCACTGTGATTATGATTTGTTCTGTATTGATGTGAAAACCCTGTTGTCCGTAAAACGACATTTAAACTTCGATGCGACAGGGAATCGGATTTCAGTTGGTTATCCGAAACCCACATCGAACCTGTAAATATTTGTGAATGACATCCACATGTTTTAAAATTTGACACTCACTATTTGAATTAGCCGGGAAAGGACCTTTGTGTCGTATAACCCATTTCGAATATGTGATTCGACGTTATGGATAGCAATTGAAGACCGGTGTTGAAGACCGGGTATTTGCGAGAGTGATAGGATGATCTGTCGATTGACTCTGCACCGAGTTGCTCCGGTATAGAGTTCTCCATATGTGATGGGGAATCCGATCAGGATTGTGGATATCCGGATTGCAAGGACTTCTTTGGAAGTGCCTTCGGTTCTGTTCGAGCCCGGAACAGACTTGTATGGATAGTATGTCTGACATTACAAATTGAGAAATAAAGCCGATTTCTTTCAAATATATTTCTGTTGGTGGCGGAGAATTTATTCTCTTAGCTTAACACCCTTCTCTGAAACGTACGAGCTCAGAGGTTATATAGTTGAAGGTTATCAGCAATATATTCCCAATTTGGTAATGTGACATGCTGAGTGTTGCTGTGAAATGATCATTGTGTTGATCATTTGTGATAGGATCATTTATTTGATCGTCTATCTTGGTGATCATTTCTATGATCATTTGTTGACCCAAAGCACGGCTTTTGTATAAAGTGTGTTTTTGTGGACGTGACTTCGTCGAACCTCACACCCCGAAATGGTCAAAACAGGAAAGATGCGGCAAGGTTATTGGGGGTAGCACCCCTTAGGGTATGTGCATTTCCTTCTGGATAGAAGTGGTATCATGGTATGGAGCCCAGATACTTAACTTATGTTGATATCGCAGATATATATATATATGATTTTGTGATTTGTTGCTGGGGCCCCGGTTAAAGGTTGGTTACGACCGGGAAATGGCATACTCGTGTCAGTAGTTACCCAGTTAGGGGTAACCCGGCCTTGTGTTGGCAGAGATCCGGTTTGGTTCTCGGGGACGTCCTTCCAGAGGCGTTCTCATGTGGCAATGGGAAGTTCCTTGGCCTGACCATTTGTTGTAAATCCAATAAAACAATACGAAACCCTGTACGGTTTTAGTTGTAGAACCTGCCATGCAGCGTGGCGGTAACCTGCCACAAAACATGGTAGCTATAGTGGGCATAGTTCGGAATGTCTATGCTGGCTAAGATTAATATTCTACTTTTGAAATATTTTCTTCACTATGCACTAGTTATAATACCAAAGAATTTCTTTTCTCGTATCAAGCATATTTAACTATCATAAGAAGAAATCTCCTCCAATTCTGCGTTTGCATTGTGTGTGTGGCGGGAGGTCTTATGGTAGTTCCATTTTTAAAAAGCATACCGAAAATTCTTTTATCAATCTTGTTTTAATTTAAATGCAACTGTTTTTGTTTACTCATACCAGTCCCATGACTGACCCGGAGTTTATTGTTTTCTTTCCTAAACTCTGGGTGCCCATTATTTCCACACGGGCAGCCTAGTAGCAGGTTTCTATATTTTGGAGTAGCAGTAATTTGGAGCTCTCATCTTGGAGCTATCTTAGGAGCTTTTGGGGATTACAGGTGTTTAGCTTTTGGGAGTTCGTAATCATCTCTCTCATTTGAGGACTTTTGGATTTATGATTACTGTTGTATTGTCATGATGTTGTATTTGGAGTTGTAGTGTATGTATTATGTACTCTGTTGCAGTATGGATATTATGTTGATGTTGTAACTGTGATGATATTTATGGTATTGATTCTGTTCCGTTGTTTTATATACATCTAATTGTTGTTATAAGCTCCGGCGATGCGAATTTGATGTCGTTTATTGGACATCGAGTTTGGGTCGTCACACTTACTATACTGCTAGGATTCCCATGCAGTCTAACAATATTCTTTATAAATAACTTCACCAAAGCAGGTGCCATCCTTGTCAACTTAACAAGAATAAAGTGTGTGCTCTTGGTCATTCTATCTACCACGAACCAAATACTTTTATTATTATGTTTGATATTTGCAACCCATTAATAAAATCCATGGATATAGAATCTCATTTCCAAAGTGGTACTTCAAAAGGTTGAAGAAATCCACTTAGCTTTTGATGCTCAGCTTATACTTATTGGCAATTCAAACATTACTTAACCTGTAAGCCAACATCTCTTTTTATCTCGTCCTAGATTCTCTTCACATCATGATACACCTTAGTACCTCCAGGATGAATAGTAAACTTAGATCGATGACATTCCCTAAGAATTTTCTTCCCTAGGTCATAAACACCTGGAACACACAACCATCCCTTCTTCCTCGACCATCCATTTTGGTCAAGACTAAAATCTTTTAAACCATCAATCTCGGCTCCCCTTCAAATCTTCTAATCCATTTAACTAGTAATGGATCATCTCTCTGCTTAGAAGCGATCCTTTTGATAATCACTGGTCGAACTTCTAAATATGTTAATATGGCAGTTACCTAACTATAACTAGTCTTTGATCTTAACTGGATATCACATGTACTCAATGCCTTTAAGTCCTTCCATTATGCTAATGTAGCCAACACCGTATTCTACTATTTTTTGCTACGTGCATCTACCATTTTATTTCCTTTCCCAGGCGTATACTTAGTAAAAAAATCATAAGCTGTTATATTCTCTAGCCATCTCCGTTGTCTCATGTTCAACTCCTTCTGATAGAATAAATACTTCAATGACTTATGATCCGTAAATAAATCGAATCGTTTTTCCAAAAGACCGTGTCCCCACACTTTCAAAGCAAAGATCACCGCTGTCAACTTCAAATCAAGAGTCCGGTATTTAGCTTCATATGGTCTAAGCTGTTGATAAACGTAGACAATCACTTTACCTTTTTGCATTAACATGGATCATAACCTAACCCACATGCATCCGTATACACCATCAAATCTTGATTTCCTTTTGGAACAACTAACGCAGGCGCATTTGTCAATAAATGTTTCAATTTCAAGGATGCATCCTCATATTTGTCAATCCAAACAAACTTCGCGTTCTTCATGGTTAGTTTAGTCTTAGGTGCCGCTATACGAGAGAAATCATTGATGAAACTCTGATAATAGCCAGCCAGTCCAAGAAAACTTCTTATCTCAATCACAGTCTCGGGTATATTTCAATTACTAACAGCTGCGATCTTGGCTAGATCCACTGGTAACCTATTTTTTGAAACCATGTGACCAAGAAATTTCACTTCTTTCTAACAAAAATAACATTTTGAAAATTATTCTTTTAATTGATGTTGCCTCAACGTTTCTAGCACTATTCTGGGATGAACTTCATTGTTTTGTTCATTTTCAAAATATAACAGAATTTCATCTATGAAATCCTAACAGGAGTCTATCCAAATGCTCATGAAAGATTTGGTTCATCAAATCCACAAAGAAAGCAGGTGCATTGGTCAGTCCATAGGGCATGGCTAACCTTTCATATGATCTATATCTTATTCAAAACATCGTTAATGGAATACTATCCTTCGCTACCCTCAACTGATGGAACCCTATTGCCAAATCCAATTAGAAAAATACCTTGGCTCCACTCAAATAATCAAACAAATCATATATTATCGGCAACGGATGTCGATTCTTTATTGTCTTCTCATTCAATTTACGATAATCGATACACATCCTAAATGATCCATCCAATTTCATTATGAGCACTGTGGCCGCTCCCCAAGGTGAACTGCTTGGTTTAATAAAATTATTTCCATCCAAGTCCACCAACTGCACCTTTAACTCTTTCATATCAGTAGGTGTCATTCTTCTTGGCAGTCTACCATGGGTTAAGCTCTTGGTACAAGATTTATTCGAAAATCAATAGCTCATCTCGGCGGTAGTCCTGTAACTGGCTCAAAAACATCTTTAAACGCTCTTATGATAAAAACGCAATTCACTTCATCCCTCACTTCTATTACACCCAATAAAGCACACACATCGAAATATGCATTCTCCATTGAGTGTATAATTTGATTGCTGCTATTAGGGTGTCTTAATGATATCATCCTATACTAACAAAATATCCAAGCATCATATTTGCTTAACCAATCCATACCCAAAATAATTCCAAAACCCACAAAATCGAACACATGCAAATTGCAAGTAAAAGCATGACCTAACAACTCAAATTATAAATGGTCACATCTCATCCCCAGAGTTGCATAACCACCTGTTAGATTCACAACCCTTAAGTAAGTAATAAGGTACGATGGTTCTACACTTAACTTATCTACCAAACAATGTGAGATAAAAGAATATGATGCACAGTATCAAATAATACTTTAACTGGTTTGCTATGAATCAAAAACGTACCTCCCATTATAGACTTTCCTTTCTCTTTTACGGTCAGCCTAGATACAAATGGATCCAGAGCAAAAAAAATTCCTTTGTCAATCTTGTATGATTATGGAAAATCATTCTTGTAATGCCGAATTTGGTTGCAATTGAAACATCACTTTTTTCTTATTCATAACCTTCCTTCCCTTATCGAATTGACACTCGTGAGCAAAGTGCCCTCCATTATCGCACTTCAAGCAAACAACATCAGCCTTCCCTTTCTTGGCAGCTCCGCCTTTCTAAACTCCCTTCTTTTGAAAGAACTTCTTTTTCTTACATTGACTATGGTGAGTCTCCACTAGCTTTTCCTTTCCAAATGTTGAAAGCATTTCTTCATTCCTTACCACCATCTCTGCTACTACATTACTTGGATCCTTTAGATGTGGCATTGTTACCCTGGCAATCTTCGCTTCAAACCCTGGATGAACTTTACATTTCTTTTAATCACAATATCTATGGTGGCGTATCTGTATCTGGATAGCTCATCAAATTTAGTCACATACTCCAGAAACGACATTTCTTCTTGCTCCAATTCCATAAATTTCCTAAAAAAGGTTGACTTGGCTACCTTAGACAAAAACCTCTCCTCAAATCTCCTTCTAAGCTCAGCCCAAGTCAATTCCTCATCTAGGGCTCCTATGGTCATACCGTTCAACCAGTATAAAGTAGCTCCATGCAACTGTCTAGAAGCCAAACTCCTCTTTTACTCATCAATCAAGCCTAAATTAGTAAAAAATCATTTCACAGTGCAACAGCCAATTTTCAACTCCGATAGCATCTTCCATTCCTAGAAATGGCTTTCCCTCAAGATTGGTATAATCATAGCTCAACTTGGCATAGTTATTGCCAACTGGCATCTCGGGATTAGCTCCTCTTGCATTAACAGCATTACGTCCAACCAAACCAGTAGCAGCTCTAGCTTGCATCATATTCACGAAGAACGGGTATATAGTTCCCATATCTACTGGTGGGGTTCCAGCACTCACATTTGCATTTGCATTTGGGTTAGCATTTGCTTATCAACCCGGATTCCATCTAGTATTGGATTAAACATTTCCATTAGTTGTTGTGCTCACTCCACCTAATTTCACTCTTCCATTTCCTATTTCCATTTCTTGCTTTCTTGTAATCTACATACAAGCCTTAATAAAATATAGAAGGACGATCTAAGAGAGATGTGAGAATACATAGTTACATATACAATATATACAAATATGTAACTATAGTGTTATCTCATACCCCAATCTTATTCACTAATTTATTTGGATTGTGTTTTCAAATATTCTAATCTTTTAAACTCACATAAGCCTATACTTAGGTACCAAGTAGCAACATCCTCCATTTTGATGCCCAAAAATAAGCGCTACTAATACTGTAGTCATAAATAGTGTTATTCTCCGGTGAAAATATATGGCCATGTTAATCATATCAACAACTACAGAAGCATATGAATATGAAAAAATTTCAAACAGATTTCACTATATTTCTGAAATAAAATTTTCACATTCATTACATAATCACATCCGTTGCCCATGTTTAGAGAAAATAAAATAATTACAAAATACTTCAAGAGAGACAAATGAAGATGCCTCCTTGGTTGATTAGAGTCTAATACTTGATAGTTATAAATTCTATCATTTCATCCATTCAACAATAAGATAAGCTTAAAACAACACAATGGAAATTAAAAATCCTAATATTAGCTAGCTTGCCTCATGCATGTCTCCGAAAGCTTATTCGTCTAACATGAAAATCCCTAATCTCGACCTACACAAATGAGTACCCGAAAGTTTAGGGAAAAAACGAAAAACTTCTGGTCATACAAAAAGTCTAGTGTGAATAATACGAACGAAAATAGATATCTAGTGAGACCACACCGCTTCGCGGAACGAATTTTACCCTCACTAGTATCTTATCCAAGTACGTCGATCACGAATCATGCACCTAGAACCACAATGGTTAAAATAATCATAACCCGATCATATGCATGTATGCAACATGGGTAAGTCTGACTAATCTGTTCTCCTAGGGTTATGCACACCATAGGTTTACCCTTCACAAAATAGACTATCTGTCTCAAATCATAGTTTTCATGGGATCACTATGAACCTATTAGTATGGGGTCGCTATGAACCTATTAGTTTTCACTAATAACATCTATCTAATCATAGTTTTCATGAGATCACTATGAACCTATTAATTGTCACTAATAACCTTTCTCTAATCATCACAGTTTTCAGGGTATCACAATGAACCTATTAGTTAAAACTAATAACATATCTATGATCGTATTCTTTTGATCAGTTCTGGGCATTCTAACATACTGGATTTATCTAATCTCTTAAATCAATTCACTCACTTAGGAGTTAAGTCTGACCATACTCCTTACTAAAACTACCTAAGTGGTAGACCCTCATTCTAGAAATGCAATGTTGGGTCACAATAATGTAAGCATGACAATGATGAATATGTAAATTAACTAATCAAATGGTAATAAGAACATATAACATCATTCATGAAAATATGTTCGGTCAACAACCATTGGCATTATAAAATTACTTAACCTTAAGTTATGATTTTCTTTGGCAAATTCATATAAAACTTGGGATAGACGCCACTTTATTTCCTTGGAAATCTTTATTTCCATAAATGAGTAATAACATGAAAAGCATAGCCCATTACTTAGCCAAAACCTTGTGCCAATATACAATCATTTTTAAAATTGCATTTTATAAATTTGGTGTCAAATTGAGGTTGTCCCACCTCTAAAACATAGGGCTTATTGTGCCATTTAACAAAACTATTCAATTTGCAAACCAATAGCATCCATGCCTTTAAAACATGATGTAGAACATCTATACTAAGTTTTGAAAACAAAAATTTTGATTTTATAAAGCAAAGGCCACAAGGCCGAAATCACGATTATCGCATCATAAAAATATAAGTTGACACACTTATAAAAACTTAGCATTTGATTTGCATAATATATGGCCTTCGGCTTAGAAAATAAACAATGTTGAATCTGAAGGTTTATGGCATCACTACAAGAAAACACTTGATGCCAAAAATAGGGCATGCGATTTCATTGCCATAGTTCAGCGGAGTCCGAAAATAAGACTTGCATCAACATATAGCAATGGGTGTCCTCTTCTTTAAAATTGTAGCGACTTATACTGCTAATATAAAGGAAGTCGGAAACAAAGGATGACAAGGGACTTCAAGCTTAAAATAAATAAATAAATGTCGATCGTTTGATGTCAAACCCCAAAATATTTAAAAATATGAATGCCAATCTTAAAACATAAGGATGTCATATTCATCTCTTGTTGAGTAACGAAACCCCTGATGCCGAAGGAAATCCCGAAATCCTATACATATATACGAACAAATTCATTTCATACCTACCTAAGTGAATATCATATGCATCCCCTTATGTCAATGTCGGAGATCATAGCTGCGTCATGAGTATCGGCTATTACCTGGGTTTCAATACTCAAATCTAACTAGATGGCAATTTCGCAATTAAATCAAAAACTGTTTTATTTCCATATAAATCCATTTCTTTCTACCATCTCTTATCTCTTGTCAATTTTCCATTGGATAATAATATACTTCACCAATTCCTTTGTAGAAAAACTGCTACAAGGCCATCTTGCTTTCCTCAAAATAATATGGTAACCCATACAAATAAAATTATTAATTAATATTATTTAATAGCTTTTCTAGATTAATAAATTCATGAAAAATCATAATTACATGGGAAAAATCCCTAAAAATCAGAATTACTATATTCACTCATATAAAAATTTCAAGGCCTAAATAATTATTTGATTATTTTAACAATTAAAGCCGGAAATAAACACCTTTTCCATATAAGGAC
Organism: Allium cepa; assembly: GCA_030765085.1. Lineage (NCBI taxonomy): Eukaryota > Viridiplantae > Streptophyta > Magnoliopsida > Asparagales > Amaryllidaceae > Allium > Allium cepa. The sequence continues at coordinate 221,359,279 of CM060946.1, forward strand.
ATTCATAAAAATCCCTATTAACTTGGAAAATTATAAAATTGAAATCCAATCTCCAAAATAATGTTTTACAGAACATATAAAAATTATGAATCGATAGGAGACCATAATCTGAGGTTTTACCCTAAAAACCTACTAAATCAATTCCATTAAAATTCCAATAAATTGTCATTTAATCCAATTATGATATAATCAATCGATTCATGACATATTATGATAATCAATTTGGAAATAGATCATAAATCCAAAAACAAAGAAAAAACCTGAAATGGATACTATTATGCACTTTCGTTTGGATAAAGAGATTGAGATTTGTAGTTGATTGATTTCCTTAAGCTTTTCCTTTGACTTGCTTTAGATTTTCTCTTCCTTTTTCTTCCTAATAATGGCCGGCCTTGTTTTGTGTTTTACTTGATAATTTCGAGAGTGATAATGAATGAGAGGGAGGAAGGGTTTAAGGAATGAAGTAAGAGATTCTTCCCCTTTTGCCCTTCTTATAAATTCTTTTATATTCTTATGTTTAAAACATATTGTTAATTGATTACTTAAGGCACGACTTATATTAATTAACAAATCTCATTCTCCTTATTATACCACACATTATTATATTTAGTTTATCTAATTAAATCTCTTTAATAATGTTAAATCAAATACTAAGGGGGTTACAGGCTCCCTCTCGAAGAATTTCGTCCTCGAATTACGATAAGGATAAAATAATAAGCATATTAATCATGCAAACAATACTAGCTTATCTAACCAGCAAAATATATATATATATATATAACAAATATAGAACATACCCTTAAAACAATATAGGATAAGTCTTTTTAATCTTATCTTCTGTCTCTCAAGGACAATCTTCCCCGTTGTCGCTTCACTAGACTTTCACTAACTTAATTGTTTTGTTTTATCCTTTTCTCATCTCTTGCTACAACTCGCACTGGTAACTCTATCTAATAAGTGAGTTTTCTGATCCTCTCTATAATAGGAAATGGACCTATGTATCTCAGTGCTAATTTCCCTATCTATTCAAAATATACCGCACTTTATCGGCGATACATTAAAAATAACATGGTATCTTGCTGAGAACTCTAAATCCTTGTGCCTCTTATTTGCATAACTTTTATGCCTAGACTGAGCTTCCTTCATCCGTGCTCGGATCAACTCAATCTTTTACGTGGCGTCTCTCACTATATATGGACCAAGAACTAATCTATCTTCAGTTTTCAACCAACATGCTACTGATTTGCACGGCTGTAACGATCCCATTTTTAAACTAAATTTAATTTAATAATTAATATAAAATTTTGGATTAATTTGTGAATAAATTTGAATTTTTCCAAAAATAAATCAGAGATGTGTTGCTTTATATATATAAATAGAATTTGAATTTGAAATTCAAAAATAAATATTTTGAAAAATAAATTGGATTTAAAAAACTCTATATTTAAAATCAATAAAAAATTTTTTTGTAAATATATAATATATGCGTGTATATATATAGATTGTGATTTGAAAGTTATACTTTGAATTTTATATAATAAATTTTCAAAAGCTATTTAAAGATCAAATTCTATATTTAAAAACTCTATAGGTAAATATTTATTTATTTATTTAAAGGTATAATAGCTTTATTTAAAAATAAGATTTAATAAAAAGGTTTAAAATACTTTCTTTTAAATTTATACATGATATAAAAATAGTTTGTGTATATATATATATATATATATAAATATGTTAATATAAAAATATAAAACACACACACACACATATATATATAAAAACTAAATGGAAAATATGATATAGAAACTTATAAAAACATATAAATACATGTGTATCACTTATGAAATGCAAAACAGACAAATGTAACCATTTTAAACATGAGATAAACAAGTGCAATCATTTTAACATGAAATTATACAAGTGTGAAGATTTTAACATATATTAAGACATTTGTAAGTTTTATACAACATATAATAAACAAGTGTTAACTATTAATTTTCTTTTTATTTTCAAAAAATAATAAAACAAGATTATATATATAGCTATACTCTTATATTTTCTCTTCTTTCATATATCTCAAAACATAAACCAAGAAATCAAAATAACAAACCTGAGTAGAAAAATAAAACCAGAAAATGAAAACAACCTCTGTTCAAATTTTAAAACTCAAAAGCCTGAAAGGAAAACAATCAAACAATCTTAAAGCCTGAGCAAGATTCAAAATTCAAAACCTGAAACAAAAAGATCCTGATACAACAACAAGTAGATCAACATTAAAATCAAACCTGGAAGCAACTCAACAAAATCAAAATCAAGTTACACAGGTTAAATATCATCTTAAAATCAAATTTCAGATCAAAGTTGCAGATTAACAAGTTCAAACTAAAATCAATTCCAGGCTCTCTGTTCTTCTTTGACAGGTGTGTAAACTTCTTTTTCTACAAATTAAATCAGTGTTATATCTTGCTCGAAGTAAAGTTGTAAAATGATTGCAAGTATGAATTTATATGTTGCATTCCTGTGCATATCTGTGTGTTTGTATATTCATCTCCATTCATAAACTACAGGCTCTAATCCAGTAAAATAAATTCAATTGCTCTATATAAAATCAACTTTAGGCTTTGATTTCTAAATAAAAGATGATGGTAGGAGTGTAAATTTAATTTTAAAAATAATTTCAAGGATATTTATTGAGTAATTATTTCAAAAATGGAAAATTACAGTAGAATCTTTTTGAAACAGAAAAATCTATGATCATACTTTCTTGTTTCGATTCTATAGCTCGATTCGTATTAGAAAATTATGATTTTAGGTAATGGTTTCAAGATTTCTAGGATTGGGATCATTGAGAATTTTTGAGTTGATCGATATCTGCTTTTTTGTCAATTCCCAACGATCGGCGAGGTAATAATTGTCGTATTTGATGCTGAAGGTGGAGGGAAGGTTGGAGATCATCGAGAAAATGGTCGCAGGGTTTATCGTTCGTCGAGGCGGCCCGTCGACATTGATTTGCAGTTTAAACCTAGTTTTGATTCGATATCGAAAATTGGTTTGTCGCAGCGTCATTGATGCATCGATCCCGTTTGGTGGTGGTGGAATCGAGGCGTGGGTGAGTGGCGAGGCTCTGGACATGGAGGCGTGGTGACCGATGGTCGAGGGTGGCGATGCGTGGAGAAATTTTAATGAACCAGTTGTTCCGGGTTGGGTTCTTACGTGCTCGATCTCGTTTTGGTCATCGATTCAAGGATCTGGGTGGTCGGAGCGTTCGTGCGAGCTGTCGGTGACCTGTTGACGTCTGTAAAGTTGATCGGAGCTTTGGTAATCTCGTGTGCACGTGCACATGGTATCAGTGATGGGGTCATCGCTGTGGGTTTAGAAAAGAAGGATGGGGCTTGTAACGACCTGCAGTTTCGTACCCCTTAAGTCAACACTATTTTCCAACACATGACTCAAGGTGAATGGAAATACGAACCGTTAGGGTTAAAGAAGAAAGAGATAGAAGAAGAGAAAACAAAACAACAACAGAATCTTACCATTGCAGCGGAATAAAATATAATAGATAATAACAGATCTTTACACAAAAGAAAACTATATCTGTTTTTTTTTCATACATCATCAGAGTTCAACAACATCAATAACATACAACTGGACAGTCATATAAACTTGTCCTCAAAACTAAATGCACAGCGGAATAATGATCAAGTACGGAAGTACGTATCGCCATCTAGCTTTTCACCTGAACTACACAGCATCATATCCTGTATTCTATAATACTCGGTTTGACCCAAGCATTATAGTTAAATAACACCCGAGTCAGTCTGGAATACCAGCGTGAGAAATCACACCCAATTGGATTATTAAAGTTTCAAAATCCTTTGAAAATCAAAAGCATCTCGTAAGACCACGTCACAAATAAACTTGTCGGGTTTTTACCTTTCGATAGCCAAAACACTTTTTATTTAAATCCTCTGATATTATAATAGGATCTATTTACAAATACTTATTAAAATAGCCAAAATTGTTACATTAATTAAATTCCAGCATACTAGCCAAAATCGTGGGTTCTACAAACAAAAATTGTAAAAGGTTCGTAGGGAGAATGGATTTCCAACTAATGACTAGGCACTGGGGTACCACCTATCACAGTACCTGGTCTGGATCAGCGTACCGATGATCCACCCTAAATCCCCTGCAACACCAGACCGGGACTACCCCTTACTGGATAATCCCGAGTAAGATCACCCCATGGTTGGGATCAGCAAACGCACCACTAAGCCGAATAAAAAGGGACATCTAGACAGGGATGACCTCACCCTAATGGGTGCTACCCACTTAGCCTTGCTGCATATCCCCTGATTTTCAGTCGTTCTCGGTTGATGAGGCTCGAGGCTAAGCGTTACCTTTTAGAACATATCACTTAGAATGCTCACCGTCCACCTGACGATGTTCTGAAAGCATTCATCCATACAAGTCCGTCTCGGGTTCGAACGGAACCGAAGGCACTACTCCTACTATATCCATTTTGGAATCACCTCAGGATTAGTAGCGACTAGCCCTTGCACTTCACTGCTCCATCTTCGATTCCAAAATTCTTTTTTTCCACATGAAAACGTTCAAACCGGATCGAAGTGGTTTTCAGGAAATAAATCCTGATCCTGGTCTCTTCGAAACAATCAGCGCATTGGTCAATATTGATAGTTGGTTATTTAACTATCAATTAACATTCACAAACAACCATCAAATATAAATAATTTCCCAAATTATTTTTAATCTCAAAATATCTTCACAAGATATATTTCCACTTTTTAATCCTTTGAACACAGTTTCAAACCATCTTCCTCTCATGAAATACATTCCCCAAATATTTTCTATTTCCACTAAAATCGCCAAGTACAAACACCTAAGATTTTAAAATAATTTAAAACACTATATTGCAAAACATACTTTAACATTTAAATTAAAAAAACTACTTTAATACTTTATTAAAAATATATACTTTGAGAATATTTAAAATAAAGCTACTTTATAAAATATAAACTAAATTTTTCTCTTTTAAAACATAATACCAAGTCACCTTTAAATAATTACTGCTATAATAAATCAGAAAAATATACTTACTTGAAAATTTAAACATTTAGAAATAATAACTTTTCTAAAACATACTTTTCAACAACTTAAACTTTTTACTTATACTTAAAAAAATTCTTTGAAAACGTACTTGGCTATCTTGGGAAATACGCTTCTCTTTCACATCCTTTAAAAATAAATCTCTATTTATTTTTAAACAAATTTACCCATTCCTGTAATAAATTCCCACCGTGAATTTATTCTTTCTAAATATCCACTGATATATTACTTCGCTCTTATAAACACAGTTTATAAATTTCAAATCTCGCTTCTCTTTTAAAAATCCCGATTTTACACACTTAAATCAATCCCCAAATTGATTTCCAATTTACTTCACTTATAAATAAATTTCCTTGCTTACTCCATTTATTCCAAAATCCATTAACTTCGGATTTTATTTCTTTATTATGATTTAAAATCTTTTAACTGAAAATACCAATTTCATATTTCCCAAATTCTTCTTTATCCTTTCAAATAAATTCAAACGTTGAATTTCAAAATAAATTCTTTATTTCTTGAAATAATATCACTTGAGTTTAAAAATAAAATCACTTATTCCCATTTATTCAAAGTCTCATTTCCCGCGCTTGGAATTTTATTTATCAGGATTCAAAAATCACTTTTTATTCTTTTCCAATTCATTTTTAATTTATTCAAATTTATATGATTATTTTAATCAAAATTCACTCTTTTATTTTCTTTTCAGAAATCCCATTTCTATAGATTTTGATAACTCAGTTCACTGAAATATTTTAAATCAACCATAGTATCCAACAATTTCCAATTATCAATATAATTCATCACAGGATAGAAAATAATTATATCACACAATATTTTAACAAATCTAAACATTTTGAGGAATCCAATTGGATCCCTCCAACTTGTTTCCCTACATCCACAGATGTTAGCACAATAAAATATCAATTCCACTTCGAGGTGGAATATCGCGGTATATGGGTCTTAAATATAATATCATCTGCTATTATGCGGTGCATAAGGTCTCATCTGCTATATAATGCGGGAAATCAATCACTCCAATATATACTATATACTACTATATATGATATAGCACATCAAATCAATTCAATCATTCAACCAATTATTTAAATTTAACCATTTAAACATAAATTAAACCCAGATGAGTGAGATTAACTCACCTTTGATTTTGGTTTTGCAATCCATTTCCATCATTAATAATTTCTCCACAATTGGACCTTGTAAAAACATTAGATGATTTTATTAATATTCGAATAAATCGAACAATTAATTATCGTTTAATAAATTTATTTTAAACTAATAATTTACTTTTAAACTAATATTTCTTTTAGAAACCTTTTAGTAACTGAAATAATTCAAATAAGTTAAATTAACAATTTAATCACCAAATCCATTGTTTAAAGTAAACTGGTAAATTAAAAATGTATGCAGGTATATTCACTTCCTTTTGAAACTACCTAAATATATATTTATTAAATAATTTATATAACTTCAAACATTTAAATTTTTCTGTTATATATATATACACACACTTTCTTCAAGTCGAAACCATAAATATATTTTTATAAAAAGAAACTATAGAGTTCAAAAATGAACTTTTCAATGCTTAAAAAATTTCCTATTTATTTTTTCCAAAACCTTGCCTATATGTATACATTAAATTATATGTGCATATCTGTAAAAAATACATATACGTTTATTTTCCTGATTTCCTGTATATATTAAATCAAGAACAAATTTTAAATCCAGAAATCTACTTTAACATTTAAGATTTCTTTACTCTAGACTAACATCTGAATATGAATATATAAATTGCGATGTCCCTAAACCCAGATCGAAAACGACCAAACTTCGACGATCGAACGCCGATCCGCCCACCAAAATCTATCGCAATACACCAGATGCGACGCCAAAACAATCTTCGCCCAAATCAATAGCTCACGAACCCTGCCCTCAAGGCTTCGCCGCGCTATTCCACTGCCAGAGCACCACCCTCGCTCGAGCCTCCACACAGCGTGCTTCGACAGTTATACCATGCTCGCAAGCAACGTGAAACCCCAACGACGCCATGTCGTCGAAGTCAAGTCGCAACCCTCGGCCTAGAAGCGTCGTTCCTCACCTCTTCGCGCGCGACTCGAAATCGCGATCGATATCGCGAGACTTGCTTTTTTTCTAGCGAACAATTTCTGTTTGAATACTAAGGAGGGGAATGATTTGAAAAAAAAGCAGCCATTTTTGAACGATGGGTTAGAAATCAATTTTAAAGCTCGTCTAAGCGATTTATAATGAAGGGGAGAAAAACGAGTTATTTTCTTTTACAGGAAGATTGCGCGAGGTAATGAAAAAGAGAAGGGAACACGATTTGAAATAACGGCGACTAATTTGAATAGGTGAACAGTATTCCTGAAATGAGGTGAAAAAGCTTTGATGTGAATAGTTTTTGACTGGTTTAATAATATGTTTTAAATTTAAATTTTAAATTCAAACCGTCCCAAATTCGGAGCTAAAAATCTTGACCTCCTATTGAATCATGCCGCTAGGCGTTTATAATGTTATGCCCCTACTTCCACGCAATGGAAAAGATTTCGAGTCCTAATTCGATCGTATGGAGAAGTAGCTTTTTGGATCAGTTATTATATTGAATTTTCAACATAAAATTTCAACGCGTTTATATATCGTATGCTCACACAACTACTCCAAATGCTATGAAAATTGAAATCCGATAATATTACAATATTACGGATCCAATGGAACTAGTTTCATCGAAATCTTAGACTGTGCCTCGGAAGGCTATTTTAAAATTCAATTTAAACGATATAATTTCTGAACAAATCACTGTTAAATTCAAGTTTAAAGCTTCTATTATCCTCGGTACTATCAATATAAATTTTACAACCCTTCAAATTATTTTTAACAGGCTTAAAACTCCATATTCAACATTTTACCCAACCTCAAATTATTTAATTTAATAATTAAATTACCCAATAAATGGTGATATTTGAATTCAAGTTAAAAATTAACATTTAAACATTTAAAATCAATTAAATATTCTAATTTCAAACATGCAAAAATTCTGGATCGTCACATTCCTTCCCCCTTAAAAGAATTTCATCTCCGAAATTGCTAGTTAAGAAGAATGGTCCAATACCCATTTACTTTTTCCCAAAACCAAACAATTCCAAACAATTCGTAAAACAATCTTTTTATTAAAGACACACTGACCCTTTTTCTAGCTTTCCGAACTTATCCATAAGTCCCAAATAATATTAGTTACTCAACAATGCAAACTTGAATTTAAAACCAAATTTTGAATTATCAAAATTTTCTCAAAAATTTTCTAACTCCCTAAATTTTCAAAAAAATTTGCCAGCGTCTTCTTTGCGCGGCTAACTCGGAACAACTACAAAATGCCTCTACGGGCTCTCAAATTTCAAAAGAAAACAAAAGCCAAGTGGCTAGACCAGAAAATCATCAAATTTCATACAGAAATTTAAATACAGACCTTTTTAGTCGGGCAATTCAAATTATCTTCTGAAATCAAAAACATCCATTTATCCTTTGCCTTAACACACCTGTATATCCTATTTAGCAATAATGTCCAATCACAACATTCAAAATCATTTTATTGGCTCCTTTACAAAATTTTCAATATCCATTCCATTTAAGCCCGTACGATATACCTATATCATTCGTATGCAATACCGAATCTGATCGCTTACTCGATCACATGATTTCATTTTCGAACTAGTATCGTCCACACGACTTCCTAGTGCGGACTCAGATCTGGTTTCTTGATCAGAAACCTTCATTCTCCTTGCATAGTCATAACTATGATAGAGAATTTCCAGAATCAATCAAAATCTATATCCAGGGTTCGCCGTCGAAAATCGAGTTAAACATCCTAACTCGAATCGATATAACTATCTCGAAATTCTTTGCTCAAATCTGGATCAAATTGCTATGCAAATAAAATAATATATGTATATCCTACGTGTTTATATCCATTGATCATCAGCTATATCAATTCTCTTTTATTCACATTCATTTGATTTCTATCTACTTATTTACAATTTCTCCATTTCACAACTTCTAAATTTAATTTCATCCAATTTTTAACTCGGTATATTTCCAATATCAAATCTACTTAAGAACTTGCACCCTTAACCTTTCTTAAGTTTAATATAAGCACTTTATATACTCTTATATTATTACTTTCGCTTTACCACTTGGTTTTTATTTAATCAAATTGGATTCCAATTTCAAATAGATTCAATTTGCTTCAATTTGCAAATTAATTTCAAACCTCAATACTTTTTCCAAATTTCATCCAGATTTTCATTTTCAATTTTACTTGAAATTAATTTCCCTTTCATTTTGAATATTGAATTCTATTCATATTATCATAATCCATATTTAATTAACCATTTCTCCAATTAGTTCCACTTACTAATTTATTTGAATCCCAATGGATTTATTTCCAATTCATTTTATCTCGAACAATATTTAATTAATCACACTTTAAATTAGTCCCACCTACTAATTTATTTTTAAATCTCAAATAAAAGTTTATGAGCAAATTTTTAAATCCTTTAGTTCCTTCGAACCAATTCTTCAATTTTCACTTTACTTTACATAATTTAAATTAAATTTCAATTTTCAGTTTCAATTTTATTTGCTCACCAATTTAAATTTAATTTCAACATTGAATTTCACTTCCTTGTTGAATTTTATTTATAACACAAGTTTAACTCCACAAAATCCATTTTTAACTCATAATTCAAATTTTATTCAACCAATCAGAATTCCATTAACATACTCACTTAACAAATTTATTCCAATTAGTTCTTTTCCCATTTTTAATTCAATATTTGATTTTTACCCTTCAAAAAATTCACTTCACTTAATTTTCTTGAGTTCAATCTATTTTATAATTCATGTTTTTGGATTTTTATTCATTTCCCAAAATTCAAAACAAATTTATTTTGGCTTATTTATTCCACTACTAAGTTTTATAAGCCACAACATATTTATATCCATACTTTCCTCCATTACAATCGATCCCGTTCACATTTTACCCTTTAACTCGGGATTATATATTTAATTTAGCCAAGTATATATATTTTTATTCGATGGGTTTTCAATTCTTTTGTAAGCCATCGGAATCTATTCATTCCTATTCAATCTTATTTAATTTAACTCCAGTTAAATCTAACCTCATACTATTCTTTGACTTCACACAATTCATTCGATTTTTTTAAAACTTCCTTAACTTTCTAACTTATTTAAATTCCATAAACATTTTTAATTAAACCTCTAGAGCTTAAGCCATTACTTAGACACTCGAAACATTTTAAACCAATCCCAGAGCTTTCAATAATCACTTAAGTATTTCAAAAATCATTTGAAATCAATTATATCCAAAATTCTTTGGTAAATTCAATTGTGTATTTGAATTTCAAAACCAAACCCATTTTTTTGCAAACATCTCCCATTTAAAACATTCAAGTAGCAATTCCTCCTTTGGTCGAAAATGAATATTGACGATGCTGCAGTCATCACCGAAGTTATTTTCTAGCGACCGAAAAGAGTTCAATGCTTTTATCTCTTTAAAAACATTTTCAAATATTCTTAATTTCAAGTCTCACTGGCAATTCAAAATATTTTCGAATAATATTCCTATTATTCCTCCCTAAAATCTTTGAAAATCATTTTCAACCCAAAGGAATTAAATTTCCCCAAAATTTCAAGCTCTAAATTCTTTCAATTTATATTCAAATATTGTTCTGAAATCTTATTTCAATTTATAAATCACCTTTACAGTTTACATTTACAAGCTTCCTTTGTATATGAATTCATTCCTTAGCTTTAGTTATAATTTCAATATCTTATTCAATTTTACACGACAATGATAACAATTTAATATTATCATTCCTAACAACCAAGCAACCATATATAACTATAGTAATTTACGGAAAAATTATTTCTTTTATATACAAAAATTATTTCATTTAACCTATTTTAAAACAATACCGTGTCGGTTTATCTTGTTTAAGAGTTTAGAAACTCCTATCGATAATATGGCGTCCCACGTATCGACTAGAATCCATAAACACTCAACCGATAAGTCAACACAATATAAAACAATTTTATATTCACTAATAAACATGAAGTCATATCTATTAATACACTCAAACTCATTCTAGAGTACCACGGACTCTATTTTAATGAGTAATTCCCACAAAGCCAAGGTTCTCGCTTAACCTTCAACTCTGATACCAAATGTAACGACCCGTCGTTCCGGACCCCTTAAGTCAACACTATTTTCCAACACATGACTTAAGGTGAACGGAAATACGAACCGTTCGGGTTAAAGAAGAAAGAGATAGAAGAAGAGAAAACAAAACAACAACAGAACCTTACCATCGCAGCGGAATAAAATATAATAGATAATAACAGATCTTTACACAAAAGAAAACTATATCTGTTTTTTTCCATACATCACCATAATACATCATCAGAGTTCAACAACATCATTAACATACAAATGGACAGTCATATAAACTTGTCCTCAAAACTGAATACACGGCGGAATAATAATCAAGTACGGAAGTACGTATCGCCATCCAGCTCGTCTCCTGAGCTCCACAGCATCATATATGTATTCTATAATACTCGGTCAGACCCGAGCATTATAGTTAAATAACACCAGAGTCAGTCTGGAATACCAGCGTGAGAAATCACACCCAACTGGATTATTAAACTTTCAAAATCCTTTGAAAATCAAAATCATCTCGTAAGACCACGTCACAAATAAACATGTCGGGTTTTTACCTTACGATAGCCAAAACACTTTTTATTAAAATCCTCTGATATTATAATAGGGTCTATTTACAAATACTTATTAAAATAGCCTAAATTGTTACATTAATTAAATTCCAACATACTAGCCACAATTGTGGGTTCTACAAAAAAAATCGTAAAAGGCTCGTAGGGAGAATGGATTTCCAACTAATGACTAGGCACTGGGGTACCACCTATCACTGTACCTGGTCTAGATCAGCGTACCGAGGATCCACCCTAAATCCCCTGCAACACAAGACCGGGGCTACCTCTTACTGGATAATCCCGAGTAAGATCACCCCACGGTTGGGATCAGCGACCGCACCACTACGCCGAATAAAAAGGGACATCTAGACAGGGGTGACCTCACCCTAATGGGTGCTACCCACTTAGCCTTGCTGCATATCCCCTGATTTTCAGTCATTCCCGGTTGATGAGGCTCAAGGCTAAGCGTTACCTTTTAGAACATATCACTTAGAATGCTCACCGTCCACCTGACGATGTTCTGAAAGCATTCATCCATACAAGTCCGTCCCGGGTTCGAACGGAACCGAAGGCACTACTCCTACTACATTCATTTTGGAATCACCTCTGTATTAGTAGCGACTAGCCCTTGCATTTCACTGCTCCATCTTCGATTCCAAATTCTTGTTTTCCACACGAAAACGTTCAAACCGGATCGAAGTGGTTTTCAGGAAATAAATCCCGATCCCGGTCTCTTCGAAACGATCAGCGCATTGGCCAATATTGATAGTCGGTTATTTAACTATCAATTAACATTCACAAACAACCATCAAACATAAATAATTTCCCAAATTATTTATTAATCTCAAAATATCTTCATAAGATATATTTCCACTTTTCAATCCTTTGAAAACAGTTTCAAACCTTCTTCCTCTCACGGAATACATTCCCCAAATATTTTCTATTTTCACTGAAATCACCAAGTACAAACACTTAAGATTTTAAAATAATTTAAAACACTATATTGTAAAACATACTTTAACATTTAAATTAAAAAAACTATTTTAATACTTTATTAAAAATATATAGTTTAAGAATATTTAAAATATAGCTACTTTATAAAATATAAACTAAATTTTTCTCTTTTAAAACATAATACCAAGTCACCTTTAAATAATTACTGCTATAATAAATCAGAAAAATATACTTACTTGAAAATTTAAACATGTAGAAATAATAACTTTTCTACAACATACTTTCCAACAACTTAAACTTTTTACTTATACTTAAAAAAATTCTTTGAAAACATACTTGGCTATCCAGGGAAATACGCTTCTCTTTCACATCCTTTAAAAATAAATCTGTATTTATTTTTAAACAAATTTACCCATTCCTGTAATAAATTCCCACCGTGAATTTATTCTTTCTAAATATCCACTGATATATCACTTCGCTCTTATAAACCTAGTTTATAAATTTCAAATCTCGCTTCTCTTTTAAAAATCCCGGTTTTACACACTTAAATCAATCCCCAAATTAATTTTTTATTTACTTCACTTATAAATAAATTTCCTTACTTACTCCATTTATTCCAAAATCCATTAACTTCAGATTTTATTTCTTCATTACGATTTAAAATCTTTAACTGAAAATACCAATTTCATGTTTCCCAAATTCTTCTTTATCCTTTCAAATAAATTCAAACCTTGAATTTCAAAATAAATTCTTTATTTCTTGAAGTAATATCACTTGAGTTTAAAAATAAAATCACTTATTCCCATTTATTCAAAATCTCATTTCCCGCACTTGGATTTTTTTATCAGGATTCAAAAATCACTTTTTATTCTTTTCCAATTAATTTTTAATTTATTCAAATTTCTATGATTATTTTACTCATAATTCACTCTTTTATTTTCTTTTCAGAAATCTCATTTCTATAGATTTTGATAACTCAGTTCACCGAAATATTTTAAATCAACCACAGTATCCAACATTTCCAATTATCAATATAATTCATCACAGGATAGCAAATAATTATATCACACAATATTTTAGAATATCTAAATATTTTGAGGAATCCAGTTGGATCTCTCCAACCTGTTTCCCTGCATCCATGGATGTTTGCACAATAAAGTACCAATTCCACTTCGAGGTGGAATATCGCGGTATATGGGTTTTAAATATAATATCATTCTCTATTATGCGGCGCATAAGGTCTCATCCGCTATATAATGCAGGAAATCAATCACTCCAATATATACTATATACTACTATATACGATATAGCACATCAAATCAATTCAATCATTCAACCAATTATTTAAATTTAACCATTTAAATTTAAATTAAACTCAAATGAGTGAGATTAACTCACCTTTGATTTTGGTTTTGCAATCCATTTCCATCATGAATAATTTCTCCACAATTGGACCTTCTAAAAGCATTAGATGATTTTATTAATATTCGAATAAATCGAATAATTAATTATCGTTTAACAAATTTATTTTAAACTAATAAATTAATTTTAAACTAATATTTATTTTAGAAACCTTTTAGTAACTGAAATAATTCAAATAAGTTAAATTAACAATTTAATCACCAAATCCATTGTTTAAAGTAACCCGGTAAATTAAAAATGTTTACAAGTATATCACTTCCTTTTGAAACTACCTATATATATATTTATTAAATAATTTATATAACTTCAAACATTTAAATTTTTCTATTATATATATATATATATACTTTCTTCGAGTCGAAACCATAAATATATTTTTATAAAAATAAACTATAGAGTTCAAAAATGAACTTTTCAATGCTTAAAAAATTTCCTATTTATTTTCTCCAAAACCTTACCTGTATGTATACATTAAATTATATGTGCATATCTGTAAAATACATATACATTTATTTTCCTGATTTCCTATATATATTAAAACAAGAACAAATTTTAAATTCAGAAATCTACTTTAACATTTAATATTTCTTCACTCTAGAATAACATCTGAATATGAATATATAAACTAAAGAAAATAATAGCGATACCTTACGCCATCCCATGCTCGAGTCACCTAAAATGCGATCCCCATAAACCCTAGATCGGAAACGGCCAAACTTCGACGATCGAACGCCGACCCGCCCCCAAACTCTGTCGCACTACAGCAGATACGACGCCAAAACAATCTTCGCCCAAACCGATAGCTCACGAACCCTGCCCTCAAGGCTTCGCCGCGCTATTCCACTGCCAGAGCACCACCCTTGCTTCAGCCTCCACACAGTGCGCTTCGATAGTTATGCCATGCTCGCAAGTAACGTGAAATCACAACGAAACCGTGTTGCCGAAGTCAAGTCGCAACCCTCGGCCTAGAAGCGCTGTTCCTCACCTCTCCACACACGACTCAGAATCGCGATCGATTGATCGATCGATTTCGCGAGACTTGCTTTTTTTTCTAAAGAACAATTTCTATTCGAATACTAAGGCGGGGGACGATTCAAAAAAAAGCAGCCATTTTTGAACGATGGATTAGAAATCAATTTTAAAGCTCGGCTAAGTGATTTATAATGAAGGGGAGAAGAACGAGTTATTTTCATTTACAGGAAGATTGCGCGAGGTAATAAAAAAAAGAGAACGGAACATGATTTGAAATAAAGGCGACTGATTTGAACAGGTGAATAGTATTCCTAAAATGAGGTGAAAAAGCTTTGATGTGAATAGTTTTTGACTGGTTTAATAATATGTTTTAAATTTAAATTTTAAATTTAAACCGTCTCGAATTCGCAGCTAAAAATCTTGACCTCCTATCGAAGCATGCTGCTAGGCGTTTATAATGTTATACCCCTACTCCGAACGCAATGGAAAAAGTTTCGAGTCCTAATTCGATCGTATGGAGAAGATAGCTTTTTCGATCAGTTATCGTATTGAATTTTCAATATAAAATTTCAGCGCGTTTATATATCGTATGCTCACACAACTGCTCCAAATGCTATGAAAATTGAAATCCAATAATAATACATTATTACGGATCCAATGGAACATGTTTCGTCGAAATCCAAAACTGTGCCTCGGAAGGCTATTTTAAAATTCAATTTCAACGATATAATTTCAAAACTAAACAAATCACTGTTAAATTCAATTTTAAAGCTTCTATTATCCTCAGCACTATCAATATAAATTTTACAACCCTTCAAATTATTTTTAACAGGCTTAAAACTCCAGATTCAACATTTTACCCAACCTCAAATTATTTAATTTAATAATTAAATTACCCAATAAATGGTGATATTCGAATTCAAGTTTAAAATTAACTTTTAAACATTTAAAATCAATTAAATATTCTGATTTCAAACATCCAAAAATTCCGGGTTGTCACATGGCTCGAAGTCGAACTCGGAAAAAATGATGCGTTGGCTCGAGTATATCTTCGGGTGAGCTTGTGTGAAGGTTACGGGTTATAACAGTATTTAAATTTTAAAGTAAAACAAAGTTTTTTTAAAATGGTTAGTGACTCGAGGCTTTGCTCGGGGATTTTCAGATTTGGCTTGGGTGTTTTTTATTTTGGGCTCGGGTCAATATTAACCAAGTTCTAAGTTTTAAATAAAACAAATTTTTAAAGTTTAAAATAAAAAAAAGTTTTAAACTACTTTCTTAAATCAATCATCTTTTATAAAATAAATGTTTTTAAATATTTGGTTAGAGAAAAGTTGTATAATTTATTTAACTTGATTTAATTTGATTTATTCTTAAGTTTGTTTTTATAAAAATTCAATGGTATAATTAAAGAAGGTGAAATGACTTTAACTATTAAGTAACTTAAGAAGTTTTAAGTTAGTTTGTATGTTATTAAAATTAATTCCAAAAGTTTATTTAATAAGATTTAAATACTGTACTTAAGAAATTAATTAAGATAAATGGGTTATCTTTTGATTAATTAAGGTTTTGAGTAATTTCTTAATGTAATTAATTTAAAAGATGATAATTACTTAATGTAATTAATTAATGGTTGATTAATTAATGTGAATAATTAAAGAATAATTGAGTAATGATTAAAGGTTAATTAATTTTTTGATTAAAGAATAATTACTTAATGTAATTAATTAGTGATTAATTAATGTAAGTAATTAAGGGATAATTAATTACTTAAAGGACAATTACCCAATGTAATTAATTAAAGATAATCACTTAATGTGATTAATTAAGGGACAATGAATTAACGATAATTAATTAGTTAAAAGGTAATTATTTAATGAAAATAATTGAAGGTTAATTACTTGATTAATTAAAGGTCAATTAATTATTAAAGGTTAATTGATTTAACTAATTAAAGATAAATAATGTAATTAATTATGGGCAATTAATTAATTAAAATGTTATTAATTAAGGGTTAATTAATTGATGTAATTAACTCAAGGATAATTAATTTGGTAATTAATTGGTAATCAAAGGTTAATTAATTTGAGAACAATTAACCAATGGGATAATTACTTAATGAAAGTAATTGTGGATAATTAGTTAAGATGGATAATTAAGGTTGATTAATTAATTTCATTAATTAATATCAAATGATTTGTATTAATAAATTTTAATTAAGAAGGATTGGATAATTAATTCATAAGTAATTAATTTAATTGGAAATTAAATTGAATTAATTAGGGATTGAACAACTAATTGATTTTGCTTATGGATGATTGGATTTTATTGAATGCCTTGAATTGTTTGATATCTCTGATATGTAATGTTGTGTGATATGAATTGCTTTGAACTGAGTTGTGAAGTGTGATTTATTTATCTTTGATGAATTTACTTGTTTATCTATGAATGAAATATAAGCGTTATAGGATTATACTGCTTATTGATATTGTTGTGCTTGGATTTATGATGGTTGTGATATTGTATTGTTGTATGCAAAAACCCTACACACAACACACACACAAATATGGATTTCATAGGAAATTTGTTAAGTCATGGGTATTTTGAATTTAATATTATTTTATTTAAAAGTTTAATTTTGAATCCAAAATGGTTTAGAGGTGATTTGGGTTAAACTTTTGAAAAGGAATTTTGGAATTAAAATTTCTTTGAATATAATATGGTTTGTTAAAGTTTTGAAATTAAAATAATAATATGGTTATACAGGTTATATAATGTATATGGATTTTAAACCATTTTAAAGTATTTTAAATGAATTATTTTGGGAATGTAACCCAAATAGAACTTACCGAGGATACGGCACTTTGCTGATTTTCCGATTTATACTTTAAAAGTTTATAACTTGAGCAAATATAATCGGATTTTCCCGAAACAAAAAACCTTTGTTTTCAAATAATAATAGCTTTCATATAAGAAAGAATTTCCAGTTTTCGCTGAAATGATTTCGAGTTGTAGGTAAATCAATTGTGAAATTGAAATAGTTTTAAAAGCTATGAATGAATCTTCTTTAAAGATTTGGGTAAACCTTGTTTCAAATTGAAGTGGATCTTAAAGATGGATCTTTGTTTTAAAATGGAAATTTGTTTAAAAAAATTCAAAAGGAAAGGTTTTGGGGGGCTAAAAAGTTATGACTTAAATAAGATCTGAATGTATCCATATGTTTTTAAATTAGCGCTTATTATTCGGTTAAGCCGGGGGAGGACTTTATGTCATAAAACCCATTCCGAATAATGAAACGATGAAATGGATAGCATTTGAAGATGGTGGTTGAAGACCGGGGGATGACATACTCGTGACAGTTAGTTACCTAGTTACAGAGGTAACCCGGCCTTGTGTTGGCAGAGATCCGGCTAGGTTCTCGAGGCGTCCCTCCAGAGGCGTACCCATTAGGAAAGGAAGTTCCTTAGCCTTGACCATTTGTTTGAAATCCAATCACCCAATACGAGCCATTTATGATTTCAGTTGTATAACCTGCATTTCTTAAATGGTAGCTACAGTAGGCATAATATAAGGGTACCTATGCTGGCTAAGATTAATATTATACTTTTAAAACGTTTTCCACGCCGTGAACTAATAATAATATCAAAAGGATTTTGTGTATCAAGCATGTTTGACTATCATAAGGAGAAATCTCCTCCAAGTGTGTGATTGCATTTTGTGTGTGGCGGGAGGCCTTATGGTAATTTCATTTTCCAAAAAGCATGACAAATTTCTTTGTATTTCTTTTCATTGTTTTTGTTCAAATAACCGTTTTTGTATGCTCGCACCAGTCCCATGACTGACTTGGAGTTTATTATTTCCTTTCTAAACTCTGGGTGTCCATAATATTCCACACGGGTAGCCTAGAGTCAGGTTATCAGATAGTCAGCTAGAAGGTGTAGCTTTTGGAAATCTTCAAAGTCTGTGGATTAGAGATTGCATTGGCTATATTGTAGCATGGTAGCTTATGGTTCGAGTTTTTGGTTTGGAGATTTGGAGCTTTGGAGCTTTGGCATTAAAGATGTTATCTTTCCGCTACTGTTGCTATTGTTTTTCCACTGCTTTGTTTTTCCACTGTTGTATATGTCTCTGATAATATTGATCACTTCATATTGTATAATGTTGTATCAATTGTTGTGTATCAATAAAATTCTTCTTTGTTTCCGTTGTATTGTTATCGCCTAATGTGTTATAAGCTCCAGCGAACCAGACACAACGTTAGAATCTTCCGCATTTGAATATGGGTGTTGTATTGGATGCCGATTTTCAGACGCTGAACCCAGGTCATCACAGTGGCCTCCATACAAAGCTTCAAAAGGCGTCATTCCTATACTAGTCTGGTAAATATTATTATAAGTAAACTCAATTAAGTACAAATGATCCTCCCACGAACCTCCAAAATCTAATACACAACCCCTTAACAAATTTTTGAGTACCTTATTAACTCTTTCTATCTACACATCCATTTGTGGGTGATAAGCGGAACTCATCTTTTGCTTGGTACCTAACACTTCTTGTAGTCTCTTTCAAAATTCACTTGTGAATAAAGTGTCTCTGTCACTTACTATACTACAAGGTTTTTAATGCAGTCTAACTATATTCTTCATAAATTACTTTGCCAAAGTAGGTGTCGTCCTTATCGACTTAATAGGAATAAAGTGTGCACTCTTGGTTAGTCTATCTACCATAAGCCAAATACTTTCATTTCCCCTATTTGAACTTATAAACCCGTCAATAAAATCCATGGCCATAGAATCCCATTTCTAAAGTAGTACTTCTAAAGGCTGAAGCAAACTACTTGACTTTTGTTGCTCGGCTTATACTTACCGACAATTCAAACGTTGCTTAACCCATAAGCCTACATCTCTTTTTATCCCTTCCCAAAAGTAACTTTTCTTCATATCCTGATACACGTTAATGCCTCTAGGATGAATAGTAAACTTCGAACGATGACACTCTCTAAGAACTTCCTTCCTTAGGTCACAAACATCTGTAACACACAAGCGTCCCTTCTTCCTCAACCATCCATTCTGGTCAAGACTAAAATCCTTTAAATCATCAATCTCGATTCCACCTTCTAATCTTCTAATCCGTTCAGCTAGTGAATGGATCATCTCTCTACTTAGAAGCAATCCTTTCAATCATCACTAGTCGAACTTCTAAACATGGCAATATGGCAGTTACCTGACTAGAACTAGCTGTTGATCTTAACTACACACCACATGTTGTCAATGCCTCTATGTCCTTCCATTCTGCTAACATACCAACACCATATTCTAATGTTTTCTGCTAAGTGCATCTACCACTATATTTCCTTTCCTCCGCATATAGTCAATACCAAAATCATAAGCTACTAAAAACTCTAGTCATCTTTGATGTCTCATATTCAACTCCTTCTGAAGAATAAATACTTTAATGACTTATTATCCATAAACAACTCGAACGTTATCCTAAAATATAATGTCTTCATACTTTCAAAGCAAAGATCACCGCTGCCAACTCCAAATCATGAGTTAGGTTATTAACTACATATGGTCTAAGTTGTCAAGAAGCATAGGCCACACTATACCTTTTTGCATTAACATGGCACATAACCGTGACTTGCATGCATTCATATACAGCAACAAATCTTGATTTCCATTTGGAACAACTAACATGGGAGCAGTTGCCAATAAATGCTTCAGCTTTAAGAATGCATCCTCACATTTATCAGTCCAAACAAACTTCATGTCCTTCTTGGTTGGTTTAGTCATAGATGCCACTATACAAGCAAAATCATCGATGAATCTCCAATATTGGCCGGCTAGTCCAATAAAACACTATCTAAATCATAGTCCCGGGTCTCTTTCAATTATTAACAGCCTCAATCTTAACTGGATCTACCAATGATCCTTTTTCTGAAACTATATGACCAAGAAACTTCACTTCTTTCTTTCAAAAATGACAGTTTGAAAACTTCACTTTCAGTTGATGTTGCCTCAACATTTCAAGCACTATTGTGGGATGAAATTCATGATCTTGTTCATTTTTAGAATACATCAAAATGTCATCTATAAACACTAACATGAATCTATTCAAATGTTCTTGGAATATTTGGTTCATTAAATCCACACGAAAAGCAGGCGCGTTGGACGGTCCTAAGGGTATGACTAACCATTCATACGAACCATATCTTATTCGAAACATCGTTAATGGAATACTATCCTTCGCTGCCCTCAATTGATGGAAACCTAATACTAAATCTAATTGGTAAAATACCTTGGATCCACCCAACTGATCAAAAAAATCATCTATCTTGGCAACAGATGTCGATTCTTTATTATCTTCTCGTTCAATTTACGATAATCGATACACCTCCTCAATGACCTATCCGGTTTTCTTAAGAAAACTGCGGCCACTACCCAAGGCGAACTGCTTGGTCTAATAAAATTATTTCCTTCTAAATCTACCAGCTACACCTTTAACTATTTCATCTCAGTAGATGTCATTCTGCTTGGCAATCTACTCATGGGTAAGCTCTTGGTATAAGATAATCGAAATTCAATAGCTCGTCACCGTTGTAGTCCTGTAACTGGCTCAAAAACTTCTGCAAACTCCCTTAGGAGAAAAACACGATTCACTTCATCCTCTACTTCTATTACATTCAATAAAGCAAAAACATCAAAATCAGCATTCTCTACTGAGTATATAATTTAATCACTGCTATTGGGGTGTCTTAATGATATCTTTCTATCCTGGCAAAATATCCTTGCATCGTATCCATTTAACCAATCTATACCCAAAATAATTCCAAAACCCACAAAATCAAATACATACAAATTGCATTCAAAAGCATGGCAGAACAATTCAAATTCTAAATGGTCACATCTCATCCCCAGAGTTGCATAACGTCCTACTAGATTCGTAGCCCTTAAGGAAGTAATAAGGTATGACGGCTCTAGACTTAACTTATCTACCAAACAATGTGAGATAAAAGAATATGATGCATGGTATCAAATAATACTTTAACTAGTTTGCCATAAGTCAAAAGCATACCTCCTATCATAGACTTTCCATTCTCCTCTACGGTCTACTTGGATGCAAAGGACTCTTGAGTAAAAACTTTTCCTTTATCAATCTTGACCGGTTATGGAGATTCATTCTTGTAATGCCCAATCTAGTTGTAGTTGAAACACTTCAAAATTTTCTTTTCCACGGCCTTCATTCCTTTACTAGTTCG
The DNA here is from genome assembly GCA_030765085.1 of Allium cepa. Lineage (NCBI taxonomy): Eukaryota > Viridiplantae > Streptophyta > Magnoliopsida > Asparagales > Amaryllidaceae > Allium > Allium cepa. The sequence continues at coordinate 221,381,831 of CM060946.1, forward strand.
AGACTCATGAGCAAAGTGCCTTTGTGTCACACTTAAAGCAAACAAGATGAGCGAAGTGCCCTTTCTTGTTATATTAATAATATTTTATATTATATGTACTTAATGTAAAATATTAACTGCTCGAATATATTTATTATCATTATATATATTTATAATTCATATTTCTATAATTAATGGGATTGAAAAAATATGTTAAATAAAGTTTTCAATTTTTGTTTCTTGATTTACCGATTGTCACAAATAGAATAATGATACGATACCTATCTACACTTGTGGATGTAGATATCTGATATTTGAAAATGTTTTAGGATGTGGATGTGGATGTGGATATAGCATTATCCGGTATGGTGAGGATATCTAGTATCCAAAAATGATTTAAGATGCAGATGTAGATATGGCATTACCCATATCTAAAAGTGCCTGTTGACTGGCCTACCTTAAGCCACCTTTCTCTGGGTTCTTCACATACTGAAGTAGTTATTTCTTCCTTATCATTTTTTTAATCATATCCTTTAAATGTCTACATTCGTTTGTATTATTCCTATGAGTCTCAGGGAAGTGACAATGATTTCCAAACCTCTGTTACTTCTCTGCTGCACATTTGAAGATAACTTTCTATACCTGATTATGTCTTGGGTCACTAGACAAATAATCTTCCATGAAGTAATTTAACTCGGTATATTTCACATTTTGTGTGAACCGAAGATGTTTTCTTGGGTCTTTATTTTTACCTTAGATTGGTTTTTTCTCCTTTTTTGTCATTGTTGTCGTTCCCACTGTTGGTGTCTTTCTTCGCAGCCTTGTTACTTTTAACTAAACTATTTGATTCTCCCAATCTCACCATGTTCAATCTATCCTCCATTTCTTCCTCTTTCTAAGCGCAAAAATTGGCTTTTCGTTCCATAAAAATCCATCATTATGGTTCGGTTTTTAAAAGTAAGACACTTACCAAAATAATTTTTTTTCTGATTTCACCCGTTAAAGCCATCAACACAAGAGTGTCCTTTGAATTGCTCATTTCCGTGACAACAACATTAAATCGATTTAAGTAACTTTTCAATGACTTCGTCCTTCCTTGTTTTACATTAGCCAGCGAAACACAAAGTATCATGGACGGGCTTAGAAACTTGTTAGCCAATTGATTGGCGGACCTAATGGATCATAGCCCTAGCCTATAGAACAACATGGTTGACAAATCTTCAAGAGACAAAGGGAAACATTTGCGTCATCAGCTCGGGTGCCATCCATAAGCCAATCATACCTAAGAAAATGCTGGATATGGTGAGTCACCTTGTTATACATCGACATAGATGGAATTTTCAATTTCCATGGATGTTGTGCCACTCTAACCTGGATGGATATTGCACCACTTTAATCTCCATAGTAAATGCATTCTAATAAAGGCATTCTCATAATTATCCTCGTGATTCTCTCTTGGAGTTGTCTCCTTATAGCATTGTTTATAATTTCATCATTTCCTTTATTATATCCTTAACGATGATCATCGATTGCGTTGCCATATGCCTAGTTCTATGAATGATCTTGATTGTCGTCGCTTGATCTCTCATGGCTAGCAACATGATGTCTAGGTCTCCCTTTCTTTGGTGAGTCCATTCATCTTGGCATTCGGCCCTTTCATGCTTTCTTTCTGGAATGGGTCCTGGTTTACTCATGCGAGCACTTCCTTCGGCATTCCTTCTAGTTCTACCGTCAATAGGGCTTACATAACAATCCTAAGATGTTTGTCACTGTGACAATAAATCAGTACCCATCAGTGATGGCTCGGTACTAATTGGCCTACATGGAGCATTTACTCGGTGCATTGGTTCTTTCAATGTTTTCTTCTTCATTTGTGTTATAATTTGCATTATGCCTAGCTATAGGAAACCCTCATCAGATATAGCTAGAGAATTCCTTCTTTCTTCACAATTTAGGGCACGAGATCCTTTTCCTTAAGGTGCTTGCCTTATCATAGAAAATTACTTGGTCAGCTCCTCCGTTAACATCCACTGCATTTCTATAATCCTTTGGTTGATTCTTGTTATCATTCCTTCCAATTCATCTCTAGTTACAAGATTTGGAGGAGGTTGCATAGTTTCATCAATAACATTTTGGCTTCTAGTAATTCCTTTACCAAACCACTCTAACTTTCTTTTCCAAATTCTTCTTAGGTGCCATTTGATCAGATCTCGTTGTAGATTTTATTCAAATCCGAGTGACACAAGAGATCTAGTCTAGTCTTCAATGTTCTCAGTGAAAGCATGAAAAATATTAGCTAAAAAATTGGTCTAGCACTCCCAGTAGACCGCGTAGTGTAAAAAATCTTATATGTAATATTTGGCTATGATTTTATGAAAAAAATATAGTATTTGATTTTAGGAGTAGTATAGTCCTAAATTTTTATTTCATATCAAAAGGTAGAAAATGAACAAAAAATTGCAAATATATGAAGAACAAGATAGCAAAAGCAAGACATATAAGATTATGATCGTTCGGCTATGCTTATATCCACTTTAATAATGTTTTGTTATTATTTATATATTAGATCTAGAAGCAAATACAATTACAATCTCGAAATCCATTTAAGAATTAAAATGGAAGCCCTTTCCCTTAGATATGAAACAACAAATTGTCAAGATTCCTTTTATGTTCCATTTAGACATATATATATATATATATATATATATATATATATATATATAGTTGTAGTTGGCTATTATTGGACTATAGAATCCTTAATTTTCATTTTTAGTCCGTTAGAATGCATTATAGATCAAGTTTCAAAGATTCGGGAGAAAGAACTGGCCAAATATGACCAAATCTATGGATCGATACCAATCCACCCATTTATTTGATGTCTTCCTCAAATTGCTTCAACATTTCTTTGTTTCCTAAATGCTCTAAGCTAATTTCTTCAACATATTCACTGGGACTGAAGAAGAAATTTAATGGAAAGATGTTGATCCATGGACGTAGCTAAATTTCTAATTTTCTTTTTTTCATGCTTTATATCAATCATCTTTGAACCCAACGTCCATTCCTTCGGCATTTTGAGATCCAAATATCTTCATATTGTTGCTTGTGAAAATCAAGGATAATGGTTATATATTAGAAACTACAGAAATAATGATGCACAAAGTATTATAGCAATCATGATACATAAAATATCCTCGTTGTCATGATACTTTAGAATACCATTATTCCTTAATAATTTAAAGTATTACTTGTTTGCACCAAAAATGGTCACAAACCCCAATATCGTGAAAGCACCCGTATATGAATACAAATCAGCAATATTCAACACAAATCTCATATCTAAGCAATATCAAGCACGGCAATTCAGAAATAACAATCGGAAACATGGGATTTATAGTGGTTCGGCGATCATGCCTACGTCCACTCTGAAGCTTATGATTTTATTGATTCACTTGATGATTTCAATCCATTATAGCGGATTATAGTAGGTTATCCCTCTGATGTTTGAATACAACGGTGATAAAATGATGTAGAATTGAATCCGGCGGAGTCTGGACGTCAAATGGCCAAAAAAGATCCCTTTTCTGTAGGCTTCAGGGGGCTATTTATAGGCGTAGGAGGCCGAGATCGCACTCAAACTTCGAGAGACTTTTTCTGGCACGTGAGTGGGCCCACGCGACTGACCCCACCAAGTTTCGACTCGATCTGTAATCGATACGAAATGATTTCGTATCCATCAAAAAATGATCCAATCGAGCTGAAACTTGGCAGGAGCATTCTTTACCTTGTATGGAAGAAGCTTTCAAAATTTCATAGCATTTGGACTTGTGGTTTGGGAGATATGATCGATACGAGTTGGAGTTTCTGGGTTGGCTGTTCGCTTCGAGTCGATCACTTCGATTCCATGCCTTCGAATCGATGGATGCACGTGCGGCGCGCACACCTCGCATCGATCCACCTTTTGCTCCAAGTTGACCGCTTCGTACCCATGAACTTCGCCTCATTTGTATCAAGAGACGTTGCCTTTTTCGAGTCGGTAACCACCGCATAGTTCGAATCCACCAATAATATGTACTTCGTATCGATTCGCAGTACGCTCACTTCGTATCGATGGGTTGGATACGAAGATGAGAACGTCCGATGGATACGAAATCGAGGCTTCGCGATGGATTCGACCAAGCGCCTTTTTTATGGAATCAATACGAACTAAGGTTTATGGATGGTGCATCAATAGATGCGAAGCGGTGTGGGTTGATCGATGCGAACGTCATCGATTCGAACCTGGTGGATACGAATCTGATGGATTCGAATAGACCAATGCATGATTTCCTGATGGATGCGAACGATGGATTCGAACTGCTCTAAACTCAATGGATACAAACATACTAAGGCGATGCCAGTCCGATGGATACGAACCCGATGGATTCGAAATGGACATCTCCTCAACTATTTGATGGATACGAACAGCATATTTTAGCTAACTTGCATCGATCATATCTCGTTCATACGAACTCCGATTGACCTGAAATTTGAAACGCTGGCTTTTATGGTCTTGCTTGTCATGTCCTATCAATTGTAGCCTGATCCGGGCTCATACAAAATTCACTGATATCCATAGCGAAGCAATGTGTAACCAACCTTTGAGACGAATTGTCTTTTGTTTTCGATCGATCTTTTGGTATCACGGCTTTGCTAAAAAGCGGGATAACATTTGCTCCCCAAAACATGCCTTGCGATAGGAAGGTGTGTTTTGCAATGCCATAAGTTGGATGTTCATATCCTGTCAACAACCTGTAAAAAACTCGATAGTGTCATATGACCTCGAATGACGATCGTTCAGGATCGTATGCCATTTGAGGTGAATCGGGACCGTTCGCGGTCGATGCCGTTCGCAGCAAAGGATGGAATGGGACTGTTCGCGGCTGATGCCGTTCACGGCAAATGATGAGATGGGACCATTCACGGTAGATGGAGAAACGGGACTGTTCGCGGTCGGAGGCCGTTCGTGGCAAATGGTGATACGGGACTATTCGCGGTCAGATGTTGTTCGTGGCACACTGTGACCGTTCGAGGTCGGGTGCCGTTTGAGGCAAAGTGTGATCGTTCGCGATCAAATGTCATATAAGGTGAGTTGCGACCGTTCGCGGTCGGGTGCCGTTCGAGGCGAATTGTGATCGATTGCGATTGATTGCCGCACGAGGCAAAATGTGATCGTACGCGATCGGATATCATAGTAAGTGAATCATGACCGTTCGCGGTCGGGTGCCGTTCGAGGCGAATCGTGGAATGAGACCATTCGCGGTCGGATGCCGTTCGTGGCAAAAAATGAAATGGGACCGTTCGCGGTTGGATGCCGTTAGTGGCAAATGTTGATCGTTCGCGATCGAGTGTCGTTCAAGGTGGATTGTGACCGTTCGAGGTCGGGTGGTGCTCGAGGCGAAATGTGACCGTTCGAGGCAAATTGGTGTGCCCGGGGGGGGGGGGGGGGGGGGGCTTAGTATTATCGATGCCAGATTTCACGTTCAGGGGAGTTTCTGAATCAAAGACTTTGGCGGTTCATCGCCATACAAGAGGTGCTCGTGGACCATTCGCGATCCGACGGGCATACAAGTAAATTCTTTCACAGAATTGCAAATATCAAAGCAATGATCATACGAATTCCACAACATAAATTTCCAAACAAACTAAGTCCAAATGTTCAAATCAAAATCAAAGCAAAAAAGCAAGACGAAGATGTCAAAGCGTAAACTCTTACTATGGTGCGGTTAGTAGTCATTCAGAGCATGCCTATGGATCGTGCGCGATCTCTTACATGTGTAAATGATTTAACCGTGTTAGTGAGAGGTTTACGACATGTTCATCATTATTTCAATCAAGCAATCAATTGATAATCAAATGTTGTCCCGGTTCAGGGTCACCTCTAGCTGATGTAGACGGTGGTCGCTCTGGCTCCACCGCTGGAGTTCGCCTCCCCACATACTGAAGTAGCATACCGCTACTGATATGTCCTTCCACCTCATGCTTCATATGTCTACAATCATTAGTGTTATGACCGTTCAGTTCATGGAATAAGCAATATTTATCTGATTTCCTCTCATCAAAAGTTGGATCCCTTCGCATTGGTCTACGATACGGAACCTGCTCTTTGGTATCCTGATAGATTTGTTCCAAACTATCATTCAGCTCTGAGTATGTGGTGAACCTTGGTTCCTTTCGTGGTCACATTGATCTGTTATAGTTATTTTCAGCCTTTCGTTTTCCCTTGCTAGTTTGTGTACCTTTCTCAGGGGGATTTCCATCATTGACCGCATAAACATTAATTTCTTCTGATTCGTCTCTTTCTGCACTTGCATCTTCTCGCAAAAACTTTTCTGCCTCGTGATAGAATTCTTCTAGATCCATCGGTGGATCTTTAGTCAACGAATTTTCGAACTCTATGCCATCGGCTATTCCGGACACAGCTGCCATCATAACCATGGATGGATCTGGTCGATCCACCGATGTTGCTGCCGCATTGAACCGCGTCAGAAAACTCCTCAAAGACAACCCGGCTTTCTGCTTTAAAATTGCCAAACTCATCACATTCTTGGGTCTTGCAATGTGAACCCTAAATTGCCTCATGAATTTCTCAGTTAAATCTGCCCACGTTCCTATGGAGCCACTCTCCAGCTGCCTAAACCATAACGCTGCGATATCAGTCAGATATAATGGAAAGCACCGGGCCAAAACTTCCTGTGATGCCTCCAACACTTCCATATGCCGTATGTACCTTGTCAGATGGACCGCCGGGTCCGTCCTCCCATCGTACATCTCCACTGATAGTAACTTGAAATCTGGTAGGTTCCTAGTCATCCTAATTATAGAAGAAAAGGGACTCATGTTCACGTCTTCAAAATCTCTGTTCACTGAACCGCCTCTCATGGCTCGCCTGACCATCTTCGCCAATCTATCATTATCTCCAATATCCAATCCTCGTTCATCGCTGTCGACCTGCCCCCCGAATCCATGAGAGCCTTCTGGAATCTGCCCCTCTGGCTGAGCGTTCATCCCTCTGCTACCTCCAGGTTTCTTAGATGCCCCTATCTCTCTTTCTGCGATTGGATCAACATGCTCCAAGTGTGTGTCCCCTAATCCAGGTGCTACGCCGGATGGTCCTGCTCCATTCTGGACTTCATCTGCTCCTCGATTCTGCCCTCCAAGTTGCCCAATCTGCTGAAACAAACTCTGGATCAACTCCTCATGTCTCTTCATCATTACCTCCATCTCATCCCTGGTGATGAAGATCGATGCCTGATTCGCCCATGAAGAAGCCTCTTGACTTCCTTCATGTTCACTTCTCTCAGGCCTCTGTCTTCTACTTGTTTGCCTTGTTATAGCTCCTTAGATCCGAATTCTTAAATCTTTAAATTCAACTTCTCCTGAATTAGCGTTCTCAGTGAAAGCAACAAAGTGTTTGCTCCAAAAATGGTCACAAACCCCAATATCATGAAAGCACCCGTATATGAATACAAATCAGCAATATTCAACACAAATCTCATATCTAAGCAATATCAAGCACAGCAATTCAGAAATAACAATCAGAAACATAGGATTTATAGTGGTTCGGCAATCTTGCCTACATCCACTCTGAAGCTTATGATTTTATTGATTCACTTGATGATTTCAATCCGTTACAGCGGATTACAGTAGGTTATCCCTCTGATTTTTGAATACAACGGTGATAAAATGATGTAGAATTGAATCCGGCAGAGTCTGGACGTCGAATGGCCAAAAAAGATCCCTTTTCTGTAGGCTTCAGGGGGCTATATATAGGCGTAGGAGGACTAGATCGCGCTCAAACTTCGGGAGACTTTTTCTAGCACGTGAGTGGGCCCACGCGAACGACCCCACCAAGTTTCGACTCGATCTGTGATCGATACGAAATGATTTCATATCCATCAAAAAATGATCCAATCGAGCTGAAACTTGGCAGGAGCATTCTTTACCTTGTATGGAAGATGCTGTGAAAATTTCATAGCATTTGGACTTGTGGTTTGGGAGATATAATCGATACGAGTTGGAGTTTCTAGGTTGGCTGTTCGCTTCGAGTCGATCACTTCGATTCCATGCCTTCGAATCGATGGATGCTCATGCCTTCGAGACGACGTGGTGTGCACATCTCGCATCGATCCGCCTTTTGCTCCGAGTTGACCACTTCGCACCCATGAACTTCGCCTCGTTTGTATCGAGAGACGTTGCCTTGTTCGAGTCGGTAACCACTGCATAGTTCGAATCCACCAACAATATGTACTTTGTATCGATTCGCAGTATGCTCACTTCGTATCGATGGGTTGGATACGAAGATGAGAACGTCCGATGGATACGAAATCGAGGCTTCGCGATGGATTCAACCAAGTGCCTTTTTTATGGAATCGATACGAACTAAGGTTTATGGATAGTGCATCGATGGATGCGAAGCGGTGTGGGTTGATTGATGCGAACGTCATCGATTCGAACCTGGTGGATACGAATCTGATGGATTCGAATAGACCAATGCATGATTTCCTGATGGATGCAAACAATGGATTCGAACTGCTCTAAACTCAATGGATACGAACATACTGAGGCGATGCCAGCTTGATGGATTCGAAATGGACATCTCCTCAACTACTTGATGGATACGAACAGCGTATTTTAGCTAACTTGCATCGATCATATCTCGTTCATACGAAATCCGATTGACCTGAAATTTGAAACGCTGGCTTTTATGGTCTTGCTTGTCATGTCCTATCAATTGTAGCCTTTAAGATGAACCGTCTTTTGTTTTTGATCGATCTTTTGGTATCACGGCTTTGCCAAAAAGCGGGATAACATTACTATCCTTCTAGCACCTTGAAATATCATTAAACCCATGATACGTCAATGAATCATTAATATCGATACATAAGGGTATCATTAAAATAATAGTACACTAATGTATCATGACTATTATGATGTATTAAAATATAGTTATGATAATGATACTTGGTGTTAGTTTATTGGTCATAATATTATAATGCACTTGTTTACAGAACAAAATACGATTCGTCGAGACATTAGAAGAAAAAATTGCCTTTAATATGGATTTGAATTTCAATTCTATCATGTTATTTTGCAACTACTTGGAACATGATTTCTAATTTTACTCATGAAAAGAAATCATCGACATTTAGTGAATTATAATAAGAAAAAAAAACTAATTCTAAACGGGTTTTCTTTAAATATTGTTGCCGATTGTAGCTATGAACTGAACAACCTTTTAGAAATAACCTAAATTTATAATTATTTATCAACTGTTCTCATGCAAAAAAAATAAATCATGGAATATTTTAAAGCTTATATCTGTAAACATGAGTTCGATATTCATTGTATATGCAAATAATTTTTTTTTTATTGTTAGATATTGTAGTGTTTAATTCATATATATAAAATAATTAGATTACATCATAATACGATCTCAGCCGATAAAATATATTTTAGCAAGTGATTATACACTAATGTATTATATTTGAAATTATGATGAAATAAAGTATCCTTGAAATTATTATACACCCAAATATCATGTAAAAGTATGATACATTAAAGTATCATCAAAAATTATGATACATTGAAGTATCAATATTAGATAATTAAATGATTAATAGAATTCTCTAATTATCCAACGATTAAATGTATCCTTCATAGTTTAATACATGATGATATTTAAATAAATTTAGTCATAAAGTTTCATTAATTTTTTTATGTGTATTTGTTTCTTTTATTCTCTTCTTGTGTCTGTTTTAGTTTATTAATTTATTTCTTCAAGAGAAATTGGTATAAAGTATGGTTCATTTAACTGAAAAAATGGACAAAAAAGAAAAAAATGATTTAAGGTGAAGAAGAAGAAAATGAAATAGAATAAAAAAAGATCTAGTCAAAAAAGATATATGAATGAGATTAGAACAAGGGAACTAATGTAAATTATTTTCGAGAAAGCTTGAAATTTGTATACAACATAAAACAAAGCTTATAAATATAAGAAATAAAATTATAAGTTATTTTACCAAATGTGCATTATTATATAATTGTTAATATGTGTGTGTGTATACATACAGATGTATATATATGTGTGCGCATGCTTGCGGTTCATATAAATCCATATTGCAATAATATATATATCAGAATTTTCAGCCTTCATTAAAATTAATAATTTTATAAAACAAAATATATTTATTTATTAGATTTATTTGTAAATATGTAATCAATTGAACCGCTTTATATCATTTATATGGACAAAAGTTATGTTTTAACTTTAAGAATAACAGCACCTAATATTAAGAAGACCACAAAAAACGATATATTTCGTTTGTCGTAAATTATAAATTAATTTAATATTAGTTTTTATAATACATTGATAAATAAAATTTTAAATATTTTGTTGTTATTTTTATATAAAAAAATCCAAAAACATGTTAGTAAAAAAACTCTAATAAAATTTAAACTAAATTAGGTTATTATTAATTTATAAAATGAATTTTGGAAGCCAATTTATAAATTAATAAAAATTAGTGAAAACTGAACTATTAATTTTGTTAATAATTTTAGTATATAATACAATATAAAACGAGATAAGATATTTATGTAAAATTTATTTTTACAATGTTATTAATATAATTGGTTTTAATTTTAAAATGGTAATATTTATTTCAAAAGAAAAGGAAAAAATATTTTTATGGGAAGGTCAAAATATTCATAAATACTATATATATATATATATATATATATATATATATATTCGTATGTGTGTGTTTTACCTGTGATTATAAAATAAAAACTTATTTAATCATTTCGATAGTTATCACCTTGAATCTTGAACCTCGCTTTTGGGAGAATCTTTCTATAACTTGAAAATGAAGTTATAGTATCTAATTTCAAGATTATAGCCTAATTAGAAGAATGAAAAGTGTGTTAGAGAAAAATTAAGACCTATGGAGCTATTCGTAGTGGAATACAAGCAAGAAAAAACCTAAAATATATCAACCACTTGGATAAGTGGTTCATTATTTCTCGTATAATTTTAATACATTTTTAGTATTATTTAAACAATAAAAAACGGTCGGCATTACCATTTAATTTTTAAACTATTTTTGGCATATAATGAAAATTATTATATGTAAATGTTATTATTTTGACCCAACAAATAATTAAAGGACAAATTTTCATAGCTTTAGAAGAAAAAAATATTTCAAGTTTTGACCAAGTTCAAAACTTATTATGAAAATAGGCTTTTTCACAATTCAGCCATTTATACCTACACATTTTGAAAATGCACTATAAGAAATGTTTGGTTTACACATGCGTAAATTTAAAGTGCGCAAGTATATTTTTGTTATTTTTACATGCCCATTTTCAAAATGTACATTTACATAAAGGCTGTATAGCGAAAAGGTGACCAATTTTCATTATAAGTTTCGAAGAAGACCTATTCTTAAAATAAGTTTTTCTCAAAGGCTTACTTTAGGAATTTGTCATAATTAAATAACTATATAATGTTTATATATTTTATTAATTAAATTTTAGGATTTCTAACAATAATAAATTAACATAACCATTATAATAATTTTCTTCAAAATTATTTTAAGCTTTTATGTACTATTTAATTAAATTAATGGAACTCACATTAGTGACACACCGCTCTCAATAATACTTGAACAATTTAAATATTTAGAGTTTTCATGCACTTTTACCCAAGTACAATAGCACTCACGTGGTCAAATGCTTATATATCATCTGCGTGAAGTCTTACTTCATAATCATTAAGTTGTACCCGCAAGTAATAACATATTGTGCATGTTGACTCTCTTCGTCAATATTATATCCTTTAAATATAGAACTCAATTGATGGAAAACACTCTAATATCTTCTGTATTAGTTGTGAAGCTTAACTTTTGAAGTTATTTGGTTCAACCCAATAGAATTTGTTAATTAAGTTCATTTTCTGACTAAATTAAGACTTATGAATTTGTGTCAACTATTAATTATGGTGACATTAACTTTCTATATCGAAGGAGAACAGTTATCCCTTTAATAATGTTTCACTTCGTGAGTTTTATCTCAAACCTATATGTGCAAATAACACGATGTTAAATGTGGCAGCATTGTCATGGTACTCTCAGTCAAAGGGTTATTGCATATCATCACCTGAGATCTTCTTTTTGACTTAAATGTGGTAGCATTTAGAAAACTCTCTTTAGTTATACCTAAACAACAAAAAGCATGTAACTTTTGGTTCCCCTAAACTAACAAGAATATATCGATGTCCATTTTTTGAAGAGTGTTACATATACTAATTTTGTTGGTGCATCGATTTCTTATTCTCGAAAAACTAGGGACTAGTTTAAGGGTAGCTGTTTATTCATAAGATCCAATACCCGTGGTTATGAACTCTTTCATAACTACAATCAACTAATCATTATGTCTAGGCATTTTTTATTTTATGTCATAATGTACTCGTAAATCAATATATACACAGAGGATAGAATAAAATTAAATAGCATACTTTTATTTCAAATAATATTCATTACAAGAGTAAAATTATTTGATCAAATTACATGACTACCATATCAGCACTCCTTAACTCCACATATTTACATTAATTTGGATAATATACTTCTTTATTTTCCCTTAAATGAAGTCAAATAATTTAAGCATTGATATTCATTTAGATCCATATGTTATAAATGGATATCTTGCCTTAAAATAGGTCTGTGATGCTTTAATTGTTGTACATCATTTTTTTCTAATTATTGGGATTTAAGGGATGTCCTTGAATGCTTATATGTTTTGAACCAAAGTTCCAATATATATTGCCAAGTGCATTTTCGAGTCAGCGTGCACCATTTAGCCGCTACTTTGCAATTTTTGTGCTCTACTGTTTTAATTTGACATTTTATTCTACTCCTTGTTCGAGTCGTTATTTAAGCTTTAAATTCTTCTTTGGAGTAAAAAGATACGAATTATTAGTATCACTTTTTTTTATCTTGACTAAACAAATATGGTTACAACATGTTAAGACCTAAATTTTGATGGTGACAATGATATAAGTATCTAAGACTTGTAGCTTTGAACACAAGGTGTATGAAGCACGACTAAGAAAATTGAAGGCAAATGTGAAGATCAAAAAGGTTGTAAGTTGGTAATGTCATGTCTAGTGTAATTTAACAAAAAAGTATTTTGTTAAAACTCACGCGACTTATATTTCTCCCAAAAAAAATCATCTTTATTAAAATCCGCTGAATTCTAGAATTTTTAAAATAATTTATGTACAATGTTTTAAAATTAACGAAAATGCACTATGACTTAGAATCAATTCGAAAGTACAACTAATCGATCGGTTGTACCATAACCGGTTAACCTCTTGTACATTCAGATGTGAATTCCTAGATTGTGCGAAAAGATACATTTTTAAAGTCTAAAATTCATAAAACGACCATGATTCTTGTTCTTCCTCTTCATAAAGTCACAATCTCTCGTCGACAATTTTACACCACTATAAAAATCATCATTCTTCACTACTCTAATCACCAATTTAGCTTTCTATCTCTATTTTAAGTGCTCTCGGTTTATCAAATTCCCAAAAACCTAAACTGTTCATTCAATTTCTCATTTGTTTTCAGACTGCATTATGTTATTTTAACTCCTAATCTTCGAATTCAAAGTCTTTTATGGGTTATAGGACTATTATACTACAATTGGAAAATTAGTACTTGAAGATAAAAACATTCAAGTTGTAAAAGAGAAGTCATGGTCGATGGTTTAGGAATTAGTGTATAAGCCTATTCCTCCGAGTTGAATGAGGGAAGTATTAGTAAAAATTCCAAAGAGGAGCTTCAGGACTGGATGTGGGGCAGGGAGGTCTGAAATAGTATAAAAAAATGGTGTGATCAATATGTATATGTTTACTTTACTTTTAGCTTTTAGTTTATATATAGCATTTTACACAGTTTAGCTATTTTTAACTTAGCCGTATTAGTCGATCCATACACACATACACTTTCATTTGGTATCGAAGAATGATTTTTCAAAATCGTAAAAATATTTTGAAAAATATTTTTAATATGCTAAACATGAGTTATCACATTTCAGGTAGGATAATCCACTACGTGTCCTCTTTTAATAGGGTCTAACTACGCTTGTTGGGCTACATATATAAGAGTCTATATCAAAACTAGTGGACATGAAATCTAGCAAGCTACTTAAACTGAATATGTTGCTTCCATTAATGACATGAGTACTTGGACAGACAATCAAAGAACCTTTGCTTCTAACAATGCTAAAGCTATGAATTTTTTATTTTGTTCACTTGATAGAAATCATAAAGCTATGGTGCACAAAACCACACATGATATTTGGTATATTTACAAGTCGGACACGAAGGTACAAATAAGGTCAAACAAACAATAATTTTCATAAAAATCAAATGCAATCTTTCAAAATTAATTAAAATGCAAGCATAGTAGGTATGTATTTATTTTTTCAAAATATTCAACATGGTTTAATGGCATTAGAAGTCACATTTACTGAAATTATGTAGTATCGAATTATTAAAATCTTTAACCGATATCGAGAAAGAAAAGTTCTTGCAATTGAAGAAGCAAATGATCTTTCCACACTTAAGGTTGAAGAGTTAATTAGTAATCCCATATCATATGATGGGCTAGGAAAAAATAAGACCAGGAGAAAAGGGGTATTCCATTCTAGACATAAGATGATTTAGAAGTAGAGGAAGATGAAATAGTCTATATAGTAAGGAATTACAACACATTAAGAAAAGTTCAACAAATGGTGAAAAGACAAAAATATAACAACTTAGCTATCATAAAATATTATGAGTGTAACAAATTCTAGCATATGAAGAAAGACTGTCCAAGGCAAAACAAAGGCGAGAAGAAGAAGTGGGAGAAATTCAACAAAAAGAAAAATCAAGCAGTTCAAGTAACATGGGATGATTTAGACTTGCCTTCTTCTTTTGGAAGCGATAGTAACTCATAATAAGCAAATGTATACTTTAGGGCCACTAGTGAGTTATCATTTGAACTTTCTTATGATGGTTTACTAGAAATATCTATGAAATTTGACGATAAACTTAGAACAATAAAGAAATCTAGTGAAGTTACTATTAACAAATTAAATAGATCTGAATCAGAAATAAGCATGCTTAAAGATGAGAAAATTGTTTAGAACGAGAGCTTATTGAGTTGCAACAATGTCGTCAAAATTTGACTTCTCAAAATTCTCAAATGAAATGATAAATTAAAATATTATAAAGATGACACTGTCAAGCTTTCTAAAGAAGCATTTGAACTTAATATTAACTTAGAAGCTTTAAAATCAAAAATAAATTTTCTTTCTAACTTTAATAACGGTAAAGAAAACTTCTCTCATTTGATATTTCTAAGCCAGCTAACAAAAACTGATTTAGGATTTAAAATTTTAAATTTAACAAACCTGATCCAAAAGTAAAATATGCTTCAATATATACAAATTTTAGAAACTAAAGAATTCTAATAGTCAGCAAAAAATAAAGAATAATATTATTATCATAAAAATTGGGTTCCAAAAAGCAACAATAACGTACTTAGAAATAAACATGTAGACAGATTCTTTGTTGAAATTCATAACAATAGCAATTTTATTTTTAAAGGTTCTACCAAATCCTTCTAGGTATGGTTACCTTTGTCCTAACCCCCAAGGCCCTAATGTAGGAACTGAGTACCAATAAATTCTCTTTGTTTCTTACTAGTACACTGATGTAAAATGGAGAAATGGATTGTTGACAGTGGATGCTCCAAACATAGAATTGGAAATGTGGAAATTCTTACTAAAACATATTACGTGGATGGCAAGACAGTCACTTTCAAAGATAACTTTAAAGGGTACATAGTAGGAAGATGAGACGTCTCACATGTTGATGTATCTAATTCCCATTTAATTTCGAACATCTTATTGGTCGAAAACCTAAAAATAGTGTTTTTAAGAATTAGTCAACATTAAAATAAAGCATTTAACATAAATTTTGAAAAAGATAAATGCAATGTTTTTTATCAAAACTGAAATTTGATTTTTGAAGGAATAAGAAACTAAAATTATTTTTAAATATGAAAACAAGATATAGTGGTGATATATGTCAATTTGCGGATATAATTTACCCATGGCTATGGCATAAACAATTTTGTTATGTAACTTCAAAAACATACATAAATTAGAAAAAATGATATTATTAGAGATTTACCAAAAATGAACTTTAAAATAAAAAAATTATGCGATGCTCTTCGATTATGGAAAATTTAAGAAACCTTCATTTATACCAAAAGGAAATGAAATTTCCACAAAAAAATTAGTAGTAATATAGTTAGATTTATTCGGTTCGATGCAAGTTAGATCGATAAATCACAATAAATATGTTTTTGTAATGGTTGACAATTTTTTACTATGTACATGGACTTCCTTCCTTCAACATAAAAGCAAAACTTTGAAATGTTTAAATATTCTGCAAAAGAATTCAAAACTTAAAATATTTAAAAATTAGAAAATATAAGAAACGAACATGGTAGAGATTTGAAAATGAATATTTCCACGAATTTTTTAATAAAAAGGGTATTAGTCATAATTTTTATTTTCCTAGAACACCGTACCAAAACGATGTTATAGAAAGGAAAAATGTAACATTATAACTATGTGCATGAACACTATTAAGAAGTAGCACCCTGCCATAGAACTTCTAGGTTGAGGCTGTCGCTATGGCTTATTATGTTCTAAACCATGTTTCATTAAGATCTATGAATAAACATACACCATACGAACTCCTTCATGCAAAAGTTTCATAGTTTTTAGTTCAAAATTTTTTATTTTTAACACAAAAGATCCACTTAGAAAATTTGATCTGAAAGTCAATAAAGTAATATTTGGTGGATATTAAGAACAAAGTAAAGCACATAAAATTTGTACAAAAGAACTAATAAAATAAAAGAAACTCCACATGTATTCCTTAATGAGAACTTTAATAATAAAAATAATGAAGATGATAATGTTGAAATTAACAAATCATTAGTGCAATAACTCACAAATAAACGAACTACAAAAACAAATATTTTAGCAAATAACGATACTTTGAAATCACCCCTAAGAATTTTAATAGATCTCCCGTAAGGTAATGTAATTTGAGATATTAATGCAAAAGTTGTTAACCAAGGACGGTTAACTTGAATGGGTCTCGTTGCCTTCATATCCAATGTTGAGCCTAAAAAATGTGAACAGGCTAGCTATTAGATTTTAGCAATGCATGGAGAGCTTAACCAATTTGAGTTAAATAACTCTGGGAGCTTTTACCGAGACTAAAAGATCGACCTGTTATTGGTACAAAATGGGTATGTAAAAATAAAGTCGACGAAAATAGTGATATCTAGTGTGATAAAGCTAGACTTATTATTCAAGGGTATATTCAAGAGAAAATGATTGACTATGAGGAAATCTTTGCTTCTATAGTGCGCGTTGAATCTATAAAAACATCTTTGCATTTGCTTATCATCATGATTTGACTTTATATAAATCGAAGAAAAAGGTAACTTTTTAAATGGATATATTAAAGAAAAAATTTTGTTGAGCAATAGCCACTTTTCTCTCATGAAAAATGCCTAGATCGTACATAAACTCAAAAAAGCACTTTATGGTATTAAACTAGCATCGCATGCTTAGTATAAAAGACTTAAATATTATTTTTTGGATTCCGGCTTTGAAATTGGTAAAGCCATTACAAACTTATTTATTAAAAGAGAAAATTGATATTTAGTAGTCCAAACTTATGTTGATGGTATAGTTTTTGGTTCAACCAATAAAATCTTATGTGACAATTTTTCTAATATAATGAAAATGAATTTGAAATGTCTCACATGGCTGAACTTAACAGCTTTTTGGGTTTACAAATTAAATGACTAAAAAATGGAATTTTTATATTTCAGAAAACATATTGTAAAGATTTAACAGAACATTTTGGTATGGAAAACACAAGCAGTAAACTAACACCAATGAGCAAAAGAATCGATTTAGACAAAGATGAAAAATGTGAAGAAGTCTATCAAACGCTCTATATAAGTACGATTGCATCACTTCTTTATCCCATAGCTAGCTGACCTAATATCATGATAAGTGTATGCCTATGCACTCATTTTTTTGCAAATCTAAATGAATCTCACTTAAGAGTAGTTAAACATATTTTATGATACTTATCTAACAAAACAAACCATGGTTTGTTATATTCGAAAGGTTTCCTTTTCAAATTGGTGTCTTATCGTAATGTCGATTTTAGAGGACGCAAAATAGATAGAAAAGGCATGACTGGTACATGTCACTTCATCGGTCACTCACTCTTCTCTTTCTTTAATAAGAAACAAAATATTGTAATCTTATCAATTTGTAATGAAGGGTGGCTCTCACATGCACTCAAGTGGTTTATATGCAACAAACTCTTTTGGATTTTGTGTACATACATTCAAACCACCTATATATTTTTGGATCTGGACCAGCACGTAGTGAGTTAAATGGATGAATTTCAAAAATATTTTTTACCATTTTAGAACTTATTAGGCCTATGAAGTCTAAATTAATTTAGATCTAATCTAAATAAATTTTAAATAAAATCATTATTTTATTTAATTGACTAAAATAAAGATTTTATTTGTTTATATGATTGGTATATAATGTGTTTATTGTATCAAATACACAAATGTATGCATGCACGTGCAACATGTAACGTGTGCATAACTTTACATTCCTGTATCTAAATGCTGGAATTTATACTGCAACGGACACATTTTCCCATTCATATATGTATTTTCTTATGTTATTATACATAATATTAATATAATATAAATATACATATATATACACTCATACAAATAGTATAAAATAATTATATACATACATATATTTATATGTATACAATTATATATAAATCTAAACTTATAATAATTTTAAATTCAAATTTTAAATTTTAAGCATAATTCAAATTTTAAATTAGATCCAAATTTAATAATTTCTTTTTAAAATTTAATTTCAAGATTTAAACATCTTATGATTAATTTATAAAATATACATATATATAAGCATAAATGAAAATATATATTATTTTTTAGGAAATACATATATATAGATAAATATATTTTAACTCATATAAAATTCTAGTTCATTATATATATAACTAATATTGTATAATTAAATATAAAATAAAATTGTATATAAATGTATTAATTTTCAGCTATGGATTAATTTTGATAAAATAGAATTTTCATTTTTTAATTAATCTGTGTGGATTTAAAGTATTATATTTTTTAATTTAAATTTCCTTATGGAAATAAAAAATTATGAATTTCGTATGTAGTTAATTTTATATATATATATATATATTATGTATATTGTTAAGTTATAATTTAATAATTAAAATTATTTAAAATACATATTTGATTTAAATAAAATAATTATGAACAAAACTATTTTTTAATTCATATGCATGCAAAATAACATGTTTTGGATTTATTAAAATAATTTATAAAATATGTATATATGTATATTAATTTTAAAATTCAAGAATTTAAAATGCTTTTAAAATTATTTTTAAATTCGAAACATTTATTTATTTTCTACGCAGTCGAAAGCAAATATATATATATATGTGTGTGTGTGTGTGTGTGTGTAGGAAAAATTATATATAACATACTCATATGAATATTGATAGTAAATACATGTATGAATTCAAGATATAATGTAACTATACAAGTACTTTAGCATATTGATTATGCATATAAATTGATATAAATTAAATGTTTCCTTGGATATGGCTAGTCATAATACCTTGAATACTAAATCAAAATAACTCCTCGAATCTGATTCTGACTCTTCTAGCAAAATGCTAATGATCGAACAGATCTACATATTGTTTATCCTATAAGATTTAATTTGAATTTGGTTTAAAAAGGAAGGAGGAATGGTGTCTTATTCTTTGGCCCAAGGGGGAGGTGAGCATATAGGAAAAATGACCTCAAAAATGAAGAGGGTGGTGAGTTTAAATAAGAAGATAGAAGGAGAGAATAAATAAGACATGGAACTAGTCTTTTTCTCCTTCTTTCTCTACCAATTCAAACCCTTATATCAAAATATCTCACTCTCCTACACCCCTTTATATGGCTGGCTATTCCATAGGCTAATGAGATATATGCAACTTCAAACTATATCAGTAAATCTGCATTTAAATCAAACTCAAATTCATATGATATTGTGTATTAGTACGTACGTATACAACTTTTATAAATGATCATTATTAATACTAATTCAAATAAATAAAATCAAGTTTTATAATTAATAGTTAACAAATATTAATTAATTTATAAAAAATTATGATTTGATTAAATCGGGTGGCATTTAGAGTATTCAATATTGTGGTTGTGTGACTCTTATGTGTAAATTCAGTTAGGGATTAATATTGAACGATTCAAATATTAACATTCACATGTCACCTTAGCTAGTGATGTGATAGTTTAGTTGAATTCATCACTTACAATATTTTGGTAAAATCTAATTTTATTATTTTCAGTAGTTTCTTGTAGTAACAATTATTTAAGCCAGTTCTCTTCGTCAAAAGCTATATCACATTAGGACTTAGGGAATTTGGTATTAGTCAAAATTCCAATATTGTCCACACTCAATTGGTAAAATCCAAATGCATAGTCAATGGTTCACTAATAACAATTATTATTAACCAAACTACTTTGGCCAAAAACTGACTTTGAGTTGAGTATATTTGACAGTGATACTGACCCCGATTAACTAAGAAGTCAAATTCTCTATTAATTGGTGTTTCACTTCCAATTCCTCAACTCAAATCCAACTATGGTCATTCGATGGATGTCTTGTGATGATTTAACTATAATCGAAGTAGGGTGTCAACATTCAAGAATAATCTCAAGTCAAAATATGTAACGACCACCTTTTTGAAGACAAGCCATTAAGGGTGGAAGAAAAAGAAAGATAAGAAGAAACTAAACAATCGCATAATCTCACCACGAATCAGAAAAACATATAATAGATAACATAGGATATTACATAGTCATTCCCATGATAATAATATATCAGAGTCATTACAACAGAATTTCAACTGGGCAGTTATACTGCTTGCCCATCACAAAAGACATAAATCGTACATAAACACAATGGAAATAGATTTAATAAGTTACGGTGAAGACAGCTACTCCAGCTTCTTCAAAATGCTTCCGTTAGAAACCTAGATCACTGGTTACTCATACAAATTTGAGTACCCAAGAGTTTTAGGAAAAGAAAATAAAACTACGAATCAGATATGGGTCCGGTGTGGGTAAACTTAAATAACTTAATTCTTACTTTATAAAACACTTTGAAATCAAAAGTAGCTCTTATCCGCACATAAACACGAACGGATTTTTACCTTACGATAACCAAAACAATTTATCTAGAAATCCAGTGATATTATGATAATGTCTAGGGTTTTCAAGTAAAAAGGATATAGCCAAAATGCTTGAATCTCACATTTCAACATATTTGGATAAAACAAAAAACGTATGGCACTTATTAAAGAATGGATTCTATATAATGACAGGGATATTGGAGTATCGCCCATCGTAGTGCATCTCTAGATAAAATAAGACCGAGGACCTCACCTAGATCCCCTGCAAACACAAGATCGGCCTACCCCTTGCTGGATAGTACCGAATAAGATTACCCCTTGGTTGGGATCAACAACCGTACCGAAGATACATAAATTGATAGTAGGGACTCTAGATAGGGATAATCTTACCTTAATAGGAGTTACCCACTAGTTTTGCTACATCTCCCGTGTTTAGTCATTTCCGATTGATGAGGCCTAAAGCTACATTTAACTTTATTATAGAATTGCCTTCCATAATTTGACACAATGTCAGCACTCATACATACAAGTCGTTCAAGAGATGAACGAACCGAAGGCACTTCATAATCTTCATCTTGGAACTTTCCTTTACTGTTTCCAATTCGAATGCTTACGTTGGTTCGAAGTGGTTTTTGGATAATAACTAATATTCGATCTCTGTCTCTCCAAACCAACGTTCGAAAATTTTAAATGGTCAAGTTATTTATAGTGCACTATCCCACTATCAGGGTGTGAACATTTACATATGAACATACGTTCCATATGCTTGCATGTACAGAATGAAAACTTCATTCTCGATTCTATGAGAATTTTTATGAAAGCGTTTCACTTGCTTCTCTTCAATGGAAGTTTCATTTTCCCAGAATGTATCCTAATTTTTGGCCTAATTCTTCTTCTGATTATCGACTCAACCTCTGGTCAAAAAGATAGACCTTGGTTCTATTTGATCTCTTCAACAAGTTTAGTAATGAGCATAACGACCCTATTGTTCTGATGGAAAAAAGAACCTATAATTAGCTTTTCGGGAAATTTCCAAACGAACAAGATCATGACCCGCTTATCGATATTAATCCCTTGTATCCATCACGTTCCCGAAGTGCGGTATTTGTGATATATACAAGCCAACTTACATTCAATAAAACGTGTCACCATTTTATCGCAACCACTTTAATTCATTTGGCTATTAATAGCATGGAAAAGAGAACCTTTGGTTTTAAAACAATTTTGTTAAACGAGAAAATTGGTTAAAAATAATTAATCGATAGGGTTTTAAAAGAAACTTTAAAATAAATAAACTTAAATTGAATCAGAAGTTTTAAACTCAATTAAACCCTTAATTAATATTTAACTAAATCATATAATAATCCTAACTTTATTTACAATTAAGCCTTCATTGTACTTTAATTAAATAACATTTATTTAAGAAATTAAACCCTTATTAAGTGGATAATTCGCCTTTAATTAAATAATAATTAAATAAATAATTAACTCTAATCAAATAATTAATTAAAATAAATAACCTGATTAAATAAAAAATTAGTTTTCTTTTATGTATATTAATCCTTATTTAAATTTAATTAAATAATTAACTTAGTAAATAATTTCTTAAACTCTAATTACTTAACCTAATTACTTAATTAATTAATTAATTAATTAATAATTACCCTAATTAATAAAATAAGTAGATAAATTATTAATTAATTAATATCTTAAACTTTTGACTTACTTAGTTAAGTGTTTAGCCAAGCCCTTAGGAATTTTAAAAGTAGAGAAGGTGATTGTAAAATTAAAAAAAATGAAAGTTAAGGGGTATATATAGGCTTGGGAAATTACTAAAAATATATAAATGCTTATATTTAATTATACACATATGCGTGGATGGCCATACCTCCTTCCCCATTCAAAACTATGCAATAAACCCCTCCCCCTTACTTTCCACTATTCATGCCATGCCATGAGTACTTGGGTTGAAAAATATGTATTTTTATATGTATATATATACGCTTTCTTTTATAAAATAATTTCTTTTATTCTTGTATATTTATATTCTTAAGGACGAAACATGTATATGCATATGTACATGTATACAACATGTTTAAGATAGCTTGTAATGTGTGCATGTGTATTTAACATAGTTTTATAACATTTTGAATAACTTTTAACTAATGAAAAATCGATATTCCGGAAAATAATCTTCAGTCACATTTTCTATTTCTCTATAACTATATATTTTAGTAAACAAATTTTGAAAATGATTTATCATTAATTATAATTTAAATTAGTTTTATTTATTAATAGAAATCCATTTATTAATTACTAAAAATATAATAAAATACTCTTTTAAATAGCTATTAATTTCTGGGTCGTTACACTCTCCCCCTTAAAAGAATTTCGTCCCAAAATTAGCAATCAAGGAGATATTCTAAACCATAGAAAAACTATATAATCATATCATAAACACATACAAAGACATGTACTAAACACCCATATTGAACAAACATACACTATACATACAACATACAGTTAGCTGTCCTAACATCAACTCGGGATAGGCTTCCTTCATACGATTCACTGTATCCCAAGTGCAGTCTCTGGGATCCTCAATCCACTGAACCTTGACTAGTCACACCACCTTGTTACGCAACCTCTTTTCATCCTGATCCACAACATATATTGGATGTATAACAACTGCTAGGTTCGGTTCTATTTCCAATTTCTCTTGAACCGATGGCTCCACAATCAAAGAGGGGTCATGAACATATTTCCTCAAATGAGATACGTGGAATACATTATAAACTACTGCCAATTTCTCTGGACACTCGACCTTATAAGCAAGTGATCCAGTCCTTTTGAGAACATGGAAAGGTCCAACATACCTTGAAGCTAACATCCAAGCTTTCTCAAATCTAACAGCTCCTTTTATTGGTGAAAACTTTACAAACACCAAGTCTCCAACCACAAATTCTAAATCCCTTCGCCTCCTATCAACATAACTCTTTTGGCATTCTTGTGCCTCCTTCATTCTTTTCTGTATCACTGCAACTTTCTCTGTAGCCTCTCGGATCATGTCCGGTCCATGAATTAGTCTATCTCACGTCTCAACCCAATGTGCTGGTGACTTGCGTGGTCTTCCAAACAGGCATCATAAGGTGCCATCCCAATGCTTGCTTGGAAGCTATTGTTATAGGAGAACTCAACCAAATGCAAATGATCCTCCCATGATCTACCAAAACCCAAAATACACACCTTCAAGAGATCTTCTAGAATTTGATTCACCCGCTCCGTTTTTTCGTTAATTTGGAGGTGATATGGTGTGCCTAAGCTTAACCTTATTCCAAGAGTTGTTTGCAATGCTTCCCAAAATTGACTGGCAAAAATGGGTTCTCAATCACTTACAATACTCATAGGAACTCCACGCAACCTGACTATCTCCCTCATAAAAATTTCTACTAAGGAAGCAGCGGTCCTTGTTGGTTTCACCGGAATAAAATGCGTGCTCTTCGTTAGCCGATCCACAATAACCTACACTCCTTCATTTCCTTTTATGTACTGAGAAAACCATAAATAAAATCCACTGATATCATTTCCTATTTCCAAATGGGGATCTCCAAAGGTTTCAATAATCCAGATGTCTTTTGGTGATCACCTTTGATTTGTTGATAGCGAACACCTTCTAACAAAGACGGAAATGTCCTTCTCCATTCCCGACCACCAAAATACTCTTTTCATATCCTTGTACATCTTATGAACTCCTAGATGAATACTTAAATTAGACTTGTGGCATTCTGATAAAACCTCTTGCCTCAGCTCATCCACATCTGGGACACACAATCATCCATCCATCCTTAAAGTACCTTGACCATCCATCTCAAAATCCAAACATTTTGACTCCTTGAATTAATCCTTCTAGTATCTCATCCTTTCCCTGGTTCCTCGTAATCCTTTCCTGAAGTGTTAAGGAACCTCCGAAAGAGTCAAAACAGCATTCTTGCTCAAGGCATATGCCACCACATTAGCCTTTCCCGGTGTATAGAGAATATCCGAGTTATACGCCGCCAGAAACTCTAACCGTCTCCGTTACCTCGGGTTCAGATTCTTTTGAGAAAAAAGATACTTCAGGGATTTATGACCCGTGAAGAGCTCGAATTTTTCACCTAATTTAAGAAAGAAAATTTACTCCTAAAATCTCTAAAGATCAGAAAGAAACTAAGAGGAATAGAAGGATCCTTACCCAGCAAGTAGTGTCTCCGCATTTTCAGTGCAAAGTCAATAGCCAGCAACTCCAGGTCATGCGCAGCTTAATTCTTCTCGTGAGGCTTCAACTGCCTACTTGCATATGCAATCACCCTACCATATTGCATCAAAACAGCACCAAGTCCCACTCCATATTAATAATCCAAATTTTATTGCAACCACTTTAATTCATTTAGCTACTTAATAGTATGGACAAGAGTGGTTTTAAAACAATTTATTTAAATGAGAAAATTGGTTAAATATAAAAAACCGATAGGGTTTATAAGAAACTTTAAAATAAATAAACTTAAATCGAATCATAAGTTTAAAACTCAATTAGACCCTTAATTAATCTTTAACTAAATCAAAATTCAGTCATTAATAATCCAAATTTATTTATAATTAAGCTTTAATCATACTTTAATTAAATAACATTTATTTAAGAAATTAAACCCTCATTAACTGGATAATTCACCTTTAATTAAATAATAATTGATTAAATAATTAACTCTAATTAATAATTAAGTAAAATAAAGAACTTGATCAAATAAAAAATTAATTTTCTTTTATCATTATTAATCCTTATTTAAACTTACTTAATTCGGAATAATTAACTTAGTCAATAATTTTTTAATTACTTAACCTACTTAATTAATTAATTAATAATTACCCTAATTAATAAAATAATTAATTAATTAATTAATTAATTAAACATTAATCTTTTTACTTACTTGGTTAAGTTTGAAATAGTTTTTCGAAACAATTCAAAATAAATAACTTTAAAACTTGAAATCGCGAAATTTCTCGAACTGCATCCATAGGAACTATCGCTATGAACACGGTTCGCTAGAATTGATTTCTAGGTGAAATCTTCACTTTAACTCTAGCTACTACACCTTTGAAAACACAAATGGAAAGTTTTGAAATCTTTTAAACAAAGAAGAAAACTTGGAAAAACGTTTTCAAAATCTAAAGCTAGAAAAAGAGCTTTCGTTTTCAAATCAAATCTCAAGTCCTTTGCGACTTTTCAAGCTGCAAAATTCACAACATTTACATCATAAACACATGGTTTTATTTCATAAACTTACTACCATAATATCATACCCAGTATCACATATCCATATCTGTATACATATCCAACCATATCCACATATCAACTAATCACGAAATACAAGTTTAAACATAAACATATCATCATATGCCATCAATACGACATGATAATTCAACATAATAATCATCATATTTTCACAACATGCAGTCCATCAAAATCAAATTAATTTATTTTCCAAAAACAAAAGTTTTACTCATCGAAAAATTTTCTAGATCAAAGCAACTTTTGCCAGAACTCAAAAAACGCTTAAGAATGTTGCAAATTTGAATCTTTTGGACCCTCCAACACTTGAATTGGGTTTGGCCAAGTCGTGTTTGGGCTTTGCCTTGGGCTAATGGGTTCGGCCCTAGGCTCGGTATTTGTGGTTTTGTGTAGTGGAGTGTTGTATTTTGGAAGAAGAGATGTTAAATAGGTTGTAGAAGCGTTTTAGTGAACTTTAGAAGAGATTTTTGCAAAAAGAATTGAATTTTTCTCAAATTAGAAGATATAAAGAGAGGCCATGAAAGTTTTTATCCAAGCTCTTAGAAATTTTAAAAGTAGAGAAGGAGATTGTAAAACGAGAAAAAGAAAGTTACGGGGTATATATAGGTTTGGGAAATTATTAAAAATATATAAGTGCTTATATTTAATTATACACATATGCATGCATGGCCATACCTCCTTCCCCCTTCAGAACTGTGCACTACACCCCTTCCCCTTACTTTCCACTATTTTTGCCATACCATAAGTACTTGGATTGAAAAATGTGTGTTTTTATATGTATGTATATATATACACACTTTCCTTTATAAAATAATTTCTTTTATTCTTATATCTTTATATGCTTAAGGAGGAAACATGTACATGCATATGAACATGTACACATGTTTAAGATAGTTTTTAATGTGTGCATGTGAGTTTAACATAGTGTTATAACATTTTGAATAACTTTTAACTGATGAAAAATCGATATTTCGAAAAATAATCTTCGGTCACATTTTCTATTTCTCTATAAACTATATATTTTGGTAAATAAATTTTGAAAACGGTTTTATTATCATTAATTATTATTTAAATTAGTTTTATTTATTGATAAAAAACCATTTATTAATTATTGAAAACATGATTAAATATTCTTTTTAATAGCGATTAATTTCTGGGTCATTGCAAAAAAAACTTTGTAATATTGCCACTTCGATATTTTCTAATTGACCTTTGTTATATCAACCAATAGAAAACTATCGAGTAAGTCATTCAATTATTATCTAACAACTATCGGTACTAACCTCTTTGTGCCCCCCACTAGTCATGAGTAACACGCAGCCTAATATTTGAAGAGTGTTACATCATCTAGTCTTAACAAATGCATCAAATTCGCTGTCGACACATCTTGATTAGGAATATTAAAAACGATACGATTATTTTTATTATGATAAATTTTTCATGATTACACCATATTGTAAGTACTATCAAAAAACATATCATTTATGTATTTTCTATTAAATAACTTAAATTAAATAATTAATGATATTACATATTATATCAAGTATATGATAGAAAGAAAAACATCTTTTATTTCAAACGAGATTTTATTGTAAAGTCAACAATTTACAGTAAATAATAGAATTGCCCTTAGAGCATACTTTTAATCTATTATATATTGTGATAATACAAGTGTAGTAGATCTCTCTACAAATCCTTCTAATCACTATAGAACTAAACATATTAATTTAAGAAATTACTTTCTAAAAAAGGATGTCGAAAAAGAAATCATATCATTTTATTTTGTTAATACTAAAAATCTAATAGTTGTTATCTTTGCTAAACCATTTTACGAAAATACATTTGTACAATTAGTAAGAAAACTTAGAATTTGCTCCCTTGATTAACTAAAACGGATAATTTGTGTAAAATAATTTTATATTTTACTCCACAAACACCTTCTTGAACATTCTCTGTAAAATAGGTATACAACATATATATTATTTTTCAAAAAATTAAGGTAGTGTTTTGTTTGAAAACGAGTTTTTTTTTCAATGAGTACTTTAGTAAGTGCATAAAAGAGAACAAGGAGGTGGAAATCAATCGATTTGGAAAATGGTTTTAATATATAAAATTAAAAATGACTTTTTCTTGTTGTCCACCTTTTGGGAAATATCAAAACCTACACTCTCTTTCCCATTCC
Organism: Allium cepa; assembly: GCA_030765085.1. Classification (NCBI taxonomy): domain Eukaryota; kingdom Viridiplantae; phylum Streptophyta; class Magnoliopsida; order Asparagales; family Amaryllidaceae; genus Allium; species Allium cepa. The sequence continues at coordinate 221,410,802 of CM060946.1, forward strand.
TCCCTTTTGTTAGAATGAGTAGAATTTTACAACTCCTTCCTCTATCACACGTCCTTTGACGTACATATTGAAAATGCAAAACTTGTTTTCAAACCAAACACTACCAAAAATTTTGAAGAAAAATATTGATTTTTGTAGCAACTAGAGGTTAAATCCCTAACTTCTTGACTAGTGTATATGTGTGTGCTATAGCCATTTTGGCTATTGATGTTTCATATTTTCAACTTCACTTGGCTTTATAAATAGTAACAAATTAAATCTCTACAATGATCACAAATTAATTATGTTTTTTATATCAAAATATTTTGATCTTATAAAATAAAGATTATAAAACTTATAACAATAAAATGAGTACAGAATTGAAATTTCAGTATAAATCAATTTTACATTATTTTTTTGAATTTTTAAATTTGTAAACACTAATTATTCAAAAACTTATACAATTTTTTGATTTATGAAAATTTATAAACTTTTAAAGACAAATAATCAGAGTTTATAAACCAAGCATTATATGTGTGTGTGTAATTAAAAATAAAAATTTGAAATTAAAGTTATAAATAATGATTAAAAATTATAAAAGTATTAAACTTTGGCGTTTAAAAATACTTATAGGTATAATCAATTTAAAATGAAATATTTTAATTCCTACAGGCCTAGAAATACGCAACTATGTATAAACAGTCAATCGCTTATTCCTTAATCGATCGGCCAATTGTGCCCCAAAGGGTTGAATCTAGGCCGACCGAAAATAAAAAATAAAATTATGAATAAAAAAATTTCATATTTTCTTCTTAGTCTCTCTACAAACACCATTTCTTATGGCCAAAACTCCATTTTACCCCAATTGTCTCTAACCCTAGATTTACTCTCCTAAAAACCCAAATCCCTAACTCGTTTTAAATTAGATCAACTTCAAAAATAAGCCTAGAAGGAAAAGATAAAGTCCAAAAACCCCATACCCATCTCAATAAGCCATAATCTCTAAAGAGTTCAAAAATTGGTTAAGGAATAATGATGTCATAGAGATGTAAAAGAAGACAACTGCTTTCAACAATTTTGCGAGCCATATGGTCAAATATTATGACTTTAACTCCTATAATTTAAGAAATTTATTTAAGAATGCACTAATAAAAGCTATATTTGATGGAATGATTTTGAGAATGCAATTTACCAGAGATATAAGCTATGTTTTATGCTGATTTGGAACTAGAATTCATTTGAAATAGATTTATAATACTGTCTAGTGTGGAAGGGCTTGACATGACGCTAGACGATGGCATTGTAGGTGCTACTGCATGTTAGAATCTCAATTCCTTGGTTTCAATGAAAACAACTTTATAATCACATATATTATATCCTATCAAAATTACCGGTCTATATTACAAGAGATCGTTATGCTCAAAGATATCAAGACTCAAAGACGAACAAAGACTTATGGACCATGCTATGATTTGTAACTTTATAATATTGTGTGTGTGTGTGTATGCATGTATGTCTATGTATGTATGTATATGAGCACACAAATTCATAATTCAACATTGGCATATTAAAAACTGTCATATTCAAATATGGCCACCCATAGACATCTGTGAAGGTCATAGATGTGTGTGAATATTTTCGAGAATTTTATTCCTAAAGCCACAGATGCCTAAGGTTTTCCCACAAACATTTTTCATATAGCAACTGTTGTAACGACCTACCTTTTTGGACGGTTTAAATCGACAATAAACCAGACATGTCTAATTCAAACCATTCAAAAGGGAGGACTGTTAATGGGGTAATTAAAAAAATAAAAGAGAAGAAGGAAAAATAAAACACAAAATCTCATTGCGGAATGACAAAATATAATAATCAAATAAACAGATCATGAAGCTGTTTTACAAATAACATGTGATTACACTTTTACAATTCAAATCAGAATTATATACAACAGGAATAAACAAATAATGCAGCGGAATACACGATGTAGTGGAATAAATAAAATAAATGGTAATAATATACTGAATCTTCATCTTTGTCCTTCAGAAAATAGTCTTCAATACACTGAAAAGCTCAGACTGACCCGACCGTAACGAAAACAAAACATTTGAGTCAGAACTAAAAGATCTTATGTAAGTCAAACTAATCTAAAATAAAATGTGAGTGCAATGGCTTCAGAGATGTTACGGGATTATCCATCTCCTACCAAATATACAACGTGAATATAATTATTAAAAGATTTCAAATAATTCGAGGTAACGATTTTAACCACTTTAATTAAAAAAAATTGAAGTTTAACTTAAACCTTTTAAAAAATTCAATTCAAATATATAATCCAAATTCAAGAAATTGTAAGGATGTATATATCATTTCAACCGATATCTAAAATTAAAATTTTCAAATCAATGAAAACCGCTCGGGTTTATCGTTTCAACCCAAAACGATTTCCCTAATCTATAAGATCATTCGGGTATGTATCATTTCAACCCATAGTGATAATAGAGATATAGGCATAAATAAATATCTAATCACCCAAAATTTCAAGCAATAACATCTATCACAATTAACACCCAAATTACCAAATAAATCACAATAATTAATTGATTATGATTATTAGGTGTTTAACTAGAAATTATATTCAATATTAATTACATGGCTATGAAATTCAATATCAATTCAAAATAAATCTAAATGATAAATTAAAACACCAAACAGCAATCAATAAACTTCTAATCACATCATAAATCTAATTAACCAACATAAGATAATTTAGTAGTTATGAGTGGGTTAAAGCACTCACCTTTGATTTGTCGACGATTAAAAATCCAATTAAATGCCCAAATTTAAACAGCGGACAAACCAGAAACTAGGTCATCTTTAAGAAAATATACAGCGCAGCATTTGCTGAATCTACGAAAGTAACTAACTAGAAAGTTGTTGCAATTTCTTTTCTCTCCACTTTCAAAAAAAAATCACTTAAAAAGAGTGACGACCTGGATTTTTAACGTGTGTTAATTGGGTGCTTGTTGGGGTTTCTTGTGATGAGCAGGATTTAGGAATTTTACAGGAGACATTCTAGTTTTATAAAGCAAAAGAATTTGATTTTGCAATTCTTTTCAAGATTTAAAAATAAAGTAAACAAGTTTTTCTACTTATGAAACTAATTTGTTTCCAAGGATAAGCGTTTTAACAAGTTTTAAATATATTTAAAATAAGATAAGTTTTAAAGGATAGAAAAGTAGGTTTTCAAAATGTTGTTGTTTTAAAAATTTATTTAATAACTTTGGAAAGCTTTTAAAGATTTTAAAAGTTAATTAGATGTTTATAATTGATGTGCAAAATGTTTTCAATGGAAATTTAATAATATAATTAAGTATAAGTATATATAAGATGGCAAATACATATATACATAAGAATATATACATACATATATATATATACACACAAATTCATATAAAGATTGGTGTAAGCAAAAAGAGGGAACACACCATAAATGACATTCAACTCAAGCACATAAAACATCACATCCTAGCCTACAAAACATAACATCAAAACTTTTAATGAAAATCAGGTCAAGATTATTAAGCAAAATATAAGAAATAAAAAAATAAAAACAAAGAAGCTTGATGTGTACTGCAGCCTATATTCCTTAAATACCTCCACTTGCCATTTTTCCATTCATTCGAACTAAGTATGACAAAAAGATAAACAACACTGCCACTAAAACAACTCAACTCAATAGGGATCATCAACAAAACAAGCTAGCTTGCAGTTTTTCTTGAATCAGGATGTTGTTTTCTCTGTTCAAATTTTTCTAGGTGAGTAAACACTTAACTAAATTGCTTAGGGTAATAAATGTTAGTGCATATGAATTTTTAGATGATATTTGTGCTGCATGTTTATATATATGAATCTCTGTGTGTGTGTGTGTGTGTATCTGGTCTGTGCATATTTGAGTGTCTGTTCATCTCTGTTTCCAAAGTACAGAGTTCAAAAATAAAGTAAAATTTCAAATTCAACTTCCCTGATCTCTATTAGGCCATAGTCTTCAAACAAAACAAGTTTGTTTATACATAAATTAAGATCTAAAAATAGTTTTAAGTATGATGGTGATATATTATATCTGGAAAATTAGTTTTACAGAGGAAAATTTTAAAATATGCTAAATTCGAGTGTTGTAAATTGTTGATCCAATTATGTAACTTGAATCATCTCTAAAAAGTAGAATTTTTAAGATTAAAATGGTAATTTTTAGCTTAGTATGTTAAGAGTGGTTTGTAGTTGAACAGGAAAGGGATTTTAATCATTTTCTGGCTATCGGAGGTATATTGGATGACGGGGTTTCTATCGAGGCTAGCTGGGCAACTGTTGAAGTTGGGAAAAATGGTGGAAGGGTTGCACGATAGGCCAATTGAGTTTTAAAACCTAGTTTTTTTCGAGGCTTGAAAATTGATCGTTGTGGATTCTTTGATGCATCGAGCTGCAAGTGGATTTGGGTAGTGATGGCATGGAGGCTAGCGATGACGCTTGCGAAGTATTGGGGGTTTTGATGACCGAAATGGCCTCGTCGAGGCAATTTCAAATGGGAATGGGTATCCAATTTTTCAACTGGAAGCTCGAACTGAGTTTTGATTATCGTTCAGGGTTGCTTAGTAGTGCGGTGGTTTGGGGACGCCGTAGTCGACTTGGGGATGGGGATCGAGGGTGCCGGAGTGACGTCAACGGCGTGTGCAAGTGCACAGCAGCAGTTCGTGTCAGAGTTTTGAGTTCATGAGACTCGGAGGGTAACTCGGGTTTGTGATGTGCTTTCTCGAGTTCATGCTCGAGTGATGGTTCATGTTGTTGAACCATGTAGCAGTCAAAAAAAAAGAGAAGAGAATGAGGAAGGATGAAGAAGAAAAACTCGAGTAAATGCTCGAGTCAAGGATGGGTTAAACCGAAGCAAGGTTAGAGAATGTTTTAAAAAGGGAATCGGGTTTTTAATACCAAACTTTTAGCATAAAAGAAAGAGCAGAGTTTCAAAACATAACAAAAACAAATTTCAAAGATAAAAGTAATTATCAAATTCCACTGAAGTGTATAAACAAGTTCTAAGTACTTAAAATTATTATTTACTTATTGTAATCAAGGATAAGTATTTAATGGGGTAAATAGTGGATAGTTAACGAATGTAATTAAGAGATGAATCATTAACTAGAGATTGAGTGATGGTTAATTGATTAATTTTAATTAAGGAAATTAATTTTAATTAAGGAAGTTAACTTTAATGAATTAGCCTAATTAATTAAAGATAACTACTTAATTATGAATTAATTAAGTATAATTACTTAGATAAGTAGTTAATGGATAACTACTGGATATAATTAACTAAAGAGGGAATTACTTAATATAGTAATTAGAGTATTATTACTCAATGAAAGTAATTAACGATTAATTACTTAGTGTAATTAATTTAGTTAATTAATTAATGTGATTGATTTAAGTTAATGAATGTGATAATTTAAGATTAATTATGTGATTGATTAATGAAAGTAACTAATTAAGGATTATTAATTAATGAAATTAATCAATAATTAATTAGTGAAAATAATTAAGCATGAATTACTTTGAGTAAATAAAAAATATATAATCAATTAAGGAGTTAATTAATTAAGGTAGGTAATTACAGGATAGTTAATTACTGTTTATAATTAATTAAGAATTGATTGATTTAGGAAACTAGCCTGGGGATTAGTAAGGATAATTACTGTGGATAGTAAGGATAATTGAGTGATAAAAATTAGAAATTAATTTAAATAGAGATTAATTAAATTAATTTTGGAAGCGATCAATCTTGCTTATGAATGATTGAATGATGTTAAATGCCTTAAATTAGTTGATATCTCTGATATGAAATGTTTATGTTATGGTGAATTGCTGTGTAAAAGTGACATCCAGTATTTAAATTTAAATTGTATTCACTTGAATATCTTTGGATAAGATGACATTGATTCGAAGAAACTGGAGTCGGGTATTAGTAAATACCCGAAACCACTTTGATTCTTTATAAATTGATATGTGATGTAAGTGATGTCTATAACGACTTGAGAAGTTGTAAATTGATACAAGTTGCCCTGGCTTTATATAAGTTGTATGCTTTTGTGTTCCCTGTTAGATGGGTTTACTCACGCTGGTTCCCAGCCTGACCCGGGTGTTACTTTGATGTAATGCTCGGGTCAGACCGAGTATTACAGATTTTCAGGTAAGGACGTTCCGGAGCTCAAGAGGCAAGCTGGATGGCAGGAACGTATGGAGTGTTTCCGCTGTGATATATTTCTGTTTAACTTAGACATGTTGATTTGTATATGTCCAGTGTTTGAGTATGTGTGTAACTCTGATGTATTAAAATGTAATTGACAGATATAGTATTCTTTTGGAAACTGTTATTATTTGATATTATATTTTGATCCGCTGCGAATGTGAGAATTTGTGTGTGTGTGTTTCTGTTTCTTCTTCTTCTATCTCTTTCTTCTCCTTCTAACTATCTGGAAATTTCGGGTTCGAAATTTTTGGGTCGTTACATTTGGTATCAGAGCGAAGGATAAGCGAGAACCTTGGCTCTGGTGGGAGTACTCATTAAGGATAGGGTCAATAGTACTCTAGAATGAGTTGAGTGTGTATATATATGAGAGCGTACTTGTTATTTTCTTATATAAAGATTTTAAATGATTTCATGTAAGAATATATTTTGATATTTATAAGGCAATATTTCTTAATAATAAATATTAAGGTAATTGGTTGTTAAATTATAGGAATTAAATTAAGTGGTAATAGAAATACAAAAAAATTGAAATTAAATAAAGATAAGTTTGAAACGGATTCAAACTAAAATTAAAACCTTGAATTTGGAAAAGAGTTTCAGAAAAGATTATAATGGATTGGTTTCCTTGGTTACTATCATTATTGTGTTTAATAATAAAATGTGTAATGAGTAAGAATAATGAAATGTTTTAGGGAAGTAAAAAATTTAGGCAAGTATGACTTATAAATTGAAATTGAAGATGATCAGAATTTTGATGTTTTAAATCTAGGACCAGAGACTTGAAAATTGTTTCAAACTAATGAAAAAGTAATAAATAATATTATTTAGTGTATTTGAATGAAAGGATCCTATTTCAAACAAGAGTTATTTGAAAATTTAAAGGAATTTGTTTTGAGTTAAAAACCAAAGGTGGTTTAAAATTTAAACGCATGGGCCTGGTGGGCTAAGAAATAAAATGTGTGTATATATGTGTGGATATATTTAAATATCAAAGATGATTTGAAATAAACTCTAAACGTTGAGTTTTAAATTGGGAATGAGATGTGACACCCAAAGTGATAAGTTTTTGAACTTAATAAGTGGGAAGACTATTAATGTGAAGTGTAAAAAATTGAATTGGGAATTCAAATTGAGTAAGGTTGACTGGATTAAGTAAATTGAATTTAACTTGGGAGAAGTTAAATAAGTTTGAATGAACAACCTAAATTGGAAACTTCAAGATGAAATTGGGATTTAACTTGGGAAGTTAAATGGTTAATTTGAATTGGGAGTTTGTGTGATTTCAAAATGGGTTTGGGAACTGGAAAGTGAAAATGGATGGATGTTTTAAAATAAATTGGATGATATCATCCTATTATTATTAAAAATCTTTAAATTGTGGATCGGATTTGTTCAAATGAATTAAAAATGAAGTGTGGTAATATATCCATTATTGAGATAAAAGGGAAATTAAACTTTAATTTGAAGATATGGAGTTACTTTGAACTGAAAATTTCAATAATTGAATTTGTAAATTAAAATTGTTTAAGAACTGGTTTGAAAACTGGAAGATAAAATTTGGGTAATAAGTTGAATTTTTAAGATAAAATTGTTTTGAACTCTTATTTGAACTTTGAAATAAGTAAGTAAAGATAATTTAAAATGGAATTTTGAGAATTGGACTCAGAATTAAATTGTTTAAAGATTTAGATTATTGATTTAAAAATAAGGGTTAATTTGATTTAAGGGGTTAAATGAACATTTGGAAATTTAAATTGAATTTATATAATTTGAGATGGGTTAAAGTTGAGATTTAGATTTCATTAGTTCAAAGTGAATTTAGTTTGAATTAATTTGAATTGAAGATGGATAAGTATAAAATTCAAATGGAAAATTTGAATTGGATTAATTTAATGAAAAAAAAATTGAAAATGAGTTCAAATTCAAATGGGAATTGGGATTAATTCTATGGAAATTGAAATAATTTGGAATTGTAATTAAAGTGAATATGTTTAAAATCAAATGGAAATTGATTTGAAAATTGGAAAGAAATTGAGAATTAATTCAACTTGAATTGGGATAAATCAATTTCAATGGAAATTGAAGTTATTTAAATTAAAGTTGAGTCAATTTAAATGGAGGTGGAAATTTAAATTGAATTGATGAGAATAGAGATTGGGAATTGAACAATTTGGCTTTGAAATATTTTTCCAAATAAAATATTTTAATATAAACTGGTTTTAATCTATTTTCCTATCTATTTACTATATATAACCTTTCTTTTTAAACCCCAAACTATTTTATACTTATTCTACAATTATTTTTGAAACTATTTAACAATTTTTCAACTGTTTTATAAACTAATTACTGTTTTCAACTACTTTATAACTAATTACTCTTTTACAACTATTTTGCAATAATTTAAAATTTCTATAACTATTTGACTATCTTCCAACTATTTAACTATTTTACAGATATTTTACAAACTAATAATTATTTTTCAACTACTTATTTATTTTTAAATTTTTCAAGCTATTTTATAAATATAAACGGGTCAAAGTGCAAACTGTTTATGATTATATCCATTTGAGAAAAGGATTAAAGTGATAATCCATATGGGTATAGAAGTCATAAGTGAATGTGAATAGAAAAGAGAATATTTGGTTAACAATAAATGAAGATAAATACGTAGCATGTATGTATATTATTCTATTCGCATAGTGATTTGATCCGGATTCGAGCATAGATTTTCGAGATAGTATTATCGATCCGAGTTAGGATTTTTTACTCGATCTTTGACGGCGAACCTGGATATGGATTGTTGATTGGTTCTGGATATTCTCTACCATAGTTAGGCTATGCAAGGAGAATGACAGTTTCTGATCAAGAAACCAGATCTGAGTCCGCACTAGGAAGTCGGGTGGGTGATACTAGTTCGGAAGTGAAATTGTGTGATCGAGTGAGCGATCAGATTGGTATAGCGTACGGATAATATGTGTACATCGTCCGAATTTGAATTGATACTGTGAATTTGTGGATAAGAAATGTGAAATGGTTTTTGAAATGAAAGGTATATTTTGTGAAATATAAAATGAAGTAAAATGGAAATCGGATATTTCTATGATTAAAGGTTCACTTTATAGAAAAGAAATGAGAAATCAAATTTGAATATTTGATTTGGAATAAACAAAGTTATGTATCATTGTTATATATATAAGATAAATCTCCCCTTGTTGAATCTAGCTAGAATTAAAGGGTCTTTGAAGATATTTGAAGTATAAAAGGAGTTTATAAAAGTTTGAAATGATCCTAAGATTTTTCAAAGGTTATATATATCCATATATATATATAAAGGATCTTGTGAGAATTATTTTGAAAAAGGTTTTGGGAACCTTTGGATTTAGAAAGGCTTTTTTTAATTTTTGGATAAAATCAATATTGAAATTTGGAAAGCCTAGTTTGAGAATTATCGATTTTGGGATAATCGATTTTGAGAAAGGAGATTTATATGAGATTCATACTGGGTGTATGATTTGGAAGGTACTATATGTGTATAGTATAAAGTGTTTTGAAAATGGCTCTGGGGAAAATGGCGCTCCCTTGAAATGAACTTCTCAGGAGTACCATAGGTTGGTACTGCCTTGAGCCTCAAAGGGGGAGGTTCTAAAGTTGATCCTGTGAGGAGTCCGGACAAAACTAGTTCCTGAGGATTATGTGTAGTGTGTAGCGAAAGTCGAGGGGGCTGAGGCCTACAGAGGCATTTGAGTTATGCTGTGATGACATTTTAACTCGATGTCACTGTGATCTACTGCAGACCATAGCGAAAGTCGTGTGTACCGCTGAGAGCCAAGAGTCTACGTTTGATTTTATATCGGTAGACTATGACCTATGGTAACATAGCGAAAGTCGTGTGTGCCGTTGAGAGCCAACGGCCTACGTTTGATTTTACATCGGTAGACTGCGACCTATGTGGGAGTGGAGAAGTTTCATTTTGGCAGCAAAAATCGAGGGCGCTGATGCCTACAGTTACATGGACTTTTGCTGTGATGGCAACGTAACCCTGGAATGTAACTGCGATCTGTTGTGGGTTCCATGGCGTAATCGAGGGCGCTGATGCCTACAATTACATGGACTTTTGCTGTTATGGCAACGTAACCCAGGATGTAACTGCGACCGTGGATGGGGGTGATGATTTCCAGAACATTCTCACCAAGGATATTTCCTCTATTTTCTAAAACTGTTTCTATATTTTCCATAAAATTATTTTTCAAAGTATTTTCACTGGATGTTGAAAACGGGTCTGCCAAGCTTTTATAGATTTTCAGTCATACGCATGATGACCGAATTTCTTTGAGAACAAGTATGGACTTGTCGAAACATCGAGTTATAAAAGTATTTTTATAAAAAATACTTTGGAATAATATTATATGGATATTAAAAAGTATTTTAAAAATGATCAAAGAATATTTATCCGACTTTAAGCATTTTCATAAATTCTGGCTTCGTTCCTTTTCAAGGACAAAAAGTTCTAAAAGGGGGAGGAATACGACGACCTGGATTTTAACGTCTGTTAATTGGGTGCTTGCTGGGGTTTCTTGTGATGAGCAAGATTTAGGAATTTTACAGGACATTCTAGTTTTATAAAACAAAAGAATTTGATTTTTGCAATGCTTTTAAAATTTAAAAATAAAGTAAACAAGTTTTTTTACTTACGAAACTAATTTGTTTCCAAGGATAAGCGTTTTAACAAGTTTTAAATATATATAAAATAAGATAAGTTTTAAAGGATAGAAAAGTATGTTATCAAAATGTTGTTATTTTAAAATTTTATTTAATAACTTTGGAAAGCTTTTAAAGATTTTAAAAGTTAACTAGATGTTTGTAATTGGTGTGAAAAATGTTTTCAATGGAAATTTAATAATATAATTAAGTATAAGTATATATAAGATGGAAAATACATATATACATAAGAATATATACATACATATATATATATATACAAATTCATATGAAGATTGGTGTAAGCAAAAAGAGGGAACACACCATAAATGCCATTCAACTCAAGCACATAAAACATCACATGCTAGCCTACAAAACATAACATCAAAACTTTTAATGAAAATTAGGTCAAGATTATTAAGAAAAATATAAGAAATAAAAAAAATAAAAACAAAGAAGCTTGCTGTGTACTGCAGCTTATACTCCTTAAATACCTCCACTTTCCATTTTTCCATTCATTCGAACTAAGTACAACAAAAAGATAAACAACACTGCCACTAAAACAACTCAACTCAACAGGGATCATCAACAAAACAAGCAAGCTAGCGGTTTTTCTTGAATCAGGATGTTGTTTTCTCTGTTCAAATTTTTTTCAGGTGAGTAAACACTTAACTAAATTGCTTAGGGTAATAAATGTTAGTGCATATGAATTTTTAGATGATGTTTTTGCTGCATGTTTATATATATGAATCTCTCTGTGTGTGTGTGTGTGTGTGTGTGTGTGTGTGTGTGTGTGTGTGTCTGTTCTGTGCATATTTGAGTGTCTGTTCATCTCTGTTTCCAAAGTACAGAGTTCAAAATAAAGTAAAAATTCAAATTCATCTTCCCTGGTCTCTGTTAGGCCATAGTCTTCAAACAAAACAAGTTTGTTTATACATAAATTAAGATCTAAAAATAGTTTTAAGTATGATGGTGATATATTGTATCTGAAAACTTAGTTTTACAGAGGGAAAATTTAAAATATGCTAAATTCGAGTGTTGTAAATTGTCCAATTATGTAACTTTAATCATCTCTAAAAAGTAGGATTTATAAGATTAAAATGGTAATTTTTAGCTTAGTATGTTAAGAGCAGTTTGTAGTTGAACAGGAAAGGGATTTTAATCATTTTCTGGCTATGGAGGTATATTAGATGACGGGGTTTCTGTCGAGGCTAGCTAGGAAACTGTTGAAGTTGGGGAAAATGATGGAAGGATTGCACGATCGTTGTGGCGTCGGCGATAGGCCAATTGAGTTTTAAACCCTAGTTTTTTTTTCAAGGCTTGAAAATTGGTCGATGTGGATTCTTTCATGCATTAAGCTGCAAGTGGATTGGGGTAGTGATGGCATGGAGGCTAGTGATGACGCTGGCGAAGTATTGGGGGTTCTAATGACCAAAATGGCCTCGTCGAGGCAGTTTCAGATGGGAATGGGTTTCCAATTTTTCGAATGGAAGCTCGAATTGAGTTTTGATGATCGTTCGGGGTTGTTGAGCAGTGCGGTGGTTTGGGGACACCATAGTCGACTTGGGGATGGGGATCGAGGGTGCTGGAGTGATGTCGACGGCGTGTGCAAGTGCGCAGCAGCAGTTCGTGTCAGAGTTTTGAGTTCGTGAGACTCGGAGGGTAACTCGGGTTTGTGGTGTGCTTTCTCGAGTTCATGCTCGAGTGATGGTTCGTGTTGTTGAACCATGTAGCAGTCAAAAAAAAGAAGAGAATGAGGAAGGATGAAGAAGAAAAACTCAAGTAAATGCTCGAGTCAAGGACGGGTTAAACCGAAGCAAGTTTAGAAAATGTTTTAAAAAGGGAATCAGGTTTTTAATACCAAACTTTTAGCATAAAAGAAAGAGCAGAGTTTCAAAACATAACAAAAACAAATTTCAAAGATAAAAGTAATTATCAAATTCCAGTAAAGTGTATAAACAAGTTTTAAGTATTTAAAATTATTATTTACTTATTGTAATTGGGGATAAGTATTTAATGGGGTAAATAGTGGATAGTTAATGAATGTAATTAAGAGATGAATCATTAACTAGAGATTGAGTGATGATTAATTGATTAATTTTAATTAAGGAAATTAATTTTAATTAAGGAAGTTAACTTTAATGAATTAGCCTAATTAATTAAAGATAATCACTTAATTATGAATTAATTAAGTACAATTACTTAGAGAAGTAATTAATGGATAACTACTGGATATAATTAATTAAAGGGGGAATTACTTTATATAGTAATTAGAGTATAATTACTCAATGAAAGTAATTAAGCATTAATTACTTAGTGTGATTAATTTAGTTGATTAATTAATGTGATTGATTTAAGTTAATGAATGTGATTAATTTAAGATTAATTATGTGATTAATTAATGAAAAGTAACTAATTAAGGATTATTAATTAATGAAATTAATCAGTAATTAATTAGTGGAAATAATTATGGATTAATTACTTTGAGTAAATAAAAAAAATTAATATAATCAATTAAGGAGTTAATTAATTAAGGTAGGTAATTACAGGATAGTTATTTACTGTTTATGATTAATTAAGGATTGATTGATTTAGGAAACTAGCCTAGGGATTAGTAAGGATAATTACTGTGGATAGTAAGGATAATTGAGTGATAAAAATTAGAAATTAATTTAAATAGAGATTAATTAAATTAATTTTGGAAGCGATCAATCTTGCGTATGAATGATTGAATGGTGTTAAATGCCTTCAATTAGTTGATATCTCTGATATGCAATGTTTATGTTATGTTTGGGTAGACAGTGATAATGTGGATATTTATCGATGGTGAATTGCTGTGTAAAAGTGACATCCAGTATTTAAATTTAAATTGTATTCACTTGAATATCTTGGGAATATCTTGGGATAAGATGACATTGATTCGAAGAAACTGGAGTCGGATACTAGTAAATACCTGAAACCACTTTGATTCTTTATAAATTGATATGTGATGTAAGTGATGTCTATAACGACTTGAGAAGTTGTAAATTGATACAAGTTACCCCGGGTTTATATAAGTTGTATGCTTTTGTGTTCCCTGTTAGATGGGTTTACTCACGCTGGTTCCCAACCTGACCCGGGTGTTACTTTGATGTAGTGCTCGGGTCAGACCGAGTATTACAGATTTTCAAGTAAGGACGTTTGGAGCTCAGGAGGCAAGCTGGATGGCAGGAACATTTGGAGTGTTTCCGCTGTGATATATTTCTGTTTATCTTAGACATGTTGATTTGTATATGTCCAGTGTTTGAGTATGTGTGTAACTCTGATATATTAAAATGTAATTGACAGATATAGTATTCTTTTGGAAACTGTTATTATTTGATATTATGTTTTGATCCGCTGCGAATGTGAGAATTTGTGTGTGTGTTTTCTGTTTCTTCTTCTTCTATCTCTTTCTTCTCCTTCTGACTATCTGGAAATTTCGGGTTCGAAATTTCCGGATCGTTACAAAAAGCATCTTTCTTGAGGAAGTTATGGTCAAAACAAACAGAGGTGTTTTCTGAGTTAATAGTCTGATTCAAATATACTTCGAAAAGATTTGAGTTTTGGCATAGAAAATTAAGAAATTGGAAGAACTGATCTACACGAAAGTTGAAGCCACTGGATAAATAAATGGTTTGAAAAAAAGAATCACATATTGTGGTTCATTCCTGAAGGAGATATGATTGATACAATATGGGGTATTTTCGTCCAAAACTGGACCCGAGAAAGGACTTGAAAAAATGGAGTTTTTGGTATAGAAATATTCGAAATGGGAAAAAGGGTTCAACAACAAAGTTTTTTCCATTGAAATTATACGCGGTTTCAAAAAAAATTGATTTAGAGTAGTTTAGTGGAATACAAAAGCCATGGAAATAAGGGAAAGGAAAAGGGAAGTGGAAAAGAAGGGAAAAAAGAGAAAGGTGAGAAGAGGAAAGGTGGGGCTTTGGCCATGGGTTACTGCCGTGTGTTGTGGGTGGTGATGGAGGTGGGTGGCGGTAAGAAGAGAGTGGTAGGCTAGGGTTTTAAAGGAGGAAGGATGGAATTTGATTTGGACATTTAGAAGTTTTGGGGTTTGGAGTTTTCTGTAGATTTGAGAAAGAAAAAGAAAAAGAGTACGCAGAAAGTTTCTCAAATGAGGAATTTTTGTACGCACTTTGTTTTATTCAGATAGGAAAATAGAAGGTCGATGTGTAAGAAAAGGAAGGATTCATAGTCTCTTAGGGTTCATAGGGTCGCTTGGTTTACTAAGGAGCCCATAAGTCTAAAACAAACCCAATAAGACTTAGCCAAAAAAATAGAACGCAAATATACACTGAAATGAAAGTAATAAGTTACAGGTTATCTAATAATTAGTAAATTAAGGTGGTGAGAAAAAAATAAATGTCACGTTTCATTTTGAAAGCTTCAGGCATTAATAATGCATAAATTAATGTACGTAGAAATGGAAAAGTTTGCAAACCAAAGAAAGTGAAATTTTATATACGCGAAAATGATGTGGCAAGAATTAAATACAACCTAAAAGTCTAGGCTCAGATATTAAACAGAAGGAGAAATGGACGAATCAAGTATTAGTAATCAGATAGCTATTTTAAAATGTACATGCAACAATTAATAACAAAAGAAATGAAGGGACCATGTACATCACACAACCTTTTCGAAATTCAATTTGTGAAACGTAACCATATTAACTTCATTAACTCAAATAATATTCAAATTTGTACACAATTTTTTTTTTATATGTGCATAATAAATAAAATTACTTACCATAAAGATGAAAACGTTCAATTTGGTTTTCCTAAAATAATCTTTTATTTCCATTAAAACATCCTTTCTGTTTAACACAAAATGTGTGTTTCTTTTATTAAATCTATTAATTGCATCAACATTTTCTTCCCTTCTAATTGAAATATTTCAATTACATTAATTACAATTATTCACAAAGTTAAATTTCAAACTAAAATGGATGAAGAATAGAATAATTGTTTCCTTTAGTCATTTAAACACGTTTATAAATTTGTTATTTATACAGCAGAGCAATAAATAACTTAAATAAATTATTTTTCTACTCTTGTAATCCATCTATATTCTAAAACACAGTTCAGATATATATATATATATATATATATATATATATATATTTCTTCCTTTAAATCAATCATTCTATTCTTTATTTTAATGAAAGTAAACCTACATTCAAAAATGAAACATTCATTTTATTTGATATAAATATTCTTTTCATTAAACCAACTTTCCTTATATTTTCACAAAACATAAGCTGCGTATAATTAAACCTATAAATTTACAATTTGGTGTCCTCTTTTTAATTAATTGAAATTATTCGGTTACATTAAATCCAATTGTTTACAAAGGTGAATTTCAAAATGGGTAAAATAAATACAATGAGAAACAGAACAATTATTTCCTATCAAATAGTGATTTAAACATATTTATGCACTATTGGATACAAATAGGAATTATACATTTCTTACCAAGTAATAGTTTCTCATCTCTATAATCAATCTTTCAGCTACTAAACATTTCAAATAAATAAACATATGATTTCTTTTTTTAATAAAGAAACGTTTATTATTCCTTATTAAAATTATTATTCCAATCAACTAGAAATTTACATTCAAACAATTGTTAATATCATTCAAACCAATGTTATTAAAATACACATTAACATTTGTTATCATCCTTATATTATTACAAACATATGTCATTAATAGAAATTTTAATTAAGCTCATAGCTTGTATTATAATTTAATTTTTATCAATAAAATCTTAATTTTTTCCTAACAATTATTCAAAAATCTTATTTAATTTAATACTTTTAAATGTTTAAAAATATGGGTCGTTACAACTGTTCTATTCTGAAAGGATGCTTTATTTCATTTTGAATAATAGCATCCCTTCTTCATCGGTTGCAGCCATTAAAAATAGATTCTATTTTAAATAGTAACAACTCCTCATATGCATATAGTCAAAGCTATATATACTTCAATGGTTGATAATTGGATTAACTACTCTAATTTGTTCTCTTGATTTCTTATTACTCTCTATTTACATATTTGTGCATGCGTTACTTACATATTCTCAATTTACCATAACCAAAATAGTATTTTGGTTAAATCATTTCCTATAACCCAAAATACTCACATTAATACACTCAAGGGAAATCATAGGAAGAACTATACTACTAGTCAAAATCCATGTTTTTTGAAACACAAGGTTGTCAGAGAAATACTTTTTGTATTAGCCAAATCCTCCTGGTGAAGTGAGTGTTATTTGGTCAAAGGAAATACCCAATGAGAGCTTCAGGACTGGACGTAGGACAGAAGATCCAAACCGGTATAAAATATCTTGTTTGATCGCTTTTATTATTTACCTTCTTTATATTCGGTTATTATTCTCTGCTTAGTGTAATTTGTAACATACACTCTCACACTTACATGTATAAGTTGTATTATATAAAGATCATATAGTTTTTCAATTGGTATCAGAGCATTGTCATTTCAATCTATAGTAACACATGGTTGAAAAATCGTTAATATGGCAAGTACTATTCAAGAAGGCCAATCAACTGCACGACCTCCACTATTTACTGGTTCTAACTATGCTTACTAGTCAACTCGTGTAAGAACCTTTATGGAAGAAAATGGGTTATAAATATGGCTAGCAACTCAAAAAAATATGAAGCACCTAACACTGATATTAGTACTTGGATAGATGCACAAAAAGCAAAGGCATCTAACAATGTCAAAGCTATGAATGTACTATTTTGCTTGCTTGACATAAGTGAGTTTTCAAGTGTCATGCTTTGTACCACTGCATATGATATATGGCGCCGTTTAAAAATCAAAAATGAAGGAACAACTAAAGTCAAGCAAATGAAAGCAAATGAATCAGCTATTGATATGTATGCTAGATTTCAAAACGTTCAACACGATCTCATGGAACTTGGAGTAAAATTCACAGATTTTGATCTAGTCGCATGAATTTTAAACTCTTTGACAAATGAATGGGAAAGAAAAGTTTTAACCATCGAAGAAGCTAATGATCTTTCTTAACTCAAAGTTGAAGAGCTAATAGAAATCTGATGTCGTATGAAGCTCACTTGCGGGCTAGAAAGGATCAAAATTATGAAAAGAAAAACATAGCATTCCAAGCAAGTAACGAAGATTCGGACTTAGATGAAGATGTGATTGTTTTATTGCCAAAAACTACAACAAATTCAAGAAGTTCAAAAAGATGATCAGATTTCCAAAATGGTGGCAAACCAAACTCCTCAAATCTAACACCAATTAAATGATGTGAGTGTGAAAAATTTGGCCACGTGAAGAAGGATTGTCCACTGCTCAATAATGATAAAAAGAAAAGCAAGTTTGAGAAATTCAAGAAAAAGAAAAGAGCTTTTCAAATAACATGGGGGATTCATCCTCTTCCTCTGAAAGTGATAGTGAAAGCGGCTGCAAATAAGCAAATATATGTTTTGTGGCAAACACTGATGAGGTACGTCCTGAACTTACTTATGATGAAATAATGGAAATTAGCATTGAATTAGATGGTGAATAAAGAAAATCAAAAAAAAATAAGGAATGAATAGGAAAGTTAACTAGAGCAGAATCAGAAATTGGATATTAAAGGATGAAAAAATAATTTTCGAAGAAGAATTAGAAATTACTAAAAATTACACGACATTATCTCAAAATGACATGTTATTGCATGATTTAGAAAATTATTTGTTAGAAAAAGTTCATCTTTAAAAAGAAAAACTAGAATTACAAGCGAATTTGGATTCTAGCAAAATTGAAATTTGTGATCATAAAAATAATCCAAGTCCTGATGCTAGGCCGTCCTCCCCTTCGATTATTAATCTTGTGGTTACTGACGACATTACTGCTATTCCTATTATTGCTCCTATTTCTGTGCAACCGAGGTAGCCTATTGTTTGGGATGAATCCAAAAGGTGTTGGATCGATCTCAAATCTGATATGAGATATAACCATGTGGATGATTCCTTTTTTAGGTTTGTTTCCAATGATCTTCAGGACCTCAGATGCCTTCGTTATATTATACTTGGTGATTCCTTAGTTCTCGCTTCGGATGGTCATCTTGCTAGTAGGAATGCTGTCATGTTAGTTGATGCTTCTTGGGACCAATCGTATATATGCTCCCCTGATTCTATGGATTATGATTCTAGCCTTGCTGTGCTATTTCGCCCCTTTGCTCGTATTGTTGGGACTATTCCTGAGGTATCTACCCAGGGGATTTCGGACAATGGTGCTCCTTTCTTTTCTGAGGAGATCTAGTCGTTAGGTTATTTATAGTAGCTATGGCGCCTCTGCCATAATCTTGTGCTGTATTTTCTTTTTTAGTAGTTAAGGTGTTCTACCTTACTCCTGTTCTCAAAAAATTTATTACGTTCGTAATAAAAACTGGCAGACCTTGAAAAAAGAAATGTGACAATTCAATAAAGGAAAATAAAATTTAGAAAATTTGATTAAAATATCTAAACCATTTGGAAACCGAAATGGATTGGGTTAAAAGGCAAACAAAAGTCAAAGAAGTAATAGCACATTATACACCAAATTCAAAAAGCCAAAGTCAGAAGCTAAGATTAAAATTCATACGCAAGTATGGTCAAAATATGGGTTCCTAAAACAAATAATAAACTAACTAGACAAAAGTATATTGATGAATATTTGAAGATAGTCGTACATAACAATAATTACATTTCTAAAGGTACCAAATCCTCATGGATATGACTACCTTCTTCCACTAACACGTTGGACTCTAAACAAAGAATGTGGGTACCAATTATATATTTCTTATTTTGCAGGTATCCAAAATTAAAATAAAACGTAAAGAGAAATAGATACTTGATAGTGGTTTCTCCAAGCACATAATTGGGAATGCTCATATGTTATCCAATATAACATATATCGACGGTGAAAGTGTGACATGTGAAGATAATTCAAAAGGATTTATCATCGGCATTGGAGAAGTCATCAATATTTGTATTTCTAATTCCCCTATTATTGCTAATGTTTTATTGGTAGAAAATTTGAAACATAACTTATCAAGTATAAGTCAATTATGTGATAAATGATCTAAAATTGATTTCAAGAAAGACAAATGCAATATCTTTGACCAAACTAAAAATCTAATTTTTGAAGGATTTAGAAATCAAAACATATATGTTTTAAACACGAATGTCAAAAACAACACTAATTTATGCTTAGTCACAAATTATGATGATCCATTGTTATGGCTTAAATGTTTTTACCACACAAATTTTAAGAATATCAACAAACTTGCTAAAAATTAATTAGTTAGAGGATTACCTAAGATCAACTACAAAGTTAAAAACTCATGTGAGGCATGTCAATTTGATAAACTAAAGAAAAGTTCTTTTAAATCTAAAAAGGAAATCTCCATAAAACAATCTCTCGAACTACTTCATCTAGATTTATTCGGACTGACTCAAGTACACTCTATAAATCATAACAAAAAAAATTTTTTAAATTGTTGACGATTTTTTAAGATGTACTTGCACATTATTTTTAAAACATAAAAGTGACACTTTTGAAATGTTTGAAATTTTTGCTAAATGAATCACAAATTTAATGAACTTAAAAATTAAAAGCATACGAAGCGAACTTGGAGGCGAATTTGAAAATGAACTCTTTACAAATTTTTGCAACAAAAGGGGAATTAGCCATAATTTTTTATTTCCAAGTACAGCTCAACAAAATGGTGTTGTAGAAAGGAAAATCAAACGTTACAAGAATGTGCACGAACCTTACTAAATAGTAGTAACCTACCAAAAAGTGTTTGGGCTCAAGCTGTTGCTACCGCATGTTATGTATTAAATCTTGTAACGCTTAGACCAATGACTAAAAACACATGTTATAAAATATTTTTCAAAAAGAAACCTAAAGAATCGTATTTTCGAGTATTTGGATCAAAATGTTTTATTTTAAACACAAATAACTAACTAGGATAATTCGATTCTAAAGATTATGAAGGAATTTTTGTTGGTTATTCGGATCGAAGTAAAGCACGTAGAATTTTTAGTAAACACATGTATCATTTGACGAGAATTATACAAATAATAAAAAAGATGTTGATGAAGAATTTATAAATAAAACTAATATACATATACATGAAAATAATAATAATAATATCAATAATAATAATGATAATGTGATAACTTCACCATATAGGATATTAAAGGACCATCCAATTAATAATATTATCGGTGATTTAAATACAAAACTATCAACAAGAAAACAGTTGAATCAAATGAGTCAAGTTGTATTTATATCAAATTTTGAACCTAAAAACTATAAATAAGCATCAAAAAGATGATTTTAGATTATTACAATGTAAGATCCTAAGGAGTGAAAAGGGGAGCTAGATACACCTTTTGCTCTTACCAGATCACCTCCTTTTGAATCAAAATTCCACCCTATAAATCCCTGATGTGGCCACCCACCCTAAGCTCCTATATGGGCATCAAAACCACTCCAAGCCCAATTAATAGAAAATGCATTCAAATCTAATTCAAATGCACATAGATATTGTATGTCAATACGTGTATTTATAACCATTGTGTACACACTATTTAATATTGATCAACACAAATTGAATAAAATTTTATAATACATATTTCATAAATATTAATTGATTTATAATGATTTAATTAACTAAATGAGGTGATAATAGGAGTATTCAAAATCTCGGTTGTATGACTATTATGCGTAAATTCGATCAGAGATTAATATCGAATAATTTGAATGTTAAAGTTCAAACGTCACTTAGCAGGTGATGTGATACTATGACCAAATTTATCGCTTACATAATTTTGGTAAAATCCAATTTTACTTTATTTAAGCATTACCATGTAATGACAATTATTTACACCAATTCTCTTCGTTAAAACTATATCACATTAGGACTTATGAAATTTGGTAACGGTCAAAATTCCAATATCGTCCATATTCAACTTTATGGACCAAAAGCATAGTCTTTGATTCAATAATAACAATTATTATTAAATGAACTGCTCTGACCAGAGACTTTGACTTTGATTTGTCTTTAGATGATTGTGATACTTACCCTATATAACTGAGTAGACGAATTCTCTTCAGAATAATGTTTCACTTCCAATACTTCCACTCGAACCAACTATAGTCGTTCGATGGACGTCGTGTTGTGATTTAACTATAATCAAAGTAGAATTTCCACATTAAAGCTTGACGTTTTTCTCAAGTTGAGGGAATTGTGCAACATTATCGCGTTAATATTTTCTATTTGACCTTAGTTATATTAACCAATAGAAAAATAACAAGTGAGTCATTCCATAGTTATCCATTAACTTTCAGTGGGTAACCCTTGGTGCCTCCAGAAGCTATGAGTAATATATTGTCCAACATTTGGAGATCGTTATGTAGTCTAGTATCAATGGATGTATCGATATCCAGTCTCAATACATCTTGACTAGGAATACTAAAATGATATGTTTATTTTATTATAATAAATCACTCCGATTACGGCACATTGTATCTACTATCACAAAACATACCATTATGGGTTTTCTATTAAATATACTTTTAATTAATCAATATAACACACTACATCAAGTATATAATAGAAAGAAAACAACTTTTATTTCAAATGAGATTGGTTATCGAGATTGATATATTATGTAATAAATTACATAATTGCTTTCATGGCATATCCCTAACTCTTTCACTCTCTCACTTACACTTGTAGTCAATTATGGAATCTATATCCCATTCTTTTGATTAGCCTGGTGAGAACTAATCGAGTTTGACCTTCATGAATAGATTTGCTACATTATTTTAATTATCTACTCTATCAATCAACTTTCTCTCCGATGTTGATAAACTGCCTTTATTTTGTGGAATTATTCATAGTATGTTTCTCGACTTCAAGTGAGCTTTATCATTACATTGTTATGATATAGCAATAATGTAGTATTCTCAATACTTGAAATCACCCCTAGCTTAGTTATAAATTTATGCATTTTTATTTATATATTGCTTTTATTATGGCATTGTTCAAGGCAATGAACTTAGCCATTTTATTAAATCAGCCACAACTGTTTGTTTGGACATTTCCAACCTAAAGCTTCTTAACTAAGGTTTAAACATGGATTTAATATTGACATATTATACTCAATATCACTTATGAAGTTTGTGTCTTTATACTCCTTCATAATGAGTTTGTCGTTTCTATAAATAGTTCTCTAGTATTTCGTAAATATTCGAGAATGCTCTAAACTACTATTTAGTGATCTTAATTTGGATTTGATGTTTTATTCATGTATCAAATATATTAGCTAAATATGATATTGTAGTCATTACAACATGTATGGTCATTCCTGTTGTCAATATACAACGAATCCATCTTACATGTTCCATATTAAACATTTTAAAAAGGGGCATTCGCATATCATTTGGGACATACATTATAAAAGATATAATTTACAAATCCAAAAACAAGTACTGAACAACCAAACTATTACTGATTTTAATATAAGTATATCGTTAACAATCAGCACTGTGTTGTTTATAGCTCAGAATTATCTGTATACCTTTTAATATTCTTCCTTAAAGACACATGCTTCCTCCGCATTTTGACTGAAAATAAAAATATTCGATATTTGTATCAAAATACTCATTCAACTCTAGTGATTACAAAATGATACTTTCGTATCATTTCTTGGAACATATCCAAAACCTACAAACTTAATATCACCCCCACTATTTTCAAGACACTTTGGTTGTTATGTGCAAATAGTTTGTTCTAAATCATTATTTATAATTTCCATTTCAACACATATGTACCAAAATAGAAAGCCATACCGAATGATAATTTTGTGAGTACATCTGAATTAGCTTGAGCACATTGAATAACAAACCTATTACGCTAATTTCAATAATTGAAATTTACGATGTTATTCTTAACAACTTTCCTCATGAAATCAACTACATTAGTTTGACTCTCAAAGATCGTTTGCAGCCGATGGATCATATGCCTTTAGATATAACTATTAAAATCATATTTTGATAACGTATTTGGAACCCTTTCGTATTTATACATTATACCATATGGCAAGGTAAATACCCTTAATTGGTTAACTGACTACTAGGGATTTATTATTCGTGGCATTAATAAGAAACTCATGGCTTCTCTATAATGTGTGAGGATACTTATTATGCACTCTAGTGTGTTGTGTTCACTTAAGTTTGGATAATTTCATTTAATCCCACGTAATTAGTTTCATCTTTGGATCGTATCCAAATCCATTTTCACTACCAAAAATTTCAAAAAGAAATTCCTTCGCTATGAAGTTGGTACTTTTTGAAACAACAGTTATTTCTTAGTGCAATGGAACAAGTATTCATAGACACTTCATGACTTTACTTATATATAAAACTGGTTTGGTTTTATTTTACAGAACTTATGCTCAAAATGTAAATTGGTCATCCAATGACAATCATTCTCAAATTCCTTCTGGGGCGATTCATACAAGATCCTTTACATGTTGGTATTATGTGTAGTCTTTCGATTCGCATAACCTGCCAACTTATTGGCCTAGGATATATTGGAATTTCTTTTAAATCCTTATCTTGTATGATTTTGTAAACTATTCTTTTAGATGAAATCACTTTTAACCTTGTGTACTACTCATAAGCACATGACCTTATAGAAAGACGTTAACTCAACTTCACTCATCATCGACCATACTTTGTTCAACAAAGTTTGATTACTCCTTATTCATATATCATTATGTATCATAGGGAAGCGTGACTTCTGAGATTGAATCTTTATTCATTATTTGGTATGTTCGAAACTCTTTCCAATATACTTAAATATTCGATCAAATCGAATCATTTTATTTTCTTTTGTATGTTATTTTATTTACTTCCATCTTATATTCTATGAGCTTATCATAGACAAACCACATGTGTTTCAAATATACATGTTCACGTTTGTGATAATCATTAGTCAATACAACGAAATATATGGAACATTTCTGCAGTTAATAGACTTTCGATTGCATACATCTATATGTGTCAATCCGTAGAGTCCACCAACTCTTACAGTGCTCCCACTGACTGGGTGCTTTTCCCTTAATTGTTTAAGATATGATTTACGTGTACCATATGATTCATAGTCGTATAATAGAAAATTATTTCTCAAAACTGTGGATTAGTCTATAATTCCAAATATTTACAAATAATTTTATATACTTCTATATTTCTAATGCATTACTTTTGCTATGAAGACGAATAATATTAATATAGTTTAATTTTATAGTAAATATTCATAATATTCGTCACTATTAGATCTTGGAAATATCGATCGAGATCTCGACCAAGATCTCAATTCGATTTCCTCGAAACAAAAAAACGAATATTTGTGCAGATCTCGTTTTGAATATATCGGCCGACATATGGAAATATCGACCAATATATCGGCCAGGATTTTGTTTTTTTAGCTAAATTTTAAGCACGTACTCTCCCCAAGACAATAATTAAAAAATATAAAGCCTGGTTACTATAAGCTCCTGCTATTTAAATGTTAACCCCTCCTCTTTTAATTGCTAAAATTAAACCCTAAAAAAATTCCCTAAATCGAATAATCCTACGTGAAACATTTGAATTACATTCCGAATCACTTAAATAATAGCCTTTTAAGGTATATTAATGACTCTTTTTGCTAATTAGCTTGTAATGGTAAAAGCCTAGTTTTATTTTGGTTTACCATTATTCTCTTTTTATGTAATTTGTATGTAGATAGGAGATTTGAAACGAATCATGTTTATTCTTTAATGTTTTATGTACATTTTGCATGTTATGTGATTATATCGTATATTTATATATGTTCTACACTCTTTTGCATTTTCACATTCATCATTTTTTTGCATACATGTTACTTACGAATATATGTGCTTTGTGTTCTACTTCCTGTTTGAACCTACACTCTATGGTTTCAATGACAACAACTATACAATATATTATATATCTTATCAATTTACAAATATACACTACAAGAGATTGTTATGCTCAAAGATATTAGGACTTGAAGACAAACAAAGATTTATGGACCATACTAAGGTCATACTAATGTGATAATAGTCTTAGATAAACAATGTAAGATCTCCTCGAGTACACATATACACACAAATTCAAATATACAAAGATTTGCAACAAAACAAGTTTCATTATGGAATTGCCAGCAACAGACGTCTGTGGAAAACCAAGAGACGTTTGTGACAAGGCTTGGGATTTTTTTATCCCTGAAGCCACAAAGGTCTGTGAAAAACCAACAAACGTCTGTCACAAGGCTCGGGATTATTATTCCCAAAGCTACAGACATCTTTCATCTGGGTAACTGTAGAATTGTGAATGGACGCTCTGTTCATATTGAAAGAACTCCCCTCTTCCTTAAAAGTTGCCGCCATTATATCAAAGAGATTTTATCTAGTAGTAACAACTCTTCATTTACATCTCGTTGATTCTATAAATACATCAAAGATTGAGATTACAAAATAACCATTCTCTTGATTTCTACTACTTTATGTCTTTATTTGTGCACTCTTTTCTTACACATCCTTAATTAATAATATCCAAAATATTAGTAAAATTCAAAGCATTCACTTTCATATACTCAAAGGAGATTATAGGAACAGTCAATATCCATGTTATTTGGAGCACAAGATTGATGAAGAAACACTTTTGTATTAGCCTATTCCACCGAGCGAAGTGAGGGTTATTGGTTAAGGGAACTACCGTAGAGGAGCTCGAGACTTGACGTAGGATGGGAGGTCCGAACTAGTATAAAAACTCTGGTATGCTTGCTTTTATTATCTATCTTATTCATACTCTATTAATTTACTCTACTTATTATAATTATTAGTATATACTTTCACTTTAGTATATAAGTTGCAATGTATAAGATCCTATGGACTTTCATTTGGTATCAGAGAAAGGTTATTTCAATAACATGTAATTGAAAACTTTCTAATATGGAAAGTACATTTCAAGAAGGTCAATCAATTACTTGTTCCCTACTATTTACTGGTTCTAGTTATGCTTAATGGTCAACACGTATGCTAATTTTTATGAAAACCAATGGCTTAGAAATTTGGCAAACTACTCAAACTAGATATGAAGAACCTACCACTGATATAAGGACTTAGACCATTGAACAAAAAACACAGCAACTAATAATGCCAAAGCCATGAATGTTTTATTTTGTTCACTTGATAAAAATGAAATTTCATGGGTTATGCTTTGTACTACTGCATATGATATATGATGCACTTTGCAAATTACTCATGAAGGCATAAAAAAAGTCAAGCAAACAAAGGTCTCTATTTTACAAAATCAATTTTCATCATTTAAAATAAAAACAAATGAATCAATTAGTAACATGTATTATAGATTTCAAACAATATAATACAATCTCATGACACCAGGGGTCAAATTCACTTATTTTGATTTAGTTATACGAATCTTAGATTCTTTGACTGACGAATGGGAAAGAAAGGTTTTAGCCACAGAAGAAGATAACGATCTCTCTCAACTCAAAGTCAAAGAACTAATAGCAAAATTGATGTCATATGAAGCTAATTTTCAGGCAAGAAAGAAGCAAAATCAAGAAAAGAAGAATATTGATTTTCAAGCAAATAACGATAATTTTGACTTGGGTGAAGTACAAATTATATTCATTGCTAAGAACTACAACAAATTCAAGAAATTTAAAGGGTTGACAAAATTTAAAAATGGTGGCAATTCAAATTCATCAGATCAAACATCAATCAAATGTTATGGATGTAACAAATTTGGCTATATGAAGAAAGATTGTCCACAACTCGATAATGATAAAAAGAAAAGCAAATTCAAGAAATTCAAAAGGAAGCGAAGAGCTTTTCAAGTAACTTGGGATGACTCTGATTCGTTTAATTTCTCAGACTGTGATAGTGAAAGTGATGCAGGAGAAGCTAATATATGTTTTATGGCAAATACTAATGAGGTACGTCCTAAATTAACATATAATGAAAGTTCGGAAATTAGTATAGAATTAGATGATAAATATAGAGAATCCAAGAAACTAAATAAAGAATATATAGGAAAGATAAATAGAGTAAAGGTAGAAATTGGATAATTAAAGTTGAAAAAATAGTTTTAGAAGAAGAACTAGAAATAGCTCAAAAAGAATGCAAAAGGTTATCTTCTCAAAGTGCTACTCTATTACATAATTTAGATAATAGTAGATTTGAAATCACCAAACTCGAAAAAGAAAAAATTAAACTTAAGGCAAGTGTAGACTCTAACAATACTGAAATTTTTCATCTTAAGAACAAGTTGGATAAAATAACTAATAATGTATCAAAATTTAATAAAGGAAAAAATAAAATTTAATCAAAATATCAAGACCATCGAGAAATCAAAATGGGTTAGGATTTAAATCTAAGAAAAAACATAGAAATTATAGTACACTATATACTAAATTCAAGAAACCTATTTCAAAATTTAAAGTTAATACTCCTGAAACAAGTAGTGTAAAAATCTGGATCCCTAAATTAAATAATAAATTTATTAAGCAAAAACCTATAGAAGAATACTGAAAAATATTGTTTGTGATAAAATTATGTTTTTAAAGGTCCCTAAATCTTTACTATTTTGTAGGTACTCAAAAATAAAATTAAAAGTAGAAAGAATTTGATACTCGATAGTGGATTCTCTAAGCATACGACGGAAAATGCACACATGTTATTAAATATATCATATATCAGTGGTGGCACTATGACATTTGAAGATAACTCAAAAGGATTTGTCATCGGCATTGGAGATATTATCAACATCAGTATATCCACTTCTCCTCTTATTACTAAAGTTTTGTAGATACAAAATCTTAGACATAACTTACGAAGTATAAGCCAGTTATGTGATAAAGGATTTAAATTTATTTCGAAAAAGAAAAATGCAGTATATTTGATAAAAATAAAAATGTAATTTTTGAAGGATTCAAAAGCAAAATATTTATGTTTTAAATAAGAATAATAAAAATAATAGTGAATTATGCCTAACTGCCAATCATAATGATCCATGGCTATGGCACAAATGCTTTTGCCACATAAATTTTATATATATTAATAAATTAGCAAAGAATGATTTGGTAAGAGGATTACTCAAAATAAATTATAAAGTTAAAAATCTATGTGATGCTTATCAAGTTGGAAAATTAAAGAAATGCTCACCAAACAACTACTTGAATTACTTCGTCTAGATTTATTTGGCCCAACTCAAGTAAGATCAATAAATCATAACAAATATGTATTTGTTATGGTTGATGATTTTTCACGATACACTTGGACACTATTTTTAATACATAAAAGTGATACGTTTGAAATATTAAAAAATTTCGTTAAGAGAATTAAAATTTAATGAACTTAAAAATTAAAAGTATAAGAAGTGATCATGGTGGTGAATTTAAAAATAATATCTTTGAAAATTTTTGCAATAAAAAGGGAATTAGTCATAATTTTTCTTTTTCCCGATGCCACAACAAAATGGCATAGTAGAAAGGAAAAATCGAACACTACAAGAATGTACCCGAACACTACTTAGTAGTAGTAGTTTACCAAAAAAATTCAAGGCCGAAGATGATACTACCGCTTGTTATATATTAAATCGTGTAATAATTTGACCTATGACTAAGAAAACATGTTACGAAATGTTTCTTGATAAGAAACCTAAAGTATCATATTTTCAAATTTTGGTTCTAAATGCTTTATTTAGAATACTAAAGATAATCCTGGAAAATTCGATCCAAAAGCAGATAAAGAAATTTTTGTTGGATATTCGTACCATAGCAAAGCATATAGAATCTATAATAAGCAAATTGAGATTATTCAAGAAAATTTTCATGTTTCTTTTGATGAAAATTTTCAAGATACCAAATATGACAACGGTGATGAATCGCTCATGGATACAACCAAGAAGAAGAAATTGACTATGAAGAAACATTCGCTCATATAGCACATCTTGAAGCTATACGAACATTGCTTGCTTTTTCATGTCATCGTAATTTTAAATTATTTCAAATGAATGTTAAGAGTGCATTTAAATAGTTCCATAAACTAAAAAGTTTATGTTGAACAACCACTCTTATTTATTCATGAGAAATATCCAGGCCATGTTTTCCAACTTAAAAAGGCATTATAGGCTTAAAACAAACACCCTATGCTTGGTATGAGAGACTAAATACACATTTACTAAATTCCAGTTTTCAAATTGGGAAAATTGGTTCTGCATTATTTATAAAAAGCAAAGATAGTAATATCTAGTTGTACAAATATATGTTGATGACATCGTATTTGGTCAACGGACGAAAAAGTATGTAACGGTTTCTCTAAATAATGAAAAATGAATTCAGAATGTCACATATGGAAGAATTAAATTTCATTTTAGTTTTATAAATAAAACAACTAGAAAATGAAATTTTTATAAATCAAGAAAAATATTATAGAGAATTACTAAAATGATTTGGAACGGAAGATACTTCAAGTATACTAATTCCAATTAGCACGAGTTTACATTTAGATAAAGATGAAAATGGAAATGATTTCGATCAAAAATTATACCGAAGTAAGATAGGATCACTAATATACTTAACGGTTAGTAGATCGGATATTATGATGAGCATATGTCTATGTGCAAGATTTCAAGCACAACCTAAGAAGTCACATCATCGAGCGGTTAAAAAAAATTCTATGATGCTTAACCCACACCAAAGATTATATAATTTTCTATCCTAAAGGCATCTCTTTCGAACTCTTATCATATAGCGATGCAAATTTTGGGGGTTGCAAGACAGATAGAAAAAGTACAAGTGGCACATACTATTTCATTTCTGGTTTCGTGGTTCAGTAAAAATCAAAATTGTGTCTCTCTCTCAACATATGAAGCCGAGGATATATCAGCAGCCTTAGCCTGTACACAAGTAATTTATATGCAATAAACTCTTCAATATTTTGGTAAGATTATAACCAACCCTCCTATATATTATGATGATAATACTAGTGTTATAAATTTCTCCAAAAATCCAATTAATCTCGTACAAAACATATCGACATTCATCGCCATTTTTTAAAAGATAATATAGAAAAAGAAATTATCTCACTTGAATTTGTTAACACCGAAAATCAAATTGCCGATATTTTCACCAAACTGTTATGTGAATCAATCTTCATAAAGCTGTGGTGAGACCTTGGTATTTGTTCAATCAATTAATTAATTAATTAATGTATGCCACAATTAATCATCGTTACAAAAATTATTTTTCTGTAACTTAAATTCAATTCAATCAATCTTGTTACGACCATAAAAACAAAACGGCTAACAAATTTGTTGGCGTCAAAATTGGCCACTGATACCTATTTGTATGAAAGCACCAATATCCAGTCACAGATCTCAGATAGTATCTTATGTAGAGAATATAATATGAAGAACAAACAAATTAAAAATGAAAGCAAGTAAAAAGAGACAAGATTTATAGTGGTTCAGCTAACTCCGGCCTACGTCTATGTAGTTAATGCCCAACTATTACCCCGCTATAACCCTGCTATATCACATAGCGGTTAGCTACGATTTTTTCATATAGCGCCAAATATCGCCTTTCGGCTTTAAGCCCCCCTATTTTCGCTATACCCCACTATTTCCGCTATATCTTCTTTAAAATAAATAAATTGAAAAATGGCATTTATACATTATAAAAATTATGAAATTAATTTATTTAATTGAAATTTTGATATATTTTTTCAGAAATGAAAATAATCTAGTATTCTACTAAATTCATAACAGTTATGTTTATTTACAGTATATTCACATATGTTTTTATTTAAAAATTTTAATGTACTTATTACAATTCAATTGAAAGTTAACTTTTCATTTAATTGCCATTTATATATTTGTAAAAACATTAATTACGAGTTTTATATGTTATTTTAGATTCATCCGCTATATCCCGCTATTTTCTCGCTTTATCCTCGCTATGACTTTTTGCACCTCCACTACATTGGATCCGCTGAGCGCTTTGACTGCACAGGCCTATGTCCACTTCAGAATAATACATTTTATTATGTTGTAATTTGTTCACAGTTACAATCTCAAATTCAAGAACAAAATTGACATATTGTAGCCTAGGTTGAACATGAAGAGAAGCAGAAAGAAGATCCTTTTTTCGCCATGCCTTCGGTATTTATAAAGGAATATGTACACGGATCGAGCTGAAACTTCAGCAGAAGATTCTGAAGACCAAGACAAGGCCATCCAAAAATTTCCAGGCCCATTGGGGCCCATAATAGGGATTGGTACCAATCCTTATTACTGCGTCCAAATAGGTTGCAATCCCTATGAGGGGAGCCCCATAATGTTGGCTACCCGCTCCTTGAATTTTGTGCAATTTTGACATACGATTTGTGAGATACCACATTTTCCATAAAGTAGTGTTGCTTGAATTCTGATTTTTACCGATCCCTCCAAAGGGAGTTATGTCGATCCCTCCAACTTCCTTCGATTGTAATGAGATCCCTAGGGGTTGTTCCACATGTTATATTAAGCTTTTGCTTCAAGTTTCATGTCAATTGGATGTGTATATGTTGAGATATCGATCGATCTTTGCTACAAAGTTGGGTTCAGCCGATCCCTAAGAGGGAAGAGGGTCAATCCCTATTGAGGGATAGAGGACAATCCCTACATACTGCTCCAAATGTCATGTGATCCCTAGGGCATCTTCTCCATGTTGTATTATGCTTAGCCTTCAAGTTTCATACCAATTGGATTTGGAAAACTCAAGTTATTGATCAATCTTTGTTGCAATATGTTGCGAAGGCTGATTATAGTCGTTCCCTATGGAAGGAAGAGGGCCGATCCCACCAACTTTCTCTATTCGATGTCCGATCCATAGGGTCCCTACATCTTTCTCACAAACATTTATATGCATTAGACTTATGAATTTTGAGATATTGATTGTTTTCCATTGAGTTGTACTTGCTTGGCTGAAATATGTCGATCCCTTTTATGCCGATCCTTTTTTATACGATCCATTTCTTAGGTGAAGTAATTTTCCCATAACTTGTGCATACAAACTCCAAATGACTTGAGATTTGAAATGTATCCTTATGGGGCCTTCCTTGTCACTTTATACCGGTCTTACCCAATTTAGGTCAAAAATTGAGGACATGCACCAATCCCCTAGGGGAAGGGATATGCATTGATCCACAGCCTAGACGAGGTACTAATCAGTACTTAGAATATTCTGGAGATTCTATCTTTTGGTCTCGGTTGATCGTTGCTTCATATCATTTCCTGCACTTGATGTCTAGACTTCACAATCATCGCTCCCGCTTACTGGCCTTGATAATCGTGAAATTTGTTGGGTTAAATCTTCCTTTTATTGCCTTGACAAAAGGTGGGTTAATACTTTGCCCCCCAAAACATGCCTTGCGATAGGAAGGTGTGTTTTGAATTACCATAAATCCGAAATCCATAATCCCTTGATAGTCGTATTTTCCAATCCAAATCCATGGTCTCTCCGGATCGATTTATCTGAATCTGCATCCATCCAAAGCCAAATCCATTGCAGTTCAAAACTGATATCCAAATCTATGGCCTCTCTGGGTTTCTATCCTAATCCAAATCCTCGATCTCACTGTATCCTTGCCAAGAAAAATCCATAATCGACGACCTAAGTAGGCCGATCCATTGCATTCGAGCGAAGTAATCTACCCCTTGCCAAGCATAGTCCATACCTAACGACCTTGATCTCTTTGGATCCTTATCGAGCACATTCCATACTCGACAACTTAAGTAGGTCGATAAATCGCATTCGAGCTAAGCGACCTAGCCCTTGTCAGGCATAGTCCATACTTGATGACCTTGATCTCTATGGATCCTTGTCGATCACAATTTATACTCGACAACCTGAGTAAGTCGATCCATCACGTTCGAGCGAAATGACCTACCCCTTGCCAAGCATAGTCCATACATGACGATCTTGTTGGGTTTTATTCTTCGGCCTCGATACCCAGTTGAGGACTTAATCCATGATGCACGAGTCCATTTCATCATGTTCGCCCGACAAAAAGACCCGTACTTTGTGATTGCTATCCCATCTCTCCGGACAGGACAATAATCACGACCTATGTTATCTATTACATTGATCCAAATTAAGCATTCCTAAGTCTGTTTGCCGAAATATAAAATAAGAGTACGTACAACCAATAAACCAGAGTTCAAATAAAAACTATAAAATCAAGAGTTCGAAGCAAACAAGAAGAAAAAAATAAATTTCACAAACCCGAGCATAATAGTTTATCATCATTTCAAAGCATGCCTAAGGAATGTCCTCGATCCCTTATATGTGTAAGTGACTTAGTCATCCTACTGTGGAGTTTGTTACTTATTTCATGCCATCCTGATCAATTGATGAAAATTTGATGAGGGTGCTTTGATCCAGTGCCATTTTCATTCGAGGTGGACGGTGGCTTCTCTTGTTCCACTACCGTAGCTCGAGTCCTTACATATTGTTGTAACTGACCATTCCTCAAGTGTTTCTCAATGATATCCTTCAAATGCCTGCAATCATTTGTATTATGCCCATCCATCTCTTGGAATAGGCGGCGCTTTCCTGATGTCCGTTCATGTTTGGAAGGTTCCCTCCTTACCGACCTTGGATACGGAAGGCGTCCTCGAGTATCCAGATATATCCGTTCTAGGTTTTCGTTCAACAACAAGTAGGAAGAGAATTTGGTTTCTCCCATTTGTTGCTTTGATCCATTGAAGCAATTGTCCATGTTTCCATTTACCCTTATCCTTTCCTGAGCTTTCACCGGGCGGTTCTTCATCCCATACAGTATAAACTTTGTTGCCTTTTTATCAGCTTTTGCATCTTCTTATCGTAGAAACCTTTCTACTTCATGGTAGAATTCCTCAAGATCCGTTGGCGGATCCCGTATCAGTAATATCTTAAAATCTGAATTATTTGCAACTCCCGGCGCTGTCTCCATCAAAACCATCGATTGATCTGGTCGATCAACCGAAACAACTGCGCATTGAACCTAGTTAAGAAATTCTTTAGTGATTCTCTTGCCCACTGCTTTACTGATGTCAATGTCATCACATTCTTAGGTCTCGTGATGTGAACCCAAAACTGATTCATAAATCTTTCGACCAATTACGTCCACGTGCTAATAGAACCGCTCTCCAACTATCTAAACCATGGCACAACTACATCCGTTAAGTACAAAGGGAAGCATCGTGCCAGGACTTCTTTCGATGCCCCCCAGGACTTCTTCCGATGCCCTGGGTACTTCCATGTGTTGTATATACCTCATCATATGCATAGTTGGATCCTAATTTCCATCATAAGCTTCCAATGTTGGTAGTTTGAATTCTGGTGGATTCCTAGCATTCCTGGTATTAGGAGCGATGGACTTCTATTTACATCCTTTAAGTCCCTGTTCATTATTCCTCCATGCATAGCTCGCCTGATCATCTCTGCAAACTGTCATTGGCTTCCAGTGGTAGTCTCCTATCATCATGTCCAAGCTGCCACCCAAGTCTACGAGGGAAGTTTGGAACGTATGCTCCGGTCGAATATCCAAATTCCGATTCACGCAAAGATCCAAGGGATTGATTGCAGGTCCTCCAGCATCGCGATAAAGCAAACTTAGGGGAATGCCCTCTAGCCTTTGGGGATCGGTATCGATCCCTCTAAGATGGTCGGGGACTGCCTCCGACTGCTTTATTCCATTATTTTGTCCACTGGTTCCATTTTCATGTTCTCAGATCTAATTTCTAGTGATTCATGCTGCTTCAACTCCTTGATCCAAGTTGTCATCTGCTCCTGCTGCTCTATTCCGTTGATTCTATGCTCCAGCTTGTCACATCTTTCGAAGTAAATTATGCGTCATATCCTCCTATCTTTTCAGCATCTACTCCTGCATAGCATTCACCATTGTTTTCATCTTCTCCCTAGTGATATAGGTGGAAGTTTGATTAGCTCCAGCTCCTGAGGAATCCCCCTGATTCCCTTCACGATGGCTCATATCCGCTGGTTGTCTTTTTGTAGATTGCTTCACCATTGCTTTAAATCCAAGCTTTAGGTCTTTTCCAAACTCTGAATCTGAATTCCAAATCCATGGGGGTTAGCTTTCTCACTGAAAGCACCAAAATATTGGTGTCAAAATTGGCCACCAATACCCAGTTGTATGAAAGCAAGTAAAAAGAGAATATTTATAGTGGTTCGGCTAAATTTGGCATACGTCCACTTCAAAATAATCCTTTTTATTATGCTATAGCTTGTTTACAGTTACAATTCGAAATTCAAGAATAAGTTTGGCAGAGTGTAGCCTGGTTTGAAGATATAGAAAAAAAGAAGATCCTTTTTCTGATGACATGCCTGCTATAATTATAAGGAAAGGCGTGCATGGATCTGGCTAAAATTTCGGTAGAAGGTTAGGTGACCAAGATGAGGCCATCCAAAATTTCCAGGCCTAGCAGGACCCACAATAGGGATCGTTACCAATCCTTATTAGTGTGTCCAAATAGCATGCCATCCCTATGAAGGGTGCCCTTTAATATTAGCTACTAATCCTCAAATTTCATGCAATTATGACATATGGTTTGTGAGATATTTCATTTTCCATGAAGTGGTGTTGCTTGAATTCTGATTTCTACCGATCCCTCCAACCTCCTTCGATTGGAATGAGATCACTAGGGGGTGTTTCACATGTTGTAGTAAGCTCGTGCTTCAAGTTTTATGTTA
The DNA here is from genome assembly GCA_030765085.1 of Allium cepa. Taxonomy (NCBI): domain Eukaryota; kingdom Viridiplantae; phylum Streptophyta; class Magnoliopsida; order Asparagales; family Amaryllidaceae; genus Allium; species Allium cepa. The sequence continues at coordinate 221,447,676 of CM060946.1, forward strand.
ATTGGATGTGCATATGATAAGATATTAATCGATCTTTGCTATAAAGTTGGGCTCAGCCGATTCTTAAGAGAGAAGAGGGTCGATCCCTCCAAACTCCTTCAACTTCCACGCAATCGCTAGGGGAGTTTCTCCATGTTGTATCATGCTTAGCCTTCAAGTTTCATGCTAAATGGATTACTAGAACTCTAGTTATTGATCAATCTTTGTTGCAATATGTTGTGAAGGCTGATTATAGCAGATACCTATGGACAGAAGAGGGACGATCCCTCCAACTTGCTCTATTTGATGTGCGATCCCTAAAGTACCCACATCTTGCTCACAAAATTTTATATGCATTGGATTTATGGACTTTGAGATGTTGATTGTTTTCCATTGAGTTGTACTTACTTAGCTGAAATATGCCGATCCATTTTATACCGATCATTTTTATACGATTCCTTTCTTAGGTGAAGTAATTTTCCCATAAATTGTATATACAAAGTCCAAAAAACTTGAGATTTGAAATATAGGCTCATGGGGCCTTCCTTATCACTTTATAGTGGTTTTTCCCAATTTGTGTCAAAAATTGAGGACATGTACAGATCTCCTAGGGGAAGGGATAGGCACCGATCCCCTACCTAGGGGAGGTACTAATCCGTACTTAGAATATTCTGGAGATTCTATCTTTTCGACTCGGTTGATCAATGCTTCATATCATTGCCTGCACTTGATTTCTATACCTCACAATCATCGTTCTTGGTTACTGGCCTTGATAATCGTGAAGTTTATTGGGTTAAACCCGCTTGTCTATTGCCTTGATAAAAGGTGGGTTAAAAAATTAATAGTTAGAGCAAAACTATCCATACAAAATTCTAACTATAAATAAATTATATAATCTATTTTTAAATGACTAAAGAAAAATGAAACCATAAATATTATTATTTTTTTAAACTAATCATGTCTTCTGATCACGACTGCACTTATTCAACTATGGACTTTAGCTCACCTATTAGATAGCACCTACATATCACCAACTAAAACCACACCACCATTAATTCGATCAGCCTCGTTAAACATTATGGCATCACCTACATATCACACTGGCTTCTCTCCTAAGGAAAAGAAGGCCAAATGAGCAATTAATCTAGAATCAACATCTCTCAACACCAAAGTTGATGTAATATATCACTATCAACAAAAAATGATGGGAGTTCAATGAAAAATGTATTACGAACAACGACGTCAAGGATCTCATCTTAACCTTCTCGAAAAATGTATTTTAGAAATTTGTAATCATTCACCAATAAAAAATTGCATTCATCAAAAATATCCTCATTTAACAGAAACTCTTGTAAAAGCTTATAACATTACTCCAAGAAATTTATGTAAGCCGGGAGCATCAAATTAAGAATAGATTGATACTCCGACTCGCCCAAGTTGGTCTCCACTTAAGCCTCAAGATAAGCAAAATAGCACAAACTCTTGGGATCAATCTAAATTCAAAAGTTCTTCCAACGATAATTATACTTATTTATTTATATATTTGTGTGTACACACACATATATATACATAAAAATGAAAAACCATATAATATATAATTCTTTGTATGATTATTGGTTATAAAAATTGTTTTTATGATGAATCTATGAAAATATTCAGTTCAAGTAAAAAAAAAATCAAATATCAAAAGTAAATATTTAAATTTTGCCTCCCCACAGACGTTGGTGAAGAATAGACAGACGTCTGTCATATTGCTCGGGAAAACAATACTGAGTGACCTCAGACGTTTGTCACTCCTTCTTAGACTTCTGAGCGATCTATCGGCTGCTACTAAAGGCCAATTCAAGTATATTTCTTTTACCCTCACTTCAACTATTTACCTAATTATCTTAAAATCTAAAACTCCAGCTCTAAAACCCTAACTTCTCAAAACTCTAATTCATCAAAAATGACTCCCAAAGCAAAACAATTCCATTAGCATAAGGTAAAAGACAGGTCAATCTTCATCCTCTCAAACCCGTCTTTGTCACTGATGCCCACATTCAAGGATGGCTTCGAAATAGCACAATTGCAAACAAGAGATCTGAAGAACTGAAATAAAAAAGGCTTCATTTCAGTCCGCTCTACCGATTGTGCAAATTTGGAGAATATGGTATTCAAGAACTCACCATCGTCTCCGGCTGTCGAGATTTAATCAATTTTGACGAAAATGAGGTACAAATTGATTAATTGTCCATCTTTCTTTTTTACACAAAATTATGTAGTAATGATATTTGGACACCTGAGAATGAAGATGGTTGGTTATCGATAAGTGTTTACGGCAATGTCTTGAAAATTAGCATAAACACAATTGGTCCTTTACTTGATAGTTCCTCTATTGGACTTGATTTAGAGGAAACTCCCGACCAAAGAAATCTGCCACGTGATGAAATAACATATCAAATTTAGGAGGATAGAATGCCACAGTGGAAATCCGTTTATTTACGCCCAAAAGCTAGGTTATTAAATCATTTGATAATCAATACGACAATTCCCCATTTAGGAAGTCATGAACAAATATACGAAAATGACCACAAAGCCCTCTATAGTACATTTGGTGGGATTCAAGTAAATTGGGCTAAATTTGTTCATGATGAAATTAAAAGCTTTTGGTCTTACTACCACACAATTATTTATGCTTCATGCATCATGCGTCTCTTAAACGGTCTCGAGGTACCTTCTTATATTTCTCATTTTAAAGAAATTTCTATCAAGGAAAGTGGTATAAGATTTTTATCATTAATGAATCTTCCCGAAAGACCACCTCCAATCATATCGCTGGCACAATGGACTGTGCAGCAGCAACAGCAAATGTATCCAGTCCTTACTCAACAGACTCAACCTCCTCCTCCATAACAAACTCATCCAGCTCGTCCTTCACAACAACCTTATTCCACTCATCATACCACCAATAATATTCTGAATCGGAGATTCAAGAAGCTCGCACTGAACAAACGCAAAATGAATCCATCCATGATTTAACGCTTCAAAATTAAAAATTAATCACGGTCAACCGACGAACTTTGAACACTAAAGTAGCCGGTTTGGAATGATCTTTTTCAACAAGAATGGCTAAATGGAAAAAACTTTGGAAAAGGTTGTGTCCACTTTAGGCAAAATAATGAGAAAAGTATATGGCAGGTTATCTTCTCGATTATCGTCTTCTTCATCACCTATAATGCCTTCTCAATCACAAGCACTAATCTATCATGCTCATACCTTTCGTAAAGGAACTTCTCAAGATAAAGGCAATAATATTGAGCAAGACCAATTGGTAAAAGAGGAAGAAGGTAGTGACGACATGTCTTTGTCCAATCCTAACCAACCTCACCAACAACATTATATGGCTTTCCAAGGGCTTTCAATTCAAGAAAATGAAGAATATAATGATCAAACTCAATGGCCAACTGAATGCCAACAAGATCCATCTGCCTACCAGGAACATTATGAAAACTATGGCGGACTGTCCTATTCGTCAAACCGGTATCGTTAGCTGCTTTCATTTCAACTCTTTCCTTTGAACTATGCTATTTAACTTTGATGTATTATTGTACTTCTTATATTTTTGTCATGTCTGTTGAACTCATGCTATGTTCTATTTATATTATGTTTATATGTTGTTTTTATATTGATTTTATGTTGTGTATACTTTTATTTACTATGTTTTGATAATAACAAAGGGGGAGAAATATATGCATATACATAGGGAGTGATAAAATTAAGGAGGAGTTATTTTCATCATGACTAACGATTATATAGCTGTCATCATCAAAAGGGGGGAGAATGTTAGAACCTCAACTCTATGGTTTCAATGACAACAACTACACAATCTATATATATAGTAAACACTACAAGGGATTGCTATGCTAAAAGATATCGGGACTCAAAGACCAACAAAGATTTATGGACCATACTAAGGTCATACTAATGTGATAATAGTCTTAGATAAATAATGTAAGATTACCTTGAGTACACATACACACACAAATTCAAATATACAAAGATATGCATCAAAACAAGTTTCATTTCTAGAATTGCCAGCAACAGACGTATGTGGAAAACCAACAGATGTCTGTGATAGGGCTCGAGGTTTTTTATCCCTGAAGCCACAGATGTCTGTCACAAGGCTTGGAATTATTATTCTCAAAGCCACATACGACGTCTGTGGTTTTCCAACAGATGTCTATCATCTAGATAACTGTAGAATTATGAATGGATATCTCTGTTCATATTGAAAGAACTCCTGTCTTCCTCAAAAGTTGCAGCCATCAGATCAAAAAGGTTTTTTCTAGCAGTAACAACTCTTCATTTACATCTCATTGATTCTATAAATACATCAAAGATTGAGATACAAAAATAACTATTCTCTTGGTTTCTACTACTTTATATCATTATTTGTCAACTCTTTGCTTACATATCCTCAACTAACATAACCAAAATATTATTTTTATTAGATCACTTCCTACAATTCAAAGCATTAACTTCCATATGCTCAAAGAAAATTATAGGAAGAATTGTACTACCTGTCAATATCCGTGTTATTCTGGACACAAGATTATCGATGAAATACTTTTGTATTAGTTTATTCCTTCGGGCGAAGTGAGGGTTATTGGCTAAAGGAACTACCAAAGGGGAGCTTCGAGACGGGATGTAGGGTGGGAGGTCCGAACTAGTATAAAAACTCTGGTGTGCTCATTTTATTATCTATCTTATTCATACTTTGTTTATTTACTCTACTTATTGTAATTATTAGTATATACTCTCATATTAGTATATAAGTCGCATTATATAAGCTATAATCTATTTGTATTGTGTTATTCAGTTAATTTGACCATATTATGATTTATGAATATGATTGTTATTTTGTAGACTAATAACAATGGATTGATTATGCAAATCAATTTTAATTTATTATATTTATGGTGGCATTCATAAAAATTGTTGTATAAGAATATCAATTTTTAACATATCATATACCCCAAGATGGTTTCGAGATGAGCTTTAAGACCCGATATGGAACTCCTAGACAAACATCCGAGATGGAATCATCTCATCTGAGATCTCTCTTGATACGAGATCGAGTTTTTAAGATCTCCAAGTCAAAACGTGACTGAAATCCAAGATTTAAAACCTTGATATTTGTATTGAAATAAAACTATGTCTATTTTTCAATAAACACTGAAAACGACTATTATTTCATAAGTAATGTTTGGTATCTTTTATGAAAACTATCTTGTAACTTGATGCGACTAATAAGTGTTATATGGCATACTCCCACTATTTCTTCCATTACTACAATAGCATACGAAATACGAATCTCCATTCAACCACTTCATATTGGTCATTTATTCAAATCCATAATAACCAGTTTACGATGGAAAGCTTTCAGATCAAATATCTTGAACTTAAATAAATGAATTTAATAGAAAATAATTTTTTATATAAAAGCATATTTTAGAATAGAAATCATACTACTCGTTCCTTATTAAGTATCCATTATTATTTTACAATTTCCATTTTCGATGTTTCTTTCCATGAAGCAGAAGTAACCCTTCAATCTCTTCATTCAACCGTGCCCTAAGTTACATCCACTCTCATACTTTTTCTTCCCTTTTAAGTGGACGAACCATTCCAAGGAAATCCTTACCACAATATCATAAAGAACTCTTTGCAAAAGTGCATTTGGTCATTCACTTCACTTAAATTAATCAAACTGACATTTCAGTGGTCGAATTTTTACACCTATCTAGTAGCTTTTGGTCTAGTTTTACATTTAACACAAGAAATCATTATTGTAATCAATTATATTGAATACATGATCTAATATTATGGTCGATTTGCTTATATCGATCGAACCAATTTCATCGAGGTTTCATACATTACGAATTGTGACCATTCACCATATAACATTTATATGTGATCGAACACGGGTCAGACCTCCATATTAACGTATTGTTTCTACAGTTCGAAACTCATAATGAACAATATATAGTTTTGGACAAATAAACATGTAATTGACCACTTACGAATGTATTTAGTAGCTGTAAAATTTGGTGCTTACATGGGTATTGAAATAATAACATGCAAATAATATTTACCAGTAAGTATATTTTATATTTCTATTTTTAAATCTTCAATTCGGTTCCTTTGTATGTCTTAATTAATAAATATTTTATCGATTATATTAATTGCACAAATTTATCAATGTAGATTATTATAACTTTATACAATAGATATTTTTACAATATTAGAAAGGTTAAATATTACCATTTCAATTTTCAAATAAGCCTCTCATTAGTCTTTTATGTTTTCCAAACCTTAAGACGAAACATAGAAGTTTTTTGACTTAACTAGTAGGTGTTAGGACTCGTCTATCATGGCATTTTGACTGAAGTTTTCTTAACAAGTCATAGCCCCATAGACGATGGATAACTCCTTATTGATTGTATCATGTACAACTCCTAACTTATGGTTCCTTGTCCTAATCTCATTTCGACCTTGAGTTTTATCAACAAATAGAAGAAAGAAGTTAGTAACGTTTACCTACCATTTCACGACGGTCTAAGTATAGTATATGTACCTTGAGTTTGCTTGGCAAATACATATGGTTATCTTACCTTGTATGTTCAATATATTAATAATGCTACACATAGCACTTCTAGCTTGAATTTGCTCCACAATCCGAGAGTGTGCAAGTAATTTGTTAAGATTTAAATGGTAGAAGACAAACTTATATTAAAATGCATAATCTTTAGTATATTTAATTGAGTGATGTCGACTTATGGAATAATGTATTTCTTATGAAATACTCTCTTCATTCAAGTGTCGGATACATATGAAACCACGGTATACGTACTATGCGTATGTATTCGTTTCTTAAATCTAATTGGGTTTTTTTCTATTCCATCTTTTATTATACATTCAGATTATATAAGTTTTAATTATTATATAACTTTTATAATTTAATTAACTGACTTATATGATAGTCTTATCTACTACATTATATTAATATTATTAATTAAATTTACTTAATTAATAACCATTTTAACTAATTTTATATTCAATTTATCATTTTATATTAATGTGCATACTATAATATTTATAGTAATACATGTATATCTTTATATATGTATTCTATTACTTATTAATTAACATTTAATAAATTTATTTTAATTAAAAAATTCAATTAATTATAATTAGTTTAGAAAATTATATATAATATATTTTACCTTAACATTTTAAGGTAATGTTACATATATCAACATATATTTTTTTAATTTAATTAATTAACTTTTAATTAATTATTCATTTAGTTAATCTAATTAATTATTAACAGTTTTCGAAAATAATAATTTTATCTTCAAAACAATTTTGAAAATTATTTTATAGTATTTATAATATTATTACTTATTTTATATTTAACCTTTTAAATTAAAAATATTGTTTTTATTTATTTTAAATTTAACCTTTAAAATCTAAAATATTATTTTAATTTCAAAATAGATTTGAAAATTAGCCCCAGGCCCAAAGCAATTTAGGCCTTTATATTTGGGGATAATCTTTAGTCTTACCTCATCCTTTCGGGCCAGGCTGGCAGCTGGGTATTGTAGAATAGTTGATCACCCAAACCCAACCTTAGACGATACTTTTCTAGATACCCAAATATATTTGTAGGCTTTAATGAACTAGCCCTAATATTGCTAATTTAGACTGTATAGGCTATTTGGCTATGATACTATTGTTGGAACTGGGTCTGCACGCAGTGGGGTAATGGGTAAACTTCAAAAAAAATTCCATTTTAGATCTTATTAGGCCTAAGTCTAAATTATTTAGATCTTATCTAATTTGTTTTAAAAAAAACTGTATTTATTTAATTTATAAATAAGTTTTTATTTATTGTTAACTTTATATTATATATTACATAATATGTGTATCATATACACATATTTGTCTAGTATACGTGCAACATAAATAGTGTATATGCTTTAACATGTCCATGTATAAGTGTTGGGATTTACACTGCAATGAACATGTTATCCCCTTCATATACATGTGTGTCGTTTAATATGTGTATATAATTATATATATAGCATCAAATAGTATTTGTAATATGCGCGAACATGTGTGTTTGCATGTAAGTATGTATGTATGTATAGTTAATATTATATGATAAAGTAATTTGTATATTTAATATAAATAACTACATGTTTAAATATAAATTTAAATTCAAATTCTAAATCTCAAATCTAGATCGGTATAGCTAATATCTAGCAAATTCAAAATTAAACATGTGCATCAATTTAAATAAAAATATAGTATATATAAACATACATATATTTTGAAACATGGAAAAGATATAATTTTTAATTTATGCATGTATATATATGTAATTAGATATATTCACATAGAAGTAATATTTAAGAATTTAATATATAATAAATCGTATGTGTATATATATATATATGTAAATAAATAATTGAAATATATGTTCGTGATTATATATACGACCAGATGAAATAATTTTTTTATTCATTTAAATATTACGGTTTAAAAAATTGTTTCTTTATTTTGATTTCCGTTCGAAAATTATTAATATAAAAAATTAAATTTTTTTTTGAAAGCTTAAACAAACATATATAACTTTTATTAAATATAAATTTATATATTACATGCATTGCATAGATAATTTTGCAAAAGTTATATTTTATGTTGAAAACAAACTGTATGAAATGTATGTGTAGTTTAAAGAGAAAAAAATCTGAAAATTTATTATGTATATATACAAGTTGATAAAATTTATATGTATATTTTATATAATATATATACATGTATTTTAAAATCAAACTAGTTTTTAAGTATTATTATATGTTTAAATATTTGCGAAATTAGAATATGGAAAAAAAAAGTTCTTTTTTATCATTATCGAATGATATATATACAAAAAAAAATCTGATTAACACACATATATGTACAATCAAGTTCAGTATTTGGGAATATGGATATTCCCAAAAAAAAAAGTTTCCATACCCTTCTTTTGGAAAGGATACATCCAGACAGAGACATAATTCAGATGAGGATGAGATTAGAGATCATGATGATGAGGAGGAGGAGGGGTGTGGTGGTGATTGTCAACACTCTTCTGCTATGACCCGAATTCTGAAGCAACAAGAGAAGATTATATCAACACAAAAGGCCATAATCGATAAGCAGAATGAGCAACGCAAAGAAATTGGTTTCCTCAAATGGCTTCTTATTTCTTTATGTGGATCTGTAGGCAGTAGGGATGGTGGAGTAGATAGTAGTCAGTCAAGCAACTTGGTGGCACATGTTCTACCTATTGAGGTATCTACCCCCCTCACCCACCGATTCATTATCCTTCATAAATTATGCATTTGAGCATGATTGTACATTTTTCGAGATCACGGTGATCAGGTGGACCCAAATCTCAGGCTCATATCACTTTAGAGTCCTCTGATGCGACTACGCCTCCTGGTTACTATTGCGATCTCCCTGACCTAGCGGTACGACTCATTCAGATTGCACTTATGTTTCATGTTGCATATCATCATTTTATTATTGTTCTACACTTTGTATTTTAGTTATGTCTATCTGATTCATTCTGTACACATCTATTATTTCGGGTTTATAACTAATGTGCTGTGACATTCTATTTATCGCGTATATGTTGTTTTGTGCAACCTGTTTTGTTTTGTTTGCCCTTCCATGTATGTCAATGTGTGCAATTTTATGTTTGTATCTATGTTTTATGACTCATTTACACTTACTACTATTATTGTGCACTCTTCTATTTCTATGGTATTCCTAGTCATTTATGTTGATGACAAAAGAGGATAAATATGTGGATGACAAATTAACATGGGAAAGCACAATGAAAAGGGAGCGTCGATCATATATGTAACTATGCATAAAATATAAATTTATATAGTTGTCATCATCAAAAAGCGGGAGATTATTAAGTCTTATATTTTGATGATGACAATGACACGAGGCGTATGAAGCATGACTAAGAAAATCGAGGCAAATATAAAGATCGATAAATATGTAAGTCGGTGTCATGTCTAGTATACTTTAGTAGAAAATATTTTGTTAAAACCCACATGACTTGTATTTTGCTCAAAAATCATCCTCATTAAATTCAATTGAGTTTTATAATTTTAATAAAAAAAAGTATACACATTTTTAAACTCAAGAAAATGCATAGTAGCTCAGAATCAATTTGAAAGTACAATCAATCGATTGTGCCCTAACTGATCGACTGTTTGTACCTTCAACCGTGAAATCCTACGATGTACTAAAAGTTGTATTCTTAAAATCAAAACTTCATCAAGTGATTCTTTTTCCTTCTCTTTAGAAAGTCACAATCTCTCATTTGTGACTTTACACAACCATAAAAATCATCGTTCTTCTTCACTCCAGTAACCAATTCTTCTCTTATCTCCATTCTAAATGCACTCGGTTTATTAAATTCCCAAGTCCTAAATTAATCATTGTTCATTCGATTTCTCATTTGCTTCTTAGCTATATTATGTACTATTAACTCTTAAGATCCAAATTCAAAATCTCGTGTGGATTATAGGACGTTTGTACTACAATTGGAAAATTGCTATTTGAAGATAAAAACATTACCCAAATTTAAATATTCAAGTTGTAGAAGAGAAGTCGTGTTCAGTGATTCAGGCATTGCAATATAAACCTATTTTACGAGGTTAAGTGAGGGAAATGTTAGTGTAATCTAAAGAGGAGCTTCGGGGCTGAACGTAGGGAGAAAGATCTGAACCAGTATAAAAATTCTAGTGCGATCATTTGTACTTACGGTTTATTTTACTTTTAGCATTTTGTTTATATATAGCTATTTATGTAGTTTAGTTATTTATTACTTAGACATGATAGTCATTCCATACACACGTACCCTTCCACACTAAGACCACTCATTACTTTGTTTAATCATTGATACTCCTCATCTACGAATATAGTTTAAATTTAGGTTACACTTCATATATTTCACTTCAAAATATACAAAAAATCGTTTTAAGAGATATTCCTTTTTATAATTCAAACCAAATATTCAGTTTTTAACTTTCTTATACTTTATTTAGTTAGTTCTATGATTCCAAAAAAATAAACGTATATTAAAAGTTACTCATTCGTTCCTTGCTTTTCCAATTTGATATTATTGGTTTCTTCAACTTCCACTTTTTATTATATTTACTTTTGGATTGTATTTAAATATTTTTGGAATATATGTTAAAGTAATCTACCATGAAATAACAAAATTGTTCGCTATTACAATGATTTTTATTACGAAGCCATTTAACTATAACCATGACAAATGTCTTATTATGTAATAAGATTTTTATTTTTCTAAATTATAATAGCTTCTCTTAAAATATTATTATTTTGATAGTTTAATGCAAAATTTATTTTTTATCAAATTATACAATGAGCGTGTATTATGGTCCGAGATTCATCTAGACACTATTGATCAAGACTCTGTTGAACTATGGATGTGATCTTTTGGCACACAAATAGTGCATGGCAAAAGGGCGTTTGAAGGGAGCACAAAAAAGAATGGTTAACGAAAGATGAATATGTTCTTGTGTGATAAAATGGGCATTTTTATTTTTCCGTTATATATATTTTGTTACAATTTCCTTTTGTTTGAATTATTTTTAAATAGCATGGTTAAATGAACCTATATTATTTATAAATTATGAAATACTAGAAAAAAAAAATAAAAAAAGACAATTTTTATTACAAACTAATGTGGAATACATATACAATACTGCACATCTCTTCTAAATTTTCCTACTAGATATATCACAAGTCATCTAAGCTCCTCAGAGTTCTCTATCAGTAAACGGACTGCTCTACATTACGCCTCCATATTAGCCAGAGTGCATATGATTTCCTACTAGAAAAATAGGGCATCCTTCTGTCGCATAGTCATACGTATACCAAAGGTCTGTGCCATCTATGTGTCATGCGAAGAAGCTCCACTCGGCTAGTGTGAGTGTTGATCAAGGCGGTATCGCCCATGAGAAAGTCGGCATGCATCTGAGTATTGAACTGGACAGTGTAGGTGGAGGCTTCGAAATTGTGAACTTGCAAAAGGAAGTTCCGATACAACCTTCAAATATCACATTCAACTCTGAATTTCAAAGGCGACTAAACTTTAAATTTCCTGTACTTCTTAGCAGTCGTGTCTCACCACTCGTCGTCTCCTCTAACGATGTCCTTCTCTGCATTTTAGAACCCGCCTTCAATCTATAGTAGCCGATTCCAAGGATAGGGGTGGTGATTAGACCCCAGTCTATCGATCCGAATTCAATCCAACGAGGCTCCGTTCAGGTCGGGATTCAAGTCCGGTTTGATTGTTACACTAAAAATGCATACAATTAAATGCTTTTGTCGGTCATTTACGTCTGGTTTTATCGGTTCTTTATGGCATTCTTCATCATTCAAACCCAACCCGAGACCCGTTGAGTGCAGTTAGAATTTGGGTTCTTTCGAATCGGTTTGGTTTGGATTTCAGGTTCTCGGTTCAAATTGTCAACCATACCAAAAGTCCAACCATGCTTGAGGTTGTCAAACTTGTTCTTCATCTAATTGGATTTTAATCGATGCACATTTGTGCAGAAGGTTTTGGAGATTTCATCGTACCAATAGTAAACCCAATCTTTGCGAGTTTCGACATCAGCAAAACAAATGTCGATAAAAACCAAAGTCTGTTTCTCACTTTAGTCTACAATGCAACAAGTAGAAAAAACAAAAGATTCTTGGATCAACTTATTGAAAAAAAAATGTTCAAAAAAAAAATAAAGGCAGATATTATTATGAACACAATCTTGATGAAATTTACTAAAAACGACTAAAAGACGCTTGAATTTTTGAATTAAGGAAGAATAGGTGTGGTTTAATAAAGAAACATGAAAAAGGAAATATAAAAAGGATAGGGATGACTATTGAAAAAAGAGTGCCGTCCAGTGAATCACTCAAATCCAATAGTTCAGTCAAACAAAGCAATTGTGATTCCAATAGTTCAATCAAACACATCAGACGAGACGTAACTGATCATTTTTTCGCTGCAACAGTACCTACAATTCTAACTATATTCTGACTGCTCCGCTTTAAACGCCATCAGTTTCATTTGTTATCCAATATGTCAACGGACCAGCCAAGCGATTTATAGGTCGATTCACTACTTCCAGAATGCTTCCCAAAAGTGGTACAGAATTAGAATGCAGAAAGAAGAAACCACTAAACATTCAAAAGGGAAAAAATAAAAAATAAAACCATTGTCGGACAAGCATATAAGAAAACATAATCTCCATACTAGCAATTTACCAACTGACACAATAAAGTACCTACTAATCTAGAGAAATAAAGCACAAACTTGATATATAAAAGCAATGAAGCACCAAACCCTCGTACTAGAAAACCCCATCAGATTTCCGAGGAAGTGTCCCATTCCTCGAATTGCCATCCCACTAGTCAACAATGCAGCCACAACCCAAACGACCATTCTCCTCTCATATTTTGTACAATTTGGGTCGCCTATTTTTATCAAAGCCAAAGTCACTTAGCGAGGGTTATGACTAGCGGGAAGGTCAAGCCTAACACCCATTAGCAACACCATTTTCCACTACCTTGTCTTCTTTTGGTGTAGAAGCATTTTCTTCATTGATTTTGGTACTACCATTCTCAACAATGATATTATTGTCCTTCTGAACAGTCACTGTTTCATTCATGTTCAGAAGTTTAGGCTTTCCAGTCTCTCCCTCTTTGTTTTTGTCATCGGCAACATCCATTGGTTTGGCAATCAGTACCTAAGGATAATTGGTAACAAGTAAGTTTTATTAAACTACAAGTTGTTTAAACATCAAAATTCAAAGATGGTCAATTGTATACCAGCTTGTGCAGCTGCTGTTGCTTTGCCCTTTTTTCTTGCATTATCATTTGCCTGGTTTCATAGAAGCCAAAATCATCCAGTATAGTAGTTTTACTGACATGTTCTTTGAAGATTTTGAGCATTTGAAGACCCTGCTCAAGTTTTACCTGCAATCGAAAGGAAAATTAAAACAAGATATTAACCAGCATGGGAGAACTACAGCCGAAGCTGATTGCTGAACATTTCATAGGACCGGACCTCTTGAGTGTCTCTACTGTTTGTCACTGGCTTGTTCTCGTTGTTCTCTAAAATTATGTGTTTGAGAATAGTGTTAGGCACATCTTTTACAATATGCCACTTAACAGGAAAGCACCCAGTCCACTTGTCCTGCTGCCAATAGTCCACCGTTTTGTTAAAATCAACTGGACCAACCATCTCTGCAACTCCGACAAATTGACCACTCGTATTTACCTACATGTATCATACAAAAAGTGATTATTTGCAGAGAGGAAAATAATTTTGTGATAGTAAGGTAAAGACTGAAGTTACTACGTACAGAGAAAAATAAAAAAATTGGACATCCAGCGGCTTTGGTCTGTGATTCTCTGTAAGCAGCATCAAGCTTCTTGTTCCCATTTGGAGTGCTTGCCCACACATTATACTTCACACTCTTGTGCAGATCGTCCTCGCTATAAGATTTAATTATGTAAAATTTAGCATCCACATAATCGACAGGGAAGTCTTCCTTATTGTACCGATCTTTATCAGGGATAGTCACACTAGAATCTTCAGTAACTCCATTTACTGAAGGGTTCTGATCCTTCGATGCAACAGCTACTGTAGAAGTAAGACCCTTCGGAATTTTCAAACGATTAGCTCGCGGCCCACGATTTAGTTCAGTAAGACCATCTAAGGTTTCATTAGGGTAGCCATAAAAACCATTGCTTCCACCTCTGGGTTTGTACTTATCAACATACCCCCAACGCCCAATAGGTCTGGAGTCATAAAAACTCGATCTATATCCCAGACCAGCATTGTAAGCACTGTACAGTCTGTTGTTTGGGTACATCCTGTTCATCAGAGATGCTGTGGATCCAATTCCAGATGCTGATCTCTGGTTTTGCAAACCCTAAAAAACAAATTTTGTACAATTTATATCGGATAATGAAAATAGTAGTGCATGAAAAAACAGGAGCAATATGCAATCCTACCACTAAAATTCTTAGTTCTATTTTACAAAAGAGTATTATCTCCAACTATTTTAGATGAAAGATGCTTGATCAGTTAATTATGTTAAAGTGTAATGTCTTGAAAGATCAAGAGTAACTAATATGACAGGCATACCACGTTATTAGAATACGATCGGGGGTTTTGATTTCTCCCCAATGCAGTGGAGTTAGAACCATACGCGCTACCACTTGAAGAGAAAGAACTGTTTGTAGAACTGTCGAACCAAGTTGAAGGCATTGTCATTCCATCAAAAGAAGGAAATCCACTTGCTAATGCAGCAGTAGTACCTCTGTTGTATGATGATGTATTTGAAGGCATGGAATTTTGTTGACTTGCCTTTGGAGGGGCTGCCAATGCCCCGTTACTGTTTACGTTTGAGGTTGCAATAGGAACAGCAGCATTTGCTTTCACTTTGGACGCTTCCAAAGAAAGAGGTGTCTGCTGCTTCACAGAAGAGGCGGCAGGTGTTGCATCTTTCAAAGCTGGGTTTTGTTTAGGAGGATTGTATGGTGCAGGTGAGGGTGGTTGAAAATAAGGTGCAGGATACTGGTATGGCTGCTGGCTGTACAACTGACCATCATGTCCTACAGTTGGACCTGTAGTAGCAGGAGAAGGATAGGCACCGTAAGGATTGTATCCATAGCCATACATATCACCATAAAGTCCCTGAAAGAAACATTTAAGTACCTCATCACTGAGTAGAATAACATATACGATGTCGCAAATGGTAGTTTGTGGAAATTAAATGTGAAAGTTAACCATTTGCAGTTTCTATGTAGTTGTCCAACACAGCCAAGCACCCCGCTAAATTCATGTTACATTGATCAACCAACTTGCTGAATCATATAGTTCTTTCAAGATCTAAGGGCACTTAAAATTTGAAGAAAAAAAATATGTTCTAATGCTCTAGAGATATCATACCACCACTGCACGCACATAATTATGCAAGTAATAGCATGTTGGAAATTATTTATAAATACAAACTACTTGTACGTAACTTACTTAAATACTAGTGTTACACATCACCTTATAATGAGCCTAGAAAAGTAACTAACAATGGAAATATGAAAAGCAACAATTTATTGTCTATAACATATGAGTAAATGTGCATAATTAAACAGCATTATAATCTCCTTATAGTGAGTTATTATTACTACGAAGCTAAAAGATTTTTGGCATATAGCATAATTTAGCATTATTATTTATGAAACTTACAGTAGTCATCTCCACTCCATCGTGGCTGAAATACCTAGAGTAGTCGTCCCAATAGCTCATTCCGTCGTGACCTTAAAAAAATCAAGGATTACTCTAAACAGCACACCCAGAAAATAACAACAGTACATATACATGTTAGGTATGTGCGTGTGATATTACTTAGAAATATGTACAGAAATCAATCAGCAACACCAAAGTACTAGAATAAATAGCTTACATGTTATATAAAAAAAGCTCTTTTCATACAGTGAAAATAATTAAAAACCATAACAGCATTAAACACAAGACAGCTATACCGAGAACAGAAAAATATCACGAATTCAGGTTGATCAGTTTTATAAATAGTTGGCAACAATAACAAAAGCATTCCATGCAAGAAGTTAAATCAAGCGTGAACTGAATGCATATATATATATATATATATATATATATATATATATATATATAACATAAGGATTATTTCACAAAAATAGGCAGCACAAACGCTATCAATTACCTCCAAAGTAGTAGGGTGATGTGTACCCATTAGAATAATAGTACATGTTCGGATCTACATTCTGATAGGAAGGCGTTACAGATCGGTTGCTAGCTGGTATTGCTGAGTTCTGCATGTCACCAAAATCAAAATATATTACATACATATTAGATTAGATATATATCAAGTGATTATGAACTAGTTCTTGAGCTTTTATATACAGTACACTAATGGTGGTTCTTACACATACACAAGCACATACACGCGTGCCTTAAAGTCAAGGTTAAATTTTTCAGCACACTCATAATTAATATTAATTGCACATGTATACCTTCTTATTGGCTGCAGGAGCTTCATGGGACTTGGTTTTGGGCTCCAAGGAGAGCTTTTGCATAAGATCGCTAGCTTCTATGGTAGAAATTAAGGCAAAAATCTATTTGAAAAACTATGATGTATATTGGTAATTATCAGAGCATCGCAATGAAATAGTCTGTTAAAACAGTTGTGGCTAGAAAAACAATTCAACTATGTAAATTCATATATACAGAAGTATACAGTTTACATCAACATTTGTGGGAATTGTATAGATACAAATATATACATGCAAGTTAAAGCCAACTGGCACAGTTTCTAATATAATATTATAGCATCATTCTAATCTAATTTACAGTCTCAAAACATAAACCAGGCTATCAGATATTATTTGCTTAAAAAGTGAAGTTGATATGAGTAGCCGATACCGAGTTGACCTTATCGCAAATACAATTGTAGCTAGCAGTTCTTTGGATGACTGCAACTACAAAAGATATTCAAACTTGATACAACATACATAAGCTAAGGATTAGCAAATACAGCGAAGTAAATCGGGAAATTAATTCGAATCAATTTTAACTCAAGTTGGCTCAATAATACAATGAGAAAAAAAAAAGTAAAGTTGTATGATAAATCCTTAGATCATATGGCGTAAATGTAATTGCAAAGGTAAACATTCCAAAAACATGCTTTAATTGCTAAAATATGTTGAAATTGAAATTTATGAAGCCGATGTTTAACTTGTGAAGTATTTATATATCCATACCGTAATATTAATTGATTCAGACCTCAAAAAGCACTCAGCTACTTGTAAATTATCTAGAGTTACAGCTAGCTTTTTTGGAATGAAGAAATGCAAAAAAGCACCAAGATCGAAATTTTATACACAAAATTGAATTCAGTGGGTGTAGCTAACAAATCGAAAATAAGCCAATAGAAAACGAAAATCCACAAGTAAACACAGCTAATCAATTTGCAATACAAACATACAAATAATAAGACCAATATCGAAAACAATAATTACAAATCGAATTAAGCTTAAGTGCTACATCAATAAAACCTACAGGAAACAATATCAAAATTAAAGATCCGCTGATATAAATCGACGCAAACGCAGATTAATGAAACAGATCTGGAAAATAAAACTAAAAAACAAAGGATACTCTCAACTGCTGGGGCCACGGCCGCCATATTGATGGATCTGGACAGCTAACAAGGTTTCTTGAACGACTTACAGATACTGATAATCGGACGTTTGATTCTCAAACCCGTGGTCTCAACCTTGATTTTTTGGATATGTAAAAACCCTAACCCTAGGAGGGAGAAAATATCTCAGCCGCCACAAACAAAGATGGAGAGAGGAAAAGGAGAGACTTCTGTCACGTGAAAGCGGTGAATCATATAGCACCACGGATTCGGCTTCATTTTAGGATAATGATTATAACTGGAATATTTTTCGGAGCCCCCGCATAATTCAATCGTCTGTTAAACATCCATGAAATTCACATTTGTCTAATTGTTTGCAAATGTTGACCAAGAACAACCCGACGGCTCAAGGGTGTACCCAATAATATTAAGATGTTGACCCAACGACAGCGCATATGGGCATTGGTTAAAACAGAGTTATGTTGTGGGCGTTGTTTAAACCAGCATTTATTATTGAACACTGATTAAATCAGCACTGGGGATTTGATGCGTGTAAACATCGCACCGAGCCCCTCTAACCCCACAATTTACTTTTTTGACCAGGTGCAGATTTAATCAGCGTTCATTGTTGGGCGCTGGTTAAATCAGTGTCCAGGGCCAACTTAGCATTCTGAATTGACCTCTGCCGAATTAGCCCTTGAATATTAAGTCGAATAAGTGTCCAGTATTGAGTGCTGGCTAAATCAGCATCCGCGGTCAATTTAGTATTCTGAATCGGCCCCTGCTGAATTAGTATCTGAATATTAAACTGAATATTCAGTTTAATACTCACCATTGGAGTTGCACAAAATTGAAACGTTGAATATAAGGGTTGAATTAACAACCATTGGAGATGCTCTGAGAGTTGTCTTTAGATTATTAATCACAAAACTAAACACTTGATATTCAAGTGTCTATGAGAATGTAGCATGTATTTTGAATACTCTTTTTGTAACGACTTAGAATCTCTGTCATTTGAAATTCAGATATTTAAATGATTTTAAATATCAACAAGTAAAATTTTGTAAGTCGAATAATTTATTTTTCGAATATCTGGATTTAATTAGATAATTAAATCGGCAATTTAATATTTGAAATTGCGTAGATAATGAGAAATGGGGTTTAATGTGATTAAAAATGATTTATAAAGTTATATTAAATCATGTTGGAGTTAGAACAATGTTTGTGAACTTTTAAAATTGAATTAAAAGTTATTTTGTGAAATTGAATATTTTAATATTTAATCGACTAGTGAAAATAGCTATTTTTCAAACAGTCTTGGATTTCGACGAAACTAGTTTCATCGGATCCTTAACGTCAAATTATTGTAAGGTTTTAAATTTCGTGTCAATTGGATTTACTGTTTGTCCGAGGCAAGCCAAAACGCATAAAAATTTGGTTTAATCGATTTAATTTAAATTTGATCGTTTTATTGCTGTAATTCGTACAGATGATCGAATTAGCTTTCAAAACATATTTCATTGTGTCCGGAACGCAGGGTAAACCCTAGAAATGCCGGTCACCGCGCGAGATTTGTAGTTCGGAAAATTTCGGATGAATAGTAATTTGGGCAATTTTCTATAAAAGGACTAGTGTTCATTCATTTGCAAACAAAAAAAATTTAGGGTTTCATCTTCAGCCCTAGCCGCCTCTATTATCATCAATGGTCGAGACACTCTCATTTTCTCCCTCAATTTTCTTTCCATTCACAAACTTTTAGCAAAAACTTTCTACTACAAAAGTGTAGAGGGAGGTGAGGCCTTCATGATGACCGGTGGTGATCGAGTATGGAGGTGGAGTTTGTCGGCAAATCGAGCTCGAAGTGTCGTCGTTCGCACGCAATTTTAGAGAGCTAGGGGGGCCGAGCATGGCCGGCCTCTGGCCGAAGGTCGTGCTCGCAGTGGGCTTCCATATGAGGGTGGTTGATCGATGTATATGTCGACGTGGTGGTGGCGATTTCAAGCCCTAGTTTCGGCGGCTATGGGTTCAAAAGTGTACGTGTTTTACCTGGGAACGAACGTAAGTGGAAGAAGGCAAAACATGCGGCCCTGATGTCCAGATGTAGAAACATGTGGCCTGGATGAGTTTAAGGTTTAAAAAGAAAAAGAATTTGTAAATAAAATTATAATTTAAATTGTGTAAACTTTGTAATGCTATATCTTCTTCATACGAGGTCGGAATTGCGCGAAACGAATTGCGTTGCAATCGTTTTGTCGAGCACTACGTAGTGGAGCTGGTTTGGAGTCGTTTGGAGCTAGTGAATATTTCGGGTAAAATTAAACGCACATTTAATTTTATTCGAAATAAAACGCTACAACTGTTATCGGGAACTCAAGGTGAGAACTTCTCACTCAATCGAATTGTTTCAATTTAATTTTTAAATAGTTAAATTTAAAATTGCTTGATTGTGTGATTGGATGATAGTTATTATCTGTTATTTTGAAATAGACCCTATACGCCTAGTTATTATCTGTTATTTTGAAATAGACCCTATACGCCGTATATTAAGCAGATGTTATTTATTAAACACATATACCGCGATAATTCCAATTTGATATGAAATTGGTATTATATATGTACTTGGAGTTGATTTCCCGCATTATATAATGGATGAGACCCTATTGCGCCGTATAGTAGCGGATAATATTCTATAAATCCCATATACCGCGATATTCCGTCTTGAAGCGGAATTGGTATTGTGCTAACATCTTTGTATGCAGGGAAACAGGTTGGAGGGATCCAACTGGATTCCTCAAATGATTGAATTTATTTCAATGTTGTGTGTTGATCTATTTATTGATCTATTTATAATCTGCGTGATTATCTTTGTGATTGAAATCGTTAAAGGCTAAAATTTAGCCAAATATATCTTTGGTATCGTTAGATGCCGAAAATAAATAAAATTTGATTTTTGAAAATTTAAGTTGAGAATTCATAATAAAATTTAATTTTGTAACTGGTTCATTTTAAATGAATAAACGTTGTAATTTTTATGTTATAAAAATTATGATTTTTGTGAAATATAACTGATATGTGATTTTTGGAATAAGTAGTTGATTAATTTATAAAATGGTTTAAATTGGGATTTTTGAATTATTATAAATGATTTATATAAAAGATTTATAAAATTGATATTTATAAACGAAAATATTGGAATTATAAAACGAGTTATTATAAGTGTTAAAATGGAATATAAATAGATTTCATAAGTGGATGAAATCTATAGATTTATAAATTGTGAAGTTATAAAATGAATAGATTTTGTAAAATAAAAGATTTATAAGTAATTAACTTATAAATTGGATTTTGGCGTGTAAATGGGATATGGCCAGAATTTGTTAATAAAGTGATTTTATAAGTTAAAATTGTTCTAAAGTATAAATGGAATTTGTAAACGTTGTTTTATAAATCCGAAATTGACTTATTTTGATAAGTTTAATTATTATAGCTTATTAAAGGAAATATATCCACGATTTTGGACAGTGAATAATCCTTTAAATAAAATATGTAGAAATGACGAATTTGGTTAATGAAGTATATTCACGATTTTGGACGGTGAATAATATATTAAAAAAATATTTTGGGAAAGTGATATTTTAAATAGAATTAAAACGATTTAAAGATGTTTCAAAATGTATTAAGTATCGAAACCATATATTTCAACATTCATTGTTGAAATAGACGTTTTCGAGAAATAGAAGGAAATGGTGGATTATAACACTATTGTTATAGTAAACGATTTCCGAAAGGAAAAGTTTTGTATAGTATTGGGGTTTATATATCTATTTTAATTTTCGAATCCCTATACTAGTGATTTTGGGTTGTCGTAATGATGTTTTACGCAACATTCGTTTTGACCCAAATAAATGTGTTTAAGAGAATGTTTTCCTTATAGAATAAAATATATACTTAATTTGGATTTAAGTATATTGAATATTTTCCAAGTGTTGAAAATAAATGGGTTTGTGAATTACTTATTATTAAATAAGTATGGAAATGTTTTCCAATATGAAGTGAATGTTTTGAGATTTTATCCTTTAAAGATAAATTGAAAATGAATATTAGAAATCGATTTGGAAATCGTATATTCATAGATATTTTGGAAAGGTAAATTCACTATGGAATTTATAAGAGAAAGAGAAATTTGTTTAAAAATAAACATTGATTTATTTTTGAAGTGTGGAAATAAATTTACGGATTTGGAACGTAAGTTTAAAATAAATCGGTAAGGATTCATTTGATTGATTTAAATGAACCATTTTAAATTTAAAATGGATAAATATTTGGAAGTGTTTCCGTTTAAGGAAATTGATTTGAAATTTGTTTTCAAAGATTGAAAGGTGAAAAATGATTTGAAATTTTTTTTCAAATGGTTGAAGTGTGGAAATAAATTTACGAATTTGGAACGTAAATTTAATAAATCGGTAAGGATTTATTTGATTGGTTTAAATGAACCATTTTGAAATGAAAGTTGTAAGGGTGTAAATTGATTTGAAATTGGTTTTCAAATGGTTGAAGTGTGGAAATTATATCTTGTAAAGATATTTTTGAAAATAAATAATTTGGGAAATTATTTGAAATCGATTTATGTTGTGAATATTGATTGATAGTTAAATAACCGACTATTAATGTTGACCCTTAAATGGCTATTTGTTGTGAATTGGTTGAAATTGAATGCTACACTTATTTTAAATTATTGCGCTCGTTATTCGGATTACCCATTCCGAATAGTGATACGACGTAATGGATAGCATTGAAGACCGGTGGTGAAGACCGGGTATTTTTGAAAACGATAGGATGACCTATCGATTGTCTCTGCACCGTTAGCTACGGTATAGAGATTTCCTTTGTGATGGGAAATTCGATCGGGATTGTGAATACCCGGATTGCAAGGGCTTCTTTTGAAGTGCATTCGGTTCTGTTCGAGCCCGGAACAGACTTGTATGGTTACGTGTCTGACATTACATTTTGAGATATAAAGCAGATTTCTTTCAGATACATTTCTGTTGGTGGCGGAGAATTTATTCTCTTAGCTTAACACCCTTCTCTGAGACGTACGAGCTCAGAGGTTTTGTAGTTGAAGGTTATCAGCGATATATTCCCAATTTGGTAATGTGGCATGCTGAGCGTTGTTGTGTGATGATTATTTATTGATCATTTGTTGATCAAAGCGTGGCTTTGTGAAAAAGCGTGGCTTTGTGGACAAGACTTCGTCAGACCTCACACCCCGGAAATGGTCAAAACAGGAATATGTGGCAAGGTTATGAGGATCGCGCCCTTTAGGGTATGTCATTCCCTTTTGGAAAAGGGTGGTGTCAGGTATGGAGCCCTGATGCTTAACCTATGTGGTTGCTCCAATCTCATTTTTCTGTGTGGTTGTTGCTTAGTGATAGAGGGCCCTCGGATAAAGGTCCCAAAGGACCGGGGGGTGGCATATTCGTGTAGCAGTTACCTAGCTACAGAGATAACCCGGCCTTGTGTTGGCAGAGAGCTGGTTAAGTTCTCGGGATGTCCCGCCAGAGGCGATCCCATGTGGCAGTAGGAAGTTCCTTAGCCTGACCATTTGTTGGAAAATCCAAAGAAACAATACGAGCCTTGTACGGTGTTAGTTGTATAACCTGCCATGGAATGTGGCGGTAACCTGCTATTGAACATGGTAGCTCTAGTAGGCATACGATAATGGTCGTATGTTGGCTAAGATTTATATTCTATTTTCGAAATGTTTTCAATACTATGCACTAATAATAATATCAAAAATGATTTGTGTTGCGTAGTAAGCATCTTTGACTATCATAAGGAGAAATCTCCTTCATTCTGCGTTTGCATTGTGTGTGTATGGTGAGGCCTTATGGTAGTTTCATTTTCCAAAAGCATTGCGGATATTTTTCCACTTCTCTTGTTGTTGTTGTTTTAAAAGATAAATAACTATTTTGAGTTCTCACACCAGTCACATGACTGACCTGGAGTTTATTGTTCTCTTCCTAAACTCTGGGTGCCCATAATTTTTCACACGGGCAGTCTAGAGTCAGGTTATTAGGTCATTCTAGATTCAGAAGTGCTTTGGAGCTCAAGTGGCGAGCTGGATGGCGAGACGTATTACTTGCATATGATATTATCTTTCCGCTGTAAATTCACTTGCAAGGACATGTTTGTATAACTGTCCATTGTTAGTTGTGTTGTATATTGTTGATGTACACTCCGATGATGATGCAATGTAATGTAATAACTGAGATAGTTCTTTTTGATTTAAAGATTATTCATTTTTCTATTATATGTTGTTCTGCTGCGACTGTGAGATTCTGATATTGTTTTTGTTCTGTTTTCTTACTTCTTCTATCTTTTTCTTCTACCTCTTCTCTTTAACCCTAACAATTTGGTTTTCCGGCATTCGATTATGCGGCATTTGATACAGTGGACGTAAGAATGCCGACCTTCGGATCCCGACAAAATCGAAAATGTTACACTATTTTTTCTATATAATATTTTTGAGATGAATGTGCATAATATAATTGGTAAGTAATGGATATTATCGTTTTCATTAATAAAACATTAGTAACTTTTTTTCAAAACGACCGATAACGGAATTTACTGTTATGCTCATATCTTTTTTATATCTTTAAAACACAACATGGTATCATAATTGGTGGTAACGCTTGAGAATGTAACAACGTGCATAAGATCTGTAAACCGTGATGATTAGCAGTGTAGGCTTAAAGTAGTGTAAGCCCATGATGGAATCTACCACGATACGTATGGTTTGAGAGAATGACACATCAACGTGTCATAATACGATATATGCATCAAAGTTGGAGTTGCATAAGAGGTATGAATGGATGCGAGTCAAGGTGTCGATCTGTAGTGGTGTTACGCATTTTGGGTAGGCATTAGGTATGGATTGGGAAGAATAGTTTCACATCATGAAAGAGAGAATAAGTGGTATATATGAGTTTGGTCGCATGTAACAACAATTCTTTTTTTTTAAGAAAATGGGTGCTTTAGTAAGAAACAACAGGTTACAAAACATGTAGAAACAACGTCAAACAAGTGGAAAAAAAACCGCTTACAAATCACTCGTACTGACCACTCTACAATATCATAACCTGAGACGACGCAAACAACGGACTAAATAAGAGACAAAACTGGTGGCAAAACAAAAAAATCACGAAAACACGGACACACATTACCAAAAGACATGCAAGAAACTCAACCGAAGGGAAGCCCAAACAGGGAACAGCAGCTTCACAACCCCCTTATCAAACTCACCCACCGCATCATAATTAAACATCAGTTCATTAACTCCCAAATTAATCACGGTTGAGGAAAAGATAATGGCAGCGTCTGAAAATCCATTGCAGTCGAACGACAGCTTCGAGACGAGAAACCCAGAACAACCGAGTGAAGACGGAGGCAGTGACAAAGGCGGTACCCTCTTTACTTATTACTCGACTTGTAGATCATAATTTTAACATCAGTAGCTATAAGTTCAAATCTGACCTTGAAGGGAAGAGTTTGTTTATTAAATAATCGATTACTTCTTTCACACCATAGATGCCACACAGTAGCCACAATACATGCATCAATTATCTGCATATGATGTTTGCTACTATTCTGATTATGAGAAATACTCGCTAAAATGCCTTACAAATTAGAATGGTGTTGTAAGTTGATATGCACGTGTTGACAGACCTCAGTCCAAGTATTTTTTTGAGTAAGCCATTCAAAAAATAGATGGTTATGACTTTCCTACATACTGTTACAAAGAGCACAAGTAGTAGTTACAATAGAATTATTCCAAGTATGAATTCTATCCAACGTATTCAGTTTGTTGATAACAGCAAAATATGTACATGCGGACATTTTAGGAGCACAAATGTTATTCCATATATGATTATGCCAATCTACAAAACTTGATTTCGTTCGAATGTTATCCCAGGCTGATTTAAAAGAGAATTCACCACTATTTGATGGTAGCCACCACCAATAATCCTCTTCACTATGTCTATCAATATTAAATATTTTTCACCATGTTGCATATGTTGTTTGGTAATTCAACAGTTCCAAAATGCCAATCATGGTCTCTGATCATAGTAGACACTAGGTGTTTGCTATTACCAGCGTAGACCATCCTTTTCCACCCCCAGTTTGTGCACCAATGACTCCCCATGTATCCACGGTTCGAACCAAAGGCTAGTGGATCGTCCATTAGCAATACACTTACCAATCAGTCCTTTGCTACTATCCCTTGCTTTGAGAATGGATTCCCAAGTGGCAGAAGCAGTGGGATCGTCCATAATAGTCCGAAATTGCTTATCTTTATAATATCGATTTGTCATCCATTTCGCCCATAGGCTTTTATTCTCCAGCAATTTCCACAATAATTTAATGGAATTAGCTATTTGCATATCCTGAATATTTCTTAAGCCCAGCCCACCCTCTGCCTTAGGCATACATACTTGATTCCAATTAATTTTGTGTCGTTTGCTGCCCCATAGGAAATTGGTACAAATAGAATCAATTTTCTTACTGACGCATGTCGGCATTTGACAAATTTGAAGCCAAATGGAGATCATAGGGTATATGATAGTCTTAATGAGTTCCAACCTACCCGGGAAAGTTAATAACATATTATTCCAGGTAGACAACCTTTTCTTAATTTTATCTATAAGTTTGTTAAAATCAGCTATCTTAAGACTAGCGAAGCCGAGAGGAAGACCCAGATAAATGACTGGAAGTTGAGCAGATTCGATGTTCAAAATTGAAGTTATCTGCTGTTTACCCCTGACACTTTTACTAAAAGATAATTTGGATTTTTGTTCATTAATGTTCAGTCCAGCATTTGCATTTAATTTGTCGAGAACACTTTTAATAGCTTGCGCGCTTTTCTCATTAGCTTTCGAAAAAACAAGCAAGTCGTCTGCATACATCAAATGATTAACTGCCGGAGTACAATTATAAATAGGAATAATATTACCTTCATGATGCGCAATCTCCATTTAGATAGATAAGTATTCCATAGCTACAACAAATAGGTATGAGGACAGCGGATCTCCATGTCGAAGTCCACGGTTACTGTGTATAAGTCCATAAGGGCTACCATCCACAATGACCGAAAAAGTAGGAGTAGAAATGCAAGTAAATATTAGTCTCACAAGCTCAACCGGAAAACCCATGCATAACATCATATGGCAGATGAATTCTCTATTAATTTTGTCATAGGCTTTCTACAAGTCCACTTTTGTTCAAAATTTAGTTGAACAAGAATGGCACAGTGATCACTCAACGAGTGTGGTAAGATAAATATATCATAGTTATGCATTAAAGTGTTCTAAATTTGATTAGTGAAAACTCTATCAATTTTACTATGAATAGAGAAATTTTTACCTCCTCTCCAAGTAAATTTGTTCCCTTTCCCTTGTTGTTCACAAAGGCCACTAACCTGCATGGCCTCATAAAAATCCTCATCTGCATTGTTTCCAGTATTACGTGGACCGATTCTATCAGTATTGTACAAAACCGTATTAAAATCCCCGGCAACAAGCCAAGGTAATGAACATCGCCGAGACATGTAACAAATGTGCTCCCACAATTCTTTTCGCTAATCATAATTGTGAAGGCCATAGACTATAGTTAAATTCAAAGATAAACCACCAAAATTTGTAAGCGTACCGGTTATTACTTGAGGGTTACTGTTAATAGACGAATAAGTCCAAACATTTTTATTCCACATCACCCCGATTCTGCTCTTTTTATTGGAACTATTATTACATGTACATTCCCACCCATGTAAATTAGAATTGACATAGATAGATAAGTCTTCTTCTGACATCTTGTGTTCAAGCACAGCAGCAACAGATATCTTGTAGGAAAGGAGATGATTAATGACATCTAATTTCCGAGAAGGGGAGTTCAATCCCCTAACGTTCCAGATGAGGAACGTCATAACGAAACATGTCCATATGTTCCCCTGTTATTAGAGCAACTAGGGGAAGTACTCACTCTACTCTTCTTCGATCGACTGTTCTTGTTTTTAACTTGAGTAATTAGTTCACTCCATGCAGGGTTGTCGATCACATTTTCAGTTGCTGCGGCTTTGAGTTCGAACTTATCCTGCTCGTCACGACTTCTCCAGGTAATACGTAAACTTAATTATCTTTAATTGTGATATATTTAGATTGAGAATTCTGAGAAACGTTATAATCTGTTACCTCACTTTCAGGTTTCTTCAACTCGGATCTCTGACCCCGGACGTCATTTTCAGGAGGAGCGGCAGTTTCGGTCTTTATGCTATCAATACTTGTCTCAACTGTAGGTATGATGGTTTCTGCTGTGTCAGTGGGTGTGGCATCAGGTTTAACCAACAAAGAGTTCACTTCATTAGTTGTATTAATTGGCTATTTATTATTCTTAGCAGGAACGTTATAAATAACTCTATCTGTCATTTTGCTGCTGATATCTGATTGAGCGAAGTTAGCTTTTCCATTGTTGTCGATAGTTGTGTTATTATTGACTGTTTCATTCGTACACGCTGTAGTCTGTTGATGAATTATTTCGTTATCCTCCATAGGATCTTCAACCATGGTAGATCCTTCATGATTTGCATCACTACTAGTTTTTTTTGGTATCCACGTCTTAACTGATATGCAGTGTTTTTCCCCATGACCATAACAGTGACAGTTAGAACATTTAGGAGGCTTCCATTCATAGACGACTTCTTGCCAACTCATATTATCATCTCCATCGATTATCGGAACCCTTTCCGAAAACGTAAAATTATTATCTACTTCAACAAGGTCACGTGCAAACGAAATGCATACCATGCCTTTAGTAACTTGATCAAGCTTAATAGGGCAACCAAGAACGGAAGCAATCTGTCATATTGCCTCATCTGTCCAGTAATCTAAATCCAGGTTTGGGAGGCGAATCCAAATAGGTAGACTGTTAAGGAACTCACGAGAAAGTTTCATACCTTCCTTCCATTTTTTCATAATAATGAGACGTTTATCATAGAAATAAGGACCGTTAGCAATAACAAGATCACAATCCTCTTGCTTATCAAAGTTAATGATATAAAACCCATTCTCTCGAGAGAAAAAATCTGAAACTCACCTTTGGGTTTCCAAATCCTAGAAATATAGGCTTTAAAAAAAGGAAAATAAGGCTTTAGACCCATAACGTAGACCACAATAGAGTTCTTCCATTTTTTCCTAGCTGCCGATATTAATTGGGAATCAATCTTAGCATATTTCGTATTATTGATTTCTATGGGGGGATAGTAGCTAATTGGGGCATACGCAGAGACATCTAGATCAGTGACAATATCCTTCCATGACCGTATAGGAGTAGGTCCAGCCTTATCAAAGATTGGAACAGACGCGTTTGATTTTCCTGAAAGGGGTGGAAATTCATCTGACGATTTATGCATGCTGAAGCCTGGGTGACGCGAAGGCTGTGAATTCCCTGATTGGAAGACCCTGTTTGAAAACACCTTTCCGGTTTTAGCGGATCCATGAAATGTCATATTCGAACGTCCCATACGTTCCTTCCCCTTATTCTTCTTGTTAACCACAGGCGTAAAGCCATCTGCTTCTCTAGCATCTGGAGGTTCCGAAGATCTGGGGTCAGATCTGGCATCTGAAGAGGATCCCGGAGAAGGAGAAACCCTAGGAGCCACCATTATTTTGTTCAAAGATATTGATCAAACTCTATATCATCCACACAGAGCGACAAACGGATCTGACTAGCAGAGTGGTGGCTCAAGCTTAAAGATGGAGCTCTCCGGTAAAAATGTCAAAACTCAACAATATGGGAGCAGTTGTTTTGCGAAAGGATGTGGATTCATCCACGGTGGGGGAAATGACATGGGGCCGTAAAGGATGTATGGTTATAATGTAGAAATTCATTGACGCCGTAGAAACTTTCATAATTAATGTATCCAATTCCAAGTTACGATTGAATATGGTCAAACATGAATGAATTTCGACTAGAAGTAGGCCGATTTTATCATTCTGAGTTAGAGGTTATCAATAAGGACACACCCATATGGTTATTGCTATAACGGAGAGAGTCGACAAAAGATGGAATAATTTGATTTACTAATATGTGGTAGGGCATATATCTTATTATGTTTCCAAAGTATTTGCTAAAAGGACATGCAAAATGAAAAATGGGTTGCTTAATGGTTTCTATCTGATTAAATTTGATATAAAAGAGGATTGTGCGAAGATTTTAGAAGGAGGTTCATGGTTCTTTAATGGGTTGGTAATGACTATTAAGACATAGGTTATGTAACATCTAAAAGAGTTGGCTGTTTGCTCTAGGAGCAATTATGTAATTTGTTACGTATATCTAACTATGCAGTCAATCTTGTTGATAATAAATGTGTTTGATTTTTGTTGTATACTTTGTTATGTCGTGATATAATTAATCAAGTAATTAATTTAAAGTATGTAGATAAAAAAGTCCTTATAAAATGTTATGCGAATGTAGTCGCAAAAGGTTGTAATCATGAGTAATTAATCACAAAAAGAAATAACATTTT
Source organism: Allium cepa (assembly GCA_030765085.1). NCBI lineage: Eukaryota > Viridiplantae > Streptophyta > Magnoliopsida > Asparagales > Amaryllidaceae > Allium > Allium cepa. The sequence goes on from CM060946.1 coordinate 221,478,558, forward strand.
GTTTTAAATATATTCCTGGTCAAGATGTTTCGGAAAAGAAAATCGGTGCATCCATTGAGATCAGAGGGCGCAACGCTCTCCAAATGTTGGACAGTGTATTGCTCATGGTTGCTGGAGGTACCAAAGAACTACGTACTTGTGGTTATTAGATCTATGTTATATTAAAAGCTAAACGAAGCGAGACGCTAGGTGAGGCAAGACGATAAAAGTCTCGCTTTGCTTAATGACCACTTAAGCATCGCCTATGCACTGCTTAATTTTTTTGGCATATATTATTCGTATCGGTATAAACTTATGTAAAGAGATTTTATTGAGCGTATCATCTTATATGCACCTATTGATCACAAAAAATTAAATTTTAATTTTGAACTTGACTTATAAATTCATATGTTTCAAAATCGATATTTCACTTTCAATGTTAATTAAAAGTAAGCATACTCAAGTTGAGTACAAACTATGCATATTTGTCACACACACACACATCCATGTTTTGATGCAAAAAACTATTCATCATTAATCGACCCATATGATAGAAAACGAGGAAACTTTGTTAGGGAATGCAACTTTATTGCTATAATCCTATTTTTAAAATAATAATTTTTTTTTCTTAGTAGTGTTTAATCATCGCTTAAATTTAAGCAAAGCCCAGATAAGTGTCAATTAAGCACGTCGAAACGCTCATCGCTTAATTCTATTGCCGTTTCAGATAATTAAGCGTTATTGATGCATTTCGTGCTTAAGCGATAATTAAGCGTGCTTTCCATAACATAGTATTGGATAATCATAGAATCACTCGTCTGATAGTTTCCCATCGCTCGATGATAACCATATCAAATAGAAATTCTAGTGCAACGATGTTGCATAATTCACTCGATTTGAGAATACTGTGGAACTTTAATATGAATATACTAATTTGATTATAGTTAATAAATGGCATGGCGATCCATCAATTGACCATAGTTAGATATGAGCTAAAGCGTTGGAAGTGAAGCGTTATTCAATAGAGAATTCGTTCTTAGTTGTATGAGCTTAGCATCATGGTCAACTGTAGTCGACTCAAAATCAAAATGTATGGTTGTATGGTTAATAATAATTATCGTTATTATCGAACCACGAACTTTGCTTATTAACCATTAGAGTTGAATAAGGATGAAATTGTAATTCTGACTAAAACCAAATTCCATAAATCCTAAAGTGATATGGTGTTGATAAAGAGACTATGTAAATAATCGCTGCTAAAAGGTACTACTTAAGAAAATGCGAAACTGGATTTTACTGAAAAGACATGTAATGAAATTGGTCAAACTGTCACACCACTAGCTAAGATAACGTGTGAATGTTAATATTTGAATTGTTCAATATAAATCACTGACTAAATTCACACCGTAAATTTGAAAGTGTACCGTGGATCGTGTAATATGGATATATGATAATACAGAGTATAATGATGATAGCTATATAGTAAATAGTGCGGAATATAAAAGCAGCATAATAAAAATAACACCAGAGATTTTTATACTGGTTCGGATCTTCGTTCTACGTCCAGTCCCAGACTCCTTCTGAAATTTTATTAAAAATAATAACCCTCACTTAACCCGGAGGAACAGGTCTATACAACTCTTGAGCAGCCGAACAAGGACCTGAGCAGCGGAACAATATTTCGCCTCACCAGCCGAAGAGGACTTCATACGCCTGAGCAGCAGAACAGGACTTCAACAAATACAAATGATTGTTTGACTTTTTGTATTCTGATAACACGGATAAGTCTGTTTATAGTACAACCTTCCTATGATCTTCTCCTCCAATATATATATATATATATATATATATATATATATTGAAGTTTACGAAGAATAGAAAGGTATAACATTGCTTAGAGTATGTTATGCAAAATATTTGAAAGTGTAGTTGCAAGTAGATTCAAAAGAGTTAGACAAGAAAGATAAGAAAATTCTGTAGTATGGAATCAAGTTAGAGTATGCATTTATAGATGTTAAAAAGCAACGACTGTTGACGAAGAGTTCCGGTTGAAGTGTTGCGTCCAAATTCTTTTGTAGAGATTCGTAACTCTTCACAAATCGTCACGTGTTTTCAGAAAATATAGCTCTTGTAGAAATTCAGTCAACTGAACCTCTGGGTCAATCCACTGGATATTCAAATGAATTCTTTATATATATTTGTTTATTTGTGCACATGTGCATGTGCACGGAAATTGTCAGGTCAGTCGACTGACTTATAATTTCTATGCAATTTGCACAGTTTTCGCAGGTTTATATATATATATATATGATTTTAAAGAAAAACTTTGATAATATATATATATTCTATGCTTATATATATATATATAAATCATTAGGAAGATTATATATAAGCTAATATATACGTTAAACGAGGAGAGATCTTAACAATATTAACTTAAGACTCAAAATAAGATAATATAAAAATTGATGCACTGATTTTGATGTCTTGTCTCCATGTAGTATATATTCTATTTTTGTCGTAACAGTCGTCAAATCTGTATATTATAGTGATAGCTTCGTGTCATGAATCAAAACCAAGTCTCAACATTATCCCCCTTTTTGATTGATGACAACTCCATTTGCTACGGACGAATCTTCGACAAGCTTTGTTGACTTATCTCTCCCCCTGAATATATTCTTATAATTGCGCTGTAGATTTCTCCCCCTGAATTTATGCTATATATTCCTGTAAATAGTGCTAGAGTAGTATCTTTATATATTTGAAATTTATGAAGAATAGAAAGGTATAATATTGCTTAGAGTGTGTTAATGCAGAATATTTGAAAGTACAGTTGCAAGTAGATTCAAGAGAGTTAGATAAGAAAGATAAAAAAATTCGGCAGTATGGAATCAAGTTAGAGTATATATTTATAGATGTTAAAAAACAGCGACGGTTGACGAAGAGTTCTGGTTGAAGTGTTGCGTCCAAATCTTTTTGTAGAGATTAGTAACTCTTCACAAATAATCATGTCTTTTCTAGAAAATATAGCTGTTGTAGAAATTCAGTCAACTGAACCTCTGGGTCAATCGACTGGATATTCAAACGGATTTTTTAATATATATTTTTTTATTTGTGCATCTATGTATGTTGCACAGAAATTGTCAGGTCATTCGATTGACCTGGTAATTTCTATGCAATTTGCACAATTTTCACAGGTTTATATATATATATATATATATATATATATATTATGATTTTAAAGAAAAACTATGATAATATATATGTATATATATTATATGCTTATATGTATAAATCATTATGAAGATTATATATAAGCTAATATATAGGTTAAACGAGGAGAGATCTTAACAAAATTGACTTAAGACTCGGAACAAGATAAAATGAAAATTGATGCACTGATTTTGATGTCTTACCTCCATGTAGTATATATTCTCTTTTTGCCATAACAATCGTCAAATATGTATGTTGTAGTGATAACCTCGTGTCAGGAATCAAAACTAAGTCTCAACATTCTCCCCCTTTTTGATTGATGACGACTTCATTTGCTACGGACGAATATTCGACAAGCTTTGTTGACTTATCTCTCCCATTGAATATATTCCTGTAATTGTGCTATAGATTTCTCTCCCTGAATCTATGCTATATATTCCTGCAAATAGTGTTAGAGTAATATCTTCCCCCCTGTCATCGACAAAAAGGTGAGTTTATATAATGACATAAATTATATTCCACATAAGTGTTAACAAAATAACAATATATAACAAAAAAATTAACATTTAAAGCATGCAATACCCAAGGTTCTTATTACCCATTTAGGTGTTGTTGAATCTTTATAAATATAATTTCATTATTAACTACCATATCAAAATAACCATCAATGTATTTTTCTCTATTTTTCCAATTAACAGAAACCCAAATAATTAGATAATTTTTATTCGTATTTCCCGTCAATGTTTTGTACTTCTAAAGAAATTATAAACACTATTGGTCATAGCAGTATTTGAATTTCTATAAAAATTGGATTTAGAATTTACTCGTAATCTAGTACTAGCACCAACATATTTACTATACATGAAAGCGTGTCTAGTTCTATTTCAACGATCAATTTTATTATATCTTAAACCACTTTTATCATGTAAAGGTCTAGAACTAGATAAAATCATGTTTAAATCGTTTTGACCTTTATTAAATTTTGTGACTTCGGTATTAAGTTTATCAAATTTAGCTTTAAAGTCACAGTTATTATTTTCAAAAGATATATTACTGTTTTTTAAAATATCTATTTGCCTGATTAATTCAGAATTCTCCTTTTTTAACGTACGGTTCTCATTTTCGAGAAGAAAAATTCGAGATTCTGAATTATCTAAAGATGATTGTAATAAATCATTTTGTCATTTCAAATTCGTAATTTCTTTTGAAAATTTTTCTTTTTCTTTTTCAAACATAGTATTTTGTTCGTCTCGAAAATCTTTAAGAGCCTCAAAATTATTTTTCAAACATCTTATTGATTTTCTAAATTTAATTTCTCATTTTTCATTTTTAAGTTTGATTGATTTCATCTTTTCTAAAATAAGAAAATTAAGCTTTGAGATCTTATCGCTTATACTAACTAATTCATTATTCTCATTTACTGAAATTTGTAAATCAGAAAGTACCTTTTTATAGTCCTCGTTGGTCATTGCTATGATGGTTTTAGGCTTTTTGCTTGTATTCCGACCGGATCTTTTTCTAGCCATCATTCTATGATGTTGTGATGATCGATAGAATTCCAGGCTCTAATACCAAATGAAAGTGTGTTATAGATCGTATAACATGGATATGCGATAATACAGAGTATAATGATGATGGCTATACAGTAAATAGTGTGGAAAATAAAAGCAGTATAATAATAATAACATCAGAGATTTTTATACTGGTTCGGAGATTCGTCCTACGTCCAGTCCCAGACTCCTTCTGAAATTTTACTAAAAACAATAACCCTCACTTAACCTAGAGGAACAGGTCTACACAACCCTTGAGCAGCCGAACAAGGACCTGAGCAGCGGAACGAGGTTTCACCTCGGCAGCCGTAGAGGACTTCACACGCCTGTGCAGCAGAACAGGATTTCAACAAATACAAATGATTGTTTGACTTTTTGTGCTCTGATAACACAGATAAGTCTATTTATAGTACACCCTTCCTATGATCTTCTCCTCAAGTGTGTGTGTGTGTATTTGAAGTTTATGAAGAATAGAAAGGTATAATATTGCTTAGAGCATGTTAATGCAAAATATTTGAAAGTATAGTTGCAAGTAGATTCAAGAGAGTTAGATAACAAAGATAAGAAAATTTGGTAGTATCGAATTAAGTTAGAGTATGTATTTATAGATGTTAAAAAGTAGCGACTGTCGACGAAGTGTTCTGCTTGAAATGTTGCGTCCAAATCTTTTTGTAGAGAATCGTAACTCTTCACAAATAGTCGTGTCATTTCAGAAAATATAGGTGTTGTAGAAATTCAGTCAACTGAACCTCTAGGTCAGTCGATTGGATATTCAAATGAATTTTTTAATATATATTTTTTTATTTGTGCACGTTGCACATAAATTGTCAGGTCAGTCGACTGACCTACCAAGTCAGTCGACTGACCTGGTAATTTCTGTTTTAAATATATATATATATATATATATATATGATTTTTAAGAATTTTTTTTGATAATATATATATTTTCTATGCTTATATGTATAAATCATTAGGAAGATTATATATAAGCTAATATATACGTTAAACGATGAGAGATCTTAACAAAATTGACTTAAGACTCAAAACAAGATAGTATAAAAATTGATGCACCGATTTTGATGTCTTGTCTCCATGTAGTATATATTCTCTTTCTGTCATAAAGTCGTCAAATCTGTATGTTGTAGTGATAGCTTCGTGTCATGCATCAAAACCAAGTCTCAACAAAAGTCTCACAGCCACCTTTCTGAATTCTCTGAAAAACCACGTAATTTGGTTTGTTTATAAAACATTATAAATTAATTAGTATCCAAGGCAAATTATTTATTAATTTATTTGACGTTTTGGTGTTTTTAGTAAGTATATATAAAATTTATATATAGATGTATCGACGTACGGTATCAGTGTGTATTTAAACAGGCTCTAAACACATTAATTACTTAATGGGCTTTTTGGAAAATTAATTCATGCAAGGAGGAAAACTTCACCGGCCACGCAAAAAGACGAAGGGTTGGAGTAATACCCCATAAAATGAACGATAATTAATAAATAATTAATAAAGTTTCAAAAATAGAATTTGATAAAGCTTCAAAAATAGAATTTGATAAAACATCGAAAATCAGCTATGAAAATCGCACCATTGTATTCGTGATGATTTCTTGAGTAAATTTCATATTTGGAGATTTACAATCGGAGGTCACACGAAGTAGTTATCAATGTTTGAAGTTTTCATAACGAAAATGGTTAAAAAAACGAAAATATGAAATAGATTATAATTAACACTGGACCCCATCAGTCGACCCCTTCCTTTGGCCGGTCGACCGCCTATAGGGGAACAGTCGATCGGTAGTATGGTGACGGCTGGTGTAACAATCAGACTTTCCAATCCTCGAATGTCGACACTAAATACATCCACGATATCCGTGCACCAAGCATTCAAGTGCCAGAAAGATAGACAGATAGGATAAATAAAAGAAAATAAATAAAACAAGAAAGAAAGAATACAATATCAGAAGCTCACGGTAGAATGATAATATATAATATCAAAAGAACATCATAAAATGTTTCTCCGAATGTAGAAATTTACAAGTTACAAAAACCTAAGGATTGTCATCAAGCTGGACAGTTATAAATTGCCTATCCTCATAATCCTAATATATACATACATGATACAGTGCAACATAAATAGAAATAGATAAATAACGGAAGCCTCCAGGTCATTTCTTGAACTTTGAAGCGTCCAAAGTAAAACCTGTTTTGCTCAGCCTACTCGAAAGAGTATATGAGAAATTAGGAAAAACAAAAACCATGTGTCAGACATAGTCCGGTATGGGAAAACATAAGATACATATAACATGTAATAGTAACTATTGGGACCCTACAGATTCTCATAGCGGTTTTCCCCTCAAAAGAAACCAACCAATCATCAAGTAAATGTAGTGATATAATAGATAATGTCCATAGTGCAGAATATAAATCATATCAAATAATTGAGTTGTTTGCATCTCACAACACAACAATATTAGAAGTACATCTAAAATCGTTAAGGTACATTCACATATAGATTTTTCCGTGGAGATCTCTTTGGTCAAGCCAAATCTAATTTCCTGCATACGGGTTAGAAACTACCTCCGAGCGTCATATATCTTTAGATAAAATATATCATAAGGCCGGTTCATACCCAAACAAGAGATCCCACATATCATCAACTCCCGTTAGCAACATCGATAAGTATACTCTAGATTTGGCATTAATATATCTTGTCATGGGTTAGCTAAACCCTAGGTTATGAGGCCTACTCTATTTTTTATCGTATGTTGAGGCTTGTCATTTCCGATGTCGATGCTACGTTCGGCATCTCTCACATGAGTTTTCATCACTCGAGCAGAACACAAATCACTCCATGGATTCCTGTATAAGCCCGTTTGGAAAATGCTAATGTTGACCTCTCCCTTGGACTTAACCTTAGGATAGGCAGTTCATCTCTATAACATTCCACTTCACAATCGCTTCAACAACATAAACTCGTATGCTAGTTTTAAAATGGTATTCGTTAAGTAAAACATTTACCGATCCTAGACTCTTTAAAACTATTCGATGGATTTCTGGTAAACTTAATTCCAGTTCTTTTAAAAGTAAGTAAACTATATAAAGAGGAGTCCCTCGGGGGGATCTCATATATATAAGTTCTTAAAACTAGAGATGTTTCATACCAATGCTTCTTCCTGAGGGTTCTCAAAGGGTATAAAGCTATGAAGCTTTTAGATGCTTCTTAAGTTATAGTTGGTCAAGTTCAATAGTCGACTAATCGACTACCCAATTAAAAAAGATCGTTTATAAAAATCAAGGTCCGTATACTGAACACATTTTCGGCATTCCAACTTATACTATCCCTTGGTCAAGGGTGAAGCAGGGTAAGTTTGAGCATTGGTCGCATATCAAAGTTTTGCTGAGACAACTCATTCTTGACTCTCATAGATAAACAAGTTGTAACGACCCATATTTTTAAACATTTAAAAATATTAAATTAAATAAGATTTTTGAATAAAATTGTAAGGAATAAAAAAATTAAGATTTTACTGATACAAATTAAATTATAATACAAACTATGAGCTTAAGTAAAATTTCTATTAATGACACATGTTTGCAATAATGTAAGGATGATAACAAATGTTAGCGTGTATTTTAATAACATTTGTTTGAATGAAGTTAACAATTGTCTGAATGTTCCAATTGAGTGGAATAATAAATGTTATTAAAGAATAATAAATATTTCCTTATTAAAGAAGAAATGGTATGTTTATTTATTTGAAATGTTTAGTAGCTGAAAGATTGATTGCAGAGACGAGAAACTATTATTTATCCAATATTGTATAAATATGTTTAAATTACCATTAGATAGGAAATAATTGTTCTATTTATCATTACATTTATTTTGTCCATTTTGAAATTCACCTCTGTAAACAATTGAAATTAATGTACTTGAATAATTTCAATTAATGGTAGAGAAGACACCAAATTGTAAATTAATAGGTGTAATTAAACGTAGCTTATATTTTATGAAAATATAAGGAAAGTCGATTTAATGAAAATAATGTTTATATCAAATAAAATAAATGTTTCATCCGTGAATGTAGGTTTAATTTCATTAAAATAAAGAATAGAATGATTGATTGATTTAAAGGAAGAAATATATGTATATATGAACTGTGTTTTAGCATACAGATGGATTACACGAGTAGGAAAATAATTTATTTAAGTTATTTATTACTCTGTTGTATAAACAACAAATTTATAAAGGTGTTTAAATGATTAAAGGAAATAATTAATTATTCTATTTTTCATTCATTTTAGTAGTTTGTTTTGAAATTTAACTTTGTAAGCAATTGCAATTAATGTTATTGAAATATTTCAATTAGAAGGGAAGAGAACGTTGATTGCAATCAATAGATTTAATAAAAGAAATGCACCTTTTGTGTTAGACAAAAGAATGTTTTAATGGAAATAAAAGATCTTTTTGGGTAAACCAAATTGAATGTTTTCATTTTTAAGGTAAGTAATTTCACTCATTATGCATAGATAAAAAAAACTAAATGCGTACAAATTTTAATATTATTTGAGTTAATGAAGTTAATATGGTTACATTTCACAAATTGAATTTCAAAAAGGTTGTGTGATGTACATGATCCATTCATTTCTTTTGGTATTAATTGTTGCATGACTTTTTAAAATAGTCATCTTATTATTAATACTTGATCCATTCATTTCTCCTTCTATTTAATACCTGAGCCTAGACTTTTAGGTTGTATTTAATTCTTGCCACCTCATTTTCGCATATACAAAATTTCGCTTTCCTTTGGTTTGCAAAATTTTCCATTCCTACATACATTTCTTTATGCATTATTAATGCATGAAGCTTTCAAAATAAAAGGTGACATTTATTTTTGTCTCTCCACCTTCATTTCCCAATTGTTAAAACTTGCAGCTTATTTCTTTAATTTGTAGTGTATATTTGTGTTCTTTTTTTTGTTAGGTCTTATTAGGTTTGTTTTAGACTAATAGGCTCCTTAGTAAACCAAGAGACCCTAAATACCCTAAAAGGCTTTGGACCCTTTCTTTTCCCACCCATTGACCTTCTATTTCCTATCTGACTAAAACCAAGTACGTATATAAATTCCTCATTTGAAAAACTTTCTATGTACTCTTCTTCTTGCTCAAATCTACAGAAAACTCCAAATCTCAAAACTCCTAAATCTCCAAATCAAATTCCATCCTTCCTCCTTCAAAATCCTAGCCTACCTCTCTTCTCTTGCCGCTACTCACCTCCATATCCACCCCATAACCCATGGCCAAAGCTCCCACCTTCCCTCTCCTCTTCTTTCTCCTTTTTCCCTTCTTTTTCCCTTCCATTTTTCCCTCTTCCTTCCCCTTATTCCCATGGCTTTTATATTCCATTAAACTACTTCAAACCAAATAATTTTCTTTATGAAACCGTGTATAATTTCAATGAGAACAACTTTGTTGTTAAACCCTTCTTCCCATTTCGAATATTTATATATCAAAAACTCCATTTTTTAAGTCCTGTCTTTGGTCCAGATTTGGCCAAAAATACCTCATATTGTATCAAATGTCTCCTTCAGAAATGAATCAAATTATGTGGTTCTTTTTTTAAATCATTTATTTTTCCAGTGGCTTCAACTTTCTTTTAGATCAGTTCTTAAAATTCCTTAATTTGCTATGCCAAAAACTCAAACATTTTCGAAGTATTTTTGAACTCGGATTTACAAATTAGAAAACACCTCTGTTTGTTTTGACCATAACTTCCTCAAGACAGAAGCATTTTAAGTGATTGATTTTTTGAAAGTGGAGAGAAAAGAATTTGCAACAAATTTCTAGTTATTCACTTTTACGGATTTAGTAATATTCTGGTCCGAATATTTTCTTAAATATGACCTAGTTTTCAGTTTGTCCGTAGTTTGGATCTTGGGTTATTTGGAAGTTGGAAGTAGTTAAAACTTGTTAATTGATTCGTGTTCGTGTCTAAACTTTGTTGGATTTGCTTTGCATTTGGATCTTTGCTAGGAATCTCCATATTGCTCCATTTCTATCATCACCTTCGTAGCCACGAAAGGTGAGCAAACACTCGCAACTACTAGGTTTTCTTATGTTTGTTAAATTGAATTTATGATGTGATTAGAAATTGATTGGTTACTATTTAGTATATTTTAAACTGTCATTCAAGTTAAATCTAACTTTTGTTGAATTTAATTGTCATTTAATTTAATATTGAAATTTAAATTGCCAGTTAAATATTTGTTAATGATAACTAGTAAATTGTTGGTTATTATTGGTTGATTTCAAAGATGATTGCGGTGTATGTTTAATTATTGATATTTGGGTGATTGGACGGATGTTATTGGTTGACATTTTGGATGGTTGGATGCTATTTATGTCTATATCTCTGTTATCCCTATGGATTGAAATGATACATACCCGAACAATCTTATAGATTAAGGAAAAATCATTACGGGTTGAAATGATAAACCTAAGCAGTTTTTCTTGATTTGGAAATGTTGATTTTTGATACTAGTTGAAATGACATATACCCATATAATTTCTTCAATTTGGACTTTTATTTAGAATTGAATTATTTGAAGGGTTTAAGTTAATTCAAACTTCGAATTTGTTTTAATTAGATGATTAAGATTGATATTTTGAATTATTTGAAACGCTTTAAATAATTATATTCACGTTGTACACTTGATAGGAGATAAAATCTCATAATGAAACCATTGCAGTAATATTTCTATTTTACTTGTTTTGATTTGACTTACATAAGATCTTTTAGTTCTGACCTAAGTGTTTTGTCTTTTCATTATGCTCGGGTCAGTCTGGGCTTTTCAGTGTATTGAAGACTATTTTCTGGAGGATGAAGACAAAGATTCAATATATTATTGCTATTTATTATTCCACTGTATTCGGTGTTCCGCTGCATTATTTGTTTATTTTTGATGTATGTATAACTCTGATTTGAATTGTAAAAGTGTAATCTATTGTTATTTGTAAATTAACTTCATGAATTGTTTATTTGATAATTATATTTTGTCGTTCCGCTGCGAGATTCTGTGTTTTGTTTTCTTTTTAATCGTATTTACCCCATTAACAATCCTCGCTTCTGAATTGTTCAAGTCTGACATATGTGGTTTATTGTCGATTTGAACCGTCCAAAAAGATGGGTCGTAATAGTTGGTATCAGAGCGAGGTTTAGACATATCTTAGCCTGTTGGGGTTAACTCATTAGAGATAGGGTAGTAATATCCTAGAATGAGTTTGTCTGAGTGTGTGTGTGTATACAAGAGCGCATATTTGTTAGTGTTATAAAAATGTTTTATATAAGATTTAAAATAAAATAATTTTCCTAATATTATATGTTATGTATAAAGGAAAATTTTATAACTAATATAGTTATTTGTAACGTGTTTGTTATATGAAATGGTAATATCTAATTATTATCATTCATTGTTAAGTTGTTATGTTTAGTAAAATTATAAACATTGGCTATCATTATTGATTGAAGTTATGGACTAAACACTATTTTAATAATGGTGAATTAAAGAGAATGAAGTGGATAATTAGGATATTCGATATGAAATTGAAATATGGTTGTGAAAATTGTTGTTTGTTGATTGGTAGTTTTAACTATTGAAATAAAATGGAATATCTAGATATTTTGGATAATCGAAACCTTTTGAATTAATATATGAGTTGAAACTTAGAAATTGTGTTGACTTATGCAGTTGAATTCGATAACCTTAATTTGAAAGCAAGTGAAACAATGTTTAATTTGTTATATCTATGTTTAGTAAATGAATAGAATTGTTGTATACGTTCTTGGCATGTAATGTAATAATATACAAGTGTGAACTTTAAGCCTTTGGATGTTTAAATTGAAATTGTGATTAAGGAAATGTTGTAAATGAGATTAAATTGGAAAAAATATGTTTATAAACTTAATTAACATTTATGAAATGTGTCATAAATAAACTGAAAGTAAAGATGAAACTAAATGGGATAAGCAAATATGAAATAAAAGTGAATTGATTATAAATAAAGCCATGACTTGTAAATTGTTATGAAATAAATGGATGTTGCAATAAATGATTATAAATAAAGTTGTGATAACTTTAAACCCGAACAATATCTTATAAATTTGAACTTAAGAAAGTTCCTTATGAAATGATTTGCAAATAAATATAGTATTAAATGAGAAATATTCCATGTGAAATGAATGTAATTTAAATTGAAGAGAAATATAAGCAATATTATGAGAATGAATATATTAACGTTTTATATTAAATGGAGAAATTCTGTGAAACAAATATTAAAGAATGAAGTGATATTTGTGTTAATCAATGGGATTAAAAATGAATTTAACTGAAATGTAGTTGTGATGAAACAAATTGGAATAATTACGTAAGTTGTATGTATATTATTTTGTTCGCAAAATTAATTTAATCTGGATTTGAGTGCACAAGCTCTATGTGAATTACACCACTTTATGTTAGAATTTTTCATTCGATTCTTGATGGCGAATATTTGATATGGATTTTTGGTTTGATTCTAGAATTCTCTATCATAGTATATGGCTATGCAAGAAGAATGATGGTTTCTAGTCAAGAAACCTTATCGAAGTCCGTATTAGGGAGGTCGAATGAAAAGTACTTGTTCGAAAGCGAGCTTATCTAATCGAGCGAGCGATCGAATGTGATTTTGTGAAATGATGACATATGTACATCTTATTTTCTAATATTATTGATAAGCTTTGACGTTCAAATAGAAAGTTGTTGGGTTGGATATCTTTGTAATTTAAATTGGAATTTTTCTTGTATGCAAAACTTAATTTAAAACTATTTTATAGAACTATTTTCTTTTATTTTTCTTATACAGCCTATCTTATTCTATTTTATTTAAAACACTATTTTACAAACTATTTATTTACAAAACTATTTTACAAACTATTTTATTTACAAATCTGTTTTACAAACTATTTTATTTACAAACTATTTTACAAAACTATTTTATATACAAAACTATTTCACAAAACAATTTTATATACAAAACTATTCTAAATTCAAAACCTTTTATAAAGCAAGATGTTCAATCCCATATGGCTTTTCATACAACGAAATTGATTTTGGGAACATTTTGATTCTTGCATAAGACGGACTTTATATAAGTATAAGGTGATTTTAAAAACAGTTGATTTTGAAAGGTATTCGATCTGAAGAGATAAATCTCATATATAACGGAATTTATATAAGAATGATGTGATATATTCGAGATTGTTGATTTTGGAAAGTACTTTATCTGAAAATGAAATCTTATATTATAAGTGCGATATTTGAAGCTATGATTTTAAAAGGGTACTATATATGGTATGTTATATTTTGAAGTAAGAGGTATGTGGAAGTACCCTCCGTGAAGAAGTACAATATGATATGCTTCGATCTAGATGGACTTGGGGAATCCAGGAATGGATTCAACCGATAATCCCTAATATACTTGGATAAATTCAGAAATGGATTCGAACTGATATGGTTGTCTGGACTTAAACTCATGAGTTCCTCGATTTATTTTCAGGGTAGATGGTTCTTTAGTTTACCCAATGGAAGCGCTTTCGATCCTGAGATCTGTTGTTTAAGGATCTTCCGGGAAGGAAGTGTATCCATTGCGTAAATCATTGAATCAGTAGTTACCACTACAACAGGGGTTGACGGTCCATTGTTTATGAAATGACTATGATATTTTTCTAGAATTCGGAAGGTGGAAGGATCTTCTGGAAAGTTTTGTGTCCATTGCGTAAACACTGGATCAGCAGCAGGCCACTGCTATCGTAACATCGTCGTTCGACATCAGATTTTGAGCGGTACTTTTCATACATGTTTTTAAGTATTTTTCACTAGGTGTTGAAACAGGTCTACTAAGTACTTGGAGATTTCAAGTCTTATGCCTGATCAACATACGACCAGAGTTTGCAAGAACAAGGATAAACTTGTTAAAATATCGGGTTATAAAAGTTTTTTGATAAAGTACTATATAAAAGATATTTTGGTCATTTTTTCATTTCTAAATACTTTAAAATGTTTAAAATATTGTTTATTTATGTACAACATGGTTTAATAGTAAATTATTAGTATTGTAAACATTGTGAGAAGTTATTAATTAAATAAAACATATTTAAAGTTATTGATTGTTGATTTATTAATGAAGTTTAAAAGTATTTTGAGATTTAAAACTAATAAAATTTATAAATAATTGATTTAAAGTTTTCAATAACTTATTTTAAATATAATTGTTTTCAAACAGTTTACATATATTTATAAAGATGTTATTTAAAATTTTTAAATGGTATTTATAAATGAAGCAAGAAATTTTACAGATGAATTCTTCCATAAAGTATTAATGTATTAAAAATGATTGATTTACAAATGAAGTTTTCAAATGAATATTTAAAGTAAAATTTATATTAGTTTCTTTGAATGTATAATTTAAAGATATTATATAAATGTAACAAAATTGATTTGCGAAGTTTATTTACAGTAATATACTTGACAAATAAATTTGAATATCTATTTTGGAAGTATGGTTTGAAATATTTACTTGATTTCTTAATTTACTATTTGAATTTTGTATTAAACCATAATAAATATGTTTTCATGATTTGAATATTCATTTTAAAACAAGTTTGTAAAATTAATTATGAAGATATGATATTTAATACTTTGATTTGGATATTTAACATAAGATTTGAGTACACTATTAGTTTCAGTTTAATAATCTAGAATTTATACTTATTTTAAAATAACGAGTCTAATAAATTATAGATTTAAAGAACTTTATTTAAAAAAAGAAAACTTATCATAATGTTTTGAAATAAACTTCTAACATTGTTTAAACTTTTTGAAAAATCCTTGCAAAATGCTATGCGGATGTTTTGAATATATCTTATATTCTTACTAAGTGAATGAGGTTAAATGTTTTAATTGAACTTTTAGATATATTGAAATATTTCTTTTCTCTTCTAAGGCGAATACCGAAAAACTTAAAATTTTATTCTATAATGGAATTAAATTATAAACTTAGGTAAGGCAGTAGGAGCTTAAGTAATATTTTATGAAATGATTCATTAATGACTTAAATCTTTAATGGAAAAAAAAATATGTAAGTGATTGATCTTTATATAAATAAATGAATGGAAAGGTAGATGATGAGAAAAAAAACTAGTAGAATAAACTTAAGTAAATTTAAAATTCTTGTTGTTTGGCTGATGGGAAGTTTGGGAAAGAATACTTCTAATTATTTGAGGTTGTATGAATAATTTATTAAGTAATTATCTAAGGCTGTTGATCATAAGGTACACTTATTAGTTTATTTATCTCCCTTGTAAGATTAAAAGTTCTGAACCTGAACGAACCATTAGTTCTGTTTGCTATGGATGTGTGATGGAGTCTTTCTTGCCTATGATGGTTGTATAGTTTTGTTTGCATATGATTGTGATATTGTATGTTGTTTGTGCTATTGATTTGAAACAACTGAAATATTATTATTTTACATAATTTTAACTCTTTGGATTATATAAGTGAAATATATGTTATGGAAGCAATAGCTATTGTTTTTGGTTTTTTAAATAAAGTTTGTTTGCCCAACCAATAGGTACGTTTTCGAATTACGGTTTTATAACAATATTATATTGTTTTCCCATGGTTTGGGATACTTTATTTTGAAATATGATATAAATATATATATATATATATTGAAATTATTGATATCATTATTTTTTGGACATATCCGCACAAAATAGACTCTGCCGAAATTTTTCTAAAATTTAAGACTTAGAAAATCTTTTTAGAATTTGAGTTATTTTCAAATTTTATTAAACTTAAATATGTAGGTTTAATTGTTTATAAATTGACTATTTTAAATAAAATATAATAGACTTTTGGATTCCTTCTTGTTTCTTTTCGGTGATGAAAAGTTTTGAGTGGGGAAGATTGCAACGACCCGTATCTTTAAACATTTAAAAATATCAAATTAAATAAGATTTTTGAATAAAATTGTTAGGAATAAAAAAATTAAGATTTTACTGATACAAATTAAATTACAATTCAAGTTATGAGCTTAAGTAAAATTTGTATTAACGATAATGTTTGCAATAATGTAAGGACGATAACAAATGTTGGTGCGTGTTTTAATAACATTGGTTTGAACGAAATTAACAATTGTCTAAATGTAAATTTCCAATTGAAAGGAATAATAAATGTAAATAAAGAATAATAAACGTTTCTTTATTAAAGAAGAAATGGATGTTTGTACATTTGAAATGTTTGGTAGCTGAAAGATTGATTGCAGAGATGAGAAACTATTCTTTGGTAATAAATGTATAATTCCTGTTTGTATCCAATAGTGTATAAATATGTTTAAATTACTATTAGATAGGAAATAATTGTTCTATTTCTCATTACATTTATTTTGTACATTTTGAAATTCACCTTTGTAAACAATTGAAATTAATGTAGTTGAATAATTTCAATTAACGGTAGAGAGGACACCAAATTGTAAATTAATAGGTGTAATTAAACGTAGCTTGTGTTTTGTGAAAATGCAAGAAAGTTGATTTAATGAAAAGAAAATTTATATCAAATAAAGTGGATGTTTCATTCGTGAATGTATATTTAATTTCATTAAAATAAAGAATAGAATGATTTATTTAAAAGAAGAAATATATGTATATTTGAACTATGTTTTAGCATAAAAATGGATTACAAAAGTGGGAAAATAATTTATTTGAGTAAGTTATTTATTACTCTGCTGTATAAACAGCAAATTTATAAAGGTGTTTAAACGACTAAAGAAAATAATTATTCTAGTTTTTATCCATTTTAGTTATCTGTTTGGAAATTTAACTTTATAAGTAATTGCAATTAATGTTATTGAAATATTTCAATTAAAAGGGAAGAAAATGTTGATTGTAATTAATAGATTTAATAAAAGACACACGCCTTTTGTGTTAAATAGAAATGATGTTTTAGTGGAAATAAAAGATCATTTTGGGTAAACCAAATTAAACGTTTTCATTTTTTAGGTAAGTAATTTATCTATTATGTATTGATAAAAAAAGCTAAATGCGTACAAATTTGAATATTATTTAAGTTAATGAAGTTAATTTGGTTACATTTCACAAACTGAATTTCAAAAAGATTGTGCGATGTACATGGTCTCCTTATTTCTTTTGTTATTAATTATTGCATGTACTTTTAAAATAGTCATCTCATTATTAAAACTTGATCCGTTAATTTCTCCTTCTGTTTAATACATAAGCTTAGACTTTTAGGTTGTATTTAACTCTTACCACCTCATTTTTTCGTATACAAAATTTCACTTTCCTTTGGTTTGCAAACTTTTTCATTCCTACGTACATTTCTTTATGTATTATTAATGCCTGAAGCTTTCAAAATAAAAGGTGGCATTTATTTTTGTCTCTCCACCTTCATTTTCTAATTATTAAATAACCTGCAACTTATTTCTTTCATTTGAAGTGTATATTTGTGTTCTTTATTTGCTAGGTCTTATTGTGTTTATTTTAGACTAATAGGCTCCTTAGTAAACCAAGAGACCCTAGAAACCTTGAGAGACTTTGGACCCTTTCTTTTCCCACCCATCAACCTTCTATTTCCTATTTGACTAAAACCAAGTACGTACAGAAATTCCTCATTTGAGAAACTTTCTGCGCACTCTTCTTCTTCTTGCTCAAATGTACAGAAAACTCCAAACCCTATAACTCCCAAATCTCCAAATCAAATTCCATCCTTCTTCATTCAAAACCTAACATACCTCTCTCCTCTTTCTGCCACCCACCTCCGTATCCACCCACAACCCACGGCAGTAACTCATGGCCAAAGCCCCCACCTTCCCTCTCCTCTTCTTTCTCCTTTTCCCTTCCATTTCCCCCTCTTTCTTCCCCTTATTTCCACAGCTTCTATATTCCATTAAACTACTCCAAATCAAATATTCTTTTTTAAGAAACTATGTATAATTTCAATGAAAACAACTTTGTTTTTAAACCCTTCTTCCCATTCTGAATATTTCTATATCAAAAACTCCAATTTTCAAGTCCTTTCTCGAGTCCAGTTTTGGTTGAAAATACCCCATATTGTATCAATCATATCTCCTTCAGAAATGAATCAAATTATGTGATCCTTTTTTTTCAAATCATTTATTTCTCCAGTGGCTTCAACTTTATTTTAGATTAGTTCTTCAAATTTTTTAATTTGCCATGCCAAAAACTCAAATATTTTCGAAGTATTTTTGAACTCAAATTTTCAACTCAGAAAACACCTCTGTTTGTTTTGACCATAACTTCCTCAAGACAGAAACATTTTAAGCGATTCTTTTTTTGAAAGTGGAGAGAAAAAAATTTGCAACAACTTTCTACTTAGTTACTTTTACAGATTTAGTAATATATTTGTCCAAATATTTTCTTAAATATGACCTAGTTTTAGGTTTGTCCGTAGTTTGGATCTTGGGTTGTTTGGAAGTTGGAAGTAGTTGAAACTTGTTTATTGATTCATGTTCATGTCTAATCTTTGTTGGATTTGCTTTGCATTTGGATCTTTGCTAGGAATCTCCATATTGCTCCATTTTTATCATTACCTTTGTAGCCACGAAAGGTGAGCAAACACTCATAACTACTAGGTTTTCTTATGTCAGTTAAATTGAATTTATGATACAGTTGGAAATTGATTGGTTACTGTTTAGTATATTTAAATTGTTATTCAAGTTAATTCCTACTTTTATTGAATTTAATTGCCATTTAATTTAATATTGAAATTTAAATTACCAGTTAGATACATGTTAATGATAACCAGTAAACTGTTGGTTATTATTGGTTGATTCCAATTATGAAATTGTGTTGTATGTTCAATTGTTGATATCTAGGTTATTGGATGGATGTTATCGGTTGATATTTTGGATGATTGGATGTTGTTTATATTTGTTTCTCTGTTATCGCTATGGGTTGAGATGATACATACCCGAATGATCTTATAGATTAAGGGAAAATCATTATGGGTTGAAATGATAAAGCCGAGCGATTTTCATTGATTTGGAAATGTTGATTTTTGATACTGGTTGAAATGACATATACCCATATAATTTCTTGAATTTGGAATTTTATTTGGAATTGAATTATTTGAAGGGTTTAAAATAATTCAAAATTTGGATTTGTTTTAATTAGATGATTAAGATTGATATTTCAAATTATTTGAAAACCTTTAAATGATTATATTCACGTTGTACACTTGATAGGAGATGAAATCTCATAGCATCTATGAAACCATTGCACTAATATTTCTATTTTACTTGTTTCGATTTGACTTACATAAGATCTTTTAGTTCTGACTTGAGTGTTTTGTCTTTTCATTATGCTCGGTTTAGTCTAAGCTTTTCAGTGTATTGAAGACTACTTTCTGAAGGACTATAACGACCCAGATTTTTTCGACGTTGATTTTGGAATATTTAAATGGTTTTAAATATTAGAACCGAATTATGGATCGATTTTTAAATATGAAAGTTTGGTTTTTATTTAATAAAATAGATTCATAATTTAAATATAACGATTTGTTGGGTAATATAACTATTCAATTCAATAATTGAATATTGGGTAAATTATTTGAGTCTTGAATTTTAAGCTCGATAAAAATAATTTAAGGGTTTGTATAATTTATATTGTAATACTGAAGATAATAGAAGTTTTAAAATTGAATTTGGAAGTGATCTGTTCAGTTTTAAAAATATATCATTTAAATTGACTTTTAAAAATAGCCTTTCGAGGCACAGTCTTCGAATTCGACGAAACTAGTTCCATTGAATCTATCGGATTTTATATTTCATAGTGTTTGAAGTTATCGTATGATCGTACGGTGTATAAACACATTGAAATTTATATTGAAAATTTAATATAATAACTGGGTCCAAAAAGCTATCTTCTTCATACGATCGAATTAGAACTCTAAACCTTTTCCATTGCGTTAGGATAAGGATATAACATTATGAACGTCTAGCGGCACGCCTCGATAGGGGTTCGTGATTTTAAACTACGTAAATTGAGACTATTTGTATTTATTAATATATATACATATTTATATACCTTAGTCAATAGCCGAAATTCCCTTCACATCAGAACTTTTTCAAATCACTGTAGCTGGCTTCTTCAACCCTTCAGATCCGTCCTTCCCTTTCATCAGCCATTCTATCCATCAGCCACCCTAGCAAGCAGACCTAGATCTGTACACATCTCATCTAGCATGCAAACCATTCAAAGCACACAACTATCTTTAAATCACGCAGTATTCTCTTCCCAAGGTTGGTTCTAAATCATTCATAGCATGCTACCTTTAAAATTTAAAACCCGACCTCACCCTTATCTTCGTTCACGAAAGTTTTAAATCGAAATCGAAGACAGTTTGATTTCTCAACAAAAAAATGCCATCCTCTTTCAAATTTAATCGTTCTCTGAGCAAAGAAGCATACGAACAAAATCTTGTTCTTTATATAACAGAGAAATCAGGGAAGAAAATGGGAGCGCTCTCGTTTCAAATCACGAAACTCACTTTCTTCCTTCACAATCGAATTCGTATATTATAAAAAAATGGAGGATGAAATCATATGGATCGGAAGCGAAATTCGAAAGGAAAGGAACGCGTGGTCAAGTAGGTGACTTAAGAAATGGTCGCGATCGAGGGAACCGACATAAAGGGGTGCGTGCGAAGTCATGTGACTGCATGCGATGGTGGGAGACGAATGGCGCCCGTGGGCGTAGAAGAGAGTGAAATCGGTGGTAGTGGTCGGCGATTGACATAAGGCGGGGCTGCGAGCACGATAGAGGCAGGAACTGGTGGCATTAGGTGCGATTTTGGTAAGCGAATGAGAGGTGTCGGCTTTGGTCAGAGGCATGAAGGTATGGGAGTCGGTGATGCTCGGCATCGATTTGTGGTCTGGGTTGCTCACGCGAGTGTTGAGGTCAGGGATGAGGGTCGAGGAGCGGCCAAGGCAGTGAGGTATTCTTTTGTATTTTATTTTATTAAATTATATGTATAAATATATATACAAAGAAGAATATGAAGACAAATATAAATACACACATATTTTAACATATATAGGGAAAACAGAAAATTATTATTGATTTTGGAAAATATGGGGATTCATATAGAAATTACATTTTTAATCTATATGGGTTATTTTTAAGTATATATGCAGTTTCAATAAAGTAAATATACATATACATATTTTCCCTTACGGGTTTAATTTCAAAATAATGGAGATTAATTTGTTAAATTAACTTATTAAATTATTTTTGTTACTAAGAAATTGTTAAAGGAAAATTAGTTAAATTATCCTTCGAAATTAATTAATTAAATTTATTAAATGGTAAATTAATTGATCGATTATTTCAAATATTAACAAATCATATAATGTTATACAAGGTCATAAATCGTGAAGAAACCAAGTCGAGATTGGAGTGGATTGCAATTTAAAAATCAAAGGTGAGATTTTCTCACTCGTTTGGATTACCTTGTGTAAAATTTAATGTTAAATTTAAATTATGGGATGCTTGATTTGATTGATAAAGTTATAATGTATCTGTTGGATGATATTATATATATAGTAGTGTGTGTATATATATATATATTGGAGTGATTGATATCCCACATTATATAGCGGATGAGATCCTATGTGCTCCGTATAATAGCGGATGACCCTGTATACCGCGATATCCCCCTTGAAGTGGGGTTGGTATTTTATTTATTGACTAACATCTATGGATGCAGGAAAAACAGGTTGGAGGGATCCAACTGGATTCCTCAAAAATATTTATTGTTGATATATGATATGATGGATAAATTGATATGAATCATGCGTGAATTGAATTATTAAATGTTAAATAGTATGGAAATGGAATTTGGCATTTTTAAATATCATAAATAATTAAATTGAAGAATTTAAAGGAAATTTGAAAGAAACTATTTATATTGGAAATTTGATTTATTCTAGAAGGAATTAAGTAGAATAAAAATATATCAACCAACTTGGGTTATACTTAATTATTGTAAATTGGTTTAAGTAGAAACTTGAAAATAAAATTATATATTAAGTGCTTGAAGAGATATTGGAATCAATAAATAGATTTGAATAAAATGAAATTTTATTAAGGGATAAATTATAATATGGATTTATAAATATAATTTGTTTTGTAAATAGAAGGAAAGCTCAAAGGAGTTTATAAATTTATAAACGGGGTATATAAATAAGAGGGAATGATATCAGTGGATATGTGGAAATATATGTTAATGGTGCGAACTTATATCGGGCAATGGGAATTGTTTTGAAAGGAAATAATGGGATATATTTCAAATAAGAGAACTGGTGATTAATTTGAAAATAGTCGATGTGATACGAATCAAGAGGAATTTATGAATTAAATTAGTGAATATTGGATTTTCTAAAAATAGACTCTTGTTGAGTAAATAGAAATTGTTTAAAAGGAATTTTTAAAATCTACTATACTATATAGTTTTAAACTATTATTTGAATTTAGAATATTTTAAAAAGTTAGTTATTATAATACTTAATATTTTTTGAAATAAGTTCTACTTTTATAACCAGCTTTATAAATTCAATTACAAAATCCTCTCGAGATGGGAAGCGAAGTTTAATAAAAACGGATAAGACTTATAGAGGCATTATGGAAACTTAAATAAATTCTAAGCATAAGTTAAGTAAATTGCAGAAGGTGAAATAATATTCGCAAAGGAAGTAGAAGTGAATCTGGAATTTTCAATAAGCACAAAATAGCTTTGAAAATATTAAAGGAAATAAAAAGAAATATTTTCCAAGTGTTGAGTAACTCATAAAGTGGAAAAAATATTCTAAGTATTGGGCAGAGGTTAATAATTTGTTACGTGAGAGTAGAAGGAATTGGAACTATTTTCAAAGTGTTGAAATAAGGAAATAATATCTTGAGTAGATATTTTGAGATAAATAATTTTGGATAATTATTTAAGGCCTGATGGTTGCTTGTGAATGTTATTTGATAGTTAAATAACCGACTATCAATATTGGCCAATGCGCGATCGTTTCGAAGAGACCAGGATTAGATTTAATTATCCGAAAACCACTTCGATCCGGTTTGAACGTAGCGAATGAAGACCGTGAAGATGATAAAGATGGTAATTCGGTTTGTCCAGACCAAGGGCAACTTGTATGGATGAATGCTATCAGACCATCGTCATTGGAGGATGATGAACATTCCGAGTGAATGTGTTTTAAAAAGGTAACACATAGCCTCAAGCCTCATCAACCGTGAATGGCTAAAACATGGGAGGTGCAGCAATGCTAAGTGGGTAGCACTTAATTAGGGTAAGATTTTCCCTATCTAGATGTCTCTTTTTTTTGGCTGCTTGGACAGTTGCTGATCCCAACCGCGGGGTGATCTTATTCGGAATATCTAGTAAGGGGTAGCTCCGGTCTTGTGTTGCAGGGGATCGGGAGTGGTCCTCGGTACTCTGTTCTAGATCAGGTACTGTGACGGGCGGTACCCAAATAGCCCAGCCATTGTATGAATCCATTCTCCAATAAGCACCCGTACGGTTTTGATTGTGCCCAACTACTGCTAGAACGTGAGATGCAAGCATTTCAGCTAGATTCTATTTTACTTTCTATAGATATTGTTATAATGTCAGACGGATTTGATAAAAAGATGTTTTGGTTATCGTAAGGTAAAAACTCGGCATGTTTATTTGTGGCGTGATCTTATGAGATACCTTTGTTTTAAAGTATTTTCGAAAATATAATAATCCAATTGAGTATGATTTTCTCACGCTGGTTTTCCAGACTGACTCGGTGTTGTTTTATTATGATGCTCGGGTCAGACCGAGTTAAACAGATTCAGGATATGATGCTATGGAGCTCAAGAAGCGAGCTGGATGACAAAGACGTATCTCCGAACTTGAACTATTTTTTCCACTGTGTAAGGACAGCTAATAAGCTGTCCAAAGTGATGGAAGATTTTTGTACTCTAATAATGGTACGTATATATAACAGTATAGATTTCTTTATATTTAAAAGCTGCATTATATATTATATTTTGTTCCGTTGTGATTGGGAGATTCTGATGTTGTTTTATCTTCTTCTTCTACCTCTTTCTTCTTCTTTTGCCCTAGTTATTCGCTCTTCCATACACTTTGGTTTGAATGAGGAAGAATTATTATCAAATCATGGAGTACGGAACTGTGGGTCGCTACAAGGACGAAGACGGAGATTCAGTATATTATTGCTATTTATTATTCCATTGCATTCTGTGTATTTGTTTATTTCTGATGTATGTGTAACTCTGATCTTAATTGTAAAAATGTAATCAAATGTTATTTGTATAATAGATTCATGAATTTTTATTTGATAATTACATTTTATCGTTCCATTGCGAGATTTTGTATTTTTTTCTTTCTTTTTTTTCTTATTTCCCCCATTAACAATCCTCCTTTTTGAATGGTTTGAGTCTGATATGTGTGGTTTATTGTCAGTTTGAACCATCCAAAAGGGTGGGTCGTTACACAAGTCCACTTCTCGGATTTTAGTGTTAAGTATAGTATTATTGACTTTCATAAACGAGTAAGAAATCAACACGATTAACATGTTTTCGACATTCCAACTTAATTATTCCATGGTCGAGAGGAAAGTAAGTAGGTTAGAGCACCATTGCTTTTATCCCTGCTCGAATATCAATCTTAACTCTCGCAAATAGAGAGGTACATCTCGCTCGGCTTTTAGTGTTAAGCATAGTTTATTACTTTTTAAACAAGTAAGTAAACAAAACACGATTTAACCAGTAAGCACTTTTGAAATTATTTGTTACACTTTTAAAACCCTTGTTAAAATGATATATATATATATATATGTATGTATGTGTGTGTGTGTGTGTATATGTATGTGTGTGTGTATGTATGTATGTATGTATAGTAATTTTATTTATAAAAGTAGATATTTAATAAAACAATTTAAATGATATTATATTACATAATTTGTACTTTTATAAAATAGTCGACGCGTTTTATAAAAACTATACATACTTAAAAATGCTTTTAAAATACTTTAAAATACTTATAATAGGTTTAAAAACATTTACTTAAAATATTACTTTAAAATAACAAGTTTATAAAACATTTTTTTGGCAAGGCCAGCGGGGTTAAAAAATGGGCCCCTGCCATTTTTATTAATATTCCAAGAAGATTTACATAGAAAAGGAGAACAATGCTACCAACAAGGCAAGCGAGAAACAAAGAACAAGACAACTAAGAAAGACAGGCATATCAATAAAGAAAAAAAATAAAAAACAAACAACACAGAGACACACAGTCACATGCACACTTGCATCAGGGGAGAGAACTAAGGAAGGAAGTAGGAAACACATGCATGGAAGCACCAATTCCATTCCTCAATCCCTCCACAATACTTCTTTTCATTTGAGTTAAAGTCTTCCTTTTACCAGTAAATATAATTGCATTCCTCTCGTCCCAGATCATAGTGATGAAGAACTTAAGAGAAAACAGTATAACATAAGTTGATTCACATTTCCATCTCGTTGCTCTGTACATTAGGTCCCATTCAACTTCACTGATCGAAGAGACATTCCTACCAGTGGTGATAGAATTAATAGAGCACCATAACATGTGGATAAATGGACAGTTAAAAAATAAATGCAGAGTATCTTCTTCAGCTGCATGACAGAAACAACAAGTTGTATCAATGATGACACCCCTCTGTCTCAACTTAATTTTTGTTTTCAAGCAATTACTGAGTGTCTTCCATAGAAACAAGTTCTGCCTCTCCGTGTTATGACTAAGCTAGATTCTCTTATGCCAGCAGAAAATAACAGAGTTGCTCTGACAGACAAGAAGCTTGTACATACCACCAATCTTGTAACACTCCGAATTAAATGATCAGGATATACCATCATGCAGAGATATAGGAACTTGACATCCATACAAAAGATTACAGCACTGTCGAACACATAAATTACTCGAAAAAGGAAGGACAATACATCCACCAAAAAGATAATCAATAGCTAGAGCATCAGTGCAAATACCAGATTGGACTTGATCATTGAAGGAGAGATGGTGACACAGAATAATACCAGCCTTCACCCAAGGGTCATGCCAGAAGGATATACGACCATTGATACCAATCTTACATTTAGCATATGGAAGAATTACTGATCTTAGTTTCAGTAAACAACGCCAAGTCCAACTACATGATTGAGGCACTGCCATCGTCCAGAAGTTCTTTTTACCAATAATGTACTTGCGAGACCACTTAACCCAAATATTATCATTATGATTGAGAAAATTGTCAATGTGTTTCACCATGGCGGTACGATTCCAATGCAGAATATTTTTGATTCCAAGACCACCTCTGGACTTCGGCAGTTCAAGCTTGGAGAAAGCACAGGGAGATAACTTATTAGAGTTTATAGAACCATGCCAAAAAAATTTGGACATAGCACTTCTAATCATATTAATCAGCTTAGTAGGGAGAATGAAAGATTTAGCCCAATACACAGTCATGGAAAAAATAATGGAGTTAATTAGGGTTAGCCTTCCTGCCTGACTAAGCAACATGTTAGTCCACAAAGCAAGACAGGCAGTAATCCTCTCATACAGAGGGATACATTGAGAGTAAGAAATTCTTGAAGTTGCCAAGGGTATACCAAGTTACATGGAAGTATCAGAACGTAGCATGATAGAGGAAAGGTTAGTTATTTGGTTTATCACTTCAGAACCCACTCCAGCTATCATCAGACCAGACTTGGATAAATTAATCGATAAGCCAGAACTTTTGTAAAATTTGTTAAGACTATCCATAATAGATGTAACAGTCATCAGTGTTGGCTTGAAAAAGATAACCAAGTCATCAGCAAACATAAGAGAAGTAATGAGAGGATACTTACATTTAGGGTGGACTGTAAAAAAACCATCAAGAACTTGCTGGTTAAGAATTTGCGTTAAAACTTCCATCACCAAAATGAATAAGCAGGCAGACATAGGGTCTCCCTGCCGAATACCTTGTTTACTTCTAAAATATCCCTCATTACATTTATTGACCATTATAGAAAACCTAGCAGTGGCGATGCAAGCTTCTATCCATGCCACAAAGTGTTGAGGAAAATTCATTAGCCCCATGATTCTAAAAACAGAGTCCCACTGCAGGGTGTCAAATGCTTTAGTGATATCAAGTTTGAACATGGCCCTGGGAGAAATGTTAGAGGAGTTGTAACCCTTCAGAAGTTCGTGAGACATCAAAACATTATCAAGGATACTTTTATCACGAAGGAAGGCAGCTTGATTGGTGGATATGATGTTAGGTAAAACTAACTTGAGTCTATTAGTTATAATCTTGGATATACATTTGTATATTGTGTTACAGCGAGATATAGGCCTAAATTCAGCGACATGGCAGGCATTTTTCACTTTAGGAATGAGAGAAATGTTGGTGGCATTAACTGAACTAATCATTTTGCACTTGTTAAAGAAGTTATGAATAGCCTTCAGGAAAGAAGGGCCAACAATCTCCCAGCATGAAGTAAAAAAGGAAGCATTGAAACCATCCGGACCTCCAGTTGAATTAGAATCGAGAGAAACAGCGCAGATTTAATCTCAGTCCGAAATTGCAGTAGAAAGCATAACATTTTTTTCAGATGAAATTTTGGGAAGGTTAACCGAGTCAAGCAGTTCAAGCGAAGGGGTAAAATCATTCTTGTTGCCAAACAACTTACTAAAATAATCAAGAAACATATTAGCAATACTAGGAGGGTCAGAAATATATTCACCATTATGATTAATAAGAGTACTAATTAGCTCTCTATATTGTTTAGCTTTTAGAGAGGAATGGTAGAATGCAGTGTTCCTACCACCATCCTTGAACCACTCCATTCTAGTCTTTTGCTTAGCCATTAGACCTTCCTGCTTTAAGGCTTCAAATAGTTCAGATGATAAGGTTGCTTCCTGGGCAGCTAATTCAAGGTTTAAGGTGTCAGCCAGCATTGCCTCTTGAACAATTGAGAGAGAGAGAGAGAGTGGAAGAGACCAAGTTGTTAGAGCCAAATTTACTACACGACCATGCTTTCAATTCTGTTTTGACATCTTTGAGTTTGCACTGCAAAACAAACATTGGATTACCAAAATAATGCGAGGACCATGCTTTTTTAACAATAGGAAAAAAATCAGGGTGGAGAGTCCAAGCATTAAAAAATTTAAAATTTGTATTTCTTTTTTTCATAGCAGCACCAAAAGATAAGATTTGAGGAGAATGATCAGATAGGCCAGGCATATGTAGTAGATTTGACATATTAGGCCATTTAGTTAGGGCAAACTGGTTAGAGAATGAGAAGTCAATCTTAGAGAAGGTACGAGGAGAAGATCTTTTAGAATTATTCCATGAGAAGGGGGCACCTACAGAATTGATTTCAATAAGGTTAGATTGGCAGATATAATCATTAAGGGGACTGATTTCACGAAGGGACAAGAGATTGCCTCCAAGCCTATGAGATAGCAGATAAGAGCACTCGAAGTCTCCTATAGCAATCTAGGGATGAGTTTCCTGTCTAAACGAAGGGAGGGGATTATGTAAAAGTTGTCTAGCAGAGATAGAATTGAGACCATAGATAACTGTTATGTAGAAAGAAGTGGAGGATGTAATATGGAAACAGTGCATGTGAATAAGTTGAGATGTAGAAATTATTGGAGATAATAATAAAACTAAAGGATTAAATAGAACAAGAATTCTACCAAATGGCGCTTCAGAGAGGTTATTTATCATCTTCCAAGACGAGTTAATGTAGGATGCAGCCTTGCAAGAAAGAGGAGCAGTCAGCTTGGTTTCAAGAATGGCAAGCATACCTAGTGAATGAGTGGCAATTAAGTTTTTACATTGGTTCAGTTTAATCTCAGAGTGGGCTCCTCTTGTATTCCACACACCAATGTTGTTCATCATTGATTAACTAGTTGGTTAAGAAAGAGTTTCTTTTTGTTACCCCTGGTTAGAGGGGTGTTTTGGATATTACCACCAGGAAAGGTAGGGGATGTTGTGGAACCACCACACGGGTTGAGATCCAATTCAGAATGTAATTTAGATGATTTGAGAGCATTACTGCTACAAGAAATTTTGAGACTTACTGGTTGCATTAATTTAGCAGTGGTAGATGGAGGGTTAACAATAGGAAAGGATTGAGAAGGAGGAGGAGGAGGGGGTTTCCATGCAAGGGGATCTTGAATATGTTTGTATGGTCGATCTGATTCCAGGAGGACATCAGAATTAGTAGTTGTAGTAGAGATAGCATTAGGGCTACATAATGTCTCATTCAGGTTGTGCACGTGCACAGCAGATACGTGCACAGAAGTATTTTGAGAAAAAGTGGGATTTGATTCAGTTGGCGATGTGTTTACATTGGATAATGTAGAAGAGGATATAGATATCGAACTCAAGTTTGGTCTGGAAGAAAGAAGGGGAAGAGATGGAGCAGTTTCAATGTTTGAGGGGGAAAGGGGAGCAGCAATCTTGCTTTTACATGTTGAAACAGGTGAGACATAATTTTCCTCATATGTGTTTGCATGAAGGAGGGAGTTTTTATTAAGTTTACATTCAGATGCTTGCTTAAGTTTGCCACAGTTATCCTTCTCATTAGCAGGACTGTTCATATGGTCCGAGGCATTCTCAGCACAAGTTAAAATACAAGCATCCACTTCATTGTCTAACTCTTCCAATTCAAATAGAACATTAAAACCATTATTATCGAGCTAACATGTGTTACCAATAAAGTTATCCATTTTTCCATCAGTAACTGACTTAGAGTGTAGATGATCTTTTATTTCCCCTTCCTCATGCTCTCCACATTCAATCATTATATTTTTTCCAGTATTGATAACTTCATGAGAATCTCTTTATTGACTTTCGAGAAGGAAGAATTCATCCGATGTCTTCTAGCTTTATTAACTACTTGCCATTTATATTTCCTCTGTCTCAATGATTTAACAGCATCAATCTTGTTTGCTTTGGTCTCATTAACATGGGAAATTATGTTTTCCTTATATTTAAAGGTAAACCCTCTTCTTTAAAAAATAATAAATAATTCTTCAAAATTCATAAAAATCTTAAACCACTTTTAAAATACTTTAATAAGAATTAGAAAAGACCTGTAAAAAGAATGGAACAAAATATTTAATTTTAAAATCTTTTCCAAACATTTGAAGCAAAAAGCGAAGGCTAAACGGGGCAATTTTGCATAAATATAAGTTTGACCACTTTTCGATATGTTACTTAACTTTTCAACCTTCAAACTTTTTGTAGCAACTAACACACATAATATACATTACAAATATGGTGAGACACCCCCAAGAATCTCTTTATAAAGTTCCTTAGAAATTTCCGAACACAATGTAGTCCCTAAGTGCATCTACAACAACTATCACTATAAGAGCACTTTCAAATCTAAGTCCAATTCAAACTTATGTTCAACTACAACCCATGTGCTTTATTGTAAGGCTATTCTATAGGCCATACAAGTCCATCAAGTCCATACATATGGATTACATTTTTCATTTTCTTTCAAAGTAAGAATTGAATCAATATTACAATCATATATCAAAATTACAACATATATTAATATCCATTCAATCATAAAGAAATAATCAAACACGAGCATATATACACAATATATTTTCGTTCAAGATGGTGAGTTAGCTCACCATTAAGCAAGTAAACAAGCAAGTCTAAGCAACCACTTCCTACCCCAATCTTGCAAACACTAACTTCCTACTTTCACTCTTTGTATTTTGCACTAGCCTAGGTTTAAAAGCCCAAATAATGCTCATGGCCCAAGATTATGGGGTGAGATGTGTTTGACCACTAATTTTTTATCAGTTTAGAAAATATCCGAAAATTTTTAAATAAAAATTAACCGTAAACGCGTACAATGTAGTACGTGGCGAATACATGTTGATCCATGGGGAATTATTTAGATTTTAAAATTTTCTATTCAATCAAATTAAACCAAAAATTGAAGTTGTGATTGTTTTAAGCTGAAAATTGCAAAACTAACTACAACAAAAGTGATTGAAAATATGAGATTAGAAAACAATTTAGAGGCAAATTCACTCTCATATTTTGTAAATCAACACGAAAATAACCTATAATCTCTATTTTTGATATTAAGTGGAATTAGTGATGTATTTATCATAAGTATGGTTTATTTATGTTATGGATTAACATAACTTAAACCACAAAACTATAATACAACAACCAAAGACACTTATCAATTCATATGAAATGAAGTCAAAGCAAAAGCTATTTTAAGTATGATCTATTTACTATTGTATTTAGTAACATAGATCATCAAATTTTGTTTTTGTCTTAATTTCATAATCAAAAATCAATTAGTAAAATGATGATGTATATTGTGTTTATGTTTGAATAAAAATAGCCTATATGTAAATACAACATAAGCTCTCAAATTCATTTTTATAAACTTACATCAACATCTACTTCTCGTGAAGCATAAAAGAGACCATAAATCACATGAAATGTTGAATTTACATAATACTAGCTTCATTACCCCTAAATTGAAGGGGTTTAGCTACTCATTTGTGTTAAAAATCAACATAGGTAAATTTCAATGTTTTAAGCAAGAAAAAAAAAGTAAGAGCTAACGAAGATGGAAGAAGAAAAAGAACTAAGCTACTTGCATAATAATAAAATTAAACTAAGCAAAGAGGAAGTTAATCTACTAACATTAGAATAAAGAAAGCATGTAAATAAAAATGAACATAAAGTAAAGAGCATGAAGAAAAAGAAAGAGGCATAGGAAGCCATTTTATTTATCATTTGATTTGAAGTTACAACTTTCATTCTAATAATAAGTAAATTAGAAAGAGAAGAAGTTCCATTATATGTACATAAGAGGGCTATTTATACATGCATAAAACCCTAATCCAATTTTTAGGGGGCTTCTTAAAATACCTTTCAGGAAATGTGGCCGCCAAGTGATCATTAGTCTCTAATTAATCCATCATCAAGTATGCATGAATCTTTAACCTCCACCAACTTGTCCATTAACTTCTAATTGTAGACTAAGGTAAGTGGGTAGGTGGGGTCCTACTTGATGCATGGATTGAATTATTTCCATATTTATTTCTTTGTTTCCATCCTTGTGCATGCATATCTTCATGAAAACATCTTCAAATTTCCATCCAAAGTTCCTATAATTAAAAGACAATGCGCAAAAAATATTCTCAAAATTAATTCATATGCAAAATTACTATTTTACCTCCATATTGATGTATGAATGATGACTTGAAAGCATATTTGAAATTTGAATCTAAACATGTAAAAATAGCTAATTGTGACATTTATTTAAATAAAAATAGATTACATATGCATGTAAAAATATGCAAATTTATGTGCACATCAAATCCCCCACACTTATCTTTTTATTCACCATCGAATAAAGAAAAACTAAGATAAATCCGTTTTTTAGGAAACACGATTGCATTGAGCATATGCAACAAGTCGTTAAACCTCTAGGTATGCCTAGTAGGACGAGTGTTGTCTCGTAAGGGTTTTCAGCGGATACCACCCACAAAATCCAAATGCAACATGAGAAATTCCTAAATGCAAGATTTATTTACAAAGAGATGGATGCAAGTTTTGAAAAAATATTTACAAATGAAGAATTTACTTTCAAATTGACACGAATAAGTTAAATATAAGCTCTGGTCATTATCAAGAAATTTAAGTCTTTTTACTCATCAAAATTTCCAACAAAAACTAAGCTACCATAACAAATAGACTCTATTTTGGCTAGTTGTTTCGGTTGATAACAGAGTGCAACTATGAAATAGATCCTTAATTGATTTTCGAAGCTTATCAAAATGGTAGTTTTATTTCTTTTGAATAACAAGTTAAATCAAAAAAGCAAAAATAGTGCTTGATTTCAATTGTTAACTCTCTCTTTATTTGAAAACTTTTTTGATATTAACAATATTTACATATGCCTAACTCAGAAAACTAAAGCTAGATATATAACCATGCACTACCTTACGGGCTTACGTGAGGGGAATACAGAGCATGGCGAGTGCACACACAATTGTGTACGCCTATCGATTGTAGGCGTTATTAATGAAAGAATTTTTATATACATACATCTAACTCATATATACTTAAGCCAGATATATCGATCATGCACTATCTTTCAGGCTTACATGAGAAGGGTACAGAGCAACGAGTGTTCACACTTGCGTGTGAACAGATGACTCTAGGTGTTAATAAATATATACATGTATATACGATAAGGTGTATATATATATATATACATTTTCAATATTTTTTCAGAAAGAGAGAGTTTTACAATATCATCTTAGTACTGCTTAACTTACAAGATCTAAAATATTATCGCCTTAACTTTAAATTAACCACTCCTTTAAACAAAGATTTTCAATTAGGATATACTTCATAATTATCATTATGAATCTTCTTATATTCTAGTTAAATAATCATCACTTGTAATCAAGCTTTATTTTTATTTTTGTTAAGACAAATATTTATATCCTATAGTGTTTCTTCAAAAATATATCAAAATGCTAAAACAAAAGAAAATTTGTTTTTGGGATTTTTTTTGTTTTTTAATTTTTTAGTCTTGGAAAGAAATACGCACAAAATAAACCATAAAAAAATAAAGATGATCCCCCCACACTTGATTTTGACTGTGTCCCCACAATCAGTGCATGATATAATGAGTGTAACGGGGAAAAAATATATACATAACTACAATAGAGGGTTAACATTTCTTACTAGACGTAGCATGACTCATGAAGAATCATGAGCTCCTTCTCTTGATAACACGACAAATTAAAGAATGGTTTCAAATGATGACCATTGACTTTGAAAATCAATCCATCTCGGGGTTTTGTATTTCTATGGCACTGTGTGGAAAAATAGTTTGTACCACAAATGGTCCGGTCCATGTCGATTTTAGTTTTCCAGGGAATAAATGAAGTCTTGAGTCATATAAAAACTTTCTGGTTTGGTGAAAACGTTTTTCTTAGAATTTGACTTGTCATGAATTTTTTTGTTCTTTCTTGTAAATTTTCTTGTTTTCGTATGCACCGTTCCTAATCTCTTCTAGTTCGTTGAGTTGTAATTTTCTATTTTCACCAGCTTTTTCAAGATCAAAGTTTAAGTTCTTTATTTCCCATAACACTCTATGTTCGATTTCAACAGGTAAACGGCAAGCTTCTCCATAAACTAGACGAAGTAGGGACATCCCAAGGTTAGTTTTAAAAGCAGTAGGTAAGCCCAAAGCGCGTCGGTCAATTTCTAAGGCTAATCTTTTCGATTTTTATTAACAGTTTTCTCCAAGATTTGTTTTATTTGACATTTTGAAACTTCAACTTGGCCATAAGTGTGAGGAAGATATGGAGTGGATAACCTGTGGGTTACCGAGCATTTCTTCATTAAAGTTTCAAAAGAACAATTGCAAAAATAGGTGTCGTTATCACTGATTATTGTACGAGGTATGCCGAACCTCGAAAAGATGTTTTCTTTAAGGAATTTCACAACAATTCTATGGTCGTTGATTTTACATGGAACGGCTTCGACCCGTTTCGAGACATTATCAATATTGAGAAGAATATATAAATTTCCAAAAGAATTGGGAAAAGGTCCCATAAAGTCGATGTCCTAAAACATCAAATATTTCGATCGTAAGAATGGAGTTTAGAGGCATCATATTTCATCGAGAAATTCTTCCAAGAATTTGGCAACGATCCTAAGTTTTGCAAAATTCGAACGAGTCTTTGAAAAGAGTGGGCCAATAGAAACCACACTGAAGCACATTTTCCATAGTTTTTCGAGGATCGAAATGTCCACCGCACGCTTGATTGTGGCAGAATGAGAGAACACTTTTGATTTCACAATCTAGAACGCTTCGTCGAATGATTTAGTCTGGACAATACTTAAACAAGTATGAATCGTCCTAACAGAAATATTTCACTTAGGAGATGAATTTGCATTTGTCCTGTTTGGACCAAGACGAGGGAGTTTCTTTAGTGACTAAGTAGTTCACTAAATCAGCGTACAATGGATCGATAGAGACAGAAAGAAGTTGTTCATCGGGAAAATTTTCATTGATTGGTAAAGGCGATGGTGCGTTGGGAAGATGAGACAAATGATCGGCTATGACATTGTCGGATCCTTTTTTGTCTTTGATTGTAAGATCAAATTCTTGTAGTAAAAGGATCCAATGCATTGAGCAAAATTTAGCATCCTTTTTAGCGAAGAGATATCTAAGAGCAGAGTGGTCTATGTAGACAGTAATGTATGAGCCTATCAGATATTGTCTGAACTTTTCAAGTGCGAAAACTACTACTAGAAGCTCTTTTTCAATGGTTGTGTAGTTAAGTTGAGCATTGTTTAGAGTCATAATAGCATAGTAGATAACGTGAAGGATCTTGTTGATATGTTGTCTTAAGATAGCACTAGCTGCAAAGTTCGAAGTGTCACACATTATTTCAAATGGGAGATCCCAATTCGGTGAGCAAATTATAGAAGCAAAAACAAGTTTGTTTTTGAGATGTTCGAAAGAAGAGACCCAATCAGAGTTAAAATTGAAAGGAATGTCTTTTTAAAGAAGAGTCGTAAGAGGTCGAGCAATCTTATTGAAGTCTTTCACAAAACATCGATAAAAACCGGCATGGCCTACGAAAGAGCGAATATCCTAACGGATTTGGGAATGGGTAGATTTGCAATGACATCAATTTTCGCTTTATCTACCTCAATGCCTTTATTTGAAATGACATGTCCAAGGGCTATGCCTTGAGTGACCGTGAAGTGGCATTTTTTCCAATTTAGCGTTAAGTGTTTATCCTTGCATCATTTAAGAACGTTCAAGATGATGTAAGCACTCAGAAAAAGAGTTTCCAAAGATAGAAAAATTATCCATAAACAATTCGAGAAAACATTCGATCACATCAGAAAAGATGCTGACCATGCATCTTTGAAACGTAGTAGAGAGTTACAAAGGACAAAAGGCATATGTCAATAAGCAAGAGTGCCAAAGGGACACTTGAAAGTTGTCTTCTCTTGATCTTCAGGAGCGATTGGAATTTGGTTATAGCGGGAATAACCATCAAGAAAGCAATATAATTCTTGACCAGCTAAATGTTCGTGCATTTGGTCAATAAAAGGAAGAAGGTAGTGATCCTTACGTGTTGCGGCATTTAATTTTCGATAGTCAATGCAAACATGCCATGCCGATTGAGTACGAGTTGGAATAAGTTCATCAGAATCGTTCTTGACAACGGTAAGTCCAGACTTTTTCGGTATGACATTAATTGGGCTAACCCATGAACTATCATAGATTGGGTATATGATACTATTTTCAAGAAGTTTAAGAATTTCATCATGCACCGCATCCTTCATTTTTGGGTTAAGCCTTCATTGCGCGTCACGAACTGGCATTGCACCGTCGATTAAATGAATGCGATGTTGAACAAGAGCGAGACTAATTCCCTTTATATCGGTGATTGGCCATCCAAGTGCTTCCTTGTTTTTTGAAAGGATTGAAAGTAAGGAAGTTTCTGGATCAAGAGTGGTAGAAATTATGACAGAAAACGTTTTGTTAGCACCTAAGTATGCGTACTTAAGGTGATCGGGAAAGGGTTTAAGGTCCAATGGGAGTTGCTCGATTAAAGAATTAGGTTGAGATTTAGACTCAACTGGAAGCGATTCAAAGGGGAGTGTATACTCAATCTCACTGGGTATTTTGTAAAATAATTTTTCGTACTTGGCCTCGTGTTCATCATTCAGGTCGATCGTCTCATTTTCGAAGTTTTCGTGAATGGCACTAACTTCCAATATTTGGTCGTGAGGTTCATTCGATTGGTTTTCAAGATTGAAAATATTAAGATCCAAAGTCATGTTTCCAAAAGAAATATTTGTCGAACCTTCCAACAATTGATTAAGGCATTTGAGGTGGCTAAGAATGCTCAGCCAAATATCAAAGGGATTTGACTCGTAGGGTTGGTCATAGGTTGTGTTTTGAGAACGATAAAATCAATAGGGAATATGAATTGCCCTACTCTAATGAGCACGTCCTCAATTTCTCCCACGGGCTTCTTAATGGAACGATCAGTAAATTGAAGCACTTTTATTAGTTTGAGCTCATCTAAGCCTAATTATTCGTACATGGAGTATGGAATCACAATGACACTCGCCCCTAAGTCTTTCAAGCATTTGTTAATCGTCTTATCTCCAACCGTACACGTAATCATAGGCCAACCAGGATCTTTATATTTGACAGGCATTAACTGGGACAAGAATTCACTCAAACTGGCCCCTAAGGAGGCTTTTTTGGGCACTTGAATGTATCACTTTTGGGTACACAAGTCCTTAAGAAATTTAGCGTAAGTTGGGACTTGTTGAACGATGTTAAGAAGCGGGATGTTAACTTTCACTTATTTAAAAATTTCCAACATCTTTTCCATTTGATCCCAGTGTTTCTTTGGTCGAAGACGATGTGGAAATGGAACACGATGCTCAATAGGCGGGTCTATTTAAGCAGAAGAAGAATTTTGATTGGCATTTGATTCGCTGTTTGGCTCCACATTCTGTTCATATTCGTTCGTTGTTTTAGAAGTATCGAGAGATGTATCTGGTAAATCGTTTGGATTAACGACTTGATTATCGATTCGTTTACCGGAATGTTAGAGTTGTGATAGCATTCAGTTGGGTTACATTACTGTCTTAAACAACGTGGGCTTGATTCGAATTAGCGTTTTGATTTTTAGGATTTGGAACGGGCTGACTTGGAATGTGCCTCGTTCACGTTCACTTACAGACGTGGCTAATTGACTCATTTGCATTTCAAGTTTGGCAATTGATTGGATTGTGTTTTGCATATACGAGGTCAATAAATTCTGCAAATTAATATTTGACTGGAGGGTTTGAGTGGTTGCTTTAGCCAATGTTCAAGACTTTCCTCAAATGAACTTAAATGTTTATCGTCTTGGGGAGGGGGAGCAAGATTTGGTGGAAAATTTGATTGTTGCGGTTGATTTTGAGATGGACCCGCAAAATTTTAGTTGGAAATGATTGGGTTAAATGGAGGATTTGAAGCATTATTTAGGAATGCTTGAAAATTAGGACGAACCACATTCTTGTTGGGATTGTTTTGGTTCCATGCAAAGTTCAAACGATTTCTCCAACCGGGATTGTACATTGTAGAAAACGACATCATCGTGATGTTGGGCAAGAAAGTTACCTTGACACATTGATTCGAGCATGGTTCGTGAGCTTTTTTTGAGTCTATTATATAAAATTTGGCAAAGCGTCCATTTTCCAAAGCTACGGCGTGGACATTTTATCAAAAGCTTTCTGAATCTTTCAAAATATTTTCCGAATGGTTTTCCCCTAAATTGATGAAAATTGACGATTTCATTTCGGATTTTAGATATTTTTTCAAAGGGGTAGAACTTTTTTAAGAAAACTTTTACGAATTCCTCCCAAGTTTTAATCGAGTTAGATGGTAAGCTGTACAACCATTTTTCAGCGTAATCCGTAAGAGCAAATGGAATTAATGGAGTTTGATTCCGTCATCAGAAAGTTGTTGGAGTTTCACGGCTGCACAAACTTGTTTGAATTTTATAAAGAAAATGTATTGGTCATCGTGTTCAAAATTGCCAAATTTTGGAAGCGTACCAATATAGTTCGAGTAAATTTCAAAATGGTTACCCGTTGTGCGGGTAACGTGGTGCAAGATGGAATAGAGACTATCGAAAAAGATTCTATCCATAAGAGTTCGAGGGGCTTTCCCATTCGTCATTTCAGAAGAATCGTTTGTTCGAGTTAAACGATTTGTCGTTGAATTACGAGCCCAAATGTTCGTTGTTGTGTCACGAGTTCAAGTACTCATGCACAATTAAAAGTTGAAAAGAGAAAGAAGTTAGAATCGAGTTTAGAGAATGAAACCAGATTTGGAAAATGAAGTGAAAAATTGTTTTTGTTTTTTTATATATTTTGTTTTTAAAAGGAGGAAAAATATTTACCAAGAGAAATTTATTTTTCAAAAGAGAAGTTTGATTTTTCTTTTCTTTTTAGGTTTTCAATTTTTTTTATATGTTTTTGTCTTTGTATTTTTTTTTTGTTTTTGAATTTTCAAATTTTAAATATTTACCAAAAGGAATTTTTGTTTTTGCTTTAGAAAATGCAAAATGGAAAAAAAATTCTTTTCTTTCTTTTCATTTTTTTTTTGAAAAGATTATATGTTTCTTTATTGGATTTTTGTTTTTCAAAAAGAAAAAAAACTATTTTTTTTTTTTGGATTTTGGATTTTTTATTGAAAAATTACAAAGGAAAGGATTTAAAATGATTTTTTTTATAAAAAAACTAAGTTAAGTTAGATTTACAATTTTTTTTTTTGGTTTTGGATTTTTGGTATTTTTTTTTATGTATGCATGAACTAATGCAACTAAATGAATGCAAATGATTTAATTACAATTTTTTGTCCTTAGTAGCTCCTAAACCAAAATTGTATAATCACACTTTGTCTTAAATTAACAAAAATATTTCTTAGCCAGGTAACGGACAGGGATTATCGGTGCACCACGTATCACTATAGCAATGTAACCGTAAGTTCTAGTACATTTAGAGGAACAAACACTATAATATTTATGAATCACCATAATATTTATAAATGGTTATTGCTCTACCGTAGCCTAGACGTCAAAAAATAAAATTGTTCAAGGAAGATAATTGTCAAGATACAATTAAGCCCTAAATACAATTTTTTAAGCAAGCAAACCAATTCTTTTTCTTGTTGTTTTCTTTTTTGGCAACATGAAATTTCGAACAAGATATATACAATTTTTTTCCGTATCAAAGAAAAAAACAAAACAGGTGAAAACAAAACAAATTGAAATTTGTTATTTTTTTCTCTCTTTTTAAGTTAGGATTGAACTGAAAACAAATTAAACAAAACAAACCAAACAAAAGAAAACAAATTAAAACTTTTAAGATATTTAAACAAAAGGAAAAAAGGTATAAAATAAAACAAAACAAGATAATAAACTCAGCCCAAAAGGCCCACTACCCAAACCAAAACAAATAAACGCGATTCACAACTTCTTTCTCTTCTCTTTTTTTCGTTCAAAACAAAAGCAATTCCCGAAATAAAAAAAAAATCTTCGTTTTCCAATCCTCAGCAGAATTCCACACACACAAATTCCAAATCAGAATTGGCCAATCAATTTGTGCTATTGAAGCTTCAGTTTGCATGGGTAGGCAATTTGGGGATTACGCAGTGAGGAAGTGGTGTTATCAGTGTCGAAGTCGAGGTAATTGCTTATTGGAGGTTGTTTGATTTTGGTGGTAGAATTTGCAGTCGTGATTTTGGGTTTGCGTGATGAAGTTTGGGGCGAGTTGTTCGTGGCTGGAGTTCGGTGGGAAGTTGATTTGAGGTGGAGTTTTGGGATGTGATTGGAAGCAGTGAAGTGATAGAGGTAGGAACTGGTGAAGTGGTGAGGAGCAGTAAAGTATGTTGATGTTGATGACTGTTATGGCGGTGGAGAATGGTTAGGTATCAGTGTGCTGTGGGTAAAGGTATGGGGATAAATTTGCAGTGATTTGCATAGTATTATTATCCAATATTAATGGCAGTGGGATGTCGTTTGAAGTTGTTGTATGGAATGGTTTACAGTGGGAATTGAATGCAGAAGTATGGGGGTAAGTGTATGTAGGAGAATTGCAGTTCAAGGATGTTGGTGATGGAGATGGGAATGTGCAGTGGGGTGCTTGTGCAATAATGATGTTTACTGAAGCTTGGATATGCACTGAACTGTATGTATGCACTAAACTGTTGGTTGTGGTGGTTGGTAGTGAAGCAAGGCAGTGAACAGTGGAGCTTTTACAGTGATGGATATTGATGTGGTTTTTGATGGCAGAGGGTTGTTTGAAGTGGTTTGAAGGCAATGGAGGATGAAATGGTGTGATGGATGGATGGTGCAGTGTACAGGGTTGCAAGTTGTTGACAGTTGATGATGAATGTGGTTGATACGGTGAATGCACAGGCTGTTGTATGGATTTGATCTGCGAGGTGATGGTGGAGACAGTGGATGTTGTTGTGTGCTGGTAGATGGTTGTGCAGCAGGTAGATGAACGTGGTTGATATTGTCGAACCACCACCACTTGTGATGTGCAGTGATGGTATGTGATGACAGAGAGGATGTCTGTGATGACAGGCGGTAACGGTTGACAGACATGGCAAGTTTGTTTGGAGTTTGAAGTCAGTATGTTGATTGGTATGCAGGGAGAAGAGGTAGATATGGTGGTTGTTGCGTTGTGTAGATGATATGCAGGCAGTGGAATAAGGTAATGAGGAGTTTGACAGTAAGCAGAAGCTGGAAGTTGAAGTAAGTGTAGTTAAGTGAAGTAAGTGGTTTGGATGGATTGTGATTTATGGATGTAGATGGTGGTTATGTGTTGAGAAGGGGATGTGCAGTAAGTTAAGATAATATGGAGGTTAGCAGAGGTGATGGAATATGAATGCAAGGTGCAGTGAGATGAACATTGGTGGATATGGTATTGTTGCAGTGAGATGTTGCAGGGGTAATTTTTTTTTGGCGAAGTGTACTGGAAGAGGTACGTGCAGGGTGAATGGCAACAAGGCAATAGTTTTGAGATAACTATTATATGGCAGTGTAGTTTGTTTTGAGATGGTTGAGAAATTTGTAGTAGAGCGATGTAAACGTAACAGTAACAGTAACAGTGAACCAAAACAGAAGAAGCGCACTGTAAAATGTAAAGCGATATTAAGAAAATGTAATGCAAAAAAAATGAAATGGAATATATTTTTCTTTTGTTTTGAAATGAAATTGTGTAATTTTTTAAAATAGAAATGCAAATGGAAATAGAAAACGAGCACACAAACACAATGCAAACAAAAATCACATAAATAGAAAAAAAAATTATAAATAAAAATTAACATACAAAACAAACACACAATAAAAATCAAATGATTAATTCGAAGAATAGAAAATAAAATAAAATCAATTCCCTGACAACGCGCCAAAAACTTGTTTGAGTACTAATTTTATATTGGTTTAGAAAATAGACGAATTTTTTTACATAAAAATTAACCGCAAGCGCACGGTGTACAATGTTAGTACATAGCGAATATGGGTCGATCCGAAAGGAATTGTTTAGATTTTAAAATTTTCTATTCAATCAAATTAAATCAAGAATTGAAGTTGTGATTATTTTAAACTAAAAATTACAAAACTAACTAGAACAAAAGTAATTGAAAATATGATATTAGAAAACAATTTAGAGGCAAATTCACTCTCATATTTTTGTAACTCAACATAAAAATAATACACGATTTCTATTTTTGATATTACGTGGAATTAGTGATGTATTTATCATAAGTATGGTTTATTTATGTTATTTATTAACATAACTTAAACCATCAAACTATAATACAACAATCAAAGCCACTTATCAATTCTCATGAAAATGAAGTCAAAGCAAAATCTATTTTAAGTATGATCTATTTACTATTCTATTTAGTAACATGTATTATCAAATTTTGTTTCTACCTTAATTTCATAATAAAAAATAATTAGTAAAATGATGATGTAAATTAGTTTATGTTTGAATAAGAATTAGCCTATTTGTAAAAATAACATAGGCTATAAAATTCATTTTTATAAACTTACATCAATATTTACTTCTCATGAAGTATAAAAGGGACCATAAATCACAAGAAATATTGAATTTACTAATACTAGAGAGCTTCATTACCCCTAAATTGAAATAGTTTAGCTACTCATTTATGTTATCAAATCAACACATGTAAATTTCAACGTTTTAAGCAAGCAAAAAAAAGCAAGTGCTAATGAAAATGGAAGAAGAAAAAGAACTAAGTTACTTGCATAAAAATAAAAATATACTAAATGCATAAAAGAGGAAGCTAATATAC
This sequence comes from Allium cepa, assembly GCA_030765085.1. Taxonomy (NCBI): domain Eukaryota; kingdom Viridiplantae; phylum Streptophyta; class Magnoliopsida; order Asparagales; family Amaryllidaceae; genus Allium; species Allium cepa. Next base: position 221,522,391 of record CM060946.1, read on the forward strand.
TAACATTAGAATGAAGAAAGAATGTAAATAAAAATGAACATAAAGTAAAAGAGCACGAGGAAAAGAGAAGAAGATCCATTACATGTATATAATGGTGTTCTCATTTGATTTGAAGTTACAACTTGCATTCCAATGATAAATAAATTAAAAAGAGAAGAAGATCCATTACATGTATATAAGAGGGCTATTTATACATGCACAAAACCCTAATCCAATTTTTATGGACTTTTCAAAATACCCCTTAGGAAGTGTGGCCACCAAGTCATCATTTAGTCTATAATTAATCCATCATCAAGTATGCATGAATCTTTAGCATACACTAACTTGTCCATTAGCGTCTAATTGTGGATTAAGGTAAGTGTGTAGGTGGAGTCCTCTATGATGCATGATTTGAATTATTTTCATCTTCATTCCTTTGTTTCCATCTTTGTGCATGCATATCTTCATGAAAACACCTTCAAATTTCCATTCAAAATTCCTATAATTAAAAAGAAAATGTGCAAATAAATATTATCAAAATTAATTCATGCATAAAATTACTATTTTACCCCCACATTGATGTATGAATGATGACTTGAAAGCATATTTGAAATTTGGTTTTAAACATGTAAAAATACCTAATTGTGACATTTAATTAAATAAAAACAGATTACGTATGGATGTAAAAATATGAACATTTACATACACATCAAGATGTGCTTTGATTATTCCAAATCCAAGTTGGTAGAAGGTGTAGTGATAATGCCATAAGACTCTAATCCAAGTTTGAGTTAATTTAGGGTTGTTTGAAATTTATTTTCATAAGAAATTTATGAAGAGAAGGAGTGAAAGAATAACTTTTTATGTAAAAAAATATGAAATGCATTCAAGGGGTACGTCCCTCCTTTTATAGGCTTCGTATGGTGTTCCTTACCCTTGCTCTCACCCCCCATATTACATGAAAGGCTTACCCCTCCACATGCCCATCATGTATCATTTACACCTCTTATCTTCAACAAATGACTTAGTTTACAAATATCTCTTATCCATTAGAAGCTTCTAGAACATTCTAATTACTTCATAAAGCAAAGTGTGTTAATTAGTCCCTAATGTATTCATATGTTCATTAGCTTAGTACAGAAGAGTTACAACAACTTATATCAAATAAAAAGTTGTTTATCGATAAACCGATTTTCGGTCACATTATCGATATTTCTTCGAGGAATATATTTTTGTAAACAAATTTCAAAAACATGCTTCTTATTATTATTCACTAATTTAAAGATGTTTAACAAGGTTATAAAATCACATCTATAACACTTCAGTATATTTCAAAACGTTACAATATTCGAAGACGAAGTGTTTGAATTTGCGGGTCGCTACGTTCTCCCCTATTTAGAACATTCCGTCCTCGAAAGTCAAACAAAAACGATAATCAAAGAAGATAAAAGAACAAGATACATATATAGAGTACCGTTGAAACTATATACAAACTAAACTGCAACCCAAATGCATACTAAGTGACTCCACCTCAAGCGGTAAGTACACTACAAAAGATATACGGTACTAAGATAAGAAACCACTAATCCACGAACAACTCTGGATAGGATACCATCAAGCAATCCTCCATCTCCCATGTACAATCCTGAGAATCCTCGCTCCATTGTACCTTAACTAACTTAACAACCTTAGTCCTCAATAGCTTTGTATCTCTATCAATAATACGAACAGGTTGTCTAAATATAGTCAGGTTCGGCTCAACCTCCAAGTCCTCTTACTGCGATGGCTCAATAATCAAAGTAGGATCATGCATATACTTATATAATTGTGATAGGTGAAAATATCATGCTGATAGAGTTAGGGGTATGCTCTAGAGGCAATTATATAATTTGTTACATATATCTAACCCATTAATCAATCTTGTTCGAAAAAAGGTGTTTTCATTCTATTATATACTTGATTTAATATGGTTATATTAATTAATTTAATAAAAAGTATATTTAAATGAAAAACCATAAATGGTATATTTTGTGATAGTAGTTACAAAGTATTGTAACCTGAGTTATTTATCACAATGAAAACAAATATAGCATTTTAAAATCGTAGTCAAGATGTATCGAGACCGGATATCGATACATTCGATGAGACCAGAGTACGTACCGCTCTTCAGATGTTGGACACTGTATTATTCATAACTGATGGGGGCACCAAGAGATTGCATACCGACAGTTGTGGGATAACTATGGAATGACCCACTCGATGGGTTTTTGTTGGTTAATATAACTAAGGTCAAGCAGAGAGTATCGATGTGACTAATTTGCACAGTTCATCTCCACTTAAGAATACTACTGGTCTTCAACGTGGAAGCTCCATTTTAATTATAGCTAATCATGGCACGACGTCCATCGAACAACTATAGTTAGATAGAGTGGAAGTGAGACACTATTCAAGAGAGGATTTGTCTCCTTGATTATATGAGGTTAGTATCGTGGTCAACTGAAGCCAACTCAAATCAAAGTCTTTAGCAGAAGCATTTTAGTTAACAAATAATTGTTATTATTGAACCATGGAATTTGTGTTTGGCCTATAAAGTTGAATATGTATGATGTTAGAATTTTGACCATTACCAAATTCCATAAGTTCTAATATGATATAGTTTTGAAGAAGAGAATTGGTGTAAGTAATTATCACAGTTAGGCACTACTTATAATAAGTAAAATAGGATTTTTTCTAAAAGATGCGTAAGTGACAAATTTGGCCAAAATGACACACACCACCTGCTAAGTGACATGTGAACGTTAATATTCGAGTAGTTCGATATTAATCGCTGACTGAATTTACACTTTTGAGTCGCATAACTATAATGATGATAATTAATTTATAACTACTATAAATTAATTAAATTAATTAATATTTATGAAATATTAATTATTAATTTTTTATATATTTATTTATTGGATTTGTTTAAATGCCATTAGTATTTAATAAAGTATGCACACAAAAGTCATATATATATATACACACGATATTGATAAAATATTTAAACTAGATTTAATAGATTAATTACGAAATTAGTTTGATAATATTTTGAGGCCCATGTAGCCTCATTCATAGAAGGTCATGAGAAAAGGAGGCTTAAAATCTAATCGTTGGATCTAGAAAATGAAGGGAGGAGGTTAAGGAAGGATACCTCTTTAAATATGTTACCTTACATTCACTTGCCTCTCTTAATCATTTTCCTTCTAAACCCTAGCATCCGTCTTCATTTTTCTGGCTTCTTGGTTGAAATTTCATGGCTTCCAAGCCATAAAAAATTCCTAAAACAAAATCAAAACAATTCAAATAAAATAAATACAAAAGCGGTGGTTCAGATTGTTGCAATTTCTGGAGGTGATTCAAGCAGATAGAAGCATTTATCATTTAATGTACGAATCACATGCAACATCAACAAGGTAAATTCCATTAATTATTTATTTATTCCATGATACTATAGATCTAGTAGTTAATTCATTTTGAGAGTTATATATATTCATTTGTTGTCTCTTATAAGTATACAATTATAAATCTTAAAGTAGTACAACTTGTTATCATTAGGATTGGTTTTCATTTGAAGTTGATAACTTCTATTCATGATTTTCTATATTAATTTCTATTGATTTTGATCTAAATATAGATCTGGTAATTAACTTGTTATTCTAATTGACTTTATTTTATTTTCTTGTTAACAATAGTTTAAATTGATTCCAATTTTATTTTTACTTCAAGATTCATGCATATACATAAATGCGTATGTGTGTACACACACACACACACACACATGTGTGTGTGTGTGTGTTAAAATTATTCTGAAGTATTTTAAAAGGTTTCAAAAAATATTATTGACATATACATATACATTTAGCTTTGTTGATTAAGATCTGTTATCAGACTGTTTTACTAAATTAGATTACTGCATGTTTGGTAATAAATCTTAAATTGATTACAATTGACTTGGTTGAGTTGAATTAGTAATTTTAAATATAAATATATTTAAACATATTCAAATATATATATGTGTGTGTGTGTGTGTGCGCGCGCGCGCGCGTGCGTGCACATACATACATATATGTACATTATATTTATGTGAATAAACATGAATCAACGTAATATTATTATACAAAATATACTTTGGACAATTTTTTTTCTTAAGTATCTATGTTTGATTTTATTTTAAATTTTTAACATACGAATATAGGTTACATTTGGATTTACTAGTTAAGGTCTATTTTCAAATTGATTTACTAAATGTGATCACCGCATGTTTGGTAATAAATCTTGAATTGATAATAGTTGACTTGGCTAAATTGATTTAGTACACTTGGAGGGTTCAGTAAGCAATACATATGCAAACATATTTAAACATATATACAAACACAATTAGTTATTGATACATACATACATACATACATTTGTCTATTTTTTATATTCTTCTATCACGATGTCTATTAATTATCATTTATATGTTGCATTAATTAAGTTTACCAAATGAAAAATTTAATCAATCATTTTTGTTAACCTTTATCTATTTCTCATATTTCTTTTGTGTGTTTAGTTATCCATTTATTTCTAATTATATGTCTACACTTTGTCATCAATTAATAGCACCTATCATATGTTGCTCTTACAGAATTTACACCATAACACACACACACATATTTGTTTATACTCACATTCATGCCATATATGTGTTGCTAATTAATGACATTCATATAATTAATCAATTTAATTAAAGAGAGAGAAATGAAAGATTTCTCTCTATATATAAATAGTATGCCCCTCATTAATTGAATGAGTCAAGAGATAGGAAATGAAATGTTTCACTCTCTAAATAAACTTGATAAGTTATTGTTATATAGAAGTATGTACACAAGAGTATATTTGATATACACTAACTTACATACACATTAATTAAAGATTTTATTTATAAAATTAAATGTAATATTGATTTTATTTAAAAGAAACTTAGAAAATTTCTAAATGAATTTGGACTTTATAGGCCCATTAAATATCCAAATGACTATTTTTTTGAAATTCATTAATTTCTTCCATTGTAGGCTGGCCCAGTTCCAACAATGATATCAGAGCCCAATAGCCTATGTGGTCTAAATTAGCCATATTAGAGATAACTAACTAAGCTTTCCCACTTAGTACAGTGTTTATAAAGGTAACGTCTATGGTTGGAATTGGATAATCAAGTACCATGACCAACCTGGTTACTAGCCTGGCCTAAAAGGTGAAGCGAGCCCACAGATTGTCTCTAATAGAAAAGGTCCAATTTGAATTGGGCCTTGGGCTTATTTTCAAAATTGTTTTGAAAACAAAATAAAAGATTTTAAATTTAAAAGTTAAATTTAAAATAAAAACATGTTTATTATAAAAGTTATAATTCAACATAAGTATTCTAAATGTTCGAAAGAACAATGATATTTTCAAAATGTTTGAGAATATTTAAATAGTAATTTCAAAATTTAAAATTTGTTAATATGATTAATAAAATGATTTAATTAAATACGTCAATTCATTAATACTTACATACATGTATTATATATATATATATTGATATATGTTATGCTATTTTAAAGGTGTTTAAGATAACATAAGTATACACGTATGTATGTATATAAAATAAATCTTAAAATTAATATAATTTAATTAAAATTGTTTAATTAAATAAATTAATTAAATATTAATTAAATAAATAACATACACATATCTAAGATATATGTGATGCAATATAAAGATTATAGTATACACTATAAAGGTTATAGAAGATATGCCCAATGTAAAAGTTGTATTGCAATATCAATTTAAAATAATAAAGAGTTTATTAATTAAAATTAATTAAATAAGATTTAATTAATAAAATATTATACATAAGACTCTTATATAAGTAATATGAAATATAAAATTTATATAATAATAAAAATCATATGATATAAATGTATAAACTAAAGGTAGAACATTAAAGAAATCCTAAATAGATTTAAGGAATAGATACATACGTAAATGTACGTATACCATGATTTTTGATGTGTCCGACACTTGAATCATGAGAGTATTTCATAATTATTCCATAAGTCGCTATCACTCGGTATAATATATTGAAGATTATGAATCTTTGATATAAAGTTGTCCTCTATCATTTATATACTAATAGATTGCTTGCATACTCCTTATTTATTGAGCTTACCTCACGCTAAGGATGCTATATGTAATACCTTTAACATATCGAATAGACGGGGTAAGATAACCGCACGTATTTGTTAACCTTTCCTCAAGGTACATGTATTATACTTAACCTATCGCAAAATGATAGGTCCAAGTAAATAGTCTCACTTTACTGTTGAGATTTTCTCAAGGTAAAGGCAGGGTTAGGACAAGGTACCAGAGGTTAGAAGTTGTATGTGATAAAACCGATAAAGAGTTATCCATCTTATCGGGCCTATGATTTATTGAATTTCCTCAAAGTCAGAATCCCAAGGCATACGAGTCCTAACACCCACTAGCGAGGTTGAAAAACTTCTATATTTCGCTTAGGGTTTGGTGAAACATAAAAGATTAGTGGGGACCGTATTAGGAAAATGAAATGATAGCATTCAACTTTTCTAATATTGTAAAAACATATGCTATATAATGTTATAATAATCTACAATGATAAATTTCTGCATTTAAAAATGATTGATAAAACATTTATCAATTAAGATATACAAATGAAATGAATTGAAAATTGACAAATAGAAATATGACATATAGTTACTAATAAATGATTACCACACGTGAACATTTCTATACCCATGCAATTGTCTAGTTTTACAACTACTTAATACTTCCGTAATTTGGCCGTATACATGTTTATTTGGTCGAGACTATGTATTGCATTCTATGCATTTTGAACTCTAAAATCAATGCAAGACTATGGATATTTGATCCATATACAATCACATATAAATGTATGTGGTGAACGATTGAAATTTGTAATGTACAATATTTCAATGAAATTATTCATTCGAATAATCAAATAAACCTTAGTGCGATCGAATATTCAATTTGATTGATTACAAAGGGATTGCATCACTACACCAAAACAAAGGGTTTCCAACGAGTATAAGCGTTGCTAAGAATTTCAATAACACTTATATGTGTCGCCGAGGGGTGTGGGCAAATATTAGCAACGCTTATAAGCATTGGAAGATTTTTTTTCCACCAATGCTTATAAGCGTTAGTGTAACGACCCTGGATTTCGGCCCCTGTATTTTTAGTAAATGTTTAATCTAATTAAATATAAAATATGAATTGTTCATATTTAAATGAATATGATTTTGAAAGTATTGCCATCTATTTATATAAACTGTATTTTTTTTTAAAAAGGAAATTGATTTGAAAATTGAAATAAGTATTTCAATAATATTCCTGATAAAAATCTATTTTATATAATTACTTAAAACACTTTAAATTGTTTATATTTAGTATAAAATAATACGTATTAATGATAAAGTTGAAATTTTAAAATAAGTTTCTTACAATATTCTTAATACAATTGAACTCATATAATTAAATTAGAATGCTATACATTGTTAACATTGGTTAAATAAATCCATATGCTTGATAATGTTTAGAATTTAAAATCAAATTCTAGTAATATAAAATATAAATGTAAAATACGAGTCAAACATATGTGTATAATTTGGAAAAAAAAAATTAAAATTTTTAATTGGAATTAAATATAAAAATAAGTATTAAATATAAGTAAAACTTAAGAAATATAATGTAGATATTGATAATCAAATTATAAAATATAAATATAAATAAGTAAGTAAGCAAATAATAAAACTGTTCTTTTATATACAATATCTTCACATATAATTCAAACTCAAAGTATAAAATGAAATAAAAACAAGTATAACATAATACAAGACAAGTACCTTTAAAACAGAGATTAATTTATCTGCAGACATATGAATTGGTCAATAGTAGTGTATGAATTTGTGTTCAAAATAATAAGACAAGCTTGCAAACATTTTGTTTATATGCTAACATAAATATGTTTAAACAAATATACTGCAAATATCTTTGTATAAAGGACGGTGTCAGCAAAACATTAATATTATGTTAGTCCAAATGAATACATTAGTACAAGAAAACCTGCAATATCTCTGTACAAGCTGTTGTGTCAGCAAGCAAATAATTTTGTTAACCAAAGTGAGAACATAAACATAATTAGCACACTTTTCTTTCTGAAAACAAATTGCAGCCGAAATTTTAATGCATTTTAGGTTTTAGTACATGAAAAATAATGATAAAGCAAGATATTTTAGAGTGGAAGCTTATTGAAGAAGGCACAGCTTGTTCAAGATATATATGTATTGAACATCCTTATTTCATTTGTTCAGTTTTTAACTTATGAAATTAATACTGAGAAGAAGCAAAAGAACAAACAAAACATTATATTTGCGAGTCAAAACAAATTCAGGGAAAACAAGAAAAGTTACAGGAAAATTCAAGCAGCTTCAACTGCAGATTTAACAATTCATGTTCCAGTTGATCAAATTCAACTTATTCTTTATTCAGACATGTCATAGGTGAGTAAACAACTGATTTCAAAAAAAATTAGCTTTAATATTTACTTTTTGAATGATCTGTGCTTGATATAGTTTAAGCAAACTATTCTGTGTATATATTGGTTGTACTGGAAACTTTATAGCTTGTTCTTCAGTAAATTCAAGTTTGAACAAAGTAAAGCCAGAAAACTTCCAATACCTATTCAGCTAATTGTTTGATCTTGGTAGTGAGCTAATTTAAGTTGGTTTATCCTAAACAAAAGTCTGAACACATGTTTAAAGTTTAACAGCAAGGTCATACTGTATTATCAAACTACAGGTAAATAGAGAAATCAAAGCTTAAATTTCAAATGATGAAATTTGTAAATCCAATAACATATTCAGTTTACATAAACATAATTATGATTTTTAACATAAAAATGTTGATTTTTAAGTGTGAATCAACAGAGCAGTTTTAAAATGAATCAAAAATGGGTTTTCTTCAATTTTAGGGGATCGAGCTAATTTTAGCTTCTGTAAATTAACAGGAAGTAGGTTTGTAAATCCTTTGACTCAGGAAAAATGTCAACTTATTTTTCAAATGCTTAAATTTTGAGTTTGAATCACTAATAGGGTTTGAGTGCTTAAAATTGGGATGCTCTGTAAAATATTGATTTCGGCATCATAGGTGAATCGAGTGGGTTGTGAGCTTTGGTGGAGTTAGAGGAGGTTGTGAGTAACATACTGGTAGATTTTCATCGCCTACGGTGATGTATGATGGCCGCACGGGGATCTTGTCAGTGGGGGTTTTGTTGCCATGTTCGAAACTTCAGGTCAAAATTTGTTTTCTACTTGTAATTGAAAAACAGGGGTTCGATTGTGATACCTGGGATGTTTTGTGGTTTGTGGGTACGGTAGTGGGTCGCCGCAGGGGAGGCGAGCCACCGTCCACGTGCACGGTGGCGAAGAGGTGCCTGGCCTGTTTTATCTGGGCGGTTGCGTGCGCGTACTCGAGAAATTCGAGTGTTGCTTCGATCGAGTCTTCGGGTTTTTTCTTCTTCTCGTGTGTGTGTTACTGCAGTTTCATTTTACTTAAACTTAAAAACAAAATATGAAGAAGGTAAGATACAGGAAGGAGAAGAAGATAGAGAGTGAGAGGAGGGAAATGCACGGGAGAGTCACGAGGAAACACTCGAGTTTCCTCGAGTAAAAATTGATGCGGTCTCGGTACCTTTCCCAAATGGCCGTTGTACCATTGTTTAACTTAGTTAATTAAGGAATTGTTAGTTAGTTAAGTTAGTATTTTAATTAAAGGTTGATAAGTAAGAAAAGATATATGAGTAATAATATGAAATTAGGGTGTTAAGTAATTTTTATTTGAAATCTTAAATTGATAACCTTAATTATATTTTCTAGTTAGAAATAAATTATATGATAAGCAATTTAAATCTTAATAACATTGGTTAATTACTTGAGGTTAATTAATGGAACTTTAGTCAAATGATTAATAGGAATTATACTTTAATTAAATTGATAATAATTGATTTATTAAAGTAATTTGTGACAATTGAATAATTAATTCGTTTTTAATAGGTAAGTTATTAACTAACTAACTGAGTAATTAAGTATCAGTTAATGAATAAAAGTTTAGTAATTAATTAATAAATTAAAAATTTGAATAATTAATAAGTTGATTAATTGAGTTACTTAATCAGCAATTAATTTAGTAGGATAAAATAATTTATTATTAAGTAATCAATTAAGAAAAGTAATCCAAACTGTTTGGAATGCATTGATAATTCGATTTGATTGACTTTGATATCTGTTGATGATATTTCTGTGATATGTTGTGATGTATTATGGATATCTGTGATAACTGTGTATGATTTATCTGTTATATCTGTTATGTTAATTCCTAATATTGAATTGAACTGTTAAGTTAAATAGACAACTTGGCCCTTAAAATGGCGTTTGGATCTGATGAGACCGGATCAGAAGAATCAAATTTGATTCTCCGAAAACCACATCGATCCAATTTAAACGTTAGGTCGTAAATCCTGAAATGATGATCGAGATGGTGGTTTCAGAATGCAAGGGTTATCGTCGTTAACTCTGAGGGTGATTCCAAAACGAGTGTAACGAGATAATGCCTTCGGTTTCGTTCGAACCCGGAACGAACTTGTATGGATTGAATGCTTTCAACACATCGTCAGACGGACGATGAGCATTCTAAGTGATATGTTCTATAAAGGTAATCGTAGCCTCAAGCCTCATCAACCGGGAATGGCTAAAACAGGGATGTGCAGCAAGGTTAGGTGGGTCATGCCCAAGCAGGACAAGATATTTCCCCTGTCTAGATGTCCCTTTTTATATTTCGGCTTAGTGGGCGGTTGCTAGCTACAACCGTGGGGTTTATCTTGTTCGAGACTGTTCAGTAAGGAATGGTTTCGGCCTTGTGTTGCAGGGGATGAAGGGAGTAATCCTCGGTACGGTGATCTAGGCCCCGTACTGTGACTGGCGGTACCCCAGTAGCCCTTCCATTGTTGGAAATCCATTTTCCCTACGAGACCCTACGGTTTTGATTTGTATTACCCACTTTTGTGGCTAGTAGCTGGAATTTAATAGATGTAACAATTTCGGCTATTTTCTATTTACTTGAAAACCCTAGACACTATTATAATATCACTGGATTTCCTATAAAATGTTTTGGTTAGCGTAAGGTAAAAACTTACCCGTATTTATTTGTGGGGAGTCTTACGTGATACCTTTATTTTCAAATGTTTTCAAAGTTAAGCAACTTTAAACCGTTTACTTATACCAGACCCATGTCTGACCCGGAGTTTATTTTTGTTTTCATAAACTCTCGGGTACCTAAATTTTTACGGGTAGCCAAGGGATTCAGGTTTGATTTGACGAATTCTGGAGGAGCAATGGAGCAGGAGACTTCAGCGTTGTAGATATATATATATATTTATATATAGTTCTGTTATGTTGGTATCTCTGAGTCATATTGTTGAGTTGTATTGTATTGAGTTGTAGTAACTAGGCAGGTGTTATATAACTGTGTAGTATTGATGTATTATCTGTATAACTCTGATATATGTAAAACATTTAAATATTTAAGTGATATATTATATTTTGTTCCGTTCCGCTATGAGGTTTTGATGTTGTTGTTCTTTCTTTCTCTATCTTTCTATTTTCTCATCCCTTTCTTTCTCATTGATGATACGTCTTTCTGGTGGTAGAAGGGCGGGTCGTCACAGTTGGTATCAGAGCATAGGTTGGTGATAACCTTGACTCTGGTAGGAATTACTCATAAAATAGAGTCAGTAGAACTCTAAAATGAGTTTGAGTGTATTAATAGATATGAGCGCGTATTTGTTAGTGAATATAAAATGGTTTTATATTGCGTTGATTGATTTATTGAGTGGTATATGAACCATCGTCGGCACAGCCTCGAGAACTGTATCGAAGGGGTTTCTAAACACTTGAATAGAGCAATTCGACACAATATTGATTTTTAAAGTAGGGTAAATGAAATAATTTTACCCAAATTTATATTTGATATAAAAGGAATATTTTTCTAAAATAACTATATATACTTGGATGTTTGATTGTTAATAGTACAATCAAATAAAAATTAAAATGTGAGTGGTTTATAACCAAATAAAATTATTTAAGAATGATTTTAAATAAAAAGGAATATAATTAACATTTGATTAAACCAGAATTTAAGTCCCGGGAATTTGAAAGTGTTTAAATGAATTTAAACAAAGGATTTGGAAATTTAAAAAATCTTGGAAATGTTTGAAAAGTTTATCCAAAGATTTGAAGGGAATAATGGAATCTTGTTTTGGAAAATATTGTTGGTTATGATATTGTTTGGGGTTGTTGGTTATGCAAGTTATTTTAAAATTTTCAAAAGGAGAAAATTTGTTTTGGTGAAAATAAGTGTTTGAAAGTTGAAAATTTGAGTTGATATACCAAGTAGGTATGTGTAGTTATCATTTCAAATTGGTTTTGGAAATGGAAACCGGGCAATTGAATTTTAAGAAAAATTCTATTTAAATAATGTGAAAGGTTTGAATGAATTAACTGTTGAACTTATAAAGTAAAGTTGATATTAATAAGAAAAAAAGAAATCGGGAATTTTGATCCCGGTATTAAAATTTAACTTAAGTAAATAAAATAAGAAATATACTTGAGTTTAACCTGAGATAAGCTGAATGGAATTGAAGTTCAAAATGAACTTAATTGCACATAAAATTTGAAGGAAAAATGATTGTGATTGTAAGGGGAAAATTTATACCTTAAGATAGTTTAAACTGAAATTGTGGTTATAAGATGAAATGACCCAAATGAGTAATATACACTTGAAGAGAAATAAATAAGTTTTGAACTCATATATTGAGAAATAAATTTAAAGATTGGTAAGTAGCTAAATTTAACTGAAGATGAGTTAAAATAAAATTGAATTTAAATGAACTCAGTCGAGTTATAGATAAAATTTGAATGAAATAAAAAAAAATTCTTAAATAAATAAGTAAATGTAAACCAAGTAAGTCTTGGATTGGATTTAAACAGAAACGGTGTGAGTTGTAAACAAATCTATGGGATTTGATTAATGGAAAATCAAATCAAAGATTTGAATGGAAATTGGTGAAATAGAATAAACCTAAGTTGTTGGGTGGAACAGTTTGAAGAAAATAAATGAACTAAATAAATTGTGAGATGATTAATTTAAAATATGGGTTGTCAAATTTAATAAAATGGTTTGGAATCAAACCCGTTGAAATGCAATGAAAGGATTGTGGATAAATTAATTGAGATGGACTCAAATGTAAATCGAGTTGAAATCAATTTAAGATTTGTTATTAAGCTTGAGTGATTATTTATTCACAATGATATTGTTAAATTGCCTAAGGAAATGGGTTGTTTAAAGTAAATGAGAATTAGATAAATTCTATGAATTATTGGAAGCAAAGTAGGATGATTTTGAATATGAGTTTGTTTTGCTCAGATGGATTATATGTCTAAGCAAGTAAGTGAAAATCACTTTAACTAAAAGGAATGATTTGAAAATTTGATGGAAGTAATTGTACTAAGTGTTGAAACTGTACATAAGTGCTTATGGAAATATGTAATGCTAGGCAAATGGATACTCTGTCAAAATTTTTCAGAATTTGAAAACTATATATAAAAAAAAGATTTAGCAACAAACAGTTTCCAATTGAAAATTTAAAGTAAACTAATAAATGAAACTAATTTAAAAATAATAATAGGAATTAGTTATAAGAGGAGATAGTCAATAAAGGTTCAATTTTCAGAGTTAAGAAAATTGAATTCATATGGAATTGGTAATTCAGATTTAAATAAGAAGATATAAAGGCTAAAGTGGCAGAGTAATAATATAAAAGTATATAATGCTTATATTAAGCTTAATAAATGAATGGTGAAATTCTTAAGTAAAATTTGATATTGAGAAAATTATTCCAAGTGGATATAATCAAAATAATGTGAATAAAAAGAAAATTGATATAGTTGATAATCAATGGATATAATACGTAGGATGTACGTATATTATTTTGTTCGCATAACAGTTTGATCCAAATTCGAGCACAGAATTTCGAGATAGTTATATCGATCCGAGTTAGGATTTTTCACTCGATTTTCGACGATGAACCATGGATTTGGATTTTGATTGATGCTGGAAATTCTCTATCATAGTGTGACTATGCAAGGAGAATGACAGTTTCTGATCAAGAAACCAGTTCTGAGTCCGTACTAGGAAGTCGGGCTGACGATGCTAGTTCGGAAGTGAAATTGTGTGATCGAGTGAGTGATCGGATTTGATATTGCGTACGAATGATATATGTACATCGTACGGGCTTGATTGAATAGATATAGAAATTCTGTAAAGAGTCAATTAAATTTGGAAAGAGTTAATACTGTAACTTTTAGAATTGAATTGCTAGAATGGATGTCTGGAATTTATTTGTGTATTCCATATATCTCAGGAAATTTGTTCATGATTCATTATTAATTGTTAAACTAGTAATTCAGGAATTTGGAGATTGAATCAAATTTAACTGTGGTCAGGAATCCAGTTCGGATTGTTGATCATCGAGAGACAACTCTCGATAATTTTAGGAAAGCTTAACTGGAATTGTGTTCGGATAACTAGGGTTGTTTATTAGGATTGACTGTTTGATTATTTGCTAATCTATAAATGAGCTAAAATATAACAGATAAGTATGTTTGAATAGTTGATATACAAGCTTTTGAATTAACTGTTGTTTTAAATTTCGGGGACGAAATTCTTTAAAGGGGGAAGGAATGTAACGACCCTGGATTTCGGCCCCTGTATTTTTAATAAATGTTTAATCTAATTAAATATAAAATATGAATTGTTCATATTTAAATGAATATGATTTTGAAAGTATTGCCATCTATTTATATAAACTGTATTTTTTTAAAAAAGGAAATTGATTTGAAAATTGAAATAAGTATTTCAATAATATTCCTGATAAAAAACTATTTTATATAATTACTTAAAACACTTTACATTGTTTATATTTAGTATAAAATAATATGTATTAATGATAATGTTGAAATTTTAAAATAAGTTTCTTACAATATTCTTAATACAATTGAACTCATATAATTAAATTAGAATGCTATACATTGTTAACATTGGTTAAATAAATCCATATGCTTGATAATGTTTAAAATTTAAAATCAAATTCTAGTAATATAAAATATAAATGTAAAATACGAGTCAAACTTATGTGTATAATTTGGAAAAAAAAATTAAAAAATTAAAATTTTTAATCAGAATTAAATATAAAAATAAGTATTAAATATAAGTAAAACTTAAGAAATATAATGTAGATATTGATAATCAAATTATAAAATATAAATATAAATAAGTAAGTAAGCAAATAATAAAACTGTTCTTTTATTTACAATATCTTCACATATAATTCAAACTCAAAGTATAAAATGAAATAAAAACAAGTATAACATAATACAAGACAAGTACCTTTAAAACAGAGATTAATTTATCTGCAGACATATGAATTGGTCAATAGTAGTGTATGAATTTGTGTTCAAAATAATAAGACAAGCTTGCAAACATTTTGTTTATATGCTAACATAAATATGTTTAAACAAATATACTGCAAATATCTTTGTATAAAGGATGGTGTCAGCAAAATATTAATATTATGTTAGTCCAAATGAATACATTAGTACAAGAAAACCTGCAATATCTTTGTACAAGCTGTTGTGTCAGCAAGCAAATAATTTTGTTAACCAAAGTGAGAACATAAACATAATTAGCACACTTTTCTTTCTGAAAACAAATTGCAGCCGAAATTTTAATGTATTTTAGGTTTTAGTACATGAAAAATAATGATAAAGCAAGATATTTTAGAGTGGAAGCTTATTGAAGAAGGCACAGCTTGTTCAAGATATATATGTATTGAACATCCTTATTTCATTTGTTCAGTTTTTAACTTATGAAATTAATACTGAGAAGAAGCAAAAGAACAAACAAAACATTATATCTGCGAGTCAAAACAAATTCAGGGAAAACAAGAAAAGTTACAGGAAAATTCAAGCAGCTTCAACTGCAGATTTAACAATTCATGTTCCAGTTGATCAAATTCAACTTATTCTTTATTCAGACATGCCATAGGTGAGTAAACAACTGATTTCAAAAAAAATTAGCTTGAATATTTGCTTTTTGAATGATCTGTGCTTGATATAGTTTAAGCAAACTATTCTGTGTATATATTGGTTGTACTGGAAACTTTATAGCTTGTTCTTCAGTAAATTCAAGTTTGAACAAAGTAAAGCCAGAAAACTTCCAATACCTATTCAGCTAATTGTTTGATCTTGGTAGTGAGCTAATTTAAGTTGGTTTATCCTAAACAAAAGTCTACACACATGTTTAAAGTTTAACAGCAAGGTCATACTGTATTATCAAACTACAGGTAAATAGAGAAATCAAAGCTTAAATTTCAAATGATGAAATTTGTAAATCCAATAACATATTCAGTTTACATAAACATAATTATGATTTTTAACATAAAAATATTGATTTTTAAGTGTGAATCAACAGAGCAGTTTTAAAATGAATCAAAAATGGGTTTTCTTCAATTTTAGGGGATCGAGCTAATTTTAGCTTCTGTAAATTAACAGGAAGTAGGTTTGTAAATCCTTTGACTCAGGAAAAATGTCAACTTATTTTTCAAATGCTTAAATTTTGAGTTTGAATCACTAATAGGGTTTGAGTGCTTAAAATTGGGATGCTCTGTAAAATATTGATTTCGGCATCATAGGTGAATCGAGTGGGTTGTGAGCTTTGGTGGAGTTAGAGGAGGTTATGAGTAACATACTGGTAGATTTTCATCGCCTACGGTGATGTATGATGGCCGCACGGGGATCTTGTCAGTGGGGGTTTTGTTGCCATGTTCGAAACTGCAGGTCAAAATTTGTTTTCAACTTGTAATTGAAATAAGGGGTTCGATTGTGATACCTGGGATGTTTTGTGGTTTGTCTCCCCCTTTTGATGATAACAAACATATATTTAAGATTTTGACCGTGTCAAATGTATTTGACCAATTATATACTCTAATTGCTCCCCCTATTTAAATGCTTCCTCTCTACATGATGCTCCCCCTACATATATGCATACAAATAGAAATATATTCAAATGAGCCTAGATGCATATGGAAAAATTATTTGACCTTTGCTTGATTCTATTTTACAAAATCTTAACTTTTCTCTCCCCCTTTTGTTATCAGCAAAAGAATAATAGTGTGAGAGAAAAATAGAGATAAAGTGATCGATATTAATCCAACATTAATCTCAAATTGAATATAAATATTAAACTTCAATAAGAATCAAACAAAAACCATAACTACCCTTGTTAGGCGCATATTCCAATTTTAGAAATGATGGATATGGTGTTCATATAAAATCATACAGTTGAATCAACTTGTGGTATTTATATCAGGAATTTGAATATCTACTAATCATGCATAACCGTTAGGACTTTTAAATGAGATTAGTAGTATTCGAATTTAATTTTAAAAAAAACGAAATCAAGTATCTTCTAACCACGCATGACCGTGAGGACTTTTAAATGGGATTAGAATCAACTTGTCTATTTAAACAATTTAATTTTGATATGCGTTCCATACATGCATAACCGTAAGGACTTTTAAATGGGCATGGAAGCACATAATAAAAAAAATTCAAGTAATTCACCCATGCATAACCATGAGGACTTTTAAATGAGAGTGAATACTTTGAATATTTATTTATTTATTTAAAAAATATGACATGAAAAACAAATGATTCCTGATTATAGTACCACATATCGACAAACTATATTGAATATTTGATAAACCATGGTCGATAGAAATAATGATAGATATAGAAATGGTCATGGAATCTTTACCCAACAAAAAGTTTTATAATTCTTGTTTTAATTCCTAAAGAAATTTTCCAAATATACTCTCTTGAGTAATGTATGTTAAATATCAACACTCATCACTTTTTCAATCACTATTTATCTCTTTGATAATTAGTAGGGAGTCGGATCAGTCAAAATTTGTCATTTAAAATCAAATAAAATTAACTAATCTGAAAAAAATGGTCAAACAATTATTTTCTCGAAGGGGTTATATGAGAAAAAAAATTCTGCTAAATGAAAAATTATTTCAAGAGAAAAATATGCAGATATTTTCTTTGAAAAAAAACGATGCAGCAAATGAATGTTTCAAGAATTAATCACGTTCAACTCGTACGTTTTCTATCAACTAGATTACCAGTATGAACTGCATCTGAATTTCTTTTTCAATCCAAAATATTACTAATTGGATTTGGTAAACCAGACATGAAGTGTGTATCAAAAATTTTAAACCCAATTTTAGCAACAATTTAAATGACATTCTTTGGATTTTGAATTGAAGCCATGTTTACACTCAAACAAATATCATGGTGTTAATTTCAGAAACCATAGGATAAACAATTATATTCATGAGTAATCAACAGTCAATCAACATCTTAATTATTTCAAAAACAATTTCTTGAAGTTTCAACAATTTCTTAAAATCCTTTTTCACATGAGTTTGAAATCGTGCAAATTTACAAGCAGTGATCAAAATGTCAAAATATGTCTAAGTGTAGCACGAGTAATCAAGGATCAATAAGATACCATAATTTGACCAAACAAATTAAATTCAATGATGAAAGGATGGTTGGTCTTCTTTTAAACACAAATCAAAGTAAGAACAAGTCAAAAGAAATCATATCAATTAAGAATAAGTCAGAATTAAAGACATCATCTCATTATCACAATTTTGGATGATTTAATTCAGAATATGGTGCATATTATCACAGAATTATACCTTCACCTGTTTTACCTTTACGATAATTTTACGTAATTTCCCATTGTGATTCTGTCACCTTTATACTAGGCTAAGGAACTTTGCTTTGTTGCCCGTTGTGTTTCTGGAACAGCCAAAATCCAGAGAACACTGTTGTCGTTCCTTAGCCTGCCACCACACCTACACGATGAAAGATTTTTGTGACCTATTTCTAGGTCCATGATTGTTAGTGGCAGTAACATTATGAATAAACAAACCCTTTGGAACCCAAACTTGTTTAGACTTTTCATTCTTGTTCCAATAGACATGAAATTTGTTTGTAGAATTCTTAGGAACCCAAACTTGTATAAATTTTGTGTTCTTGTTCCTATGACTACAATTTTCAGAATGATGTCCAATTATTTCACATATATCAAAGACACTTTTCCCTTTTGCATTATCCTCGGCTTGTGTTTTCCCAAAACCAAGTCCTTTTCTGTTGTTAGCAAAAATTTGATTTCCCAATAGCATGTTGAAAGATTTTTCGCCTCTTGAAAAGTTATTCAAAGATTTCTCAAGATCTTGGACTTTGGTTTTTAGTGTTGTATTTTCAGTGACAAGTGAGGTGCATCGATTTATAAAATCCTTTTTCCTAGTGTCGATGGTTTCCTTAAGATTCAAGTTTTCTTTTTCAAGATTCTCAGAGTTATTCTTAAGTTTTGTCAATTCTGAATCTAGAACTTTACATCTTTTACATTCTAGGTTTTGAATATTTTCAAGTTCAGTTTCTAACCTAAAATTTTTACGAGCAAGTTCTCTCCTATCAGTTTTCAGTTTTTCAATTTTAGATTCAAGAGCATCAACTACTTTAGTAAGATCAGAACACATAAAAACAAGATCTCTATAGGAATACTCACCTTCCTCACTAGATTCCTCTGAGCTTGAATCTGAATTTGATTTCGCCATAAGACACAAGTTAGCCTCCTCTGCGCTGCTATCCGAAGCTTCTTCTCCTTCTTTATCATCCCAAGTCGCTGCAAATACCTTCTTCGCCTTTTTCTTTCCTTTGTTGTTTTTGAGAAGTGGACATTTTGGTTTGATGTGGCCAGGCTTGTTGCAGTTATAACATGTCGGTTCATTATCGGAATTGTCAGAATCTTTTGGCCTATTACGATTTGTTTTCTCCTTGCGTGGCTTGAATTTCGACCATTCTCTAAGATTATTGACAGCCATTGCAAGCTCTTCAATTGGATCTTCTTCATCGCTTTCTTCTTTGCTCTTTAAGGCAATCGTCTTTTTCTTTGGTTCGGAGTTGTTGCGTTCTTCCTTTGCTTTTAGCTCAAGCTCATATGTCATCAAGTTTCCAATCAACTCCTCCATGCTTAGCTTACTCAGATCTTTCGATTCTTGGATTGCCGTGACTTTTGCCTCAAAGTTCATTGGTAAGACTCGTAGTATCTTCCGCACAAGCTCTACCTCAGTGAATACCTTCCCAAGTGCTCTAGCGTTGTACACCAAAGTTGAAAAGCGTCCAAACATGTCTTTTATGTTCTCGCCTTTGTCCATCACAAAGTTCTCTTATTCATTGCTGAATAGGGCTAGACGAGACTCCTTGACTTGAGAAGTTCCTTCGTGTGTCACCTCCAAAGTGTGCCAAATTTCCTGTGCTGTTGTACAATGAGAAATTCTATTAAATTCATTTTTATCAAGAGCACATATCAAAGCATTCATGGCTTTAGCATTTGTTGTTTTCAATCTCTTATCGTTAGCATCCCATCTATCCTTAGGTTTAGGAATCTTAGTACCACCAACGATTATAGTGGGAGGTTTATAGCCAGTTTCAATAATATCCCAAACATCATAATCAACGGAACTAAGGTAAATACTCATCCTAACTTTCCAATAAGCATAATCGTTCCCGTTAAACATGGGTGGCCTAACAATAGATTGCCCCTCAGAAAAAGCATTATTTGACGGATTCATGACTCTAGAGTTAAATAAAAATACCAGGCACTGATACCACTTGTAGGATCTAGATTAACCCTAGAGGGGGGGGGGGTGAATATGGTTATAGCAAATTTTCTCGATTTAAACACAGAAATAAACTGCAGAAATAAATATGCTGAAAAGTAAATCACACACAAAATTTACCCAGCTTCGGCAACCCCTGCCTACTGCTGCATTCACAGATTTCTATTAGAATCAAACAGTATCACGCTTACAACAACTCTACTAGACTCGCAGACCCTTTTGCTCCCGCTCACAAACACTCTACTAGACTCGCACACCCTGCTCCCGCCTATAGAGTTTCGCTCACTTGCAAACACTGCTCCCGCCTATCGAGCTTTGCAAACTCGCACTCCCTGCTCACTGAACTAATTCTAAATAGACAATCTGACACTACCTAATCCCTAGGTGGTGATTTACAAATTCTTTGACTCAAAAAGAAAAAACAACTTCAAAATTAAACCAGGAGCAAAAATTAAAATACGAACTTTGACTCTACAATTTTTGCTCAAAATAAAGAAAACCCCTTTAATAAAATTAGAAATTAAATCCCCCTTTTAATAATAAGGCCGGCCCACTTGAATTTCAACCCGTTCCCTTCTTTTGCTCGTGAATTATTTGCGGCTGATCTTCTCTTTCAAAACTAGGGCTTCGGTCCCTTTTTCTTTGCTACTGTAAAATTGCGGCTTTGTTTCTTGGGGCTTTTCTGGAGCACGCTTATGTTGATTATCTGATTTTCTTAGCTCCTCTGTTGATCGATTGTGAAATTAGGGCTTCTGGAATTCGACTTCAATTTGGTATGTAACTTTCCTTTTTGCTTGAATGCTTGAATTCGATGGTTGCTCTGCTTGCCGATGATGAACTTGGGTTTGTGATTGATAGTTTGATTGTGAATTGAAGCTCATAACTGATGATGATACCTTCGGGTTGAATTTATATGAATTCACGACACTTGAATTCCTTCGTATCAATTTGATACTTTCCTAATTCTCAATTACCTGTTGCGCACGTCTTTCCTGATTTTCTTTCTTAACGTGATCGATACGGCAGTGATTTACGTGGTCACCACGGTGTTGAATTCATTTGACTTTTTCAAATTTACACACTTGAATTTCTTACTTGGTTTTGTGCCCTGATCATCACTGCACTGTTTTGATTTCTTGAATCATATCCACGGCTTCAATGTTGTTCAAGTGTACTACTGCAGTTTGCATTTGGTCTTGATCGTGTATATTCTCGAGTTGGTTGTGCACTGTTGATTAGTTGATAATTTGAGTCTGCAATGTTATTCTTTGACTTGTCTACTGTCACTTCTTCGAGCTAAATTGTTGTTTGTGGTCAATTGCTTCGAGTTGATCTTCTAGCTGGTGCCAGTTTGCTGTGACATTGTGCATTTCATTCTGTTTGATGTTGCACTTGGTTATTTTGTTCATCTGTGTATTGCTGCAATCTTCATTGAGCTTGTATGCTTCAAGTTGCCTTGACTGGTTCATACTTGTTGAACTGGTTTTGGTTGTTGCAGTATGTTACTGCATTTGGTCTGAGTCACTTGTATCCATTTTCGAGTTGCACACTTTGATTTCACCTTGTTGAGTACCTGTAGTTGCTGTTATATCACTTCCTATTGCATTTATTTGCTTGTACTTGTGTTCTGGTCATTGCTTTGTTGTGTAACTGCTATGCAGTTGCTATGCATCACTGTGTATCATGTAGCTTTCATCCTTTCTTTCTCTGGCACACTTGTGTACCTGTTCAGGTTCACCGTTGCTTCAAATTGCTTCATACTGCTACTTGGTTTATTGATGTATTCATGTCAGTTGTCATGTTGTTTGTGCACTTCACTGAATTTCACTGCCATACTTATACTTGCATTGCTGTTTGGTCATTTTGTACTTCTCTTATGTACACTTGCACCTGTACTTTGACACTTGCATGCATTTCTGTAGCTGGTCTTTTCTTAACTTTAGTTGAGCATCACTGTCTTGTTGAAGTTTTAACTGGACATTTGAGACTTGTACTTGATGTTGTTGAACTTGGTATTGTGTTGGTTACTGATTTGCCTAAGTTTGTTTACTTGGTGGCATGCATTTGTGATCTGCCTTGTTGCTTGACCTGTCTGGTCTCTGTTCTTTGTTCATTGGTCATTGTTGTAGTGTTCATTGCACTGATAGTCGAGCTTGCATTTGTTACAGTATTCATGTACTGATGCATTTGGAATTTGAGTTGTCTGCTCTGTTGTCACTTGACCTTGCTGTGACATTGTGACTTGTTGTTTCTTCATTGTTGTGTTGATCACTTGATTTTTTTTTTACACTGGTCTGCTATCATGAATTCGAATTGGACTTGCTTGATCATTGTTCTGGTCATCTTGGTGGCTTGAGCATTTGGTCTGTGTTGCATTGTTCCATGTGTCTTGCCTTTGACTGTTTGCAACTTGACACTGTTGTACACTTGCTCTTGTTGGCTGCGCATACGAGTTGGCGAGGCAGTGCACACGTGTATGAATGTACACGTGTGTATTGCAGCCACTTATGGTTACCTGTCCCTGTAATATCTATATGCACGACTTTGTGATGAATTCAAGTGTGAATGATGACGAACAACCCAAATAACTGAGGCAAACCATATTTTCAAAAGCCATATTTAATTTTATATTGCAAAAATATTTCTTTTTCAATTTTACTGCGTTAGTGAATATTTTTGCAGATTTCTCAGATGTTGGATTCAAACTGGAATGCAGTTGAAGACAAAATACGAGTGTGAGTGATATGTAGTGAGGTTATCAATGTAAAAATATTTGTGATGTAATCGTGATGTAATCAAAAATGTATATGTATAGTGAGAGCATGAATTTGTACTATTCAAGATTGTAATAAATATTTGTTTGAATAAAATTTCTGTTTGAATTCAAAATCTGTGTAACTTGTTCTGTTTGAATTCAAATTCAAATTCTGTATAATTTATTTTATTCAACAAATATTTATTTAATCTATGCAAAACAAAATAGTACATAACCAAATACATTTAAATGAATATATATGTTTATTATCATCAAACAAAAACATATAAGCG
Organism: Allium cepa; assembly: GCA_030765085.1. Classification (NCBI taxonomy): domain Eukaryota; kingdom Viridiplantae; phylum Streptophyta; class Magnoliopsida; order Asparagales; family Amaryllidaceae; genus Allium; species Allium cepa. The sequence continues at coordinate 221,546,404 of CM060946.1, forward strand.
CATATTCAACAGTTTGTGGGTACGGCAGTGGGTCGCCGCAGGGGAGGCGAGCCACCGTGTACGTGCACGGTGGCGAAGAGGTGCCTGGCCTGTTTTATCTGGGAGGTTGCGTGCGCGTACTCGAGAAATTCGAGTGTTGCTTCGATCGAGTCTTCGGGTTTTTTTTTTCTTCTCATGTGTGTGTTACTGCAGTTTCATTTTACTTGAACTTAAAAACAAAATATGAAGAAGGTAAGATACAGGAAGGAGAAGAAGATAGAGAGTGAGAGGAGGGAAACGCACGGGAGAGTCACGAGGAAACACTCGAGTTTCCTCGAGTAAAAATTGATGCGGTCTCGGTACCTGTAACGACCCAGAATTTTTAATAATTAAAATTTGAATATTTAATTAATTTTAAATATTAATAAGTGAATTTATAAGTCAAATAAATTTTTATTTGAATTTTTGGATTTAATTGGATAATTAAATCGATAATTTAATATGTTAAATTATGGAAATAATTAAAAAATTGAGTTAAATATGATAGAAAATGATTTGTAAAATTTTATTTAATCATACTGGAGTTATAGAAATATTTTAGAACTTTTAAAATCGAATTAAAAGTTAATTTGTGAAAATTGAATATTTTAATATTTTATAATCGACTGTAAAATAGTCAATTTTTGAACAGTCTCAGAATTGAACGAAACCAGTTCCATTGGATCCGTAATAGTTAGTTATTACCGGATTTCAATTTTCGTGTCAATCGGAGCTATCGTTTGATCGTGACAGCTCGAAACGCATCGAATTATTTTTAATTTAAATTTGGCGAGTCAAAATAGCCATTTTTCAAAAAGTCTCGGATTTCGACGAAACCAGTTTCATCGGATTCGTAATGTGATATTATTGTAAGGTTTCAAATTTCAAGTCAATTGGATTTACCGTTTGTCCGGTACAAATTAAAACGCCTAGAAATCGATTTAAATCGGTTTAATTCAAATTGAACGTTTTCAGCCATAACTCGCACATACTTCCGAATTAGCTTCCGAAACCTGTTCCATTGTGTCCGGAACGCGGGATAAACCCTAGGTACGCTGGTTACGGCGTCTAAATCGGAGTTTGGAATTCCCGGGATGAATAGTGTTTACGCTTGCTTTTCCTATAAAAGAACCCTTCACCCTTCATAAATTTCAACACTAAAACCTAACCCTAATATCATGTAGCCGCCACTTTTGAATGAAGGGCCAGAATTCAATTTCCTTCCTCCCTCAAAATCTCTCAATCCATTCATCGATTCACGAAGCCATCAACTACAAAGTTATAGAGCAAATCAAGTACTACGTTTTCAACGGCTATGATCGAAAATAGCATCACGGATCGATGGGAATTTGCGTTCAAAGCTCGGCCGTTCGTGCACGGTTTGCGAGGCCAAGGGGGGGCCGAGTGCCACTGGAGTTAGGCCGAGTATAGTGCAAGGTGAGAGCTTCGTATTGCAAGTGTTGTGATCGAGTTTCATCGTGTATAGGAGTTGTAAAGTTTAAACCTAAATTCTAGGTCATGGGTTTAGTTGCGTATGAAATGTCTGGAGAAGAGAACGAGAGAGAAGGGGGGTTGCGTGCGTGATGATGGGGTGATGTGTGGCCTAGATTTAGTTGGGTAGGAAATTAATATGTTTAATGTAAATTTATTTTAGTTTAAACTGTATAAATCTTGTAAAATTCATAACTTTTTCATACGAGGTCGAAAAAATGCAAATCCAGTTGCGTTGGAATCGTATGGACGAGCACTACGCGATGGAGTTGGTTTGGAGTCATTTGGAGTTAGTGAGAATTTCGGGTAAAATTAAACGCGCGTTTAATTTTATTCGAAATAAAAGCTAAAACGGAAATTAAAACCAAGGTGAGAACTTCTCACTCAATCGAATAGATTTCGATTTTATTTTAAATAGTTAGATTTAAAATATTTGAATGCATGTTTGAATGATGACTGTAAATTTTTGATTGTTAAAATAGACATTATGCGCCGTTAGTAAGCGGATGTTATTTAATATAAACACATACCGCGAATATTTCATAAACAGTGAAATTGGTATTATATATATATATAATAGCAATATATATATATTGGCATATGTATATATTGGAGTTGTTGATTTCCCGCATTTTTTGTTTAGCGGATGAGACCCTATTACGCCGTTATTAAGCGGATAATATTTATTAAGAACATATACCGCGATAATTTCGTACTGGAGCGAAATTGGTATTGTGCTAATGTTTTTGGATGCAGGAAACAGGTTGGAGGGATCCAACTGGATTCCTCAACAGTATTTATTTAATTTCAGATATTTTGATATTTGATGGATTATCATATCGATATATGATATCGTTGTTAGTCGTGATTGACTATTTGGTGTGTAGCATCATTGGACCCAGATTTTGGGATTTTAAAATGATTTTTAAAGTGATTTTGAAAATATACTATATTTTTGGAATTGATCCATTATAAATAAATAAACGTTATAATTTTTAAAGTTATAAAAATTATGGTTTTTGTGAAATATAGTTAAAAAGCTGATTTTTAGAAATACGATTAAAAGTCGATTTTTGAGAAATATGAACTAATGATTTTATAAAATAATTTAGATTTGGATTTTTGAATATATGATAAAAGTTTAAAAATAGGATTTATAAAATTTGATTATTTTATAAATCGAAATGATGAAATTATAAAGGAATTTAAAGACGTTTTAGAATAATAATATAAACTGATTTATATTAAGAGATTTATAAATGGATATTTATAAATTGAAATATAGACATTATAAAACGAGTTTTTATAAGTGTTTGAATGTAGTGAAAATGAATTTCATAAATGAATGAAATTTATAGAATTATAAACTGTGAAGTTATAAATGAAATTTATAAATAGTAAGATTTATAAATTTGTGAAGTTAATTGAAGAATAGATTTGGTTAAATAAATGAATCTTATAAGTTAAGATTAGAAATTTGGGAAGTTAAAAGAACGATTTTATAAAATAATCGTTTTATAAGTATTTAACTTATAATATAAACATTTAGTTTATAATTGAGTTATAAACTGAAATATGTTAATAAAGGAATTTATAAAAAGGAAGTTTTTATAAATAAATAGAAATGGAATTTATAAACGTTGTTTTATAAATTCGCAAACGACTTATTTTGATAAGTTAATTGCTATAACTTAGAAATAGAGTTATATTCACGTTTTAGACAGTGAATAATCCTTAGAGTAAAATGAATAGAAAAGATAAAGTTTGTTAACGTAGTTTATTCACATTTTTAAATAGTGAATAACACGTTAAAGAAAATGTTTTGGATTTGGATGTTTAAATAGAATTAAAACGACCTAACGATGTTTTAAAATGTGTTAAGATTCGAAACCATAGATTTCAACATTTATTGTTGAAATAGACGTTTCGAGAAACAAAAGGAGATGATGGACTATAACACTGTTGTTATAGTAAATGATTTTCGAAAGGAAATGTTTGTATAGTATTGGGATTTATATATCTATTTTAATTTCGAATCCCTATACTAGTGATTTTGGGACGTTGTAACGATGTTTTACGCAACATTCGTTTTGGCCCAAATAAATATGTTAAGTGAATGATTTCCTTAAAGAATGAATTATATACTTAATTCGATTTAAGTATATTGAATATTTTCAAAGGTTGAAAATAAAAAGATTTGTGGATTACTTATTTTTAATAAGTATGGAAATGTTTTCCAACGTGAAGTGAATATTTAGAATTTATCTTTTTGAAGATAAATCGAAATGAATTATTGAAATCGTATATGCATAGATATTTTGGAAATATAAATTCATTATGGAATTTATATGTGAAAAGTGGAATTTGTATAAAAATAAATATTGATTTATTTTTGAAGTGTTGAAATTATATATCTAGTAAAGATATTTTGGAAAATAAATAATTTGGAAAATTATTTGGAATCTGGTGATGTGTGCATATCCATTGATAGTTCAATAACCGACTATCAATATTTCCCTTTGAATGGGTAATTGATGTGATTTGTTTGAATTTGAATGCACACTTATTTTTGAATAAGCGCTCACTATTCGGGTTAACCGGGAAAGGACCATGGGGTCGTATAACCCATTCCGAATATGTGATACGTCGTTATGAATTGCATTTGAAGATCGGTGTTGAAGACCGAGTATTTGTGAAAGCGATAGGATGACCTATCGATTGTCTCTGCACTGGGTAGCTCCTGGTATAGAGATCTCTTAAGTGATGGGAAATTCGATCGGGATTGTGAATACCCGTATTGCAAGGGCTTCGTAAGAAGTGCCTTCGGTTTTGTTCGAGCCCGGAACAGACTTGTATGGATTGTATGTCTGACATTACAAGTTGAGATGTAAAGCCGATTTCTTTCAAATATATTTCTGTTGGTGGCGGAGAATTTATTCTTTTAGCTTAACACCCTTCTCTGAGACGTACGAGCTCAGAGGTTATGTAGTTGAAGTTATCAGCGATATATTCCCAGTTTGGTAATGTGACATGCTGAGTGATGCTGAAATGATCATTGTGTTGATTATTTGTGATAGGATCATTTATTTGATCGTCTATCTTAGTGATCATTGTGTTGATCATTTATTGACCCAAAGCATGGCTTTTGTATAAAGTATGTTTTTGTGGACGTGAATTCGTCGAGCCTCACATCCCGGAAATGGTCAAAACAGGAAAGATGCGGCAAGGTTATTAGGGGTTGCTGTAGCTCCCCTTAGGGTATGTGCATTTCCTTCTGGAAAGGGGTGGTATCATGGTATGGAGCCCAGATACTTACTCATGTTGAAAACACTTTATGATTGTGTGAATTGGATATCGAGCGCTCGGTTGAAAAGGTCCTAAAGGACCGGGGAATGGCGTGCTCGTGTCAGTAGTTACCCAGTTAGGGGTAACCCGGCCTTGTGTTGGCAGAGATCCGGTTTGGTTCTCGGGGATGTCCATCCAGAGGCATTCTCAGTGGCAATGGGAAGTTCCTTGGCCTGATCATTCGTTGGAAATCCAAAGAAACAATACGTGACTTGTACGGTTTTAGTTGTAGAACCTGCCATCTAATATGGTAGCTATTAGTAGGCATAATATAATGGTACCTATGCTGGCTAAGATTTATATTCTACTTTCGAAATGAATTTCTTCTACACTATGCACTAATAATAATATCAAAATTGATTTGATTTTAATGCGTATCAAGCATCTTTGACTATCATAAGGAGAAATCTTCTCCAAGTCTGCGTTTGCATTGTGTGTGTGGCAGGAGGTCTTATGGTAGTCTCATTTTTAAAAGCATTGCGAATTGATTTAAAAATATCCCTCTTTTTGATTTTAAAATAAATAAACTGTTTTGAGTTCACACACCAGTCACATGACTGACTTGGAGTTTATTGTTTTCCTTCCTAAACTCTGGGTGCCCACCAATTTCCACACGGGCAGTTAAGAGTTAGGTTTATCAGGATATTCTGGATATTCTGGAGTTGCTGGAGGCAAGCTGGATGGCATGGCGTATTACTAGTTTATATAGTATTTCTTTTTCCGCTGCACTGTTTGTTGTTGTATGATGTTGTACACTCTGATGATATGATGTAATGATGTGATGTAATGTAATAACTGATATGGTTCTTTGTTTAAAGATTATTCATTTATTATTATATGTTGTTCCGCTGCGAATTGTGAGATTCTGATGTTGTGTTGTTTCCTTTCTGTCCGTTCTATTTTTAAAATTCTTCTATCTTCTATTTTTAAAATTTTCTGTTCTCTTTTCTATTTTCTTTTCCCTCTATTTTTCTTTTTCTTTCTTCTTTTTCTCTCTTCTTTCTTTTTCTTTTCTTTTTCTTTTCTTTTTAAAACCAATAACTATTCGGTTTTTCGGCAACGAAAATCCGCGTGCGTTACATTTGGTATCAGAGCTGATGGTTAAGCGACAACCATGGTTCTGTAGGGTATTATTCATTAGAGATAGAGTCAGCAGTACTCTAGAATGAGTTTGAGTGTAATAATAGCTATGAGAGCGTATTTGTTAGTGAATATGAAATTGTTTTATATTGTGATGATTGGTTTATTGAGTGGCATATGAACCTTCCTCAGCACGGTATGTACAACTTTGCCGAAGGGGTTTCTAAACACTTGAATAGAACAATTCGGCACAATATTGTTTTAAACTGGGTAAATGAAATAATTTTGCCTTGATTATATTTTATATATAAAGAAATAATTTTCAAAAAAAAATTATTAAAGTATATAAGTTGATTGTTTAGTTGTTTGAATAATCTAAATAAAAGAATAATTGTATAAGTAAAAGAATTATAAGAATAAAATTATAATTAAAGTGTTTACAATTGTGAAATAAACTTATATATATAAGAAGTGAAACTATATAAAATATGAGTTGTAAATAAAGGATGTATAAATGGAATATAACTTAAGTTATGTAAATGAAATTCAACTTTGTAATTGAATTGAATAAATGAATTGAATGTTAATCGATTGAATGAAAATAATTGATAAAAAAATAATGAATATAAGTGTTAATTCATTAAAATCTAATTTTATTGGAAGTTGAATAAAATTGAATGGAAATCAATTTAATTAAACCAATTGAGAGTGATGGTGTTAAACCAAAATAAATGTAAGTGAAGTAAAGGAATTTGGTTGAAATCAATATACATTGGTTGTTATATGATTGTTAGTTGATTGTATATAATTCATTAAGTATTAATGAAAGTGAATTAGTGAAATTTAAAGCTATGAAATTGAATTCAAATTAAAGGTAAATAAATTTGAATAGAATTGAAAGTGAATTGGATTTAATTAGTAATGTAAACTAATTGAATTGAGAATGAATGTTAGTAAGAAAATCCAATGTTAATGAATCAAATGTGATTTAAATTGAAAACCATTTCATTTAATATTAATGAGAATATGAATGAATATATGTTGGTTATGGATGTTAGTTGGTTGATGGTTGAATATATATTGCTATTGTTGCATTTGCTATGTGATATATATAGTTGTTATGTTGCTATATGTTGTATATTGAGATTATTTGCATATGTGCATGTTCTCATGTTGTTTGTTGAGTGATTAGTAGGTGCGGATCGCGTTGCTTCGCATTTGGAGCTCGCTTTTGCGCTATATTAGCCGTATATGCTTGCTAATAAAGTATAAGGTACATATCCCGGATTAAATATCGCACTTTTATACTTTTTTCCCTGCGGGATGCCTCATTACTTGATGAGATGTATATTTGTGATATATATACTGTCATTTTTTTTTCGGATCGAGCCGCGCAAAGGAGACATGGCGAATTTTTCCGAAAATTTAAGGCGTTAGAAAATTTTGAGAAAATTTAGGAAAATTTTGAAAACTATAACTTTGATTTAGAGTTGAAAGTTAAATGATATAGTTGTTTTTGAGAAGATAACTAAGTATGATTCGAAAACTTAGTAAAGTTATTACAAAAAGTTTAATTATGAATTTTGGAAAATTAATAGATTCTGTAACTTTTCTTACTTGTAATTTCGAGGACGAAATTCTTTTAAGGGGGAAAGATTGTAACGACCCAGAATTTTTAATAATTAAAATTTGAATATTTAATTAATTTTAAATATTAATAAGTGAATTTATAAGTCAAATAAATTTTTATTTGAATTTTTGGATTTAATTGGATAATTAAATCGATAATTTAATATGTTAAATTATGGAAATAATTAAAAAATTGAGTTAAATATGATAGAAAATGATTTGTAAAATTTTATTTAATCATACTGGAGTTATAGAAATATTTTAGAACTTTTAAAATCGAATTAAAAGTTAATTTGTAAAAATTGAATATTTTAATATTTTATAATCGACTGTAAAATAGTCAATTTTTGAACAGTCTCAGAATTGAACGAAACCAGTTCCATTGGATCCGTAATAGTTAGTTATTACCGGATTTCAATTTTCGTGTCAATCGGAGCTATCGTTTGATCGTGACAGCTCGAAACGCATCGAATTATTTTTAATTTAAATTTGGCGAGTCAAAATAGCCATTTTTCAAAAAGTCTCGGATTTCGACGAAACCAGTTTCATCGGATCCGTAATGTGATATTATTGTAAGGTTTCAAATTTCAAGTCAATTGGATTTACCGTTTGTCCGGTACAAATTAAAACGCCTAGAAATCGATTTAAATCGGTTTAATTCAAATTGAACGTTTTCAGCCATAACTCGCACATACTTCCGAATTAGCTTCCGAAACCTGTTCCATTGTGTCCGGAACGCGGGATAAACCCTAGGTACGCTGGTTACGGCGTCTAAATCGGAGTTTGGAATTCCCGGGATGAATAGTGTTTACGCTTGCTTTTCCTATAAAAGAACCCTTCACCCTTCATAAATTTCAACACTAAAACCTAACCCTAATATCATGTAGCCGCCACTTTTGAATGAAGGGCCAGAATTCAATTTCCTTCCTCCCTCAAAATCTCTCAATCCATTCATCGATTCACGAAGCCATCAACTACAAAGTTATAGAGCAAATCAAGTACTACGTTTTCAACGGCTATGATCGAAAATAGCATCACGGATCGATGGGAATTTGCGTTCAAAGCTCGGCCGTTCGTGCACGGTTTGCGAGGCCAAGGGGGGGCCGAGTGCCACTGGAGTTAGGCCGAGTATAGTGCAAGGTGAGAGCTTCGTATTGCAAGTGTTGTGATCGAGTTTCATCGTGTATAGGAGTTGTAAAGTTTAAACCTAAATTCTAGGTCATAGGTTTAGTTGCGTATGAAATGTCTGGAGAAGAGAACGAGAGAGAAGGGGGGTTGCGTGCGTGATGATGGGGTGATGTGCGGCCTAGATTTAGTTGGGTAGGAAATTAATATGTTTAATGTAAATTTATTTTAGTTTAAACTGTATAAATCTTGTAAAATTCATAACTTTTTCATACGAGGTCGAAAAAATGCAAATCCAGTTGCGTTGGAATCGTATGGACGAGCACTACGCGATGGAGTTGGTTTGGAGTCATTTGGAGTTAGTGAGAATTTCGGGTAAAATTAAACGCGCGTTTAATTTTATTCGAAATAAAAGCTAAAACGGAAATTAAAACCAAGGTGAGAACTTCTCACTCAATCGAATAGATTTCGATTTTATTTTAAATAGTTAGATTTAAAATATTTGAATGCATGTTTGAATGATGACTGTAAATTTTTGATTGTTAAAATAGACATTATGCGCCGTTAGTAAGCGGATGTTATTTAATATAAACATATACCGCGAATATTTCATAAACAGTGAAATTGGTATTATATATATATATAATAGCAATATATATATATTGGCATATGTATATATTGGAGTTGTTGATTTTCCGCATTTTTTGTTTAGCGGATGAGACCCTATTACGCCGTTATTAAGCGGATAATATTTATTAAGAACATATACCGCGATAATTTCGTACTGGAGCGAAATTGGTATTGTGCTAATGTTTTTGGATGCAGGAAACAGGTTGGAGGGATCCAACTGGATTCCTCAACAGTATTTATTTAATTTCAGATATTTTGATATTTGATGGATTATCATATCGATATATGATATCGTTGTTAGTCGTGATTGACTATTTGGTGTGTAGCATCATTGGACCCAGATTTTGGGATTTTAAAATGATTTTTAAAGTGATTTTGAAAATATACTATATTTTTGGAATTGATCCATTATAAATAAATAAACGTTATAATTTTTAAAGTTATAAAAATTATGGTTTTTGTGAAATATAGTTAAAAAGCTGATTTTTAGAAATACGATTAAAAGTCGATTTTTGAGAAATATGAACTAATGATTTTATAAAATAATTTAGATTTGGATTTTTGAATATATGATAAAAGTTTAAAAATAGGATTTATAAAATTTGATTATTTTATAAATCGAAATGATGAAATTATAAAGGAATTTAAAGACGTTTTAGAATAATAATATAAACTGATTTATATTAAGAGATTTATAAATGGATATTTATAAATTGAAATATAGACATTATAAAACGAGTTTTTATAAGTGTTTGAATGTAGTGAAAATGAATTTCATAAATGAATGAAATTTATAGAATTATAAACTGTGAAGTTATAAATGAAATTTATAAATAGTAAGATTTATAAATTTGTGAAGTTAATTGAAGAATAGATTTGGTTAAATAAATGAATCTTATAAGTTAAGATTAGAAATTTGGGAAGTTAAAAGAACGATTTTATAAAATAATCGTTTTATAAGTATTTAACTTATAATATAAACATTTAGTTTATAATTGAGTTATAAACTGAAATATGTTAATAAAGGAATTTATAAAAAGGAAGTTTTTATAAATAAATAGAAATGGAATTTATAAACGTTGTTTTATAAATTCGCAAACGACTTATTTTGATAAGTTAATTGCTATAACTTAGAAATAGAGTTATATTCACGTTTTAGACAGTGAATAATCCTTAGAGTAAAATGAATAGAAAAGATAAAGTTTGTTAACGTAGTTTATTCACATTTTTAAATAGTGAATAACACGTTAAAGAAAATGTTTTGGATTTGGATGTTTAAATAGAATTAAAACGACCTAACGATGTTTTAAAATGTGTTAAGATTCGAAACCATAGATTTCAACATTTATTGTTGAAATAGACGTTTCGAGAAACAAAAGGAGATGATGGACTATAACACTGTTGTTATAGTAAATGATTTCCGAAAGGAAATGTTTGTATAGTATTGGGATTTATATATCTATTTTAATTTCGAATCCCTATACTAGTGATTTTGGGACGTTGTAACGATGTTTTACGCAACATTCGTTTTGGCCCAAATAAATATGTTAAGTGAATGATTTCCTTAAAGAATGAATTATATACTTAATTCGATTTAAGTATATTGAATATTTTCAAAGGTTGAAAATAAAAAGATTTGTGGATTACTTATTTTTAATAAGTATGGAAATGTTTTCCAACGTGAAGTGAATATTTAGAATTTATCTTTTTGAAGATAAATCGAAATGAATTATTGAAATCGTATATGCATAGATATTTTGGAAATATAAATTCATTATGGAATTTATATGTGAAAAGTGGAATTTGTATAAAAATAAATATTGATTTATTTTTGAAGTGTTGAAATTATATATCTAGTAAAGATATTTTGGAAAATAAATAATTTGGAAAATTATTTGGAATCTGGTGATGTGTGCATATCCATTGATAGTTCAATAACCGACTATCAATATTTCCCTTTGAATGGGTAATTGATGTGATTTGTTTGAATTTGAATGCACACTTATTTTTGAATAAGCGCTCACTATTCGGGTTAACCGGGAAAGGACCATGGGGTCGTATAACCCATTCCGAATATGTGATACGTCGTTATGAATTGCATTTGAAGATCGGTGTTGAAGACCGAGTATTTGTGAAAGCGATAGGATGACCTATCGATTGTCTCTGCACTGGGTAGCTCCTGGTATAGAGATCTCTTAAGTGATGGGAAATTCGATCGGGATTGTGAATACCCGTATTGCAAGGGCTTCGTAAGAAGTGCCTTCGGTTTTGTTCGAGCCCGGAACAGACTTGTATGGATTGTATGTCTGACATTACAAGTTGAGATGTAAAGCCGATTTCTTTCAAATATATTTCTGTTGGTGGCGGAGAATTTATTCTTTTAGCTTAACACCCTTCTCTGAGACGTACGAGCTCAGAGGTTATGTAGTTGAAGTTATCAGCGATATATTCCCAGTTTGGTAATGTGACATGCTGAGTGATGCTGAAATGATCATTGTGTTGATTATTTGTGATAGGATCATTTATTTGATCGTCTATCTTAGTGATCATTGTGTTGATCATTTATTGACCCAAAGCATGGCTTTTGTATAAAGTATGTTTTTGTGGACGTGAATTCGTCGAGCCTCACATCCCGGAAATGGTCAAAACAGGAAAGATGCGGCAAGGTTATTAGGGGTTGCTGTAGCTCCCCTTAGGGTATGTGCATTTCCTTCTGGAAAGGGGTGGTATCATGGTATGGAGCCCAGATACTTACTCATGTTGAAAACACTTTATGATTGTGTGAATTGGATATCGAGCGCTCGGTTGAAAAGGTCCTAAAGGACCGGGGAATGGCGTGCTCGTGTCAGTAGTTACCCAGTTAGGGGTAACCCGGCCTTGTGTTGGCAGAGATCCGGTTTGGTTCTCGGGGATGTCCATCCAGAGGCATTCTCAGTGGCAATGGGAAGTTCCTTGGCCTGATCATTCGTTGGAAATCCAAAGAAACAATACGTGACTTGTACGGTTTTAGTTGTAGAACCTGCCATCTAATATGGTAGCTATTAGTAGGCATAATATAATGGTACCTATGCTGGCTAAGATTTATATTCTACTTTCGAAATGAATTTCTTCTACACTATGCACTAATAATAATATCAAAATTGATTTGATTTTAATGCGTATCAAGCATCTTTGACTATCATAAGGAGAAATCTTCTCCAAGTCTGCGTTTGCATTGTGTGTGTGGCAGGAGGTCTTATGGTAGTCTCATTTTTAAAAGCATTGCGAATTGATTTAAAAATATCCCTCTTTTTGATTTTAAAATAAATAAACTGTTTTGAGTTCACACACCAGTCACATGACTGACTTGGAGTTTATTGTTTTCCTTCCTAAACTCTGGGTGCCCACCAATTTCCACACGGGCAGTTAAGAGTTAGGTTTATCAGGATATTCTGGATATTCTGGAGTTGCTGGAGGCAAGCTGGATGGCATGGCGTATTACTAGTTTATATAGTATTTCTTTTTCCGCTGCACTGTTTGTTGTTGTATGATGTTGTACACTCTGATGATATGATGTAATGATGTGATGTAATGTAATAACTGATATGGTTCTTTGTTTAAAGATTATTCATTTATTATTATATGTTGTTCCGCTGCGAATTGTGAGATTCTGATGTTGTGTTGTTTCCTTTCTGTCCGTTCTATTTTTAAAATTCTTCTATCTTCTATTTTTAAAATTTTCTGTTCTCTTTTCTATTTTCTTTTCCCTCTATTTTTCTTTTTCTTTCTTCTTTTTCTCTCTTCTTTCTTTTTCTTTTCTTTTTCTTTTCTTTTTAAAACCAATAACTATTCGGTTTTTCGGCAACGAAAATCCGCGTGCGTTACAGTACCTTTCCCAAATGGCCGTTGTACCATTGTTTAACTTAGTTAATTAAGGAATTGTTAGTTAGTTAAGTTAGTATTTTAATTAAAGGTTGATAAGTAAGAAAAGATATATGAGTAATACTATGAAATTAGGGTGTTAAGTAATTTGTATTTGAAATCTTAAATTGATAACCGTAATTATATTTTCTAATTAGAAATAAATTATATGATAAGCAATTTAAATCTTAATAACATTGGTTAATTACTTGAGGTTAATTAATGGAACTTTAGTCAAATGATTAATAGGAATTATACTTTAATTAAATTGATAATAATTGATTTATTAAAGTAATTTGTGACAATTGAATAATTAATTCGTTTTTAATAGGTAAGTTATTAACTAACTAACTGAGTAATTAAGTATCAGTTAATGAATAAAAGTTTAGTAATTAATTAATAAATTAAAAATTTGAATAATTAATAAGTTGATTAATTGAGTTACTTAATCAGCAATTAATTTAGTAGGATAAAATAATTTATTATTAAGTAATCAATTAAGAAAAGTAATCCAAACTGTTTGGAATGCATTGATAATTCGATTTGATTGACTTTGATATCTGTTGATGATATTTCTGTGATATGTTGTGATGTATTATGGATATCTGTGATAACTGTGTATGATTTATCTGTTATATCTGTTATGTTAATTCCTAATATTGAATTGAACTGTTAAGTTAAATAGACAACTTGGCCCTTAAAATGGCGTTTGGATCTGATGAGACCGGGATCGGAAGAATCAAATTTGATTCTTCGAAAACTACATCGATCCAATTTAAACGTTAGGTCGTAAATCCTGAAATGATGATTGAGATGGTGGTTTCAGAATGCAAGGGTTATCGTCGTTAACTCTGAGGGTGATTCCACAACGAGTGTAACGAGATAATGCCTTCGGTTTTGTTCGAACCCGGAACGAACTTGTATGGATTGAATGCTTTCAACACATCGTCAGGCGGACGATGAGCATTCTAAGTGATATGTTCTATAAAGGTAATCGTAGCCTCAAGCCTCATCAACCGGGAATGGCTAAAACAGGGGATGTGCAGCAAGGTTAGGTGGGTCATGCCCAAGTAGGACAAGATATTTTCCCTGTCTAGATGTCCCTTTTTATATTTCGGCTTAGTGGGCGGTTGCTAGCTACAACCGCGGGGTTTATCTTGTTCGAGACTGTTCAGTAAGGAATGGTTCCGGCCTTGTGTTGCAGGGGATGAAGGGAGTAATCCTCGGTACGGTGATCTAGGCCCCGTACTGTGACGGGCGGTACCCCAATAGCCCTGCCATTGTTGGAAATCCATTTTCCCTACGAGACCCTACGGTTTTGATTTGTATTACCCACTTTTGTGGCTAGTAGCTGGAATTTAATAGATGTAACAATTTCGGCTATTTTCTATTTACTTGAAAACCCAAGACACTATTATAATATCACTGGATTTCCTATAAAATGTTTTGGTTAGCGTAAGGTAAAAACTTACCCGTATTTATTTGTGGGGAGTCTTACGTGATACCTTTATTTTTCAAATGTTTTCAAAGTTAAGCAACTTTAAACCGTTTACTCATACCAGACCCATGTCTGACCCGGAGTTTATTTTTGTTTTCATAAACTCTCGGGTACCCAAATTTTTATGGGTAGCCAAGGGATTCAGGTTTGATTTGACGAATTCTGGAGGAGCAATGGAGCAGGAGGCTTCAGCGTTGTATATATATATATATATATATATATATATATATATAGTTCTGTTATGTTGGTATCTCTGAGTCATATTGTTGAGTTGTATTGTATTGAGTTGTAGTAACTAGGCAGGTGTTATAACTGTGTAGTATTGATGTATTATCTGTATAACTCTGATATATGTAAAACATTTAAATATTTAAGTGATATATTATATTTTGTTCCGTTCCGCTGTGAGGTTTTGATGTTGTTGTTCTTTCTTTCTCTATCTTTCTATTTTCTCATCCCTTTCTTTCTTATTGATGATACGTCTTTCTGATGGTAGAAGGGCGGGTCGTCACAGTTAGGAAAAAATATCTTCTAACGCTTATTAGCGTTGGGGAAAAAATCTCCCAACGCTTATAAACATTGGAGAAAAAAATATCTTTTAACGCTTATAAGTGTTACAAATAAATACAAACTAATAAACACTTATCAGTAACGTGAATGTTGAAAGATATGGAATTCCTAATGGACCGGCATATTCAGGCCCAATGCATTGTTGTATTGCTGCAGATATTTCTCTTTCTAACCACATAATTACTAGTACCCCTATTGTTATTCCCAATATAAGGGTGAAATAAGTTGGTTTGAATGTTAAAAGATGTAATGTAGACTATATCTAATATGAAATATTATCTTAATTTAGCGAATTGTTACCCAATCAATATTAATAAACAATATTAATAATCAATAATAAAACAGAGCATCAGTGTCCGTGGGTGCGGTGCAGTGGAAAGGAGGCTTAGGTTATGGTAAAAAGACTCAGGTTCGATTCCTACCATGCGCTTCTCTACCCTATATAAATTTACCTGGGGGTATGGAGGCTTGGATCAGCGGACGACTTTATTATACCCTCCTCAGGAGTTTACCGGCCTGCCGGGTTCTCCTGGGTTTAAAAAAAACAGAGTATCAGTTAACAAAAGATAAGTTCAACACATAATTAAGTTATCAATAAATAGTTTACCAATTCCATACTAATACATAATTAAGTTTTCTTTCTATTGGAACCAAAAACTTCTGCAATCGGAACATTTTCAAGATCTTCCACTTCAACATTACTAATAGAACTACCACCCAAGTTTCTCTTTTCTTCTGCTTCTTCTATAAGTACCTACATGCGTTCAACATCATATGCATTGAAATTTATACTAAAAAGAACGACAAATAGTAATCAAGATGATAGCACATGATTTAACAATAATAGGATATTAAATAAAAGAAGCAAATATGCAAGGACGATAATTTGAAATTAAGTACTTCATATATGCAATGACATGAAATTAAACAAAACAAGCAAATATCCTGTTCATAACTAGTTAGCCGGAATATAGTTGAAAGAATCTGACGGTTTTAACTTCTACTTTGATCTAGCCATGTCAATTTCTAAAGGCAAAAGGACTGTTATGAAATGTAATTTCTGAAGTCGACGTTTGATCCAAATCTTCAATCGTTTGAACATCTCAATTATAAGTACAACATTTTGGATATATAATTAGTTTAGATGAGTGAATCATAAAATTTTACATTTAAAATAGTTTAAGAACTGCCAATAAGATCTTTGGAGCTATATATAATAGCTGAGTATTGCAATTTGCACTGTAATAGAGATAAATGCTAGCTCGTGAATGACTAACCTTTGCATTTGAATAAAAAGTAAATATATAAATGAATTATCATAGTCATGGATGCCTCTGTTCTTTTAAGAAATTTAAGCTTCACTAAAAACCCAAATTCAGTCGCTAATGAGTGCAAGTACTAAAGACATATGAGGTGATTATTGCTCATTTGTATTTTAATTTATTGTGAGTAGGCAACATGTACAGTTCCACAAATTTTTATGTAAATAACCATATTATTCACATCCTAACAAATTGGATTTGGTTTGTTATGCATACACACAAAAAATTTGGATTACAAGCTGAAATATGCACACAAATGCACTTCAGCTTAATTGGGTTTGATTAATAAGAAGCTTTTGTATTATTAGCTATCTATATTATATTGAGAACACTTAGTATTGAAGTGCATAAGGATGGTTAATCTATTGGGATTTTTGAAGATATTATGCCTACGTACATGCTCTTTGTTCTTTCTTATTTATTATTCACTATTAGTTTACTGTTTTTCCAATTCTAAATCTAATAATTAATGTTTAGTTTTCCTTTACAATACTTTTCTAGGAATAACACAGTTTGGTTTATGATACAGCCATAATTTGTTATTCTCAAATTATATAACCTGTTGCTTATCAAAGAAAGAAAACGAATAGAAAAATTATATTAAAATTCTTTAAAAAATATCATTTTTATAAAATCTTGAAATTATCGTAGTAAAGAACAAGCTTCTCATACTGCTGCTACAGTGCAGCAGCATAGTATGAAAAAGGCAAAAAAGAAAGAAAAGGAAGTGTTAATCATAGTACTTATCAAGCATGTATCAAGGTAAATGTGTGTAGTTTCTTGCCTAGGCATTAAGCTTAAGTGAAAGCACTTAACAATTACCAGATATGGAGGGTTCTCATTTAATTCATAAAGCTTGAAGATAAATATTTCTAAACAATTGATAAATCTACTTACATCTATGCTATATTCATAAAATGCTTCTTCATTTTCAATCTCTTTTTTTCGATTGCTTATCACTCTTTTACATTAGAAACTTATTGGCAAACCACATACGTAACTTTAGCCATGTTGTAACTCCTAAACTCATGGTTTTCTATTTATTGAAAATTCATGGATGAATCAATCCATAAAAGAAATCTCGTAATTACTTTACCTTAGACAAGCTATGCTACAACTGGGTGGTTTCTAATATAAAAATCTCATATTGAAAATGTAGTAGAGTTAGCAATTTGAACCACATAAAAACATTTCTTAAATAATAAAAAAAAATAAAAATAAAAAAATGACAAACTTAATAGCCGTGTAAATCTTTGGGCCTTTTCAATGGAAAGAACAAAACTACAAGTAAGGCTGCTGCAATATGCAGCAGCACCCTTAAAAAAAGACCAGCAAATAGGCTGTTATTGCAGTAAGCAGCAGCACATGAAAAATAAACAGCAGCAGGCTGCTGCTACATAGCAGCGGCAATAAAAGAAAAGAAAAAGAAAAAAAAGGAAGTTAAAAGGAAATGTCTAGGACGTGACAAGTTAAAATGTTCAGCCTGTAAATTTATCTAGTGTTTTGTAAACAAAAGTGCAATGTATGATAAGATTTCTTTAATTGATATCCTCTACATGCCTAAGAATTTGTGCCAAAGAAGAAATAGAGGACTTATACAATTGAAATCCATAAAACTTAGTCTGGGTTGGTCTAAACCCACCACGACACTGCGTGAAAACACGATGACCTCTTAATGGGCCAGTAACATGGGCCGTTACATTGTGCATCGCAATAGAAAATGGGCTTAAAGTACTCATTACACATCCTTCTCCAAAAATGTTAAAGTACTCAGTTTACAATCTGTACTCAGCTCTTAGAACTAGGTACTCAGTGTACTCGGTTTTTCAATCTGAGTACAAACTAAGTACTCATTTTTAAAATTGATACAAAGTGTTAAAGTTACTACATCTACATCTAAAGGCTTTAATTGTTCTCCAACTGGTCCAACTACCCAATTTCAATAAAGTTAAACCTAAGGTTATCTGTTATTTATGTAACGACCCAAAATTTTCGACTCTGAAAATTCGACACTAATACGTTCACTGTAGAAGTGCCGAGCAATCATACGACGTAAATTGCAGGTTGTTAGGGCAAAGAAGAAAGAGAGGTAGAAGAAGAAGCATAAAACAAAAGCACAGAATCTCACAATCGCAGCGGATCAAAATATAATATCAAATAACAACATTAATACAAAGGAATATGTAACTGTCAATTTACAGACAATATATTAGAGTACACTCATTCATTATAATCCGGATAGTTATGAAAACCTGTCCTAGAATACAACCAATACAAACTCTATTACATAGCGGAATATACTCCATACGTTCCTGCCATCCAGCTTCTTCTTTTTCTTAACTCAAACCTGAAATTGAAACCCAAAAGAAAAATTAAAATCTGAAATTAAAAACTGCAACTTCAACCTGCAACTCAAATGGAAGATCAAGATCAGTTTCTACACTTTAAATCAACAATTTGAAGGCATGCAAAGGTTTTCATCAGCAAAACAATCAGAGGCATTTTCCAGACAAGTTTCAAAGCCTGGAAAAAAGAAAAGAATTTATGACCTGCTCTGCCTTCTCAAAGAAAATAGGTGAGTAAACATTGTTTTTAAAAACAGTTTTTAATCTTGTTTTCATTTTGGCTGATGTATAAACATCAAGATGTTTGCCTGAAATGCTTGGATTAAATGAATGCATGTTTGTAATAAGTAGTGAATGCCTGTAATTGGGAATATAGGTTCTGTTGTTTAACAGTTTTTGATTTTTTTTCCTCTTTAAATTTAATATCTCGTTCTTTAATCACTGTTAGTCTTTGATTTGAAAATAAGAAATGATTGAAATCGTGAAACATCACCACCAAAAACATTCCAGGTATTTATAATAAGTATTCATTTCGAAAATTTTAAAATAACAATGGAAACCCAATTTTTCATAACAATCAACTTTCTTAATTTCAAATTTGCATTATAGGAATGAATTCGTGATTGAAAATCACGAACTTTGATATGCATTTCAGAATTTTTAATTTGTTATTCGATTGGAAATTTTGAGTTGAAGTGTTTTGGCAAATTGATGAATTGCCGATGATCAACTCGATGATTTGAGTTGAGTTCTTGGTCGAAGCTTGCTTTTGTAATGTGGATGAAGGGAAAAATGCTTTCGAATTTTTGCTATGG
Source organism: Allium cepa (assembly GCA_030765085.1). Lineage (NCBI taxonomy): Eukaryota > Viridiplantae > Streptophyta > Magnoliopsida > Asparagales > Amaryllidaceae > Allium > Allium cepa. Next base: position 221,566,172 of record CM060946.1, read on the forward strand.
CTTGTAACAACCCAAGATTTTTCACCAATTTATAATCATCGTTAAATGTTCAATGGCGATAGCTAATTGCTGTTTGGAATTTTATCGGTTGATATTCTTTTCATAGATTTGTTTAAGCGTTACGCGGGCTCTAAAAATTTAATTTAGCCCACGTTTTCATTTGTTCGTTTTGTGCCGTGATGGTTATCATAAGCAAATAACCGGCCCCCTTTTTATTCATTATCTTCGAACCCTAAAACAAACGAAAAGAATGGCGGCCACATTCGTTCGCTCCTTCCCCTTCGTCCCAAATCAGGGTTTCGATTCGATTTCGCTCGTCTTCGGGAGGCCACGACTTCAAATCCAATTCGTGCTCTTCGACAAAGGTGAGTAATCTATATTACTCACATCTAATTTGAGTTAGTAAGATGCTTGGTGTACGTTTTGGTTTCGTTGTTGATGCTTTCTCTGATTTTTTCAAATTCGTGTAATTTCGTGATACTGGGTTAACTCGGCTTTGATTTTGGGCTGTTTAATATCTCGTGACCATCAAGAATTCAATTTTTTTTGTTGACTACGGTCACTTCGATTGTTAAGCCTCTTTGCTGTGTTTTACTTGAATTTGTCGAGTGTTTGTGACCTGAGCATTGATTCCTATTGTGACTTCGGTCTTGACTTCTGGTAACACTCGTGTGTTACTACTGCAGTTGTTCTCAGTCTTGATTGATTACCTTGGCCACTGTCTTGATCATGTCCTCTATGAACTTGAAGTGCCACGTGTTATAAGTTTTTCATTTCGATGTTTGACACTATCAAACTCGGCTCTGACTTGATAATGTTTTCGATTTTTATGCGATTGTTTCCACTTTCGCTGGTTTATGAGTACTTCATACTTGGTCGTACTGATCATTCATGTATATGTCTGGTGTATGTGCATTTGTGGTTTCAGTATTGAACACTGCATAGTTGTACTTCACTTGCATTTGATATCACTTGACTTTGATTTTCCCTGCTTGTTCATATGCGTATATATTGTGATTTCTTAGTGATTGAGTACAGTTCTATTCTAGTTCATGTTTTCACTGTGCATATCACTGCCTGGTTTCGTTTTCGTGTGTATTACTTGATGGCATTGGTTTTTGATGATCTCTTTGAATTGCTGTAGACCTTGGATTTGTTCGTATTCGCCTCATGTACCTTTCCTTAAGGCTGAGCTTGGATTTGCAGTGCACCACTGTTGTTTCACTGTTTTACCCGAGTCTGTGCATTGAGGTCTTGTTCACTTGATTCAGTTGAGTCTGGTACCTTTTGTAGCATTGTTTCTTTGGGTTTGTCTCTGGCCATTCTTTGGCCTCTGACCTGTGCACGACTTTGATTTTTTTATGTGCATATCATCTTGTAAGCTTGGATGAACTTGCTATACAATTGTTGTCACTGTTATTTTGTTGTATTTTGATGCTAGTTTGTACGTGCTGATTCAGTTTGCAGTTTTCATTTTGATGTTCATTTGCTGTTGGACTTCATGTATCTATGTACTCCATTGTCCCTGTTATAATGATACTGTAATTTGGGTTTGGTTCTATTTGCCTGTCGCCATTCAGTGGCATGTGTTCGTGTTGCTGTATATATGTTTTGTGTATACACATGTGTAATCATACATGTATATAGGTAGTATATGTTGCAGGCTTATGTTGTTGTTCTTCAGGTTAGCATTTGCATGTCTCGAATGCTCATTTGCTGAATCACCATATAATTTGAAGTTATTGAGCTTCTTTCCTCACATGATCTGCTTGATATTCTCTTTGTGTACATTGCAACATGAACACTGTCTAGATATGTGTACATGCTTTCACTTAGCTGTCTGGATAATGGAAACTCGGTTGTTATCGGTCTATACTTGAGCAGTGCATACACTTTATATGTTGGCTTCGGCCATTATGTCTCTGACTTTGATGACTTCGGTACTGTCACTGACATTACTTCAATTATTTGATTATGCGAGTTTGTTTCTTTGTACTTTTGGTTTTGTTTGATTGTTGCATCTGAGTTTTTGGTTGATGTCCTTGGTTCTACTCGGGAATTATTTGCATCTGTGTTTCACTTGTGTTGAATCCGGCTGTAAGGCTTGGGTGTGACCTTGTGCTTGTATCGTGGCATTGATATTTGAATCTTCATTGATTTTGGTTCGTTGATCTTATGGGTACATCATCACTGTAGTGGCAAGGCAGTGCACGCTAGCGTGTACTGCAGCCATACGGTAGTGAGTTTTGGGTACATTATCACTGTTGTGGCAAGGCAGTGCACGCAAGCGTGAACTGCAGCCACACAGTATGGCTTTTATGATATTCTATTTTTGTTTCGATTTATGGATCTTTTTCGTATTCCATATTCCGTAGTGGCGAGGCAGTGCACGCGTGCGTGTACTGCAGCGCTACCCGTATTGTTATTTTAATTGATATTTCAATTGTTTGAACTGTTTCGTTTATTCAATTCAATATGATTTGAATTGTATTTTGATTGGTTTAATTTGATGATTTTGTTGTTAATTGCCGATTTGGCAATTTCGATGTTTTCCAAATTATCTTCATTGATATTCTTTTTATTTATCTTTGTTGATGATTTGAATCTGCTGATTTGTTCTTTAACACCGTTACGTGTTATATTTATCGTTATCCGATTTCTTTATTTAAGGATCGGATAGACGAGATTTATTGTGATTGTCGTCTATTCATTATTTAATTATTATTGCTTCTGTGCACTAATAACTGAGTTTGAATTAGACCGACCCGTGTATTATTTTCTTTTGAATTTAATACTCAGGTCAGACCGAGTTATTTCTGGTCGTAGATATCTTGCTTTGGGTAGCTGTTTGATCTATGAGGACTTTTCATATCTTTTGGGAGTTGTCGTGTCATAGCATAGGTTGATATGTATTCATGTATGTTAGTCGATAATGTACTTGTATATATAACTTCCTGGGTCGATAGTTGTAGTTATATCATATGTTCTATGTCAAATGTATTGTAACGGACATCAGTTATATATATGAGACTTTTCTGTTTTATCTGTGTACCGCATTTATTGATATTATCTGTGTTATTATTATATCTACTGTCCTAAACTATTATGAACCATCGTAGTTCGTTTTATACTGGAATTGGGGTATGTTGATGGGAGTAAATAAATCAGAGATGAAAAATGAAAGAATATATATATATATATATATATATATATATATATACACACACACCACTCCTATCGATATAACCAATACTAGTGTAAGGCCTAACTACTGATGGCCGCTCCTCAACAGCCTTATTCTCCGTGCTAGTTGACAGCATTACACCGTAGTGTTCTTGGCTAGCGTGGGTATAGAGGTGGGGCGTCACAGCTTGTTATCAAAGCCTGGGGTTTAGGACAAATATAAAACATAACTCAGATGGAACATGTGTTACAACTATTTGTCGATGTTTTATCTCTCATCTTTGCCTATGATTATCTTTGCTTGTTAGGTATGAATTCCTAACGTTTATTCATGTGCATTTGACTTTGTTTTCGTGAAATTGCTAGTTCCTTGATTTCCAAGACTCTGACTTTGTTTGCCGTTGAATTCTTTGATGAGGATGTTGATTCGTTTTGTACTCGACTGTGGCCAATAAATGTTGACTTCAGCATTGACTTGATTTTTATTTTTGTTAAAGGCATTTATGCATTTATGCTCGTTTTGCTTTGTTTTTCCAATTGTTAATCAATTCTTCTTTTCCGATTAGTTGTTATAACTTCTATTTCTGGAATTCTTGGGTATTTCTACTTTGATGGATTTAGAATCGAATTCTTTGGATTTTATTCACGTCTTCGAATGTGAATTTTAGTGAATTGATTTGGTTTCCAAATTTAATCGATTCGTGTTAATTCCCCGATTTGTTGCTATCATTTATTAGCGACTTTAGTGACATTTTCTTCGGGATTTTCGTGAGCATACCTTTTGAAGGATTCGGTATCGATTTCTTTGGATTCTATTCACATCTTCGTATGTGAATTCTTGTGATTGATTGTTTCTACAATCACTTTTATGCTTTGTCACTTTAAAAATATAAAGGTTTTCTATACTAGTAGTAAATATCAAAACCCTTTTCTCCAAAAGATTTCAAAACTATTTTATTACAAAGCTCTTTACTTAAACCATTTTCCAATCTACTAGTATATACAAGCCTTTACTTCACTCGGATGAGAAATCGAATTAAACGGCTTAGTAAAACAAGTGGTATGAAACGCTTGCGTTCGCTTCATCGGTTAACTCTTGGACTTGTTCGATTGAAAACTCTTATGACAATTTTCTAGTGAAGATCTACAGTTTGTTCGTAAATATTTGAGTTAAGCTAATGGTTATGGGACATGAAGCTAAACTTTTATATTTATTAACTTAGTGTAATTGACACTTCTTGATGATCATGACGATCATTTTTGTGATTTAGACTAGCAACTGTGCGATGTCTCTTTGTTTGCGAGGGAGACTAGACCCCGCTCTTGTGATGTTTCGCCATCACATATGTGGGGTAGCGCCCCACGGTCTTTGGACCATTCGTGTGTCAAAATTTAATGGTTGGCCACCATGAGATAGCGTCTCGTTTTGTGATACCGGTTGGTGAGTTTTCATGCTCCCATTTTGTGATAGGCCTTCCCCCTTTTTATGATTTAGACTAGCAATTGTGCGACGTCTCTTTGTTTGCAAGGTTAGGCTAGACACCATTTGTGTGATTCTACTCACACATACCTTTTTGCTTTTTGGTTAGCCTAGACACCATTTGTGTGATTCCGCTCACACATACCTTTTTGTTTGCGAGGTTAGGCTAGACACCATTTGTGTGATTCCACTCACACATACCTTTTTGCTTTTTGGTTAGCCTAGATACCATTTATGTGATTCCGCTCACACATACCTTTTTGTTTGCGAGGTTAGGCTAGACACCATTTGTGTGATTCCACTCACGCATACCTTTTTGCTTTTTGGTTAGCCTAGACACCATTTGTGTGATTCCGCTCATACATACCTTTTTGTTTGCGAGGTTAGGCTAGACACTATTTGTGTGATTCCACTCACGCATACCTTTTTGCTTTTTGGTTAGCCTAGACCTCATCTGGGTGATTCCGACTCACCCATATGGGGTAGCTCCCCATGGTCTTCGGACTGTCATGTGATGGGCCTCTTTCCCTTTTTCTGTGATTTCTGGATTTCTTGTGTAGATTTCTAGAATTTGTGTTTTCTGGATTTCTTGTGTAGATTTCTAGAATTTGTGTTTTCTGGATTTCTTGTGATGATTTCTAGAATTTGTGCTTCACCAATTTTCGTGATTTCTATTGATAAGTTTTATCAATTTTTGTGTATTGGTGAATTCGTGTGTCATTGACTTGTTATGAATACAAGTTTAGGGTATGATATCCCTTTCTATCTTTGAGAAGATTCTTGTGACATTTTTGATGAATGAAAATTCATTGGTATTATATTTTGATGCCAATCATCTTGATGAGATTTTGACGTATTAACTTCAGTAACCGTCAATTTTAAAATGAATTTTCAAGCGGTTACCCTGCAATGCTTATTTTGTTGTCCGTTTTTACGGTATTTTGTTGTCCGTTTTTTCCTTGTCGAAGTTGCTACTGATGTTGCTGTTTTAATCACGAGTTTTAAAAATTGTTTCAAAATAAAATTTGTTTCCAATTTTTTTTACGGTTTACGTTTTCGAAAGAATGAGGAAACGATTTAAACGTTTCAGCAAAATCGAGGACTATGACCCCTTTCTTCTGCTGGTTCGCTTAATTCCTGAATTTTTCGTTTGAGAATGTAAAATATTATTTTTATAAAATAAATGAAAATTGTTTTCAGAAGTTTTGCACTTTGCGCTTTCAAATGAATAAGGAAGCGATTTAAATGTTTCAGGAAAATCGAGGACTATGACCCCTTTCTTTTACTTATTCGCTTAATTCCGGACTTGTCCGTTTGAGAATGTGAAATGTTATTTTTAGAATACATAATTTTGCACTTTCAAGGAAACGATGAAGTAAATTAAACCATTTAGTAAAACTCGTGGTTATGGGACATGTGCGTTTGCTATTTCGGTTAATTCCGGACTCGTTAATTGAAATATTTATGATTTCTGATTATCGTTTTTGATAATCGGATATTTGTGATTTTTGATTATCATTTTTGATAATCGGATATTTGTGATTTCTGATTATCGTTTTTGATAATCGGATATTTGTGATTTCTGATTTATCGTTTTTGATAATAAGATATTTGTTGTTTCTGATTATCGCTTGTGATAATCAGATATTTGAGATTTAATTATCGTTTGTGATAATTAAAAATTTGTTGGTTTAATTATTGTTTTGATAATTAAATATTTGTTGATTTGAGATTTCTAATTATCGTTTTTTGGTAATTAGATATTTGCAATTTTGCGACTTGTGATTTTTGTTTTCTAATTATCTTTGTTGATAATTAGATTTTGCTGTCTTCTAATTATCGAATCGATGATTAGATATTGCTGTTTTGTGATTTCTGTATTCTGATTATCTATTTGATAATTAAATTTGTAGAGAATTTGTGAATTTCTTTTATGAAATTAAAAGATTTCTTTGGTGGTTATATTGTACTACGCCGGTGTACCGACTCAATTTTCTGCTATTCATGACGTTTTCCATGTCTTCCAATTACGGAAATGCCTTAGGGATTTTCGATTTTTATTCTTGAGCAACCTTCTATTCACATCATTACTTCGGGGGTGTAGCACCTTCGAAATAAAGATGTTTTTCTTGCGGAAGTTCAATGGTTCTCAAATCCTAAGGATTGCACTTAGGGATCCTGAGAATTCGTCGAGCAAACACGTTCAGGCTTACTCTTTCAAGCTCTTTATGGTGAACTTCCTATTTCAAATTTCTTCATCTTGTGATGATATTCTTTATGGTTGTTACCATTTGTTCATTTATTCCTTATGATTGTGAGGACGCAATTTCTTTAAGGAGGGGAGTCTGTAACAACCCAAGATTTTTCACCAATTTATAATCATCGTTAAATGTTTAATGGCGATAGCTAATTGCTGTTTGGAATTTTATCGGTTGATATTCTTTTCATAGATTTGTTTAAGCGTTATGCAGGCTTTAAAAATTTAATTTAGCCCACGTTTTCATTTGTTCGTTTTGTGCCATGATGGTTATCATAAGCAAATAACCGGCCCCCTTTTTATTCATTATTTTCAAACCCTAAGACAAACGAAAAGAATGGCGGCCACGTTCGTTCGCTCCTTCCCCTTCGTCCCAAATTAGGGTTTCGATTCGATTTCGCTCGTCTTCGGGAGGCCACGGCTTCAAATCCCATTCGTGCTCTTCGACAAAAGTGAGTAATCTATATTACTCACATCTAGTTTGACTTAGTAAGATGCTTGGTGTACGTTTTGGTTTCGTTGTTGATGCTTTCTCTGATTTTGTCAAATTCGTGTAATTTCGTGATATTGGGTTAACTCGGCTTTGATTTTGGGCTGTTTAATATCTCGTGACCATCAAGAATTCGATTTTTTTTGTTGACTTCGGTCACTTCGATTGTTAAGCCTCTTTGCTGTGTTTTACTTGAATTTGTCGAGTGTTTGTGACCTGAGCATTGATTCCTATTGTGACTTCGGTCTTGACTTCAGGTAACACTCATGTGTTACTACTGCAGTTGTTCTCGGTCTTGATTGATTACCTTGGCCACTGTCTTGATCATGGCCTCTATGAACTTGAAGTGCCACGTGTTATAAGTTTTTCATTTCGATGTTTGACACTGTCAAACTCGGCTCTGACTTGATAATGTTTTCGATTTTTATGTGATTGTTTCCACTTTCGCTGGTTTGTGAGTACTTCATACTTGGTCGTACTGATCATTCGTGTATATGTCTGGTGTATGTGCATTTGTGGTTTCAGTATTGAACACTGCATAGTTGTACTTCACTTGCATTTGATATCACTTGACTTTGATTTTCCCTGACTTGTTCATATGCGTATGTATTGTGATTTCTTAGTGATTGAGTACAGTTCTATTCTAGTTCATGTTTTCACCGTGCATATCACTGCCTGGTTTCGTTTTCGTGTGTATTACTTGATGGCATTGGTTTTTGATGATCTCTTTGAATTGCTGTAGACCTTGGATTTGTTCATATTCGCCTCATGTACCTTTCCTTAAGGCTGAGCTTGGATTTGCAGTGCACCACTGTTGTTTCACTGTTTTACCCAAGTCTGTGCATTGAGGTCTTGTTCACTTGATTCAATTGAGTCTGGTACCTTTTGTAGCATTGTTTCTTTGGGTTTGTCTCTGGCCATTCTTTGGCCTCTGACCTGTGCACGACTTTGATTTTTGTATGTGCATATCATCTTGTAAGCTTGGATGAACTTGCTATACAATTGTTGTCACTGTTATTTTGTTGTATTTTGATGCTAGTTTGTACATGCTGATTCCGTTTGCAGTTTTCATTTTGATGTTCATTTGCTGTTGGACTTCATGTATCTATGTACTCCATTGTCCATGTTTTAATGATACTGTAATTTGGGTTTGGTTCTATTTGCCTGTCGCCATTCAGTGGCATGTTTTCGTGTTGCTGTATATATGTTTTGTGTATAAACATGTGTAATCATACATGTATATAGGTAGTATATGTTGCAGGCTTATGTTGTTGTTCTTCAGGTTAGCATCTGCATGTCTCGAATGCTCATTTGCTGAATCACCATATAATTTGAAGTTATTGAGCTTCTTTCCTCACATGATCTGCTTGATATTCTCTGTGTACATTGTAACATGAACACTGTCTAGATACGTGTACATGCTTTCACTTAGCTGTCTGGATAATGGAAACTCGGTTGTTATTGGTCTGTACTTGAGCAGTGCATACACTTTATATGTTGGCTTCGGCGATTATGTCTCTGACTTTGATGACTTCGGTACTGTCACTGACATTACTTCAATTATTTGATTATGCGAGTTTGTTTCTTTGTACCGTTGTTTGATTGTTGCATCTGAGTTTTTGGTTGATGTCCTTGGTTCTACTCGGGAATTATTTGCATCTGTGTTTCACTTGTGTTGAATCCGGCTGTAAGGCTTGGGTGTGACCTTGTGCTTGTATCGTGGCATTGATATTTGAATCTTCATTGATTTTGGTTCGTTGATCTTATGGGTACATCATCACTGTAGTGGCAAGGCAGTGCACGCTAGCGTGTACTGCAGCCATACGGTAGTGAGTTTTGGGTACATTATCACTGTTGTGGCAAGGCAGTGCACGCAAGCGTGAACTGCAGCCACACAGTATGGCTTTTATGATATTCTGTTTTTGTTTCGATTTATGGATCTTTTTCGTATTCCATATTCCGTAGTGGCGAGGCAGTGCACGCGTGCGTGTACTGCAGCCCTACCCGTATTGTTATTTTAATTGATATTTCAATTGTTTGAACTGTTTCGTTTATTCAATTCAATATGATTTGAATTGTATTTTGATTGGTTTAATTTGATGATTTTGTTGTTAATTGCCGATTTGGCAATTTCGATGTTTTCCAAATTATCTTCATTGATATTCTTTTTATTTATCTTTGTTGATGATTTGAATCTGCTGATTTGTTAACACCATTACGTGTTATATTTATCGTTATCCGATTTTTTTATTTAAGGATCGGATAGATGAGATTTATTGTGACTGTCGTCTATTCATTATTTAATTATTATTGCTTCTGTGCACTAATAACTGAGTTTGAATTAGACTGGCCCGTGTATTATTTTCTTTTGAATTTAATACTCGGGTCAGACCGAGTTATTTCTGGTCGTAGATATCTTGCTTTGGGTAGCTGTTTGAGCTATGATGACTTTTCATATCTTTTGGGAGTTGTCGTGTCATAGCATAGGTTGATATGTATTCATGTATGTTAGTCGATAATGTACTTGTATATATAACTTCCTGGGTCGATAGTTGTAGTTGTATCATATGTTCTATGTCAAATGTATTGTAACTGACATCAGTTATATATATGAGACTTTTCTGTTTTATCTGTGTTCCACATTTATTGATATTATCTGTGTTATTATTATATCTACTGTCCTAAACTATTATGAACCATCGTAGTTCGTTTTATACTGGAATTGGGGTATGTCGATGGGAGTAAATAAATCAGAGATTAAAAATGAAAGAATATATATATATATACCACTCCTATCGAGATAACCAATACTAGTGTAAGGCCTAACTACTGATGGCCGCTCCTCAACAGCCTTATTCTCTGCGCTAGTTGACAACATTACACCGTAGTGTTCTTGGCTAGCGTGGGTATAGAGATGGGGCGTCACATGGCTGATTTGATCTGAATTGATCGTAGTAGGGTTTATTGTCTTGTTGTTGAAGCCGTTGTTCCAATGGGTTTCTCGTCGTCCTTACGTGACCGGAGGCAATCGCGAGATGGGGGATAGTGGCATGGTGATACGACAGTGCTTTGGAGGGGTTACTGGAGTTCCGGTGGCGAGTTCATCAGAGGCGATGGGTTTTGGTGGATCGAGTTGCTTTAGATTTTCGAGCAGGGGGTCGAATTTTGATTCTCGTGTTTGTTGTTCGATCTAGGTGCTCGGTCGAGATCGCCTGGGTTCATATGGTTGTCGTTGATGGTCGCGATGACCTATGGTTGTCGGAGCCGTTGGGGTATGTGCACGCATGTACATTGTGCACTGGTAATGATGGGTTTGGGGAAGATGGAGGGTGACTCGGAGTGAAGCTCATGTTTTTCCTGAATCGACTCAAAGCTTTTGAGTTAGTGGTTGCCTCCCGAGCTCCAGAATGTCCAAGCCTGAAAATTTGTAATACTTGGTCTGGCCCGAGCATTACAATAAAGTAACACCCGAGTCAGGATGGAAACTAGCGTGAGTAAACCCATATAGCTCGAAATACTAAGTTATAAAACTTCTTCGAAAACCAAGGTAACTCATACCTCACTACGAGTTCTTATCTTGCCATAGGCAAGCATTTATTCCACAAAATAATATCTAAGTACCGTTACTTAGTTTAAATGGCCAAGTTACTTAATTTATTTCATTCCAGCCTATTTGAATTTTACAAATCAAATCTATAAAGAATTATAGATTACTAATCGAATCCGGATATCGCTGATATACGACCCCGATCTCTTCGAATCTTCTAAGCCAAAACAATTCAATTTAACTTCAGAATGTTATATTCACACAGAGATTCAACACAGATAACTATCCAAATAAATGTCTCGCATTTATTAACAGTTCAATCCAAAGAATTTCATATCACAGAACATCATAGATTAACATACCAGAGATATTAATCAACTCAAACATTCAATACAGTTAATCATCCATAAGCAAGATTAATTAACCACACAATTTGTAATTAATTACTTAACCAGCTTAATTATCATTGATTAATTACAAGCCATTTTATTATTATTATAATTAATTTTTGGAATGAATTAATTATCATTCATGATTACCTAAGACCTTAATTAATTAAAAGTATAAACCACTTATCTTAATCATTTTACTTAATTATCGTTTAAATTTATTTAATAACCTTTGGAATTAAATCATTTCTAACATATAAATTAACTAAGATCCTTAATTTAATTAATAGTTAAAAACATTTTACTTCCTTTATAACAACTACTTAATTACACCATTTATTTTCATTTAATAAACTTAAGGATTAATTTAAAATAATAGGTATATAATAAAATACCTTAAATTTAATTAATTTAAAATAATTAATTTTATAACCTTAAACTAACCCAAAACTTAAATAAAACATTTATTATTTAAAAGAAGTTGTTAAGAAAATTTGTTTTAAATTTTATTTTTACTTTATCTTTTAAAAAGCTTGGTTAAAAACAAATTTTTCTTCCAAAAAACACTCGAGTTAGGCTCAAGAAATCTCGATCCATCACTCGAGCCAATCTCCATCTTTCCCAACCCCTTCCTTCCTTTTCTTTTGTTTTTAAACTTTGTTTTGTTTTAAATTTAAAACTGTTGCACAGTTAAAACACTCGTGTACACACTCGAAAGCAAACCCGAGCTAAATTCACATTTTCCCCGAGTTGCACCCGAGACTATCTTCTTCTCCTTCCTCTCAAATCCTACAGCAACAGCCCAGATACACAAATACGTGTGCACCTGCACAGACCATCACCGTTGCTCCGGCCATCGCTGCCATCGCCAACAAATCGACTTCGACCTCCTCCTTCGATTTCGACCACCAACTCCTAGAATCGATCACAAAATCGAAAATGAGCTGCCCGAAGATCCATCGGAACGAACCTGATCACCCATGAACCTCCTTATTCCATCGCCTCGGATCACCTGAAACTTCGCCACCGCATCCAAAGCTTCGCCGCAGACCCACGTATCTCCGATGCAATCACAACGATACGCGAGCCTCGACAACATCATCGACCAAAACAGGCTTCAAAACCCTACTCGATGTCGCCAAGCCACTCCGACGAACTATAAACCCAGAGATCATTTTTGCCAAGACCCCTGACCCCCGAGCTACCTCCAACAACGACCATGAGACTCCATAATCCTCCGATCACCAGAAAATGCCAAAATTCCAATTCTCGTTTAACCCAAGAGTTTTCTCCAAATACAAAACTAAAAATCTTGATTTTACTCTTAAAATTCATGGTTTTTGAAAACGTTAGATGATATAAGTGAAACAAGAAATCATGGAAGTCGAAATTTTGATATGTTTTGAGTTTCACTGTATATTCTTCTTTCAGTTAAAACTACTTCCTAAATATACTTAAAAATGTTTTTAAAATTTATATCTTGTTAATTCAAGCATATTTTGTCTATACATCATAAGCTATAGGAGATTAGGGGAAAAGAAATTGAAAATTTGAACTTACTTTAAGTCTGTAAACCAAAACAGAGGCATATTTGCCTGTACACAGATATGCACACAAATCTTCATACATGCATTCACATTTACGCAATCATGCAAACATTTTTTGCAACTTCACTTCAAGTATTTATCACATGCAATCAAGATATAAACAAATTTAGCTTTTACAAAAAAGTTTACTCACCTTGTTGAACAGAGAAGCCCTTTTTTTTGAAAAACTGGAAATGCTTTTAGAAATGAAAAATGGAAACCGATTTTGATCTTTGAACTTGAAACTACAAGCTTGAAACTGTAAACTGGAAACTTGATTCTTGAGTTTAAATTGCTTCAAGTTTGAAATTTGCTGAAGGTTGTTTGTTGTTTTTATTTTTTTCTCTGGTTTAGCTTTTGAAAAAATAAAGGATGAAGAAGTAAAGATATATATATATATATATATATATATATATATATATAACTGTATTGCCTTGTTTTTTAAAAAAAAATGAAGAAAATAAATTAAATATGACACTTGCAATTTCATGTTACTTAGCTTACACTTGTTAAATTGCATGCATTTATGTTTTAATATGTTTTTATATTATATTTTCTATAGGTTTTATATAGTTATTTATGTTTTTATGTTTTATATTTATATTTTTACTAATTATATTTATCTTTTGTATAACTTAAAGAAAGTATATTAAACCTTTATTAAATCTTATTTTAATCTTAAGTTATTATACTTTTAATTAATAAATATTTAGCATGTTATTTATATTTTCAATTTAAAAGAAAACAGTGCCACTTGTAAACATATATCTTTCATAAGCCTACACATGTCTAAAACATTTATTTTATATTTACTTTATGTTTTACTAATTTGTGTTTTATGTATATATATTCATACTAATTATGTTTATCTCATGTAATTCAAAAGATATATATATATATATATATATATATATATATATATATATATATATATATAAACCTTTTATTTATTCTTGTTTAAATCTACACTTAAGTTATTACTATTTTATATAACTATATATATAAATACTTATCTTAAGTGTTATAAAATGTTGAATTTTAATTTTAAATAACTTTTTGAGAACTATTATGTTAAATTCAAACCATTGCTTCCTATTCATTATATATATATATATATATATATATATATATGGACATAATAATAATTATAAACACATTTTTATTTGTCTGAAAAGATAAATTTACCAATTTAAATAATTATATAAGAAGATTATCAAATTAATATTGTCAAAAATTTCGGGTTATCACAATTTAACTTGAAAACCTCAAAGCAATTGTTCTTTATTAGGTGTTTATGAATCTTGTGCATGATGGTGTTTATGAAGAGTATAATAACCTTCAATATTACAATAATATTACTTATCATTTTCTATAATTTCATATTTTCATGAATTCCATAACTTATGCTATATAAGTATGAATTTTTTTATGAATTTTTTACCATCCATCCTTTAATTCTAGCTCTTCCAGCCTTGTTAGCAGCAGCAACCCACCTTATTGGCCCTTTATCTTTTCTACTTCTGAACATCCCTATCCAATTGCATACTGCCAAGTGTTGCTGTGTCACATATAGGTAAAACTTTGCACCCAATAGAAACTGCAGAATTTTTTTGCTCCCATTTTCATTAAATTGAGGCTTCTTGTGTAATAACTCTCCCTTGCAAAGTTTTTGAAATGCAAACGTGTTGACTATAATGCTTTGAAAAGAATCTTAACATTTTAACCACTCTTCTAATATGAGTTAAAAAAATTATAGTGTACTGGATTTTGCTAAATTTTGCATATAATCCTTATTTTAGCTAATTTTTATCTCAGGATATGTTGCACTATAAGTACTGAATATATTGGCTGTAGTTGTGCTTTTTCTCCAACATATCGAACTTGTTAGATTACAAGAACATAATAAACATGAATGAAAATTATTTTTTACAATATAAAAGGTTATATATTATCATTTTAGAACAGTCAAATAGTTTTAAGCTTCTGTTGAGTCAAACGACAATATTTCAAGGCTAAATTACTTATAGAGTACAGATCTTTTAAGTATAGCATAGTTACTCATTCCTTTATGGTGACTGGTAAATTTTCTAGGAAACACCAATAGGTTAGTTTATGATATAGCTCCTTATGGAGAAACTACCATTCCTTTATTTGATTATAGACATTAGATAGTACTTGAGCCAACATGTATTTGATATAAGATTTAATATTAATAAGTTGCATCATTAAGTGGTCTTTGAATGTTACCAACAAAATCAAGTTTTGTCTAAAATAATTAATATTTCAACATGATTTACTCGAGATTTAACTCACTGCCAGCTTAAGAAAACTGGGTTGCATTTACATTTAAGGCAAACCCATCTAGTAACCCTATAATAATTAAAGGTTAAATGAGTCTATCCAATATAGTTCCCAACACAGCTAAATTATATTTGGAATACTTTACAATTCATGGTAATTCAAAATGTTTTATGATTATGAAGAAGGAGCTCTCGTACGGTAAGAATGTTTGTATTACAATGCTATTGTGGAATATCAATAGACAATAATAATATCCGAAAAAATATCTATAGACAATAATAATATCAATATCAATAGATAATAGTAATAATAATAGACAATAATAATATGCTAAGAAATTTTGTATTAACAACTCTCTCTTTTATAATCTCTTATGTCCTACTGCATGTTGAGAATTTTATTGTCAAATATCACATGCACACTACACTATATCATATATTCTAAAGTTCAGAAGTAGATATATCATCCTAGTAACAATTAATTTGAACTTTCTGTAAAATAAAACATAAAAAGCATTTATATATGACTGTCTCGAACTTAAATTTATTTATAAATAATTTACCTCCAACTTTTATGGGAAAGTAATAGTCAAATGTTAATTAACAGAGGAACCTCATGAAATCCATACTAAGAAGGCAATAAGATCATATGACGTTAATTAAGATTGAAAATCATGTGTATTTTTTCTTGATAATACAAAGAAATCTGAAATGAATTATAAGATTATCATCAAGCTCCGAAGAAAAAATGCATATGTTTAATCATTATTAGGTAAATAGCAATATAACATTAGCATTTTAATTTTTCCATATAGTTTAACATAAACCCAAAGTTGATGCGAGCGTAAAAATTAGAGCTAAACTACAACATTGATTGCTGTTAGTGAAGAGTGAAGAAGTAAGAATTATGAATAAAAATGCTACGAAGGAAGTAAGTCATCAAGTTGATAATTATACATGCACTACAAAAGTGTGGGATCCTAAACATGTTTTAGCTTATTTGTTATTTTTAAAAAGATGAAAATATGAAAGTGTGATAAAATAAAATAGTAGAACAGTATCTTTTGGTAGCTTAGGTCCTTTGAATTCTTTCATGATTTTGAATATAAAGTCTTGTATGAATGAACTATGAGGTTAATCAAATAAGAATTATAGACTAAGAATTTACCATACTTATTCAGCTTTTCATGACGCTCTATTGTGCAGGTGGACCATGTCTCTTCTCCATTCAAAGTTATTTTTACTCTTGTCGCCTTCTTTCCCCCACCCGTAGATCATCTTTGTTAAATTTTTGATCAATCGATCAATCGATAAGGCATAAATAAAATACCAGTCAAGTTCGATGAGTACCTGTATGCATAGCCCTTCATCATGTAAGTCGTATGTGTTGCTGTTGAGTTGATCGAAAGTTTCTCTTCATAGCCTGGTGTAGCGGTCACCGAATTGATGTTCAACTCGTTGATTATATATTCCCGTTTGAACCACCACGATATATAGATCAAATCAAAAGAAAAAAAATACATGTAAGAACCAAAACCAATTTAGTATTAATACGATTACATGTTATTATAATATCATACCTTCAACATTAGTAAGTTTAGCATCAACATGAGAAGGAAAGACCTTGTTATCGTTATAATGATAGTAACCATCTGACTCATTTGAAGCATCAACAAACCTCTTCAACCATTTCACAATCCTTACTCCAATAAACATAGGCAATATAACCCTAACAAGAAATCAATGGTCAGAAAATAAATGCTCACCATTTTGCATTTAGGCAATAAAAATTTCCCCAGACCTATCTACTGCAAATACCCTCTTCATACTAGTCCTGCACTTATTCGAAGGCAAATACTTTCCAACTCCAATGCATACATTCATAGCTCCCTCTCTCATCTTCATAATCCTAAACCTCTTCAATAAATCATTGTGAATTTACATCATGATTATAAAAGAAGGCGTCGCAATCTATTCACCTCAGTCGTCGATAATTTTGATCAATTTACAACGTCGGCGTCACGCTCGAGCCATCAATCCAGTCGCCTCGAGAACCACCACAAGAAATGTTGTGAAAACACTCCCCGCAAGATGTCAACCCAATTGTCTGAGCCATCATCGAAGTGGTTGAAGTCGGCGTTGACTTTGTTGAGCGGAAGAAAACCCTAAACTGATTTAAAACTTAGGCCGAAACGTGATTGGGAATGGTTAAGCCTGACGAAATAGAATCTATGCATAAATTACATAAAAATCCCCTTGTTAATAAATTATTTATGAATTTACCAATTGTTGTAACACTTATTTGTGTTGCGAAGTTTATTTTAAAGATTATTTATTTTTACTAACACTTTTCTAGTTATCCTAATACTTTTCAACTGTTGGTAGTTTGATGCAGTAAGGCATATAGGAATTCAGAAGTTAGACCATATTAAGTCGTGCACGAGTCAAGGAGCTTCGGATTTAAGTCGTAAGTCGTACACGAGCTTAAGACGTGCATGCTTGATGAGTCGGTCACGGGATAGTGGAAGCATGAGTCGGTGCCGATTTAACGAAGCTTGGAGGAGTTCGTACTTGATGAGTCGTCCACGACTCATCGGTCTATCCATAAGTCGTTTGCGACTTATTAAAGCAATGGGGAACAAGTTGCCGGGTCTAACTATGAGTCGTTCAGTATTGAGGGAACTTGAGTCGTCTACGACTCAACGTATAAGTCGTCAACGACTTAACGCGAAGCAAAGAAAAACCCAGCAAGAGAAGGCTTTGAGTCGGAGGGAGTTAAGGTGGCAAGGAGATGAGGCAGCATGCGCTTGAGTCGGTCGTGTTGAGTCGTTTGTTGTGATGAGTCGTGTACTGTTGTATGTTGTAAGTCGTATGTCGTGAGTTTTTAAGTCGGTATGTAGTTGGATCGTGTTGTATTTTAGGTCATTACCGACCTAGGGGTAATGTTGAGTCGGTCATGTATATGAAGTGTTGGGTCGCATACGACCTATGGTGAGTCGTCTTAAGGTCATATGATGATGTATGTAGGTCGTGCTTGTAAGTCGGCCAGGGTTGAGTCGTTCTGGAGTTGAGCTGCCTTGTGTTGAGTCGGCCACGACCTAAGTTAGGTCGTAAGTCGTCGCCGACCTAAGAGTCAGGTGAGGGTTTGTGTGTGTTGAGAAAGCTATAAATAGCGCGGGTGTTGTACATTTTAAAGGGGTTGAAAATTGAATAAAATTTCCTTTTGTTAGCTTTGTGCTTTCATACAATTGGTAGTTGAGTGTGATCTCCTATCTCCTCTTTCGGTTAATCGAGTGCGCTCGATTCAACGATCGAAGAAGCCGATTCACGGAATCTAGTGCGCTAGATCAACGTGCGAAGAATCGTAGATCTTTGAACACGGTATAGTGCGCTATCAACGTGTTTGAGATAGCTAGAGTTCGGTATCTTTGGATCAACGAACTTGGGCATTTTTGGTATCTTCAACTCACCGATTGCTACAATCCATCGATTGAAGTTTGTTTGATTAATCCGCTGCGTCATTTATTGGTATCAGAGCCATACTTAGCCAATCATAGCTAAGTTGATTCTTGGAGCCAAGTTTTTGAAGTTTTTAAAGTTTGAAGTTGTTCATCGTGTTCATATTGAAGTTGCAACAAGTTTGGAGTGTTTGATCCATTTCATTTTGGATCGAGGAGTTGGACTTTGTTTGGATTTTGAATTGGTGTTTGCGCGCCAATTTTTGGAGGGTTTTGGAGTAAGTGTGAAGCCAAGCCGTGAAGTGTCAAGGCCGAGACAAGTTGGAGCCGACTTTACTTGAATCGTTAACTCGTTGCCGAGTTAGTGTGAGCCGAGACAAGCATAGCCGTGTATTGTTGAGCCTAGATTGCTTTGTTGAGTGGAAAGCTTGAAGTCTTGTGTTGAATTTTTGAAGTCTTGTGAAGTTTACAACCATGCCACCAAGGAGAGCTAACCGACATCAAAACGTTGAAGCTTTGTATCGTAGAGAAGAAGCCGAGCTTTTGGAACAACGTATTAATGAAAAATTTGATGAAGGCATTGGTAAATTGGAGAAATTAATGATTGATATGAGTCAGAATAGAAGGAGAATTTCACCTGAATCAAACCGTGGAAATAGTAGAGTTTCATCACATTCGGAACGGGAGAGAAGAGAAAGTCAAGAGCATAGAAGTGTTGACAATCGAAGTAGGAGGAATGTTGATGATCACGATAGTAGGGATGTTGGTAGTAGAAGTGGTGTTAGAGATGTTGGAAGACGAGATCGACAACGCTATACACCTGACTTTGAGGATGAGTTTGACGGTGAAAGAGGAAGTGTTCATTACAGAGACAGAGATCAGGAACAACGTCAGTATCGGGTTATTGATGATGATCGACGTTGGGAATCGGGTATGAAGATGGAGATTCCGGAGTTTAAAGGCGGGATGGTTGCTGAGGAGTTTTTAGATTGGTTATCTAATGTGGAGGAAACCTTTGATTTCAAGGAGGAGCCGGAAAATAGAAGGGTGAAGTTAGTTGCTACAAGGCTGAGGGGGAGAGCTTTGGCGTGGTGGCAGCAAACTAAACTTACTCGTGAACGAATGGGGAAGTCAAAGATAGAATCTTGGGAAAAGATGAAGAAGTTGATGAGATCTACTTTCTTACCTTATAATTACCAATCACTTATGTACCAAAGGTTGCAGAATCTGAGGCAGGGGACGAAGTCTGTTAGTGATTATGCAGATGAATTTTACCAACTCATTGCGAGAAATGATATTATGGAGACAGAAGAACAGCTAACTGCTAGATTCATTGGGGGATTGAGAATGCAGATCCAGGATATGGTTAATATGTTCGATCCTAGATCAGTTGCAGAGGCACATCAGAAAGCGTTAGCTTGGGAGAAACAGGGAAGGCGTGGAGGTGGTGTGTTTACTAATTCTAATAATCCAGTGAAGGGGGCCAGTGGTAGTTCTAATGTTCCTAGACCTGTCACAAAACCAGTGGTGAAAGAGGTTGAGAAGGCGAAGGCTAGAAGTGTTTTCAAATGTTATAATTGTCAGGAGTTGGGTCACAAAAGCAACGAATGTCCGAAGCCGAAGAAGAGAACCATGGTTGCAGAGGTTGAAGCAGATGATGGTGAGGAGGCAAAGTATTCAAATGTACCTTATGTTGAGGAGGAAGAAGAAGTGTCGGGTGATGAAGGTTGTAATCTTATGATGAAGAGAAGTTGTTTGACACCAAAGCAAGAGGAGGATTGTAGTTGGTTGAGAAGCAATATTTTTCAATCGACATGCACTATTTTGGGGAAAGTTTGCAAGTTCGTTATTGATGCGGGAAGTTGTGATAATATTATTTCTACAGAAGCAGTAAGGAAGTTGAACTTGAAAACTGAGAAGCATCCTAAACCGTACAAGCTAGCATGGTTAAGGAAGGGTGGTGAAGTGAAAGTGTGTCGAAGAGCTTGTGTTAATTTTTCTATTGGGAAGAAGTACAAAGATGAAATTTGGTGTGATGTCGTAGATATGGATGTTTGTCACTTATTGTTGGGCAGACCATGGCAGTTTGATAGAGCAGTTCAGCATGACGGTCGTGCCAACAGTTACAGTTTCATGTTCGAGGGTACTAAAATCACTTTGGTTCCTAAGAAGCAACAGCAGAAGGAGAGCAAGCTAGAAGAGATTGAAGAATTAAAAACTTTGTTGACTTTGAAGGAGTTTGTTAAAGAAGTTGAAGAAGAACCGGAAGTATTTTTGTTGATTGGGCGAGAGAGTAGTGAAGAGGTTGAAATCCCGGAAGAAGCAAAGCCAGTTTTGAAAGAATTTGAAGATGTCTTTCCAGAGGAGTTGCCAAAGGAGTTACCGCCACTTAGAGACATTCAACATCAGATTGATCTTGTTCCAGGAGCAGTGTTACCACATCGACCACATTACCGTATGAGTCCGAAGGAACATGAGGAGTTACGAAGGCAAGTGGAAGAGTTGCTTGAGCAAGGGCGTATTCAGGAAAGTTTGAGTCCATGTGCTGTGCCAGCATTGTTGGTACCCAAGAAGGACGGAACTTGGAGAATGTGCACTGATAGTAGAGCTTTGAACAAGATCACTGTTCGTTACAGATTTCCTATGCCGAGGTTGGATGATTTGCTGGATCAGTTGAGTGGGGCAACTATATTCTCGAAGATTGATTTGAAAAGTGGGTACCATCAAATTCGAATCAGACCTGGAGATGAATGGAAGACAGCTTTCAAAACGAGAGAGGGGTTGTATGAATGGTTGGTTATGCCATTTGGTTTGTCAAATGCACCTAGTACATTCATGCGGGTGATGAATCAAATCTTTCGACCATTCATTGGGAAGTTCGTTGTGGTTTATTTCGATGATATTCTGATTTATAGCAGGAGTACGGAGGAGCATGTTCTACATCTAAGGGAAGTGTTGCTTATTATTCGTGAAGAACAATTTTATGCTGCTACAAAGAAATGTGTGTTTATGACACCCAGTGTTTTATTCCTGGGTTATGTTGTTTCAGGAGAAGGTATTCAAGTTGACCAGAGTAAAGTTGAAGCAGTCAGGAATTGGCCACAGCCAAAGACAATTACAGAAGTGCGAAGTTTTCATGGGCTAGCGTCATTCTACCGAAGATTCATTCCACACTTCAGTAGCGTGATGGCTCCAGTGACTGATTGCATGAAGGGTAAACAGTTTGTGTGGTCAGAAGAAGCAGGGGTTGCCTTTGAGAAGATCAAGGAATTGTTAACGTCTGCACCAATTCTTGTTCTACCTAATTTTCAGTTGTTGTTTGAATTGCATACTGATGCTTCGAAGGTTGGTATTGGAGGAGTTCTGAGCCAGAATGGAAAGCCAGTTGCTTATTTTAGTGAGAAACTGTCGGGGGCGAAGATGAGATACAGTACATATGACGTTGAATTCTATGCTGTTGTACAAGCTGTTAAGCATTGGAGACACTATCTATTTCAGAAGGAATTTGTTCTTTACACTGATCATGAAGCTTTGAAACATTTACAGGGGCAGGATAAAATTTCAGCGAGACATGCATCATGGATTGCTTATCTGCAGCAGTTTACTTTTGTCGTTAAGCACAAATCAGGGGTGACAAATCGGGTAGCTGATGCTTTGAGTAGGAGGAGTCATTTACTAACGACAATGAAGGTTGAAGTAACGGGGTTTGAATTACTGCCAGAGATGATTGAAGAAGATCCTTACTTTGTGAAATATGTTGAGAAAGTGAAGGATGGGAGTGCCGATGAATTTATGATGGTTGATGGTTTTCTGTTTAAAGGAAATCGTTTATGTATTCCAGATTGTAGCTTGAGAATGAAAATTGTCAAAGAGTTGCACGAGGAAGGACATGTAGGCCGTGATCGTACTCTGCAGTTGATTTCGCAATCTTACTTTTGGCCGTCGATGAGAAAAGAGGTGGAAAGATTTGTGGAGCGATGCCATATTTGCCAAATTTCAAAGGGGACAGCAACGAATGCAGGGTTGTATATGCCATTACCAGTACCATCTAAGCCATGGGTTGATATTAGCATGGATTTCGTTTTGGGTTTGCCGAGAACTCAAAGGGGAAATGATTCGATATTTGTTGTGGTGGACAGGTTTTCAAAGATGGCACATTTTGTTGCTTGCAAAAGGACAGCAGATGCAGTTCGAGTGGCACAATTATTTTTCAAGGAGATTTATCGACTTCATGGTTTACCAGAGTCTATTGTTTCTGATCGAGATACTCGTTTTCTGAGTCACTTTTGGTTGAGTTTGTGGAGGATGGTGGGAACGAAACTGAAATTTACCAGTGCTTATCATCCACAAACTGATGGGCAGACAGAAGTTGTTAACAGGTCATTGGGAAATTTGTTGCGTTGTCTTGTACAAGATAATTTGAGAAGTTGGGACATGAAGCTATGCCAGGCAGAATTTGCTCATAATCATGCAGTAAATCGAAGCACAGGATTCAGTCCGTTTCAGATTGTTTATTCAAATTTACCCAGGGGGCCGTTGGATTTAGCAGTTGTACCACAGTCAAAGAGAACAGTTAAACGAGCTGCTGATTTTGTTAATGAGCTGACTGAATGTCATAAAATCGTTCGGGAACGATTGGAGAAATCGAATGAGAAGTATAAGAAGTCTGCAGATTTGAAACGCCGGAATGTTGAATTTAAAGAAGGAGATTTGGTTTATGCTGTATTGACAAAGGATCGTTTTCCGGTGGGTGCTTATAACAAGTTGAAGGCGCGGAAAATTGGTCCAGTTGAAATTGTAAAGAAAATCAATGAGAATGCTTATCGATTAAAGTTACCAGATGATGTTTATACTTCTGATGTTTTTAACGTCAAGCATTTAATTCCATATCATGGGGGTGAGATTGTTGAGGAAGAATTTACAAATTCGAGGTCGAATTTTTCTCAACCAGGGGAGGATGATGCAGCAAGGCATATAGGAATTCAGAAGTTAGACCATATTAAGTCGTGCACGAGTCAAGGAGCTTCGGATTTAAGTCGTAAGTCGTACACGAGCTTAAGACGTGCATGCTTGATGAGTCGGTCACGGGATAGTGGAAGCATGAGTCGGTGCCGATTTAACGAAGCTTGGAGGAGTTCATACTTGATGAGTCGTCCACGACTCATCGGTCTATCCATAAGTCGTTTGCGACTTATTAAAGCAATGGGGAACAAGTTGCCGGGTCTAACTATGAGTCGTTCAGTATTGAGGGAACTTGAGTCGTCTACGACTCAACGTATAAGTCGTCAACGACTTAACGCGAAGCAAAGAAAAACCCAGCAAGAGAAGGCTTTGAGTCGGAGGGAGTTAAGGTGGCAAGGAGATGAGGCAGCATGCGCTTGAGTCGGTCGTGTTGAGTCGTTTGTTGTGATGAGTCGTGTACTGTTGTATGTTGTAAGTCGTATGTCGTGAGTTTTTAAGTCGGTATGTAGTTGGATCGTGTTGTATTTTAGGTCATTACCGACCTAGGGGTAATGTTGAGTCGGTCATGTATATGAAGTGTTGGGTCGCATACGACCTATGGTGAGTCGTCTTAAGGTCATATGATGATGTATGTAGGTCGTGCTTGTAAGTCGGCCAGGGTTGAGTCGTTCTGGAGTTGAGCTGCCTTGTGTTGAGTCGGCCACGACCTAAGTTAGGTCGTAAGTCGTCGCCGACCTAAGAGTCAGGTGAGGGTTTGTGTGTGTTGAGAAAGCTATAAATAGCGCGGCTGTTGTACATTTTAAAGGGGTTGAAAATTGAATAAAATTTCCTTTTGTTAGCTTTGTGCTTTCATACAATTGGTAGTTGAGTGTGATCTCCTATCTCCTCTTTCGGTTAATCGAGTGCGCTCGATTCAACGATCGAAGAAGCCGATTCATGGAATCTAGTGCGCTAGATCAACGTGCGAAGAATCGTAGATCTTTGAACACGGTATAGTGCGCTATCAACGTGTTTGAGATAGCTAGAGTTCGGTATCTTTGGATCAACGAACTTGGGCATTTTTGGTATCTTCAACTCACCGATTGCTACAATCCATCGATTGAAGTTTGTTTGATTAATCCGCTGCGTCATAGTTTGTAACATTTATAAGTGTTATAAATTGACAGATATAAAATGTTGGAAAACCACTTATTTTGTGTAGTGTCATGTTAAATGTAATTCTAGACCAAAACTACAATATAAATCTAAGAACTCGATCACCAAAATGTCAGTTTGAGCAGTATATGCAAAGCGCGACATACATGATGTCTTTAAAAGTTAAGAATAATCAAATGCGCTTTTGTAAAGAGCTTATTATGATATTGTATTTAAGGTTTTCTTTTGAATGATTTGACCATTTAGAAAGATTAACGAATGTAAAAGAGTAGATATAATTTAAGGTATAGTTGGAATGAAGAAAGTGTATGGTGACTTTTGCTTCATAAAGAAACATTGGAGATGAAAATTGTAATAATAATAAAAGATACTTAACATTGGAATAATAAATAAGATTTCTATTTCGAAATGTATTTTAGTATAGAAAATTATTTTCTATGATATTCGTTTATATGGGTTCAAGATAGTTGATCAAAGACACTCCACTGTAAGCTAGTTACAGTATCAGAAATAACTACTCTGTATTAAGTGAATGATTGACCTCTAAATTAAATACGCTTTGTTTTCTACGATATTTGTTTCTGTGGGTTCAAGATAGTTGATCAAAGAACTCCCCACTATAAATTAGTTACAGTATCTAAAATATATACTATGTATTAAGTGAATGATGGACCTCCAATAAAGTACGCTATCATAGTAATGGAGGAAATAGTGGAAGCATGCCATATAGCACTTATTAATTGCATCAAAGTACAAAAATTGTTTTGTAAAACGTACCACACATTATTTGTGAAATAATGACTATTTTTCAGTACCGACTATATAATAGACATAGCTATATTTTAATATGAATATATAATATGGAATAAAACTATAATGTGGTATTTGTTATCATAACAAAAGTGATGCATTAGTAAATACAGAAGTATCTAATATTGTTTACAATTATTTTCAAATTATAGATTAAGCCATAGTTTTGAGAGATAGTATTGTTATATGATGATGAATCATATGGTACTAGTTTATTATATCTTAAACTATTAAAGGCAATGCACCTTGGAGTATTATAAGAGTTAAAAAACTCTTCGGATTGACACATATTGATGTGTGCAACCACAAGTCTATTATTACTAAAACGGTTCAACGTACTTCATCACATTCATCGATGAGTTATCACTAACATGGACATGTGTATTTGATACACATGTAGTATGTCTATGGTAAACTCGTAGAGCATAAAACAAAAGTAAATAAAATAACATGCGATAGAAATGATTCGATTTGACCGAATGAGTGAGTATATTGGAAAAATTCCGAACGTACCTAAAAATGAATAAAGATTCAATCTCAAAAGTCATTCCTCTATGTGATACATAATAATGCATCGATAAGGAATGTTGAACTTTATTGGATAGTGTATGATTGATTGTGAGTGAAGTTGAGTTAGTTTCTTTCAATAAGATCATGTACTTAAGAGTGATACACAAGATTAACATTATTTCATCTAAATAACAGTTTACAAAATCAAACAAGATAAGAGTTTAGAAGAAACTCTAACATAACCTAACCAAGGAGTTGGCAGGTTGTGCGAATCGAAATATTGCACGTAATAATTGTTCATGAGGGATCTTGTATGAGTCTCCCCAAAATGATTTTGAGAAAGACTGTTATTGGATAACATATTTATGTTTTGAACACAGGTTTTGTAAACTAAAACCAAACCAATTTTATAAATAATGAAAACATAAAATGTTTATGTATACCAATTATGTTGCATCGAAAAACAATTGTTGTTTCAAGAAATACCAATTTCATTGTGAAGGAATTTCTTTAAGGAATTATTGGTAGTAAAATGGAGTTAGATACTATCCATAGATATAACTAATTAGATGATGAAATTGACTAACCTAAACGTACATATCACGTTAGAGTGTCTAATATGTGTTCTCTCACATTGAAGAGAAACCATAATTTTCTTATTAATGTCGAAAATATATAATCCTTGTTTGTTTATTAAACCATTAAGAGTGTTGACTCTATGATTTGGTATGATGTGCAAATCTGAAAGAATTCCAAGTACGCTATCAAAATATGATTTTGGTAGTCGTAACCAAAGGGTTGTGATCCATCAGCCGCGATTGTGTCTTTATGAGCAAGATTAATGTAATTGGAATTATATGCGCAATGTTGATAAGAATAATATCGTAAATTTCAATTGTTGAAATTAACATAATAGATTCGGTATTCAGCATGCTCAAGTTAATTCAGATTTACTCACAAAATTACCACTTAGTGTGACTTTATGTTTAATACATATGCATTGAAACAGAAAATTCTAGATAATGATTTAGAGTAAACTATTTACACTAATAACCAGAAATGTCTCAAAGTCAATGAAGCGATAATGGGTTCGTGAGTCTTTGGATATGATCCAAGAAATGAAAGAAAATATCATTTTATAAGCATCAAAATTGGAAAAAATATTTTGATAGTAATATCAAATAGTTTGATTATTAATCAAAATGCACAGGAAGCGTGTGTTCATAAGAAAAAAACATTAAAAGGTACATCGTTATTTCTAAACTACAAGTAAACAACACGCTGTTAATTTTAATGATGTACTAGTGTTAAAATAAACTTTAATTGTTTGAATACTCAACTTTGGATTGTAAATGATGTTTTTATAGTGAATATAAAAGATATTGGGAATGTCCTAAATCAATATACAAAGATACCTTATTAATTGTTTAATGCAGAACATATTGAAAGTCTAGTGAATCATATATTATCTAACTTGTGGTGTATGAGCTAATGCTATAGTAGACAATAAATAGTAAAGTACAAAAAGCGTGCAAACCAGAGTTTTTATACTGGTTCGGACCTCCCATCCTATGTCCAGTCCCGAAGCTTCCCTTCGGTATTTGCTAACCAAAAAGTCTCCCTTCACCCTGAGGAACAAGCTTAATACTAAAGTATTCTATTGACAATTGTGTGTTCTAAATAACACGGATATTGACTGTACAATACAATTCTTCCTATAATTTCCTTTGAGTGATATATTTTATATGCACTATGATTTTTAGATAGCAACATAACCAAAATATAAATTCTGCTTATTTGAATGGTTGAGAAAATTGAATCAGTGAAAGCACAGAAGTAAGAATATAGAATAAGAGTATAGAAATCGAAGTTAATCTCGGCATCAATCATTTAATGTTATTTATAAGATTCAGGAGTTGTTTCTCGAAGAGAAGCAACCATTACCTTTTAAAGAGTTGCAACGTTTGAGTAAATTTAGTGTATTTAAAAAATTCAAAAGGAAGCAACTTTCATAAAAATATCCATTATGTTTCAGAAAGAACGTCGCAGACGTCTATGGAAAATCACAGACGTCTGTCATTACAGGGATTAATTTTCCATGTAATGTCATAGACATCTATGAATTCAGTTTTCTTAAGACAAGTTTTCTTTTAATTTGAAAACGTGAATTTTGTGTTTTGTGAATCTCTTAAGGTGATTATACATATTTTATCTAAGACTAAATATGACCTTACTAGTAAAAGTTTCTCCTTGCTTGTCTTCTAGCCATGATCTGGTTGCATATACCTGCATATTGATGATGTTTATATTGCATATGTGTATTTGTATAGTTGTTGTCATCGAGACCAAGAATGGAGGTTCTAGCATTCTTCCCCTTTTTGATGATGACAACTATACATTCACTTAATGATGTACACTTATATTTTTACTCCCCCTAAGTATGTGATCTCCCCCTGTATATATGCATATCTTTTTCTCCCTCTTTGAAATTATCAAAAAGAACATTTACAAAAATACGAAATAAACATAGAAATTACATAATAGTTCCACAAACAAACATTGAAACCACAAATATGATAACATTGATAAACAAGATGAAACAAATAAGAGTTTTGGAAAAAAGGGTTTACTAAGAAGAATAAGAAAAATCCTCATAGTTCTCATAGTAGTCCCAACATGACGATGGGTCTGGTTGAAAATCTCTGGCCAATGATGTTGATTGGTGTAATCCACATTTCCTTGAATAGTCAATCCTTGCATTTCCATATAATCCTATCGAGATGTAGGCTGGTCGGCATCCGGGTTTGGTCGTGGACTTCCATCATTTTCTTCTTCTTCTTCTTCATCCTCCGAAACCACAATTGTTTTTCTAATATTTATGTGCAATGGTTGAGGCGGGGATTGTTGAGAACGATAAAGTGGTGTTTGTTGACGAGGAGGAGGCATTGGGGATGGTGATGAAGATGTCGACCTACTTGAACTTTTCTCATAATTTTTCCTAATCCAGAAATGACTTTTTCTAATGTCTTTTCAACCTTTATCATACGATTCGAAAAAGATCGTTCTAATGCAATCATTCTCTTCTCCAGTTTCTTTTGATTTTTGGTAACAATTCCCTGATTCTGTAAAATTACATCGCGATCAATTCATTATGACCAAGGGAAGTTCGAACTTCTAAGATATCGGGATCTGAATGGTATTCCTGAGGGAATGAGGTGTAGAAGGCTGAGAAGAAGAAATGTGCCTTTTTTCTTATGGACGTTGGTTTCAGAGTTTCCATTGTTCAAATGGAATAATGGGAGGAGGAACCGTTGGGAGTTGCATTAGGGACACAAATCTCTTCCCACTATCCTTGACTGGTATTTCTTCGTATTGTGACATATACGAAGGCACATTTAAATCTCTTAATATTCTCATTATGTATGGAGCATGGAGAATTGTCGTTTTATGTTGAATCCAAAAACTTTTTATTTGATCATTTATGAATTTTGACCAATTGACAGGAAGTTGAGCATATATAGCATATAATGCTTTATGCTCATTTTCATGAATTTGCTCATGACTGCCTAATCTAGGAATAATGGTATTAATTATCATTCTGGTTGGTAGACGAGCTCTTGGTCGAAGATAGATTGACCTCTACTAGGGAATTTCATCTTCCCAAAGATGATGAGTTCTTCATTTCTAGGTAACACAGCATAGTCGGGAATTTCTTCCAAGTCTATGCCTTCGTAAGAACATTCTAGGATTCATCCTAAGGTAAGTACATCAATTTTTATATTTTTTCGTATGTATTCGTCCATAACCATCCATTATCATTTTCAGGTTTTCAAATCTTTTCACTACAAAGATTTGAGTAAAAGAGGTAAATTGCTAAAGGATCTATTATTACCCTATTTAATTCAATGTCAACATGATTTCTGCAACCCGCATTGGTAGTCAAGCTATAAAGATCATATTCTATATTGGCATGTATGTTATAGACCAGACCTATATGAAATCCTTTATTGGTTAAAGCTTGGAATCTATTGATGGCAATTTCCTTATTTCTTAGCCAATTTGTGGTTTGAACTTCATTCGCAATTTGAGCAGCTTCGGAAGAAGATTGGGCATGTTTTGATCTTTTCATAAGGGTTTTTGGGAGCCATTAAAGAAAATTTGGAGATTTTCAAGTTTTAGGGTTTTAGATTTAGAATAGAATGAGTGGAGGCTGGTAAAAAATGAAAGTATGGGGGTAAAATAGTTTACATAGAGGCTGGTAGAACAATAGGTCGAGCATAGCCATAGACATCTGCGGATTTCCACCAGCGTCTAAGGTTTCAGGATTACGAAACCCGAATTCCTTAACAGGCATCTGTTATTTTTACAGACGTATGTTGGTGCAGGAATAAAATACCCGAATATTGCCACAGACGTCTGTGGATTTTCACAGACATCCATGGTTACAGAAAAAATATTTCCCGAACTTTGTTACAGACGTCTGTGGTTTTCCATAGACATTTAAGCTCTATCTGTATGTGATTGTGCCTAACTTTTGAATA
Organism: Allium cepa; assembly: GCA_030765085.1. Taxonomy (NCBI): domain Eukaryota; kingdom Viridiplantae; phylum Streptophyta; class Magnoliopsida; order Asparagales; family Amaryllidaceae; genus Allium; species Allium cepa. The sequence continues at coordinate 221,596,840 of CM060946.1, forward strand.
TTTGTTATGATACAATCACTCTTACTACAGGACGCTTACCTATCCAACACTTCGATCCGGCTCTACCCAAACTTTGTTGATCCACCCCAACATTATCCACTTGTTCGACTGTTTCTAAGCAGTTTTTGGATATCAAACGGACCTCCCCGGACGGTAATCTTAATGTGGCTGATTTACCCTGTTTTGCGATCAGTTTCGCTACAGCGCCTGTTATATATGAATGACCATGATACAAAGTTTCGAAGTAAATAAAAAAATTAAAACTATTTTAATAATTATAATCTGAGAGTAGGTAGATGTTTTATTTATCTTCGTCCGAATTTCATTTTTTCGTTCTTGTAAATCCCAAGAGTTTTGTTCATATTTTATTGGTTACTAACTCGGAGTATTATATGCACCCTCTGTCTTGGTATTTTCAACAAATGGGCAGAGCGGGGACCAAAATGAGTGAGATGGAGCACGTGGTGTTAATTCTTGATTAGATGGACCTTCTCCCCATATATTTCGGGGAGTAAATTATGCAGCCTAACTGATGTTTCTATTAGTCGAGGTGATTTTTTGTGGAGATAATCCTTAGTTGGAGAGTGGCCATAAATAACTAGTACGCATCTTTCCAAGAAATTTAGATGGCGCCCTTGTTGTTTTTGTTCATAATACATTTCTTTTTGTACTCCTATTATCTCTTGCTAACAGTGGAAGATTTCATCAATTTTATTTTCCAAAGATGATGAATCAAGATTAATGGATCTTTTTTACTTTCATTCCTTTTGGTGAATATCCAGTGTGATAGACATTTTTAGACACATATTTATTTGATGGAAGAGTCGTGTATTTTGGAGAGACATGTACACTTTTTGATGATGGTGAGCTAAAGTCTAAAGAGGAGTATGTTGAATCGTGATTCGAAGACATGTTGAATTCACAATACAAATGGTGGAACATAGAAAATATTTAAATATGTAGTAGTTTGATATTTACAACTAACATCCTTTGCTCCTTAAATATTCCTTAAGTTTACTAAATTTAGGTATACAATATTTGTGATGAAAATCATTATAACCACTTAAAAACATTAAACATATTTTTTTTTGTAAAAAATAATGGTTAGCGAGTTCAAAGTTTAATTTTAGCTTAACTAACAAACATAAGTGTTATATGTTTGTATCCATAGTGTGTTGGAGGTTTTGCTATAAATTATATAGTTTTAATTTACTAATTCATTACAAATTACTATATCTTGTCTTAGTTTGATAAACGTTGTTTCACATGGTTTTGTTAAAATATCGGCTATTTGATTTTCGGTATTACAAAATTCAAGAGTGATTTTCTCTCTCAACATTATCTCTCAAAAAAGGGTGATGAATATCGATATGTTTTGTTCGTGAGTGATTAATTGGATTTTTAAATAGGTTTATAACTCTAATATTATTGCAATATATTGGAGATTCATCTATTATTTTTCCATGGTCTTTAAGTGTGTTTTGCCTGTATATTACTTAAGTGAAAGCTAAGGCAATAGAAATATATTCGGCTTCACACGTCGAAAAAGAAACACAATTTTGCCTTTTACTAAACCATGAAACTAAGGACTGACCAATAAAGTGAAATGTGCCACTTGTACTCTTTTTATCTAATTTACATCCACCAAAATCCGCATCACTGTAAGATACGAGTTAAAATGAACTTTCTTTTGGAATAAATAGACAGTAATCTTTAGTGTTAGTTAAATATCATAAAATCCGTTTTCCCGTCCAATGATGTGATTCCTTAGGCTGTGCTTGAAATCTTCCACATAAACACTCATTATAATATCTGGTCTACTAGCTGTTAAGTATAGTAAAGATCCTGTCATGCTTTGATATAAATTTTGATCAAAATCTTTTACATGTTCATCTTTGTCTAGATGAATAGTAGTGCTCGTTGGAGTGGGTTTACTTATGTATTATCAATCCAAAACATTTTAGTAATTTTTTATAATCTTTTATTGATTTATAAAGATTCCACTATTTAATTGTTTTATTTGTAATCCCAAAAAGAAGTTTAGTCCATCCATATGAGACATTTCAAATTCGTTCGTCATTATTTTAGAAAATTCAGTACATGAATTTTTGTTAGTAGATCCAATATAACATCATCAACATAAATTTGAACAGTTAATATACCCTTTTGTTCTATTTTCTATTTTACCAATTTGAAAATAAAAATTTATTAAATGTGATTTTAATCGATCATACCGAGCGTGAGGTGCTTGTTTAAACATATAATGTCATTTTTAGTTTAAAAACATGATTTGAATATTTTTCATGAATAAATAGTGGTGGTTATTCAACGTAAACATTTTCTTTTATAAAACCGTTTAAGAAAGTACTTTTAACATCCATTTGAAATAGCTTAAAATTATGATGACATGCAAAAGCAAGTAATATTCTTATGGGTTCAAGACGTGCCATAGGTGCAAAAGTTTCTTCATAATCAATTCCTTCTTCTTGATTATATCCCTATGCCACTAATCTTGCTTTATTACGTACAATATTTCCATTACTATTTTTTTAAATACCCATTTTGTTCCTATTACTGATTGATCATTTGGCCTTGTTACTGCTTTCCAAACATAATTTCGTTCAAAATGATTAAGTTCCTCTTGCATTGCTAAAATCCAAATATCATCATTTTATGCTTCCTTGTAATTTTTTGGTTCAAAATTAGATATAAGTGCCACTTACTCATTTGATTTATTTGACTTTTAGTCGAAACTTTGTTATTTAAATTTCGAATTATGTTATCAGTAAGACGATCTTTCAGAATACGGGATAATGATTTCAAAATATTGTTATTTTTATTATCATTATTATTTTCGACTATAATATCAATAACTTTGTTTCGATTAGTGTCTTTTTAAAGTCTTCATCAAACGAGAAATGGAGATTTTCCTCTATAACATTTGGCATTTGTTAAAAATTCTGTATGCTTTAATTCGACCGAAATAACCAACAAAAATTCCTTCATCGGCTTTTGGATCAAATTCACCAAGATTATCTTTGTGTTTAAAATTTGATCCAAATATTCCAAAGTATGATACTTTTGATTTCTTTTTGAAAAGCATTTCATAAACATATATTTTTAGTCATAGGTCAAAGAGTTACATGATTTAATACATAACATGCAGTAGCAACTGCTTCGGCCCAAAATTCTTTGGTAAACCATAGAAGAGTTCGAGCACATTCTTGCAAGGTGCGATTTTTCCTTTCAACTACTCCATTTTGTTGTGGTGTTCGTCGAAATGAAAAATTATGGATAATTCTCTTTTTATTACAAAAAGTTGTAAATAGTTTATTTTTAAATTCTTCACCGTGATCACTTCTTATTCTTTTGATTCTTAAATCCCTTAAAATCCTAATTTGTTTAACAAAATTTTTAAACATTTTGAATTTATCACTTTTATGTTTTATAAATAGTGTCCAATTATATCTTGAAAAATCGTCTACAATTACAAAAACATATTTAATGATCTATCGTACGTACTCGAGTTGGACCAAATAAGTCCAAATGATGTAATTCAAGAGTTTGTTTAGTAGAGATTCCCTTTTTAGACTTAAACGAGCTTTTCTTTAATTTTTCCAAGCTGACATGCATCGCATATATTTTTAACTGTGAAATTTGTTTTGGGTAGTCCTCTTACTCAATTGTTTTTAGCTAATTTGTTTACATATTTGAAATTTATTTTACAAAATCTTTTATGCCATACCCATTGATCATCATGATTTACGGCTAAGCATAAATCATTATTATGATTAATATTCATGTTTCAAAATAAATATTTCGATTTCTTGTTCCTTCAAAAATTAAAATTTTATTTTGATCAAAGATATTGCATTTATCTTTTTCAAAATCGATTCTAAATCCCTTATCACATAACTGACTTATACTTAGTAAATTATGTTTTAAGTTTTTAACTAATAACACATTTGAAATAATAGGAGAAGTAGATATACCGACATTGATGATGTTTCCAATCCCAATAAAATATCCTTTGGATATCTCCAAAAGTCACCGTGTCATTGTACGTGTAAGTGATGTTTGATAGTATGTGTGGATTTCCCATCATATGTTTGGAGCATCCGCTATCAAGTATCCATTTCTCCTTATTTTTAATTTTGTTTTTAGGTACCTGCAAATTAGAAATTTTTTAATTGGTAACCACTTCCTCCATTAGGGTCCTATGTGTTGTAGGAAAAGGTAGCCATACCCATGAGGATTTTAAAAGTGTGCTATGAATCGTGTAATAATGTTATATGATAATACAAAGTATAGTGATGATAGTAATACAGTAAACAGTGCGGAATATAAAAGCAGTATAATAAAATGACACCAAAGATTTTTATACTGGTTCGGAGCACCATCCTACGTCTAGTCCTAGAATCCTTCTGGAATTTCACTAAAATAACAACCCTCATGTAACCCGAAGGAACAGATCTGTACAACCCCTAAGCAGCTAAACAGGGACCTAAGCAGCAAAACAGGATTTCGCCTCAGCAGCCGAAGAGGACTTCACACGCCTGAGTAGCAGAACAGGACTTTAACAAATACAAAAGATTGTTTTGACTTTACGTGTTCTAATAACATGGATTTGTCACTTGTAGTACACCCTTCCTATAATATTCTCCTCGAGTATATATATATATATATATATATATATATATATATATATTTGAAGTTTATGAAGAATAGAAAGGTATTATATTGCTTTTTTGTAGAATAATTGAAAGTATAATAGCAAATAGATTCTAGAGAGTTAGATTAGAAAGATGTTGGATGCCCGGTGCAAGGTCCCGAATGACGTTTATAATTTCGAAATTTGTCCCATGAATATGGCAGTATTTGAAGTCGACAAAAGGACAATCCTGGTCTGTCTGGTTGGTACTATTACGGTTGAGATGCGAGACTTTTGGGCTTCGACTCTGAGTTAAGTTGGAAAATATATCAAGCTTATTTTGATCGAGCCGATTAATGTTTGGGCTTTTGAAAATTCGTTGATTTGGAATCAAGTTAGAGTATGTATTTATAGAGGTTAAAGAGCAGCGACTGTTGGTGAAGAGTTTCGTTTGAAGTGTTACGTCCAAATCTTTTCGTAGAGGTTCGTAACTCTTTACAAATAGTCATGACTTTCCAAAAAGTAGCCGTTGTAGAAATTCAGTCAACTGAACCTCTGGGTCAGTCGATAGAATATTGAAACGAATTTTTTTAAATATATATCTGTATATCTGTGCACACGTGCATGTTGCATAGAATTCTCAGGGTCAGTCGACTGAGCCCCTGGGTCAGTCGACTGACCTGGTAAAATCTGTGCAATTTGCATAGTTTACACAGGAATAGTTATATATATAACTTTATATACTTTTATATATTTTATATGCTTATATATAAAATATTTGGGAATAAGATGATTAAATATATAAGCTAATATATACGTAAACGAGAAGAGATTTTAACAAAATTAACCTAAGACTCAAAAATAAAATAATATAATTGATGCATCGGTTTTGAAGTCTTGTCTCCTTATAGTATATATTCTCATTTTGTCATATCAAATCTATATGTCGTAGTGATAGCTTTGTGACATGAATCAAAAACAAGTTTCAACATTCTCTCCTTTTTGATTGATGACAACCGATAAATAGATATAGATTTCAACTGTATATATAAATAAATACTTACTCCCCCTGAATCTTTGACACTCTATATCCTGCATTCTCAATGTTAGTAATAATATTTCTCCTCCATTGTCATCGACAAAAAGGAATAAGTAATATAAAAGTATGAAGCCATAATGTCATAGATATTATAGAGGAAACAACCATTCATACATTAAAAAAACCATAAACAAGAGTCTTGAAATACGAAAATGAGTGAATGTTTTAATACACGCCATAAAATAAAGACTAATGTCTGCATAATATAAAATAACAACTCATGCCATCCTTTGCTTACCCCTACCATCATGCGATGTTTGACCACCACTATCGCCTCTATCTCCACCATCGTCGCTACTACTTGCTTGATCATCGGAAGAGGAAGACTAAGTGAAGATAGGTTGCTTACCCGGATCGCCTATTATAGCCGTGGAAGTGCCAGATGAACATGAGATAGCTTGGCATAACTTTGTAGAAAACCCTTTAACCTTATCAAGATTTTTGTTAACTTTAGTGATATGGGATTGAAGAATTTGGTTGTTACGACATATCATAGAAATCGATTCATGTGGAGGTAGACCCGGATTAGGAATCAAAATTTCGTCTTGCTGACGACTAATTGATCTTTGGTGAAATGGACCGTGAGATGCTTCGCCGTGTAGTTGTGGTTGATCTTGGGATAATTATCGTTGAGTCCATTCTTCGAAAGTGATGATAGGAGGTGATCGAGCAACCGGTAGCTTCATTAATGCTAAAGTGCGAGAATTTAAATACCCAATAGTAGAAACCAGTGAGTCAGGTTTCAGAATCTCACATGCCTTTAGCAGGCGCATAATATACTCACCATATTAGATGACATTCATTCGACCACTGTTGAAGCTTAAGAATTCATCAAGAATTAATCGTAGCCAATTGACTTTAATGTTTCCAAAGATAGCGTACAAGGCTTTAAATTTATGTTCATAAACAAGTTCATAACTCTCGTTTCATGGAGTTACGGTTTTCATCAACGCATGATGTATAATTCTTTCTTTTGGTCTTAAGGACATGGACTTGAGTTGGTGCATGTCGTCTTCTAAAAACAATTGACTTATATGGTCAGAACGACCATATCGCAATCAACATTGTTCAATTCTATACCATCATTTTCAGATCTTAAAATGTGAGCCATTCGATCTAAGGAGAAAAAGATGGGTTTTCCACAAACTAGACTCCATACACAATCTTCTCGATTTTGAACGGTTTGGTGACCCAAGTTAAGATTTGCATTGAATAGTTTGACCATTATTTGATTAATTTTGTGCTTATTATCGTCAATATTGAATAAAGGTTCCAAATTGCTTCTACGAGCCAATTCTTGTATATGGTATGGAAAGAAATCTGTAACGACCCGTAAATTTTAATTCGTTTTAGTAACGAAATTAACTGAATTTTGTGAAATTTTTTATAATTGAATTTTTAAATAAAAAATTTATATTTTAAATACGTCTATTTAAATATAGTAAATGGTAAATTTTCATCAGAAAATATGAAAGTTTATTTTATTGTGTAATTCTACTTCAATTTAAATGAGTTAATATCGACGATGATAATATGTTTGCCAAACCTGAATATTTTTCTATAGAAAATTTGTAAATCAACTTCTGAGTAAGACGTCATATTTCGTTTCTTCAAATCTTGATTGATATTGCTCCGTTTATCTTAATTCCTGCATTTTTGCAGCATTTTTTGGTACCGATTATCGACTTTTGATCGTTTGATCCTATCACTGATATCTGTATACCGTTTTGATCATCTCGTCGTGTTGATCCCAGCGGTATATTCAATTCTGTGTTTTAAAGTCCGCTACACGGTATAATCTACGGAAATGGTAACCGTATCGGTATCCATTTTAAACCGTTGATTTCCTCGTCCCTTCATTTTCTACCATTTAAACAAACCATAAAATTTTATGACGAAAATATGATATTTGTTATGCATCCATCTAGACATAGCAAATGGCAAATTTTCGTTGAATAATATAGATGTTCTATCAGTCGCTATAAATTCAGTTTAAATCGGTTAATAACCGTTGAATTTAAAAGTATTGTGAAAACTAAATATGCCAGCATGAGAAAATTTATTTAGAACATCTGAATCGGACTGCGAAATTCGTTTTGTAAAATTCGGATGTTTCTAGCTCTGTTTGGTTTTTTCTGTATGGAATAGCAATGTATAGCGGTGTCCGAATGGACTTTTGATAGAAAGGTCCTGACACAGATATTTCTGTTTCCTCTTGTCCGTCTCATCGCGTTGATCACCATGATATATTTATTTCTGTATTTGAGGTCTGGTACACGAGGGAAACAATAAAACTGTACGTCGTATCGGTACCTTAAATTGTGACCGTTAGCTTTCCTTTGCCTTTTCAAATTTGAACATGTAGCCCAAACAATATTAATTGCTTTAATAACTTTTGCTGGTTTAATGGTTAGCTGTTACATCTTCATTTTCCACTATTAAGAATTTAACAGTTGCTTACCTTTATTACAACCTAGATTCGTGTTGGCTCCCACTATTCCACCGATTCAATTTTCAAAATTTCTAGTTGATTTTCTTTTAAAAAAATATACAACAGGTATGAATGCTTATACACGTGATACAATATAAGCTTATTTATACACTTTGTTTGCCACACCACCTCTTTCCTATTTCCTTCCTTCTGCTAAATTTTTCACAGAGTCTTAAAAACTTTTCCTTTTCCTGAGCCAACTCCTTCCTCTTCCCTCTCTCTTTCTTCCAAGTCTCCTCCTCCATTTTCCCACTCCCCTGCCGCCAACCCAATCTTCTACTTGTTCAAACCGAAACATCAACCTACCATCCCTCTCCACAGCACCTTGTTTCGGCCTCCTACCATTTGCTGTGCCTCCACCATTGGTCACCTCCACCCCTGGCTACAAACCCGAGCATGCCTCTAACTCAAATCCACAACGCGCAACCGTGACCACCAGATAAACATCCTCCCACCCACGCAAGCACCGCCATCCCTGCATGAACCGACCATCCTCTACCTTGTTGTTGCCTCCTTTTGTTTTCATATGGTATGTTTGTCTGAGTCGAAGTTTAAGCTATATTATTATACATAAAATTTATATATATATATATATATATTTCGTGTAGCCTACATGTTATAAAATGAAAGTATATTTGTGTTTCTAAAAAGATTATGCAGAGTTGTGTTTTGATTCTTCAAATATGTATATATGAGTTCTATGTATATATATTGTAAGTGGTATTGTTATAGTTATAAAGTTTTAAAATTATAAAGTTACAAAGGTGTATATATTTTATGTGTTGGGTCTGCATTATATGTTCATATACGTCGGTCTGCACAAGTTTTATCATTTGCAATTTATATATGCATATATTCTATTCGAAGGTTTCTGCATCGGTTCATATATATATTTTATATGAGTTTGTATCCGAATGGTTTTTATATATATGTCTATGTCTATAAGTACATATAGATTCATCCTTTGTATCGACTTTATAACTCATGGATATATTGATTTCTATATATATATATATAGTAATAATAACTAGTACAAAAAAATATATACAAAGATATGTCCGTTGCTGGGTAGGTGTAGGTTGGAGCATACTAGATTTGAAGGAAGTACTGTATGTGTTTAAAGAAGGTGCGTATATAAAATACAAAGGTGTATAGTTGTAGTTATATACTGTGTCTACCTAGGTATATGTATATATATTATTAGGCTGCATAGTATATTTAATTATAGCTGCATAGTGTGTTTGCATATATATGCTATTAACATGCATACATGAGTCTGTCTTTTTATAATATATATATATATATATATATATATATTATTTCTAATGTCTAAATTCGATCTATAAATGCAAATTTTGAATATGGCAGTATAAATATAGTATTTTAAAGTATATACATGATATGATAGGATGAAATGAATATAATGTATATGTATTGATTTTTAAATATATTATGTATATATATGCTCAGTTTAATATATGTATTTTAAATTGAAATAATATATTTTGAAATACATACATACATACATATATATTAAATTGAAATTTATTTGAATTTAGAATATGATTTCTATCTATATATAGTTATATATATAGGTTCACCTATACCAATTATCTTCATCGATCCAATTCTGATTTGATTTCATCCATTTTGATTTATCGTCTTTATTCGTCGATTCGTGCCAATCTAGCATTGCTTTGGAATTCGTGTTCGGATGTGTAACTCAATTTCAGTGTTTATCCTCTTTAGCCTCGAAAGGTGAGCAATCACTCACGATTAACATTCTTGTATTTATTAAATTTTATTTCAATTGAAACGACAATTGGAATATGCTGATGTAGTTATTTAAATTGTTATATATATGTATTTATCTATAACTGTTCACCTGTGGGATATGACACCATATCCTGTTGTTTATATTATATTGTTATTGATGATATATGCTTGTTATGTTATTATCATATCTGTTATCACTTTGCAAGTTCAATGTTAGTATAGAATTCACTAAGGGTTGAAATGATACATACCCGAACGATCTGTAGAATATGAGAAAATCGTTATGGGTTGAAATGATAGACCCAAGCGATTTTTATTTGAATTGAATTTGGGATTGCGAGTTGAAATGATATATACCCGTGTGTGTATTTGTATATATATATATGAATGTATTTAAATAGCGGATTGAAATGATAAATGTCCGTATCACTTGACCATAGGATAGAAAATTATATACAGACACCGTTGGTCTATATATAAATATTTTGAAAATGATTTCTGTGGTTTTGAAAGAAAATATATATGGTTTATTTAAATTTGAAAATATTATGTATATGAATAAGTTTTAACGTACAAATAAATCTAACAATAAGCTTTAAAATTAGTAAAGTTGGATTTAAGTAAAACACAATATGTTTAAGTATTTATTTAAAAAAAATTATTTTGAAATTAGATTTTTATAATGATTCTATAAGTTAAGGTTGGAAAGATAAATTTGAATTTATTCGTAATTGTATTTAATTAAGATTTTTTTTAATTAAATCGATTTGAAACTTATTTAACTTGAGAGTTTTAAAATATGATTTTATAACTTGATTTTGATTTAAAGTGATTTAAATGGATATTTAAAGTTTAAATAAATTGAAGGAAATATTTAATTTAATGTAATTTAAGGTTAACTAAATAATATTGAATTTATTAAGTGAATATTTCAGGACTAAATAATAATGAAGTTATTGTATGAAACTGTAAATTTAGTTTTCAAAATGTTGAATATTTAAAGCTTTGAAATATACTCACCTTTAAATGGTTTATTTATGGTTCAAATCTGTATTTGAAATCGATATAATTTGAATTTGTTATTTAGAAACTAAATTGAATTGAAATTGATAAATTGAGATTAAATTGAATTTGAATTTGGAAATCGATATAGTTTTTGAAATGGAAATGATATTTTGGTTCTGAAGCATAACTATTTTTGACCACGGTGTCACAATGACGTTTAGTTGCTAATAGCGTATGTTTCTATATAGTAGATAGTTCGACGGATCCTTAAAGGATGGGTATCCCAAACATCCTTTAAGTTATTTGTATTTCAGTTGATATTTCACTTGAGTTGGATTTTTTTAGTATGAGAATGTTAATCCTGACTCGAGTATTTTGTGTTTGCTATACGCTCGAGTCAGACTGAGTGATACAGCATTTGAAACTCACCTTTGGAGTTTGGAGCCTCGCTTGGAGATCCAACTATCGATTCAGCTTTCAGCTTTTCTAGTTGATTCGTTCAGAGATGTCATCAGTTTGTGTTTGAGACTTCACTTTATTTGAGATATTCTGTTATATTTATTTCAAACTCCGTTGTTTATATAGAAGCTTCATGAACTACTATTTACCTTTTCCACGGCATTATTATTATATTACTCTGTGTCTGTGATTCTTTGATTATCTTATTTACTGTATATGCTGAGTTTTGCCAAATTTAAATTAACAATCTGATATTTTGAGCAATTCAAGTCCGTCATGTTTGTATGCGAATGTCTGAAAATACTGGGTCGTTACAATTGGTATCAGAGCCAGGTTTTAGGCAAAACTTAGCATATGTAGTAGATTTAATTATAGAATTACTTTCGTTCGTGCTTGAGTATCTTCCTATTTGATTTGGTTTCCTTTGAATTTTGGAATGCCCCACTTGTTCTGAAATCCATCCTTATCTCTCCCTATTTGTATTCTTTTGATTCTGGAAGTATTCCAAAACTCCACTTCGAATGATCTCTATAAGAATCAGCGATCCCGCCAATCTTTGAATGATTTATAAAGGGGTGAAACTCCTTTACAATTGGCATTGATTCACCAGAGATTTCTATACCCTCGGTTTAGATGCTACTATCTCTTAATATGCCGAATTCTATCTCTGGTGATCGAATGTGATTTGCCTTAGAATTCCGCATCGATCATATTCCTGAAGTCACGGTTGACCCGGTTAAGGTCGCCCACGATTCATATAAGTATATCCATCTTCAACTTTGTAATTATTATCTCATCCTTGTTCGAGCCTATCTTCGAATCATAATTCTATTTGATTAGAGTCCCTCTAATTTGAATCTCTATCTTTTTTTTGAAATCCATTCTTGAATCATCCTTTGAAAAATCGTGTTTATTTGTATTTTAGAAAATTGTTGTATATACCCAGATTATTATTTTGATAAGAATGATTATATTATGTATATAAAAGTGAAAATGTTTTCGCTAAGGATTATATACCTTTTTAAAACGAGAATTTGAAGTTTCAAAAGGATTTGAAATTTTGAAAATTACATAAGAAATTTGATTATATAAAAATGACTTATAACTGAAGGTTTTGAATTTGAAATTTGAGAGATTGAACTCCAAGATTTTGAAATTTTGTTTTAAGATTTTGAAAATATATGATAATATGATTTGAAATTATTTTCCGAATAAGAAATGTTTCAAACGATTTCAAATGAGTTCCAACGATTTGGAAGAATTTTCAAAGAAGTTTTCAAGAAAACAGAAGTCCAGAACTCACTTATGTCGCTAGAGAATAATTTCAGTGATGAGTGCATGCATCATCGACATTGATTTTCGAGTTTCAGGGTGGGGAGAGGTCACTTTAGTAGCTTTTCTATGCGAGTGATTTTGTGAAACCGCTTTTGATTTAAAATTCCGAAGTATGATTTGATATTCGAAATATATATGTATATATATTTGAAACGATTTGAAGTAAACCCGGTGTTCAGTTGTAACAACCCGCATATTTTACGATTGTATATTTAAATATTTTATTTAAATATAGCATCGTTAGTCAGATTTTAGTCCAAAATGCTAATTTTTGGAAACGATCGAATTAGGACTCGAGACCACTTCCATTGAGTTCAAAACGATGTTTACGACATTTTTGAGCATAAACTTCGATATGTTTGGAGCTAGCTAAAAATTTGACCTTTGCAATTTGGACTTTGGGTTTGGATTAGCCTAAACTATTAACTCTAGCTCCACCCCCACTTCTCTTCACTATCATTTCCTAATACCTTCAAGTTTTAGATAAAAATGGGGGAAGAGAAAAAGAATTAGGATTCCTAAGCCCTAGTTCCATTGCAAATCCAAGCTCTAACTCCAAATTCAAAGAGAAGCTATTGGTAAGCATCCTCTTCTTCTTTTCTAGCTCATTCTACCTTCAATTTCATAAATTCCTAAACCCTAACATAGGAAAGGTTTTTCTTTTAAGCTTAGATTCAAGCTTCTTGGGTTGGAATTGAAGAGTTATTGTTCTTTCCTTGCTCTATAGCTTCTTCTTCCTTGTTTTTGTGCAAAAGGTGAGATTTTTATCTCACATCTATGTCTACACTATCTTTGATTGTTGGGTATGAATTCCTAACACTTATTCATGTGCATTTGCTTTTGGTTTGGATTGATTTGGTGAATATTTCAATTTTTGGTGTTTTGAAGATAAATCCTCGAAAATCCTAATGTTGACGTTTGAACATGTTTTTGGTGATGCATTGAAGAGCCTATAGGGTCGGGTTGTCGATTGGCATAAACCCCTAGCGCCATTGCTCGTCCGGTTGCGAATTGGTTGAGTTCGCTCTTCATTTGTATAGGCTGGAAATACTGGAAAACATGCACCAGTCGACTGACCCTTTGAGTCCAGTCGACTGACCTGGAACTCGAGAGTTTTTCCAAGCATTGGCCAGTCGACTGTTCTTAGAGTGCCAGTCGACTGACCTTCTTGTATTCAGTATACTTTGCCTATTTAGCCTATTTTGCTTGAAATTCCAATTTTTATCGATTCATGGTTTTTCGATTTGTTGTTATCATTTGTTACCGACTTTGATAACTTCTATTTTGGAATTTTTTTGGGTATATCCATTTTGATGGATTTGGAATCGATTCCTGGATTTAATTCACGTCTTTGAACGTGAAATTTTTGTTGATTGATTATTTCTACAATCAATTTTGTGATTTGTCACTTTAAAATATAAAGGTTTATATACTAGTAGTAAATACCAAAACTCTTTCATTTAAAAAGACCAACTCTATTTTCAATACAAAGTTCATTTATAAAATCATTTTCTAATCTATTAGTATACACAAACCTTTACCTCATTCGTTTGAGACGTCTAATTAAACGGCTTAGTAAAACAAGTGGTATGAAATACTTGCGTTCACCTCGTCGGTTAATTCTTTGACTTGTTTGATTGAAACTCTTGTGACAATTTTTCGAGTGGAAATCTACAATTTGTTCGTAAATACTTAAGTTAAGCCAATGGTTATGGGACATGAAGCTAAACTCATTTATTTACTAGCTTAGTGTAATTCACACTTTTCATTGATCATTGATGATCATTTTTGTGATTTAGACTAGCGATATGCTATATCTCTTTGTCCACGTAGGGGACGGTACCTCGTTTTATTAAGTTTCGTCTCATTTCTTTTGTAGGCTAACGACCTAATAGTTCTTTGGAGTTTCGACTCAATTGTTATGGGCTAGCGACCCATGTTTCTTTATGGAGTTCGGTTCATCGGACGTACCTTTGTACTACGTTGTTGTACCAACTTAGCAGGATCATCGGGCGTACCGTTGTACTACGTCGTTATTCCAAAATATTTGAGTTTCTGGTTCCTTGGGTGTACCGATATTGTACTACGTCGTTGCACCGGCTCTACGGTTAGCAACCATGGGATAGCGTCCCGTTTGTGATACACATGTTGGTGAGTTATCATGCTCCCGTTTTGTGATTGGCCTCCCCCTTTTTGTGATTTTTGGATTTCTAATTGATGATTTCTAGAATTTATGTTTCGCCAGTTTTATGATTGGCATCGATATAATGTCAATATATTTGTTTCGGTGAATAAAATAAAGAATATGATATTCTTTTTGCTCTGGTTGATTTTCAATTGCATACTTATCACAGTATGACATTATTGTTATCATACGTATTTGTCATATTTCTTATTCTATCTCATTTTCTTCTAAGAATTATAGCTAGACTAATCCGTTATTATTTTCTTATTAACTAATACTCGGGTCAGACCGAGATGTTACAGGTGCTTCTGCTTGACTCCTCATCTGGGGGTTATTATCTGACTTTTGGCTAACTACTTTAGATTAGTAGTTTTTATTTTATACAATCGAGATAGAGACTCCTTGACGTATACATATTCTTTTGTCTAACACTTGTATCTATTCTTTTGTTATATTATGAATCTTGTTTGACCACTACTCTGATATACACTTCTATGTGTTATATTGATATCTATTTCCGCTTTTATGTGATATGGATATCTGTGACTGGTTTATGTTATGCTTATTTCTATATTCGTTTCCGAAGATTATATAGCCACTGTGTAGTAACTTTGGGTTTGTATCGATATGTCGGATTTCCTCTTGAAATGAAATGCATGTTATTCTATCTGATATATCGATGCTCGCACAAAGTAATTACACGGATGGTTGCTCCTAAACATCCTTATTCTTCATGCTAGTTGATGGCATTACTCCGTAGTGTCCTTGGCTAGCGTTAGTATAGAGGTGGGGTGTCACAGCTTGGTATTAGAGCCAAACTTCGGAACAATGTAGAATAATTTAACAAGGATCATCGTCCAAAGTCCATCTTAGGATTCGTGCCTTAGGATTTAATTCGAGTCTTCGTACCGCCTTATGCTATTTTCTTTTGTGTTGCCTTGTTTTATCAATCATTATTGTTTGATATTCATTTGAAGAATAACCTTTTTTCTTCTTTCTTTCTTTCTTAAAGAAGAGAAATGGCTAGACTAGGTCGTCCCAGCGCCGGTCAGTCCAGTGCTACTCCCTAGGATGGAGTATTTATGTATGCACAATAACTTTTAGATCTAGTAAAGAATGCTCAGGCCGTCGGACCCATTCCAGGGCCTACTCACCCAAAATCTGGATTTGCACGCCTGTGCAGTGATTATACAAACTTGGGTGGAAAGCCGTTCAAGGGTTCCGAGGGCGTTATCGAAGTCCAAGCTTGGCTTAGATCCTGCGATCACATCTTTTCTTGCATGAATCTTATTGATCTTCATCGTGTTCAAGTGGCTTCTAGCATGCTCCAAGAAAGAGCATTAGATTGGTATGAACTACGTATTTATGAAATTATTGAAGCGGATCTTACTTGGGAGCAATTCCGGGAAAGATTCGAATCAAAGTTTGTGCCGGAAGCTGAAAAAGTGACTTTGGCCCATCGTTTTATTGACCTTGTTCAAGGTGAATCTTCTGTGGCAGATTATGTCGCATCCTTCGAATCCCTCTCTAAATATGGGGTCGAGTATGTAAATACCCCATTGAAGAAAAATCAGAGGTTCGTCTATGGCTTGAATAAAAATATCAAGAAGCCATTGCTTCTGAAATTGGAAGTTTCTTTTGACCAACTTATTGATATCGCTCTTCGACTTGAAGAGGCAGATAAGGAAAGTGATGTCAAACCAAACTTCAACAACAAGAAGAAAAGGCCTATTAAGTTCAAAGGCCCAAATCCCAACAAGAAAGGGAAGCAGCGGCTTCAGTAGCAAAGACTCTTACCCCTAGTAGTGGGCAATGCTACAATTGTGGTTCTAAGGACAATTATGCCAATAGATGTCCAAAACCTCTCTTTTGTTGTTATTGCAAAAGTTTGGGTCATCTTCTATCTTCATGTCCCAAACTTCAAGGCAAGAAGGAGGGAAAGCTAAATTTTGTGCAAGCCCCTAGTAACACTTCTCGTGGTCAAGGTATTTCTCATTCTATCCTTGGTGGCATTATTATGTTTCATGATCAACCTATTCGAGTTCTTTTTGATATGGGTGGATCCCATTCTTTTATATCAAAAGAGCTTGTTGATACTTTTTCTTTAAGTGTTATGGCTTTAATGACTTCTTTGAGAATTGCAAGTCCGGTTGGTGGATCTGCAACACTCAATTTGCTTTGTAAAGATGTCAAGATTATTTTATGTGATTTTTCTTTCCGAGCCGATTTGCATGTCATGCGTTACTTAGGCTTCGGAATGATTTTGGGAATGGATTGGCTTAACCGTTATGAAGCCCATATCCTATGTCCTAAGCGGACTATTCATCTTTGACATCCTCAATCGGTTAAGCATGTTTCTATTGTTCTTAAAGATTCGGACTCCAACTTGGCAGCATCTTTATATTCTTTAAATCCTCTCGATGGCGACAATGATGATGAGGAAGATGTCATTTCTCTTATTCACGTTGTTCATGAATTTTCTAACATATTTGAGCCCGTTTTAGGATTACCCCTTAAGCGAGCAATTGAGTTCAGGATTAGTCTAATTCCTGGAGCTTTGCGTATTACTCGTCCTCCTTATCGCATGTCTAATAAAGAAAATGAGGAGATGCGCAAACAATTATCTGAACTGGAAGAGAAGCAACTTATTCGTTCTAGTTCCTCTCATTGGGGAGCTTATGCTATTTTTGTGAAGAAATCCGGTGGTACACTTAGGCTTTGCATTGACTACCATAAGCTTAGTGATCTCACCATCAAGAATAAATATCCCTTACCTCGGATTGATGATCTATTCGATCAACTTAGTGGTGCTAGAATCTTTTTACAGTTAGACTTAGCAATCGGTTTTCATCAGCTTCGTATTGCAGAGGATAGCATTCCTTTGACATCATTCCGTACTCGTTATGGATCGTATGAATGAGTTGTTATGCCATTTGGTTTAACAAATGCTCCGGCTTATTTCGTTGACCTTATGAATCGAGTTTTCAAAGACTTTCTCGATCGATTTGTTCTCATCTTTATAGATGATATTCTTGTGTATTCTAAAACTTAGGAGGAGCATGAAATGCATCTTCAGATTGTGTTGGAAACTCCTAGGAGCAATCAATTGAAAGAAATTTTTTCTAAATGCCACTTTTGGCAATCTCGGGTGAAGTTTCTCGGTCATATTATTTTCGAATCCGGGATTTTGGTGGATCCTTCAAAGATTGAAGCAACACAAAATTGGAAGAGACCGGAGAGTGTGATGGAAATTTGTAGCTTTCTTGAATTGGCAGGTTATTACCATCGGTTCATAAAAAACTTATCTAAAATTTCTGGGCCTCTTACTAGCTTGACAAAGAAAGGATTTAAATACATTTGGTCGGACAAATGTGAAGCTTCTTTTCAGAAATTAAAAGAACTCCTTTCCGATGCTCCTATTCTTGTGATTCCCGAGGAGAACCAAGATTTTATTGTTTATACTGATGCTAGTCATGTCGGGTTGGGTGCCGTTCTTATGCAAAGAGAACATGTTATTGCTTATGCTTCTAAGCAATTAAAGCCTGTCGAGACTAGATATGCCACTCATGATTTAGAACTCGCGGCTATTGTTTTCGCCCTTCGAATTTGGCGTCATTATCTTTTGGGAGAGAAATTTGTTCTCTACACCGATCATAAATCTTTAAAGTATTTATTTTCCCTAAAGGAACTTAATTTGCGTCAACAACGTTGTCTCGAGTTCCTTGCATCTTATGATCTTGATATTCTTTATACTCTTGGAAAGGGAAATCGTGTTGCCGATGCACTTAGTCATAAGCAACAAGCGTTGTTTCTATGATGATATCCAAATGGAATGATCTCGAGACTTTGTCCACTTATGAGATTCGAGATCGTGAATCCGAATTATGTTCATCTCTTGTTTTATGTAGCTTTGAGGCTCATCCATCTCTTTTGGACCGCATTCTTGAAGCTCAAAAGCTAGATCCCGAATTGGCTCTTCTTAACCAAAATTGTAGTGATAAAATTGATATTAAAGGTTTGAAAGACTTTGATATTGATGTTCTTGGCGGCATTCGAAAATTTGGTAGACTTATCGTGCCAAATATTAATAATCTTCGTAAAGATATTTTAGAAGATTCACATCGTTCTAAATTTACCATTCATCCCGGTAGTAGCAAAATGTACGCGGATATGAAGCGACTTTATTATTGGGATGGAATGAAATCCGATATTGCTAACTTTGTTAAGCATTGTATGACTTGCCAACTTGTTAAGGCCGAGCATCAAAGGCCCGGTGGGTTATTGCAACCTTTGGACATTCCAATTTGGAAGTGGGACCAAATTTCTATGGATTTTATTAACGAACTTCCCCGTTCTCGTTCGCGCCATGATAGTCTTTGGGCGATAGTTGATAGACTTACAAAATCTGCCCATTTTCTTCCCATTCGGTCTAATTGGACCGTACCTCTTTTGGCCAAACTCTTTATTAAAGAAATTATTAAATTGCATGGAGTCCCTACTTCTATTGTTAGCGATCATGATCCATTGTTTACTAGTGGATTTTGGAAGTCTTCATAAAGCTTTGGGAACGAAGCTTAATTTTAGCACCGCTTATCATCCAAAGCCCGATGGACAAACCGAGCATGTGAATCAGACTCTTGAAGATCTTCTTCGTGCATGTGTTCTTGATTTTGGTGGAAGTTGGGAAGATCATATTTCTCTTGATGATTTTTCCTATAATAATAGCTTCCAAACTAGTATTGGTGTTGCACCTTTTGAGGCACTCTATGGAAGGCCATGATGTCTCCTTCTTGTTGGCTTGAGGCCGGTGAGAGGCTGGTTTTAGGTCCAGACTTTATTCATGATTCCATAGAAAAGACTGATCTTATCCACCATAGGATGAAAGAGGCTTAAAGTAGGCAAAAATCCTATGTCGATAACCGAAGAGGAAAATTGGAATTTTTTATGGAAGATTTTGTGTTTATTCGTGTTTCACCTATGAAGGGTGTTGTGCATTTCAGTCGATCGGGAAAATTAGCACCTCGATATATTGGTCCATTTTCCATCACCGAACGTATTGGTTTCGTGGCTAATTGCCTTTTATTACCGGCTCGGTTTACTGCTATTCATGACGTATTTCACGTCTCTCAACTACGGAAATGCCTTCGAGATTCCGATTCTATTCTTGAGCCCGGTGTTGTGGAAAAAATTGAAGTTTCACCTAATTTGACTTACGAGCAATATCCTATTCGAATCATCGCTTCGGAGGTTAAACGCCTTTGAAATAAAGATGTTCCTCTTGTGAAAGTTCAATGGTCCTCCAATCCTAAGGATTGCTCTTGGGAATCTAGGGTATTCATCGAGCGAACACATCCGGACTTACTCTCACGTACTCTTTGAGGTGAACTTCTTATTTCAAATTTCTTTTGTGTTGATACGCTTTTATGGTTGTTACTTTCTATTTTCTTCTTAAATATTGCGAGGACACAATTTCTTTAAGAAGGGGAGTCTGTAACAACCCGCATATTTTACGATTGTATATTTAAATATTTTATTTAAATATAGCATTGTTAATCAAATTTTAGTCCAAAATGCTGATTTTTGCAAACAATCGAATTAGGACTCGGGACCACTTCCATTGAGTTCAAAATGGTGTTTGCGACCTTTTTGAGTATAAACTTCGATATGTTTGGAGCTAGCTAAAAATTTGACCTTTGCACTTTGGACTTTGGGTTTGGACTAGCCTAAACTATTAACTCTAGCTCCACCCCCACTTCTCTTCACTTTCATTTCCTAATACCTTCAAGCTTTAGATAAAAATGGGGGAAGAGAAAAAGAATTAGAATTCCTAAGCCCTAGTTCCATTGCAAATCCAAGCTCTAACTCCAAATTCAAAGAGAAGCTATTGGTAAGCATTCTCTTCTTATCCTCCAACTCATTCTACCTTCAATTTCAGAAATTCCTAAACCCTAACATAGGAAATGTTTTTCTTGTAAGCTTAGATTCAAGCTTCTTGGTTTGGAATTGAAGAGTGATTGTTCTTGCCTTGCTCTATAGCTTCTTCTTCCTTGTTTTTGTGCAAAAAGTGAGATTTTTATCTCACATCTATATCTATAACTATCTTTGATTGTTGGGTATGAATTCCTAACACTTATTCATGTGCATTTGCTTTTGGTTTGGATTGATTTGGTGAATATTTCAATTTTTGGTGTTTTGAAGTCAAATCCTGGAAAATCCTAACTTTGATGTTTGAACATGTTTTTGGTGATGCATTGAAGAGCCTATAGGGTCAGGTTGTCGATTGGCATAAACCCTTAGCGCCATTGCTCGTCCGGTTGCGAATTGGTTGAGTTCGCTCTTCATTTGTACAAGCTGGAAATACTGGGAAAACAGGCACCAGTCAACTGACCCTCTGAGTCCAGTCGATTGACCTGGAACCCGAGAGTTTTTCCAGGCATTGGCCAGCCGACTGTTCACAGAGTGCCAGTCGACTGACATGCTTGTATTCAGTCTACTTTGCCTGTTTAGCCTATTTTTCTTGAAATTCCAATTTTTATCGATTCATGGTTTTTCGATTTGTTATTATCATTTATTATCGACTTTGATGACTTCTATTTTGGAATTTTTGGGTATATCCATTTTGATGGATTTGGAATCTATTTCTTGGATTTAATTCACGTCTTTGAACGTGAAATTTTTGGTGATTGATTGTTCCTACAATCAATTTTGTGATTTGTCACTTTAAAATATAAAGGTTTATATACTAGTAGTAAATACCCAAACTCTTTCGTTTAAAACGACCAACTCTATTTTCAATATAAAGCTCGTCTATAAAACCATTTTCCAATCTATTAGTATACACAAACCTTTACCTCATTTGTTTGAGAAATCTACTTAAACGGCTTAGTAAAACAAGTGGTATGAAACGCTTGCGTTCAACTCGTCGGTTAATTCTTTGACTTGTTCGATTGAAACTCTTGTGATAATTTTTCGAGTGGAAATCTATAATTTGTTCGTAAATACTTAAGTTAAGCTAATGGTTATGGGACATGAAGCTAAACTCATTTATTTACTAGCTTAGTGTAATTCACACTTTTCATTGATCATTGATGATCATTTTTGTGATTTAGACTAGAGATATGCTATATCTCTTTGTCCACGTAGGGGACAGTACCTCATTTTATTGAGTTTCGTCTCATTTCTTTTATAGGCTAACGACCTAATAGCTCTCTGGAGTTCGACTCAATTCTTATGGGCTAGTGACCCATGTTTCTTTATGGAGTTCGGTTCATCGGATGTACCTTTGTACTACGTTGTTGTACCGACTTATCAGGAACATCGGACGTACCGTTGTACTACGTCATTGTTTCGAAATATTTAAGTTTCTGGTTCCTCGGGCGTGCCGATATTTACTACGTCGTTGCACCGGCTCTATGGTTAGCGACCATGGGATAGCGTCTCGTTTGTGATACACGTGTTGGTGAGTTATCATGCTCCCGTTTTGTGATTGGCTTCCCCCTTTTTGTGATTTCTGGATTTCTAATTGATGGTTTCTAGAATTTGTGTTTTGCCAGTTTTATGATTGGTATTGATATGATGTCAATATATTTGGTTCGGTGAATAAAATAAAGAATATGATATTCTTTTTGAATCTATGAGAAGATTTTTGTGATATTGATTAATCTTTGGTTGATTTTCAATTGCATACTTATCACAGTATGACATTATTGTTATCATACGTATTTGTCATATCTCTTATTCTATCTCATTTTCATCTGATAATTATAGCTAGACTGATCCGTTTATTATTTTCTTATTAAATAATACTCGGGTCAGACCGAGATATTATAGGTGCTTCTGCTTGACTCCTCATCTGGGGGTTATTATCTGACTTTTGGCAAACTACCTTAGATTAGTAGTTTTGTTTTATACATTCGAGATAGAGACTCCTTGATGTATACGTATTCTTTTGTCTAGCACTTGTATCTATTCTTTTGTTATATTGTGGATCTTGTTTGACCACTACTCTGATATACACTTCTATGTGTTATATTCATATCTATTTCCGCCTTTGTGATATGGATATCTGTGACTGATTTATGTTATGCTTATTTCTATATTCTTTTCCGAAGATTATATAGCCACCGTGTAGTAACTTTGAGTTTGTATCTGTTATCCCATTTTTTGGTCAAAACTGGAATATCAACAAATTAGCAAGGAATTATGAATATCAGGATTGGAGATCGGTTGGAATCAAGGCTACGATCGATATCGTCAAAATTTTGTTGAACTCCGATCGGGACGAAATTAATTGGAGATGATGATAAGGACTAGGAAAGGCTATGTTTCAAATTTCAAGATAATCGGAGTTCGTTTGGTGGAAATATAATGGATTCAAGGTGGGGAATGCATGTTGTTCGAATGCATCAAAAGGGACAAAGTGGTGCTCGGTTCGAATCGATCAGATTCAAACCCACCAGGATGGATTCGAACCCAACAGGTTCGCATCGATCAAGAGGCGTTGCGCAAGGACAGTTTGAATCGATACACTTCGTATCGAATGGCATGGTTTCGGCTTGGTAAAGTTCGCATCGATGGTTCTTCGAATCGACGGACTTCGACTCGATGGAGAGGCATAAAGGTGTATACTGGTTAGTTCGCGTCGATGGTGGTTCGAATCCAAGGGAACTCCATGGATTCGAAGGAGAGGGATTCGAAGGAGATGGATACGAGGGACATGGATTCGAAGGACGTGGATTCGAAAGGGATGGATTCGAAGAGGATGGACTCGAAAGGGATGGACTCGAAGAAGATGGACTCAGAGGATATGGACTCGAAGGAAACATGCTCGAAAGTCATGGACTCGAAGGAGATGGCTTCGAAGAGTGTGGGTTCGAAGCATGGGTTCGAACCATTCAGAACGCACGGATCCTTGAACTTGAAACGATCATATCTTCCAAACCGTTGATCCAAATGCAATGAAATTTTTACAGGAGCTTACATACATGTTGAAGAATGTTCTCACCAAATTTCAGATCAATTGGATGATTTCTTGATCGATTCGAACCTTACTTCGAATCGATCTTGATGTGGGCACGGACCTCCAGATTTCGGGCATGTGGGCCCCCTCACGTGCCTGAAGCGGTCTCCCCGGATTTTAGGAGAAATATCAGCCTCCTACGCTTATAAATAGAGCCCCTGGTCATTCATAAAAAGGATCGGAGGATTTGGAGAGAGAAGGCACACCCGGACGCTGCCAGAATCATTCCTTAACATCATTACTGCTATTTATTTCAAGTTTTGGACTTTGTAACTGCTGTAATCATCTGTAATCATCAAGAATAATCAATAAAAGGATAAAAACTTTAGAGTGGACGTAGGCCGGAGATAGCCGAACCACTATAAAAACTTGTGTTTTTGTTCATTACTTCTGGATTACTGTTGGATATTTGCTGAGATTTGAGATTTGTGTTTGAATATTATTGATTTGTATTCATACACTGGTGCTTTCACGGTATTCGGGGTTTGTGACCAATTTTGGCGCAAACACTTTGGTGCTTTCACTGAGAACGACTAGCACCCGCTACATCGGGTTTGAAGTTCGGATTTGAAGATTTTAAAGAGTTTGGATTCAAGGACAATGACCAGGCAAAATAGTAGAAGGCAGAGGACTGAGAGAAGCCAACAGGAAGGAAGTCAACAAGCATCCTCCGAAGCGGGGGAAGGACAGGCCTCAATCTACATAACTCGGGATGAAATGGAGGCTATGGCAAACTCTCTGCAGGAGAGATTGTTAAAGAACCAACAGGAAATGATGCAGACTTTCTTTGAGCAAATGAGAGCTGAAGGGATGCAGAACTTGGGGGCAGCCACGACCACGGTGGATGCAGGACAAGGAACTAGGGTTGTGGAACCCAACGGAGGACGGGATGTGGAGCCAGAAGGCAATCAATAAGGGCTTGGGGGCAGGCCCTCGGGATCCAACATAGGAGGACCTTTGGAAGGAGTTCAACGGGCTAGAGCTAACGTTGTTGCTAGTGAACCACACGAGGAGTATGTGCCAGAGTTCCCTCGAAGGCATGGAGGGCAACCCCCAACGGACAATACCGGATTAGTAGAAATCATCAGAAGAACTGTGCGAGGCGGTTTGACCAACATAGACTTGGAAGGAGTGAATAGGAGTCCATTCGCTCAGGAAATAAGGATGGCTCAGAATCCACCTAAGTTCAAGCTACCGAGTGTGGAGGTATATGACGGCAAGGCAGATCCAACAGATCACTTAATGAGGTACACAAGACACATGGAGGTGCTGGGGGCATCAGAGGAAGTAATGGCTCGATGCTTCCCTTTATATTTGACGGACTTAGCTGCAATGTGGTTTAGGCAGCTGGGAGAAGGATCTATCAGGACTTGGAGGGAATTGGTGGAAAATTTTTTAGGGCAGTTTCGGGTTCACGTCAAGAGGCCGAAGAATGTGATGACATTGACATCGGTTAAGCAAAGGATTGATGAATCGCTTAGAGCTTTTCTAACTCGATTCAGTGCGGCAGTCGCTTCGGTGGATCGGCCTGATCCATCGATGGTTTTAATGGCAGCGGTATCAGGAGTCAGGGAAGACTCGGATTTCAAGGTATCTCTGATACGAGATCCCCCACAAGATCTCGACGAATTCTTTTACGAGGCAGAAAGATTCCTTCGGCAAGAAGATGCGAGTACAAATTTAAAGGTGAAAAAGGTTAGTGCAATCGAGGTTGGAGCAGTATCCAGCGGCGGTTCGGATAAAGACAAAGGAAAAAGGAAATTGGATAATGATTCTGGAAATGCTAGGAAGCGATGGAAGGATCCAAAGTTTTCCACATACACAGGATTGAACGAGACGCTGGAGCGGATATACATGGATACTCGAAATCGCCTTCCCTACCGGAGGCCAGCCAGGAGAGAGCCTTCTGAACGAGAGAGGGCATCAGGGAGGCATTGTCTCTTCCATGACTTAGACGGACATGACACCAACAGCTGCAGGCACTTGAAGGATATAATCGAGGAGCATGTGAGGAATGGACAGTTACAGCAGTATGTCGGAGCTCGGAATGCAACGGTGGAGCAGGAGCAACCACCGACAACCTCTCGCCGTGATGATGAGAGACCCAGGGATGGCGGTCGATTGATCATCCACTAATCGGGATAATATGGAATAAGTAACGAACTATTAGCAAGCAACCAAGTCATTTACACATGTACGGGGACGGAGATAGCCCCTAGGCATGCTCTGAATGATGATAAAACTGCAACGCTATGGTTTGTGAAATCTATCTTTTGCTTTTTGATTGGACATTACTTTTCTTTTCGGATTTTGGTTTTGGAGTTTGAATCAAGCTCCTGGTTTTGCTTCCTTTTGATTTGGGTTTTTCTTTGGATGATTGTTTCCGGTTTTGAATGTTGGTTTGGTTTTCTGGTTTTCTGGTTTATGATTTGGATTTTTTGGGTTTGGATGTTGGATTGGATTTTGATTGGATTTTCATCTGGTTTTTGATAAATGGTCGTCAGGTATGGATTATGCCTGGCAAGGGGTGAGTCACTTTGCCCGAACGTGGTAAATTGACTCATTCAGGTCGTCGAGTATGGACTATGCTCGGCAAGGGTCCGGAGTGACCAGGATTCGACCTAGGACTTAGGCCCTATATTATAAATTAATATTTTCAGGTCGTTGAGTATGGACTATGCTCAACAAGGGTCCGGAGAGACCAGGTTCGGCTTAGGACTTAAGCCATGGCATTGTACAACGTCCAGTGACACTGGACCAAGGTCATCAAGTGTGGATTACGCTTGGCAAGAACCCGGAGAGGTTAGCTCAACGTCCAGGGACACTGGACCAAGGACATTAAGTATGGATTGCGCTCGGCAAGAACCCGGAGAGATTATGGATTTGGATATCGACCCGGAGAGGTCCTGGATTCGGTTATTGGCTATTGGATAAGGATGGTTTGGGACTCGGTTGTCGAGCTCGGATGGACAGGGAATTGGCTCAAGCTTTGGTTATTGGGTTTGGAATTGGATATCGACTCGGAGCAGTCAAGGATGATATACTCTGGCAATATGGCTATGGACTTTGGATATTGGATTCGGAACTATTCAAAACACGCCTTGTTATCACAAGACATGTTTTGGGGGGCAAAGTGTTATCCCATTTTTTGGTCAAAACTGGAATATCAACAAATTGGCAAGGAATTATGAATATCAGGATTGGAGATCGGTTGGAATCAAGGCTACGATCGATATCGTCAAAATTTTGTTGAACTCCGATCGGGACGAAATTGATTGGAGATGATGATAAGGACTAGGAAAGGCTATGTTTCAAATTTCAAGATAATCGGAGTTCGTTTGGAGGAAATATAATGGATTCAAGGCGGGGAATGCATGTTGTTCGAATGCATCAAAAGGGACAAAGTGGTGCTCGGTTCGAATCGATCAGATTCAAACCCACCAGGATGGATTCGAACCCAACAGGTTGTTTCGGCTTGGTAAAGTTCGCATCGATGGTTCTTCGAATCGATGGACTTCGACTCGATGGAGAGGCATAAAGGTGTATACTGGTTAGTTCGCATCGATGGTGGTTCGAATCCATGGGAACTCCATGGATTCGAAGGAGAGGGATTCGAAGGAGATGGATACGAGGGACATGGATTCGAAGGACGTGGATTCGAAAGGGGTGGATTCGAAGAGGATGGACTCGAAAGGGATGGACTCGAAGAAGATGGACTCAGAGGATATGGACTCAAAGGAAACAGGCTCGAAAGTCATGGACTCGAAGGAGGTGGCTTCGAAGAGTGTGGGTTCGAAGCATGGGTTCGAACCATTCAGAACGCGCGGATCCTTGAACTTGAAACGATCATATCTTCCAAACCGTTGATCCAAATGCAATGAAATTTTTACAGGAGCTTACATACATGTTGAAGAATGTTCTCACCAAATTTCAGATCAATTGGATGATTTCTTGATCGATTCGAACCTTACTTCGAATCGATCTTGATGTGGGCCCGGACCTCCAGATTTTGGGCATGTGGGCCCCCTCACGTGCCTGAAGCGGTCTCCCCAGATTTTAGGAGAAATATCAGCCTCCTACGCTTATAAATAGAGCCCCTGGTCATTCAGAAAAAGGGTCGGAGGATTTGGAGAAAGAAGGCACACCCGGACGCTGCCAGAATCATTCCTTAACATCATTACTGCTATTTATTTCAAGTTTTGGACTTTGTAACTGCTGTAATCATCTGTAATCATCAAGAATAATCAATAAAAGGATAAAAACTTTGGAGTGGACGTAGGCCGGAGATAGCCGAACCACTATAAAAGCTTGTGTTTTTGTTCATTACTTCTGGATTACTGTTGGATATTTGCTGAGATCTGAGATTTGTGTTTGAATATTATTGATTTGTATTCATGCACTGGTGCTTTCACGGTATTCGGGGTTTGTGACCAATTTTGGCGCAAACAGTATCGATATGTCGGATTTCCTCTTGAAATGAAATGCATGTTATTCTATATGCTATATCGGTGCTCGCACAAAGTAATTACACTGATGTTGCTCCTTAACAGCCTTATTCTTCATGCTAGTTGACGGGATTACTCCGTAATGTCCTTGGCTAGCGTAGGTATAGAGGTGGGGCGTCACATCAGTCCTCGAGTTTTGAATTTGATTTGGTATAACCCTATCTATTAAAATTGATTTACTGATTGGTTGCTGATTTCCAACTCTTGGATTGTAAATTTGATTTCTCCGACTATTTTGAATGTTCGAACACTTCCAAATCGAGGTTTAATTTTCAAAGCTAAGTAATTTAGAAAAGTATAAATTATTTAATAAAGTTTATAAGTTTAGTTTTGTATGTTTAAAGTATGAAGTAGTATGATTTAAATAAATTTGATTTTTTTTATTAAGTAAAAAAATAAGACTATTTTGAATTATACTTGTAACGACCCAGAATTTTTAGAAATTAAAATTTGAATATTTAATTAATTTTAAATATTAATAGGTGAATTTATAAGTCAAATAAATTTTTATTTGAATTATTGGATTTAATTGGATAATTAAATCGATAATTTAATACGTTAAATTATGGAAATAATTAAAAATTGAGTTAAATATGATTGAAAATGATTTGTAAAATTTTATTTTATCATATGGGAGTTAGAACGATATTTTAGAACTTTTAAAATCGAATTAAAAGTTAATTTGTGAAAATTGAATATTTTAATATTTAATAATCGACTGGAAAATAGTCAATTTTTGAACAGTCTCAGAATTGAACGAAACCAGTTCCATTGGATCCGTAATAGTTAGTTATTACTGGATTTCAAATTTCGTGTCAATCGGAGTTATCGTTTCATCGTGGCAACTCGAAACGCATCGAATTATTTTTAATTTAAATTTGACGAGTGAAAATAGCCATTTTTCAAAAAGTCTCGGATTTCGACGAAACCAATTTCATCGGATCCGTAATGTGATATTATTGTAAGGTTTCAAATTTCAAGTCAATTGGATTTACCGTTTGTCCGGTACGAATTAAAACGCCTGTAAATCGATTTAAATCGGTTTAATTTAAATTGAGCGTTTGCAGCCATAACTCGCACATACTTCCGAATTAGCTTCCGAAACCTGTTCCATTGTGTCCGGAACGTGGGATAAACCCTAGGTACGTCAGTTTCGGCGCGTAAATCGGAGTTCGGAATTTCCGGGTGAATAGTGTCGTTCGATTCTCTATAAATAGCCCCCTTCCTTTGTAAATTAAAAAAAAAAAAATATAACCTAAACCTAACCCTAGCCGCCAGTAGCATAGATGGATGGCCAAAATTCTCTTGCCTTCTTCTCCAATTATTTCAAAATCTATCAACAATTACAACAAACTTCCAACTAGAAGATTGTAGAGCTCGATGAGATCTTTAATATCAACGGTTGTGATCGAAGATGAAGCTGTAGATCATCGGCAATTTGGCCTCAAATGGGTGCCGTTCGCACGCAAATTGAGGGGGGAAGGGGCGACCGAGCTGGGGCATATTGGAGCCGAGCATAGAGGAGGCGACGAGCTACGGAGTGGTGGTGTTCGATCGAGGTAGAAGTCAACGTGGTTGGTCGCGTGTTTAGGGCTTTGTGGCGGCCGTGGGTTCGTGCAAGCTAGGGAGCATACGCGCGTGAGATAGGGGAGAAGGAATTGCATGGCCCAGATTTGCAAATGGAGATCCAATGGCTGAGGATAGATCTAGGTTAAAATTATAAAGTTTGTGTTGTAATTTATATATATATAAATTCGTGTAACTTCATAAATTGATATCCTTTTCATACGAGGTCGAAAACGCGCGAAACAGGAAGCATTGGAATCGTATGGACGAGCACTACGCGATGGAGTTGGTTTGGAGTCGTTTGGAGTTAGTGAGAATTTTGGGTAAAATTAAACGTCCGTTTAATTTTATTCGAAATAAATCGCTAAAACGGAATTTAAAACCAAGGTGAGAACTTCTCACTCAATCGAATCAGTTTCGATTTTATTTTAAATAGTTAGATTTAAAATATTTGAATGCATGTTTGAATGATGATTGATATCTATTGATTGTTAAAATAGACATTATGCGCCGTTAGTAAGCGGATGTTATTTAATAAAAACATATACCGCGAATATTTCATAAACAGTGAAATTGGTATTATATATAATATCAATATATATATATTGGCATATGTATATATTGCAGTTGATTGATTCCCCGTATTTTTTTACGGATGAGACCCTATTGCGCCGTTATTAAGCGGATAATATTTAATAAGAACATATACCGCGATAATTTCGTACTGGAGCGAAATTGGTATTGTGCTAATGTTTGTGGATGCAGGAAAACAGGTTGGAGGGATCCAACTGGATTCCTCAACAGTATTTATTTGATTTCAGATATTTTGATATTTGATTGACTATCATATCGATATATGATGTCGTTGTTGTCGTGATTGACTATTTGGTATGTAGCATCATTGGACCAAGTTTTGGAATTTTAAAATGATTTATAAAGTGATTTTTGAAAATATACTATATGTTTGGAATTTGATCCATTTTAAATAAATAAACGTTATAATTTTTAAAGTTATAAAAATTATGATTTTTGAGAAATATAGTTAAAAACTGATTTTTGAGAATATGATGCTAATGATTTTATAAAATAGTAAAACCGGAATTTTTGAATTTATTGTGAAAAGTTGAAATATAGGATTTATAAAATTTGATTATTTTATAAATCAAAATGATGAAGTTTTTAAAGGATATTAAAGACGTTTTAAAAGAATAATATAAATTGAATTATATTAAGAGATTTATAAATGGAAATTTATAAATTGAAATATTGACATTATAAAACGAGTTTTTATAAGTGTTTGAATGAAGTGAAAATGAATTTCATAATTGAATAAAATTTATAGAATTATAAACGGTGAGATTATAAATGGAATTTTATAAACAGTAGGTTTATAAAATTTATAAAGTCATTAAAAGAATGGTTTTGGATAAATAATTGAATCTTATAAGTTATAAGATTTATATTTATGAAGTTCAAAGGAACGATTTTGTAAAATAATCGTTTTATAAGTAATTAACTTATAATATGAACGTTTAATTTATAATTTAGTTATAAACTGGAATAGGTTAATAAAGGGATTTATAAAAAGGAAGTTTTTATAAAAAAATAGAAATGGAATTTATAAACGTTGTTTTATAAATTCGCAAATGACTTATTTTGATAAGAAAATTGTTGAAACCTATTAATGGAGTTATATTCACATTTTTGAATGTGAATAATCCTTTGAATTAAAATGAATAAAAGGATGAAATTGTTAACGAAGTTTATTCACGTTTTTGAATAGTGAATAATATGTTAAAGAAATTGTTTTGAATGTGATGTTTTAAATAAAATTAAAACGATCTAACAATGTTTTAAAAATGTGTTGAGATTCGAAACCATAGATTTCAACATTTATTGTTGAAATAGACGTTTTCGAGAAATTAAAGGAAATGTGGACTATAACACTGTTGTTATAGTAAATGATATCCGAAAGGGAATGTTTTGAATAGTATTGGGATTTATATATCTATTTTAATTTCGAATCCCTATACTAGTGATTTTGGGTTGTCGTAACGATGTTTTACGTAACATTCGTTTTGGCCCAAATAAATATGTTAAGAGAATGATTTCCTTAATAGAATGAAATATATACTTAATCTCGATTTAAGTATATTGAATATTTTCCAAGTGTTGAAAATAAATGGATTGAGAATTACTTATGAATAAATAAGTATGGAAATGTTTTCCAATATGAAGTGAATAATTAGAATTTTTTTTTTAAAGATAAATTGAAATGAATAATTGAAATCATATATGCATGAATATTTTGGAATATAAATTCACTAAGGAATTTATAAAAGAAAGTGGGATTTGTTTAGAAAAATAAATATTGATTTATTTTTGAAATGTTGAAATTTTATATCTTGTAAAGATATTTTGGAAGATAAATAATTTGAAAAATTATTTGGAATCTGGTGATGTGTGCATATCCATTGATAGTTCAATAACCGACTATCAATATTTCCCTTTGAATGGGTATTTGATGTGAATTGATTGAATTTGAATGCCACACTTATTTTTGAATAAGCGCTCACTATTCGGGTTAACCGGGAAAGGACCGTGGGGTCGTATAACCCATTCCGAATATGTGATACGTCGTTATGAATTGCATTGAAGATCGGTGTTGAAGACCGAGTATTTGTGAAAGCGATAGGATGACCTATCGATTGTCTCTGCACTGGGTAGCTCCTGGTATAGAGATTCCTTAAGTGATGGGAAATTCGATCGGGATTGTGAATACCCGGATTACAAGGGCTTCGTAAGAAGTACCTTCGGTTTTGTTCGAGCCCGGAACATACTTGTATGGATTGTATGTCTGACATTACAAGTTGAGATATAAAGCCGATTTCTTTCAAATATATTTCTGTTGGTGGCGGAGAATTTATTCTTTTAGCTTAACACCCTTCTCAGAGACGTACGAGCTCAGAGGTTATGTAGTTGAATGTTATCAGCGATATATTCCCAATTTGGTAATGTGACATGCTGAGTGATGCTGAAATGATCATTGTGTTGATTATTTGTGATAGGATCGTTTATTTGATCGTCTATCCTTGTGATCATTGTGTTGATCATTTGTTGACCCAAAGCATGGCTTTTGTATAAAGTATGTTTTTGTGGACGTGACTTCGTCGAGCCTCACAAACCGGTAATGGTCGAAACAGGAATTGTGCGGCAAGGTTTTCAGGGATAACTTCCCTAGGGTATGACCATTCCTTCTGGAAAAGGGTAGTATCATGGAATGGAGCCCAGATACTTACTCATGTTGAAACACTTATTATTATGGTGTGATGTTGGTTAGAGAGCTCTCGTTTAAAGGTCCCAAAGGACCGGGGGTGGCATATCTGAGGGTTTGTAATATTCCTTGGGAAAAGGGATTCCCGGCTTTGTTTAGCAGAGAACGGTGGTTCTCGGGGCGTCCATCCAGAGGCGTTTCCATGTGGCAATGGGAAGTTCCTTGGCCTGACCATTTGTTGGAAAAATCCATCCTCCAAATACGAAACTTGTACGGTATTAGTTGTAGAACCTATCATTCACTTATGGTGTCGCAACACTGTTTGGATGGTAGCTATAGTAGGCATAGTTCGAAATGTCTATGCTGGCTAAGATTTATATTCTACTTTCGAAATGAAATTTTCTCTACACTATGCACTAGTAATAATATCAAATGTTGTTTTAAATGCGTATCAAGCATCTTTGACTATCATAAGGAGAAATCTCCTCCGATTCTGCGTTTGCATTGTGTGTGTGTGCGGGAGGCCTTATGGTAGTCTCATTTTTAAAAGCATTGCGAATTGATTAAAAATATTCCTCTATTTTGATTTTAAAGATAAATAAACTGTTTTGAGTTCTCACACCAGTCACATGACTGACTCGGAGTTTATTGTTTTCCTTCCTAAACTCTGGGTGCCCACCAATTTCACACGGGCAGTCAAGAGTTAGATTTATCAGGATATTCTGGATATTCTGGATTTGCTAGAGGCAAGCTGGATGGCATGGCATATTACTTATATAGTATTTCTTTTTCCGCTGCACTGTTTGTTGCTTGATGTTGTACACTCTGATGATATGATGTAATGAAATGTAATGTAATAACTGATATAGTTCTTTGTTTAAAGATTATTCATTTATTATTATATGTTGT
The DNA here is from genome assembly GCA_030765085.1 of Allium cepa. Lineage (NCBI taxonomy): Eukaryota > Viridiplantae > Streptophyta > Magnoliopsida > Asparagales > Amaryllidaceae > Allium > Allium cepa. The sequence continues at coordinate 221,631,114 of CM060946.1, forward strand.
TCCGCTGCGAATTGTGAGATTCTGTTGTTGTTCTGTTGTTTCCTTTCTGTCCATTCTCTATTTTAAAATTTTCTGTTTTCTTTCCTCTCCATTTTTCTATCTCTTATCTCTTCTTCTCTCTTTTTCTTTTCTTAAATTTCTTTTAAAACCCATAACATTCCGTGTTTCCGGCCTTCGATTTCTCGGCAGTCGATAAAGTGAGTATCGATGTTGAATTTTCGAAAGTCGAAAATTTTCGGGGCGTTACAATACTAATATGGAATTTAGTTTTGGAATGTTTTGAATAAAATTTAATTTTAAATGTTTTTAACTTTATATATATATATATATAGAATAATAATTTTCAAAAGGTTAAATTGGATCTTTCAAATAGAAATAAACAGTTTAAAGGTTTTAAAGGGATGGTTATAAACTTGGTAATCTTTTTTTGGTATAATTGATTTTGAGAAAATAATTTGGTTTCGAAAATAGATTGGAATTTAAAAACCTAGTATTTATATGATGATTTGTAATTGAATTTGTTTGACCTAAATTATGATGATTTGGAAACTAGGATTATCTTCTGAACCTATTATTTTGGAAACTTTGAAACTGTAGATATTTAATTTGGAAGAAATAATTTTTTGAAATCGTATATGATTTTTAAACTAAACTGATGTTGAAACGAATTGAAATTGAGAACCTTATTTTACTAATTACTTGATTTGTGAGTTATAGAAATCATATAAAATTGATTTGTATAAGTATGAAGTTGATTCGAAAACTATTGCTTTGGAAAGATACTCAATTTGAAAAGCGAAATCTTATATAATCGAAGTCTATATAAGTGTGATTTGATATACTATTGATTTTGGAAAGTACTCGATTTAAAAATGAAATCTTATATATAATGGAATTTATATTTATATGATATTTGAAATTTATTTGAAAAGGCACGGATGTTTCCTTGGGGATCCATGCTTAACCATTGTGTATCTGCGATCTATGGTCATTTCGCAGCGTAATCCGCAAGGCAGAGATTACTTAAAGGGTACAGATGTTTCCTGGAGGATCCAGACGTAACCATTGTGTATCCACGGTCTGCAAGTTTTATTGTCGCAGCTAATCCGCAAGGCAGAGATTACTTAAAGGGTACGGATGTTTCCCGAGGGATCCAGTCGTAACCATTGTGTATCCGCGGTCTATAGTTATTTTGTTAACATTGCGAAATTCGCAAGACAGTGAATGCTTAAAAGGTACGGATGTTTCCTGAGGGATCCAAGCATAACCATTGTGTATCTGCGAGCTATGATTCGATTCGGTTGATTTGTTTGGATTGTACTTTCCATATCGGTTTTGAAAGTTTTTCGAGTATTTTCACTGGATGTTGAAACAAGTCTACTAAGTACTTGGAGAATTCTAGCTTTGCGCCTGATCAACGCATGACCATAGTCTGCAAGAACGAGTATAAACCTGTTAAGACATCGAGGTATAAAAGTATGTTGATAAAGTATTATATAAAGGATATTTTGATCGTTTCTCTTTCTAAATAATTTAAAACGTTTAAAATATTGTTTACTTATATACTACATGGTTTAATAATAATAATTTATTAGTGTTATAAATATTTTAGAAGTTATTAATTAAATAAAACATATTTAAAGAAAATGATTATTGATTTATTAATAATGTTTGAGAAGTATCTTGAGATAAATTAATAAATTTATGAATTATGGATTTAATGTTTTCAATATCTTCTTTGTAAATATAAGTAATGATATAAATAATTGTTTTCAAATGGTTTTCATATATTTATAAAGGTGTTATTTAAACATATAAATGGTATTTATAAAAGAAGCGAGAAATTTTACAAATGGGTTTTCGAAAAGTTTTGAAGTATTAAAGATAATTGAATTGAAATGAAGTTTTCAAATGAACATTTCAAGTAAAAATTTATATAGTTTAAATTAATTGTTTATCCTTGTCTTCCAATCTATTTTTCTTTCTGGTTGTTTCTATTCTCCTACCTTCTTCCTTTTCGGGGACGAAAAGTTTTAAGTGGGGGAAAATGTAACAACCCATGAATTTTAATTGGTTTTAATAACGAAATTAACTGAATTTCATGAATTTTTTTATAATTGAATTTTGAAATAAAAATTTTATATTTTAAATACGTCTATTCAAATATAGTAAATGGTAAATTTTCATCAGAAAATATGAAAGTTTATTTAATTGTGTAATTCTACTTCAATTTAAATTAGTTAATATCGATGATGATAAAATGTTTTCCAAACCTGAATATATTTCTATAGAAAGTTTGTAAATCAACTTCGAGTAAGGCCTTATATTTCATATCTCCAAATTTTGATTGTTATTGCTCCGTTTATCTTAATTCTTGTATTTTTGCACCATTTTTCGATATGCTTATCGACTTTTGATCGATTGATCCTATCATCGATATCCGTATACCGTTTTGATCATCTCGTCATACCAATCCCTGTGGTATATTCAATTCTGTGTTTTGAAGTCCAAACACGGTGTAATCTAAGGAAACGGTAACCGTATCGGTATCCGTTTTAAACCGTTTATTTCCCCGTCCCTTCATTTTCTACCATTTAAACAAACCATAGAATTTTATGACGGAAATCTGATATTTGCTATGTGTCCATCTAGACATAGAAAATGGTAAATTTTCATCGAATAATGTAGATGTTCTATCACTCGCTAGAAATTCAGTTTAAATCAGTTAATAACCATTGAATTTAAAAGTATTCCGAAACCTAAATATGTCGGCGTGAGAAAATTTATTTATAACACTCTGAATTAGACTGTGAAATTCGTTTCACAAAATTCGAACGTTTCTAGCTCCGTTTGGATTTTTCCGTACGGAATAGCAACGTATATCGGTTTCCGTATGGACTTTTGATAGAAAGGTCATGACACAGATATTTCTATTTCCTCTTGTCCGTCTCATCGTGCTGATCACCATGATATATTTATTTCTGTATTTTGAGGTTCGGTACGCGACGGAAACAATAAAAATATACGTCGTATCGGTGCCCTAAATTGTGACCGTTATCTTTCCTTTTCCTTTTCAAATTTGAACGTGCAACTCAAAATATATTAATTGCTTTAAAAACTTTTGCTGGTTCAATGGTTAGCTGTTACATTTTATTTTCCACCGTTAAGAATTTAACGGTTGCTTACCTTTATTACACCCTGGATTCATGCCGGCTCCCACTATTCTACGGATTCAATTTTCAAAATTTCTAGTTGATTTTCTTTTTTGAAAAATATACAACATGTGTGAATGCTTATACATGTGATACAATATAAGCTTATTTATACACTTTGTTTGCCACGCCACCTCTTTCCTAATTCCATCCTTCTGCTAAATTTTTCATAGGGTCTTAAAACTTTTCCTCTTCCTGAGCCATCTCCTTCCTCTTCACTCTCTCTTTCTTCCAAGTCTCCTCCTCCATTTTCCCATTTCTCGTGCCTCCTACCCAATCTTCTACTTGTTCAAACCGAAACATCAACCTACCATCCCTCTCCACAACACCTTGTTTCGGCCTCCTACAATTTGCTGTGCCTCCACCATTAGTCACCTCTACCCCTCGGCTACAAACCCGAGCCCGCCTCCAATTCAAATCCACAACACGCAACCGTGACCACCAGACAAACATCCTCCCACACGCGCAAGCACCACCACCCCTGCGTGAACCAACCATCCTCAACCATGCTGTTGCCTCCTTTTGTTTTCGTATGGTATGTATGTCTGAGTCGAGTTTTAAGATATATTATTATAAATAAAATTGTTATATATAATTTGTGCAGCCTACATGTTGTAAAATGAAAGTATATATGTTTTTCTGAAAAGGTTATGCAAAGTAGTGTTTTGATTCTTCAAATATGTATGAGTAAGTTCTATGTATATATATTGTAAGTGGTATTGTTATAGTTTATAAAGCTTTAAAATTATAAAGTTACAAAGGTGTATATATTTTATGTGTTGGGTTTGCATTATATGTTCATATATGCTGGTTTGCATAAATTTTATCATTTACAATTTATATATGTATATATTTTATACATAGGTATCTGGATCAGTTCATATATATATATATATATATATATATATATATATATATTATATGAGTTTGTATCCGAATGGGTTTTATATATATGTCTATGTCTATAAGTACATATAGATTCATCCTTTGTATCAACTTTATAATGCATGTATATATTGATTTCTATATATGTAGTAATAATAACTAGTACAAAAAATGTAAATACATAAAGATATGTTCGTTGCTGGGTAGGTGTAGGTTAGAGTATACTAGATTTGAAGGAAGTACTGTATGTGTTTAAAGAAGGTGCGAATATAAAATATAAAGGTATATAGTTGTAGTTATATAGTGTTCTACCTAGGTATATGTATATATAATATTAGGCTGGATAGTATATTTAATTATAGCTGCATAGTGTGTCTGCATATATGTGCTATTAACATGCATACATGAGTCTGGTTTTTTATAATAATATATATATTTTATTTCTAGTAAAATCGATCTATAATTACAAATTTTGAATATGGCAGTATAAATATAGTATTTCAAAGTATATACATGATATGCTAGGATGAAATGAATATAATATATATGTATTGATTTTTATGCTGAGTTTAAATATATGTATTTAAATTGAAACAATAGATTTTGAAATACATACATACATATATAAATAAATAAATATATTTTAAATTGAAATGTGTTTGAATTTAGAATATGATTTTTATCTATATATAGTTATATATATATATATATATATATATATATATATAGGTTCACCTATACCAATTATCTTCATCGATCCAATTCTGATTTGATTTCGTCCATTCCGATTTATCAGCTTTATTCGTCGAATCGTGTCAATCTAGCATTGCTTTGGAATTCGTGTTTGGATGTGTAACTCGATTTTAGTGTTTATCCTCTCTAGCCTCGAATGGTGAGCAATCACTCACGATTGCCGTTCTTGTATTTATTAAATTCAGTTTCAATTGAAACGACAATTGAAATATGCTGATGTAGTTATTTAATTTGTTATATATATGTTATTATCTATAACTGTTCACTTGTAGGTATGACATCATATCTTATTGTTTATATTATATTGTTATTGATGATATATGCCTGTTATGTTATTATCATATCTGTTATCACTTTGCAAGTTCCCTATTAGTATAGAATTCACTATGGGTTGAAATGATACATGCCCGAGCGATCTGTAGAATGGAAGAAAATCGTTATGGGTTGAAATGATAAACCCAAGCGATTTTCATTTGAATTGAATTTTGGATTGAGGGTTGAAATGATATATTCCATATATATATATATATGTATGTATGTATGTATGTATGCATGTATTTAAATTGCGGATTGAAATGATAAATATCGGTATCACTTGACCATAGGATAGAAAATTATATACAGACACCGTTGGTCTATATATAAATATTTTGAAAAAGATTTCTATGGTTTTGAAAGGAAATAAATATGGTTTATTTAAATTTGAAAATATTATGTATATGAATAAGTTTTAATATAAAAATAAATTTAATAATAAGCTTTAAAATTAGCAAAGTCTGATTTAAGTAAAATACAATATGTTTAAGTATTTATTTAAAAAAATTATTTTAAAGTTAGATTTTTATAATGATTCTATAAGTTAAGGTTGGAAAGATAAATTTGAATTTATTTGAAATTGTATTTAATTAAGAATTTTGTTTAATTAAATCGATTTGAAACTTATTTAATTTGATGGTTTTAAGATATGATTTTATAATTTGATTTTGATTTAAAGTGATTTAAATGGATATTAAAAGTTTAAATAAATCGAAGGAAATATTTAGTTTAATGTAATTTAAGGCTAATTAAATAATGCTGAATTTATTAAGTGAATATTTCAAGATTAAATAATAATGAAGTTAAATCAAGATCTATATGAAACTGTTAAATTTAGTTTTGAAAATGTTGAATATTTAAAGCTTTGAAATATACTCACCTTTAAATGGTTTATTTGTGGTTCAAATCTGTATTTGAAGTTGATATAATTTGAATTTGTTATTTAGAAACTAAATTGAATTGAAATTGATAAATTGAGATTAAATTAAATTTGAATCTGGAAATCGATTTAGTTTTTGAAAATGAAATGATATTTTGGTTCTGAAGCATAACTATTTTTTACCACGGTGTTATAACGACATTTAGTTGTTAATAGCGTATGTTCCTATGTAGTAGATAGCTCCACGGATCCTTAAAGGATGGGCATCCCAAACATCCTTTAAGTTACTTGTATTTCAGTAGATATTTCACTTGATTGGATTTATTGGTATAAGAATATTAATCCTGACTCGAGTGTTTTGTGTTTGTTTTACGCTCGGGTCAGACTGAGTGATACAATATTTGAGATTCACCTTTGGAGTTTGGAGCTTCTCTTGGAGATCCAACTATCGATTCATCTTTCAGCTTTTTCAGCTGTTTGGAGCTTCTCTTGGAGATCCAACTATCGATTCATCTTTCAGCTTTTTCAGTTGATTCATTCAGAGATGTCATCAGTTTGTATTTGGTACTTCACTGTATTTGAGATATTCTGTTATATTTATTTTAAGCTCTGTTGTTTATATAGTCTCTTCATGAACTACTATTTATCTATTCCGCTGCATTATTATTATATTACTCCGCGTCTGTGATTATTTTATTTATTGTATATGCTGAGTTTTGCCAAATTTAAATTAACAATTTGATATTTTGAGCAATTCAAGCCCGACATGTGTGGATGCGAATGGTTGAAATACCGGGTCGTTACAAAATCGGAAAACTTTACAAATGAACCTTCAAAGATGCGAGAATCTTGCATTCTTCTCCTTCTCCTGATTGCAGTATCATCAAATAGCCATTGTTGGATTTTCTCGTTTGAAGGAGGTTGAGAGGATGAAGATGCGTGTCCTTTTCTCTTTGGAGCCATTAATTTGATTGTTTGGTTATTAAAAATTGAATTTTTAAAGAGCTAGGTTTTGGAGAAGTTGAAAATCTGAAATGAGTGAGGAGAGAGAAAGGAAAGGTAATGGTTTTAAGGTGAAAAGTGAGTTGGTAGGAGTAGTAATGTTGCTCAGATTCACGATTCAGTCGATTGAATCAGTGGTTCAGTCGACTGAATCTGAAATTCAAAAATTTTCACCCTTCTGGTCCAGTGTACTGAGTCACTGAGGCAGTCAATTGACCATGGTTTTAATTTTTTTTTACTTCGGTGTCAGTCGACTGATCCCCTGGTTCAATCGACTGACTTGGGTGAATTTGTACTGTCAATGCTTGCTTGAGTAAATTTTTATTATTTTTCATAATTATGAACATTGTAAGTTTATTTTTTGAATATTACAACCAGTATATGTGTTGATGATATGAAAAAGAAACGAATTATTCCAAAAACAAAGCGTACATACTTTAGAATTATTCGAACAAAAATCAATAAATAGTGACAACTACGTTTATTTTGAAGGGCTGGGAGTTTTGTAGCCCTGTAGTTGTTTGCGACGAGCATTCGATGCTTCATTTCGATCCCATGAATTTGGTGTGACCGGTGGTCGCGATGGGGATGAAGTTGAAGGTCGTCGAATAGGGGAAACAACGTGTTCGTCTATTGGATGTGAAGAGGCCCTGCAAAACTTCATAGCAATGTGCTCGATAATTCCTAGACGTCTAGAGTTGATCTTTTGCTCGTAGTATATTTCATGTTGAAGCATTAGTGATTCTTGGTTGATAGCGATGCAAATCATCTGTTTTTTTGTTTAGTGTTTGGAGATATGTCAATCATCTTCTACCTTTTCTTTTTATCCGGAGTATATCCGGTATGGTAGGTAGAAGATGGTGTGAAGTATGATGAACGGGAATCTTTGGTGAATCTTCAGATGCTAGAATTTCAATGGAGTCAGTGGATGAAGAAGTTGACATCTTGAAAATTAGTTTGTATTTCAGTTCGACTGCATGAATAATATGGAATAGGCATATCTATTTATAACTAAAGGTTGAGTAAAAGAAGGTTGAACTGAATGGCTTGTCTTGAATTTAGCCAAATAAAAGGGGGTTCATATGTTTTTCTGTTATTTGATTTATCTTATGTAATATAATGTGCATAAAAGGAGTAAAGTATATTTATACAGATAAGTGTTATACATAATTTTAGTATATTGTTGTCCCCATATAATAGAGTCCCCGTCCTCAACTGTAACAGAAATAATCAATAGCTCAGGTGGTTAAGACACCTGGGCTATTCACAACAGGTCATAGGTTTGAGTCTCAGCTTGGTCAGAAATATGAATTTGGTAAAAAAAAAAAATTATTTTTGAGTTTTTAGTCAAATTTTCATATTTATATATCTTTAATTGACATTATACCGAGTTCACAACGTAATTTTATAAAAGTATTTTCTAACAATGGTTTAGTAAAAATATCAGCTAATTGATTTTCTGATGGAACGCACTCTTAATTTATTACTTCTTTTTCTATTATCGTGTAGAAAGTGATGTCTAATATCTATATGTTTAGTTCTTGAGTGGTTTACTAGATTTTTGGATAGATTTATCGCACTAGAATTATCGTAATAAATTATTGATTTTGATAGATTGACTCCGAAATCTTTAAGTGTCTGTTGCATATAAATTACTTGTGCACAAGCTAGTGCCGCAGAAATATATTCTGCTTCACGAGTTGATAGTGAGACACAGCTTTGTTTCATGCTAAACCATAATATTAATGATTTACCAATGAAGTGACACGTACTGCTTGTACTTTTTCTATCTGTTCGTGATCCTTTGAAATCAGCATAACTGTATGATACTAAATCGAACGAGCAATCTTTTGGATAGAAAAGTCCGAAATTTGTAATTTTACTAAGATAACATAATATTTGTTTTACGGCTCGTAAATGTGATTCTTTCGGGCCAGCTTGAAATCGTGCACATAGACACACACTCATCATAATATCTGGTCTACTTGCTGTTAGATAAAGTAGTGATCCTATCATACTACGATATAGTTTTTGGTCTACACTCTTGCCATTTTCATCTTTATCAAGATGTGTTGTTGTGCTAATAGGTGTTGGTTTGGCAAAAGTGTTTTCCATTCCAAAACGTTTGATAAGATTATTACAGTATTTTTCTTGATTAATAAATATTCCATTTGAAACTTCTTTTATTTGAAGACCTAAAATGTACGATAATTCTCCCATATGGGACATTTCAAATTCTCTAGTCATTATTTCAGAAAATTCATTACATAATTCATTATTAGTTAAGCCAAATATAATGTCGTCGATGTATATTTGAACAATCAAAATATTATTTTTAGAATGTTTTATAAATAAAGTTTGATCTACTTTTCCTATTTCAAATCTTGAGTCAGCTAAATAACTTTTAAGATGTTCATACCAACCACGTGGTGCTTGTTTTAAACCATATAAAGCTTTCTTAAGTTTTTTGACATGATCTGGGTAATTTTCATGAACAAATAGAGGAGGTTGTTAGATATAAATATTTTATATAATATTACCATTTAAAAATGCACTTTTAACATCCATTTGATAGAGTTTAAAGTTATAAAAACATGCGTACGCCAATAAGATTCGTATTGCTTCAGTCTAGCGACTGGAGCAAACGTTTCTTCGTAGTCTATTCCTTCTTCCTGGTTATATCCTTGTGCTACTAGTCTCACTTTGTTTTTAGTTATATTTCCTAATTTGTCTGCTTTATTTTTATAAACCCATTTAGTTCCTATAACAGTCGGATCGGTCGGTCTAGGTACTAGTTCCAAAACTTCATTTCGTTCAAACAGATTTAGTTCTTCTTGCATAGTAATAATCCAGTTTTCATCGGATGATTCTTCTTTAGTATTTTTAGGTTCTATAGTAGAGAGAAAAGCTACATTACCCATTAAATTTAGTTGATTCCTAGTTTGAACATTTGAATTTAGTTCTCCAATTATATTTTTTGTAGGATGATTTCATAAGATTCTTCGAGGAGATCTTATTGTATTAGTAATATTTCTATTTTCTAAATTACTAACAATGTTTTCATCTTCTCTAGAATTATAAAAAATATCTTCATCATCTCTTGAATTGTTTATTATATATTTGTTTTATTATTAAGTACATCATCGTCATTATTGGTTTTAGAAATAAGTTTAGAGTTCTCATCAAAAGATAAATGGAGTATCCCTTCAATAGTATTAGTTTGTTTATTGAAAATTTGATAAGCTTTGCTTCGATTCGAGTATCCAAGAAATATACCTTCGTCACATTTTGAACCAAATTTGCCAAGCTGATCTTTGGTGTTTAATACAAAACATTTTGAACCAAATATTTTAAAATAAGATATGTTTGGTTTTCTACCGTTAAAAAGTTCGTAAGGTGTATTTTTAGTGAGGGGTCTAACAGAAACACAATTTAAAACACAACAGGCAGTGGCAACAGCTTCTGCCCAAAAATGTTTTGGTAACGTGCTTTCATTTAATAAAGTTCTTGCACATTCTTGTAGAGTTCGATTCTTTCGTTCTACAAATCCATTTTGTTGTGGAGTTCTAGGATACAAAAGTTATCAGACTGCTCGTTTTCAAATTCACCACCATGATCACTTCTAATATTTTTAATTCTAGTACCTTTTAAGTTTTGTTTTTGTTTGACATATTTTAAAATTTTCGAAAGTATCACTTTTATTTTTCGTAAAAATAGTCCATGTATATATAGAAAAATCATCAACTGCTACAAATACGTATTTATTGTGATTTATGGATTGAATTTGAGTAGGTTCAAATAAATCCATATGAAGTAATTCAAGTGGTTGTAATGTAAAAATAACTTTCTTAGATTTAAACGAGGATTTAGTTCATTTACCTAATTGACACGAGTCACATAAATTATTAATTTTAAAATTCATCTTTGGTAATCCTTTTACGATATTATTTTTAGAAATTTTATTTATATTTTTGAAATTGATATGACCGGATCGTTTATGCCATATCCAGGGATCATTTTCTTTGGCTATTAAACACATGTCTAGGTTATGACTAACTTTCATATTCAAAACATAGATGTTTTTATCTCTATTTCCTTAGAAAATAAGATTTTGATTTTACTACTTTTATTTTCCAAGAAGGATATTTGAAAACCTTTTGCACAATTGACTTATACTCAATATATTATGTTTTAGATTCTTAACTAATAAAAAGTTTGTAATAAGAGGTATATTGGATGTACCGTAATTGCTCACATCGCCTTTACCGATGATATAGCCCTTGGAATTATCTCCAAAAGTAATAGAACTTCCACCTGAGTATGTAATATTTATCAGCATATCTTTATCTCCTGTCATGTGTTTTGAGCAACCATTGTCGAGTATCCATTTTCCTTTTTTTGAGTGGGACCTGCAAAAAATATGAGATAACGTTGGTACCCACTTTTTTAATAGGGTCCTAAGAGTTAGGTCTTAGGAAACCAAACCCAACTGGGTTTAGTGTCCCTTTTATAAATATAATTTTTATTATTATGAACATTTTCTATAAATGAACTAATATACTTTTTCCTTATTAACTTGTTATTAGTTTTAGGTACACATACATTTATAGTTTTAGAGACTAATCTTTTTGAAGATCTGGATGTTTTATTAGACTTAACTTTGTTTGAATTACAAGATTGTGAATTCTTGACTTTCTTCTTATATCCTATGCCATTTTTATTGTTAACATGTTGTGAATTCTCAATAATTCTAGATAAATTTTCTCTTCCTTTATTAAATTTGAGACTTTTTTAGTGATTCCTTCTAGTTTGGTCTTTAGACTTGAATTTTCTAGTTCTACCATTTTAATATTAGTTTTTAAAACATGATTTTCAGAAACAAGAGCATCATTCTTTTCTTTTTGAGTTTCAATTTATTGACTCAATAATATAATTTTAGAATTAACATTTGAAAGAGATTCTTGAGTTTTCTCAAGTTCTTCTTCCAATATTTTCTTCTTGTCTTTAAGCATATCTGTTTCGAATTCTGCCTTGTTCTGATTTTCTACAGCCTCTTTATATTTTCTTTTGAGACTTTTTAATGTATCTAATAATTCAGAATTTATCCCAGTCATATCATCAAAAGTTAAATCACTAACCTCGTTATCTTTTCCATAAAGCATACGTTGGCATGTTCATTATCGCTGTCACTCTCACTTTCAGAAGAAGAGGAGGAATCTGAATCATCCCATGTAACTGAAAAGGCTTTTCTTTTTAATTTATCCTTCCTTTTATTTTGATATTCTTTTTTTATCTTGACAGTCCTTCTGTATATGCCCCTTTTTGTGGCAGTTAAAGCACTCCATAATCGATGAAGATAGTGGTTTATTGCTGTTTGAGCTTCTCTTGCCATTATTTCTATTTCCCTTTCTATATTTCAAGAATTTCTTGAAAGTTTTTGGCAATAAAGGCTAGGTCGTCTTTGTCTGAATCTGATTCTTCTTGTTCAACATGGAATGCTATATTCTTTTTATCTTAGGCTTGAAATCGTTTAGCCTGCAAATTTACTTCATAGGACATTAGATTTCCTATTAACTCTTTCGGAGTTATTTTGGAAATATTGTTCGCTTCTTCAATAGCGAGAACATTTCTTTCCCATTCTTCCATTAAAGAGTTAAGAATTTTGGATACAATATCAAAGTATGAATATTTTTCTCCTAGTCCTACCAATGAATGAAGATATCCTGAAATTTCGAGTACATATCATTTATAGATTCATTTTCTTTCATTCTAAAATTTTGAAATTAACTTTTGAGCATGGATATTTTGCTTTGTTTGACCTTGTGGTTCCTTCGTGTGTAACTTTAAGTGTATGCCATATTTCATATGCAGTATTGCACATGCTAACACGGTTAAACCCTTTTTTTCTAAGACACAAAACAACATATTCATTGCTTTTGCATTAGCTATGACATCTAGTTTCCGTGTATTTGACCAAGTAGAATACTCTTCAGTAGGAACAATATATTCTGTCTGAGTTGTATTCCATGAATCAAAACGATTTGCTTGTATATATATTCTCATTCGTGTAGCCCAATAGTTATAATTCACGCCATTAAATAGTGTTGGATGTGCAGTGGATTATCTTTCAATGAAGCTAGTGTTAATGCTAGCGCTAGTGTTAGTTTCCATATTATTAGATTATCAGATAACCGTGTTACGGTTATATGATGACCTTGCTTTGATACCAAATGAATGTGTGCTGTGGATCATGTAATATGGATATACAATGTATAGTGATGATAGTAATATAGTAAATAGTGCGGAATATAAAAGCAGTATAGTAAAATGACACCAGAGATTTTTATATTGGTTCGGAGCACCATCCTATGCCCCGTCCCAGACTCCTTCTGAAATTTCACTAAAACAACAACCCTCACTTAACCCGGAGGAATAGGTCTATACAACCCCTGAGCAGCCGAACAGGGACCTGAGTAGCAGAACATGATTTCGCCTCAGCAGCCGAAGAGGACTTCACACGCCTGAGCAGCAGAACAGGACTTCAACAAATACAAAAGATTATTTTGACTTTGTGTGTTCTAATAACACAGATTTGTCATTTGTAGTACACCCTTCCTATAATCTTCTCCTTGAAATAAATATATATAATTGAGGTTTATGAAGAATAGAAAGGTATAATATTGCTTTTTTGTAGAATAACTGAAAGTATTATAGCAAATAGATTCCAGAGAGCTAGATTAGAAAGATAAGAAAATTTGGTGATTTGGAATCAAGTTATATTTATAGAGGTTAAAGAGCAGCGACTGTTGGTGAAGAGTTTTGATTGAAGTGTTACGTCCAAATCTTTTCGTAGAGGTTCGCAACTCTTCACAAATAGTCATATCTTTTCAAAAATTAGCCGTTATAGAAATTCAGTCAACTGAACCTCTGGGTCAGTCTACTGAATATTCAAACGATTTTGTCAGTTGACCGACCTTGTAAAATCTGTGCAATTTGCACAGTTTGCACAGGCATAGTAATATATATAACTTTAAATACTTTAATATATTTTATATGCTTATATATAAAATATTTGGGAATAAGTTGATTAAATATATAAGCTAATATACATAAACGTGGAGAGATTTTAACAAAATTGACCTAAGACCAAAAAAATAATAATAATTGATGCACCGGTTTTGAAGTCTTGTCTCCTTGTAGTATATATTCTCTTTTTTCCATAGCAGTCTTCAAATCTGTATGTCGTAGTGATAGCTTTGTGTCATGAATCAAAAACAAGTCTCAACAGGTTTGGGACCTTTAGAGATGTAATTTTCATTATGAACTATATCTTTTAAATATACATCTATGTGTTTTTGTTTAATCAATTTGCTATTTATTTTAGGAATCCATATTTTTAATCATTTTTGATCCCTTATTTTCACATTTAGATTTTGTTTTTCTAAAATTAGTGTATAATGTACTATACTTCTTAGATCCTTGATTATTATTAGAAACCGAGTTATTTCTTTATAGTTTATGATTTTTTCTATTAAATCTCGATCCCATCCTATTTCATGATGGTTTTGAATTTTTTATAAAATTTTCCAGACTTTGCTTTCCTTTATTAAATTTTGAAACATTATTAGTAATTTTATCTAATTTATTTCTGAGATTAGAAATTTCTATATTAGCCAATTCTAAATTTTGTTTCAATTCATACTTTTATTTTTCATGTTTATTATTCTCTATTATGTTATTCTCTATATCATGTGTTAGAGTAGCTTTCTGAGATGATAATTTTTTACATTCTTTTTGTGCTAATTCTAATTCTTCTTCTAAAATAGTTTTCTCATCTTTTTACAGTCCAATTTCCAGTTCAGCTCTGTTTAATTTTCGTACATTTCTTTATTTACTTTTAATCTCTATACTTGTCATCTAATTCTATACTAATTTCAATAATTTCATCATATGTTAATTCAAGACGTACCACATCTGTGCTAGCCATGAAGAAAATATTTGCTTGTTCTGAATCACCGTCGCTATCGAGTAAAGAGGAAGAGCCGGATTCATCCCAAGTTACTTGAAATTTTACTCTCTTTTTGTTGAAATTTTCAAACTTGGTTTTCTTTTTATCATTATTGAGTAGTGGACAGTCCTTCTTCATATGTCCAAATTTATCATACCCGCAACATTTCATTGATTTTTGATTTGAGGAGTTTGTGTTGCCGTTGTTTTGAAATTTTATCATCGTTTTGAGCTTCTTGAACTTGTTGTATTTTTGGCGAAGAAAATAATCTCAACTTCTTCAAAGTTAGAGTTATCATTATTTCCCTAAAATGCGATGTTTTTCTTCTCTTGATTTTGTATTCTTCTTCCCTATAAATTAGCTTCATAGGACATCAGATTTCTTATTAACTCTTCGACTTTGAGTTGGGAAAGGTCGTTAGCTTCTTTGATGGCTAAAACTTTTCTTTCCCATTCGTTTGTCCAAAAGTTCAAAATTCATTACACCAAATCAAAATCAGTGAATTTAACTTCTAGTGCCATAAGATCGTGTTGTATAGTTTGAAATCTAGCATATATGTCAATAATTGATTCATTTATTTTCACTTTGAAAGATGAAAATTGATTTTGTTGAATAGAAATTTTTGTTTGCTTGACTTTGTTTGTGCCTTCATGGGTAATTTGTAATGTACACCATATAACATAAGCAGTATTACAAAGCATGACTCGTGAAAATTCTTTTTTATCGAGTTAGCAAAATAGTACATTTATAGCTTTTTCATTATTGGTTGCTAAATTCTTTTATACGTCGGCCTAAGTATCTTATCAGTAGTGAGAGCCTCATATCTAGTTTGTCTAGTTTGTTAAATTTCTAGACCATTAGCTTCCATAAAAATTCTCATACGTGTTGACCAGTAAGCATAGTTTGATCCAGTAAGCATAGTTTGATCCAATGAATAGTGGAGGACGTGCAGTTGATTGTCCTTCTTAAAATGTACTTTCCATATTAACCAAAATTCAATTATGTGTTACCGTAAAAATGAAAAATCCATGCTCTGATACCAAATGAATGTCTAGTGGATCATATATTATCTAACTTGTATATAGTATGCAAGTGTATGAGCTAATGCTGTAGTATATAATAAATAGTAGAGTATAAAAAGCAAGTAAACTAGAGCTTTTATACTGGTTCAGACCTCTCATCCTACATTCAGTCCCTAAGCTCCTCTTTGGTATTTACTAACCGAAAAACCCCACTTCACCCAGAGGAACATGCTTAATACTAAGAATTTTGTTGATAACCATGTCTTTCGAATAACATAGATATTGACTATCCTACAATATCCTTTGTATATTGTTTATGTGCGCTATATTTTTAGGAAGAAATATAACCAAAATATAAATTTTGGTTATTTGGATGATTAAGAAAATTGAATCACTGAAAGCACAAAAGTAAGAATATAGAACTAGAGTATAGAAAACAAATTTAATCTTAGCCTTAATCATTTAGTGTTGTTTATAAAATTCAAGAGTTGTTTCTCAAAGAGAAGCAACCATTACCTTTTAAAGACTTGCAATGTTTAAGTAAATTTAGTGTATTGAAAAAATTCAAAAGGAAGCAACCTTTCATAAAAATAACTGTTATGTTTCGTAAATAACATCGCAAACGTCCATGGAAAGTCATAGACATCAGTCATTACAAGGATTAATTTGAAAACGTGAATTTTGTGTTTTGTGAATTACTCAAGGAGATTTTACATACTTTATCTAAGACTAAATACGACCTTACTAGTAAAAGTCTTCCCTTGCTTGTCTTCTAACCATGATCTTATTGTGTATACCTGCATATTGATGATGTTTATATTGCATATGTGTGTTTGTATAGTTGATGTCATCAAAACTAAGAAAGGAGGTTCTAACACAAATGAGATTAGTTCCTTATGCATTGGCAATATGAGAAATCATACATGTTATGTTGTCAATGATATCGTGATTTGTTTATGTATTTAATGCATGAAGCAAATATCAAATCCAAATTGATATTAATAAATGTCTGTTTGAAATGTTCTCATGTATTTATGAAATACTAGAGAATAGTTTACAAAAACAAAGGCTCTTTATGAAGAAGTTTTCGAACTCAAACTTCATAAGTGATATTGAGTATAATATTTCAATAATAAATTCAAGTTAAGAATCTTCAAGTTGGAAATGTTCCAAATGAAAGACCAAGACCGATTCAATAAAAAAGGCTAAGTACATTGCCTTAAACAGCACTGCAATAAAAATAATGTATATAAAATATATAAGTGCACAAATTTATAACCGATCTGGTTCCAAATATTGAGAATCTCATAACATTGTTATATGATAATAATATCATGATACAATTCGTAATTGAACTTAGAGCTCAATAGAAGTCAAGGGACATACTTCGAATTGTTTCACATGATAAAACAGTTTATCACCATCGGAAGAAGACGACTGACAAAGTAGATAATTGGAACATAATCGCATACCCGTTCACAGTGGGACTGAGCCAACTGGTGTTGAGAAAACCAATTGGAGAAGTTGGAATAAGATTCCATAATTGACCTTGAGTGCAAGTGGAAGATTGATAGAGTTTGGAGTATGCCATAGGGGCAATTACGTAATTTGTTACATATATTTAACTCGTTGACCAATCTCGTTCGAAATAAAGGTGTTTTTTCTATTATATACTTGATATAATGTGGTTATATTAATAAATTAATATATTTAATAGAAAATTCATAAATAATGTGTTTTGTGATGGTAGGTACAAAGTGTTGTAACCATGAGTAATTTATCACATTGAAAACAAATAGACCATTTAAAATATTCCTTTTCAAGATGTATTAAGATTGGATATCAAGTACATCCTTTGAGACTAGAGTACGTAATGATCTCCAAACATTGGGCAATGTATTACTCATGAGTGTTGGGGGCACCAAGGGGTTGCGTACTGATAGTTAATGGATAACTATGGAATGACTCACTCGATAGTTTTCTGTTGGTTAATATAACTACGACCAAGCAGAGAATATCGATGTGACTAATTTACATAGTTCTCTCGAATTGAGAATACTGTTGATCTTCAATGTGGAAGCTCCGCTTCGGTTATATTTAAATCGTGGCACGATGTCCATTGAACGACTATATTGGGTCAAGTGGAAGCATTGGAAGTGAAACACTATTCAAGTGAGGGTTTGTCTCCTCAGTTATATGAGGTTAGTATCACGGTCTACTGAAATCAACTTAAAGTCAAAGTCTTTGGCCAGAGCATTTCGGTTAATAATAATTGTTATTATTAAAACAAGGACATTGTGTACAAAATACAAAGTTGAATGTAGATGATATTAGAATTTTGACCATTAGCAAATTTCATAAGTCCTAATGTGATATAGTTTTGATAAAGAGAATTGGTGTAAATAAATGCCACTATTAGGTACCGCCTATAATAAGTAAAAATGGATAGAGCTCAAAGATGTGTAAGCAAAAAATTTAGCCAAAATGTCACACCATGTGCTAAGTGACGTATGAACGTTAATATTTGAATAGTTCGATATTGATCACTGACTGAATTTACGCTTTTGAGTCGCGTAACCGCAATGATGATTGATTCAAAAACCACATGATTTAATTAATTTATAACCATTATAAATTAATTAAATTAGTTAATATTTATGAAATATTAATTATTAAATTTTTGTATATTTATTTATTTGAATGCCATTAGTATTTAATAAAGTATGCACATAGAAGTTATATATGTATGTATAGATATACGATATTGATAAAATATTTATATTCGATTTAAATAAATTAACTATTAAATGGGTTTGGTAATATTTTGAGGCCCATATAGCCTCATTCATGGTAGGCCATAAGGAAAGGAGGATTAAAATCCGATGGTCGGACCTAAAAAATGAAGGGAGGAGGTTAAGGAAGATCCCTTTATAAATATGTTACCTTCCATTCACTTGCCTCTCTTAATCATTGTCCTTCTAAACCCTAGCATTCATCTTGATTTTTCTGCCTTCTTGGCCAAAATTTCATGGCTTCCAAGCCATAAAAAATTCTGAAAACAAAATCAAATCAAATAAATACAAAAGTGGGGCTTTAGATTGTGCCAATTTCTAAAGGTTATTCAATCATAATAGAAGCATTTATCATTCGAGGTACAAATCATAGGCAACGTCAACAAGGTAAAATTCCATTAGTTATTTATTCCATGATATTATAGGTCTAGTAGTTAATTCATTTTGAAAATTTTCTATATGCATTTGACGTCCCTTATAAGTATACAATTATAGATCTTAAAGTAGTATTACTTGTTATCATTAGAATTGGTTTTCATTTGAAGTTGGTAACTTCTATTCTTGATTTCCTATGTTAATTTATACTGATTTTGATCTAAACATAGATTTGGTAATTAACTTTATGTTCTAGTTAACTTTATTTTATTTACCTATTAACAATAGTTTACATCGATTCCAGTTTTGTTTTCTACTTTAAGATTCATACATATACACAAATGTGTGTATGTGTCTATATATATGTATGTATGTGTATGCTAAAATAATTTTGAAATATTTTAAAAGGTTTCAAAAAAGTTTATTGACATCTACATATAAATTTTATTTAGATTTGTGGATTAAGATCTAATATCACCCTATTTTACTAAATTAGATTACTGCATGTTTGGTAATAAATCTTAAATTGATTACAATTGACTTGGTTTAGTTGATTTATTAATTTTAAAGGATTCATTAACAATACATACATATACACACGCACACATACATATATGTATGATGTATTTATGTATAAATAAACATGAACCAATGTAATATATAATTATACGAAATATACTTTGGACAATTTTTTAAAATATCCATGTATGATTCTACTTGAAATTATTAACATATACATATAGGTTACACTTAGATTTATTGATTAAGATCCATTTTAAAACTGATTTCTAAATCAGATCACCATGTTTTTGCTAATAAATCTTGAACTGATAAAGTTGACTTGGCTGAATTAATTTAGTATATTTAAAGCATTCATTAAATAATACATATATAAACATATTTAAACATATAACACATACAATTAGTTAATAATACATATATACATTTGTTGATGACTGCTTATATCATGATGCCTATTGATTGTCATTTATGTGTTGCATTAATTAAGTTTACGAAATAGGAAATTAAATCAATCATCTTTGTTACCCTTTATTTATTTCCCATATTTTATTTATGTGTTTAGCTATTCATTTATTTCTATTTATTATTTACACATTGTCATCAATTGATAGCACCTATTATATGTTGCTCTTACAGAATTTACACTAATATATATATGTATATATATTTGTTTATACTCACATTCATGCCATATATATGTTGCTAATTAATGACAATCATATAATTAATCAATTTAATTAAAGAGATAGAAATGAATGGTTCCTCTCTCCATATAAATTATATGCCCCTCATTAATTGAACAAGTTAAGAGAATGAAATGAAAAGTTTCATTCTCTAAATAAATTTATGCCCCTTCATTAATTCAATAATTTATGAGATAGGAAATGAAAAGTTTCTTTCTCTAAATAAACTTAATAAGTTACCATTAAACACAAATATGTACATAAGAGTATATTTGATATACTTTAACTTACATACACACTAAATTAAAGTAAGACTTTATTTATAAAATAAAATAAAATAGTGATTTTATTTAAAATAAACCTAGAAAAGTTCTAAATGAATTCAGACTTCATAGGTCCATTAAAGATCCAAAATGGCTAATTTTTTTGAAATTCACTAATTTATTTTGCTGCGAGCTATCCCGGTTCCAACACATGCACACCCGATAATCTAGTCGGTAATTCAACTCTATAAGTAAGAGTGCCTATCCTCTCGAGTATCGAAAAAGTCTATAAAATGAGGTGCTAAGTTCACTCCCTTTCCAAATCAAACTACACCTCTCATTGGGGAAACTTTGATGAACACAAAGTCCCTAGTTGAGAACTCCAAATCTCTACGCCTCATATCAGCATAGCTCTTCTGCCTACTTTGAGCTATATTCAAATGCCTCTTAATCTTCGCTACTTATCTATGGCTTCACGAATCATATTCGATCCAAGCAATAAGCGATCTCTTGCTTTTACCCAACATGATAGAGATTTACAAGGCCATCCATATAACACCTCAAGGTGCCATCCCAATTCTCTCCTAAAAATGTCATTATAAATTTTTTCAACTTGTGGCAAATGATCTTCCTACGAACCTCCAAAGTCCAGAATACAAGCTCAAAGTAAATCCTCTAGAACACAATTCACTCTCTTGGTTTGCTCTTCTGTCTGAAGGTGATAAGCTGTGCTCAAACTCAGCTTCATCCCAAGTGCATCATGCAAACCCTTTCAGAATTAACTCATGAAGATTGGATCTCGATCACTAATGATATCACATGGAATACCATGAAGCGTAACGATCTCTCTAACATATGACTGAGCCAAACTAAATGTAGTCCTCATTGCCATCACTGGCAAGAGGTGCACTCTCTTGGTCAATCGATCCAAAATAATCTATACACCTTCAATTTACCTCTCCTTGACCAAGGCAATCTATCGATAAAATTCATAGAAATCTTCTTCAACTTTAGAACCTCAAGTGGCTGAAGCGGTCCAATTATCTTTTGGCGACTACCGTTTACCTGTTGGCAGTTAACATATCTACAAAAAATATAGAAACATCTCTCTTCATACCGTCCCACCGAAAAATACATGTAATGTCCTGATACATCTTAGTGACCCTTGGATATATCGTCAGCCTAGAATGGTGACACTCTGTCAGAACCTTCTACCTAATCCCATCAACATCTAGGACATGCAACCTATCGTTTATCCGTAAAATGCCATGGCCATCTACCCAAAATTCTTGCCACTTCTCTAGGGCAACATTCTCACTAACATCTTTTACTATCTAAGCAAGACGAACATCCCACTACCGATTACTCTCATTGTAATGAATAAGAGTCAGACGAACCTCAACATTTGCAACAACTGCATACCTCCTACTGAGCGCATTAGCTATGACATTAGCTTTCCCCGATGTATATAATGTCTAATTATAGGCCATAAGAAACTCCAACCACCTTTGTTGCCTCATGTTTAAGTCATTCTGCTTAAAAAGATACTTCAAAGATTTATGGTCTATGTACAACTCGAACCTCTCACCCAGTAAATGATGGCTCCGAATCATCAATTCAAATACCACAGCTAATAATTCCAAGTCATGAGTTGCATACCTTGCTTGTGGTATGAGCTGCTGACTAGCACAAGCAATAACCTTTACATGTTGCATCAACGCAACACCTAAATCTGTTCCACATGCATCAGTGTAAATAGTCAAACCCTCAACTCCTCCTGGCATAGTAAGAACATGAGCACTAGTTAACTTTACCTACTACCCCATCAACAAGATGGAGATATACATGGCCTCCTGTATAATGCATCAAACTATGTCATCCTAGTACTTTCTTGATAGCTATTATTATATGCAAACTCTACGAACGACAAGTGATCGTCCCAAGAATCTCCAAAGTCCTAAATACACATCTGCAACAAATCTTCAGTACTCGATTTACCCTATCACTCCGTTTTTTTATTCGTGGGTAGTAGGTGATACTCAAATTAGTTCAGTGCCTAGGGCCTCTTGAAGATTTCTCCAAAACTCACCAATGAAAAGTGGATATCAACTATTAATAATACTAGAAGGAATTATATGTAAATAAATTATCTCCCTCGTGTATAAGGTTGCCAAGGATGCAGCTATCCTCGTACTTCTAACCAGAATAAATTATGTGCACTTTGTCAGTCGATCGACCATGAACCAATCACTCTCATTCCCTCTTCTACTCCTAGGTGGCCCATCAAAAAAATACATGTAGATGTTCTCCCATTTCCAATACGGGATAACCAAATGTTGTAGTAATAGGCTTCTTTCACTCTGCTTTACTCTTTAACAAGTTACACACTTGTAAAAAAAACCATGTTGCATGCCTTTCCATATTTGGCCAACAAAACACCCTCTTCATATCACATAGCTTGTCACCACCGGGATGAATAGTCATCTTAGAACGATGGGACTCTTCTAGTACTATGTCCACCAATAGCTTAATAGGAGGAACACAAAAAATACCCTCTCTTCACAATCATCCTCTTGAATTGATGGAATAATGGTTCAACTATTTCTCCTCCGTTCAGTTTCTCAAAGATGTCCATTAACTCCATGTCTTGCTTCTGATCAAACCAACACGGTCCATAAGTGAAGGTCAAACATCCAAACTACCAATATTCCCGATGTAAGTTTCGATAAAAGTCGAAATCAAATGTTGAAATGAACTCCAAGTGATTCCATTCCAAGAACATAGGGTAAAGAATCACACTGTGATTATCCGCAGCCATCGATACATCGATCCAAATTCTAGAGTGACTTTCAGACTCGTGTTGTTGCCAAGAAGTACGAGCCATTGGGTTTTTATAACATTACAGAGACTAAAAATAAACAAATATAATCTAAGATGCACTACACATTTAGAACTCATAAAAAATAACCATTCTTGTTAGCACCAGAATTGGCCACTAACACCTGAAGAAGAATTTTTGTAGGGAGATTAATGAAGAAGGTAAATTAAAACCGAGTAACGTAGTAGAATGCAGTAATAATTATAAGAAACAAGAGCACCAGATTTATAGTGGTTCGGCGTAACTGCCTACATCCACTTTGAGTTTAATCTTTATTGCTTTTCTAAACAATTGATTATGGATAAAATCCGTACACCAACTACTCAAATGCAAATGTTAAGTGAAAAAGAATGAGTCTTGAAAGCGACAGAGTCTCCCCAGTATTCTTGAAAAAAGCCCCTTTCACTGTGCCGCTGCCCCTCTATTTATAGACGAAGATGGGTTAGACTTCCCTCATGGGCCTCGGAATAAGGTATCTTGGTCTGTGGTAAGTAGCTTCTGAGCACCGAGCTAGGGATGCCGAACGGAAATTGTCGAGCGAGGTTGGTCGAATCAGAGAATGTTGAGCGAGGTTTCCATGCCGAACGACACTCGTATGCCGAGCGAGGCATTGTGCCGAGTGAGTTTTCCATGCCGAACGGCACTCGTATGCCGAGCCACATATCCAGGTTGAACGACATTCATATGCCGAGCGAGGAATGCGTGCCGAACGACACTCGTATGCCGAACGAGGCATTGTGCCGAGCGAAGAGTGTGGGCCGAACGAGGCCTGTGCCGAACGAGATACTTGGGCCGAACGAGGGGAGAGGCCGAATGAGGAGAGATGTCGAGCAAGGGGAGATGCCGAACGAGGCCTTATGCCGAACGAGATACTTGGGCTGAACGAGGGGAGAGGCCGAACGAGGGGAGATGCCGAACGAGGCCTATGCCGAGCAAGGGGAGCTGCCGAACGAGGCCTTGTGCCGAGCGATGCATCTGCCCCGGATGACTCGTTACCTGGTCAAACAATCAGGTAAGACATGCCCCCCAAAGTGTATCATGTGGACCAACATGATGTGCTTCGAACCATGAGCAATCCACATTTTCCTTTGAGCTCTTTCTCTGTCTTCTCAATAGTGATTTCTTATGATCTCCTTAATGCCGAATGAGGCCTGAATGCCGAACATGCCTTGAATGCCGAACGAGGCCTGAATGTCGAATGGGCCCTGAATGCCGAACGAGACCTACTACGCCGAACGAGATACTTGGGCTGAACGAGGGGAGAGGCCGAACGAGGGGAGATGTCGATCAAGGCCTTGTGCCGAACCATTTAGACATCTTGACCGGTTCCACTGGTCGATGCCTATTCAACTTCTCTTCTCTATGAAAACTGACACTTCTCTTCGTGATCCTTTTACTTTCACTTTGTTTCAGAAACTCACAACTTTCCTTCTCCCAAACTCCAGCTACCTCTCCAACCTTCCTTCCTTACCCTAAATCTAACAGGTCTTCCTTACAATTTTCCCCCAGGTTGAATCTAAGCAAACTTCAATCTCAAACTTAATCAGATCCCTAAGCCTCGTTCATCCTCTTAGGTAATAATTTCTCTTTCAAATGCTTTTTCTAGATTAGGAAATTTAGCACGAGATTTGAGTCCATGAACTTTCTTCAGACCAAGGATAGTAGGAATCATATAGAAGAGGAAAACCAATCGTGGCTTGAACATGCCTTAGGGCTGGAACCTTTATCGATTTTTGAGTATGGTGAAATGGAGAGGAGGAAGGGTAGGGATACCAGTGGTTTTTAGGTCGGTCAGTGATGCATTGGTAGGCAAATGGAAAACTGCCAAGTGTGGAACTGGTGGCCCGGTGGTCTCCATGTGGAAGTGATGTTTGGGAGTTAGGAGATAAGTAGCTCGGCTCCGTTCGGTGTCGAGAGTGAGTGGGTCGGCTAGCAAGTGTTGAGGGCCGCTCGACATTCATAGCCGAATATGTTGCGTGTCGCTCGACATTGAGATAGCCGAGTATGTTGAGTGTCGCTCAGCATTGAGAGGGGCCTAGTATTTTGAGTGTAGCTCGACATTGAGATGGCCGAGTATTTTGAGTGTCGCTCGGCATTGAGATGACTGAGTATTTTGAGTGTCGCTTGGCATTGAGATGGCTGAGTATGTTGAATGCCGCTCGGCATTGAGAGGCTTAAAGTAGGTAACAATAGTCAAAATTATTCCCACTCGACCGCAGCCTATGTCAAATTCACTTACATTCCATGTTTAGCTACATGACAACAAACAAGGACAAGGACTTAAGCAAACTAGCATATCAAACTAATCCAGACTGATAATTCCCGTCGTGACAACTATAAACCTGAATTTAACTTGATTAAAACAAACAATAATCTTCCACATACAGTGTCAATGCTGAGTTCGAAACTGAAACCATCACACGACAAGTTTTCGGAGACGGCCAGCGATGACAGTCTTCGAAGATGATAGTTCAAAGCCTAACTTTATTTCATCGGCTTTATGACTATTAATTCCTTGGCACTTGTACTTGAACGATTGCACTAGTTCACACATCACACGGGGGGAGTATTTTTGTTGTTATGTCTAATATTGATCATTTTTCAAGTATAGTTTAAACAGGTGTTCCACCAGATCCAACACTCATTATAGATGCCTAGAAAATCCAGCTCTGCCACAGTCTCAGATAGACCCGAGCTAACTTCTTAAAAAGAAGTAGTTGGAACTTCAAATCCTTCGACTACTCCTGTACAAGATATTCCGAGTCCTATAATTGCATCTGCTGATCTGGTTCCCGATGCCTTAGATGCAGCGATCTTTCTAGATAATCCAGTCGATTCTCAAGCTTCGAGAATTAATGAAAGCGCCATTCGTCGCATATGCTCAATACATGGAATTCCTTTCGACGATGTATTGGTTCCATCGGGACAAGACCGTTCTCACTTGCACCCAGCCGGATATACGGTCTGCAATAAATTTATGCGCTGGGTTGGTAGCATGCCACCATTCAACTCCTTCCTACGTGATCTGCTGCAATATATAGAGATCGCCCCATCACAGCTACATCCCAACAGCCATGGGTTTTTATATGGCACGTGTATTCTCTTCATGAGCATTCTACTTAGGCTCCTCACTCCCGGCGACATCCGCTATATTTATCGTTTCAAGAGGCGGTCTGACAGCCCATCTTTCATATTCCTTGAGCCGCATAGCAAGTGCCAAATCCTGACTGGTGCATGGAGCAAATTTGCTCAGTATAAGTAGGAGTGGTTCTACATGCGCAGTCCCCTTGGCTTTGCAAGGATATGGCTGGAAGGGAGTAAATTTCTTTTCTGGATCAATACTTGTATGTGCACCCTTTTTAACCCTTTTTCTACCTTTACATGTATCAGCACACGTTCCGAAGGCTCCAGGTACTCTAAGGCCGTTGAAGCTATTCGAGCCGTTCCCGCGGAAGACCGGGATATCGGATCTATCATTTCCAATGAATCGCTCTCCAAATTCGGGCTGCTGGTGGAAGGTCTTCGAATAAGCCTACCTCACGGCATCACTATAACAGGGTCTGCCTTGGACAAAGGCAAAAGGCAAGCTGGGCCTTCAGCACGTGATGCCCCTGATACACCTGAGGAGGGGGAGATTAGAGAAGCTAAAGCTCCCGAAGTATCGGGTGAGAATGTTAGTCCCGCTCGGGAGCCAATAATTGAGGTTCACGATATCAAAGAAACGCCTCCCCTTCGAAGGGGAAGAAGAAATTCGCTTACAAATTGAGGAAGAAGACAGTGGGTGAAACCTCTAAGGTCACAATCAATCCAGTGGAGAGATAGCCTTCTCTTCAACACTTAGAGATTTCTTTGAAAGGCTTGTCGGATCTCACTATTCCCGACGATTTGCTTAACTATGGCGTCAACGATCTAGAAGCCCTTAAGCTTCATTCCCCCGCAAAAGGCGATGCAGGCGCTCATGCCCATAACCAAAGAAAAAAACTCCAATAAGTAAAGATAAAGAAACTGGTCCATCGGGGGGAAACACTTGGACACACACGGACACGTGCACTTCACTTTGCACTTAAATTTTAATCACCATTCTATTTTTTGCTAACTTGTCATCATTCAATTTCTATGCAGGTAATATGGGGCGTACTCATGGACCTGACCGTCTTCCCAGGTCATCCATTTTTCATCATTCTGGTCGGGATTCGGGCTCCAATGAGCGCCGAGACAGAGATGACACGGGCAAGGCAAGGAGAAGTCTATGCATAAAGGGTCCCTGCCCGAGGCCCACCGAGATCAACATTTCGGTTTATCTAGTACCAGGCAATCTCGAGAACCCCACAAAACATCAGCATTCTCCAGGCAAACACCTCCTGCTCTTATACATGATCCGTCGGTAGCAGAAAGGCTTACTGAGCTCAAGGCCACATTGTCGAAAATATGCTTCGATGGTTTGAAATTTCTCCCAGCGATTCATCACATTCTGAGACACGTCAAATAAAGCGCCATTGCTTGTAACAACGACGTTTACGTTCAACATGACGCATTTGTCCACTTAGCCGAAAAAGTCTCGGAAGTCTCTATTGAGCGTCAATACGAAATCGATTGCCTGAAGCTCGAAGCTATTCATGACAAAGATATCATTAAAGCTCAGGATGAAGAGCTCTCTTCATAAAAGTCTCAGCTTGAAGCTGCCCAAAAAAGCGCTAATGACACAGCAAAGGCCGTTAATCGTCTGGAGGTGACATATAAGAAGAAATTGACGAAGCGGCTCAATGTCGCGGGGCCTTAGCTTTAGAGAAAGATTCCATTCGAAAGGAGAGGGATGCATTCTCCCAGCGAGTCAAAGAGTTGGAAGAGCTACTCCACAAAGAGAAAGAGGAAAAAACTGCTGCTCAGGAAGAGTCGCAATGATATTACGATGAGATTGTTGCTACGCAAGTCCTGAAGACAAAGCTCGATAACGAACTCTCTAAAGTTGAGATGCTGAAGGATGAAGCCCGTGAAGAGGGCAAAAGAATAGCATCCACGGAGATTGATTCTCGTCTTAAGGCGGCTACGGAGGCTAGTAGGGAGGAGATCAAGTGCTTATTCGATCCGCTTATAGCATAATACAATGCCCTTGTCCTCATGCATCGAAACTTAACTTTTCTTGGCGAGGGTTACCTCGAATCTCTAGCCAAGGCATGAGAAACTTTGATAAAGATTAGAAATGCTAAGTCGGGTAACGAGGAGGTTGGCGAGGAGGCTTTAGTAAAGGAATTTCTTAGGGGGAATGAGCCTTTAGACTTGTCTGCAGCGAAGGCTCTCTACATCAAAGGTTCCTCCTCATCAAAAGGAAAGAATGACATTGTCGATCCATATGGAACCGAGTCTCCAGTTCCTCCCCCTACTCATTCGGCTGGTCGGACAGTACTTGATCCGTTCGAGCAACGCGTTGGTTAAAACCCGGAAGACCTTGGCCTTGACATTCATGTTCTATCTCCCATTCTAGAGGGTGAGACTTCTCGAACGGTTGAGAGTCAGCAAGAAATCGGTATATAACTCTTCTTCTTAAAGTTCAAAAAGCCATTGTTTTTAGCGAGAGGTTATTGTATTCTAACATTTGTCTCTTGTATTTTGTATAGGCCGCTCTAACCCTGAGCCAACTCCAAGGAGTGATGATGCCAAGGAGGAGAAGGAGAAGGTGAGTGAGGATATTCAAGCGGGAGAGGCTCCCGGTCCTGATGCTCAAGTGATTGAGGCGCTTGATGAGGATAAATATGAAACTTCATCACCCGTCGAAGAAAGTTATGAAGTTTAGATTGCAGGCGCCTCCGAACACACTTCGAAAGTGAGCACAAAGGAGTAACTTGTGAAAGAGAAAAAGAAGAAAGTTGAGATCAAGGTCGAGCCCCAGGTTGTGGAACTAGACGATCGTTGAACATGCCTTTGGAAGCCATTCTCCTTGGCGTGTCCAGGCCAATGGAACTTCCTCTTCCTTCGTCGAATGTTACTTCCCCAGTAAGCAAAGCATCCAAAGGAAAACGCATAGGGGAGGAGTCATCCGAGAAAACAATGAAGGAGAAGGAACCAAAGAAGTAGTTATTACTCTCGTTCAACGAGAGTTAGCTTAGATTATGTAATTATTTTTATTTATTTTCATGACCAATGTAAATAGACTTTTGACTCCAAGTTTTGGAGGGATTGTTGTGGAACCTCATCTTGAGTCGATAAAATGAAATTCAGTTTCTTTGTCTCTCAAATGACTTTTATTGTTTAGCTTATTGTCTAACTTGTTACTATAACTTGACATTCGGTGAGTTACCCGAACTCTAGTTCACCTCCATGTGACACGGAAATTTTTTGAGAATCGTAAATCCTCTGTTTCATGCTTTGGGTACTTAGAATATTCTTTAGTCCACACTCTGGGGACTTAGAGTACTCTAGTCCGCACTCCGGGGACTTGGAGATTTTAAGTCGTTTATACCCTAGTCCGCACTCTAGGGACTTAGAGTACTCCAGTCCGCACTCCGAGGACTTGGAGATTTTGAGTCGTTTATACTCTAGTTCGCACTCTGGGGACTTAGAGTACTCCAGTCCGCACTCTGAGGACTTGGAGATTTTGATTCGTTTATACTCTATTCCACACTCTAGCGACTCAGTGTACTCCAGTCCGCACTCTGGGGACTTGGAGATTTTGAGTCGTTTATACTCTAGTCCACACTTTGGGGACTCAAAGTACTCCAGTCCGCACTACGAGAACTTAGAGATTTTGAGTCGTTTGTACTCTAGTCCACACTCTGGGGACTCAGAGTACTCCAGTCCGCACTCTGGGGACTTGGAGATTTTGAGTCGTTTATACTCTAGTCAACACTCTGAGGACTCAGAGTACTCCAGTCCGCACTTTGAGGACTTAGAGATTTTGAGTCATTTATACTCTAGTCCACACTCTGGGACTCAGATTACTCCAGTCCCCAATGCGAGGACTTGGAGATTTTGAGTCGTTTATACTCTAGTCCACACTCTGGAGACTCAAAGTACTCCAGTCCACACTCCGGAGACTTGGAGATTTTAAGTCGTTTATACTCTAATCCATACTCTGGGGACTCAGAGTACTCTAGTCTGCACTCTGGGGACTTGGAGATTTTGAGTCGTTTATACTCTAGTCCACATTCTGGAGACTCAGAGTACTCCAGTCCGCACTTCGGGGACTTGAAGATTTTGAGTCGTTTATACTCTAGTTCACACTCGGGGGACTCAGAGTACTCTAGTTCACACTCCGAGGACTTGGAGATTTTAAGTCGTTTATACTCTGATCCGCACTCTGGGGATATAGAATACTCCAGTCTGCACTTTGGGGACTTGGAGATTTTGAGTGTTCGTGCACGTTCGTACGTCAGACAGAATAATGTAACTCTAGGTTTTTGCTATAGAATTATCATACACAAAAACATCAATAATTCATGGAAAATATGGCTTCAAGCCTTTATTAATGAAAAAAACTAAATTGTCTTATTACATGCCGAAAACTAAGAATCAATCAAATAAAAACATATTGGAAATAATTGCAACAAAGATACAAAAGGGATGGACTAAGTATAATAATGCCGTAAAAGCTCGCTATTCCATGCTCGAGGTAGTGTCCCGCTATCAACGGTCGCTAGCTTGAAAGTTCCCTCTCCAAGCCTCCGTTCAATGATGTATGGACCTTCCTATGTGGGATCCATATGCGATGGGACCAGGAAAACTCATTTTAAAACGAGATCGCCCGCATCAAAGGTTCTCGGTTGGACCTTTTCATTATAATATCGAGCGACTCGGTGTCTATATACAGCTGCTCTTAAATCAGCTTCTTCACTTTTTTCATCAACAAAGTCAGTGGTCCTAGTAAATGATTCTGATTCATCTTAGGTTCATAATGAGTTACTAAAGGAACTTAAAGTTCCACAAGTATAACAGCCTCCGTGCCATATGCCAATGCGAATGGAGTGTGGCCAGTCACGAACTTGTGGGTGGTTCTATAAGCCCAAAGTGCTATTGGAAGTTCATCTACCCACTTGCCTCTAGCCTTTTCCAAACACTTTTTCAATATGGACTTGATTATTTTGTTCACGTCTTCTACTTGTCCATTGGCTTTTGGATGAGAAACTATTGCAAACCCTTTTCAATGCCATACTTCTAAAGAAATTCTTTGAACTCCCTACTTTCGAATTGAGTTCCGTTGTCTGTAATGATAGTCCGTGCGAGGCCAAAACGGCATATAATATTTCGTACAATGAAATTAATGACCTTCTTGGTGGTGATCATGGCTAATGGCTCTGCTTCCGCCCACTTGGTAAAGTAATCGATCGCAACTATTGTATATTTCGCACCACCTTTGGATATGGGTACCGATTATATCGATCCCCACATTCCAAATGGCCAGGGACTAACCATTTGTATGAGTTCCGTCGGCGGAGCTCTTGGGATTTTTGCATACTTCTGCCATTTGTCACATCTCCTTACATAGTCTGCAGCATCCCTTTTTACGGTTGGCCAATAGTATCCATAGTAGAGGATCTTCTTTGCTAATGTCTATCCCTCAGTATGGTCACCACATTCTCCTTCATAGACCTCCTTCAGGACTCGTTTTATCTCATTGTGGGCAATGCACCAGAGTAAGGGAACGATAATCCCTTCCGATACATTATTCGTCCTGCATTACATATCGCAAAGCTTTACGAATGACTTGTCGTCTTTCGCTCTTTCTTTCGGGCAAGCCCCGTGTAGCAAGTATTGCTTGAACAGGGTCATCCATGATTCCTTCTCGATTTCTGTTTCTAACGTGAAATCTATCTCCATCACATTTATACTTGGAGCATGTAAGGTTTTGATGGGAACCAATCCTATTTGCTGTGCATCACCAGTATTTGCAAATTTGGCTAATGAACCGGCTTTTCTGTTTTGTTCACGCAGGACATGCGACATATCATAATACTCTAGATTTGCTAACAACTCTTGAACCCGTACAAGGTATGGGGCAAGTCTCTATCCCTTTGCTTGATAGTCCCCTCGCACTTGGATACCACCAATTATGAGTCACAAAAGATTTCGACGATTTTACTCCCAGTTCTCTGATAAGTTTCAAGCCAACAATCAATGCTTCATACTCAGCTACGTTATTTGTTGCTGGAAAATCGAGCTTCAAAGCGTAACAAATTGATCGGTTTTTGAGAGTCACAAGAACTATACCAGCCCCAGAGCAACGGTCGTTAGATGTCCCACCGGCGTATAGTTTTAATCGAATGAGGGAAATAACATCATGGCTGTTTGATTCGTCTAAACGGTGAATTCAGCGATGAAGTCCGCTAGCGTTTGCCCTTGTATGGCCCTTCTTGGCAGGTAGATAATATCGAACTAACTCAACTCGATATTCCATTTTAACATCCTTCCAGAAGTTTCTGGTCGTTGGAGAACCGACGCAAGGGTTGATCAGTATAAACATTGATCGAGTGTGCCTGAAAGTATGGACAAAGCTTTCGTAATGCAATCACCAAGCAGTAGGCTAGTTTCTCAATCTTGTAAAAATTTCTTTTTGCCCCCGTTAAACATTTGCTGACATAATAAACCGGCTTTTGAACTCGGCCCTCCTCGCGAACCAAAGCTGTATTGATAGCATGCTGTGATACAGCCAAGTACACATACAATACTTCATGGTCTATAGGTTTCGATAGCACTGGGGGACTTTCCAAATGTCTTACCAAAGATCAGAATGCGTTCTCACAGTCGGGCGTCCATTCGAAATTTCTCTTTCCTTTCTTTATTACATCAAAGAAGAGAATACACTTATCTGTGGCTCTGAATATGAATCGACTTAGCGCTGCCACTTTTTCATTCAAGCTTTGTACCTGCTTTATAGTTCCGGGCACTTGTATGTCTCGAATAGCTTGAATCTTTTCCGGGTTAGCTTCAATTCCCCGTGCATTAATAATGAAACCCAAAAGCTTCCCCGACGCAACGCCAATGGAACACTTCAAAGGATTGATTTTCATTGCATAATATCGAGTATATCAAACATCTCCGCTAAGTCTCTAGGTCGTTTGACTGCCATGACTTCACGAGCACGTCATCCACATAGACTTCCATTGTTTTACCTATCTAGTCTTTAAACATCTGATTTACTAAACGTTGATAAGTCGCTTCCGCATTTTTTAATCCAAAAGGCATCACTACATAGCAATATAGCCCGACGTCTGTGACAAAACTAGTGTATTCTTGGTCTGGAATGTGCATCGGGATTTGATTACATCCCAAGTATGCATCCGTAAATGAAAGTAACACGTGCCCCGCTGTTGAGTCAACCATCTGGTCAATCTTGGGTAAAGGAAAACTATCCTTGGGGCACGCTTTGTTCATATCATAGTAGTCTACGCAAGTTCTCCATTTCCCATTTGCTTTCCTCACTAGCACAGGGTTAGACAGGCATTCAGGGTAGAGGGTGTCGCAGACGAACCCATTGGCTTTGGGTTTCTCAACCTCCTCTCTGAGAGCAATGGATCTCTCTGGGTCCATGCCTCTCCTTTTCTACTTTACTGGTACATACCTCGGGTCTGTATTCAACATATGACTCGTAATAGTAGGAGAAATCCCGCACATATCAGAATGTGTCCAAGCGAAAACATCCAGATTCGCTCGGAGGAAATCAGTAAGATCCTCGGCCGTCGAAGGGTCAAGTTGCGATCCAATCTTAAGTACTCGCGATGGATCATTTCGACTGACTGGAATGTCAATCGTCAGTTCAGCCGGTGCTGCTTTTGCTTCCTTGGGTTCGTCATCATCATCTCTTGGGTCTATCTCTATAGATCCGAGAATGCTGCATGAGCCAGAGCTCGGGAACTACTTGTCAATTGTTGGTGTTCTGGATGCGGACGGAACTGTCCGCAACCTTTCCTTTCTCTCTCCATTGGGCCTCTCTCAACTCAGCCATATAACATGCATGACCGATCGCTTGATCGCCATGCACAACACCAATTCCTTTGTCTGTCGGAAATTTCAAAGTTAAACACTACGGGCCAAAGCTGCCCTAAACTCTGCCAGGGCCGGTCGACACAGAAATACATTGTATGGAGAATCGACATCCAAAATTATGAAAGGTAGGATTCACACCCTCCTACGTTCACCTTGCCCAAGTTCAATTGGCAATTCAACATAACCCACCGCATCGGTTACTGCACCATTTAATCCATGGATACGAGCTTTAGACGGCTTTAACTCCTTTGTCTCCATCTTCATTATGTCATATGCCTTTTTGAAGATGATGTTAACGGAACTTCCACAATCAATCAAAATTATCTTCACATACGCCGGCCCAATTGTCACGGATATGACCATCGGGTCAATGGTAGGAGCCTCCACCTGGTCAGCATCTTGGCTCTTGAATACTATATTGTCCGTCATCATGCGCTGTTGTTTAGCGGGGGTCCCATCCTC
This sequence comes from Allium cepa, assembly GCA_030765085.1. Classification (NCBI taxonomy): domain Eukaryota; kingdom Viridiplantae; phylum Streptophyta; class Magnoliopsida; order Asparagales; family Amaryllidaceae; genus Allium; species Allium cepa. Next base: position 221,666,143 of record CM060946.1, read on the forward strand.
CATATTTGAACAACACTCATAATCTGCATGCCTTAAGGAATTAGCATATCGCTCCATTTCCTGCCAGTTCCTGTCTGCAGGATGAGGTCCATCGACTATAGTGTTTATGACTAGTCCACCTATAGTTCGACCATGTTCCTCTGGATGGCATAGAGCAGACCCCCGTCTGTGGTCTGATGTTCCTTGCCTACCTTCCTGCTAGTTGTTGACAAACTCCTGCAACTTTTTCTGTCTAATCAGCTTTTCTATGACATCGTGGAGGTGTCTACACTCTTCTGTATTGTGCCCGTAAGTCTCATGGAAGCGGCAGTACTTCCCAGTCCGCTTTTGTTCCACTGTTGACTCCTTTGGGCGTGGCTTTCTGTATTGAAAAGCATTACAAGTTGACAGGTAAATATTCTCAAAGATGAATTTAGTGGACTATATTCGTTGTAAGTTTGAATCCTTGGCTTCCATTTTCCTGCTTCTCTTTTATTTTTGGGATTTCCTCCTCCGGACCTTTTGGATTTCCCAGGCTTATTCTGGATATTGACCTAAACCTTTCCCGATTTGTCACCGGATTGTTTTACAACGATGTTGCTTTTCACAGTCTCCTGAACAGGCCCTGGTGCTTTATCTCGCCTTGTCCACCAGGCTTATGAACAAATGAGCCTTTGAATAAAAACGCTCTAGCATAGTCGGAGGTTTTCCTGCCAACCAATCTCCGAATTCTGAATTCGGATTCACTCCTCGCATTACAACCATCATAATTGCATGGTCATTAGGGTTGCTAACTTTAGTAGCCGCGATGTGAAACCTTTGTAAATAATCCTTCAACGACTCCCCTGGAGCCTGGATGATAGGGACACCACATCCTTGAGACGAGTGGCATGTGTCCCGAACTGTTCCACAAATTTCGTCGCCAATTCGTCAAAGATAGATATAGACCGCGGTGGAAGTCGAGTGAACCACATAGCTGCAATTCCAAATAAATTTATTTGGAAGCATCAACACTTAGTTGCATCATTTTCGCTAGCTGAATCCATCATCCGTTCATATCTCATGACATGCAGTCGGGGATCAGTTTTCCCTTCGTATGCAGGGATAGTTGGCATGCTAAAATTCCTGAGGTACTTGGCTTGTAGAATAGTATATGTGAATGGAGTATGACTCCTAGATATCCCCCAATCTTCATTGGTAAAGCCTTGATTTTCTCTCATTAGTTGTCTCACCATAGCCGATAGGTCCAGGGTTTGTATGGAGGATGGAAAGTTGGAATTTGTTATATGGGACCGTTCGGGTTGATGTCCCCTTTGTTGGCGATCTGCCAAACGTGTATCTTGGGGACCAGCTTCATTAGGGTCTTGGTGAGTCGGGCGTCCAGTTTCCATACATGCTCTAGATCCTAAGTTTCCTGTTCCAGCTTGGGTGTGGTCTCCAAGGTGTAATTGATCTAGTTGATCAATCAGCGGCCCTGCTTGTGTAGTTTCATTTTTGTGGCGTCTATGTCTGGGAGGTTCATCTGACGAAGTCGAGCTATTAGATGAAGAATAAGAAACGGGGCTACCTCCAACATTCCGATGATGTTGCTGAGTAAGCTGAGTCATGAGGTTAGTGTTAGCTTAAATATGCTCATTAAGTTGTCTTCTTCTTTCTATGAGTTCTCTCATCAACTTATTGAACTCCGTTCTGGTGACAACTTCCATTTGATTTTGGATGGTGATTCCTGCACCTAGATTTGCTTGTTGATTGCTAGGTCCTATTTTTTGTATGCTAGCAGTCTCGTTGACGTCCACGGTATGAGAGGCTGATTTGGTACGTGGTCTTCACATAGTAGAGTTATTGATAGAAACTCTGTGTAGAATCAACGGACGTCCGGTGAATGACTTGGATCTCCTTTGGGGGATTTATTTAATCCAGTAGCTACAAAGCAGATCCTAGCGGCCTGAGAATTCGATTGGCAGTGAAAGCACCAAAATGTTAGCACCATAATTGGACACTAACACCCGAAGAAGAATTTTTGTGGAAAGATTAATGAAGAAGGTAAATTAAAACTGAGGAGTAATATAGTAGAATGCAGTAATAATTATAAGAAATAAGAACAGTAGATTTATAATGGTTCAGCGTAACTGCCTACATCCACTTTGATTTTAATCTTTATTGCTTTTCTAAACAATTTATTACAGATACAATCAGTACATCAACTACTCGAATGCAAATGTTAAGTGAAAAAGAATGAGTCTTGAAAGCGGTAAAGTCTCCCTAGTGTTCTCGAAAAAGGACCCTTTCATTGTGCCCCTGCCCCTATATTTATAAACGAAGATGGGTTGCACTTCCCTCACGGGCCTCGGAATATGGTATCTCGACCCGTGGTAAGTAGCTTCTGCGCATCGAGCTAGGGATGCCGAACGGCAATTTCCGAGCGAGGTTGGTCGAACCAGAGAATGTCGAGCGAGGTTTCCATGCCGACCGACACTCATATGCCAAACGAGGCATTTTGCCGAGTGAGATTTCCATGCCGAACGGCACTCGTATGCCGAGCCACATATCCAGGTTGAAAGATACTCGTATGCCGAGCGAGGAATGCATGCCGAACGGCACTCGTATGCCGAACGACACTTGTATGCCGAACGAGGCATTGTTCCGAGCGAGGTTTCTGTGCTGAATGGCACTCGTATGCCGAATGAGGCGTTGTGCCAAGCGAAGAATGTAGGCCGAATGAGGCTTGTGCCGAACGAGGTCTGTGGTGAATGAGATACTTGGGCGAACGAGGGGAGATGCCGAATGAGGCCTTGTGCCAAGCGAGGGGAGATGCCAAACGAGGCCTTGTGCCGAACAAGATACTTGGCCCGAACGAGAGGAGATGCCAAACGAGGCCTTGTGCCGAGCGAGGGGAGATGCCGAACGAGGCCTTGTGCCGAGCGATGCATCTGCGCCGGACGACTTTTTATCGGGTCAAACAACCAGGTAACAATTCTCATAAAATATCTTAAAATACAGTCTCATAAAAACAGTACATAGTCAAATACAAAGTATATAGAAATATCATTCACAATCTGATAGGAACACTAAGTACTGATAAGATTGACAATTACATAGAGAGTAAATAAAAGGATAAGCAATCCTGTGAGGAGCTCGCCTCTCCATGTACTGAAATTGGGCCAATCACATGCTGATATGTCCTCCATCGTGGAAAATAGAAAGGAAAATGGTGGATCAGAAAAGAGTCCAATGAATGAATACATATATAGTATATGATGATTATGTGCATTTGACCTTAATTCCACTCTATGTGACCTCATGTGTCTTATAAGTGTTCGTGTATTCCTAGGGTCCTTTAATTCAGGGTTTTTATTTAACACACCTACAATAAAAACTTGTGTAGACTCCTACAAAGACCGAACTATGGATCAAACCTCTATAACTAACGATTGATCATGGCTACTAGAGCTACTCAACATAGGATCATCCTGCAACCTTCCTGTATGGGACTACATTTCACATTATGACTAAGCGTAACTATCTCACATAGGTTTCCCTATAATTTCCACATGGGAATAATTCCCAAAACTATGACTATACATACCCCAACTACTCATTAAGAAGGAGCCCATAATACCGACTCATCGAAGAGTCCCATCGTCTGCATCTATGTTGTTGACGCCCAAAATAGGCATTAACACCCAATAAAATCTCTTAGAGATCAAACAATGAATGAAATTAAAAATACAGCCGAAAAAGTAAATGACCACATATATTTTTATAGTGATTTGGCAATCTTGGCCTACGTCCACTTCATATTTTTATTGATCTTGCCCTTGATTATGATTACAAGGAGGTATGGATCAGCTAGGATCCATTAGTACAAGAGTAAAGAATCTGAATGGCAGAGCCTAGGCAGCTGAAAGAAGGCCCCTCTTTATAGAGAATGGCCACTATATATAGGAGAAGATGTGCATGGATTGTGCTAAATTTTTGGCAAGAAGAGTCTCTAGATCCGCAGGAGCCCACTATAGCGTTCGGTGGCCATAACTCGACATTTCGGAGCGATCGGCCAAAGTTTAGCCAATTGTTATTTTGGCCTTTTATTGATGTGCGGTCAATAGTATAGGCTCTTCTTGATGTAAGATACTTGTTCTCCAAATTTTGTGCAATTCCGACGAACCGTTTGTGAGATACCGCATTTTTCATGAAATTACAGATCATTCACTGGAATATGCCGATCGTTTTTATGGCTTGGCAAAAATGATCGGCTAACAATGATTGGCCAAACTCTAATTGCAACTTTATGACCCACGATTGTTTTTGTGAGCTTCAAATCTTTATTTTGTTAGTGCCCTGGAAGTTTCAAATGAATTAGCCTTGTGAATCTCGAGATATTGATCATTTTATGATGATTTGAACTGTTTTATAAATTGTTTTAGATAGATTCATATAAAATTATCAGTTGTCCATTGCTTGAGCATATGAACTCCGATTGACTTGAAATTTGAAATGTAGCCTCATAGGACTTTGCTTATGATTTCATACAGATCATAGCTTGATCTGGACCCGCTCCGAATCTGCTCGACCATCGTCCATAATCCTGTATATCACTGATTCTCAAGGCTGATACCCACCCGTTTTTGCCAAATCTATAGTATCACGGCCTTTCCAAAAAGCGGGATAACACATGTCCACCTCTTGAATTTTAGTTTACGTCTCTTATTGCATGCATAGGGATCCATCAACAACACGATATCACATCACTTCCGAATCTGTGAATATCATGGAGTCCTGTTGTGCTGGGCCCATACACTTCATCAGGCATCAATCAATGCTACGTCTCCACCGTAGAAGCTCCTATGAGTGTAATTTGTGATAGAATTGGCCTTAGTCGAATAACCGACCCCATATTGGATAAAGAGCACTTATGCAACCCTGCAACATCATAGCGTTGTCTCATAAGGAACTAGCTTCCTTAATATTTCTAACATATGCATGTATATAATATTTTTATTTTCAACCTGGGCGTTAGGCCGAATGTAACATCCCCTAATTTAAGGCCAGCAACTAAATACTACGGATGCGGTAGTCATCCATAGTTTTAATTTCCGGTGACAAATTGGGGCTATGTTACCAGAAACACGTGAATATGGAAATTTAACACAATTTTTAAGATAATTTTTTCTATCTTATTTCACAATAATATTTCTATTTCATTACATAATCCCAATTCGCAAACCATGTTAGAGAAAATATAATTATTACAATATATTCCAAGAACGACATAGGAAGATGCACTCTTGGATGATTAGAGTCAAATATCTGACATTTAATACAACTTGCTATTACAACACAAAAGCAAAATCAAAATATAGCGAAAAATAGATATATAGCTCCTTATAGCGAGATTGCCTCCTGCACGTCTCTGAAAGTTTATTCGTCTAAAGGGAACCCATAATGCCCTTACTCTTAACCTACTCAAATAAATACCCGAGTGCTTAAAGGGAAAATAAAAACTTTGGGTCAGACAAAAAGCCTACCGCGAATAATAATTTATGATCTTAAACCAATAGATATCTAGAGAGACCACTTTACTATGCAGAACGAATTTCCCCTCACTAGTACCCAATTAAACATCTTAACCATATACGTGCTTCTACATCCACAATGGTTACAACAGAATAATATGATAGTGTATAAACATGTCATATGTACCAGATTACCCATCCCTCTTTATTAGGCTGCTCATCTAAGTTCTTATTGACTACCAGTCTTATATTCATGTAGACTACCCATCCCATATTTTATTTTAATTAAACTAATGTGGACTATCCATCTCCTATTTTATTATTTAAACTGATGCGGACCATCCATCTCACATCTCATAGTTTCCAAGGATGACTATGAACCCTTAAATAAACCAATTAGAGATTATCCATATCTGGCACGGTGTAGATTATCCATCATATGACTATGAATCTATCACTTGGCCATTTAATTCATATTATCCCCATGTTTCTATTTATCCCATGTTACCCACATGTTTAACTTTACTTCATGTACCCACATGTTCAACATTAATCCTTGCTATCCATATGTATAACTCATTTTTATTGATGTCCCCAATTAAATTATTTCACCTCAGTTATTTAAATTTCATAGTGACATACATTGGTAACCTCGAAAGATTTTGTGTCAAACTCATTAAGATATACCTTAGTATCCCTAAGGTTCGATGTTAAAATCATGCAACAAATGGCTCTCCACCATTTATAAGCTCGATATGCACTCATGTTGACATCTATACCATGTCGATGTAAAGCATAAGGCTCCACCTATCTTAAGACTCGACGACTAAAACATGCGGCATCATGAGCCTCAATGACAATGAAGTCATTAATCCTCATGATACATAGGCTATCTGCCGATAACAAACTCAAAGACTTGTTAAAAACGGCGTGAGGTCGACTCGATGATAGGTTAAAAGCGGCATAGGGAAAACTAGATGACAAGTCAAAGCGGTCTGGCTAGGTTCGATAACAAGTTGAAAGTGGCATAGACTAAGCTTAATGACCACTTGGGTCTTTGAGCCCCAAAGCTCGGAGTCACTTATATAACAGTGCGACATCAATGTTATAAAGGTTGGCAAGTATAAACATTAACGTTGCCATATCGAGGCCTATCCCTTTTTCTCATTGTTACTTTGGCCTCGATGAGGCTTAGAACCAATCTGCTGCATGCCAAAATCATTGACATCATGCAACATTGTTTTGTTCCATGTTGATGACATTGGGATGAGGAGATATAGCTCGATATAGCCAATGTCGACGTGGTAAAACTGTAATTAACTTAAAAATTGCCAATTTACTATAAAAGACGTTACATTTCACCAAAGCTCTATAATTTTTGAAAAGCTTTTTGGCTAGCAAAACTTTATCAATTTTCTTTACTGGAAAACTAACTCACCCGATTTCCAAGATCCAAAACATTATCTCAAATAATTAACTAATAACCATAATTGATTAAACTTTTATATGCTTATTCCTAAATAATTTTTCATAATTCAAAATTACATGGGACTCCCAAAAAATTGATAGAAATTAGAGAATACCTTTCTACACTTCATATAAAGTTTCAGAGCCCAAAACCTCATTTAACTATTTAAAATGATTAAAACCCGTAATTAATCCATTTCCTTCATTGGAAATTCATAATATAATCTTTATAATTCGAAAAATTATACAATTAAAAGCCCATCTCCAAAATAATGTTTTCCTTAACATATCAAAATTTCAAATCATTTGTAGGATAAAAAAAATTTGATTTAACCCCAAAATCGAATTAGACCATTTTTAACAAATTCCAAAAATTCTCATTAACCATTATTCTATCCAAACAATGATTAGTAGATCATAACTTAACTACTCAAGCACATAATATTTGGGTATTACCCATAACCGAATCAAAACAAAGATTTAAGAGATGATAAATGTTATTATTCACCTTAGATTAATGGTTGAAGTGACATTTGGTGTAGCTCTTAATCCTAAGCTTGCTTTCACTTAAATCCTATATTTCGACCTCCCTATTGCTTTTTAATGGCTGACCTTGATTAAGCTTTCTTTTTGGTTGTTTTTGTTATGAATATGAGGTGAGGGTTTAATGAATGAAGGGATTATCTATGCCTAGTTTGCCCCTCCCATATATTCTTCCATGTATTAAATTTAAAATAATCATACTTAGTTCATTCAGTTTGGTACGACCACATAATTAGCTGAATCTCATTCTCCCTAATTATATACATTATTCTATTTAATATTATTTGCGCCAAAATTGGTCACAAACCCCAAATATTGCGAAAGCACCAATGTATGAACACAGATCAGCAGTATATAATATAGATCACAGATCTAAGTAATGTAGAGAATAGAAATGAAGAATAACAAACTTGAAACGGGAAGAAGTAGGCAGATACACAAGATTCATAGTGGTTCAGCTATCTCCGGCCTATGTCCACTTTAAAAGATAATCTTTTTATTGACTTTGCTTGCTAGTTACATCGGGTTACAAAAGTAATTTTCGAGTACAACAATGGAGTTTGAGTTTAATGGTTATTTCGGCAGAGTCTGGACATCGCATGATCAAAAAGTCCATTTTCTGTAGGCTTTGGGATGCTATTTATAGGCATAGGCTGCCAATATCTCGCTCAGATCTCGAAAGACCTCTTTTGGCACGTGTGTGGGCCTATGCGATTGATTCCACGTGATTTACACTTGGTTCATGATGGATACGAACCAATTTCGTATCGATCAAGATTTGGCCCAATCGAGTCGAAATTTGGCATGAACATTCATTAGGTTGTACATAAGCTCCTATGAAAATTTCATAGCATTTGGACTTGTAGATTGTGAATTATGATCGGTGCAAGTTTGGGATTTATGTCGGCTGTCTCATCCGAAACGATCCCTTCATATCGATCAGTTTGAATCGATATTGAGCATGTGCCTGTAAGTTGTCATGGTGCTTGATTTTAGGATCGACCCGAAGATCATGCTGAATCGATCGAGTCTTCCCTATGCACGTGCCTTGTTCGAATCGATCTTACTTGTTCTTGTTTGAATCGATCGAAGCTACTCTGTTTGTATCGAGTGTCGTGGCTTTGTTCATATCGATCTAAGTTGAATTATTTGTATCGATTGTGTTGTCTTGTTCATATCGATCGAAGTTGTTCCAACTTGATGGATACGAACAACGGATAATGTGATGGATACGAACAGATGGACGCACATGGGATGATCGATACGAACAACCGATAATTTGATGGATATGAATAAGGCCTCGCTGGATCGATACAAACATGATGTATACAAGGCGAAGTCTATTCGATCGATATGAACATGATGGTGCAAATAGCGCGGTCATGAATGGATTCGAACATATTGAATCGATCATGGATTTTTGATGGATATGAACGTCTTGTTTACATGAGTTGCATCGATCATATCTCGAGCATACGAACTCCGATTGACTTGAAATTCGAAACATTGACTTTTATAGACTTTTTTGGTCCCGTCATATCAATTGTAGATCAATCCGCACTCAAACAAAATTTATCGATATCCAAAGTAGACTTGTGTATTAACAATCTCCAGGACGAACTTTCCTCGGTTTCCAGTCAAGTTCTTGGTGTCATGACCTTGCCAAAAAGTGGGATAACATTTACCCCTTAAAAATGTCTTTTGGTAAAAAGGCGTGTTTTGAATAGCTTCAAATCCAATGTTGTGATTCCACGTCTTATCCATAGTTATAGTATCCTCAATCAAGTTCATGGCTGTTCAAAGCCGAATCAGTATCCATTTCAACTTGTGCAAGTCAGTAATCAAATCTTATGGCTTCTCTGGACCATTGATGGCCACTCCAAACCGTTGCTAAGTCCATTCCAAACTTAACGATCGATTAGAAAGATCCTGTCGTGCTCCACCGTTCTTCCTATCCCTTGCACTCTGGCCCTAATGAGGGGATATAGAGATGTCTTGGTCCTCCTAGACCGATCATAGCCTCTCTGGGCTCTTGCTGGATCCCATCCTATCACTCTCTGGTGAAGGGGAAACAACGTCGAGTGAGCCGATCCTGTCGCTCTCCGGCGAAGCGGCAACACCCCTTGCACTCCGGTTCAACGTCCTTGAATATTAAGCGATGTTATGACCTAAATCCTAGGCCGATTGCAGCCACTCCAAGCACTTATCGAACCTCGATCCAACCACTCTTCGGTGAATAGGGAACTACGTTAAGTGAGTTGATCCTATCGCTCTCCGGCGAAGCAACTCACTTCTTGCACTCCGGACCCCGTCTGTCCGGGTACGGTCATAAAGAGATTAATTTCCAATTGACTTCCAATATTCATCCTTTAACTCTTCGATCAAAGGTTTATTTCGTGAAATTCAAGTTCATTTATTAAATTCAAATTCCAAATGTTCAATCACAAACAAAAGAAAAATCTAGATACTGCCTCTCCGGGCAGAGTGGTCTATTACCATCTCAGAGCATGCCTGGGGATCTATCCAATTCCCTTACATGTGTAAGTGGAAAAGTAGTTTTATTTTGAAATCAAATCTAAATTTTTTATGTAACTGACCAAAGTTCAAGTTCTGAACTTGGTCCTTGCCATCATGATCAATTGACGACGAGTCGTGATCCTGATCCAGGATTAGTTCTGTTGGGTGCAGGCGGTAGTTGCTCAGGTCCTACGGCCGCTGTCTGATTTCTCATGTATTGTGGCAATCTACAACTTCAAACATGCTCTTTGACCTCATCCTTTAGATGGCAACACTCATCAGTAGTATGCCCTTCCAGCTCATAGAATAGGTAGTACTTTCCACTTCTACGTTCCCATTATGTGGGATCTCTCCTAGGTGGTTTCCGATAGGGGAGCTTCCCCTGAGCCTCCATGTAAATTCGTTCCAGGTTTGCTGTCAAGTCAGTGTATTGTTTGAGTCCAGGTTCTCGAAATTTCGTTCATTTGGCAGGACCATCGTATCTGTCATCCTGCTTCCGCTTTCCTTTGTCTGTTCCAGACCGTTCTTTGGAGGTTCCTTCGCCTTGCACAGTGTTTATTCCTGCCTCTGGGCGCGTGAATCCTCTAGCCGAATGAATCTTTCAACTTCATTATAGAATTCTCTAAGATTTTGTAGTGGATTTCTTGCTGAAGAATCTTTAATTCTGTATCTTCTGCAACTCTTGCTACCGCCGCCATCAAAATCATTGATTGATCCCGACGATCAACTGAAGCGATTGTTGCATTGAATCGTAATAGAAATTTTTGAATGGACTCTTTAATCCTCTATTTCATCGACGCTAAGGTCATCACACTCTTGGGTCGCGTCATGTGGACCCTAAACTGCCTCATGAAGCGTTCCACTAGCTCGCCCCATGTTCTAATTGATCCATTCTCTAGCTACCTAAACTAAAGCGCAGTCAAATCTATCAAATATAGAGGGACACATCGTGCCATAACTTCCTCAGATGCCCCCAGCACTTCCATGTGTCTAATATATCTGGTAATATGCATGGTCAGGTCTGACTTTCCATCATAAGCTTCCAGTGTGAGTAACTTGAATTTTGGAGGATTCTTTGCATTTCTGATATTCGGAGTGAACGGACTCCGACTAACTTCCTCTAAGCCTCCGCTCGGCAATCCTCCCCTCATAATTCGTCGCACTAGTCCATCCATTCGTTCATCTCCATCTAGGGGTTGTCTCCTTAGCATGTTTCCATCCTGCCCCCCCACGTACCGAAAGGTATTCTAGGTAATATTCTTCATATGGATCATTCCCATTGGCATTGGCTCTAGCCTGCTGAGCTCCATCTATGGGTCTTCCAACGTTAGGTCCCGAGGGCCTGACCCCGGATCCTTGTTGATTGCCTTCACTCTTTCTTATGATCTTGGATCTGACCTCCATTGGTCTCTATAACTCTAGCTCCTTGTCCTACATTTGCAGCAACTATAGTCGGTCCAAGGTTCTATGCTCCGGCTGCTCTCATCTTCTCAAAGAAGCTCTACATCGTTTTTTTGTTGGCTCTTCGGTAATCTTTGGTGCATTGAATCCATCATAGCCTCCATCTGGTCCCTGGTGATGTAGATCGAAGCTTGTCCTTCTCCAGCTCTAGAAGAGGCCTCTTGACTTCCTCCTTATTAGCTCCTTTCTGCTCTCTGTCTTCTACATAATTGCCTTGTCAGAACTTTTCAGATCTGAATTCTTAAGCCTTCAAATCCAATATCCAAGCAGTAGAATCCCTGAGATAGAGCTTCTCAATGAAAGCACCAAAGTGTTTGCGCCAAAATTGGTCACAAACCCTAAATATCGTGAAAGCACCAATGTATGAACACAGATCAGCGGTATATAATCATAGACCACAGATTTAAGTAATGTAGAGAATAAAAATGAAGAATAATAAACTTAAAACGGGAAGAAGTAGACAGAGACACAAGATTTGTAGTGGTTCGGCTATCTTCAGCCCACGTCCACTTCAAAAGATAATCTTTTTATTGACTTTGCTTGCTGGTTACAGCGGGTTACAACTGTAATTTTCGAGTACAACAGTGGAGTTTGAGTATAATGGTGATTTCGGTAGAGTCTGAACATCGCAAGATCAAAAAGTCCATTTTCTGTAGGCTTTGGTATGCTATTTATAGGCGTAGGCTGCCAATATCTCGCTCAGATCTCAGGAGACCTCTTCTGGCACGTGTGTGGGCCCACGCGATCGATCCTACGTGATTTGCACTCGGTCCTTGATCGATACGAACCAATTTCATATCGATCAAGATTTGGCCCAATCAAGTCAAAATTTGGCATGAACATTCTTTAGGTTGTACGTAAGCTCCTGTGAAATTTCATAGAACTTGGACTTATAGATTATGAGTTATGATCGATGCAAGTTTGGGTTTTATGTCGGCTGTCTCGTTCGAATTGATCGCTTCGTATCGATCAATTCGAATTGATATTGAGCACGTGCCTGCAAGTTGTCGTGGCGTTTGATTTTAAGATTGATCTGAAGATCATGCCAAATCGACTGAGTCTTCCCTATGCACGCGCTTTGTTCGAATCGATTGAAGCTACTCTGTTCGTATCGAGTGCCGTGGCTTTGTTTGTATCGATCTAAGTTGAACTATTCATATCGATTGTGTTGTCTTGTTCGCATCGATCGAAGTTGCTCCAACTTAATGGATATGAACAACGGATATGTGGTGGATACGAACCGATGGACGCGCGTGGGTTGATCGAACAAACAACCGATAATTTGATGGATATGAATAAGGCCTCACTGGATCGATACGAACACGATGGATACGAGGCAAAGTCTCCCCAATTGATACGAACATGATGGATGCGAATAGCGCGGTCATGGATGGATTCGAACAGATCAACTCGATCATGGATTTTTGATGGATACGAATGGCTTGTTTACTTGAGTTGCATCGATCATATCTCGAGCATACGAACTCCGGTTGGCTTGAAATTCGAAACGTTGGCTTTTACATCTTTTCTGGTCCTGTCATATCAATTGTAGATCAATCCGAACTAGGACAAAATTCACCGATTTCCAAAGTAGACTTGTGTATTATCGATCTCCAAGACGAACTATCTTCGGTTTCTAGCCAAGTTCTTGGCGCCACGGCCTTGCCAATAGATGGGATAACATTTGCCCCTCAAAACATGTCTTTTGGTAAAAAAAGGCATGTTTTTAATTGCTTCAAATCCAATGTTTTGAGTCCACGTCTTATCCATAGTTATGTCTAATTAAATGTCATGGATAAGGTTAACTAAAAATTAATGGTGTTACAGGCCCCTCTCAAAGAATTTCGTCCATGAAATTTAGTAAAGATCACAAAACAAGCATAACAAACATGCAACTAAAGTTGTATCCTACAAGTAATTAAATCTATATACAACAAATATAGAACATACCCTCATAATAACTTAGGGTAAGTATCCTTAACTTTGTCCTCTGCCTTCCAAGTACAGTCTTTTTCGTTGTCGCCTCACTGAACTTTCATCAACTTGACTGTCTTGTTCCTCAACTTCTTCTCATCCCTCGCTACAACCCAAATTGGTTGCCTGGCAAAAGTCAGATGTGGTTCTACTACTAAATCTTCCAATGCAGTCGAGTGATAGTAATCTCTAGATCATGCATATACTTTCAAAGATGAGAAACATGAAAAATGTTATGGACACCTGCCAAACTACTCAGTAACTCTACTCGATATGCGAGCTTTCCAATCCTCTCTATAACTAGGAACATTCCAACATATCCCCGTGCTAGTTTCCCTGACTTTCCAAAACGTATTTCACCCATCATTGATGATATTTTAATGAAAACCTTATCTCCAACCAAGAACTCTAGATCCTTATGCCTGCTATCTGTGTAATTTTTCTGTCTAGACTGAGCTTCTCTCATCCTACCTCGAATTAATTTAATTTTCTAAGTTGCTTCTCTCTCTAGATCTAGACCTAAGACTAAATAACATGTCTTCGGTTTCCAACCAACATATTGGTGACTTGCATGGCCTTCCATACAAAGCTTTGAAAGATGTCATTCTTATACTAGTCTATAACTATGTATTATAGGAAAACTCAACCAAGTGTAGGTGGTGTTTCCATGATCCACCAAATTCTAGTACGCAAGCTCTCAACAAATCCTCTATTATCTTATTGACTCTCTCTGTCTATCTATTTGTCTAAGTGTGATAAGCGGTACTTATCTTAAGTTTGTTACCTAACACTTTATGTAGACTCTTCCAGAATCCACTTGTAAACAATGTATCTTTGTCACCGACTATATACTAGGAATCCCATGCAGTCTAACTATGCTCTCCATAAATAACTTGGCCAAAACAGGTGTCATCCTGGTTGACTTAACAAGAATGAAATGGGTGCTCCTGGTAATCTGTCCACTATGACCTATGTACTCTTATTTTCTCAATTCGAACTTGGCAACTCATCAATAAAATCCATGGACATCGAAACTCATTTCCAAACTGGTATATCTAAAGGCTGGAGCAACCCACTTGGTTTCTGATATTCGGTTTTTACTTGCTGGCAACACGAACATTGCTTTACTCATAGCCAACATCCCTCTCTTCGTATCCTGATAGATCTTAGTTCTTCCTGATAAATGTAAGCTTCGATCGATGATATTCCATAAGAACTTCTTCCCTTAGGGTCCCAACATTCGGAACACAAAATCGTCCCTTCTTTCTCAACATTCCCTTCTGGTGAACGATAAAATCTCTTAAACCATCAATCATAGTTCCAATCTTAATTCTTGTAATCTTCTACGCCAATAATGGATCATCTTTTTGCATAGAAGCAATCCTTTCAATCAAAGATGGTTGAACTTTGAAACAGTATATCATGGCAGTGCTCTGACTAGAACTAGTAGTCGATCATAACACCACACTACACGTATCAATTCCTTAAAATCCTTCCACTCTGCAAACATAGCTAACACCACATTCTGATGTTTTTTGTTAAGAGCATCCACTACTTTATTACCTTTCACCGGTGCATACTCTATACCAGAATCATAAGCTACTAAAAACTTTAGCAACCTCTACTGTCTCAAATTCAACTCCTTCAGAGAGAATAAATGCCTTAAAGACTTATGATCCTTATACAACTCAAATCTTTCTCCCAAAAAATAACGTCTCTTCAATTTCAATGTGAAGATCATAACTGGCAACTCAAAATCATAGGTTAGATATCTTACTTCATGCGGTCAGAGCTGTCGAGAGGCTTAGGCAATTACCTTACCCTTCTGCATCAACACAACTCCTAATCTAGTCCCACATGCATCTGTACACACTACCAACCTTCATTACCGTTTGGCACAACTAACATGGAAGCACTGGTCAATAAATGCTTTAACTTATGGAATGCTTCGTCGCATTCGTTGGATCAAACAAACTTAACGTCCTTTCTGGTTAGCTTAGTCAAGGGTGCTGTTATCCATGAAATATCCCTGATAAATCTTCGATGATATCTAGCCAATCCAAGAAAACGTCTTATCTCAGCCACTGTCTCAGATCTCTTCCAACTATTAACTGCTTCAATCTTAGCTGGATTAATTGATACCCTTCTCTTGAGACTGCAAGGCCAAGAAACTTTACTTCTTTCTTCCAGAAATGACACTTTGAAAACTTTGCTTTCATCCGATAATGTCTCTGTGTCTCTAACACTATTCTAAAATGAACCTCATGCTTTCTTTCATCCTTAGAATATATAAAATGTCATCTATGAACACCAATATGAACCTATCCAAATGCTCTCAAACAATCCGATTCATAAAATTTACGAAGAAAGATGGCACGTTCTTTAGCCGGAATAGCATTACTAACAATTCGTACGATCCATATCTTGTTTGAAACGCCGTCAACAGAATATTGTCCTCCACCACTTTAAGTTGATGGCACCTGCAGCCAAATCAATAGGGAAAGCACTCTGGCTCCACTCAATTGATTGAATAAGTTGTCGATTGTCGGCAAAAGATACTATTCTTGGTCATTTTCTTATTCAACTTATGATGGTTGATACACAACCTTAATAACCTATTTGGTTTTCTCATGAACATCGTGGTCGCTCCTTAAGGCAAACTGCTTATCTGATAAAGTTCTTTCCTTCTACGTCCGCCAGCTACACCTTTAACTCCTTCATCTCGGTAGGCGTCATCATGTTAGGTGGTTTACTTATGGGTTTTTCTCCAGACACAAGATCTATTCGAAAATTGATAGCTCTTTTCGGTGGAAGTCCTACGACTGGCTCAAAAACATCTGCAAATTCTCATGCTATCAAAACCCTATTCAAAACTTCTTATGCTTCCATAGCATTTAGCAAAGCACAAATTCCTAGACTCAAATTCTCAATTGAGTATACTATTCAGTCGCTACTACGAGGATGTCTCAATGGTATTTCCTTATCTAGGAAAAATATCCTAGCATCATATCTATCTAACCAATCCATACCCAATATGATCTCGAAGCCTACGAAATCAAAGACATACAAATTGCATGCAAACGTATAACCTAACAAATCAAGTTCTAACCAGTCACATATCATCCCTAGAGTTGCATACCCTCTTATTAGATTCGCAATCCTTAAGGAAGTAACTAGGTATGAAGGTTCTAAGCATAACTTACCTACCAAACACTGAGATATAAATGAATGTGATGCACCGGTATCAAATAGTATGCTAACGGGTATACTATGGATCAAAAGTGTACCTTCCATCACAAATTTTCCCTTCTCAGCTGTTGTTGGTCTAGAGGATGATGGTTTCAAGGCATATACTTTACCCTTCTCAACCTCGGCTGCTTTTGGACACTTATTCTTGTAATGCCCTACTTAGTCGCAGTTAAAGCACTTCACATTCTACTACCCACAACTGCCTTTCCATCACTCGAGTGAACTCATTAGCATAATTCCCCTTCTTATTGCACTTATAACTGAAAATATTTGCCTTCCCCTTCTTAGCTGCTCTTTCTAAGCACTCTTCTTGTTAAATAATTTTATTTTCTTATTCCGGGATTTCTGAGTCTCCATTGACTTCTCCTTTCGAAGGTAGAAAGCATTTTTTTCGTTTTTAATCTCCATCTCCACTACTACATTTGATGGATCCCAGAATGTGGCTTGGTTACTCTAGCGCTTTTCGGCCTTAACCCTCGGGTAAATTTCTCATTCCTCTTAGGGACAGTGTGCGCAGTGGCATATCAACATTTATGCAGCTCATCAAATTTTGTAGACTACTCCAACATTGACGTCTCCCCCTGTCCCGAATCCATAAATTTTCTGAGCAAAGTGGACTTGGCTACCTCAGACAAAATTCACTCCTTGAATCTCCTTCAGAAATTTGCCCAAGTTTAGTCTTCCTTTGGCATAACCACGGTAAGTCCATTCTGCCAGAACAATGTTGCACCTTGCAATTTCCTCAAAACCAATCTTCTCTTTGGCTCATCGTCCAAACCAAGATCAGCAAAAATTCTCTCACAATGCAAAAGCCAATTTTCCACTTCTACAGCATCTTCAGTCCCCATAAAAGTGTAATTTCTCCCTATTTAGAGGCCCAAAACTAAGCGCTACAAATGCTGCAGTTATTTATAGTTTTAGCTTCCAGTGATTAAATACGGCTATGTTAATGGTATCAATAATATCAAAAGCACTTGAATATGAAACAAAACACAGATTTCAAAAACAACTTTTACTTCATTACATTTCAAAACCAACTGTTTCACATTCACAACACATAATCCCAAATCGTTCCTAGGCACAGATCAAATATAATATTACAAAATATGCCAAGAGCGGTATGTGAAGATACCCCTTTGGTTGATTAGAGTCATATGGTCATAATAGACTTAATATAAAAATGCACAGCGGAAAATCCAACATAACATAACAAGAACCGTAACTCCTAAATATCTATCTGTTTGCCTCCTGCATGCCTTCGGTAGCTTATTCGTCATCCTACTAAAACCCGAAAAAGACCTTAATCCCTCAGCGTACTCAAATTAATTTTGAGCACCAGAGAGTTTAAGGGGAAAACATAAACTTCGAGTCAGACATAAAGCCTGGTGTGAATAATATTATACATCTCCGAAAAATTATGTTAAGTGAGACCACATCGATTAGCGAAATAGGTTTCCTCTCACTAACATCCTTTTAAAACATATCTTTGCAAAACCTTTCATAAAACCATATGCTGTACTCCTGCATCCGCAATGGTTAAATACCGTGAAGCAATCATTATGTAAACATACATAAAATCGTGTAATAATGGACTATCTGTTCAAACACACAAGTTTTGTTTGGATAACTTTTAACCTTTTGCTGACTCGGGCCTACCAGACAATACAATCAAAATTAACCTAACACCTATTAGATATTCTTCTTTGGGATTATCCATCCTTAACTATCTGTTAAACATTTCCCATCAAGACGGTCTGTTCTTAACTATCTATTAAATACTTCACTTCTGGATGGTCCGTCCCTAAGTTATTCATCTTCCAGATCTTCCCAATCCTAATGGTTTTTTGGGCTTGCCAATAACCTATCTATAAACAAACATATATTCCTTTTAGTGTGTAATCATAATTTTAGTCTACATGTGACAAATCCCTATACACTGGAATTTTAGACAACAATCAGCTAGGGCTATTAGCTAACGTATAGAGCGCGACCCCATACTAGTCCTATCTAGTATTCTAATATCCGAGTCATTTTCACTGATCACCTCCCATACTTAATCATCTCCCAGGTCTTCCTGATCCTAATGGTTTTTTGAGCTCACCAATAACCTATCTATAAACAAACATATATTCCTTTCAGCGTGTAATCATAATTTTAGTCTACATGTGATAAAACCCTACACATTGGAATTTTAGACAACAATTAGCTGCGGCTATTAGCTAATGTATAAAGTGCGACCCCATACTAGTCCCATCTGGTTTTCTAATATCTAAGTCCTTTTCACTTAAGGATCTCCTTCCATAATTTTCCTTGAAAACATTTTCAAAATGATTTAAAACCTTTAAATTAAACTTAAACAAGGAAAAGTATACAATCTTTATACTTTGCTCAAAATCATATTGCCATGTCATACACACACACACACACACACACACTTTACTCAAAATTTAGTTGATGAAAACATTTAACCATTTGAAAGAACCTCTTTCTAAACCTTTGAAATCATCTCTTTCAAAACCATTATCAAACCTTTCGTAATCATTCCTTAAACCTTTTGAAATCGTACGTTAAACCTTTCAAACCCATTGAAAAGCAAACCTTTTGAAAGATATACAACTTTGGACATCCTTCTCTAAAATCACTTTAAAACTATAAATCTGCCTTTTGGCAAGGTAAAATACAGGCGGATTTAACCCACTCGACCGCATAATGATCGAAGCTGCATTGTCATAGATAATAAACATGATTATAAGGCTAGAATATAGCATAGTCGATGGACAAACAACGCGACTACTTGGAGTGAGGATTTTGTAGAAATTGGGTTGCTTGGAGTTTGCTTCAAGTCGTCTTTGGGTTTACTACGAGCTCTCTGGGGATTTTCTTCGAGTCAGAAGGACATCTGCTTCGAATCGGCAAGGGATAGCTCAGGTGCACATTGTTTGGGATCAGTACTAGGTTTTCTTTGGCTCGGCAACACGTTTACTTCGAGTCGATGGAAGGATTACTTTGGGTCAAGGAGGCAGTCGCTTCGGGTCACAGCAATAAATCAGTCAATCTTCATATAACTCGCATCAGTTCGTATCCATCAAGTTCCATTCCCTTTCGTATCTATCCACTTTCTTCGTATCCATCAAGTGCTGGCATCGATCAAATTTCATTTACTTGGCCCTTAACACTCTTCATATCGATCCTCCCGTCCACACATTTTGTATCGATCACCAAATGATCGATACGAAGAGTACATGCCAGCATCGATATAAAAGGAATGGCACATGATCGATGCGAAGAAAGCAAAGTCAAGTAAAGGAAACAATCACTCGGCACGAAATATGGATCTCCCCTGAACCATCGCTCCATGTCATCGCTACACACCTAATTGATACACATAAGACCGATACGAACATTGATCGATATGAACCAAAATCAAAATGCATGCTTGAGCCAATTGCAGAATCATACTTAGATCGATCATAACCCAAAATCTACAAGTCCAAATGCCACCAAATTTTCACAGGAGCTTTCTTATCATATAGATAACTACCACGATCGATCGCACCTTCATTGGACCAAATCTTGATCGATATAAAATGATAGGGATCGATCGGGGATCAATCCTAAACAACCCCCAATCGATCTAGTAGGCCCACCCACGTGTGTGAAGAGATGTTTCAAAGTTTGAGGTAGATGTTCGAGACCTACACCTATAAATAGCACTCCAACGCCTACAGGAAGGGGACTTTTGGCTCTTCTACGCTGTTACTCTGTTGGAACTCCATTGTAACTTGAGTACTATCAATTGTACTGTTGTAAACCAGTTGAGAATTATAAATAAACAACAAATTCTTCAAAGTGGATGTAGCTACAATGCCAAACCACTATAAACCCTATCTTTTTACTACTTTCTTTTTTTTGAGTGTTCTTCATATTTGTATCTTCTGCATATTGTATGTCTGTGATCTGTGGTTGTGAGTTGGTGCTTTTATCTGCAACTGGGTGTTTGTGACCAATTTTGGCACAAACAAATACATTGCCTTAGAAAACCTTAGAAAAATTTCCATTTAAACATTTCGAATCCATTGAATTATAGCTTTCGAAATCATTCAACTAAAACCTTTTGAAACCATTCAATAAACCTTTTGAAACCATTCAGTAAAACCTTTCGTAACAATTCAATAAACCTTTTGAAACCATTTAACTAAAACCTTTCGAAACCATTTAATAATCCTTTCGAAGCCACTGAACTAATCCTTTCAAAATCGTTCAACTAAAACCTTTCGAAACCATTAGAAGCAACCTTTCGACTTTGTCGAGAGTTCTACTTTGAAAGCTTTAAACATATCCTTTAAAACAACTTTTTCAAAAACTTTGGGTTTTACATCAATTTATAAAACAAGGGTGAATCACCTAAGTCAAAAGCTTCCTTTTGAAAGAATGGAGAAGTAGCTAGTTTTTAAAACAAGTAAACCTTTCGTCTTTGTCAAAAGGTTCAAAAAACATTTTATAAAGCGGCAATAACCTTTCAACTATGTCGGAAGGTTTCAATACAAAGTAGTAATAAAGCGGCAGTAACCTATTACTGTGTCGAAGGGTTTAAAACCTTTCTTTTAAATATTTTGACCTGGTCGAAAACAACCATGTCGAAAGCTCTTATTCGAAAGCAAAGCAAGTGAAAGCTTTTGGTTTATAAAACAAACATACCCCAACCCTTTGGCCATCAACCTTTCAACTTAGAACCCTTCGACTTTGCCCAATTCATTAAATACCAAGTAGCTTGATTCCATATGCATTGGTTTGACCTTGTCGAAAGCTTAGAACCTCTCGACCTTGCCGGAAGGTCTGGGTCGAAAGGTGTGCTGCCGTAAAGGCTGAAACATGCTAAAAGTATGTTTCTTTGTTTTAACTTAAAAAAGATAACTTTTCAACTAACCTGCCTTTGTTTGTCAAATTTTCATTGGTTAACAAATTATTTTCAGAAATATGCTGCCACTATTTTTAGAATTGAATAATAATTTCATTTTATAAAATGCACCTTCTCCTTAATTAAATATATAAAACATTTAAGCCTCATACCTTAAATAATTTTATATATTCATCAAATAACTCAGGAAAAATTTAGGAAAATCCCAGAAAATCTATTTTAATATGTTGCCTAACATGTACAAATTTCAACTACAAATAATTATAACTTTAGTCAAAAATAATTATAACCCAATAAGTAATTTCCTTCACTAGAAAATTAATATAAAATCCATATTGATTCAGATAATTATGAAAATTGAAACCCATCTCTAAAATATCATTTCTGAGCTATATTCAAATTTTCAAAGCATTTGGATGTCACTAAATAGGGTTTCATGTCAAACATATCATAAAAAATAATATGAACATATATAATCCTTTAACAACACACACACACACACACACATATATAATTTTAATCATCGAAATATGACATATACTTGCAAAATCATTTCATGTCTAATCTTAAAACCAAAAACCAAAAGAAATTGGGATGTAGTAATTATTCACCTTGGCTTTGAGATTATAGATGTGAGATTTGATGTTGATTTAGTTGATTTTCTTCCTTCTTTTGAATCCTAGCTTTAATCTTCTTCTTGAGAATAAAATGGTGGCCGACCTTAGGAAATTTTTGTTTAAATGAAATGAAAATGAACATGAGTTTCATTCCTAAGGGTTTAGGGTATAAACCTTACCTATTTCTCATATTGCCCTTCTCATATCCTAACACATTAACTTAGGTTATTTCATTTTAATTAACATACTAACATGGCATGACTACCCTTTGTTTATCAAATCTCAACATTTTAATCTTCATATTATTTAATTTAATTTGTCCATCTAAATAATGTTTAAAAATATGGGGTGTTACAAAAAGGCTTCCCACCCAAACTGGTATAATCTCGACCCAGCTGGTATAGTTATTGCCAACTACATCATGGGATTTGCTCCTCTCGCATTCATAGCGTTTCCTTTAGCTATTCCTGCAGCCGTTTCAACTTGCATCAAGTTAACGAAGAACTGATACACTGTCCCCATATCTACTGGTGGGGTTCCAACACCTATATTTGCATTTGCATTTTGATTAGCATTTGCCCATCAACCCTGGTTTCTCCTAGTATTGGGTCGAGCAATTCCGTTAGTTGTGGTTCTTCCTCTACCTAGATTCATACTTCTATTTCCTGCTTCCATAACTTCCTTTCTCACAAATCTACATATGAGTCTTAGTAAGATGCAAAAGAACGGTCTAAGAGAGAGGGGAATACATACTTGTATATAGCAAAATACAAGTGCATTATTATTGTGTTATCCCAACCACAATCTTAGTCTCTGGTTCATTGCTTTATGTGTTCCGGTCGACAAGTGGACTCTATGGGTTGACCACTTTAGTTATTTTTATTAGAAAAGTATTGCATTTTAAGTTATTTCATTTTCAGATTTTAGAACATCCGTCACTTCTCTGTACTAACTCCGATTTCAAAATGTTATGTATGAAAATTGTTCAGAAAATCACTACTAACGCAATAGTGAAAATTTTATAGTCAAATTCAGTTGTTTGTGAAAATTTTATTTTTGCCATTGCCTTATTTAATTTAATTCTTTAATTTCTACTTAAATTTTTGGGGTCTTACATTCTCCCCCTTAAAAGGTTCTCATACCCGAATCTCAAAGACGGAAAAAAGCAACTCGTGCATGCAACAATCAATAGCTACAACAATCTACTCATCTATAATCCATAGGCAATCATTGTTCTTAGTAAATTTCTAATGCAATATATGCATACGCAAGCGTGAAATGCATGGGACCTTATACTGAAGGAAAGATTAGGTAGTCTTCTGATTTAGTCGACCTCCTGTCACGCAAGTGCTCATGCTATGTATCCATGATATTTGCAACATCATATGTAAATATACTTGCAATTCTACATGTATGCGCAACTATTTAATCCATATGCAACATCCATATGCATAATGCTCAACAAGATAAGACAAATAAACAAGAGATGATGTGTGTGTACTATTTAGAGGATATATTGTCCTATGCGCATAAAAGAAACCATCCAAATAATACATCCACTAGCATCCATCATCCATAACATGTCCTAATGACATGTTTGGACCCTTCAAACCATCCAATGGTCTCATCTAGAGGGGTATACCAAGATAAGTCCTAATGCATAAGTAATCTATACTTATTAAATGCAACTTGGAAATGTACCAAAAAAGAATTATGAATGAGTACCTCGAATCTTCTCCTCATGCTCCCATGTAGTATCCATTAGATCGTCCCATTGGACCTTAATAAGTTTGATTTCTTTGTTGCGGAGTCGCTTTGTACCATGCTCAAGAATACAAGTGGGTGCACGGTGAACAAGTGAATCCCTCTCTTCTTCCACCTCCTCTAGCTAACTCGGCTCTAATATGGTAGCTGAATCATGTAAGCACTTCTGCAAGTGAAACAAGAAAGAGTGTTTTGAAAGAGGCCTTGGATCATGGAAAACATCATGTACTCCAACCAACTTTTAAGGCAGCTTTACTTATATGCCAACTTCCCTATCCTACTAGTAATCGGGAAAGGTCCTACAAATCTCGTTGTTAGCTTTTCCGAACTATCAAATTTCATATCATGCCTAAGCGGTGAGACCTTTACAAACACCATGTCATCCACTGCAAACTCTAACTTCGTACTTTTCCTGTTAGCATAAGATTTTTTCCTATCCTGTGCAGTTTTCATTCTTCTACAGATCATGTCCACTTTCTCCGAGTCTCCCTTACCATGTCCAGCCCAAGAATAACCCTATCCATAGTGTCCCACCAACACGACTGTAACAGCCCGCAAATCCGTACCCCTTGAGTCAACACTATTCCACAACAATCAACTCAAGTTGCACAAAAATACGAACCATTTGGTTAAAGAAGAAGAGGTAGAAGGAGAGAAAATAGAAAATAACATCAGAATCTAACCATCGCAGCGGAATAAAATATAATAGATAATAAATAAACTTTACTCAAAAAGAAAATACATCTGTTTACATATTACATCATCAGAGTACATCAATCACAGCTCAACAATATCATACAACTGGATACACAACTTCTCAGCACAACGGAATATATATAAACAAGTACGGGAGTACGTATTGTCATCCAGCTCTTTTCCTGAGCTCCACAGCATCATATCCTATATCCTATAATACTCGGTCTGACCCGAGCATTACAGTTAAATAACACCCGAGTCAGTCCGGATATACCAGCGTGAGAAATCACACTCAATTAATTATTAAGGTTTCAAAACTCCTTTGAAAAAAACCACCTCGTAAGACCACGCCACAAATAAACATGTCGGGTTTTTACCTTACGATAGCTAAACTTTTTTATATAGAAATCCTCTGATATTATAATAGGGTCTACTTACAAATACTCATTAAACAGCCGAAATTGTTACATTATTAAATTCTAGCTACTAGCCACAGAGTGGGTAATACAAACAAAATTTGTACAAAGCTCGTAGAGAGAATGGATTTCCAACTAATGACTAGGCACTGGGGTACCACCTGTCATAGTACGTGGCCTAGATCACAGTACCGAGGAGTAGCCCGCTCCCCTGCAACACAAGACCGGGACTATCCCTTACTGGATAATCCCGAGTGAGATCACCCCGCGGTTGGGATCAGCAACCGCCTACTAAGTCGAAATAAAAAGGGACATCTAGACAGGGATGACCTCACCCTGCTTGTGTGCTACCCACCTAGCCTTGCTGCATAACCCCCATTTTCAGTCATTTCCATTTGATGAGACTTGAGGCTAAGCGTTACCTTTTTAGAACATATTCCTTAGAATGCCCATTGTCCATCTGACGATGTTTCGCAAGCATTCATCTATACAAGTCCGTCCTGGGTTCGAACGGAACCGAAGGCACTATTCCTATTACATCCATTTTGGAAATATCCTCATGATTAGTAGCGACTAGCCCTTGCACTTCATTGATCCATCTTCACATCCACACTCGTTTCCACGAAACGTACAAACCGGATCGAAGTGGTTTTCGAGAAATAAATCTCGATGTCGGTCACTTCGAAACGATCAATGCATTTGTCCAATATTGATAGTCGGTGATTTAACTATCAATTAATATTCACAATAATCATCACACAATAAATAATTTTCCCAAATTATTTATTAACCTCAAAAATATCCTTACAAGATATATTTTCACTTTTCAAACCCTTTTGAAAACAGTTTTCAAAACTATCTCCCTTTTCTGAATAAATTTCCTAAATATTTTCTTTTTCTTCTGAAATCACCAAGCACAAAACTTTAGATTTTTAAAATAATTTAAAACGCTTACTTTGAAATACACTTTAAAATATTTAAGTTAAAACTACTTCAATAATTTTTTAAAATACATACTATATGAATATTTGAAAATAATGTTACTTTATAAAATATAAAACCAGGTTTTCACTTTTTAAAGAAAAATACTAAGTCACCTTTAAAAAATTATTACAATAATAGATTTGAAAAATAATTACTTTAGACTTTTAAACATTCAGAAATAATAAATTTTCTAAAACATGCTTTTGAAAACAACATTAAACTTTTATCTTATATTTAAAATTTACTTTGAAAACGTACTTGGCTATCCAGGGAAATCTACTTCTCTTCACAACCTTTAAAAATAAATAACTATTTATTTTTAAACATTTTTTCTCATTCCTTTAATAAATTCCCACCTTGAATTTATTCTTTCAAATATCCAATTTCAAACACTTAAATCAATTTTCAAATTGATTTTCAATTTACTTCATTTACTCAAAAGTCCTTTAATTTCAGATTTTATTCCTTAAATTAATATCACATAATTTTACAATTCATTAATTACTGTTCATTCAAACCCCTTTCTCTTCATACTCGATGTTATTTATTAGTATTTATCTTACTTCCATTTCTTTTTTTCAATTCATTCTTAATTTATTAAATTTTCTAAGATTACTTCGTTTTCAAATTTACTTCCTTTATTTTCTTTCCAAAACCCAATTTATATATTTTGGTAATTCATTATACCCAAATATATCAAATCAAATCATAGCATTCAATATTCCAATATTTTCATCATAGAATATCAAGTAATCGCAACAGAGAATATTAAATAATAAATGTTGAGGGGTTCAATTGGATCCCTCCAACCTGTTTTCCCTGCATCCACAGATGTTAGCACAATAATATGCCAATTCCAGAATATACCATACTATAGCACATCAATCAATTTCAATCACTCAAACAATTATTTAAATTTAACCATTTAAATTTAAATTTAAATTAACCGAGTGAGATTAATTTACCTTTCTATTGCTGTTTGCAACCCAACTCCATTCCGACTTGTTTTCTTTCAGATTTGGACCTTGAATAAATATTTATTCGGTTTATTAACATTTGGACTAATCGAACAATTAATTTCAAATTTAATAATATTTTTAATCCTTGATTTATTTCAACTTACAGTTTAAATAAATAAAATATTTTTAGCACACAATAACTTCAATAGGTTTATTAAACAAATCCATACCAAAAATAAAGTTTCCATTTAATAAATTACTTAGTGACAGGGATAATTTATTTTAACCAATACTTTAATTTGAACAAATAATTAAGTTTTAAACTGATTTTCTTCTTAAAATCTTTTAGTAACTAAAATATTAAATAAGTTAATTAGACAAATTAGTTACCTTACTAAATTATTTTCAGAATCTAAACCAGTGGTTTAAAATATGTATCTTTACTTTATTATCCCCTTTTTAAAATGTTTAAATAATCAATATCCCCTTTAAATGAAAATAAAATTCTGTTTATATTTTTAAATGGCAATCTATATACATATTCTGTTAAATTAAAATAGAATTGTTTTTATATACCTACGGTAATCATTTTTTTTCTAATTATAGTAAACAACAAAATGGCTACCTCACTGTAAAATTTCCTTTGTTTCAACCCAATATCAAATTTAAATTAAAAGATAAATCTCTTATACCTCATTGGATTCTGAAGCGAAACCCTAGCCTCACCAGGTCGCCGTGTCGCCTGCCGCTCCATGTCGAGCCAAGCTCCCCTAATCTCGAGCAGCGAGGTGATCTGGAAACGATTGCCGAGCCACCCAGTCGCGCACAACCTCGAGTGTCGCGATTGCATACCTATAGTAACCCTGCAAAACCCAACATCCAACGTGACCTCGCCCTATCACCTAGCAAGCTTCGGTCGCCGACCGCTTCGTTCGAGCGCCAAGATCTCGAGCTCGGCCACTGATTTATTTCGAATTCGATTTGAACGAAATGTATAATAATTTTTTATTTTTTTGATGGCGATTTGAACTAAAGGAGATAGGGAAGAGACGTGATTTTTGTTTTAGAGAGGAACGAGATTTTTGGAGCCGTAGATAAGATTTGCTCGGTCTTATTCGATTATAACTTTCCCTTTTTGTTCCGCCATTTTTTTTCTTTTTCTCGATTTTGATTTGAGATGCTTTCGGCTGAAAAGAAAAGAAGGGGGCGACGTGATTTGAAAGAAAGAAAGGAGGCGTGCAGAAGAAGCTTGGCTACTGATTTAATTAATTAATTTTTTTTATATAAAAAATTTCGATTAGATTTTCAACGCGTTTACTTAACGTATAAGCACACAACAACTCCGATCAATACGAAATTTGAAATCCGATAATAATTCAATATTATGGATCCAATAGAACTGGTTATGTCGAATTCCGAGACTGTGCCTCGGACGGCTATTTTTAAATTCAATTTAAACGATATATTTTTAAAACTGAACAAATCTGTGTTAAATTCAATTTCAAAACTTTTATTATCCTCAGTATTACCAATATAAATTTTATAAGCCTTCAAATTATATTTTAACAGGCTTAAAATTCCATATTCAACATTATACTCAATTTCAAATTATTTAATTTCATAATTTAATTATCAAATAAATTGTCGTAATTCAAGTTAAAATTACTCTATTGAATATTTAAAATCAATTAAATATCCGATGTCATTTGTCTAAAAATTCTGGGTCGTCACATTCCTCACCCCTTTAAAAGAATTTCGTCCCCGAAATTACTAGTTAGGAAGAATGGTCCAATACCCGTTTACTTTTTCCAAAACCAATCAGTTTCTAACAATTCAACATCTTACCAACTATCTTTTTATAAAATACCCATTATATTCTTATTAACTTTCCAAACCCTCCCAATAGTTTCAAACAATACTATTTGTTTAACCATCCAAGTTTCAATTTAAAACCAAAATTTGAATTATCAAAATTTTCTCACAAATTTTCTAACTCTCTAAATTTCCGAAAATTTTTGCCAGCGTCTCCTTTGCGCGGCTAGCTCAATACAACTACAAAAGGCCTCTACGGCTCCCAAATCCCAAAAGAAAACAAAAGGCCAAGTGGTTCGATCAAAAACCCAATCAAATTTCATACCGAAATTTAAATACATACCTTTTTGTCGAGCAATTCAAATTTATCTTTTGAAATCAAAACCAACTCTCTTTTCCTTTTATAATACCTGCATATTCCCCTTAGCAATAATATCCAATCACAACATTCAAAACATTTTATTGACTTCCTTACGAATTGTCAATATTTATTCATCCCAAATATTATCTTAGATTATATTTGTAGTATCAATCTTTCATTTAAGAATTCACCATTCATTCTTAAGTTAGTATAAGCATGAAATATGTTCCTTATACTTATTTTCACCTCACCATTCTAGTTTATATCTATTTCTATTCAAATTGATTCTTTCATTTCCATATGAATTCAATTTATCATCAACTCTAAATTTTGAATTTTATTTTTCGTTTATATTGATTCATGTCATTATTTTAAATTACTTTCATTTACTGATTTATTTCAATTTCCAATTTGAAATCATTTTGTCGTTAACTAAAAATTTTCAAAATTTTTCTAACTCCCAAAATTTCTGAAATTTTTTTGGCAGAGTCTCCTTTGTACGGAGGAGCTTTTGCAATTTGACAAAAGATATAAATATATATACATCGACCCACTCGGTCGGAAAAACCAAAAACAGTTCATATTTCCTATTTTTATTGCGTAGGCATACCTTATTTAGCATTTATAAGCAAGAGGCTTATTTATTTTAGCATTTAGCGTGATCCAATCCAGCCAAACGGCTTCCCGGTACCTGTACTTACTCAATTTAAACATATAAGTACTATATATATGAAGTTTATCGCATTCCACTTAAATTTAAATAGCTAAAACATCAATCCTGTAACAATGCATGTGATATACTGGCATAACACGTAAATTTCACATATAATGCATGTTATATAATTTCCATAAGCATATATAAGGTTCCGACACTTATTACAATTGCTTATAATCAATTCTCAAACCATTCCATTCGGTTGAAGTGATTTTCAACTTACTTGCTTTTATTTAATTCATTCTAAGCAAAACAAATTTATATTCATTCAAATTGATGTAAAACTCAATTTATCAAACTGCTATTGATTGATATAGTTTTGTTTACCTCCGTTTTACTTCGAACGACCAATTTTCTATTGCAATTCGACAATATCAATGTGAATAAATAATAACATAAGCTTTTTAACCATTTAAATTGATTCCAACTCAATTTACATTTAATCCCATCTCATTTTAATTTATTCACAAACCTTCATTGCATTTTCTTTCATATCCAAAAAGATTTATTCCAACTATTTTCATTATACTGGACATCATCCCATGCTTCTATTAATTTTAAACTTAAGTTAATTCAATTCACAACCATTTCATAACTTAAGTTCATTCACGTTTTAATTTATTCATACTCGAATTGGATTTATTTTCATCACAAATCATTTTTATTTTAATCCAATTCCATACAACTTCAATTCATATTCAATTCACTTAAAATTTTAAGTTGAATTTCTATTTATAACTCAAGCTTTATTTCCAAACTCAATTGTCTATTCACAATCTTTGATTTGATTTTCCTTTGATCACATCCCCAACCATTTCACTAATTAATTCGATTAGTTTCTTCTTTTATCCATTTTAAACTTTAATTACATTAACAATTCATTGTTGGATTTATTAATAATAAGGCCATTCAATTTATGCTTGAATTGGATTTGTTTATATTTCACACCATATCCATTTTATTCCAATTCAATTTTCATTCAATAACACTCCCAATTATAATCTCATACTTGATTTTCCTTTTCATTTATCTTGAAAATCATTTTATTTAATTCTCTTGAGTTCAATCTTACTAAATATCACAAGTTTGGATTTTATTCTTTTTTTTAGGATACCAATACTTTTATTCTGCCTACTTATTCCCCTTTTATGTTTTTATAACTATTCACTTAATAATATTCACCCTTCCTCATTTATTTACAATTAGTTATATTCACATTTTACTTTTAACTAGGGGTTATATATATATATATATATGTTTTTTTCCAATGCTTTTTAATTCTTTTATAAGCTTCCGAAGCTTATTTATTCTAATTCAATACTTGCTTAATTTACATTTACTTGTTTGAGTAGAATTTTATTCCATTCAATGTTATCTATACTCAGCTGAATTTATTTCAATCCAACTTAATTTAGCTTAATTCCTGTTAAATCTAATTAAATATCATTCTTTTAAGTTTTATTAAGCAAGGACTTAATTCCATTTAACATCCTTCATGACACAACTGAATTTTGATTCAATTCAAATTTAACTAAATTTTATTTCTCAATATATAAGTTCAAAACTTATTTATTTACTTAAAAGCTTATATTGCTCATTTGAGTCATTTCATCCTATAACCAAATTTTCAACTTATATATATCACTTACTAGCGTAAGGTATAAATTTTCATTTCACAATTATAATCATTTTACCTTTCAACTTATATCCAATTTAATCCAATTTTCAATTCCAATTTTATTTAACTTATCTCAAGTTAAATTCAATATATTTTCTTCACTTTCATTCACTTAAGTTAAATTTTAATTCCCGGATTAAAATTTTCAATTTCTTCTTATTTATATCAACTTTACTTGATAAGTTCAATGGTTGACCCATTTATTCATTCACAAATTCAATTTCAACCAATGAATTTTATTCCCAAACATTAATTATTATTAGTCCATTTGAACTTATTCTAAGCTTATTTTTACACCATTAAATCAAGCATCATCCAATATTGAAGTTCATTTCATTTGCATACCATATAAATCATTCAGTTACTTACAAATTTAATCCTAAAACTTGTTTATTTAATCCAACTTAACTATATTTTTCCTTCAAATTTAAGTTCAACATTCAATTTTGAAAACATATATATCTCACCAAACTATTCCCTTGTATTTTCAAAATCAACCAAATTTCTCCAACAAACATTAATCCAAAACATCCTGGTAGCAATCCCTCTTTTGGAAACTCGAAAATGAACACCGATGATGTCGCGATCATCATCGGAATTATTTTCCAGCGACCGTAAAGAGTTCAATGCTTTTCTCTCCCTTTAAAAACCCTTCCAATATTTTTAAATTCCAAATCTCTCAGATTTCAAATCCGATTCAAAAATATTTCTCAATATATATTATCTTCCCAACCTTTGAGAATCATTATCAAATTCAAAGGAATCTAAATTCCCAGGTTTCCAAATTCCAAACTCTTTAAATTTATATTCAAACATTACTTCGAAATTTTTATCTTATTTTAATTATTAATCACACTATAATTTACATTTAGGGTATCTTTACAAATTTCATTTGGATACAAATTGGTTTCTTAGTTTTTAATTATGGTTTCAATATCTTATTCAATTATGAATCACATTTACATATCTCATTTATTTATCAATTTATTCCTTAATCTCTGGTTATTATTTCATTTCTTATTCAATTATCATAAAATGATAATAATTTAATATTATCACTTTCTAACAACCAAACATCCATATATAACTATAATAATTTACGAGAAATTATTCCTTTTATATACAAAAATAATTTTGGGTAAAATTATCTCATTTGCCCTATTTAAAACAATACTGTATCGGTTTATCTTGTTCAAGAATTTAGAAATCCCTATCGATGACATGGCGTCTCACATATCGACCAGAATCCATAAACACTCAATCAATAAATCAACACAATATAAAACAATTTTATACTCACTAACAAATACACACTTATATCTATTAATACTCTCAAACTCATTCTAGAGTACTACGGACTCAATGTTATGAGTAATTCCTACCAGAGCCAAGGTTATCACCAACCTGAGCTCTGATACCAACTGTAACAGCCTGCAAATCCGTACCCCTTAAGTCAACACTATTCTACAACAATCAACTCAAGTTGCACAAAAATACGAACCATTTGGTTAAAGAAGAAGAGGTAGAAGGAGAGAAAATAGAAAATAACATCAGAATTTAACCATCGCAGCGGAATAAAATATAATAGATAATAAATAAACTTTACTCAAAAAGCAAATACATCTGTTTACATATTACATCATCGAAGTACATCAATCACAGCTCAACAACATCATACAACTGGATGCACAACTTCTTAGCACAACGGAATATATATATAAACAAGTACGGGAGTACGTATCGTCATCCAGCTCGTTTCCTAAGCTCCACAGCATCATATCCTGTATCCTATAATACTCGGTCTGACCCGAGCATTACAGTTAAATAAAACCCGAGTCAGTCCGGATATACCAGCGTGAGAAATCACACTCAATTAATTATTAAGGTTTCAAAAATCCTTTGAAAAAAAAGCATCTCGTAAGACCACGCCACAAATAAACATGTCGGGTTTTTACCTTACGATAGCTAATTTTTTTTTATAGAAATCCTCTGATATTATAATAGGGTCTATTTACAAATACTTGTAAAATAGCCGTAATTGTTACATTATTAAATTCCAGCACTACCCACAGAGTGGGTAATACAAACAAAACTCGTACAAGGCTCGTAGGGAGAATGGATTTCCAACTAATGACTAGGCACTGGGGTACCACCTGTCACAGTACGTGGCCTAGATCACAGTACCGAGGAGTACACCCGCTCCCTCCAACACAAGACCGGGACTATCCCTTACTGGACAATCTCGAGTGAGATCACCCTGCGGTTGGGATCAACAACCGCCCACTAAGCCGAAATAAAAAGGGACATCTAAACAGGGATGACCTCACCCTGCTTGGCTGCTACCCACCTAGCCTTGCTGCATAACCCCTGATTTTCAGTCATTCCCATTTGATGAGGCTTGAGGCTAAGCGTTACCTTTTTAGAACATATTCCTTAGAATTCCCATCGTCCATCTGACGATGTTTCGCAAGCATTCATCCATACAAGTCCGTCCCGGGTTCGAACGGAACCGAAGGCACTATTCCTACTACATCCATTTTGGAAATATCCTCGGGATTAGTAGCGACTAGCCCTTGCACTTCATTGCTCCATCTTCGCATCCACACTCGTTTCCACGAAACGTACAAACCGGATCGAAGTGGTTTTCGAGAAATAAATCTCGATCCCGGTCTCTTCGAAACGATCAACGCATTTGTCCAATATTGATAGTCGGTGATTTAACTATCAATTAATATTCACA
Source organism: Allium cepa (assembly GCA_030765085.1). Classification (NCBI taxonomy): domain Eukaryota; kingdom Viridiplantae; phylum Streptophyta; class Magnoliopsida; order Asparagales; family Amaryllidaceae; genus Allium; species Allium cepa. The sequence goes on from CM060946.1 coordinate 221,700,506, forward strand.
ACAACAATCACACAATAAATAATTTTCCCAAATCATTTATTAACCTCAAAAATAACCTTACAAGATATATTTTCACTTTTCAAACCCTTTTGAAAACAGATTTCAAAACTATCTCCCTTTTGTGAATAAATTTCCCAAATATTTTCTATCTCTTCTGAAATCACCAACTATAAAACTTTCGATTTTTAAAATAATTTAAAACGCTTACTTTGAAATATACTTTAAAATATTTAAGTTAAAACTACTTCAATAATTTGTTAAAATACATACTATATGAATATTTGAAAATAATGTTACTTTATGAAATATAAAACCAGGTTTTCACTTTTTAAAGCAAAATACTAAGTCACCTTTAAATAATTATTACAATAATAGATTTGAAAAATATACTTTAGACTTTTAAACATCCAGAAATAGTAAATTTTCTAAAACATGCTTTTTAACACAACATTAAACTTTTATCTTATATTTAAAATTTACTTTGAAAACGTACTTGGCTATCCAGGGAAATATACTTCTCTTCACAACCTTTTAAAATAAATAACTATTTATTTTTAAACAATTTTTTTCATTCCTTTAATAAATTCCCACCTTGAATTTATTCTTCCAAATATCCAATTTCAAACACTTAAATCAATTTCTAAATTGATTTTCAATTTACTTCATTTATTCAAAAGTCCTTTAATTTCAGATTTCATTCCTTAAATTAATATCACATAATTTTACAATTCATTAATTACTGTTTATTCAAACCCTTTTCTCTTCATACTCGATGTTATTTATTAGTATTTAGCTTACTTCCATTTCTTTTTTTTCAATTCATTCTTAATTTATTAAATTTTCTAAGATTATTTCGTTTACAAATTAACTTCCTTTATTTTCTTTCCAAAACCCAATTTATATATTTTGGTAATTCATTATACCCAAAGATATCCAATCAAATCATAACATTCAATATTCCAATATTTTTTTCGTAGGATATCAAGTAATCGCAACATAGAATATTAACTAATAAATGTTGAGGGGTCCAGTTGGATCCCTCCAACTTGTTTTCCCTGCATCCACAGATGTTAGCACAATGATATGCCAATTTCAGAATATACCATACTATAGCACATCAATCAATTTCAACCATTCAAACAATTATTTAAATTTAACTACTTAAATTTAAATTAACCGAGTGAGATTAACTCACTTTTTTATTGCTGTTTGCAACCCACCTCCATTCCGACTTGTTTTCTTTCAGTTTTGGACCTTGAACAAATATTTATTCGGTTTATTAATATTTGAACTAATCGAACAATTAATTTCAAATTTAAGAATATTTTTAACCCTTGATTTATTTCAACTTACAGTTTAAATAAATAAATATTTTTAGCACACAATAACTTCAATAGGTTTATTAAACAAATCCATACCAAAAACAAAGTATCCATTTAATAAATTACTTAGTGATAGGGATAATTTATTTTAACCAATAATTTAATTTGAACAAATAATTAAGTTTTAAACTGATTTTCTTCTTAAAATCTTTTAGTAACTAAAATATTAAATAAGTTAATTAGACAAATTAGTTACCTTACTAAATTATTTTTAGAATCTAAACCAGTGGTTTAAAATATGTATCTTTACTTTATTATCCCCTTTTTGAACTGTTTACATAAATAATCAATATCCCCTTTAAATGAAAATAAAATTATGTTTATATTTTTAAATGGGAATCTATATACATATCTGTTAAATTAAAATAGAATTGTTTTTATATACTTACTGTAATCATTTTTTTCTAATTACAGTAAACAGCAAAATGGCTACCTCACTGTAAAATTTCCTTTGTTTCAACCCAATATCAAATTTAAATTAAAAGATAAATCTCTTATACCTCACTGGATTCCGAAGCGAAACCCTAGCCTCACCACGTCGCCGTGTCGCCTGCCGCTCCACGTCGAGCCAAGCTCCCCTAATGTCGAGCAACGAGGTGATCTGGAAACGATTGCCGAGCCACCCAGTCATGTAAAAACTCAAGTGTCGCGATTGCATACCCTTAGTAACCCCACGAAATCCAACATCCAACGCGACCTCACCCTATCACCTCACAAGCATCGGCCGCCGACCGCTTCGTTCGAGCGCCAAGATCTTGAGCTCGGCCGCTGATTTATTTCGAATTCGATTTGAACGAAATGTATAATAATTTTTTTTGATGCCGATTTGAACTAAAGGAGATAGGGAAGAGATGTGATTTTTGTTTTAGAGAGGAAAGAGATTTTTGGAGTCGAAGATAAGATTTTCTCGGTCTTATTCGATTATAACTTTCCCTTTTTGTTCCGCCATTTTTTTCTTTTTCTCAATTTTGATTTGAGATGCTTTCGGCTGAAAAGAAAAGAAGGGGGCGACGTGATTTAAAGAAAGAAAGGAGGCGTGCAGAAGAAGCTTGGCTACTGATTCAATTAATTAATTAATTTTTCTATATAAAAAATTTCGATTAGATTTTCTACGCGTTTACTTAATGTATAAGCACACAACAACTCTGATCAATACAAAATTTGAAATCCGATGATAATTCAATATTATGGATCCAACAGAACTGGTTTCGTCGAATTCTGAGACTGTGCCTCGGACGGCTATTTTTAAATTCAATTTAAACGATATATTTTTAAAACTGAACAAATCAGTGTTAAATTCAATTTCAAAACTTTTATTATCCTCAGTATTACCAATATAAAATTTATAAGCCTTCAAATTATATTTTAACAGACTTAAAATTCCATATTCAATATTTTACTCAATTTCAAATTATTTAATTTCATAATTTAATTATCAAATAAATTGTGATATTCGTAATTCAAGTTAAAATTACTCTATTGAATATTTAAAATCAATTAAATATCCCGATTTCATTTGTCTAAAAATTCCGGGTCGTCACAACGACGATAATCTGCAGGGTCTATCGTAAAACGCTTCAAATAGTGTCATCCCAATGCTCGCATGATAGTTTTTATTGTAGGTAAATTCCACCAATAGTGAGTGATCCTCCCAAGTGCCTCCAAAATACAAGATACACATCCAAAGCATGTCCTTCAAAACCCGATTCACTTTATCCGTCCATCCATCCATCTACGAGTGATAAGCAGTACTCGAGCTCAAATTGGTGCCTAAAGCCTCTTGTACACTCCTCCAAAACTCATTAGTAAAAAGAGGATCTTGATCGCTAACAATACTAGTAGGAACTTTGTGTAACCTAATGACCACTCTCATGTATAGAGTCGCCAAAGATGTCGCCTTCCCCATACTCCTAACCAGTGTAAAATGTGCACACTTAGTCAGCCGATCGACTATGACTTGAATACTCTTATTCCTTCTCCTACTCCTTGGTAAATCATCGATGGAATCTATAGAAATACTCTCCTACTTCCACTGAGGAATATCAAATAGCTGTAATAAACCTCCTAGCTTCTTTTGCTTCGCCTTTACCCTCTAACAAGTGATACATTGAACTACATACCCCACTACATGCTTCTTCATACCAAGCCAATAAACGGCTCTATTCATGTCATGATGCATTTTGTCTCTGTCGGGATAAATGGCCATCTTCAAACGATGAGACTCGGCTAGTACCATATCAGTCAACTCTATAATAAGAGGAACACATAATCTACCATCTCTCTATAACCATTCCTTCGAGTCAATGGCATATTGACTTAAATGACTCAACTGCTCTCATCTACCAAGATTCTCAAAGATGTCTACTAGCTCCTTATCTTGCTTCTAACCGGATTTAATACGTTCCATGTTTGTAGGTTGCACATCCAAAGCTGCTAACAGTCATGAGGTAATGTCTAATGATGGTCAAAAATCAAATGTAGAAATAAACTCCAGATGCTTCCACTCAAAGAACAAATGACTTAAAACTGCATGCTTTTTACTCAAGACATCGACCACCACATTGCCCTTGCCTGGAGTATATGTGATATCTATATCGTACGATGCTAAAAATTCCATCCACATCCGCTGCCTTTTATTTAAGTCCTCTTGGAAGAAAAAATACTTCAGAAACATATGATCTGTATATAACTCAATCCGCTCTGCTAAAAGATAATGCACCAATGAATTGAGTGCAAAGATAATGGTTGTTAACTCTAGATCATGGGTGGGACAGTTTCTTTAGTGGACCTTCAACTGTCAGCTAGCATAACTCACTACTCTCTCTTCTTGTATCAAGACTATGTCCAACCCCATACTATAAGCGTTGTTATATACTGTGAATGCTTTCCTACCATCGGGTATTATCAAAACAAGTGCTTTAGTCAATGCCTTCTTCAGCTTAATAAAAGCTTCCTCCCACTTCGCGTCCTACGAGGAAACCAAATTCTTCTTGGTGAGGTGGATCAGAGTGGTAGATATCTTTGCAAAGCCCTTAATGAACTTTCGATAGTAGCTTGCCAAACCAAGGAAATTTCTCACTTCCATGGCATTCTTTGATACATGCCAATCCTAAACTGCATCAACTTTACTGGGGCCAACCCACTTTCTAGGACAACGTGTCCTAAAAAGCTACCTCCTCTCATAAAAAATAGCACGTAGGAAACTTTGCCTTTAGCTTATGCTGACAGAGTGTATTAAGCATTTCTTTTAAATGCAACGTGTTCTCCTCCTCACTCTTCGAATAGACTAAAATGTCATCCACAAATACTACAACGAACTTGTTAAGAAGCCCTATTAAAACTCGACACATTGGTTCATCAAAGTAGGCGGGTGCATTAGTTAGTCCAAAGGGTATGACTAACTACTCATAGAGTCCGTCAGGTGTATGAAAAGTAGTCTTCTGGATATTATCCTCAACTACACATAACTGGTGGAATCCAATAGCCAAATTAAGTTGTAAGAACACCTTCTCTCCAACCAACTAATCAAAGAGATCATCTATTTGGGGCAATGGATACCGATTCTTCTTTGTCAATTTATTCAGCTCCCTATCATCGACGCAAAGTCTTAAAGAACCATCCACCATGGTGGCAAAGACAACTTATGCTCATCACTCTGAAATGCTCCTCCTTATAACGCCTTTCTCTAATAGCTCATTTATTGCTTGTTTAGCTTGCGTCTCTCTTTTAGATCTATACGCCCCAAGGGTAAGACTACAGGTCAAACATTCTCCATAATATAAATTTTGAACTCGATCTCTCATTGAGGTAGGAGATCGTTAACCTTGAAAAAGACATACATATGTGTAATCTCTAACTACTGACATTGAATCTAGCTCGTCATGTTAAGGGTGTAATGAATATAAGTAGCTCGATATAACTAATTCTTGGGTATTGCAATAAACCTCCAATCTATATCCGCTACACATACTCAACCTGACAACATTCCTATCACAATCTAGTATAGCCCCATACATCGTCATCCAATCCATGCCTAATATCAACCCAACCCAGAAAGTTCTAAGAAAAAAGCATCGCAATCGAACTCGCCCTCCAAAAGAAGTAATTTCAAACCCTTACATACCATAGACAAATAGGCCTATCCTCCTACAAGTTTTAACACAACTATAAGGTTCATAACTATGCTAGTGTCTAAGTGTAACTCATCCACAAGTCCACTACAAATGAAAGATTGATGCCCCCATGTCTAATAAAATGCGAATGGATAAACCGGATAGAGTCAACACACCTTCGATCATGACATACTTCCCCTTATTAGCAACTAGTGGTTCACTCAAGCTAAGCACTACGTCCAATGCATAAGCAGGGACAACTTGGTTAGATCTTCTAAGGTGTTGGACACTCCCACATCATGTGTCCAAACAGACTACAATTATAACACTTAACCTTTGAACCCACCATCTTGCACTCCTTCACAAAATGACCCTTCTTGCCTCACTTCCTAAAATGCATATCCTGCCTCTTAATCTTCCTCTTTGGACCAAATACTCCCTTCCGTTGATTCTCCTTCTGCACTTTTCCTCTAGTCTTCTTGGATTCTTTTTTTGCTTCCTCTTTGGAGATGGTATTCAGCAACCTCATATATGGCATCAATGAAAATATGACTTAGATCTAAACTATGAAGAGGTTGGTTCAGCCATATAGCAAATTTCAGAGCCTTTTTATATGGGGTATTGATCAATGTTGAATATGCGCTTATATGAATTTTGTTTGATGATAATAAACATATATATATTCATTTAAATGTATTTGTTAATGTACTATTTTATTTTTCATAGATTAAATAAATATTTGTTGAATAAAATAAATTACACAGAATTTGAATTCAAATAGAAATTTTATTCAAACAAATATTTATTACAATTTTGAATAGTACAAATTCAAGCTCTCACTATACATATACAATTTTGATTGTAATTACATCACAATTCAATTTACATAAATGCCTCACTAGATATCACTCACACTCGTAGTTTATCTTCAATTTCATTCTAGTTATAATCCAGCATCTGAGAAATCTAGAAAAATATTCACTAACGCAGTAAAATTGAAAAAGAAATATTTTTGCAATAAAAAATGAAATATGATTTTTGAAAATATGATTTGCCTCAGTTATTTGGGTTGTTCGTCATCATTCACATTTGAATTCATCATACACGAACAATGTGACATGCACAGTGTATCACTGTACATGACGCAAGGCCGTACACATCGATATACACTTGATAATGCTACAGGGACAGGTGAGCACAGGTCAAACCCAAATGAAAAGCTGGGTTCAACTCACGTGCAATATATTTAAAATCATGACACAAGCACAAGGTCAAACCCGAGTTTTTAAAACTGGGTTCAACACAAGGCACAATAAAACTGAAGCATGAAGCAGTCTCAAGTGATACAAATGCACACCAACATGAATACTGCAACAACCAAAGCAAGACTACAAGTACAAGGCGCAGTGCACCACTGACCATGAAGCAAAACCAAGTTCAGATTAATTCACGGAATATAACATGCAGTTTTGGAGTGATACAAGGCAAACTGGCAACAACAAGTTAAAGTGAAACAATACATGATGAATCAGACCACATAGCAAACAAATCAGTGTAGCACCAAGTCATATAAAAGCCTCACTGAATCAAAGGAACATCAAATACATGGAGACAAGACCAAACTGCAACAAGACCACTATGCAGTGTATATGAATGCAACAGAAAGTAGTGTAAATACAACTCGAAGCAATGCAAGTTCATATGTACAGCAAGCTACAATCTCAATGAATTGGATGAACAAGGCAAGTACACATGTATGCAGTGACACAGCAGTTTTGAACAAAGACTCAATTCTCTTATACAGACTCGACCACAAGATGCCGACATAAACAACATCAAAGAAAGCAACCCAACAACATTGCATGCAATAGAGACTCAGGCAAATGTCCAGACAGCAACATGAATGCTACAACAAAATGCCAAAGCTCAGTGAAACCCAAGAAAGTGCATATCCATACCAACATGAGTGCAGTAATGACCACCGAGATAAATTCAAGTAAAGATACCAACTACACAAAAGTTCAAGTGAAGCAAGTACAGGTTAAAACAACCAGAGAAGATGAACCAAACAATACAAGCTCGAGGCAATATGAGTGCAGACATACACATATATACATTCATGTATGTATGTATAAAAATGATCAGAACTTCAACCAAACATGACAATGCAGACACAACAATGAAGACTACAGCAAATGTCCAGAAAAGACTGACAAGTACATAGCAGTGTAACCAAGTCAGAGCCAGTGGTAGTCAAACATCACAAATTCAATGTCGAGAAACAATGTAACAAGTATGGCCAGAAAATCAAAGTCGTAATTCATAGTGAAGTCGAAGATGACAGAAGATTAAAAGTGCAGAGATGACCAAGTAAAAAAAAATCAAGTGCGTATATGCAATCTTTTAAAAAGTCAAAAATCAAAAGAGCAAAGTTTTTGCCATATCATTCAAGTAAAAATCGAACGCTTCAAAATCAAAACCGTGTGTATCAAGTTATAACAATATCAGGAAAGCAAGAATTAGGAAAGTATCGAATTGATACGAACAAATTCAAGTGTCTCGGAATTCATATAAATACCAAACCCCAAATTCATCATCGGCATCGAGTTCAAGCAAGCATTAAACCAGCAAAGAAAGGGAAGAGAATACATACCACAATCTATCGAACTCGATCAGTAGAGGAGCAGCTGTGAACGAGCGCAAGTATAGCATCCAGAGAATCGATCATCAGAGAAGTAGTGGGCAAGCCAACACTCAAACCAGAGAGTCGATCAATATAGGCGTGCATCGAAAAGCCCCAATTTGGATCGAAGAACACTAGCCCTAATTTCAAAGCACAAAGAGGAATAATCAAAGAACCAAAGCCGCCATGTTTTTTTTCAAGCCAGAGAAAAGAGAACGGGATAGAGAAATAAAAATTGGGCCGGCCTTGTTGTTTTTGAAAGGCTTTTAGTTTATTCTTTCAATTAGGGTTTTAAGTTTAAAATTGTTTTAAGTTTGTTTTAAATTCTCTTTTAAGGTTCAAATCTTGGTAAATCACCACCTAGGTTTTAGGCTGTGTCAGATTGTCTAGTTAGAATTAGTTTCGTGAGCAGAGTGTGCGAGTTTGCAAAACTCTATAGGCGGTAGCAGGGTGTGCGAGTCTGTTAGAGTGTTTGTAAGCGGGAGACTGTTTAATTCTAATAGAAATCTGGGAATGCAGCAGTAGGCAGGGGTTGCCGAAGTTGGGTAAATTTTGTGTGTGATTTACTTTTCAGCATATTTATTTCTGCAGTTTGTTTTTGTGTTTAATTCGAGAAAATTTGCTATAACCCTATTCACCCCCTTCTAGGGTTAATCTAAATCCTACAAGTGGTATCAGAGCCCGGTATTTTTCTTTAACTCAAGAGTCATGAATCCACCAAATAATGCTTTTTCTGTAGGGCAATCTATTGTTAGGCCACCCATGTTTAATGGGAATGATTATGCTTATTGGAAAGTTAGGATGGGTATTTATCTTAGTTCTGTTGATTATGATGTTCGGGACATTATTGAAACTGGCTATAAATCTCCCACTATAACTGTTGGTGATACTGAGATTCCTAAACCTAAGGATAGGTGGGATGCTAACGATAAGAAATTAAAAACTACAAATGCTAAAGCCATGAATGCTTTGATCTGTGCTCTTGATAAGACTGAATTTAATAGAATTTCTCATTGTAAAACTGCATAGGAAATTTGGCATACTTTGGAGGTGACACATGAAGGAACTTCTCAAAGTCAAAGAGTCTCGTCTAGCCCTATTCAGCAATGAATACGAGAACTTTGTGATGGATAAAGGCAAGAGCATAAAGGACATGTTTGGACGCTTTTCAACTTTGGTGTACAATGCTAGAGCTCTTAGGAAGGTATTCACTGAGGTAGAGCTTGTGAAGAAGGTGCTACGAGTCTTAACGATGAGCTTTGAGGCAAAAGGCATGGCAATACAAGAATCGAAAGATCTGAGTAAACTAAGCATGGAGGAGTTGATCGGCAACTTGATGACATATGAGCTTGAGCTAAAAGCAAAGGGGGAACGCAACAACTCCGAATCAAAGAAGAAGACGATTGCCTTAAAGAGCAAAGAAGAGAGCGATGAAGAAGAAGAAGATCCAATTGAAGAGCTTGCAATGGCTGTCAATAATTTTAGAAAATGGTCAAGATTCAGGCCATGCAAGAAGAAAACAAGTGGTAATAGTCTAAAAGATTCTGCAAATTCCGATAATGAACTGACGTTCTTTAACTGCAAGAAACCTGTCCACTTCAAACAAGAATGCCCACTTCTCAAAAAAAACAAAGGAAAGAAAAAGAAGAAGAAGGCCTTTGCAGCGACTTGGGATGATGAAGAAGGAGAGGAAGTTTCGAATAGTAGCTCAGAGGAGTCTAACTTGTGTCTTATGGCAAAATCAGATTCAGAAGCAAGCTCAGAGGAATCTAGTGAGGTAGGTGACTATTCTTATAAAGAACTTGTTTTTATGTGTTGTGACCTTACTAAAGTAGTTGATACTCTTGAATCTAAAATTGAAAAACTGAAATCTGATAGGAGAGAACTTGCTCGTGAAAATTTTAGGTTAGAAACTGAACTTGAAAATATTCAAAACCTAGACTGTAAAAAATGTAAAATTTTAGATTCAGAATTATCAAGACTTAAGAATAGCTTTGAGAATCTTGAAAAAGAAAACTTGAGTCTTAAGGAAACCATTGATACTAGGAAAAAGGATTTTATAAATAGATGCACCTCACTTGTAACTGAAAACACAAAACTCAAAACCAAAGTCCAAAATCTTGAGAAATGTCTGAATAATTTTTCAAGAGGAGAAAAATCATTCAACATGTTATTGGGAAATTAAATTTTTGCTAACAACAGAAAAGGACTAGGCGTTGGGAAAACACAAGCTGATAATAATGCAAAAGGTAAGAGTGTCTTTGCTAGATATGAAATAATTGGACATCGTGTTGAAAATTGTAGTCATAGGAACAAGAACACAAAATTTATACAAGTTTGGCCTCCTAAGAATTCTACAAACAAATTTCATGTCTATTGGAACAAGACTGAAAGGACTAAACAAGTTTGGGTTCCAAAGGGATTGTTTGTTCACAAAGCTTTAGCCACTAACAATCATGGACCTATAAATAGGTCACAAAAATCTTTCATCGTGTAGGTATGGTGGCAGGCTAAGGAACAACAACAGTGTTCTCTGGATTTTGACTGTTCCAGAAACACAACGGGCAACAAAGCAAAATTCCTTAGCCTAGTACAAAGGTGACAGAATCACAATGAGCAACCACGAAAAATTATTGTAAAGGTAAAACAGGTGAAGGTATATTTATTTGATCGATATATTAAATGTGATAATCTGCACCGTATTCTGAATGAAATCAGCTAATATTGAGATGTTGTAAAGATGATGTTTTTGATTCTGACTTGTTCAACATAGTTGGCCAATTATATTCTCTAGATTCTTGGATTTACTTCATATATATTAGTTTGGATTAAAAATAGTGTTTTGTTGGATGATAATATTTTTGGTTATAATACGGCTAACTCTATATTCACGGTTTTCTGATTATTTACACGGCTTCAATCCAAATTCAGGAGAATGCCATTTAAAATGCTGTTTGAGTTTTTATGCACACTTCATGGTCTGGTTTATCAAATTTAATTAGTGATATTTTGGAGTGAAAGAGAAATTCAGATGCAGATCATACTGGTAATCTAGTTGACAGAAAACTTACTAGTTGAACGTGATATATGGTGAGACATTTAGTAACTGCATCGTTTTTCAAAGAAAATATCGGCATATTTTTCATTACAAATAATTTTCAAATAGCAGAATTTTTTTTCTCATATAACCCCTTCAAGAAAATCATTTTTTGACCATATTTTCAGATTAGTCATTTTTATTTGATTTTAAATGACAAATTTTGACTAATCCGACTCCCTACTAATTATTAAAAAGATAAATAGTGATTGAAAAGGTGATAAGTGTTGATATTTAACATACATTACTCAAGACAATATATTTGGAAAATTTCTTTAGGAATTCAAACAAGAGTTATAAAACTTTTTGTTGGGTAAAGATTCCATGACCATTTCTATATCTATCATATTTCTATCGACCATTGTTTATCAAATCTTAAATATAGATTGTCGAGATGTGGTACTATAATCAGAGATCATTTGTTTTTCATTTCACATTTTTTTGTAAAAATAAATAAATACCAAAGTATTCACTCTCATTTAAAAGTCCTCACGGTTATGCATGGGTGAATTACTTGGATTTTTGATTATGTGCTTCCATGCTCATTTAAAAGTCCTCACGGTTATGCATGTATGGAAGGCATATCAAATTTGATTGATTAAATAGACAAGTTGATTCTAATCCCATTCAAAAGTCCTCACGGTCATGCGTGGTTAGAAGATACTTGAATTCATTTTTAAAAATTAAATTGGGATACTACTAATCTCATTCAAAAGTCCTAACGGTTATGCATGATTAGTATATATTCAAATTCCTGATATATATGTACCACAAGTAGATACAACTGTATGATTTTATTAGAACATCATTTCCATTCATTCTAAAAGTGGAATATGCGCCTAACAAGGGTAGTTATGATTTTTGTTTGATTTTTTATTGAAGTTTAATATTTATATTCAAATTAAGTTTTAATGTTGGATTAATATTGATCACTTTATCTCTATTTTATCTAACACTATTATTCTTTTGCTGATAACAAAAGTGGGAGAGAAAAGTTAAGATTTTGTCAAATGAAATCAAGCAAAGGTCAAATAATTTTCCATTTACATCTAGGCTCATTTGTATATTTCTATTTGTATGCATATATGTAGGGGGAGCATCGCGTAGAGAGGAAGCATTTAAATAGGGGGAGCAATTAGAACTGTATATCATTGGTCAAATATATTTAACACAATCAAAATCTTAAATATATGTTTGTTATCATCAAAAGGGGGAGATTGTTGAATATGCGCTTATATGAATTTTGTTTGATGATAATAAACATATATATATATATATATTCATTTAAATGTATTTGTTAATGTACTATTTTATTTTTCATAGATTAAATAAATATTTGTTGAATAAAATAAATTACACAGAATTTGAATTCAAACAGAAATTTTATTCAAACAAATATTTATTACAATTTTGAATAGTACAAATTCAAGCTCTCACTATACATATACAATTTTGATTGTAATTACATCACAATTCAATTTACATAAATGCCTCACTACATATCACTCACACTCGTAGTTTATCTTCAATTTCATTCCAGTTATAATCCAGCATCTGAGAAATCTGCAAAAAATTTCACTAACGCAGTAAAATTGAAAAAGAAATATTTTTGCAATAAAAAATGAAATATGATTTTTGAATATGATTTGCCTCAGTTATTTGGGTTGTTCGTCATCATTCACATTTGAATTCATCATACACGAACAATGTGACATGCACAGTGTATCACTGTACATCCCACAAGGCCGTGCACATCGATATACACTTGATAATGCTACAGGGACAAGTGAGCATAGGTCAAACCCAAATGAAAAGCTGGGTTCAACTCACGTGCAATATATTTAAAATCACGCCACAAGCACAAGGTCAAACCTGAGTTTTTAAAACTGGGTTCAACACAAGGCACAATAGAACTGAAGCATGAAGCAGTCTCAAGTGATACAAATGCACAACAACATGAATACTGCAACAACCAAAGCAAGACTACAAGTACAAGGCACAGTGCACCACTGACCATGAAGCAAAACCAAGTTCAGATTAATTCAAGGAATATAACATGCAGTTTTGCAGTGATACAAGGCAAACTGGCAACAACAAGTTAAAGTGAAACAATACATGATGAATCAGACCACACAGCAAACAAATCAGTGTAGCACCAAGTCATATACAAGCCTCACTGAATCAAAGGAACATCAAATACATGGAGACAAGACCAAACTACAACAAGACCACTATGCAGTGTACATGAATGCAACAGAAAGTAGTGTAAATACAACTCGAAGCAATGCAAGTGCATATGTACAGCAAGCTACAATCTCAATGAATTGGATGAACAAGGCAAGTACACATGTATGCAGTGACACAGCAGTTTTGAACAAAGACTCAATTCTCTTATACAGACTCGACCACAAGATGCCGACATAAACAACATCAAAGAAAGCAAGCCAACAACATTGCATGCAATAGAGACTCAGGAAAATGTCCAGACAGCAACATGAATGCAACAACAAAATGCCAAAGCTTAGTGAAACCCAAGAAAGTGCATATCCATACCAACATGAGTGCAGTAATGACCACCGAGATAAATTCAAGTAAAGATACGACTACACAAAAGTTCAAGTGAAGCAAGTACAGGTTAAACCAACCAGAGAAGATGAACCAAACAATACAAGCTCGAGGCAATATGAGTGCAGACATACACATATATACATTCATGTATGTATGTATACAAATGATCAGAACTTCAACCAAACATGACAATGCAGGCACAACAATGAAGACTACAGCAAATGTCCTGAAAAGACTGACAAGTACATAGCAGTGTAACCAAGTCAGAGCCAGTGGTAGTCAAACATCACAAATTCAATGCCGAGAAACAATGTAACAAAGATGGCCAGAAAATCAAAGTCGTAATTCACAGTGAAGTCGAAGATGGAAGAAGATTAAAAGTGCAGAGATGACCAAGTAAAAAAAAAAATCAAGTGCGTATATGCAATCTTTGAAAAAGTCAAAAATCAGAAGAGGAAAGTTTTTGTCGTATCATTCAAGTAAAAATCGAACGCTTCAAAATCAAAACCGTGTGTATCAAGTTATAACAATATCAGGAAAGAAAGAATTAGGAAAGTATCGAATTGATACGAACAAATTCAAGTGTCTCGGAATTCATATAAATACCAAACCCCAAATTCATCATCGGCACCGAGTTCAAGCAAGCATTAAACCAGCAACGAAAGGGAAGAGAATACATACCACAATCTATCGAACTCGATCAGTAGAGGAGCAGCTGCGAACGAGCGCAAGTAAAGCATCTAGAGAATCGATCATCAGAGATTTAGCGAGCAAGCCAATACTCAAACTAGAGAGTCGATCAATATAGGCATGCATCGAAAAGCCCCAATTTGGATCGAAGAACACTAGCCCTAATTTCAGAGCGCAAAGAGGAATAATCAAAAAATCAAAGCCGCCATGTTTTTTTATCAAGCCAGAGAAAAGAGAACGGGCTAGAGAAATAAAAAGTGGGTCGGCCTTGTTGTTTTTGAAAGGCTTTTAGTTTATTCTTTCAATTATGGCTTTAATTTTAAAATTGTTTTAAGTTTGTTTTAAATTCTCTTTTAAGGTTCAAATCTTGGTAAATCACCACCTAGGTTTTAGGATGTGTCAGATTGTCTAGTTAGAATTAGTTCAGTGAGCTGGTTGTGCGAGTTTGCAAAACTCTATAGGCGGTAGCAGGGTGTGCGAGTCTGTTAGAGTGTTTGTAAGTGGGAGATTGTTTAATTCTAATAGAAATCTGGGAATGCAGCAGTAGGCAGGGGTTGCCGAAGCTGGGTAAATTTTGTGTGTGATTTACTTTTCAGCATATTTATTTCTGCAGTTTGTTTTTGTGTTTAATTCGAGAAAATTTGCTATAACCCTATTCAACCCCCCCCCCCCTCTAGGGTTAATCTAGATCCTACAATCAACTCCATCCCAAACCTAGCCAGCTCATTAAAATGATTGATATACTCCTTTACTGGCATGTTTCTTTATTTCAAGTGAACAAACTTCTCTAACTGCACTCCTTTCTTTGCTCATAAAGAAACTTCATCTCAAAACATATCAGAAACTCCCCTAAGTAATATCTCCTCCTTTAGTCTCTGCCTCAACTACCACACACCAACTAAAAGACTCTCCCTGTAATTGCCAAGTAGTTAGCTGCCTCCTCATCTCATTAGCAAGACCTATCAACCTATAAGTCCTCTCACAAGTACGAATCTATGTCCATGAATCTACATATGACTCAGTCCTCGCATATGTATTTCCTTCGAAGCTCGATAAATCCTTACATAGCTTAGCAAAACGGCGGTATGTAGGTGGGTAGAAACTGCACCTGCCGCTCTCCTCGTGGAGCCTCCAGAGGGATTAAGCTCGACTTGTCCCATGCATGTAGATACCGTTGAAACCAAATCGGGGTGTTCACGTCCGAAATCTCAACTGCATCGCCTGAGCCTTAACCTTTGGGATTGCTCATCTTCTATCTGTGATTTTGAAGTATTTATTAGAAATTTTCCATGTATAATATAGGAAAGGATAAGAGAGGTATTATGCTCATATGAAAAGTTTGGAAAACTTTTTGAATTTTTTTTAGTCTATACAAAAACAAACACACTTTTTGAAAACCAATTTTGAAAACTTTTTGGAAAAACATTTTGGAAAACCATTTTTTTCAAAAACTTTTTCAAGTATGTTCTCACAACACACATCTATCCTAAAGGAGCATTGAACCTAGGATTTGACACCAAATTTGACAACCCGCACTCGTCGACACACCGATCCAAAACCTAGAGTGACTTTCAGACTCGCGTCGGTGCCAAGATATACGAGCTATTAGGTTTTTATGACATTATAGAGACTAAAATTAAACAAATATAATATAAGATATACTACTCTTTCAAAACTTGCAGCGGAAAATATAAATATAGAAAATAGCCATTTTAGAAAAAATCTCTGTAACATCCCGTATCTAGAGGCCAAAAGCTAAGCGCTACAATCACCCATAGTATTAACATCTGGGGATAATATATGACAATGCTAATGGTATCCATAATATCAGAAGCATTTGAATATGAAAAAATCACAGATTTCTAAGAATAACATTTTACTGATTACATTTCAAACAAATTCATATCCAAATTACATAATCTCATAATCGTTTCCCAGGTAAAGATCAATTATAATTACAATAATACGCCAAGTGCGATATATGATGATGTCCCCTAGTTGATCAAAGATAATAATAATTATATCTAACTTAATATACAAAGTGGAGTTAAAAAAATGAAACTATGAATCCTAATTGGCTATCCGTCAGCCACCTGCTCATCTCCGTAAGCTTTATTCACTAAATTGTCAAAAACTTGAAAACCTTAACCCTTAGCCTACTCAAATCAATTTTGAGTACCCAAGAGTTTAAGGGGAAACAAAAAGCCTAGTGTGAGTAATTCTGTTACATCTTGGTTTACTGATATTAATTGAGACCACGCCGCAGAACGGGTTTTCCTTCATTAATATCCTTTCCAAAACATATATATTTGCAAATCCTTTCCTGAAACCAAACTGGTTAATCAAACTGATATAATAATGATAATAATAGCTAAGTCCGTTAAGCTATAATCAAATAAATAAATGACTATCTGCCCAATAGTAGTAAATGGACTATCTGTCTGAAACATAATAACAAGTCCGTTATGCTAACGAATGGACTATCTGTCCATAAAATTGAGCTGACTGCCCGCAAACTGTACTAATTGTCCGAACCATTTTCTTATGGTTAACTACCCTTTATATTTTTCCTTGAAAAACATTTCAAAATGATTTAACCTTTTAAATCATATATATACAAGGAAAATACATTTCTTAGCTTTAATCTAAGCTATATTTCCATGACATATATACTTTACTCAAAATAATGTTGATGAGATTTAATAAGGATTAGCTATCCTTCCAAAACAAGTTAAAACCCATTTTATACTTATGCTATATTTCCTATTTAATACATTCGAAACCTTTGTTTAAAACCATTAAACAACCCTTTAGAAACCCTAGAAGATAATCCCATCGAAACCATTGAAAGTGACCCTTTCGAAACCATTAGAAGCCTTTCGAAAACATAGAAAAAACATTTCCTTTCTTTTCTCCAAAAGCTTCAAAATGTCAGAAATCGTCCTTTAAAACCTTTAATATCGCCTTTCGAAAACATAGGAATTGTTATCCTGCTTTTTGGAAAAGGCGCGATACCAAAAGATCGATCAGAAACGGAGAACAGTTCGTCTCAGAGACCGGTCATACTTCGTCTCGCTATGGATATCGCTGAATTTTGTCCAAGTCCAGATTGAGCTACAATTGATAGGACACGGCAACAAAGACCATAGGAGTAAACATCTCGAGTTTCAAGTCAATCCGAGTTCATACGCTCGAGTTATGATCGATTCAATTTGAAGGGGAAGACTTAGGTTTCGAACCCATCGTTGACCAACGGTTCGAAACGATCGCTTTCGAATCCATAAGTTTCGAATCCATCAAACCACCACGGGTTCGACTCCATCACCTTCGACTCCATCACCTTCGACTCCATCGTGTTTGAATCGGTGGGCCTCGTATCCATGGAGAAGTGACACAGCTCGCATCCATCACAGAAGCCATGCTTCGAACCCACCACAAAGCCTTGTTCGACTCCAAACAAGAATCCTTGTTCGAGTCCATCATTGGACATTGTTCGAACCCAAACATGGAACCTCGTTCGAACCAGTCAAGAAGTCATGTTCGAACCCATCCATGATGCCAAGTTCGAACCCATCCTGTGTAGCCTCATTCGAATCCACTGGGTCAACCAACCATGATGACGTGTCTTCCATCGGTTCGAATTCGCCGAGATATATGGAGTCGAAGCGGTCAACTCGGAGTGAAGACCGGATTGATTCGAAGTTTGCGCTCCACGTCACCACGAAGACGCGTGCCATGATGGATTCGAAACCATCGGTTCGAAAGTATGGTTTCGAACCAAACAGCCATGCAGTGAACCCCATTTCAAATCCATCATATCTCCCAATCTACTGATCCAAATGCCATGAAATTTTCACAGAAGCTTGCATACATGTTGAAGAATGTCCACGCCAAATTTCACCTCGATTTGATGAATTCTTGATCGGTTCGAATGGAGTTCGAACTGATGCCAAAGTGGGCCCAAACTTCCTGAGACCGTGCGTGTGGGCCCCCTCACGTGCCAGAAGTGGTCTCCCGAGTTTTTAGCGAAATATCAGCAGCCTACGCCTATAAATAGAGCCCCAGGGCCAACCAAAAAGGGATCTTCGGACTCTGAAGCGCCCATACTCTGCCGGATCGAGATCTCCATCATCCTACATCATAATTTTACTGTTGATTCCGAATTTACAGTTGTAATTTGCTATTGATTGCTGCAACAACTTGTAATCATTGAAGAAAAGCAATAAAACATCAAAACACTTCACAGTGGACGTGGGCAACATGCCGAACCACTACAAATCGATTGTCTACGCATTTTCTTTACCGTTGATTGGAGTTTTTGTTAGATAATATCTGTTTTGAATTTACATTCATGACTATTATCTCTTCAACGACTCCCGAAGAGTGTTGTGCCCAATTTTGACGCAAACACTTTGGTGCTTTCACTGAGAAAACCCAGCTTTTCTCCTGCTCGTTGGATCTGTCATCGATACCGGATTGAATAAATCTAAGAGAGAGATCCAGATCATTGAATCCGACTTCCTTCCCTTCTATTCAGATTTGCATAAAAGTCTAGGAAAGGAGTTCGACTGCCAAGATGGTTAGCACAAGAACCACCTCGAACGCTGTCAATCAAGAAGAACAGGATAGACAGAATCCTGCCCCTCTACCTCCATCTAATCAAGATGTTGCTGGGCACTCAGAACCGTCGGGTCTGGTTACCCGACAAGAGTTGCAGTTGTTACTCCAAGAGCCGACCGAGAGTCGGCGACAACTAGAAGAACAGCTACGCGCTAACGCTGAGCTAATCAACAAGCTGGATCGCCAGAAACGAAATAGGTCCGCAAGAGATCATGCTTCTCGCTCCTCCAGCGAAAGTTCTTCATCTTCTGATTATCATAACCGGCCTCCACGACCCCGGTTAGATGGGAGTCGTATGCCACCCGTTGGAAACCAACCGACATTGACCGTTGGACAAATAAGAGTTGGTCCGTCAGCCAGTTTCCAAACCGGACCCTCCTTCCGAGGAGGTGTCGTTCCCCACCACGCCACAGAATACCGCACCAATAGCGTTGCGGATGAACCAGGGGTCGACGCTCAAGATCAGTCGAACCTGGACCATCGTCATAGCGGTCGTACTCCTGAACCACACGTCCCAGAGGACTATGAGCCAAGAAGTCGAGACTTGGACCGTCGACAATATCCGGTTCAAGCCCGAAGTATGGAACGTGATCATACTCCGGCACAAATGCCGGATCTTTCAACTATGATACGTCAGATGATCCGTGAGAGTCAGGGATTCACAAACGACGATTGGAGAGTTTCCCGAAGTCACACTCCTTTTACGGACGATATTCTTAATGCTGAACCCCCACGGCGATTCCGAATGCCCTCTCTACCCATGTACGAGGGAAACTCCGACCCCAACCAACATATTCTAAAATATGAATGGTCGATGACTGCCGCCAGAGCTGACGATGCAGTGAAGTGTCGTAGTTTCCCATATCCTTGGGGGGCATCGCTACCATGTCGTTCACCCGACTACCACCTCGATCCATCTCTTCCTTCGATCAGTTAGCTACAAAATTCGTTGAGCAATTTCGCATGCACGTCGCACGGCCGAAAGATGTCAACACTCTATCTAGTGTCACACAAGCTCCCGGAGAGACACTCAGACACTACTTAGAAAGATTCCATACTGCATGCGCGGAGATTAGTAATCCAAACGATAACTCCATCCTTATGGCGCTGACTAAGGGGATCGACCCCGATTCCGAATTCGGCAATTGGCTAGCTGGGAAACCACCTGCGTCATTGGACCGTTTCCATGCCAAAGCAGCTCAATTCCTGAGATGGGAAGACGCGAAACAGTCTAGGAAGCAAACTGATGCAGGGCAAAATGCGGAAGGGACTCAAAGCAATGTTGCAATAAAACAGTCCAGTGAGAGCTCCGGAAAAGTTCAGTTGAACATTAAAAATAAATAAGCTCGGCGAAGAGAGAGCGTGAATCAACTTAAAAAACAAGATCAAAATCGTGGCCCGCAACGCAAAAATCCGATGTTCGACAGTTATACTCCTTTGAATACTTCACTGGAGGACTTGTATTTGCAGACCCGTAATACAATTCAATATTAAAAACCTTCTCCAAGACCGTCGTCAGAGAGACAAATCCAGACGGGAAAATTTTGCAGGTTCCATGAAGGCTACGGGCACAATACGAACGAGTGTCGTCACTTGCAGGATCTTGTTGAAAAACTGGTCAGAGAAAGGAAGCTGGAACAGTTTGTGCGGACACCGCAGCCCAGAGAAGCGGGCCCATCCAATCCAATCAATGAACCCAATCGACCGAGGTAGGAGGACTCGACTTGTCCCCGTGGAAGATTGGTGATAAACGCCATCAGTGGCGGGCCTACTTACTCAGGAGCCTGGAACGACGAAGAACCTCGTCGCTGTCACACATGACAGGCTCCTTCAATCTATGAATACTTTGCAGTTTCTTTTACGTTCTGAAATTTGAATTTGTAATAAGGCACCGACTTTGCCACATTTTCTTATTTCAGCAAATAAAATGCTATCTCTTCAAGCTAAAGCTGTGATTCACCGATTACAACGTTCAACAATCACGACACACGAAGAGCTAAGTTCCATCAAACAATGGAATTTATTCAAATAGCAAGTGACTGCATTACAACCGGCCACTCACTAAGTGAAACCCCAGCTCGGGGGCAAGCCAACACATCGAAGGCTGAACTGGACCAACACACGACAGTCCATCCAACAATTCGTTCCCAGAGCATGAACGGACTCCAACTTCCCACAGCGCGAATTGGAGTATAAACATTCAATAATTCGTTCCCAGAGCGTGAACGGACTCCAACTTCCCAGAGCGTGAATTGGAGTATAAACATTCAACAATTCGTTCCCAGAGCGTGAACGGACTCCAACTTCCCACAGCGTGAATCGGAGTATAAACATTCAACAATTCGTTCCCAGAGCATGAACGGACTCCAACTTCCCACAGCGCGAATTGGAGTATAAACATTCAACAATTTGTTCCCAGAGCGTGAACGGACCCCAACTTCCCACAACGCGAATTGGAGTATAAACATTCAACAGTTCGTTCCCAGAGTGCGAACGGACTCCAACTTCCAAGAGCGTGAATTGGAGTATAAACATTCAAAAATTCGTTCCCAGAGCGCGAACGGACTCCAACTTCCCAGAGCGTGAATTAGAGTATAAACATTCAAAAATTCGTTCCCGGAGTGCGAACGGACTCCAACTTCCCAGAGTGTAAATTGGAGTATAAACATCAAATCCATCGTTCCCAAAGTGTGAACGAATTCCTAAAAATCCCAAATAGGTGTGACTGACCATCTATCGGCTGACTCCAACTTCCCAGAGTGTGAATTGGAGTATAAACATAAATTACATGTTCCCGGAGCGCGAACCGAAGCATCTGTGCTAACTCCAAGTTCCCAAAGCATGAATTGGAGTATAAACATAAATTACAGGTTCCCGGAGCGCGAACCGAAGCATCCACGCTAACTCCAAATTCCCAGAGTGTGAATTGGAGTATAAACATCAAATCCATCGTTCCCAGAGTGTGAACGAATTCCTAAAAAGCCCAAATAGGTGTGACTGACCATCTATCGGCTGACTCCAACTTCCCAGAGTGTGAATTGGAGTATAAACATAAATTACAGGTTCCCGAAGCGCGAACCGAAGCATCCATGCTAACTCCAAGCTCCCAAAGCATGAATTGGAGTATAAACATAAATTACAGGTTCCCGGAGCGCGAACCGAAGCATCCACGCTAACTCCAGATTCCCAGAGCGTGGAGTGGAGTGTAAACATCAATTCCAGGTTCCCGGAGCGCGAACCATACTACAAACGTCGATAACTCTCAAATTCCCATAGTGCGAACCAAGTTATCGATTACAAATTATCCTAAGTCCCCAGAATGTGGAAATGTGCTTAAGGTTTGCAATAAACGCACTCAACCACCAAAACACAAATGTTATTCCCCGAGACTAGGGGGCAAAAAAGCTAAGTGTTAATCGCTAACCAAAGTGATACAATGTCCGAAATTCGATTATTCATTGACTACGACTTACGACCAAGATTTTCAGACTTGGCAAATAAAACAAACTCTACTTGACGGTAAAAACACCACAAGTGCACCGGACTAAAAAAATAACGCTACAAACACTTTAGCACAAAAGAAACGAGAGTTGGAACAAAGAAACTAAATTTTATTTCAACTAACTAAAGACAAGGACTTACACGCAAATAAGTTCTTCCAAAAAAGAATGCCTACTAGCAGGGGCCGAACCTGCATCTATACACGGCCTACTAACAAAAAACGAAAACAAGTTCCTATCTACCAAAATATCTGCTTGAGAGGCCGAATTACTCTTTCTTTCTTGGCTTCCTTATCAGTGGTTCGTCATCAGAATCGCTAGGAACAGAAATCCTTCGTTTGGACGACCTCCTCACTGGTGGTTGCTCTTCGGCCGGGGGCATAATATCTACGTCCTCCTCAGAACTTGAATCTAAATGAAGACTCCCCGCCGGAGGAGTAGGAGGGACCGGACCCGCAACGGAGATGGAATAGTGCCACCACCGACACTACCTCTTTGCCCCTCAGCTTCTAATTCAGCATGGATTTCGGCCAAGATTTCTTCATCTCGAGTTGATGGGGCCTGGCTGGGGGCAACTCCGGTCTGCACAAAAGAGCTAGAGGCTGGCGGGAGCTCACTGATGATAAATGGCAAGTCTGTAGAGAAGTCTCCCTGGTGACCGAGTAGTTCACTCACCATTTGTTCGTCAAGAGACAAAGAGCTTTCCTGCGCCGCTCCGGTAGACGCTGTCGTTGTCACGACAGTCGTTTCAGTAGTAATAGCCTTCTACTCTTGACTCGGCTCCTGGGTCGAAGACACCGGGGTAGTCCTGGTCACTGAATAAATAAGAGAAGGGGTTAAGAACAATCACTTCGAAACG
This sequence comes from Allium cepa, assembly GCA_030765085.1. NCBI lineage: Eukaryota > Viridiplantae > Streptophyta > Magnoliopsida > Asparagales > Amaryllidaceae > Allium > Allium cepa. The sequence goes on from CM060946.1 coordinate 221,724,017, forward strand.
AGAGTTCTAGCGAAAATGCACTTGAAATTTGTTCAGAATACCTTCCTCAGTTCGGCTTGTTGATGGTGGGACGACTTCGGAGACGTGCTCGCGAATTGGTGATAACCGCGGTTGCTCTGGGTCGTAAGCGGGAACGGTCTGTGAGCTAACCGCAGATACAGGCTCAGACGGAGGCGGGGCGGTGATTTCATGAGCGGTGGCACGATGCTCAACGCCTGACCCTTCTCCGGCCTCCAAAGATCGACCACCAACCATCTCCTTCTCCTGAGCGATTATAGCATCATGGAGGACCTTCTTTTCCTCATCTGTTAGCAACCGATTTTCAAGCTCGAATCGGTCGACCGATTCGTCTGGGTGCGCTTCCTCTTCCCCCTCAACCAATCGTTCCCAAGCACTGTGGAGATGCACTGGGTAATCCTGAAGCCAGGCGAAGTTTCTGTGCTTCAATACATTGGCATTGTAGGTGATAAGCAGATCTTCAATGTTGGCCTCTAGCCTGGCCTCAGCTTGCTGAACTCTCTCTTCAATCTCCGCCTCGACCACTTGAACTTTGGCCACTGCCTCATCCCGTTCAGTCCGGAGTATCACATCTTGTTCGTACGCCTCCTGGGCTGCATTGTTTGCATCGTCCCTATCCTTGGCGATTTCGGCGAATTTGGATTTGAGCTCATTTAGCTCCTTTAGCGCCGCATCCCTTTCGGCAGTGACCAGAGTATTCCGATGGCCCATGTCCTCTACCGTGGCATAATGCTCACGCTTCATTCTATCCATCGTAAGTTGGGCTTCATAAGCCTTTTTGATGGCTTCCATCTCTGATTTTCTGGAAGATTCGGCCTCGGTGTTAAGCACCTCAATAATACGGCTCTTCTGGGCCAACTCCGCCTGTAACTTCTCGTTGGCGGCCCCACGCTCAAAGGTCGGCTCCGATGCCTTCTCCGTCGCTTTAAACCATACTTTATACTGAGCGTAGAAGTCGTGCACATAGTCATGCACCACCTGCTCCGCCGACGGAGGGATTCTCTTTAAGTGTGGGGGGAAAATGTAGTTGTCAAAGCAAATAGTTGGGAAGTCTTTTTTCAACTGAGCAAGCCTGAACGCCCCTTCACCCGAAATTTCCACAGGAGGCTGTTCCGCAACTACGGCGGTCGATGCCTCGCTTCTGGAGCGGTGAGATTTGTGCCTAGAAGATTGGGAAGTGGACTTATGACGTGAAGGCTCAGAGGGGCGAGAAACGTGGGCCGGAGGTTGTACGGGATCTCTGGAAGAGGAGGAGTACGCGATCGGGATCGACGCTTATAACCCCTATCTGTGTCATATCTTTCATGGCTCGAATATCCGGAGTACTCCTGATCAAAGTCCCTATCTCCTTCCCGTCTGCGCGATTCGCGATACGATGGTTTCCGAGCATGTCGCAGACTCCCTAGCATCGAACCGCACCTGGACATGGTACCTACAAGGCAAAGAAGAGAACGAAATTAGTGGTACCCCGAAACCGATGACCTACGACTAAAAGCTATGTAGTGCTGTGAAATATGTGTGAATATGCATTTCATCCCCGACCAACCCGAAGTGTCGACCACGCTAGTAACATAGGGCTCGCTCAGGTCATGAGTACGATGGAATTCCTCCAACCCGGCATCGTGTTGAAAGGACATATCGTCCGGGATTGGAACGTCGGCAAGCCCTTCAAAGAGACTTTCTTTTCTTGGGGGAGACCCCTCCGAAATTCTAATTCCGGGGGTGACCCGGGACGTGATGACTGACTTACATCTTCCCTTTATTGGCGATTTAAAAATGGCGGCCTTGCCTTTTCTTTGCTTCATAACATCCTGACCAACATCTGTGGGCCCGGCCGGTGGCTCGTCATCAGTGTGGGTTTTTTCAGAATCAACTTCCCCGGCTATAATGACTTTGGGCTTCTTGTGCTTGGCTTGTTTTTTCAAAACGATTCTTTGCACCCCGTCGGGTATTATCTGCCATCGTTCGATTAACCCACAGGCCTGGAGATTCCTATCCGTCAATAACACGTCGATATCCCTATCTCCACTCGGGACTTCTCGAAGCACTCGCACCATCTCCCTAAAGTGCTCGCCCTCAGGTCGCTGAATCGTCGCTGTGAAGAAAAGAAAAAAAACATAAGTTTCACTTTGACAGCAATTGCCTTAGTAATTACTTGATAACTCAGCTACACTCACGTCTGAATAACCATCACCGGGCAAACCCCGGAGGACACCTGACATAGAACCATTTTGTCCTATAGTAGCTCAACCTGGTCCAGGACCCAGTAACCACTTGGCAGTTCCTCACCGCTTCCACAAATGTGAAGGAAGGATAATCACCCCGAGTTTTGAAATTGAACAAGTATCTGATCTCAATTGGGGGTGGTGGTCGATGGAGATATTCCATAAATGCAATGAACAAGCTATTGATCGACGCATATCCATTCAGGTGCAGCTGAGATGGGGCGATCCTCAAAAACGACAATACTTCCCTTATATACTCGTTGAACGGAGGAAGTGTCCCGGCCGCACACGCATGGCGGTTGAATGCAGTATACCCATCCGGTGGATTGTGCGGTCTATCATTCGGCCCCGGCAGTAACACATCATCCAGTGACAGGCCGTGCCTCAAGCATATTCTTCCCAACATATCTTCAGAGATATTGGATGGAACGGAATCCGATGGATTTGCAATGAACGACGCATCAGGCAATTCGTCCGGGGCTGGACCGACGATCTCAGGATCAATGTCCGGAACCTCTAGTCTCGGAGAGGCTGTACCTTGAATCTCCTACTGCTGTGAACTTGATGGTTCCATAACTAGCTAACTCATGAGAAACCATCGTTAGACGACAAAGGACCCGTGCATTCCCCAGTGTGAAGTGTATGAATGTGTGTGATACAGTGCCATGTGCTACTTGAATAAATATCATAGAGTTAAAGAAAATATGCAAACGACAAAGCTACGAAGTCCAGTTACAATAACCGTCATCGCTGACCGTCATCGTTGAACCGTTTGTATGATGGAAGTTTGATTTGAATAGAAGTCGTTATTGTTCCGTCGACGAGCTTCGAAAGGTGGTAAAGTATGCAGTTTAACATGTCCAAATATGCATGAGTGAAGCTCGTCGGAATTATGCTCAGAAAATTTCAAACTTTGATATCCATTATATGGAGTTTCGAACCGATCACAAGTAACTTGTTCGAACCCATCATCGTACCACTTCAAATCGATCCAAAGGAGCGAGCTTCGAATCGATAGTCAAACGTCGAGCTCGAATCGATCAGTGGGGGATAACTTCGAATCGGTCCTTAGTTAATTAGTTCGTACCGATCAGGAAAACCTCAACTTAACATCGATCGAGTTCGAATCGATACCTTTCGTATCGGACGTAAAGGAATGTTTCGTATCGATGCGGAGTTGAGAGCTTCGAACCAATCAATGGCTGCTTTTCGTATCGGTCGTTTTGCACCAATACGGCCCAACATCATAGTTAACTTGGTGCGAACTGCGCCCCCTCCAAGGGAAATCACAAGGATCGATTCGAAATATGAAAGAGAATGATGCTGCCCCCCATCGATTCGTACACGAGTCTCTGATCGATTCGAAATTCCTCCAAAAGCTAGATCTGGTTTTACCAAATCCCTAGAAAGGTCGATCGATGAAAGAGTGATAGGTTCGAGGTAGCTTTGCCATGTGGATTCGAGGTTAATTACCTAGTTTGGGTGATAGGTTCGAGGAATTAAAAACTTGGATCTTGAATGGTTCGAATACAAAACACAGTGCCCTCCTCTTTAAAGCTTCGAAACGATGCAACGCACAGTGAAAGCAAGGCAAGAGTAAAAAAGTAAAAAGTGAAAAATGGCGAACCCTCTGCTATTTATATGGCACGTTGAGAGCAACCGAGACGATTGCTCTTCCGGTAATCTTGACCGGTCGCAACCAGTCGAAGCGTAGTTCGATTCGAAACCTCCTTTCGAAACCATCGGCCAAGGACCCTGTCGGTTCGAAGTTGCCCCCGCGTGTCATCGGTACGAAGCGCACAACAAGGCGACGAGCTGCATCGATGCAAAACACACGCTGGGCCCATCAGTTCGAAAAGCTCTTGTACAAATCAACTAGTCCGTATCCATCCTTTCATACCGGTTCGAATGTCAGTTTCGAACCCATCACAACACAAGTATACTCCATCCATACGAATGTAGATTTCGAACCCATCGATGCTCCAACACATCGGTTCGAAATGTCACATTCACGCAACGCAGAGTCGTTTCCTTCAACCTTCCAAAACAACCATCAAGCGTTGTCTCAATTCAAATTTCAAAATCGGTTCAGGAGAGAATCGATACGAAGTTCAATAGCAAACAAAACTAACACGACTCATGGACGCACGACGTTTACAAGGGTCAAACTAACATATATGCATATATGTCGAACTAACAATCGATTTTTAAACATTTACAGGGATCAAACACTCATCCTGTTACAAATGCAACAGCCAATGGCTAAGCAATATTATACAACAATCAATCATGTCAACACAAGGTTACAACAATACAGCATACGAGTTTCAACAAAAAAGAGAGCAATGATTCTTCAGAGAAATTGCAGCTGTTCAAAGCACGTCATGTTCCCACAAGACATACTTTGGGGGGGAAAATGTTATCCCGCTTTTTGGCAAAGCCGCAATACCAAAAGATCGATCAGAAACGGAGAACAGTTCGTCTCAGAGACCGGTCATACTTCGTCTCGCTATGGATATCACTGAATTTTGTACAAGTCCAGATTGAGCTACAATTGATAGGACACGGCAAGAAAGACCATAGGAGTCAACATCTCGAGTTTCAAGTCAATCCGAGTTCATATGCTCGAGTTATAATCGATTCAATTTGAAGGGGAAGACTTAGGTTTCGAACCCATCGTTGACCAACGGTTCGAAACGATCGCTTTCGAATCCATAAGTTTCGAATCCATCGAACCACCACGGGTTCGACTCCATCACCTTCGACTCCATCACTTTCGACCCCATCACCTTCGAATCCATCGTGTTCGAATCGATGGGCCTCATATCCATGGAGAAGTGACACAGCTCGCATCCATTACAGAAGCCATGCTTCGAACCCACTACAAAGCCTTGTTCGACTCCAAACAAGAATCCTTGTTCGAGTCCATCGTTGGACATTGCTCGAACCCAAACATGGAACCTCGTTCGAACCGGTCAAGAAGTCATGTTCGAACCCATCCATGATGCCAAGTTCGAACCCATCCTGTGTAGCCTCATTCGAATCCACTGGGTGAACCAACCATGATGACGTGTCTTCCATCGGTTCAAATTCACCGAGATATATGGCGTCGAAGCGGTCAACTCGGAGTGAAGACCGGATTGATTCGAAGTTTGCACTCCATGTCACCACGAAGACGCGTGCCATGATGGATTCGAAACCATCGGTTCGAAAGTATGGTTTCGAACCAAACAGCCATGCAGTGAACCCCATTTCGAATCCATTGTATCTCCCAATCTACTGATCCAAATGCCATGAAATTTTCACAGAAGCTTGCATACATATTGAAGAATGTCAACGCCAAATTTCACCTCGATTGGATGAATTCTTGATCGGTTCGAATGGAGTTCGAACCGATGCCAAAGTGGGCCCAAACTTCCTGAAACCGTGCGTGTGGGCCCCCTCACGTGCCAGAAGTGGTCTCCCGAGTTTTCAGCGAAATATCAGCAGCCTACGCCTATAAATAGAGCCCCAGGCCAACAAAAAAGGGATCTTCGGACTCTGAAGCGCCCAGACTCTGTCGGATCGAGATCTCCATCATCCTACATCATAATTTTACTGTTGATTCCGAATTTACAGTTGTAATTTGCTATTGATTGTTGCAACAACTTGTAATCATTGAAAGAAAAGCAATAAAACATCAATACACTTCACAGTGGACGTAGGCAACACGCCGAACCACTATAAATCGATTGTCTATGCATTTTCTTTACATTTGATTGGAGTTTTTGTTATATAATATCTGTTTTGAATTTACATTCTTAACTATTATCTCTTCAACGACTCCCGAAGAGTGTTGTGCCCAATTTTGACGCAAACAGGAATAACCCTTTCTTTCAATCCTTTCAAAACCCTGGGAACCCACCCCTTGCGAAACCATTCATTAAAACCTTTCAAAATAGTCTAACTCAATTCTTTCGAAAGCACTTTGGGTTCAATTTAAAACACGCGGAAACCTTTCGGAACCATTCAAAAATTTACTCTTTCGAAACCTTTTAAAAATCGTCTCGGTCAGAACCATTTGGATTATGCCTTCAAGTAGAGCAAAAGGATCAGAAACCATTAAAGTCGAAAGCATCTGTTTCAAAACCATTTAAAACTATCTCTTTCGAAACCATTTGGATTTTTTACTTCAATCATAGAAGAAAGGATCTTTAAAACTTTTAAGTCAAAAGCATCCGTTTCAAAAACATTTCCTAAGTAATGAAGTGATGGTGTTGAAACAATCCATTCGAAAGCATTGGAGTGGTAGCTAGGTTTTTGGAAAACTAAAAACCCTTTCAAAACCATCTAGATCGAAAGGTAGAAAGCGTCAGTAAAAAGGCTTCGACTTAGTCGAAGGCACATATTTAAAAAAAAAGCGCAACATAATCAAAACCATTTCTTTAAATCCACTAGACCTAGTCTAAAGCTAACTGGGTCAAAAGCTACTCAGCCGAAAGCCATTTAGTTGAAAGCAAGCAGGCGCATTTTTTAATTAAAAACAAAGTAATGCCTCAACCCCCTCGGAACCCCTGGTTTCGACTACATGCCTTCCACCTACATCCTGTTTACCACGTACCAATTCCCTAATACCATATATATTGGTTTCGACTGTGTCAGAAGCGAAGATGAGGAGGCGGAACCTGGTGCTGAAAGCATCGAAACAACATAAAATATGTAGCAAATAGTTGTTTTCACCTAACCTTCTTAACGTGTCCAATTTTGATTGGTTGCCTCTTTCTTTACCGACAACAGGTACTGAAAATTTCAAAAGTGCTGCAGACTTTCCAGAATTAACAAATTTTAATTAATTTGCAAAAGGCCCATTCTACTTCCTTAATTGCATAAAATATTTAAGTTTCATATTCAAACACTTAGGAAAAATCTATAAAAATTCCAAAAATCTCTTTTAATATGTTTTCCAGCATATAAAAATTTCATACCCAGATGTTTTATTATTTAACCGTAAATAGTTTATAAATCAAAATAACATTTTCTTTACTAGAAAATTCACTAATTTCCACATAAATTTAGAAAATTCTGAAGATTGAAACTCATCTCTAAAATAATATTTATGACCTTCGTAAAAATTTGCAAGACATTTAGATGTCATTTAATAGGTGTAACAACCCACCTTTTTGGATGGTTCAAATAGACAAAAAACCACACATGTCAGAATCAAACCATTCAAAAGGAAGGATTGTTAATGGGGTAAATAAGAAAAAAAATAAAAAGGAAAGACAAAAACAAAATACAGAATCTCCCAGTGGAATGACAAACATAATAATCAAATAAACAGTTCATGAAGCTGTTTTACAAATAACATTTGATTACACTTTTACAATTTCAAATCAGAGTTATACATATACCATAAATAAATAAATAATGCAGCGGAACACATAATGTAGTGAAATAATAAATAGCAATAATATAATGAATCTTCATCTTCGTCACCAGCAAAAAGTCTTCAATGCTGAAAAACTCAGGCTGACCCGAGCATAATGAAAAACAATACACTCGAGTCAGAACTAAAAATTCCTATGTAAGTCAAATCAATCTCAAATAAAAATATGAGTGCAATGGCTTCAGAGATGTTACGGGATTTTTCATCTCCTATCAAGTGTACAACCTGAGTGCAATAACTTACGAGATTTCAAATAATTCAAAATACCAATTTTAACCACTTTACTCAAAATAAGCCCAAAGTTTAAATTGAAAGCTTAAACTTTTTAAATAATTCAGTTTCAATAAATAATCCAAATTCAAGAAATTGTATGGGTATGTAACATTTCAACGTATAATTTAACTGTCTTAATTATCCACTTCTAAATTGAATCAGAGGACCATTTAAATGATGTTAATAATTTACAAGGTGATAACATGGACATGTTAAAATAAATAAACAACCATACATCCAACATATCAATCAATAAGCATCCATTTCAAACAACATCCAAATCATCCAATATATTTCAACATATAATAGTTATCAATATCGAGGTTTAACTATCAACTAAATTCCAATATAACATTAAATGTCAATTCAGATTCAATATCAATTAATATGTCAACTTAAATTAACAAACTGCAACAAAATATTTATATATCACATCATATATTTTATTTAACTTGCAATGGAATTTTCAGTATTGCGTGAGTGGGTTTAATCACTCACCTTTGATTTATAGCCAATTGAAATCCAATAAAAGCACAAAATTTAAACAGTCTCCAAATTCAACCATACTAGTTTCATGTTGTTCGGAATTTTGATACACCCATAGGAAGAAACCACGCATTAATTGGAGTTCATATGCGGAAGATATTTAAGTTATAAGAATATTATGGAAATGAAATAGAAAATCATGTACACATATTTTAATAATAAAATAAAACATGTTAGTTACTCACATTAAGAGTTTTGAAGCATGCTCATGTTTCTAAATTCTAGAGAATCAACGAAAAAAAGACACGATGGCTCACACATGGAGGAAGGAGGCTTTAGGAAATGAATTTGTAAACAAATGGAAAAGATTGGCTTCATGAAAATAAGTTGCTCACATTTGTTTGTTTGTTTTTAGAAGAGAAAGAAAACTTTAGGCAAAAGAAATAATGGAAGCACGTTTTGGAAATGGAAAGTTAGTGGAAGAGATTTGTGAAATAGGAAAAGAATAAGGGCAATGCACGTTTGGAAATTGGAATATGAAAGGGAAGGATACAAGAAGATGTAAATTTGCAAAATAAAAAGAGCCTAACATGCTGGTAATTAACAAAAGAAGAAAGACACTCATTGGAATTTGATAACACATGCTTACATGGCAAGCAAATCTTTTGGTATAAAATTTCAAAACAATTGCTACCTCAATTAATTTAATCAATACACGTGAAACATTTCGAGGCAAGGCCTGCGTGTAAATAAATAAAAATTAGTGGAAGACCAAAAGACGATTTAAATTTGAGAATGTAGACCGTACATAGAAATCACAAATCTAATATACTAAAAAAACAGTTCATTTTAACATATTTTATTAACCTTAATACGCTCAAATTTACACACATATATGTATTTTTATTTAGTACACGGTAAATAAAATTAAACACTACAATTAACATAATGAGGACCGCAACCCCACACATTAAAAGATGAACCGAGACTCCAAAGTCAAATTTGAAACGAAATAAATCTCCTATGTAAATATGCTAACTATTCCAAATCAAAAATTTAACCATACCTTCAAGTTGTTTCTTACCATTTTATTATTGTTATTTTTTTTATAAATTAAATTCAAATCAAGTTTGAATATTTAAATAAATCAAATATTCCAACTAGAAACATTCAATAAAATTCAATTCTTTGTTTTAATTAAATTAAATTTACATTCATAAATGAAATATTCACTTTATTTGATAAGAATATTCTATTCAAGAAACCATCCTTTTCTTTTATTTTTATTGAAACATATTTCTTTTTATTACCCATTAATTTACAATTAACACCTCCACCTTTAAAACCAACTTATATTTATAGATCATCCCATTAAGGAGTCACAGAAACAATACTTTGTACAACCACGTCATTTCTTTATCAATTAATTTCCTATTATCATTATATTTGTAACAAATTTAAGTACTCACAATTCGAACGTAATATTTCTCATTGAAATTCTCATTATATTTTAACACAAAACGTATGTTGCACATATCATTAATTAATTACCATTTACTTCTATCTCTTATTAATGGTAAGATATAATTACTATTAATTACAATAATTGAATCTCAAAACATACCATAATACAGGGAAGAAAATTAATTCAATTTTCCATGTTAAACCCAATATCTATATACTAAATAAATTCCAACATTTAATTACAACTGTAATAACACTTGTTCATTATATATTTAAATTCCAAACAAATCCTTTTATTTTGATTTACATTCTTATTATCAAATCAACTATTCCCTTTGCAATTGATTAACACAAGTTTTCATTTTATTACACTCACCACTCAATAGTTCACGTTTCTTCTTATATCAACTGTAATATTTCAATTACATTAATTCTACATTAATTATGTAACGACCCGACTTCCTACGCCCAGGAAGACGTATCGTTCTTAAAGAAAGAAAGGGATGAGAAAATAGAAAAGATAGAAAAGAAAGAACAAGAACATCAGAATCTCACAGCGGAATGAATAAATTATAATAATCACATAAGTATTTACATAATATACAACATCAATCAGAGTTATACAGATAATACATCACATACTAGACAGTTATAAATACCTGTCTAGTTAATACAACACAACTCAAACAAATAACTCAAAGATACCAACACAGCGGAACCATATATATCTACAACGCTGAAGCCTCCTGCTCCATTGCTCCTCTAGAATTCGTCAAAGCTAACCTGAATCCCTTGGCTACCCGTAAAAATTTGGGTACCCGAGAGTTTATGAAAAACAAAAATAAACTCCGTGTCAGACATGGGTCTGGTATGAGTAACAGGTTAAAATTGTTTAACTTTGAAAATCTTTTGAAAATAAAAGGTATCACGTAAGACTCCCCACACATAAACATGGAAAAGTTTTTACCTTACGCTAACCAAAACATTTGATAGGAAATTCTGTGATATTATAATAGGTCTAGGGTTTTCAAGTAAATAGAAAATAGCCGAAATTGTTACATGATTAAATTCCAGCTACTAGCCATAAAAGTGGGTAATACAATCAAAACCGTTGGCACTTATTGGATTGTGGATTCCATACAATGGCAGGGCTACTGGGGTACCTCCCGTCACAGTATGTGGCCTAGATCAACGTACCGAGGATCACTCCGGACCCCCTGCAACACAAGGTCGGAACCATTCCTTACTGAATAGTCCAGAACAAGATAACCCCGCAGTTGGTGTACATCCAACCGCCCACACAGCCGAATAAAAAGGGACATCTAGACAGGGGAAAATCTTGTCCTGCTTGGGCATGACCCACCTAACCTTGCTGCACCTCCCCTGTTTTAGCCATTCCCGGTTGATGAGGCTTGAGGCTGCGATTACCTTTATAGAAAATATTACTTAGAATGCTCATCGCCCATCTGACGATGTGTTGAAAGCATTCAATCCATACAAGTTCGTTCCGGTTTTGAACGAAACCGAAGGCATTATCTCGTTACACTCATTTTGGAATCACCCTCAGAGTTAACGACAATAACCCTTGCACTCTGAATCTTCATCTTCACTTCAGATTCACGACCTATCGTTAATTTGGAATCGACGTGGTTTTCGGATGTTCCAAATAAGGAAAACCGATCCCGGACTCATCGAAATCCAAAACGTGTCTTTTAAGGCCAAGTTGTCTATTTAGTCTTAACAGTTTTAATTCAACATTATCAATATACACACAGATAGATAATTCATTATACCACAGTAGATAATCATATCATTATCATAAACAGATAATCAAAATTATCAACCCAATTAGATAATAATATACCATCAAACTTAAACAAACATCCAAGTCACCTAGATATTATTCATCTCATATCTGAGTTCATAATCATCAAATGAAATATCAATATCATTCATCCATAAGCAATGATTTATAATCATACCATTTGTAGTTAATTTAAAATGAATTAAATTAACTACTTCTATCTCTAGTAAATTAAATTAATTACTCATCTATAAACCCTGCTGATACAGTCGTCCATTAAATTAATTAATCATCCTCTAGATATCATCTTGGTTAGACTCCCTTGATTAATTAATCTCTAATTACAATCGGTAATTAGTCTTTAATTAATTATTCTAAATCATTTATATTAATTAATATTTAATTACTTCATTTATAATTCAATATAATTAATTACATTTTTCCTTAATTAATCACCACATTATTAATTATTTCTTAATTAACCAATTCTTAATTACATCATAAATTATTAATTAATGATCTTTAGTTTAGATATAAATTAAATTACTTTATTTAAATTAGTTACATTGAGCAGTTAATCTTTAATTAAACACAATTATTAATCATCCTTGATTAATATCAACCAGTAATTATCTATCCTTAATTATTCCATAATTAATTATCTTCATTAATTAATCCCTTGATTAATTACAAAAGTAATTACCCACATAACTTTATTAACAAATCATCCTTCACTAATTACATTCCAGTAATTATCCCTTATTCCTAAGTATTTATGATCTATTAATTACATTAAGTAATCCCACTTATCCATTTATCAAATGATTATCTTAAATTAATTAAACTAAATTAATTAACTTAAATTAATCACTTATCTCAATTAATTACAATAAGTAATTAATCCCTTAATTACTTTCATTAAGTAATTACTTAAACCATTTAAAAATTTATTATCTTAATTAATTAATCTAATTAATTATTAAAAACTAATCACATTAATTAATTACTTAATAATTCTTAGTTAATTATCTTCATTGATTAACAACATTTCTTAAATTAACTTCCTAAGAAATTATCTTAGATTTAATCATTATCAATTATTCTGGATTATAAATTAATCTAAATTATTAATTAAATAAATCATTCTTTAATTACCTTATTAATTAAATCATTCCATTTCCTTAATTATCTTTAAAATAATTCATTTCTTTAATTAATGATTTCATTAATATCAAAGTGCATTTAAAACATTTCACTTAAATTCAAATTCCATTTTCAAATTAAGATTTAAAATGTTTAACCATTTTAAACATTTATTTGAAAACAAATTCACTTTTAAAAATCTACTTTAAAATATTTAAACTTGTTCACATTTACATTAATAAAACTGATTTAAGTTCAAGGTTTGAAACTTGATTTAAATCTTGCTTTAAATTAAAATTTCATTTTAAAATTTTGGATTCAAAAGTTCATTGAATCTAAACTTAAACTTTGAATTTAAAAACCCCTGTTTTACATTCTATTTTAAATTTACATTTCACTTAAATTTCAAAAACTCATCACTGTCAGGTTATAAGCCTGAACCCAAACAGACCCGAGACCACACTGCTAGCACTTCGAGTTAGAACCCTAAACGCTTCGAGTAAAATACTCGAATTTCTCGAGTAAAACTCGAGTTCCATTTCCTGCTCAACTCCAACAGTTCACCAGAAAAATAAATGCACGGTGCATATGCACCGTGACTCTGGCAACGTCCAGCCGTCATCGCCACCTTCATCATGTCGCCGTCCATCCCCATATGTGATCTCGACCATCAGAAATCACGCAGATGCTCGAAATCAAAATCGAGTTCCTAATCCAAAACCTGGAACTCGAACACTGAAACAATGCCCCATACCTGTCAACACGCCTCGTCACTTCATCTCCGACCATCAGAGCACCAACGAATCCGGCCAAACCTTCGCCTCATCCCCTCCTCCAATACCCAAAACCCAGTTGAACTCAATCGTCTCAGTGATCTGTGGTGATCGATTATTTATGCACAGTAAAAATTAGGTTTAGGAAATTAAATTATCAACCGCTGCCACCACCTGTTTCTGATCATCCACCACCCAATTTTCCTGGCTTCACCAGTCACTCGTCCCTCACCACATAGAACCCCGAGCACTCCGGTCCACTTGATAACCCACGAATCGACAACAACCCACTTCTCTTCAAACCAGAACTACATCAAGAATCCCTCACTAGAAATTGTGGTATTGCTTCTAAAATCATGATCAGGTATGAAGTTTCAAATCCTAGTCCTGAATCAATACATTGTGAAACCTAAATTTCCACCTATTTTAGTTTTAAGCAGTAAACTTGGTTTCCAGAGTCAAAAATATCTTATTTGACTTAAGTTCCATTTTTTAAAACTAGAGTTTATAGCTAAGCAACCAAGTTTGATTTATATATTAGATTTAAACCGAGATAAGATCAAAGATTTGAGTTTTTAAATCAAAACTGGAATATTGGAAGATAAAAGCAGAGAGCATCCAGATGAAACAAATATACATATGCATATAGAGAAAGCACTAATACATTCATGCATTCAACACAATGATTCCAGAGTTTTCATGCAACAGATTTTTTATTTTTTTAAAAAAAACTTAAGAGATTTAAAAAAAAAAGTGTTACTCACCTAGTTTTGAAAATAAACAGAGCACTTCTTTATGTCTGAAACAAATTGAACTTCAAAACTGGAAAGTAATTGCCTTCATTTCCTAAATCTTCTTGTCTTTGTTGGATTTTTGCAAATATTACTTAAGTTTGTGAGAATAGAAACATTTGTTGTTGTTTCAGATTTTCTATGAAGTAATGAACGAACTGAAGAAGATGGCATGTATATAAAGAAGTTTATAGAGGAAGGTGATAACTGGTTAAGCACATGCAGGTATAATTATGTTCTTGTTTGTATTAGGCAAGATATTTGTATTAGGAGCTGAAATACAACTCGAAATGACTGTTGTTAGCAGCTAAGAATTTGTGTCATTAATGCTAATGTACTTTGTGTCTCAATTTACCAAATTTTATGCTTAGATATTTTATTATGTTTTGCATACTTGTCTCTTTTTTTCTATTCTTGCCTGCATCTTAATTTTTACAGGCTACCTACCTATTTATGTTTGACTGCTAAAAAAAATATGTGTGTAAGTGTACAATCTGTAGGTTAGAGTTTAGCTTGTATATGAAGCTACTAGTTTATAGATATTTGTTTTATTTTATATTTTTTTTCTTTCTCTTGCCTGAATCTTAATTTTGTAAGATACCTGCATATTTTTTTTCTATTCTTGCTTTCCAACTTCTTACAGGCTACACATATACACCTGATTTGCTTTCATTCTTTAGATACAAAGTTATTTATTTTACTTTGTTCTTAACTTTGCATTTATTTTACAGGATATGCATAATTTACTTGCCTACTTATGTTTTCATACTTTTATCTTTGCCTGATTACTTTTATTGTTCTTTTATTTTTAAACATAGACTAACAAATATTTGATTACTTATTATTATTTTATTTTATACCTATATTAATATTAATAATGTTTGTTTTAATTTAAACATTTTGAAATCTTTATTTTTAATTTCCAAATCATAACTTCCATTCAAACACACATATATATAATTAAAGTTGAAATAATAATGTTATTTAAAATCCATTTGTAAAGATTTACATTATTAATAGAGCTCATTATTAAGTCAAAATGATTTATAAAAGAATTTATCTCTTTATTAATAAACTACTTATTTTTATCAGGATAAATTTAAAACAAATTAAACAAACCTTTTGCTAAACTTAAATTTAGGCTAAAATTATTTTAAACAAACTAAACTTAAATCTTGAGTAATTTAAAATCATATGATCATTTATTAAATAGCTTAATATCAAATTTCTAAATTATCAAAAATATTAGAATTAGAAAACATGTCTATTTATTAAATTTACAACAAAGATTATCCATTTACAATATATACAGATATATACATTATAAATAAAAGGCAATTTGATTAGCTTCTAAAAGATAAATTATCAGTTAAATATTTATTTAAAAGAAGATTATTAAATCAATTCATATATTATTAACAAATATTATCAAATCAATTTAATTTTTAATGTAGATTATTAAATTGATATTGCCCCAAATTTCCGAGATGTCACATTCCTCCCCCTTTAAAGAATTTCGTCCCCGAAATTTAAAACAAAGGTAATTTAATAATCCAATTAAAAATTTAAATTTGAAACACAAGCATATATCAATCATAAACTAATAATAATAGCAACCAATTCATCCAAACAAACAAATCTAACTATCCAGACAAATTCTAAATAGAATTTTCTCGAGTTTTCCCAAGTATAAATACCGGGTTACTCGCCCTATAGATCTACAAAACAAATAAAAATATCAGACCAAACTCAAGTCTGACCCAACAACCGAAATTCCCTGAACTGCTGACTCTAAAATCAAAGATAGATCTTACACGTACTCCCTCAGAGATATGTGAAACACTCCGAATTCCAGTTATCCAAACTGACAATCCAATTCTAAAACCAAACACTTATCCAAAATCAAATCTCCGACTTGGGGAACCAAATTCCTTCGTCTTTAATCCACAAAACTCTTCAGACGATCCTGGGATTTCTTCATCCTTACTGATCAGCTCAACTCTTGCTGATGTCCTTATAAACAAACTGAACCAAAGACAATCCAACAAATTGATCTTTCCAAGATCAACCAAAACTCAGAATATAACTCTATTCCAAATCAGAAAATAGAACTCACTTCTCGCATCTAGAAAAGATAGAACATGAGCACTCCAAACTGGCCACAGATTCTAAGAAATTTCCCGTAGAACTCTCTAATCCAAACACTGCAATTCCCAGTCGCTTCCACTTTAAACCATCTGCCACCATGCTTCCACCGCGCAACTCTGACTGAACAGATGAAAATGCTGATGATGATCTCGAGGACAAACTGGACAACATATCTTAGAACTATGTTCAACAGATCCTTAAAAGAAACTCAAAAGTTGCACCAAAATCCGAGCTGCTTCACCAACTCATTCTCAGAAACCATCCTACTACTGAGCTAAACCATCGGTACCACTCCTGGAATCCAATCGGTACCAAACTCAATCTCCAGATATAGACAAAATTCTAACTTCCTGAAGACATCTAGAAAAAATCAAATACCCAAGAGAACTCTCAAACAATCGCAAGCTACTTTTGCGATCAATCTAGCCCACTACCAAAGAAAAACCGTTCTTTCTTCACCACACCGAACAACCTACACTTAATTAGCCAATCCATCAAAGAAACGGAACCACACTGCTGCTTCTGAACTCCACTGCTGATGCAGAAGTCAAAAACTTCCTTGCCAACACACCAATTGCCAAGAAATTCCTAATCCGGTGCTTTTCGAGAAACTCGGACCTCGAACCAAACAGAAACATTCTACTGAACTCAGTCACAACACCGAAGCGGACACGCTACCTTAACTTGTTTCAAAGAAACATCTTCAGAGACATCACACAACTACTACATCCCGAGGTAAGATATCCGGACTTGCTCATACCAAACCGATAGGTCCAAACTCTAACTCATCCAAACTTACACTCCAAAAATGAACTCCGGACCTTAACAGGTTTCCTTCAGAGATCAATGAAATCCTTACACCATTCAAAACTCACTCGAGATGATAATAGGTCTACAGTTTCAACAGATACACTTTCAACCTCAAATATTCAAACTCCAACCATTGGTAGTCGTGTTACACACACCACTACCCTATCTACCTTTATAACTTATATTGGATAACACGGACAGGTAACCCAACAAATAGGTAGAAATATATATATATATATATATATATATTACAAAATTACAAATACGTTCTCTAAAGAAAGAAATTACTCAAGAATCTAGGTATTCACTCAACCTAGAGCTCTGATACCACTGTAACGACCCGACTTCCTACGCCCAGGAAGACGTATCGTTCTTAAAGAAAGAAAGGGATGAGAAAATAGAAAAGATAGAAAAGAAAGAACAAGAACATCAGAATCTCACAGCGGAATGAATAAATTATAATAATCACATAAGTATTTACATAATATACAACATCAATCAGAGTTATACAGATAATACATCACATACTAGACAGTTATAAACACCTGTCTAGTTAATACAACACAACTAAAACAAATAACTCAAAGATACCAACACAGCGGAACCATATATATCTACAACGCTGAAGCCTTCTGCTCCATTGCTCCTCTAGAATTCATCAAAGCTAACCTAAATCCCTTGGCTACCCGTAAAAATTTGGGTACCCGAGAGTTTATGAAAAACAAAAATAAACTCCGGGTCAGACATGGGTCTGGTATGAGTAACAGGTTAAAATTGTTTAACTTTAAAAATCTTTTGAAAATAAAAGGTATCACGTAAGACTTCCCACACAGAAACATGGAAAAGTTTTTACCTTACGCTAACCAAAACATTTGATAGGAAATTATGTGATATTATAATAGGTCTAGGGTTTTCAAGTAAATAGAAAATAGCCGAAATTGGTATATGATTAAATTCCAGCTACTAGCCACAAAAGTGGGTAATACAATCAAAACCGTTGGCACTTATTGGATTGTGGATTCCATACAATGGCAGGGCTACTGGGGTACCGCCCGTCACAGTACGTGGCCTAGATCAACGTACCGAGGATCACTCCTGACCCCCTGCAACACAAGGTCGGAACCATTCCTTACTGAACAGTCCCGAACAAGATAACCCTGCAGTTGGTGTACATCCAACCACCCACACAGCCGAATAAAAAGGGACATCTAGACAGGGGAAAATCTTGTCCTGCTTGGGCATGACCCACCTAACCTTGCTGCACCTTCCCTGTTTTAGCCATTCCCGTTTGATGAGGCTTGAGGCTGCGATTACCTTTATAGAAAATATTACTTAGAATGCTCATCGCCCACCTGACGATGTGTTGAAAGCATTCAATCCATACAAGTTCGTTCCGGGTTCGAACGAAACCGAAGGCATTATCTCGTTACACTCATTTTGGAATCACCCTCAGAGTTAACGACAATAACCCTTGCACTCTGAATCTTCATCGTCACTTCAGATTCATGACCTATCGTTAATTTGGAATCGACGTGGTTTTCGGATGTTCCAAATAAGGAAAAACCGATCCCGGACTCATCGAAATCCAAAACATGTCTTTTAAGGCCAAGTTTTCTATTTAGTCTTAACAGTATTAATTCAACATTATCAATATACACACAGATAGATAATTCATAATACCACAGTAGATAATCATATCATTATCATAAACAGATAATCAAAATTATCAACCCAATCAGATAATAATATACTATCAAACTTAAACAAACATCCAAGTCACTTAGATATTATTCATCTCATATCTGAGTTCACAATCATCAAATGAAATATCAATATCATTCATCCATAAGCAATGATTTATAATCATACCATTTGTAATTAATTTAAAATGAATTAAATAAACTACTTCTATCTCTAGTAAATTAAATTAATTACTCGTCCATAAACCCTGCTGATACAGTCGTCCATTAAATTAATTAATCATCCTCTAGATATCATCTTGGTTAGACTCCCTTGATTAATTAATCTCTAATTACAATCGATAATTAGTCTTTAATTAATTACACAAATTAATTATTCTAAATCATTTATAGTAAATAATATTTAATTACTTCATTTATATTAATTCAATATAATTAATTACATTTTTCCTTAATTAATCACCACATTATTAATTATTTCTTAATTAACCAATTCTTAATTACATCATAAATTATTAATTAATGATCTTTAATTTAGATATAAATTAAATTGCTTTATTTAAATTAACTACATTGAGCAATTAATCTTTAATTAAACACAATTATTAATCATCCTTGATTAATATCAACCAGTAATTAACTATCCTTAATTACATATTAATAAATTAATTATTCCATAATTAATTATCTTCATTAATTAATCCCTTGATTAATTAAAAAAGTAATTACCCACATTGCTTTATTAACAAATCATCCTTCACTAATTACATTCCAGTAATTATCCCTTATTCCTAAGTATTTATGATCCATTAATTACATTAAGTAATCCCACTTATCCATTTATCAAATGATTATCTTAAATTAATTAAACTAAATTAATTAACTTAAATTAATCACTTATCTCAATTAATTACAATAAGTAATTAATCCCTTAATTACTTCCATTAACTAATTACTTAAACCATTTAAAAATTTATTATCTTAATTAATTAATCTAATTAATTATTAAAAACTAATCACATTAATTAATTACTTAATAATTCTTAGTTAATTATCTTCATTGACTAACAACATTTCTTAAATTACCTTCCTAAGAAATTATCTTAGATTTAATCATTATCAATTATTCAGGATTGTAAATTAATCTAAATTATTAGTTAAATAAATCATTCTTTAATTACATTATTAACTAAATCATTCCATTTCCTTAATTATCTTTAAAATAATTCATTTCTTTAATTAATGATTTCATTAATATCAAAGTGCATTTAAAACATTTCACTTAAATTCAAATTCCATTTTGAAATTAAGATTTAAAATGTTTAACCATTTTAAACATTTATTTGAAAACAAATTACTTTTAAAAATCTACTTTAAAACATTTAAACTTGTTCACATTTACATTAATAAAACCGATTAAAGTTCAAGGTTTGAAACTTGATTTAAATCTTGCTTTAAATTAAAATTTCATTTTAAAATTTTGGATTCAAAAGTTCATTGAATCTAA
Organism: Allium cepa; assembly: GCA_030765085.1. Lineage (NCBI taxonomy): Eukaryota > Viridiplantae > Streptophyta > Magnoliopsida > Asparagales > Amaryllidaceae > Allium > Allium cepa. Next base: position 221,744,584 of record CM060946.1, read on the forward strand.
ACTTAAATTTTGAATTTAAAAACCCCTGTTTTACATTCTATTTTAAATTTACATTTCACTTAAATTTCAAAAACTCATCACTGTCAGGTTATAAGCCTGAAGCCAAACAGACCCGAGACCACACTGCTAGCACTTCGAGTTAGAACCCTAAACGCTTCGAGTAATATACTCGATTTTCTCGACTAAAACTCGAGTTCCATTTCCTGCTCAACTCCAACAGTTCACCAGAAAAATAAATGCATGGTGCATATGCACCGTGACTCTAGCAACGTCCAGCCGTCATCGCCACCTTCATCTTGTCGCCGTCCATCCCCATATGTGATCTCGACCACCAGAATTCATGCAGACGCTCGAAATCAAAATCGAGTTCCTAATCCAAACCTGGAACTCGAACACTGAAACAATGCCCCATACCTGTCAACACGCCTCGTCACTTCATCTCCGACCATCAGAGCACCAACGAATCTGGCCAAACCTTCGCCTACATCCCCTCTTCCAATACCCAAAACCCAGTTGAACTCGATCGTATCTGTGATCCGTGGTGATCGATTATTTATGCACAGTAAAAATTAGGTTTAGGAAATTAAATTGTCAACCGCTGCCACCACCTGCGTCTGATCATCCACCACCCAATTTTCCTGGCTTCTCCAGTCACTCGTCCCTCACCACATAGAACCCCGAGCACTCCGGTCCACTTGATCACCCACGAATCGACAACAACCCACTTCTCTTCAAACCAGAACTGCATCAGGAATCCCTCACTAGAAATTGTGGTATTGCTTCTAAAAATCATGATCAGGTATGAAGTTTCAAATCCTAGTCCTGAATCAATACATTGTGAAACCTAAATTTCCACCTATTTTAGTTTTAAGCAGTAAATTTGGTTTCCAGAGTCAAAAATATCTTATTTGACTTAAGTTCCATTTTTTAAAACTAGAGTTTATAGTTAAGCAACCAAGTTTGATTTATATATTAGATTTAAACCGAGACAAGATCAAAGATTTGAGTTTTTAAATCAAAACTGATATTGGAAGATAAAAGCAGAGAGCATCCAGATGAAACAAATATACATATGCATACAGAGAAAGCACTAATACATTCATGCATTCAACACAATGATTCCAGAGTTTTCATGCAACAGATTTTTTTTCAAAAACTTAAGAGATTTTAAAAAAAAGTGTTACTCACCTAGTTTTGAAAATAAACAGAGCACTTCTTTATGTCTGAAACAAGTTGAACTTCAAAACTGGAAAGTAATTGCCTTCATTTCCTAAATCTTCTTGTCTTTGTTGGATTTGCAAATATTACTTAAGTTTGTGAGAATAGAAACATTTGTTATTGTTTCAGATTTTCTATGAAGTAATGAACGAACTGAAGAAGATGGCATGTATATAAAGAAGTTTATAGAGGAAGGTGATAACTGGTTAAGCACATGCAGGTATAATTATGTTCTCGTTTGTATTAGGCAAGATATTTGTATTAGGAGCTGAAATACAACTCGAAATGACTGTTGTTAGCAGCTAAGAATTTGTGTCATTAATGCTAATGTACTTTGTGTCTCAATTTACCAAATTTTATGCTTAGATATTTTATTATGTTTTGCATACTTGTCTCTTTTTTTCTATTCTTGCCTGCATCTTAATTTTTACAGGCTACCTACCTATTTATGTTTGACTGCTAAAAAAAATATGTGTGTAAGTGTACAATCTGTAGGTTGGAGTTTAGCTTGTATATGAAGGTACTAGTTTATAGATGTTTGTTTTATTTTATATTTTTTTTTTCTTTCTCTTGCCTGAATCTTAATTTTGTAAGCTACCTGCATTTTTTTTTTCTATTCTTGCTTTCCAACTTCTTACAGGCTACACATATACACCTGATTTGCTTTCATTCTTTAGATACAAAGTTATTTATTTTACTTTGTTCTTAACTTTGCATTTATTTTACAGGATATGCATAATTTACTTGCCTACTTATGTTTTCATACTTTTATCTTTGCCTGATTACTTTTATTGTTCTTTTATTTTTAAACATAGACTAACAAATATTTGATTACTTATTATTATTTTATTTTATACCTATATTAATATTAATAATGTTAGTTTTAATTTAAACATTTTGAAACCTTTATTTTTAATTTCCAAATCATAACTTCCATTCAAACACACACATATATAATTAAAGTTGAAATAACAATGTTATTTAAAATCCATTTGTAAAGATTTACATTATTAATAGAGCTCATTATTAAGTCAAAATGATTTATAAAAGAATTTATCTCTTTATTAATAAACTACTTATTTTTATCAAGATAAATTTAAAACAAATTAAACAAACTTTTTGCTAAACTTAAATTTAGGCGAAAATTATTTTAAACAAACTAAACTTAAATCTTGAGTAATTTAAAATCATATGATCATTTATTAAATAGCTTAATATCAAATTTCTAAATTATCAAAAATATTAGAATTAGAAAACATGTCTATTTATTAAATTTACAACAAAGATTATCCATTTACAATATATACAGATATATACATTATAAATAGAAGGCAATTTGATTAGCTTCTAAAAGATAAATTATCAGTTAAATATTTATTTAAAAGTTGATTATTAAATCAATTCATATATTATTAACAAATATTATCAAATCAATTTAATTTTTAATGTAGATTATTAAATTGATATTGCCCCAAATTTCCAGGATGTCACAAATTACCAAATAAATTTATAATGAATTTAATAATAAGATAATAAATAAAACCATGGTTATACGTTAAAAATCCTGTCTATTATATTATTGTTTACAAACAAAGGTTAATAAATTTACGTATAAAATAATTGACTTCATACTCCATATTAAAACCAATTGCAATTACTAACATAAGATTTACATCAATTTATACATCATTTATTCTATTCCTTATTAACATTTATTATTTAAATTGATTGAAATTACGTTAACATAGTATAGTAGTCAATTACATTCAATCAATATTAGTAAAATTATATGTTAATACGTGTTTCCATCTTTTATCTCATTAAAATTAGTTGTTTTATGATTTATCTTAAGGTCAAAATTTCTAATCTAATAAGAATCAATTTAATAAACCATACATTTTAATTTCTGACAATATTAAAGTCCAAAAGCTTATTAAATTTAATATTTTTAAGTATGAAAAATATGGGCTATTATAGTCTCCCCCACTCAAAATTTTCGTCCTCGAAAAGAAACAAGAAGGAATCGAGGAATTTGAAATATTTTATTCAAAATGAAAAATTTATAAACAATTTAACTTACATATTTAAGAATAATATAAATTTGAAGATAACTCAACTTCCACGAAAAATTCGACAGCATCTCCTTTTTACGGTTAGGTCAGAAAAATAATAATATCAATAATAAACATATATATCATATCTCAAAAATGAATATCCCAAACCATGGGATAACAAAAAAATACCGCTATAAAACCATAATCCAAAAGCATACCTATTTGTTGGAAAACAACTTTATTTATGAAACCAAAAGCAGTAACTATTGCTTCCATAAACCTGTATTTCACTTATATTATCCAAAATAGTGAGAATTATGTATTAGAGAGATATTTAAGTTGTTTCAATTTGCAACAACAGCAAATCAATATAAAACATATTCAAAAAAAAAAAACAATACAACTATTTATGCAACTAAAGAATCCATCATACATCCATAGCAACCAAAACCAATGTTTTGTTTAGTTCAGAAAGTTTTAATCATGCAAGGTGATGAATAAACTGTCAAGTGTACCATATGCTCAACAGCCTTAGATAATTACTTAATATATTAGTTAAACAACCTCAACAACTAGAAGTATTCTTTCACAAACTTACCATCAGCCAAACAACAAGAATTTCAAATTTATTTAAGTTTATTCGATTGGTTTTTTTCATCATTTACCTTTCATTCATTTATTTATATAAAGATTAATCACTTACATATTTTGGTTTCCATTAAATATTAAGTCATTAATGAATCATTTCAAAAAAATATTACTTCAGCTTCTACTGCCCTACTTATTTTCATAACTTAATTCGGTTATTAAATAAAAATTTAATTTTTTGGTATTCCCCCTTGAAGAGAAAAGAATTTTTTTAACATATCTAAAAATTCAGTTAAAACATTTAACATCATTCACTTAGTAAAAATATCCTCATAGCATTATGCAAAGATTTTTCAAAAGTCTAAAACAATGTTAGAAATTTATATCAAAACATTATAATAAGCTTTAAAATAAAGTTCCTTAAATCCGATAATTTATTAGACTCATTATTTTTACAATAAGTATAAACTCAAGATTATTAAACTGAAACTAATAGTATACTCAAATCTTACATTAAATTTCTAAATCAAAATATAAAATTTCATATCTTCATAATTAATTTTACACACTTATTTTAAAATGAATATTCAAATCATGGAAAAACGTTTATTATAGTTCAATACAAAAATTCAAACAGTAAATAAACCAATAAATTTACTACTTCGAAATCAATTAAATATTCCAAACTATACCTACAAAATAGAGATTCAAATTTATTTGTCAATTATACTATTATAAATAAACCTCGCAAATCAATTTTTTTCCATTTATATAATATCTTTAAATTATATATTCAAAGAAACTTATGTAAATTTTACTTGAAATATTCATTTGAAAGCTTCATTTGCAAATAAATCATCTTTAATACTTTAATACTTTACAAAAATTCATTTGTAAAATTTCTAGCTTCATTTATAAATAACATTTAAATATTTTAAATAATATCTTTATAAATATATGTAAACTATTTGAAAATAATTATTTACATCATTACTTATATTTACAAAGAATCTATTGAAAACCTTAATCCATTATTTATAAATTTATTAGTTTTATCTCAAGATACTTTTCAAACATTATTAATAAATCAATAATCATTTACTTTAAATTTGTTTTATTGAATTAATAATTTCTCACGATATTTACAACACTAATAAACCATGCCATACATAAATAGATAATATTTTAAAAAATTAAAGTATTTAGAAAAGAAAAAATGACCAAAATATTATTTATATAATATTTTATCAAAATACTTTCATAAGTCGATGTCTTGACAGGGCTATCCTCATTCTTGCAGACTCTGGCCACGCGTTGAACAGGCGCAAGGCTAGAATTCTCCAAGTACTTAGTAGACCTGTTTCAAACACCCAGTGAAAATACTTAAAAATAGGTATGAGAAGTACCGCTCAAAATCCAATATCAAATGATGATAATACGATAGCAGTGGCCCACTGCTGATCCAGTATTTACGCAATGGGCACAAAACTTTCTAGAAGATCCTTCTACCTTCCGGATTCCAGAAAAATATCATAGCCAGTTCGTAAACAAGGAACCATCGACCCTGCTGCAGTGTTACGCTGCTGATTCAGTGATGTACGCAATGGATGCACTTCCTTCCCGGAAGATCCATAAACAACAGATCCCAAGATTGAAAGCGCCTCTATTGGGTAAACTAAAGAACCATCTACCTTGGAAAAAAAATTGAGGAACTCATGAGTTTAAGTCCGAACAACCATATCAGTTCGAATCCATTTCTAAATTCACCTAAGTCCATTAGGTTTATCGGTCGAATCCATTCTTGGATTCCCCAAGTCCATCTGGGTCGAAGCATATCACTATACTTCTTCATGGAGGGTACTTCCCATACCTCTTACTTTAAAATATAATATACCATATATAATTTCCTTTCAAAATCATAGCTTCAAATATCGTACTTATATAAATTCTATTATATATAAGATTTCATTTTCAGACAAAGTACTACCAAAATCAATAATCTTGAATATATCAAATCAATCTTATATAAATTCCGTTATATATAAGATTTCTCTTCAGATAGAATAACTTCTAAAATTAACAGTTTCAAAATCACTTGTACTTATATAAAGTCCAACTTATACAAGAATAAAAAAATTTCCAAATCAATTTCGCTGTATGAAAAGCCATATGGGATTGAACATCTTTGCTTTACAAAAGGTTTAAATTTAGAGTAATTTTGTATATAAAATCATTTTTGTGAAATAGTTTTGTATGTAAAATGGTTATGTAAAATAGTTTGTAAATAAAATAGTTTATAAAATATTTTTGTAATAAAATCATTTATAAATAGTTTTGTAACAAAATAGTTTATAAAATAGTTTGTAAATAAAATAGAATAAGATAGTTTGAATAAGAAAAATAAAAGAAAATAGTTTTGCAAAATGGTTTTAAATCAATAGTCGTTTGCATAAAAGAAAATTCCAATTTAAATTACAAAGATATCCAACCCAACAACTTTCAATTTCAGCTCCAAAGCATATCTATGGTATAAGAACATAAGATGTACATATGTCATTATTCCACAAAATCACATTCGACCGCTTGCTCGATCACACAAGTTCGCTTTCAAACTAGTATTGTCCATTCAGCTTCTTAATGCGGACTTCAATATGGTTTCTTGACTAAAAACCATCATTCTCCTTGCATAGCCATATACTATGATAGAGAATTCCCGAATCAAACCAAAAATCCATATCAAATATTCGCCATCAAGAATTGAATGAAAAATCCTAATACGAAGTGATGTAATTCACATATATCTTATGTACTCAAATCCGGATCAAATTAATTTTGTGAATAAAATAATATACATACAACTTATGTAATTATTCCAATTTGTTTCATCACAATTTCATTTCAATTAAATTCATTTTTAATCTCATCGATTAACACAAATATCACTTCATACTTTAATATTTGTTTCATGGAATTTCACCTTTTGATATAAACATTAATATATCCATTGTCATAATATTGCTTATATTTCTCCTTAATTTAAATTATATTCATTTCACATGTAATATTTCTCATTTAATACTACATTTATTTGCAAATCATTTCATAAGGATTTTTCTTAAGTTTATAACCAATTTATCAAACTTAATTCCTTTTTATAAGATGTTGTTCGAGTTTAAAGTTATCATAACTTTATTTGTAACCATTTATTGCAACATCCATTTATTTCATAACAATTTACAAGTCATGGCTTTATTTGAAATCATTTCACTTTTAATTCATATTTGCTTATTCCATTTAGTTTCACCTTTACCTTTCAATTTATTTATGACATGTTTCATAAGTTTTAATTAAGTTTATAAACGTTTTTTTCCAATTTAATATCATTTACAACATTTCCTTAATCACAATTCCAATTTAAAGATAGCAAGGCTTAAAGTTCACACTTGTATATTATTACATTACATGCTAAGAATGTATAATCCAACTCTATTCATTTACTAAACATAGATATAACAAATTAAACCTTGTTTTACTTGCTTTAAAATTTAGGTTATCAATTCAACTATATAATTCAACCCAATTATCAAGTTTCACTCATATATTAATTCAAAAGGTTTCGATTATCCAAAATATCCAAAAATGCCATTTTTTCAATAATTGAAACTACATGTCAACAAACAACAAATTTCACAACAACATTTCAATTTCATAAAAAAATATCCTAATTATTCATTTTATTCTCTTTAATACACCATTATTAAACTAGTGTTTAGTCCATTAATTCAATCAACAATAATTAACCAATGTTTATAATTTGATTAAATACAATAGGTTAACAAAAATGATAATAATTAAATATTACCATTTCAAAAATCAAACACATTTCAAATAACTATATTAGTCATAAAATATTATTCCTTTATATATATCATATAGTAATAGGAAAAATAATTTCATTTCAAATTTTATACAAAACATTTTTATAACACTAATAAATAGGCACTCTCGTATATACACTCAGACAACTCATTCTAGGGTATTACTACCCTATCCCAAATGAGTTAACCCCAACAGGCTAAGGTATATCTAAACCAAAGCTATGATACAAACTGTAACGACCCACCTTTTTGGATGGTTCAAATCGACAATAAACCACACATATCAGAATAAAAAAACATTCAAAAGAAAGGATTGTTAATGGGGTAAATAAGAAAAAAAGAAAAATGAAAGAAAAACAAAAAATACAGAATCTCACAGCGGAACGACAAAATATAATAATCAAATAAATAGTTCATGAAGCTATTTTACAAATAACATTTGATTACACTTTTACAACTTCAAATCAGAGTTATATATATATCATAAATAAACAAATAATGCAGCGGAACACAAAATGTAATGGAATAATAAATAGCAATAATATACTGAATCTCTGTCTTCGTCCACCAGAAAATAGTCTTCAATGCTGAAAAACTCAGGCTGACCCGAGCATAATGAAAAACAATAAACTCGAGTCAGAACTAAAATTCCTACGTAAGTCAAATCAATCTCAAATAAAAATATGAGTGCAATGGCTTCAAAGATGTTACAGGATTTTTCATCTCCTATCAAGTGTACAATCTGAGTGCAATAACTTATGAGATTTCAAATAATTCGAAATACCAATTTTAACCACTTTACTTAAAATAAGTCCAAAGTTTAAATTAAAAACATAAACTTTTTAAATAATTCAGTTTCAATAAATAATCCAAATTTAAGAAATTATATGGGTATATATCATTTAAACCCATAATTTAAATGTCTTAATTATCCAATTCTAAAATGATTCAGAGGACCATTTAAATGATGTCAATAATTTACAAGGTGATAACATGGAAAAATTAAAATAAATAAACAACCATACATCCAATATATCAATTAATAAGCATCCATTTCAAACAACATCCAAATCAACCAATATATTTCGGCATATAATAGTTATCGATATCGGGGTTTAACTATCGATTAAGTTCCAATATAAAATTAAATGTCAATTTAGATTCAATATCAATTCAAATGCCGACTTAAATTAACAAACCTTAATAAAATATTTATATATCATATCATATATTTTATTTAACTTGCAATGGAATTTCTAGTATTACATGAGTGAGTTTAATCCCTCGCCGTTAATTTATAGCCAATTGAAAAATCAATAAAAGCACCAAATTTCAACGGTATCCAAATTCAACCATACTAGTTTCATGTTGTCTGGAATTTTGATACGAACCCAAAGGAAGAAACCGTGTTAATCGGAGTTCATATGTGGAAGATATTCAAGTTATAAGAATATTATGGAAATGAAATAGAAAACCATGTACACATATTTTAATAATAAAATAAAACACGTTAGTTACTCACATTAAGAGTTTTGAAGCCTGCTCATGTTTCTAAATTCTGGAGAATCAACAATAAAAAGGACATGATAACTCACATATGGAGGAAGGAGGATTTAGGAAATGGATTTATAAACAAATGGAAAAGATTGGCTTTATGAAAATAAGTTGCTCACATTTGTTTGTTTGTTTTTAGAAGAGAAAGAAAACTTTAGGCAAAAGAAATAATGGAAGCACATTTTGGAAATGGAAAGTTAGTGGAGGAGATTTATGAAATAGGAAATGAATAAGGGTAAAGCACGTTTGAAAATTGGAATATGAAAGGGAAGGATACAAGAAGATGTTAATTTGCAAAATAAAACAAGCCTAACATGCAGGTAACTAATAAAAGAAGAAAGACACGCATTGGAATTTGATAAGACATGCATACATGGCAAGCAAATCTTTTGGTATAAAATTTCAAAACAATTGCTACCTCAGTTAATTTCATCAACACACATGAAACATTCCAAGGCTAGGCCCGCGTGTAAATAAATAAAACTTAGTGGAAAATCAAAAGAGGCATGTATTTAATAAAAGAAAGTAATAATAAAATAAAATAAATGAAAGCGATGGTTTAAATTTGAGAATGTTAGAAATCACAAATCTAATATACTAAAAGAAAAAGTTCATTTTAACATATTTTATTAACCCTAATACGCTCAAATTTAGACACATATATGTATTTTTATTTAGTACTCAGTAAATAAAATTAAACACTACAATTAACATAATGAGGACCGCCATCCCACACATTAAAAGATGAACCGGGACTCCAAATTCAAATTTGAAACAAAATAAATCTCCTATGGAAATATGCTAACTATTCCAAATCAAAAATTTAACCAAACCTTCAAGTTGTTTTCTTACCATTTTATTATTGTCATTTTTTTATAAATTAAATTCAAATCAAGTTTGAATATTTAAATGAATCAAATATTCTAACTAGAAAAATACAATAATATACAATTTTTTTATTTAAATTAAATTTACATTCACAAATGAGATATTCACTTTATTTGATAAGAATAATCTTTCAAAGAAACCATCCTTTTCTTTTATTTTTATTGAAACATATCTCTTTTTATTACGCATTAATTTACAATTAACACCCCCCTTTAAAACCAACTTAAGATCAACCCTTAAAGAGTTACAGAAACAATACTTTGTACAACTACGTCATTTCTTTATCGATTAATTTCCTATTATCATTATATTTGTAAAAAATTTAAGTACTCACAATTTGAACGTAATATTTCTCATTGAAATTCTCATTATATTTTTAACATAAAACGTATGTTGCACATATCATTAATTAGTTACTGTTTACTTCTATCTCTTATTAATGACAAGATATAATTACTATTAATTGCAAAGATAATTAATCCAATTTTCCATGTTAAACCCAATATCTATATACTAAATTAATTCCAACATTTAATTACAACTGCAGTAACACATGTTCATTATATATTTAAATTCCCAACAAATCCTTTTATTTTGATTTACATTCTTATTGTCAAATCAACTATTCCCTTATGCAATTGATTAACATAAGTTTTCATTTTATTACACTCACCACTCGACAATTAACGTTTCTTCTTATATCAATTATAATATTTCGATTACATTAATTCTCCATTAATTACCAAATAAATTTCTAACGAGTTTAATAATAAGATAATAAATAAAACAATGGTTATACATTAATAATCCATATCTATTAAATTATTGTTTACAAACAAAGGTTAATAAATTTACGTACAAAATAATTGATTTCATACTCTATATTAAAACCAATTACAATTAATAACATAAGATTACATCAATTTATACATATTTATTCTATTCCTTATGAACCGTTATTATTTAAATTGATTGAAATTACGCTAACATAGTATAGTAGTCAATTACATTCAATCAATATTAGTAAAATTATATGTTAATATGGGTTACCATCTTTTATCTCATTAAAATTAGTTGTTTTAAGATTTATCTTAAGGTTAAAATTTCTAATAATAAGATTCAAATTAATAAATCATAAATTTTAATTTCTGACAATATTAAAGTCCAAAACCATATAAAATTTAATATTTTTAACTATCAAAAATATAGGTTGTTACAATAGGGTTTTCCCCTTAAAACATATAATAAATTCAATATGAATAACCATAATTCATCAACAAGTATATATACATTCATTCCATCGTTCAAAAACATGGTAAATAATTACAAAATATTCGGAATTCATCTTAAAACTGGAAACAAAATTAAATGAGATGTAAACATTATTCACCTTAGCTTTAGAGATTAAAGAGAATGAGATGTGAAGGAATTTGATTTGATTTAGCTTCTTCCTTAGCTTTCTTCCTCTAACTCTTGTTAATGGTGGGCGGCCTTAACTTTTGCAAATTTTCAAATGAAATGAACGTTTATGTGACACACAGCTAAGGGAATAGGTATAGGAATAGCTGCTTTCCTATTTTACCTCTCCTCTGTTTCATTTCAACTCTTCCTTAATCAATGTTTAAATGGCACGGCTACCCTTAATTAAAATCAAATCTCAATCCCCTAATCAACATATTATTATATTTAATTAAGCTAATCAAATATTCTAAATTACAAATTTAACTTCCCTAATCAAAAAACCCCAAATTACAAATCACTAAATATTTCCTTCAAAACTTTAACTTTTATCATGTCTTCTCATCATGTCCTTCTCCCATCCCCATCCGTACCTTCCTCTTCCATTCCCATACCTCCCGTTCCTGTCACATCTTCTCCACTCTGTCTTTCAACTGACCACCGGTCCATTCCACCTCCTCCTCTTCAGTCCGATATTGTTGCATCTTCCAACCTTACTTCATCATCTGTCCTTCTAGCTGTGGTACATCATATATCCAGTCAACTCAACCCCACCTCCATCCCCTTTAATCATTCTCCACCTCCACCCCCTACTCCTCCTCCTCCTCCTGATGTTGTCCCTCCCTCGTCTTTGATCCACACCAATCCCATTGTTCCACCTTTTCCATCTGAACACTTCCCTTCCCTTGGTGCCACCACTTCTTCTGCTCCTCCTGCTTCATGGTCCTCTCTCTTTAACTCGAGACCTAGGAATGCTGGTTCTTACATTCCTAAGTATTTTGATGTTGATTACACTGGCTTTTCAATTGAACCCCCTCAAGAAGTACTGAATGAGGGTATCAAGGCATGGTCTGGCTGCCTAGTTGGATCTTTTTTGGCTGAAAATGTTAATTATATGGCAGTAAAAGCTCATCTACAAAAAGTGTGGAAGCTTAAAGGATCATATGACATTTTTTTTGATAATCAAAATTACTATTTCAAATTTGCCTCTGAAGAAGACAAAATCAATATTTTGCGACGTGATCCCATGTTTATACGTGGCCAGATGTTTATCATCACCAAGTGGAATCCAACACTATCTTCAGCGCAGTCGGAGGTGAGATTGGTGCCAATCTGGATTCATTTTTACAGAATTCCTATAATGCTGTGGTCTTTGATGTGTATTAATTGGATAGCATGTCACATTGGAAAGCTTGTTTGCTTCGATGAGAACACTGAAAGGATGAAAAGATTTGAATATGCTAAATGCTTAATTGAAGTATCTCCTGATAAAGAACTGCCTCACTTCCTATCTATTGGAGATGATTCCTGCCCTAACATTCAGATTGAATACTCATGGAAACCTCTAATTTGTGTTACATGTTCTACTTTTGGTCATGCTACTGACCAATGTGAAAGAAAAAATGATCAACAAGATGGAGTAATGCCTGATAACTTATCTACAAGTAATGCTTCAGCTGACCATAAAGTCAAGGATGTGGAAGAAAATCAGGTTGATAAAGATAAAAGGGGTTTCTTTGTAAGAAGCAAAAAGAGTATAAAAGCTAGCCAAAAGTTTTGGAGAAAAGTAAATAAGGATAAAAGTAGCAATAATAATATGGAAGGTGGTCAGGTAGGCAGTCTCACTAATGTGAATCAATTAAGCAAAACGAATGATGAAGATGCAGTAGAACAAGTGCTGGAACAAAATGAATCAATAAATGTTACTACCTTGGAAACTAACAGTAGTGCAATCAAAGACTCTGAAATGAATCAGCAACTTATTTCCACTGAGGATGTCATGAAGCAAACATTGAATATCTTGGAGTATGATAAATGCAGTACTATTCAGGAAGCTGGTGGAATACACAATATAACAATAGATCCTGATAAGAATAAAGCAATACATGATAATACAACTCATGATGACTGTGAAGTGTCTACACACAATGCATTCTCTGTGCTACAGGAAATTAGTGAAAATGAAGAGGATATTCAACAACACTTTTCTCAAATTCCAGAGTTGCACAACAATTCTTTGTGCACTGACATGCACAATGCATCTCCATAAACAATATCCCCCTCTGTAATCTCAACTCCCAACATTCAAATCAATCCAGCTTCTCCTTATTCTTCCCTTTCACTCCCAAATCATATCTTTAATGACATCATCAATCCTTCAGCCTCATCAAATATTCCCATCCCTATTCAACCTAACTTTCCTGATTCCTCAGCCAAAAAGAAGAAAGGTCGTCCAAAGAAATCGAATAAAATACCCACAATTGACTTGGACAATGGTATCAACTTCTCCATTGAACAAATTGGGCTTGAAGTTTTGTCTCAAAATAATAAGGTTAACTCTTCCTCTGGGGTCCAAACCAAAGCTTCAACTTCATCATTATTTTAATGATTGAAAACACAGGCTTTTGGAATGTTAGGGGTGCTAACTCCATTGACAAGCAACTTGAAATTTCCAACCTTATTTCTTCTCACAACATTCAACTAATGGCCATTTCTGAAACTAATCTCAATCATGAAACCACTTTTAAATCTATCTCCAACATTAGACATGACTGGAGCAGTATTCACAATTTATCACAAGCTCCTTTTGGTAGATTGCTAATCCTATGGAATCCTATGATCTTTTCCATAATCCCCATCACTGTCCACAGGCAGTTCATACATTCTGAAATATTACACATCCCCTCTTCATCTACTTTTCTCCTTACCTCTGTTTATGCTGACAATAATGCTACTCAGAGGCAAATCTTTCTTGACATTTTACCTTCTCTTCAGCAGTCCAATCTGCCTTGGATCTATCTTGGTGATTGGAACTGCATGCAACTTTCTTTTGATAAACGTGGGGGAACTCCGTTATCCTACTGCCATACAAGACCTCTTAACAAAGCCATATATGATGCCAACCTCATTCCCACTTCCAACTCTGGTGCTTTCTTTACTTGGAATAACTCCAGTAAACATGGGAAGAGAACGTACTGTAAACTTGATAGAGTTTATACTAACTACTCCACTATCCTCAAATGGCCTAATCTATCTACCTTTATCCCTCCCCCATCCTTTTCAGACCATTCCCCTCTCATCATTTCCTGGGATAAGGAAACTGTGAGAAGACGATCCTCCTTTTAATTTTTTAATAACTGGTCTAAACACCCAGATTTCACAAAAATTGTAAAATATGGATGGAACTATCATACTTTTGGCAACCCCAGTTTTGTTTTGCAGGCTAAACTCAAGAATGTGAAGATTCAACTGAAGGAATGGGCTCAGCAAACATATGGTAATGGGAATAGCTTGTCTTCTTCTATATGTGAAAAATTATTTCAGGTACAACTGGAAGTACAAAGAAGCCCTGACCAACCTCAGCTGATTATTAATGAAAGCTCTATGCTTAAGGACCTCTCCAAAGCTCTCATTGAAGAAAATAAGATGGCTAAGCAAAAGGAAAAACAGGACTGGCACTTGAATGGTGATAAAAATTCATCCACCTTCCACAAAAGACTAAAAATTCAACAGGCATCCGCAAATATTTTCTCTATTCTTGATATGCATGGTCAACCTTGTGATACTCAAGATTCAATTCAAGAAGCCTTTGGAGTATTTTCAGCATAACCTTGGGAGGTCTTAAGTCCCTTCAATCTCTAACCATCAATTTACTCAGTATCAACTCCCTCAAATACCTGATGTCATGATTACTGATTTAATTAAGGAAATTTCAGATTCTGAAATCAAACAAGCTATCTTTGGATTAAACTCTCAAAGTTCTCCTGGTCCTGATGGATTTAATGCCCATTTCTTCAAAGTCACTTGGGATATTACTGGAGGGGACTTGATCAAGGCTGTTAAGAATTTTTTCACGCACAGTAAACTTATCTCGGGTATTAATGCTACTAAACTTGCACTGATCCCTAAAACTAACCATCCTATATCAGTTGATCAGTTCAGACCCATTGCTTGTTGCAATGTTATATATAAGTGCATTGCTAGGATATTGGTAGCTAGAATGAAAAGTCCTTTGGATAGTTTGATCTCTGTTAATCAGAGTGCATTTCTTCCAGGTAGGGACATAACTGATAATATACTCCTTGCTTCTGAACTGATGAAGGGGTATAATAGGAAACTCATCTCTCCTAGATGTGTCCTTAAGCTTGATATTCAGAAAGCCTATGACTCATTACAGTGGAAATCTATCATTTACATTTTGCATAAGATAAATTTTCCCATCCCTTTCTTATGTTGGCTGTATACATGTATTTCTACTGTCAATTACTCCCTTAGTATCAATGGTAATATATTTGGATACTTTAGTGCAACCCAGGGAATTAGACAAGATGACCCGGTGTCCCCTTACCTATTCATCTGTGTTATGGAGCTGCTCACTGCTCTTCTTTCTGATGCTATGTGCAATAAGCTTATTGATTATCATCCACTGTGTAGGAAGAATAGTATTTCCTCTCTCCTTTTTGCAGATGACTTACTTTTATTCACTAAGCCCAATCTGAACATTACTGGGGTCATAAAAGTTCTTGATACCTTTGGTACCTTGTCTGGTCTGAACATCAACAGAAGTAAATCTAGATTATTAATTGCTGGTCTCCCTGATGATGGTAAAGAGATAATGTACTCTATGTCTGGCCTCTCTCCATTTTCTGATAATGAATATTATCTTGGGGTGCCTCTTTGTGATTCTAGAATCAGGACTTTCCAATGCTTACAACTATTTGAAAATATTACTGCCAAACTTGCTAGTTGGAAAGTATCTAGATTTTCGATGGCTGGTAGACTTGTAATTGTTAAATCCATTGCCTTCTCCATATGTGTTTATTATGCCAGAATTTTCATTCTCCCAGCCAAACTCATTAGCATGGTTAACTCAGCTTTGAATCATTTTTTATGGCACGGTAATCCCTTCTCTAAGAAAATGATTCCAATTTCCTTTAGCAAACTATGTTGTCCACAGGAAAAAGGTGGACTTGGAATCATAAACATTAGGAACTGGAACCTTGCTACATTATCTGCAAGAATTGACAAGCTATTAAGGAATGACAAAAATCTATGGGCTTCTTGGTGTAGGCAATCCCTTATACGTCAAAGCAACTTCTGGTTTATTTCTTCTCCAACTGATTGTAGCTGGACTTGGAGAAATATATTGAGAGGTAGACAATTATTTCAACCTCTGGTGCAACAGAGAATGAAAGAAATCAACATGATATCTTTTTGGTTTGATCCATGGCCTTCTAAAGGAATCATTTTAACAAATATAATTGATTATGGGATGAGAATATCCACTGGGATTGGTAATACTGCTACTCTATCTAGGTTTTGGGCTGATGATAGTGTCTCCCTTCCTCATTGTAGCTCTGCAGTGGTAAGAACTGAATGGACTGCTATACATAATAGGAAATACAAAATCAGTGATGCTCATATGACTTGGAATGACAGAGTGCATTCAATTAAAAATGTTTATATGGCACTTGATCCATCCATGCAACTGCCTACTTTTATTTGGCATTCTCGTATTTGGGATCATGGTTCTGTTCCAAAGGAGAACCTGTATATGTGGAAGGTAATGATGAATGGTACCCTGACTTTAAGCAAACTCAAAGGCTATATGGTTGTTCAATGTGACAAATATCTATTCTGTGGAGTAGGGGTGGAAACGGCTGCGCACTTATACTTTGAATGTGATTTCACTTTCCACTTATGGAGTTCCATATTGTAATGTAATGGTTATCACAGGCCAATGAGAAGCTCATGCATGGAATGGTACAACATCTTCAAGGCAACTAAATGGAAGAATGAGAGAAGTAGAAAGTTGTTAAGAATTTTGAAGAAGGTAATGTACTTTGTTTGGTTGGAGAGGAACAATAGGGTGTTTAAAGGGAAAGCTTCCTTTAAACATGTATTGGTCCTTTCTATTACTAGTAACATATAATACTTATGTGCGCCTTCGTCACTCATGTGGTGGTCAGATTGTTGTAATCCGTTGTTCTGATATTTTTGGTTGTTAATAAAAATGGTAGGGGACCATTCCACCCTGCTTGCTTTGCAAAAAAAATAAAAATTCTAAATAATGTTGCCAAAAATCTAAGGTGTTACAATCTCAAAACACAATCTTAGAAAATAGTATATAGTCAAATATAGAGTATTAAAAACACCACTCATAGTCTAATCGAACTAATAAGTATTGATAAGATAGACAGTTACATGGAGAGTAAGTAAAAGGATAAGCAATTCTTGTGATGAGCTTGCCTCTCCACGTATTGAAATTGGACCAATCATCTGCTGCCCTATCCTCCTATGGTAGGGAAAAGAAAGAAAAAGGGTGGATCATACAAAAATCTGGTGAATGAGTGCATATTTAATATATGGTGAACATTTACAGTCGACCTTAATTCTACTCCACGTGACCTAGGGTATCCTATAAGTGTTTGTGTATTTCTAAGGTCCTTTACTTTAGGGTTTTTATTTAACACACACCTATACTGACAACTTATGTAGACTCTTACAAGGATCGAACAACGTATCGAACCTTAATAACTAACGATCGACCGCTGATACTAGAGCTACTCAACGTAGCTACATCCTACAACTTTTCCATATGAACTACATCTCACATTACGACCACACATAACCATCATACATAGGTTTCCCTAAAATTTCCCCATAGGAATAAATTCCCACGACTACGACTGCACATACCCAACCAACACATCAAGGGGAGCCTGCAAAGCCGATTTGCCAACGTGTCTCATTATGTGCATCTGTGTCCACCTCCAGAATTGTAGTATACGCATCTTATTGCACGTGTTGGGATTCATCAACAACACTGTAAAACTCCACCTCTATAACCATGACATCCAAGAGTATTAATGGGTAATACTGTTAGATAATACAAAGAATAAGGTTGTATGGGATACACACACATATATTCCATTAAGCAAAAACCGGTATGCATCTCAAAATCGTAACTCACCCTATACATACACAATATCGATACAAAGCAATAAATACATGTGCCTCTAGATAGAACAATACACAATATAAAATAAATCATAGAGAACAAAGAGTCATCAGCATAGTGATAACATATAATAAATAATATACACGAGTCCAGGTGTGTCTACAAAATAGTCAAATGCCTACTATTATAAAAGAAATATACATAAAATATCCAATACACATACATCTCAACCCCTCAAGTACACATGTAGCCAAAAATATACATAATAATTACATATGCTACCCACCATCTATACCCAACATCCATATACTGGTCATATATCTCTGAACCTGAAATGTCTCTAACTGATCCGAGTATTATATAAATTACACATGGGTCAGACTATGTCTAGAATGTAGATGTTAATATAAAATAACATCTGGAATGGTATAAACAAGTGCAACACCAGTGGCACGTGCATATCCCAAAACCATGCGCACAAAAGATAACCCATTTTCAAGCAAATTCAATCAACACACCAAAAGTTCATATAATCAAGTAGGTGACACAAACATAATCTAACTATCATCATCTATAAATCTCAAAAATAATACATGACATGCTCTTAGTATTGCCCTAGATTATCTCTCAGACAATCATAAGTAGACAACCCTGGGACCGTCTTGCTCAATATATATACACACACACACACACACACACATACATACATATACATACATACATACATTATATATATAACATACAATAATCACCCAATCAAACATACACGAGATATAAATATTTATACCCACGGTACTAAGATCATCTCTCGGACAACTATATAAAATAGGTACAGGGTCTAACTCTATGCTTTTAGCATCCCTAGCTATCCTCGATAGCAATATAATCGATGTGTACGGAGTTACACAAATGCATAAACTCTCGGTCTCATAAATAATCCAAGAGATCGATAATCACATAATCATCATCTAGACTTTCAACATTATAGAACTCGACTTAGCACTCAGCCAAAGAAATAATAACATGTTCTCTAGACCTTTGCTAATTCACTCAATTTCAGCATCGTAGATAATCATCGGGACTCTCGGTCCTATGTGCATTCGACGACATAAATATCTATTTCAGCATCGGTCTTGACAAATATATATATCGATTTTCAACCGTAAACACAATGATCTCATATGGGTGAATAAGTATGTGTTTACATCATCTCATGCTAGCTCATCAATAATAACTAGATGGGAGACTGCCATCTCTCAGCTTGCTCTGAGAGCCTTCCTCACACGCTCTCAGCGTTACTCCTACAGTCTTAGTTACCTCGACGACCATCGTGACCTAATATCCATCAAGTGCAAGACTACACTATGCATTAGTCATGACTCTGCAAGTGCCCCTAATGGTAACAGACTGTTGTCCTGTCTGACACATAAGCGGTGTCTCTCAGTTATATACATTAAAAGGTGTCACGGATTCAGGGAGAGACCCTACAATCAAGACATTAGATGGGTACTGGTCAATCTAATATACTTCTCAACGTATAGTAGGAGTGCACACAATAAATAGGCACTCATATGGTTTTCAGTTTGAACACTCTCAACATGCATCACCGTAGAATAATAACCCATATACTCGACCCTGTTAGAGTAATATCTAACAAATATCAACTCAGGTATCCTACACCACCTAGTGTTACTCATTCGTTTACTCAATGCTTGTAAATCGCACTCATCATCGCACATTTATTCTACATATTAAGTCCAAAGAATAACTGAAGAAATATTACTGAAAGTCCCATACTAGACAGTATTATTACTCCGTTTATTCTAATTCTTCATTACATAGAAAATAAATCAATCAAAACAAACAATTCTATTATTTATTGATTTAGAAGGAGATTTAAAATATATTTTCTCTAAAATCTTTGAAACAACTTCAAATACAAATATTCAATTGAAAGAAAATTAAATCAAAAAATTCACATTCTTTTCCAAATCCTTATATAATTCCAAAAACAAATATTTGCAAACCTCTTATTTAATTACAAGGAAATCTATATTTTATAACTTAATTCAATTTCAAATCACTTAAACTCCTTTAAAAATAATTCATAACTTTGAAATTTCTTGCTTAATAATCTAAAAGAATAATTCCAAAGAAGTTTTATAATTTATGATTTCCTTTGTACAACAAAATAAAATGATACCATTTTCCAATAAGAAATTTTCAATTTGAAATATTTCTCAAAGCCATGAAATAAAAAAAATTACACCAACATAATTTCCAATTTAAGAAATTTTCCCAAAAGCATAAAATAAAATTTCTACATCAATATATTTAGAACTGTCAGTTAGATTCTGAATCACTTTCAAACTATTATTGAAAAAATTCATCAAATCAACATTCTGTCTTGTATAATACCTTTCAAAATGGGTAATACTCTAATATCGATTTATACGATTGGCTTATATGACGAAATTCCCAAAATTCATCATTCCTATTCTATTCATAGTACTTTTAAAATAATTCCCTTAAATATTTTGTAATATTCCCAATTTTATATAAAAATCATCTTGAAATCTACTATTTATTTTCAAAATTATTTCATCTCCTTCAAAATCTTCCATTTTAATTTGTTCTCCTTCCGATCAATTTCTAATGTGTTCTCATCACAATAATAATCAATTAGAGATATACAGTTCTCTTTTACCCAGTTCCATCCTATTGCCAATAATCATTAATGTTTCTCTATAATAAATAAATGAGGAAATTGGTATAAAAACATAAAAAATTCAACAATTAATGCATCTAGTATCATCTAACTAAATTCTTGTCAATTAAAAGTCCATCATCGAGCAATCAATGCAAACTGTTGAAAATAGAGTCTAGAAAGCAGCTATGAGTTACAAGAGTGCTCACCATTATCAGAAAAGAAGAATGAATCTGCTTAGCCCAAAGCTTCACTGCCATCAATGTCGTGAACTCATATCGATGCCACCAATTGCCATGCATGGACTTCACTTTATCAGCAACCCTGTCGACCTGACACCATCCTCAATTATGCCACCCTCTTCACCACGCATGCCCCGCCAACACAGTCATCACCATCATCAACCTCCTTCAACCGCAATTGCTAGGCTTACGGCATCCTCATCCCCGACCCTTGTTTCTCATCATTATGTCAAAGTCGTTGGCACCAAATTCACACAACCAGGTTTCATTGTGAAACCTTTCCCCTGTCACTAAAGCCACACGACACTACTACCAAGCATTGGTCATCATTAATGCTGGCTAAATGAGCTACAGCGTGATTTTTTTTCTTTTGTTTTTTTATACGCGGTTGAATTCATGAATTTACATAAGTTAGGGAAAAATTAGGAAATAGGTTCGAATTGAGAAGGGGTGAGTTTGGTTTTGAATGAAAAGGAAAATAGGTGGAGTTTCAATAGGCTTGGGTAATTTGGTTTGGGATTAACTTGATTTATCTATTTATTAATTTTTCCTTTCTTTTAAGGTGCTCTTTTAATCTGCTTACAAATTTATCCAAATCAAATTAAAATAAATTTACACTACATTTTACAAGATATATATCGATAATTGGACAAATTTATTCAGTTCAATATTTATTTATTTTTATTTTTATTTTAATTTAATCATTCGTTGTTCTAGTGTAATGTAAATTTAATTTTCAACTATTTTAATCATATTTAAATTATTTACACTTCAAAATATTTTTTATTGATTAAAGCATTTTTATTTAGTTTCAATATATTATCTAAAAGAATTTACTAATTTAATTTATTAAAACAAAATATTTTATTAAATAGACTTTAGATGCATAAGAGTTTATTTAATTTACAGCGTAGAAAGTGGGGTTGTTACATACTTCCCCCTTAAGAAAATTGTGTCCTCGCATCTCATATAGAGAAACGTCATACACAACTCATATCCTAACATTCTTCTCGTTCTACAAATTTCTATCAAACCAAACTTACTTAATCCTTTATGTGGTTCTCATACACTAACTCATCTTACCTTATGCTACTATTTGAAATAGATTCAATTAGTGACTTTCTATTTTTGTAATTTTTATTCTAAGTGTCGGATTTTTCAAAAAATTTCAACAGGTTCTCATTTATACAGGGAGCATTCTAAAAAATCAAAACATAATATATATATATATATATAACACAGTCAATTAGGCATCCTGAAACACAGGGAAACAATATAATATCACATAATATATCGATGTGCTTTAAAAAGGTACCTTTTAATTAGCATTTAATCAGGCTATTTAACTTCTACACAAGCAAAAGCGAGTACCGCTTGGAAAATAATCCACATAAGCTCCAAAAGTATACATATTCTCAACTTTCATTCAAATATTAGTTGCATATGAAGAAGGATAGGAAGTATGCACTCATTTAATATAAATACAACATCTCATTCTTATTTAACCTACTTTCCAACAAACTTTCAAAGGTCGAAACTACCAAATCAAGTTATGATTTCTAAAAGAAAACTGTTACATCATGTGTTAGCTTTCCTAAACAACTTTCAGATTTTAAAAATATGGATAACAACTCGATCTATGAGGTATTTACCAAAGGTGAATAGCTTAGATTTTATGACAAGAACAGATGCCCATTTAAGAATTACATGTTTATGGCCTCAAAAACATTAAACTTTTCAAAATCTTTGAAAAAAATCGTTTCTTAGGTTCTAAGATTTTCAAATTGGAAATATCATCAAAATCAGGCAAATTTTTCAAAAGTTGAGCATATGAGTGCAGCTCAGTTTTAATTCAATTTTGCATTTTGAAACAGCAACCATTTTAATTCATGTATAAACCATAGCCAACATCAACATTTTGCAAAGTGGTTCACATGAAAGTTGTTACCTATGAAAATATCTTACTAACCAAAGAAGAATCGATAAAATTTGATAACACCATTGCAAATTATGACCATATTACTAAGCAGTATATTTGAATTTAACTCTTCCAAATCTTCATCAAATCATTCCCAACTTTTCACAAAACATTTTTTTCATTAACTACCAACATTGCCTTCTTCTTTTCTGCCTTTTTCAAAATAATCTTAGTACTTTATTTTTAAATTAAAAAGCTCACTTTAAAAATATCTTTCTCTTTCAACACTCTTCATCTTTTTATTATATATGCCCAAACAATTAACTCTTAATTAAATTTTATAACACTGTATTAATTTTCAAAACAATTCATTAACTTACCATAACAGTAATCTCACTCATAAGCACACACACATACAGACGCACGTGCGTGCACACACACACACATATATATATACACACTCAAGTCAAAACAATTTCTAATACTTACAAAATATAACTTATAATTTTATATCTCGTACTTCACGAAATTATTTTCTCAAAATAATATTTCTCTTATCAAAATATGTTATAACATTTTGTTAAATCTTCATATTTAAATAAACTTTGTTAATAAACATCAACGTTATAACATACTCTTCAACATGATAATTCCACTATATAAAATTTCTCTTTCTTCAGTTATCTCCTATTTATAAAATTGAAAACTAGTTTACCAAAATCACTTTACAATTATTTATAATACAACACCTTTTCAAATTAAAATACTAAAATTCAAGTTTTTTAAATGTTTAACTTTAGTCAAAATCCTTCAAATATACATATATTATAGAGGGCTTCAACACTTTTATAAAATTTAACATTTCAAAATTAATAACTATTTTCTTACCAAACCGTGTCCTTGAACAAATATTTTTTTAAATATTTTAACTTCACAGTCTCCAAAATAATTTATAACGACATTAATTTTGTAAAGATCCACTTTTCACGCTTGAGAAAAGAATCGATAAAATTTCAATCACCATATGATTTAACTTCCATCCAAATTTCATTTTCGCTATGGAAAAATGAAAAGCTGCAAAAACCCAACCATCTCGAAATTAGCAATTTATATAAAGCAAATGGAGGTCTTCCATCTTTAGAAATAAAATATTTCATCTTTAAAAACTTCTTTTTTTTTCTTCTCTCAAAATATAGCTTAATTTTTTTACCTTTTCTTTTTTCTTAAAATATTATACCTTTTCAATGCGTTGTGTCCATGTGTCTCGTCTTAGTATTTACGAATCCCTATTGATAATATTGACCAGGCGCATCGACAAGAATTCTTAAAACACTCGACGAACATATTAACATGAAATCGGCTTCAAAATTTCTTTATATATGTTCATATGGAAGAAAATTGTTTGCAAAACCAATTTTTTTACAATATCATACAAAAATATCTACCTTTAATCGAAAATGTTCAAATTGTAAAATATGCTTGCTTTAAAATATTATTATACTTCCAACCATCTTTTCCAAAATCAGTACATATAGTTTTCGTCTAAAATTTATATTTCCTTCAAATTAATATTTGGATTATCCCAAAATGTTCCCTGTTTTTCTTAAAATAGCAAACATTTCTCGAAATTATAATTTTTAAGAACTTTATTAAATGATATCATTATTTTATTAAATTATCTGCTTGTTCGAATAAAAATATTTATTTTCAAAACGTGTATATACATTCAATTATGCAACCATTAAAAATAATACAAACCATCACACATCATCCATTCATACTATCAAACAAGCACTATATAACAATAAATACATTTCCAAATAAACAACCGCCTCCAGTGGAATATTATAAATCGGTTTTTGCTGTGCAACTTTGATTACTATTGCATCTTTTACTCATCTCACCTCATCACAATTTGGATTTAGGATTTCAAATTACGGTCATTTATAGCTTCCCTAACCAAACAACTCCATTATTATTTCAAAGCCACACGGAGGTCTAATATTCACCATCAATACCGACATTATTGGTCGGACTAACTACTTCTGTCTTTACTACCTTCACTAGCTACTATGTATCTCATACATAGATTACACTCAGAAATAGGTAGAATAAATATACACGATAAGAAAAATGCAAATACGTCCTTAGAAAATGTAACGACCCTAGATTTTAATTTAATTTAAATTGATAATTAAATGAAATTTTGAATAAAAATTTATAAAATTAATTATAAATGGAAGCGAGTTTCCTCGATTCAAACAGAAAATATATTAAGTCATATGAATTTGAAAATTTGTATATATGTGAATATATATTTAAATTGGATTTGAAATAAAATCTTAAATAAATGGTTTTAAAAATAAATAAATAATTTAAAAGATAAAATTTTGGAAAATATATATATAAAGAAATAAATAATTGCTAAAATCTAAACAACAAATTAGAACTCTAGAAATTCCTCTATATTACGAAATAAATAAATTTTATTATTTTATTCGATATAAAGTAAATATATATCTTAGTAAATCAATATAAATTAGTGTCAAGTAATGAAACAAACAAAAATATACAAAGAAAAATAAAACACAAACAAAATTGTACTTAATAAAAACAATAAATATATATGAAGACTAAGCAAACATAGTCAAGTTGAACAAAAGAAGACAGCATTTTATATGTACAAGTATGTATACTTGTAAAATTAAGTATACAAAGCAAGGAACAAAAGTACATTCTGATATGTTTCTGTGAAAAACAAAGTATTGTTAAGCTTGCAAAAGAAAGAACAAAGCAAACAAAAGCATTTTGTCAAGACAAAGCTGCAGCTCACCATACTGCTATCATCATAGCCGAGATCTTGTTAAATAATCACCACCAAGACAATGTCTCCATGCTTTGTGCAGCTGAAATAAAGGAGGGAAAGTATGGTTTGTACAACCTCATTACTACAAACATGCTATACATTCACATCTCTGTACAAAATAACAACACTCTATAGGCTTCTTTCTTTATATAGTCATCTTCCTCTCAGTTTTGTTCGTTCCAAACTGCTAAAGTAGTATCATCTATAACTAAAACAAAACTTCAAGTTTAAACAATCAATCAATGCAAGCCAGAGAATCAAGGAAGAGGAAGTTCCAGCTTGCATCTCCAGAACCCTGTTTCAAACAACACATGTGAGTAACTTCATATTTTACATTAACCTAAGTTTAATCTAGTTGCCTGATGAATATTAGAGATTTGGTTTGTCCTGAAAAATATTTGCAGTGCACTGAATATTTGTGAGATGAAGCCTGCATACTGTTATCTGGATATATCTCTGTGTTCTGTTTGAAAGGAAAAAAAATACAGAGTTCAAACAAGTTAAAGATTTAAACTTCACTATAATCTCTGTTTTAAATCTTTAACAAATAAGTTAATTCAAACATCATCCATGAGCTAAAAAGAAAAAGAAAAAAAAACACTATCTGGAACAATGAACTTACAGTAAAAATCATATGTATCAAGAATTTGAAGATAGAAAAATTTGGGTTTTGATTACATAAACTGTTTCGAATTTAAAAATGTTGAATTTTAATAATCAAATCAGAATTTTTAAGTGAGTGGTTAACGTGTATTTCACATTTGAACGAAATTGGTATTTTGATCAATTTCTAAAGATCGAAGGAGTTTTAGATGCTACGGTTTTGCTTGAAGATGCGTTAAACATCTATGATTCCAGAAAAATTGTTAAATAATTTTTCTAATACGTGAATTTTGGGGTCGATTCTAATTTAGGGTTTGGGATCGTGTTTTTGAGCTCGGTTTAAATTCGTGTTTTCGGCTCCGTGTGATGATCGAGTGTCACGCGGTTATAGGTGAAGGTAGAGGAGGGCAAGGTCGAGGTATGGCCGGAATCTGGGGGTGCTTCGATGACCGGCGACATGGATGTGGGTGTGTTTACAGGCAGTGGTTTAGGTTCGAGTTCTCCTGTGAAGCTCGATTTCGTTTTGGGTTCTACGGTGACGGGTGGATGTCGGTAGTGGTTGTTGAATGAATCTCTGATGTGTAGGAGGATGTGGAGTTGATCGCGGCGGCATCGAGTGCCGGTGCATGTGCACAGGCGTGTGTCAGTGTTTTGCATATCAGTTTGGACTTAAGTGAAGAAAGAACATAAAAAAAAAAGGAAGGAGAAAATAGGCACGGGAAGAAGAAAAGGAAATGGGCTCGAGACCCTATTTACTCGGGTGTGCATTATAATGGGCTAAGCCCAATCAAAAAAAAATGAGAAGAAGAGCGCGTGAAGAAGTGTGGAATGTCTCGGGAAAAACTGGAGGGACACCCGAGTGTTTACTCGAGTGCAGGCCTGGGCATTCGCTTTCAAAAATGGGTTAAGCCCAAAATCATTTAAAGTTGATAATGTTGAATTGATGAATGTTTTTTTTTTTTTGAATTCAATTAGTCCTTTGATTAAGTATAAAGTCAATTAACATTGAACTTTTTATAACTATAATAAAGTGATTTCCAAAATATGAAGAAGATTTTTAAGAAATGATAATTAAGGTAAATAAATTTTCTTAATTAATAGTTTTGGAAAGAAATTATAAGTGGTTTATAAATTGTAACTAAATGGATGTAATAAACAATTTAGTGTTTAAATTAATTTGTAATTGAGAATTTGTAAATTAGACAAATTAAATTAATTAATTTAAATTGGCAGTTAATTAAAATAATTAATTAAGGAATAATCGATGTACCAAGATGATTAAGATTAATTAATTTATCATTAAGAATAATAAGTCATTGATTTAAAATGATCAATAAAATATTTATTTGGTTAATTTATTAAATCCTATTCACTTTGATTAGTAAACGATTAACTATTGTTGAGCACTGTATTGATATTTCTGTCCCGATTTCGATGCTATGTAATGAAGATTGGCATGTATTACACTGTGCTGTGTTTGTTCTGTATTGATGTGAAAACCCTGTTGCCGATAAAACGGCATTTAAACTTCGATGCGACAGGGAATCGGATTCCAGTTGGTTATCCGAAACCCACATCGAATTGTAATGATGAATATTCGCGATTGATAAATTTATTTTATCTGTGAAACTGTGAAGGAAGATAAGCGTTATTGGTTATACCGCTTATCGATATTGATATATTTGTGATGATTGATGTTGTGCACTATTGTGTAAAATCCTTGGACCACACTATACACACACAAATATGGATTTCACGAGGAAATCGGTTAAGTCACAGATTTTTAAATAAGTTTGAATTCGAATTTTTAAATCCAAATAGTTTTGGAAATAAATTAAGTTTTAAAGTGGAAAGCTTTTGAAAAGGTGTTTTAAGAACAAAAGTTATTTTGAATAACTAATAAAGATTTGGAATTTAAATAATCAGATTTAGATTGAAATTTAAAAGAAATCTAAAATTGAATTCTATATTCAGTATTTATGATTTAAAAAAGGATTTTACAAGTTATACCTGTTAAACCATTTTTAAGCGTTGATTTGGAAACTTGAATTAAACCAAAGATCGTAACTTGTATAAATGGAATCGGGGTTTTTTCCAAAATAAAACTATTGTTTCTAAGTGATAAAAAGCTTTCATATGAGTAAGAACTTCCAATTTATATTAAAGAGATTTCAAGTTTGAATCGAAAATAATTTTTCAAGTTATGAATGAATCTTTGGAAACAAGTTTTGAAAGCTATGAGATAAATCTTTGATTTAAAGATTTAAATGAGTTAATCAATTGAAACGGAAATTGTTTTGAAATCCGTAAATGAATCTTTGTGAAACTGAGTGAACTTTGTGAAATAAATCTTTTTGTTTAAAAGATTTGAAATGGTAATTGGTTTAAACCATTTGAAAGGAAGTTTGGAATTATTAAGTTGTGACTTAATCGAAATCTCATATCCATATGTTTAAATGTTGCGCTCACTATTCGGGTTAGCCGGGAAAGGACCTTTGGGTCGTATAACCCATTCCGAATATGTGATACGTCATTATGGATAGCATTTGAAGACCGGTGTTGAAGACCGGGTATTTGCGAGAGCGATAGGATGACCTGTCGATTGACTCTGCACCGAGTTGCTCCGGTATAGAGTTCTCCATATGTGATGGGGAATCCGATCAGGATTGTGGATATCCGGATTGCAAGGACTTCTTTGTAAGTGCCTTCGGTTCTGTTCGAGCCCGGAACAGACTTGTATGGATAGTATGTCTGACATTACAAATTGAGATATAAAGCCGATTTCTTTCAAATATATTTCTGTTGGTGGCGGAGAATTTATTCTTTTAGCTTAACACCCTTCTCTGAGACGTACGAGCTCAGAGGTTATGTAGTTGAAGGTTATCAGCGATATATTCCCAATTTGGTAATGTGACATGCTGAGTGTTGCTGTGAAATGATCATTGTGTTGATTATTTGTGATAGGATCATTTGTTTGATCGTCTATCTTGGTGATCATTTCTATGATCATTTGTTGACCCAAAGCACGGCTTTTGTATAAAGTGTGTTTTTGTGGACGAGACTTCGTCGAGCCTCACAAACCGGTAATGGTCGAAACAGGAATTGTGCGGCAAGGTTTTCAGGGATAGCATCCCTAGGGTATGACCATTCCTTCTGGAAAAGGGTAGTATCATGGTATGGAGCCCAGATACTTACTCATGTTGAAACACTTATTATTATGGTGTGATGTTGGTTAGAGAGCTCTCGTTTAAAGGTCCCAAAGGACCGGGGGTGGCATATCTGAGGGTTTGTAATATCCCTTGGGAAAAGGGGTTCCCGGCTTTGTTTAGGGGAGAACGGTTGGTTCTCGGGGCGTCCTTCCAGAGGCGTTTCCATGTGGCAATGGGAAGTTCCTTGGCCTGACCATTTGTTGGAAAATCCATTCTTCAAATACGAGCCTTGTACGGTATTAGTTGTATTACCTGCCATCTACTTATGGTGGCGCCCCACTGTTTGGATGGTAGCTATAGTAGGCATAGTTCGAAATGTCTATGCTGGCTAAGATTTATATCTTTACTTTCGAAATGAATTTTCTCTACACTATGCACTAGTAATAATATCAAATGTTCTTTTTAATGCGTATCAAGCATCTTTGACTATCATAAGGAGAAATCTCCTCCGATTCTGCGTTTGCATTGTGTGTGTGCGGGAGGCCTTATGGTAGTCTCATTTCTAAAAAGCATTGCGAATCTATTTTAAAATATTTCATTGTTTGTTGTTAAAGATAAGCTGTTTTTGTTTGCTCACACCAGTACCATGACTGATCCAGAGTTTATTGTTTATTTCCTAAACTCTGGGTGCTCAAAATTTTCTACACGGGCAGTCTAGTGTTTGGTTTTTCAGATAGTTAGGTTCAGTGGATTATCTGGAGCTAGTTCAGTTTTCTTTGGATATGGACGAGATTTGCTTGGTGGAATCTTGATGGTGAATCGAGCTAGGAGTTTTGGAGCTTTGTCTTTGGAGCTTTTTGGATCAGAGTTGCAGTATTATATTCTGAGAAGACTTATTTCATATTGTATCGTGTTCCGCTGTATTTTGTTTTGTATATTCTCTGATGTTGATGATTATCATTGTATCAAATTGATGTATCGGATATTGTATTCATGTTATATCGGTGATATCATCTTTTATTTCCGCTGTGTTATTTATCATTTAATGGTGTTGCAAGCTCCCGCGAAACGAATTTAATGTTGTTTGTTGGACATCGAGTTCGGGTCGTGACAGATAATTACCTTGCAGTCATTGTATACTCCAACTATCAATCAAGTATAAACAACAATCTACCATACACCTTTGAGGACAGGGATTCTAAGTATCATCTAAGGCTAGGACTCGTATCTCTTATACTCTATATTGTTCTAAACCTGCTATGATACCAACTGTAACACAAATCAACCACTGGTGAACACATGCAGCTACAAATATACATAATAATATACATATGCTATCTGCCATCAATGCCTAACATTCACATGCTGGTCATTTGTCCCGGACCCTGAAATCTCGCCGATTGACTTGAGTATTGTATAAATAACACACGGGTCACACTATGTCTAGGATGTAGATGTCAATATAAAATAATATCTGGAATGGTTCAAACATATGCAACATAAGTGGCACGTGCATATCCCAAGTCTCAATATATCTCAAAATCATGCACACAAAAGATAACCCATTACCACGCAAAGTCAATCAACACACCAAACATGCATATAATCAAGTGGGTGATACAAACGTAATCTAACTATCATCATGTATAATTCTCAACAACAATAAAGGATGTGCTCTTAGTAATGCACTAAATTATCTCCTAGATAATTGAAAGTAGACATACCTAGGGTCTGTCGTACTCAATATATATATATATATATATATATATAACATGTAATAACCACCCAAATTAAACATGCATGAAATATAAATATTTCATACCCTCGATAGCATCTCTCATATAACCATGTAATAATAGGTACAGGGTCCAATACCCTGCTCTTATCATCCCTAGCTATCCTCGATAGCTGTATAATCGATGTGTACGGGGTTACACAACTGCATAGACTCTCAATCTCATAAACAATCCAAGAGATGATAATCACATAATCATTATCTATACTTTCAACCTCATAGAATTCGACTTGGCTCTCAGCTAAAGAAATATTCGTACGTTCTCTCAGATCTCTGCTAATCCACTCAGCTCTCAATATAGTGGATAATGATCGGAGCTCTTGGTCCTATGTACTCTCAGCATCATAATATCTATTTCGGCATTGGTCTCAACAAGTTATCAGATCAGCTCTCAGCCGTAAATATAATGTTCTTATATGGGTAAATAAGTAGGTGTCTATAGCATCTCATGTAATCTCATTAATAATAACTAGACGGGAGACTGACAATTCTCAACATGCTTTAGGAGCCTTCCTTACATGCTTCCAGTTCTACTCCTACAGTCTTAGTTACCTCGATGGCCATCAAGACCCAGTACCCTACAACATTCTTGGATTCATATCATTTACTTTGCAGGCAAGAAAAATATTTCGTTCAGTCACATTCGTCCATTCGTCGCTCCAGATCCATTCTTTTTCAACATCAACCGATCGACCGGCTATAGGGGCCCAGTCGACCGATAAACCCTAGGGGTCGACTGTTCAGTTGTTTTTATTATGAAAGTTTTATATTTTAATTTATTTCATTTTCAAAATTTAAATTTCTGTAACTTCTTCTTACTACCCCCGATTTCAAAGTGTTATATATGAAAAATATCCAGAAAATCACTACAAACGCAAAGGTGTAAATTTTGTAGCCAAACCTAGACATTTGTAGGAACTTTAATTTTCCCTTGCTTTATTTAATTTAACTATTTTATTAAAATTTTCCATTTAAATTTTTGGG
Source organism: Allium cepa (assembly GCA_030765085.1). Classification (NCBI taxonomy): domain Eukaryota; kingdom Viridiplantae; phylum Streptophyta; class Magnoliopsida; order Asparagales; family Amaryllidaceae; genus Allium; species Allium cepa. Next base: position 221,777,447 of record CM060946.1, read on the forward strand.
GTGTTACACATATGCTTTTTGCATAAGGCATCCGCTACAACGTTGCATTCGCCCGGAGTATATAAGATACATTATCAAATGATGCCAAGAACTTCATCCACCTCTATTATCTCAAATTCATATCTTTTTAGGAGAACAAATACTTTAGAAATTATGATCCTTGAATAACTCAAACGCTCTCCTAAAAAATAACGTCTTCAAGATCTGAAGGGCAAAAACAATAGCTGCAAACTCAAGATCATCGGTTGGATAGTTTTCCTCATGTGCATTCAAATGTTGACTAGCGTAACAAAAACTCTACCCTCCTGCATCAAAACAATACCCAATCCTATATCACAAGCATCGGCATATACCGCAAATGTATTTAAACCATCAGGAAGTACTAAAACTGGTTCACTATTCAATAACTCCTTTAGCTTAGAAAAGCATGTTCGCACTCCATGTTCCATGAGAAAACTAAATTCTTCTTGGCAAGGCATTTCAACGGTGCAAAAAAAATTACGAAGTCCTTAATTAACATCCTGTAATAGCCAGCTAAACTAGGAAAACTTCTTACCTCCGAAGCATTTTTCTGTAACGATCCCCCGTTCTGACCACCTCCAGTCGGTAATTAAACCAACTAGAAACGTTCAAAATGACGGATTGTTATTTAGTTTATAGAATTTAAACAGAATCAGCCATAGAATCATAGAATAATAATAACATTTCACATAAATGAATTTTTCTTTTAAATACAAATATCAGAGTTTATACGATGCATTTAAATTTTTATACAGCGGAATATCTCTTTTAAGTACAAAATCCCTGAAAGCTAAAGCGGTATCCCCCCTTCTCTCTCTAACTCCGCGGCCTGAAAATCTTCAAGCTGTAAAATACTCGGTCTGACCCGAGTATTACATTCAAAAGGAAATAATACACGGGTCAGTCTAATTCAAACTCAGTTATTAGTGCACAGAAGCAATATAATTAAATAGCAATTAGACGACAGTCAAAGATAAATTCACCTATCCGACCCTTTAACAAGAAATCGGATAACGATAAATATAACACTTAACAGTATTAAACAATAATCAGTAGATTAAAATTATCAACGAAGATAGATGAAGGAATTATTATGAAGATAATTTAGAAAACATCAAAATTTGCCTAAACGGCAGTTTACAACAAAATCATCAGTTTAAATCAAATCAATTCAAATAATTGAAAAGTTACTTAAAAAAACAAAAACTGATTGGCTGCAGTACACGCATGCGTGCACTGCCTCGCCAATACAGCATATGAAATACGCAAAGAAACCAATGAATCGAAAAGCAAAAGAAATATCAATTAAAATCAATATTGTGTGGCTGTAGTACACGCACGCGTGCACTGCCTCGCCACAACAGTGAAGAAATAGAAATCGAAGCTGCAGAGGTCAAGTCAGTGCTATCGTGACTCAACGCAACTGCAATAAACTCAATCTCGAATGACCAGTGCACAGGGCAGGGGTACAAACATGAAGACATCAGCAGAGGGGATTATGCAACCTGAACCAGCAGAGCACGAAGGCTCGAAGCCTCGAATGACCAAATGCATATGGCAGTGGTACATCATAATGCAATAGAAAAATGCAGTTCAAATGAAGATGCAACATGGAACTGCACATGGCAGTGACGCACGAATGAAAATGCAACATGGATCTGCAACTCAAAACTGCAAGTCAAAACTGCAACAAATACAACTATGTGAAGACAGTGCATAACATGCATATATACATGTATGCATACAGGTAGTGCCATCAAAACTCAAACCACAGTTAGAAATCAGGCGCCTAGAAAAAAACTAATGAACTCACGTAATAGATCCCAACTGAGTACACAAACATATAAACTAAAAATGCACAAACATGTGTAGACTCAACTGGATAGTTGCACCAGTAAAACAACCACCCAGCTAAATGCAACAATAGTGAAGATAGTGGTAACCACAGACAGGTCAGACCCACTACAAAGACAGTAGTGAACCTAAACAAAAGTCAATCAGCGTAGACAAGATTATCATGCTATAACTACAAGTAATATATGCACACACAAAAACATGTGTGGGTATACACATGTATGGTAAGACACAAGGATCAGTGATGTAACTGGAAAAATGCAGAGACCAGAGAAATGCAGATGAAGATCAGTAGTGTACCACAAAATGAAACAGTGGACCGAACTGCCTCAGCAAGTAAGACAGTAAAATATAGCTCAAGGCAACACAGAGGCAACAAAGGTTTGAGAACAGATACAAATGGTAAATTTGAACATGACAACAAATAAACAGCAGCCTCAACATGTATGTCCAAAAGGTTAAACAATATGAAGTGCACAACATTGCAAGAACATACTACATAAATGTATGTATACACACCAGCAATGAAGAGAAATGGATGCAGACCAACCAAAGTGATACATGGTACCAGTAACATGAAAATGAGGACAGGCATACATGAAGACTACAAGATTTCAAGCAATCAAACTCAAGTGCAGTGCAAATATGAGGTGCACAACAGGCTCGGGTTTCAACCCAGGCACAGTGAATGCCATATATACTAAATGATCAGTGGACAATGAAACCTAATAGGATGGCCACAAAATCAATGACAACTACACAACCAACTGATCAGACCTCATGTCGATTGTATTTGGGCTTGCTTAAATCAGTAAATAGTGACTTCGGTAAAATAGTAACTTAGAGTTATATTTTAGACTTGCTTTAGAAAACTCAGATCCACTTGGGTTTAAACAATTTCAATCAGTTTCTTTGATTTTAAAAAAAACAGATAGGTTGAAAGCCCGTAACAATTTGGTTCCCAAACAAAAATTTAAAACTTGTTTTATCTTGAATAAAATTTTAAAACTAAATCTATGGGTAAACAAATATATTAACCCAGACTAAAGCAAGGAAGAAAAAAATAAAAATAAAAAAATTTGAAATTCTCATAACCTGAAAACTAAAGTACAGAGAGGTCACAGTTTTAATGAACATGTACCAAAAACAATCTGCAGTTCATTAGGGAAGCAAGGCCGAAGCCAAAAAGAAGACAAACAAAAGTCGAACAAATTTGTATCAATAGAGTTCAAGGCACAGTACAGAAGCACCACAGAAATCAAGTGAAATGGCCGAGACCAACAATTAACCAAGATTTAACTGTAAAGATCTAACTGTAACAGTTTTAGTTTAAAAAAAACTTCATCAAACACTATCACGTAAGCTTAGCAGTAAAGACATAATGGCCAAAATAGCAAGTATAGTCGAACAAGATCAACACCAAAAATCAAAAAACCGAAGTGAAAAGGAAAACCAGTGTCGTAATAGCCAGTGAACAAACCAAGTCAAAGATCATCAACGTTGAACAAATCGAAGTCGAACGCCATCAAATAGAAGCAGTTGAATTGAGCAACGAAAACCACGAATTTGAACAAATCAAAAATCACAAAAATTTGAATTAGATGTGAGTAACAATTTACTCACCTTACTTCGAATCCCAAATTCCAAGTTGCAGCCGAGAGCGAACAAAGTGAGGAGACGATCGATCAATTTAAAATCGGCTTCAAAAACCCTAATTTGTAGAAAGTGGAGCGAACGAGATGCGATGAGGCCACCATTTTTATTTTTTTCTTTCGTTTGATTTAGGTTTAGGGTTGTGAACGAATAAACAACATAAGGAAGGTACCGGTAGGGTGGCTAGTAGGTACGCGATTTTGCAGATAGGATTTTGCTAGGGTGGCTGAAATGATGTTGTGGTAGCTATGCAGACTTGTTTCGGCTAGGAAGATATACTTTGTGTGCTTATAGATAATATTATGTACTTGCTTGTTCCCATATTTGTTTACAGCTAAAGATATTATATACATAGATAAAAAATTACTTTAGTTATTGGTGATAGATTTTAACTTATGTTCCTTATACTTTTAAATCATACTTGAATGTATTTTATTTTATTTTATTTTAAATTTTTTCTATATTCAATTTGGTTCGATATAAATTTCATTTGACACGTTTATATGTCGTATGTTCACATATCAACTCCGAATGCCACGAAAATTTGAAATCCGATAATAATTCAATATTACGGACCCAATGGAACTAGTTTCGTCGAATTCCGAGACTGTTCTTCGGAAGGGTATTTTTAAATTCAATTTAAATGATAAAATTCCAAAACTGAACAAATCACTTTCAAATTAAATTCTGAAGCTTTTATTATCTTCAGTATTATTAATACGAATTTTCTAAGCCTTTGAAATATTTTTAAATTAACGTAAAATTGATGATTCAAATTTTTATTCAACTTTCAATAGATTAAATTCCAAAATTTAATCGCCAAAGTCATAGTTATATTAGGAATTCAGTTTAAACCATCATTCAAATATTTAAAATTAATTAACTATTTACAATTTAAATTGTTAAAAATTCAGGGTCGTTACAACCTTCCCTCCTTAAAAGAATTTTGTCCCGAAATTACAAGTTGGGAAAAATGATTGTTAAAATCTCACCGATATTTATACCCTACACAATTTTACCAAGCTCGAATCTTATTAAAAATTAATAAGTATAGGATTCATTCCATTTGTTTTATCTCACTAGATTTTTTCATTGATTTCTACAATCAAGACGCAAAAGTCTTTTGCCAAAATTTTCAACTTACTAAACTCATATTTTAAACTTGAAATTCTTCATGTTAGAGATTTGCATAGTATAACTTTTCCAAAGCTGTGGACTTTCAAAATATTTCAAAAATCCTCTTCCTTATTTTATTAGGTTGGAATTATGTAATTTTAATATCAGACTATTGATTTGTTATTTAAAGATTGAAAATACTTGCTAACTCGAAATTTAACAAGTCTATCGTCGTTCTTAACATTAGGCATACGCTGGCCAGGCGCAGGACTAAAAATCTCCAAGTACTAAATATACTTGCTTCAATTCCCAGTGAAAATACTTTTAAAAAAATTCTTTTAAAAATGGATATGGAAAGCACGTTCCCCCATGGATCACAGTTTACCCGGCGGTTACGCTACTATCCTAGTAGAATCGCTTGTAACTGTAGATTTCTCATCTCTCTTGAATTTCTCCATGGTTGTTGCCAGAGATCGCGGTCCACATGGCGGTTACGCTACTATCCCAGTAGAGTCGCTTGTAACCATAGGCATCTCGCCCCTCGAATTTCTCTTTGGCTTCTAGATTGCAGTTTACTCGGCGGTTGCGCCACTATCCCAGTGGAATCGCTTGTAACTGTAGGCATCTCGCCCCTCAAATTACGCTACAACCCCAGTATATCTAGATTGCGGTTTACACGGCGGTTACGCTACTATCCCAGTAGAATCGCTTGTAACCATAGGCATCTCGCCCCTCGAATTACGCTAGCATACATCAAAACCAATATGATCCCATCACGATGATCTATCGTGAGGGATTCTAGTCCAAATGGACACACCAACTTATGGAAATTCTACGTAGCTACGATTTTCAAATGGACACTCATATCGAGTTCCAACAACCTTTACAAATTTTAAATGGAAGGTACTTTTCCATATCCTCAGTTTAGAAAACATAATATCATACATAGATAGTACTTCATTTCACATTTCGTACATATCCTACCTATGTAAACTTACACAAGTTTTCCATGACAATTTCTTTCCAAACTGATGGTTTTCGAATTTACTACATTCTCATATATAAGTTTCGAAAACCACAATATCTCATACCCATAACAAATAGAGGATTCATGAGTTTTCCATCTCATTACTAATTTAAAATTTTCCTCTAAGTCGATTTAGAATTTTAAGGTTATCTCAAACCTAATTCACATTCATAATTCAATTCATTATCGACTTCACACTCAATTTGGATTTTACGTTACATCGTCAATTCTCAACACATAATTGATGTCTACCGATGTATAACCTCTGAGCTCGTACGTCTCCGAGAAGGGTGTTAAGCTAAGAGAATAAATTCTCTGCCACCAAACAGATATATATTTAATATAGATCAATTGCTATGTCGTCAATTCACAATGTTAGACATACAATCCAAATCGACTATCCAAAATTCAAAACTCAACTTATATTGTTTTCGGTGTCGAAGTTAAACTCAATTTAACTCAGGATTCAATCTTTTTGAAAAATTTCAAGTTGAACTAATTGTTCAAATTTCCCATTTAACTTTTTCAACTTCGACTTAATTCATAGTTTGAATTCCGCATACTTTTCACAATATTGGTTTTAAACCAACTTCAAACTTTCCCAAAAATATCTTTACAAGATATATATAATTTTCCACACTTAACCATTTGAAAACAAATTTCAAATCATTTTTTTCACCTTTCAATCTTTGAAAACAAATTTCAAATCAATTTCCTTAAACGGAAACATTTCCAAATATTTATCCATTTTAAACTTAAAATGGTTCATTTAAATCAATCAAATAAATCCTTACCGATTTATTTTAAACTTACGTTCCAAATCCATAAATTTATATCCACATTTCAAAAATAAATCAATATTTATTTTTAACAAATTTTCCTTTCTTTTATAAATTCCATAGTGAATTTACATTTCCAAAATATATATGAATATACGATTTTCAAATCGATTTCAAATATTCATTTTCAATTTATCTTTAAAAGATAAAATCTCAAAACATTCACTTCATGTTGGAAAACATTTCCATACTTATTTAATAATAAGTAATTCACAAATCTATTTATTTTCAACACTTGAAAAAAAAATATTCAATATACTTAAATCATGATCAAGTATATATTTCATTCTTTAAGGAAAGCAATCTTTTAAACACATTTATTTGGGTCAAAACGAATGTTGCGTAAAACATTGTTACGACGACCCAAAATCACTAGTATAGGGATTCGAATTTAAGATAGATATATAAATCCCAATACTATATAAAACATTTCCTTTCGGAAACCATTTACTATAACAACAGTGTTATAGTCCACCATTTCCTTTTATTTCTCTCGAAAACGTCTATTTCGACAACGAATGTTGAAATCTATGATTCGATACTTAATGTATTTTAAAACATCTTTAAAACGATTAACTTCATTCTCGTAATATTGCTCTCCCAAAAACATTCCTTTTATATCTTATTCACTGTCCAAAATAGTAGATATAACTCCTTTAATAAGTTATAACAATTTTCTTATCAAAATAAGTCGGTTGCGGAATTTATAAACATTCTTTACAAATTCCATTTCTATTTATAAAACTTCGATTTATACATCTTCTTTATTAATTCAATTCAATGTATATAACTCAATTATATACCAAAAGTCCATTTATAAGTTAAGTACTTATAATCCATTTATTTACTAAATCGTTCTTCAAAACATTTGAAATCAATTTTCAAAAGAATTCAGAATCAAATTCCCAAGTTATAGTTTAATGATCCCCTTGGCTATAACTAAATTGAGATGTCATTTTATTTCACAATTACTACTTTGGAGATATTCAAAATATTTAATTTAAACCAATTCATCAATTCACTTAACTCATATATTTTATTCTTCATAAATCTCAGCAATTCGATAATTGGCTTTCGAATAATCGGGACTCAAATCTAAGGAGACCTTACCGAAAAGAAACTATTGCAAACCTAAATTTAGAGAGCTACAAAAGAGAGGGGGATTGTCCGAAAAGGATTTAAATTTTCATATAACTTTTATTTTCAAAAACAATTTTATACTTCATTAGATTTGAAAAATATTTTCTTTAAAGTGATTCTAGTAACTATTCATATTAAACGCCATAAACTAAGCTTTGTGTAAACCAAAGCTCTGATACCACTTTGTAACGATCCCCCGTTCTGACCGCCTCTAGTCGGTAATTAAACCAACTAAAAACGTTCAAAATGACGGATTGTTATTTAGTTTATAGAATTTAAACAGAATCAGCCACAGAATCACAGAATAATAATAACATTTCACATAAATGAATTTTTCTTTTATATACAAATATCAGAGTTTGTACGATGCATTTAAATTTTTATACAGCGGAATATCTCTTTTAAGTACAAAATCCCTGAAAGCTAAAGCGGTATCCCCCCTTCTCTCTCTAACTTCGCGGCCTGAAAATCTTCAAGCTGTAAAATACTCGGACTGACCCGAGTATTACATTCAAAAGGAAATAATACACGGGTCAGTCTAATTCAAACTCATTTATTAGTGCACAGAAGCAATAATAATTAAATAGCAATTAGACGACAGTCAAAGATAAATTCACCTATCCGACCCTTTAATAAGAAATCGGATAACGGTAAATATAACACTTAACAGTGTTAAACAATAATCAGTAGATTAAAATTATCAATGAAGATAGATGAAGGAATTATTATGAAGATAATTTAGAAAACATCAAAATTTGCCTAAACGGAAGTTTACAATAAAATCATTAGTTTAAATCAAATCAATTCAAATAATTGAAAAGTTACTTAAAAAAATCGAAAACTGATTGGCTGCAGTACACGCACGCGTGCACTGCCTCGCCAATACGGCATATGAAATACGCAAAGAAATCAATGAATCAAAAAGCAAAAGAAATATCAATTAAAATCAATATTGTGTGGCTGCAGTACACGCACGCGTGCACTGCCTCGCCACAACAGTGAAGAAATAGAAATCGAAGCTGCAGAGGTCAAGTCAGTGCTATTGTGACTCAACGCAACCGCAATAAACTCAATCTCGAATGACCAGTGCACAGGGCAGGGGTACAAACATGAAGACACCAGCAGAGGGGATTATGCAACCTGAACCAGCAGAGCACGAAGGCTCGAAGCCTCGAATGACCAAATGCATATGGCAGTGGTACATCATAATGCAACAGAAAAATGCAGTTCAAATGAAGATGCAACATGGAACTGCACAAGGCAGTGACGCACGAATGAAAATGCAACATGGATCTGCAACTCAAAACTGCAAGTCAAAACTGTAACAAATACAACTATATGAAGACAGTGCATAACATGCATATATACATGTATGCATACAGGTAGTGCCATCAAAACTCAAACCACAGTTAGAAATCAGGCGCCTAGAAAAAAGCTAATGAACTCACGTAATAGATCCCAACTGAGTACACAAACATATAAACTACAATGCACAAACATGTGTAGACTCAACTGGATCAATGCACCAGTAAAACAACCACCGAGCTAAATGCAACTCAAGTGAAGATAGTGGTAACCACAGACAGGTCAGACCCACTACAAAGACAGTAGTGAACCTAGACAAAAGTCAATCAGCGTAGACAAGATTATCATGCTACAACTACAAGTAATATATGCACACACAAAAACATGTGTGGGTATACACATGTATGGTAAGACACAAGGATCGGTGATGTAACTGGAAAAAATGCAGAGACCAGAGAAATGCAGATGAAGATCAGTAGTGTACCACAAATTGAAACAGTGGACCGAACTGCCTCAGCAAGCAAGACAGTAAAATATAGCTCAAGGCAACACAGAGGCAACAAAGGTTTGAGAACAGATACAAATGGTAAATTTGAACATGACAGCAAATAAACAGCAGCCTCAACATGTATGTCCAAAAGGTTAAACAATATGAAGTGCACAACATTGCAAGAACATACTACATAAATGTATGTATACACACCAGCAATGAAGAGAAATGGATGCAGACCAACCAAAGTGATACATGGTACCAGTAACATGAAAATGAGGACAGGCATACATGAAGACTACAAGATTTCAAGCAATCAAACTCAAGTGCAGTGCAAATATGAGGTGCACAACAGGCTCGGGTTTCAACCCAGGCACAGTGAATGCCATATATACTAAATGATCAGTGGACAATGAAACCAAATAGGATGGACACAAAATCAATGACAACTACACAACCAACTGATCAGACCTCATGTCGATTGTATTTGGGCTTGCTTAAATCAGTAAATAGTGACTTCGGTAAAATAGTAACTTAGAGTTATATTTTAGACTTGCTTTAGAAAACTCAGATCCACTTGGGTTTAAACAATTTCAATCAGTTTCTTTGATTTTTAATAAAAACAGATAGGTTGAAAGCCTGTAACAATTTGGTTCCCAAACAAAAATTTAAAACTTGTTTTATCTTGAATAAAATTTCAAAACTAAATCTATGGGTAAACAAATATATTAACCCAGACTAAAGCAAGGAAGAAAAAAATAAAAATAAAAAAATTTGAAATTCTCATAACCTGAAAACTAAAGTACAGAGAGGTCACAGTTTTAATGAACATGTACCAAAACCAATCTGCAGTTCATTAGGGAAGCAAGGCCGATGCCAAAAAGAAGACAAACAAAAGTCGAACAAATTCGTATCAACAGAGTTCAAGGCACAGTACAGAAGCACCACAGAAATCAAGTGAAATGGCCGAGACCAACAATTAACCAAAATTTAACTGTAAAGATCTAACTGTAACAGTTTTAGTTTAAAAAAAACTTCATCAAACACTATCACGTAAGCTTAGCAGTAAAGACATAATGGCCAAAATAGCAAGTATAGTCGAACAAGATCAACACCAAAAATCAAGTGACCGAAGTCAAAAGGAAAACCAGTGTCGTATTAGCCAGTGAACAAACCAAGTCAAAGATCATCAACGTTGAACAAATTGAAGTCGAACGCCATCAAATAGAAGCAGTTGAATTGAGCAACGAAAACCACGAATTTGAACAAATCAAAAATCACAAAAATTTGAATTAGATGTGAGTAACAATTTACTCACCTTGCTTCGAATCCCAAATTCCAAGTTGCAGCCGAGAGCGAACAAAGTGAGGAGACGATCGATCAATTTAAAATCGGCTTCAAAAACCCTAATTTGTAGAAAGTGGAGCGAACGAGATGCGATGAGGCCACCATTTTTATTTTTTTCTTTCGTTTGATTTAGGGTTGTGAACTAATAAACAACATAAGGAAGGTACCGGTAGGGTGGCTAGAAGGTACGCGATTTTGCAGATAGGATTTTGCTAGGGTGGCTGAAATGATGTTGTGGTAGCTATGCAGACTTGTTTCGGCTGGGAATATATACTTTGTGTGCTTAGAGATAATATTATGTACTTGCTTGTTCCCATATTTGTTTACAACTAAAGATATTATATACATAGATAAAAAATTACTTTAGTTATTGGTGATAGATTTTAACTTATGTTCCATATACTTTTAAATCATATTTGAATGTATTTTATTTTATTTTATTTTAAATTTTTTCTATATTCAATTTGGTTCAATATAAATTTCATTTGACACGTTTATATGTCGTATGTTCACATATCAACTCCGAATGCCACGAAAATTTGAAATCCGATAATAATTCAATATTACGGACCCAATGGAACTAGTTTCGTCGAATTCCGAGACTGTGCCTCGGAAGGCTATTTTTAAATTCAATTTAAATGATAAAATTCCAAAAACTGAACAAATCACTTTCAAACTAAATTCTGAAGCTTTTACTATCTTCAGTATTATTAATACGAATTTTCTAAGTCTTTGAAATATTTTTAAATTAACGTAAAATTGATGATTCAAATTTTTATTCAACTTTCAATTGATTAAATTCCAAAATTTAATCGCCAAAGTCATAGTTATATTAGGAATTCAATTTAAACCATCATTCAAATATTTAAAATTAATTAAGTATTTACAATTTAAATTGTTAAAAATTTAGGGTCGTTACATTTTCAGTACGTGTCAATCCTATATTGCAGTAAATTTACTAGAATGGATTGATAGTCCATGATCGAAAATAACATGTCTTAGAAAGAAAACCTCCTTGTGCCAAAAATGACACATGGAAAATTTCACCGTTAATTTATGCCTACCGAGAGTATCGAGCACTTCTCTTAATTGCAACATGTTCTCTTCCTCACTTTCGAATAGATGAGCATATCATCAACAAATACCATCATGAACTTATTCAGCTAAAGACACAACTCATAAGGTGATGAAATATGTCATACATTATTTAGCCCAAACGGTATGGATAACCACTCATAAAGTCCATTAAGTGTACGAAAAACGATTTTCTAAATACTATCCTCGACCACATGCAAATGATGGAATCCTATAGCCTAGTCAAGCTGAGAGAATACGTTTGCTCCAACTAACTGATCAAAGAAATCGTCTTATGTGGCAGTGGATAATAATTCTTCTCAATTCATGATAATCGATACAAAGACCTAAGGAGACATCTCCTTTAGTACCAAAGACAAAAGGTGCTCCCCGTTTTGAAATACTTCTCCAAATAAAGCCCCTCTTCAATAATTCATTCACTTGTTTATCAAGCTTGTGTCTTCCTCTAGGAGCCATATGCCTAAGGGGAAGGGTAACCGGACTAACACTATCTTCTAGATCAATTTGAAATTCGATCCTCTGATGAGGAGGAAGATCGGAAATTTCCATAAAGACATCTGGGAAGTCATGATCTATTGGTATGGAAGCTAAATCCTCATGCGAGAGGTATAGGAAATAAAATAACTCAACATAACTTAACTTTTGGGATCACAGTAAACCTCCAGGCTACACCCATTACAAGTACCCAAACAAACTACCTTCCTATCATAATCTAGTATTGCTCCATATATAGCCATCTAGTCCATACCCAGAATTGAAGCAAACTTGGAAATTCCTAAAACGAAAGCATCACAATCGAATTAGACTCCTAAAATACAATTTAAAACCCTTGCAAGTCATAGATAAATGGATCATTCCCCCAATAGGGTTTGACACTATAACAAACTCTATTATTATACTAGTCTTTAAGTGCAATTCATTTGCAAGCTAACTCAAAATAAAAGAGTATGATGCTCCAATATCAAATAAAGTGCGAATAGATAAATTAAAGAGAGTTAACACACCTTCAATGTCAACCTTCTTTCCCTTTTCCACAGCTAGGATGCACTCGAGCTAGGAACAACATCAAGTGCATAAGCTGGAACCACCTAGGTAGAAATCTTAGGTGCGGTCACCCTCCTCGTGTGTCCAAATTGGTTCAGTTGTAGCATTTGATCTTTGAAATAATCGTTTTTCAATCCTTTATCAGATGCCCCGTGCCATGGCACTTCTTACACTTAAACCTTGGTTTCTTTATTTCGGCCTTAAGCTCTCATTCCATCTTTATGTTGATTCTAGTAAACTAGCTTCCCTCTACCATCTTAGGTTCTTCCTTCCAAATAGAACTCAAGAATCCTATCTCAACCAAACTCTCAAAAGTAGATCCAGTAGTTACCTAAAACAATATCCCTTGAATATGGATTTAACCCTTTAGCAAACTTTATCGCTTTATTCACCAGTGCATTGCTAAGGTCTAGGCTATATTTTGCCAGCTTATTAAACTCACCAATGTATTCCTTAACTTAGTAGTTTCCTTGCTCCAAATGCATGACCTTCTCCGAATCCACTCCTCATTCAGCCTACAATATAAACTTAGTCTCAAAGTGCCTCTTAAAATTAGTCCAAGCAATCCCAAATTCATCTATTTTGGAAAAAACAGTCCCCCACTATTTCAAGGCATCTCCTTGTAAGTGCCATTGAAGCAAATTGTATCTTCGTTGCATCCTTCACACCTATTATAGAAAAAATACGATCACGATTCCTTAGCCACGCCTACGTCTCAACAAATGATGCAGTCCCAAAGTAATTCTTTCCAGCTAGACTCTAGAAATCCCAGTATAGCTGGGGAAAGTCCATATTTGGAGGAGTTAGGGATGCCCGTTGTGCTTGTGTTGTGGGTCCTCCATTGGGGTTAAGTTCAGTTCTAGATCTTTCTTGTAGAAACCGGCAGAATCACATCTAGACGTTCATGCCCGAAACCTCAACTACTTCACTAGAAGCACTTTAGTTTGATTGCTCGTTTCACTTATATATGATTAGGAATTATTAGCAACTTTCCTCGGATAGTATTAAGCATTCTAGAATATGAGGGATGTGTGGTGTTATATTTATACACACATACATAATAACTTCTGAAAATATACAAGTATGTTCTCTCAATACGTGCCTAATCCCTAAAGAATCCCGAGCCTAAGCTTTGATACAAGCTGTAACAACTTGCACCTTCAAACTCACTGATTAATGGCCTAAAATGGTGATTGAATTCGAGTCATGCCAAGAAGTATGAATAGTTAGGTTTTAAGAGTACATATGATATAGAGACAAATAAAATATTAAAGCATTGCACATTCTCAGATCTTATAGTGATGGAAATAAAATACAAATACTGAAAATAGCCCAATTAGATTGTACTCTCAATATAAATGTGGTCCATACAGTAACTGAAAAATAAATGTCTCAAAATAACAATACAATAAGAGTGATTGATATAAATAACATAATATAAAATACATATGGGAGTCACTATAAATAAATATATCTCTGAAGTGCCAAATCACCTCCTCCATGCACCATCTTGACCACTTCACATATTAGCATATTCTCTTATAATAAAGATAAAGCGGGAGGAATGAAGGAGATCAAATAAGGTCTACTGAGTAAAACATATCACTGGAGGTATGGTGTTGACAAGTGATCAAATTGTAGTTATAATCTACATAACCCAGGGATGTTCATTTGTGCTCACGTACTAGGTATAAGAAGTTATCAATTCACATGCTATGGGGTAAACATATTACTTGACTCGCGATATGACCGAATAAGGAAAGAACATCGGGTACAAACACGACTAGTTAGGAAGTAGCTTAGAGCTTTCTACTTATAGCTTCCAACTTCCACTTTCAGCAACTACGGCGGCTATAGAATATAGGTTGTCGAGCCCTAATATGCCTAGAACAGATAATAATTTATGGAATTTTCATTGAAGGTTGGAAATATAATACTATGTAATCCTAGGAACATCCCTAGTGTATACTCTTGAAATTAACCTCCTAACCATACATTAAGTTAAACTTCTCAATGATAAACCATTTCAACCGCACAGACGCAGCGAGTGTATATCCTGAGCACGCGTTGAGTATGTAACCCCAATGAGTTATGGCCTACTGAAACATTAATGTAACAATGATGAATGTGTCACACCCTCCATATCATTCAAGTTGAAGTTAAAGTAGTCATTAATAATACAACTCTCTTGTAGGTTCAACCGCCTTGCCCGATCATATAGCCTTCCTATTGCAAAGTCTTTATCATCCTTCCTCATTGTCCAGCATGTTAAACATGCGACCGAGTGTGCTATAGTAATGATAACAACATCTAGTTGCAATACAATCACATGTCTAATTGAATTTCATGTTATGCATGTTATTGAGTGTGAACTTAGGTACATCGCCAAGTGCGAAACCAATCTTTCCTATTGCACCACTCCATCCAACTACATGAACCCCCAAAAGTCAAGAAAGCAAGAAAAGTATTCCCGATCAATCCTACTTTGCCTACACCAGGTCCAAGTTCAACATATGCTTGCTTCAGCCATTTAGATGTCTCAATGGTATACTCAGACATCTGGATTTTTTGTCCATATCTCTGATTACGTGTACAAAACCAGCTATAGGCATTCAGACGTCTGGGCATATTTTCAAATGTCTAACTTTGATTCCAAATGTCTAAATATAGGTTCAGGCATCTAAACCATGTTAGATTTCTATCGTTTCCTTTCTATTTCACACTATTAAAAATGTAGACGTCATGTTATTAATTCAGACCTCTGACCTGGGTATATTTCAACATTTTTTGTTTTACTTTAACTTTTCTCCTTTATTTTATTCTTTGTTATAGACTTAGGTGTAGTTGAAAGGTTCAATTTTTAATGGGTATTTCAAGTACAATTTCACTCTTATTTGTATTTGACTCATGTAGCTTATATTTGATTACATGTTAATATTCACATATTTATCTACCTATATTTAAGCCTATTCAAAATTGATATAATCAAGTTTAGATGATTTAAGGGATATATTCATAGAACCAATTTTATTAATTCAAGCCTATTTCATAGACTAAATCTACGTGTTTAGAAGTGAATTCCACTAGTTTACCCTCCCTTCATGTTCCAATGGTTATATTATTAAATTATCACCCAGGGTTTTTTCACCCATATGTATAGATTTTCAACCGAAATTATCAATCCAATATAAAAAAACCATATTTGTAATTGAAGTAGTTGTAGAAAAGAAAATTAATTAATTATTTTACATTATAAACATGTCATAATAAATCCACCCACCTTTTAAAACTTTCCATTCACTTTAATCTTTGAGAATCCACTTTTCTAGATATCCTTGTCTTGATTTGTTTGCCCTTCTCTCTCACTTTCTCTTTTAATTTGAAGCTCTCTCTCTCTCTTTCTCTTTTAATTTGATTTGTGTTGTTTTTGATTTAGAAATTAGAGAAGACACTAAGACGAAAAAGGGGTTTAGATTAATAAGTTTCGAGGAGAAAGCAAAAGATTAAAAAATTTGGTTGGGACAGAATAATGAGTAAAGAGAACTGAAGGTTAGGTCTATATTTATATTCGAAAATAGGGTTATTTGGCTTAGTCTTGAAATCACTATTTTGAATGTCAATGGGTATAGTTTCCACCAATTATGACTCCTTTTATTAAATTCAACAAGTCATTCATGTTTCCAGATTGTACAAGACATTCCGGACACAATGGAGTAGGTCTCGAAGCCTAGTTCCAATGGTTTTGAAAATGTATTATTTTGCCCTTATTTGTAAAGTTTCTCTTTTACACTTATTAGTGTTTTTAATTTATTATTCAGAATTTGAGGTCTCGTTTAAGGTATATTAAAGAGCACATTATCTAGAAGCTTACATAACTGATCACATGTTGAAATGATGTCAGGCTTGAGAAATATGGCCATCACCGATCCATCTTGTTTTGATGTAAGAAATGTGAGTAATTGGAGGAGCTATAGTGGGCTTACTTTGGGCTTAATATGGGGAAGGTTCAGGCTTGGTATAGGGTGGCTTCAGGAGCTATTGTCGGTTTGCTTCGGGCTTAACAGAGAAAAGGTTTGGGCTAGGCATTGGGTGGCTTCAGGATTCCTAGGAGGCAACCAAAGAAATTTTTCAAAACTTTGATGGTTGGACATTATAAGTAAATTGGATCAAATGCTTCAAGTAGAAAGTGACTGTAGAATCTAATGGATCGTCCAAGGTGGCATGTTTGATATCGAGTGAAATTATGGAGCAGAACATAAAGTGGTTTCTATTATTGGGACGTATGCCAAAGGGATCATTGATAGTTCATAGATTCTGATGCATGCTTGAGGAGAAACGATCGGTGAGGACACTCACCGTGGATCGATGTGAAGAGATATATTTAACCATGGACCTTTATGGGGTGGTTTAACTTCCTGGGCTTATGAAGGGGCATGGATTCGAGCATTGATGTGACCACAATGTTGAGTAGTCGCTGGTCAATATGTGTTGATCATAAGAGTCTCCTTGTATCCAATGGCATTTGAGATGAGAAATGCGAGATTATTTGATGTTTTTAATGTTTGCTATGTTTGATATGGATGCCAGACAACATAGGTGTTATTAACTAGCATACTTAGGCACCTTATATTGTAATTTGAGTTATAGTACACTATATGATGATGATGATGATGATAGATTAGATATGTCGGTATTATGTGCTAACTCTTTGGATATAGAGACAGGTTAAGTATGATTCTCCATACCTTGTGTTCCATTTACTATATCGAATTTATAGTATTTTTAGATTATAGAACGCTCATACTTGTTGGCACCAAAATTGGTCACTAACACCCAAATTCAGATGAAAGCACCAACTCACAATCACAGATCACAGATAGAATGTTTGTAGAGAGTATAAATGTAAAGAACAATAAAAATTAAAAAGAAAGCAGTAATAACATAGGGTTTATAGTGGTTCGTCTAACTTTGGCCTACGTCCACTCTAGAAATTTCCTTTTTATTGATGTTAGAATCAATTACAGTTACAATCCAGAGTTTTTAGAACAACAATGGCAGAGCAGCCTTAGTGTAGAAGACGAAGGGAGTAGAAAGAAGATCCCTTTTCTGAAGCCCCACATGCTATATTTATGAGGAAAAACCTGAGTTACTGGGCTTCCTGAGTAGTTCAGGCTCATCAAGGCCATTGCCGAACCAGAGTCAACACTACGACCGAACCAGGCAAGCTGAGCCATATCCAACGATCAGTTTAGTACGATCGAACCAGAACATGAAGAACCACCAAGACCGATCCCATCGAGGCCAAACCACCAATGTCGATCCCATATAACCAATCCACCAAGGCCGATACCTTCGAGGCCGAACCACCAGTGCCGATCCTATATAACCAGTCCACCAAGGCCGATCCCATCGAGGCCGAACCACCGGTGCCGATCCACTCCAAAGAACCATATCTGGCCGACCCACCTCAACTTTCACACCATGACCGAACGACATGCCTTCCTTCGTTTTCGCGACCGATCTCAGCCGATCCACTTCCATCACCAAACCATGCCACCAAGACCGGACCATGCCACCAAGACCGGACCATTCCACCAAGACTAAACCATGCATGTTCCCCACTCCTCGACCGAGCCATGCTTCCACGCCGATCCACATCATCCAGACCGTTATGTTAGTCCGTGAGATGATGGTTTTGATGACAACAACCTTAGAATAGATTATAAAATATAAATACTAACAGTATAAGTTTAGATATATATATGTATATGCAGGATTTAACCATGCAGGTAACAAGAATGAAGACCGTACAATATAGAGATTCAAGATATCAAGATTGAAGACCCATGAGTATCAAGATTATCAAGAGTTCAATAGTTCAAGTAATTTATTATTTTTTAATTATAAATTTTGTTAAAACTCCTAGAAAAGCACTGGCATCTTAAAATCCAATTTATTCGTGGAATGGAATCCACTTCGAGCCTGTTAAAAGGATGGACCCCTAAGTAGGATGGAACCTACGAAAAATCTAGTGGAACATTGTTTTGCATCCACTAACTTTTTATTCAAAATGATTTTTCAAAATTATATACTGTATTCAAAATTATTTCAAAACCTTCCTTTTAAAAAGCATAAAAAACATCTATCATGATTTAAATACTTTTAGCCTCAAAATAATCTTGAATTTCAAAATCCAATTATCCTTGGTTTTAAATTATCTTTTAAAATAAAAGTATATTTAATTTTTTAATATTTATATATTTAGATTTAAATATAAAATTATAGTAAAATTCTATATATATATATATTATTCTTTATATTTACTTATGTATTTTAATTATAGTCAAGTATATTTATAAAGTTTAAAATAGTAATATAAGATAAATGTTATTTTCAAAGAAAATCAAAACACCAAAAATCCCTTTGGGATGTCGACATACTCAAGTACCTCATGTCGACATGGTGTCAGTTGAATTCAAAATTTAAATTTCAAAAGAAGTGTTTATTCGTCATAACTCTTCACGAATGGACATGGCTGTTGTTCTTCTATAAATAGGGGTTAGTTTCAACGAATTTTAATTCAGTTTTTCTGGTTTTTCACTCCTCTTCTTCTTCCATATTTCTATATACATATTCTTACCATTACTCTGTTGAAATCAACATTGAATCTAACTAGATTATCTCTGGTTTGATTCTCTATCACTATCTCAACAAGATTCTCGGTGCTATTCAGAGTTATAGGCTTTTTGTAATCAACTTAGCGAGAAAAGGTGTGATTGTGGCCTTGGATCAATCAAGCGAGATAAGGTGTGATTGTAGCCTTGGGAAATCAATTGGGTGAACTTGCTGCATAGGAAATCAAGTATCTCTACCTAGAGGATTGTGATTCTGGAGGGTGTACCTCGTTGCCTTGAAATCAAGGGTGTAATTGTAAAGATTGTTTTTTGAAAGGAAATCCGTACTTGTATGCGGGACTGGATGTAGGGTAACTTCGAAGCAGTTAAAATCCGATGTGTTCTTTACTTTACTGCTTTTACTTTATATTTGCATCTGTGTTTGATTCAGTGATCATATATGGGTCTGAATACTGCATATATTTGTGTTCAAATTAACAAAAACTCAAAAGGATTTAACAATTCTCTAAAACACTATTCACCCCTCCCCCTCTAGTGTTTATTTTAGCCTTAAGATCCTTAATCCGCATTTCTCACATTTGGTATCGGAGCAAGATTTTCAAAGTTTCATAATCCGATTTTTGAATTTTTTTTAAAATGGCTATGTTTGTTAATACTAGTTTAGAAATATTCAGATCATCATTGTCTTTTGAGTCTGCATATAATCAATGTTCAAATTCAAGTTGTCTACCAAAATTGTTTGATGTGAAGCATGCTTTATGGCTATTGAGGAATCAATACACAACGGACAAATTATACAGATCAGAAAGGACAAATGGATACTCAATAGTGGATGTTCTAGATACATGACTGGGAATCCATATTTGTTAAATGATATAATATACAAAGATGGAGGACTGGTTAACTTTGGAGACAATTCAAAAGGATATATGATTGGCATCGGCAAAGTCGGTAACTCTGAAACTCCTATTATTACTAATGTTTTTCTAGTTAAAAATCTGAAACATAATCTGCTGCATAAGTCAACTTTGCGATAAAGGATATAAAATAAAATTTGAAAAGGATAAATGTCACATTGAAGATAATAATTCAACCATAATATTTGAGGGAGTTAGGAAAAAGAATATTTATATTCTTAGTATGAAAGTTTCAAATGATAACTTATGTCTTTCGGCAAATACAAGTGACCCTTGGATTTGGCATAAGAGATTTGGGCATTTGAAATTCAAACTCTTATCTAGACTGTCAAAACATGATCTAGTAAGAGGTCACCCTAAAATGAATTTTAAAGTAGATAGTCTATGTGATGCATGTCAATTAGGAAAACTTAGAAAAAGTTCCTTTAAATTAAAAGATATGATTTCAACTTCAAAACCTCTTGAATTAATTCACCTTGATTTATTTGGTCCATCTCAAATTCTGTCAATAAATCATAGTAAATATGTTTTTGTAATTGTAGATGATTATTCAAGATTTACATGGACAATATTTTTGAAACATAAAAGTGATACTTTTGAATTTTAAGAACTTTACAAAAAGGATTCAAAATCAACTTTCTCTGAAAATTATAACCATTCGTAGTGATCGCGATGGTGAATTTGAAAACGAAAAGTTTGAGGAATTCTGCAATAAAAAGAGAATAACTCACAATTTTCATTTCCAAGAAACTCCACAACAAAACGGAGTGGTAGAATGTAAAAATAGGACAATTCAAGAGTGTGTGAGAACTACGCTTTCAGACAGTAAATTACCAAGGAATTTTTGGGCAGAAGCAGTTGCTACCGCCTGTTATTTTTTAAATAGAATTTTAATTAGACCTTTAACTAATAAGACTTTTATGAACTTCCTCACTCAAAGAAATATAAAGTATCTTATTTTGGAATTTTTGGAAGTAAATGTTTTAAATATAACTTAGATAAATTTGATCCTAAATCCGACGAAGGTATCTTTATCAGATATTTTAATAGAAGTAAAGCATATAGAGTATTTAATTTAAGAACTAACACCATCGAAGAAACAGTGCATGTGTCATTCGATGAAAATTTCAAAATTTTTGAAGATTCAAATGATGAAGATGATTTAATTACTCAATATCAAGAGTCAACTGAAACTAATAATGAAATTAATCATCCTAATAAAAAGACTAAACTTTTAAATGATCATCCTATTAAAATATACTAGGAGATATGCAATCTATAGATAAACTAGAAATAAAGTAAGTCAAATGAGTAATGTAGCTTTTATATCAACTATTGAACCCAAAAATCCAAAAGAAGCATCAATTAATGATTCATGGATTTTGGCTATGCAAGAAGAACTAAATCAATTTACTAGAAATGATGTTTGGAAACTTGTTCCTAAACCTGAAAATAAAACTATAATTGGAATTAAATGGGTTTATAAAAATAAAATGAACGAACTAGGAGAGGTAGTTAGAAATAATGCACGTTTAGTCTCTCAAGGTTTTTGTCAAGAAGAAGGAATAGATTTTGATAAAACCTTTGCTCTCGTAGCAAGATTAGAAGCCATTAGGATTCTACTTGCTTTCGCAAATCATAATAATTCAAATTATATCAAACGAATGTTAAAAATGCCTTTTTAAATGGATTTGTAAAAGAGGAAGTATATGTTGAACAACCGCCACTTTTTGAAAATGAAAAATTACCTAATCATGTTTACAAACTTAAGAAAGCTTTATATGGCCTAAAACAAGCTCCTAGAGCCTGGTATGATAGACTAAGATCTTACTTATTACAATCAAATTTTGAAATTGGTAAAGTAGATAATACTCTTTGTAT
The DNA here is from genome assembly GCA_030765085.1 of Allium cepa. Taxonomy (NCBI): domain Eukaryota; kingdom Viridiplantae; phylum Streptophyta; class Magnoliopsida; order Asparagales; family Amaryllidaceae; genus Allium; species Allium cepa. The sequence goes on from CM060946.1 coordinate 221,799,811, forward strand.
TAAAAGAAATAAAAATGATATTCAACTAGTACAAGTTTACGTAGATGATATCATTTTTGGATCAACTAACTTTGAAATGAATGAAGAATTTTCCGAAATAATGACAAAAGAGTTTAAGATGAGTTATATGGGTGAATTAAATTTCTTTTTAGGATTACAAATAAAATAATTAGATGATGGTATCTTTATTAGTCAAGAAAAATATGCTAAAGACCTAATTAATAAATTTGGCTTGACTACTGCGAGTGGAAAATCCACTCCCATGGCAACCAATGAGTACCTTAGTAAAGAAGATCTCTGGAAAGATGTAGATCAAAAGTTATATAGAGGAATGATTGGATCACTACTCTATATTACCGCTAGTAGACCTGATATCATACATAGTGTTTGTCTCTGTGCAAGATACCAATCCCAACCTAAAGAGACCCACTTAAAAGCCGTAAAACGTATCATAAGATATGTAAAACACACTTCTGACTATGACTTATTTTACCCTAAAAATGATTCTTTTGACTTAATATCTTACTATGATGCTGATTATGCTGGTTTAAATCAGACCGAAAAAGTGCAAGTGGAACTTGTCACTTTTTGGGGCGTTCTTTGATTTCCTGGTTTAGTAAAAAGCAAAACACAGTTTCTTTATCAACAATTGAAGCAGAATATATTTCTGCTGCTTTGGGTTGTTCTCAAGTTATATATATGCAACAAACTTTAAAAGATTATGGTTTAAATTTTTCGAAATCACCAATTTATTGTGATAATACTAGTGCGATAAATTTATCCAAAAATACTACTCAACATGCTCGAACTAAACATATTGATATCAGACATCATTTTCTCAGATATAATATAAGTAAGGAAGTAATCACTCTAGACTATATCAATTCTGAGAATCAAATTGCTGATATCCTAACAAAACCTTTAAATGAATCTATGTTTACTAAATTAAGAATAGAATTAGGTATTTGTTCAATAACTGAAATATAAAATATAAATAAACAAAAGCATAATTAAAATTAAATCAAAATAAATCAAGTAATAAAAAATTTAAAGGACCATGTCGACATACCCCCCAACCCATGTCAACATATAACGTTTTTAATTTTTAATTTTTTCCCACAAAAATTCAAAATAATTGGTTATATATTCTTCTCGTTCTCAAAATTTTATTCATCCTTTCTGTTATTTCTCTGTTCTATCCTCTGAAATCAAATAATCAATGGCCTCCTCTTCACAATTAAACAAAAATTCTACCTTTTTGTTTCCTTCCGCCACTTCTGGTCCATTTCAACGTACTATTCTCGCTCGTGTGACAAAAATGGAAGATTCTCTAAAGGATGCACTTCAGTTAATGACTGAAATCTAAGTAATGCAACTTCGAATGGCCAAGGAACAAGAGAGGCAAGGCAAAATCCTTAGGAATTTGCAAAAATTTCAAATGGACAATCATGCTAACCCGACCTTGATTGAAGAAGACTCTTCAGGAGATCATGTACAAGACGCCAAGAACCATGGAAGATGTGCACGCGGAGGATCACGACAAAGTCGTGTGCGTTGGAGAAGTGTGTTTTGACAAAGATGGGAACCTTGTCGAACAACGTGGAAATTTCTGTTTCCACTACCCAAGCTGTTCGATTCATATATCTCCTATGTTCAATAACACACATTAGTTTCTTCTCTTTCTTTACCATTGTTGTATGTTTCTTCTTACATTTCCCACGAAAATGTAAATATAAACTATATGATTAATAAATGAATTGTATTCTTATATGTGTTCTTCTCTATTAATAAATATAACTTATGGTTATTATACTTAGAATAGTTAGTAGTTTAGGATTAGGTTTATTATTAGATCTAAGTGTTGATTATTTATGATAACACTATCACTATAATCACATGTCATAGATTATTAGATTTAGGGGGAGTTATATAGTTTAGAGTTAGTTTTTTATTATTGATGACAAAGGGGGAGAAGTATAAAATAGGGTAGTTTGGCATAGATTAAGGGGGAGTTATTAGGATAGAAGTAATATTTTATAAACAAAGGTTGTCGTCATCAAAACGGGGGAGTTTGTTAGTCCGTGAGATGATGGTTTTGATGAAAACAACCTTAGAATAGATTATAAAATATAAATACTAACAGTATAAGTTTAGATATATATATATATGTATGTATGTATGTATATGTATGTATGTATGTATGTATATGCAAGATTTAACCATGTAGGTAACAAGAATGAAGACTGTATAGTATAAAAATTCAAGATATCAAGATTGAAGACTCATGAGTGTCATGATTATCAAGAGTTTAAGTAATTTATTATTTTTTAATTAGAAATTTTGTTAAAACTCCTCGAAAAGCATTGACATCTTAAAATCCAATTTATTCATGGAATGGAATCCACTTCGAGCCTGTTAAAGGGATGGAACCCTAAGTAGGATGGAACCTACGAAAAATCTAGTGGAATATTGTTTTGTATCCACTAACTTTTTGTTCAAAATTATTTTTCAAAATTATATCATGTTTTCAAAATGATTTCAAAACCTTCCTTTTAAAAACATCAAAAACATCTATCCTGATTTCAAATACTTTTATCCTCAAAATAATCTTGAATTTCAAAATAAAATTATCCTTGGTTTTAAACTATCTTTTAAAATAGAAGTATATTTAATTTTTTAATATTTATATATTTAGATTTAAATATAAAATTATTGTAAAATTCTATATATATATATATATATATTATTCTTTATATTTACTTATGTATTTTAATTATAGTTAAGTATATTTATAAAGTTTAAAATAGTTTTAATATAAGATAAAGGTTATTTTCAAAGAAAATCAAAACACCAAAAATCCCTTTGGGATGTCGACATACTCAAGTACCCCATGTCGACATGGTGTCAGTTGAGTTCGAAATCTAAATTTCAAAAGAAGTGTCTATTCGTCATAACTCTTCATGAATTGACATGGCTGTTGTTCTTCTATAAATAGGGGTTAGTTTCAAGGAATTTTAATTCAGTTTTTTTGGTTTTTCACTCCTCTTCTTCTTCCATATTTCTATATACATATTCTTACCATTACTCTGTCGAAATCAACATTGAATCTAAGTAGATTATCTCTGGTTTGATTCTCTATCACTATCTCAACAAGATCCTCAGTGCTATTCAGAGTTATAGGCTTTTTTATCAACTTAGCGAGAAAAGGTGTGATTGTGGCCTTGGAAATCAATCAAGCGAGATAAGATGTGATTGTAGCCTTGGGAAATCAATTGGGTGAACTTGTTGCTTGGGAAATCAAGTATCTCTACCCAGAGGATTGTGATTCTGGAGGGTGTACCTCGTTGCCTTAAAATCGAGGGTGTCATTGTAAAGATTGTTTTTTGAAAGGAAATCCATACTTGTGTGCGGGAATGGATATAGGGTAACTCCGAACCAGTATAAAATTCGATGTGTTCTATACTTTACTGCTTTTACTTTATATTTGCATCTATGTTTAATTCTGTGATCATATCAGTGTCTGAATATTGCATACATTTGTGTTCAAATTAACAAAAACTCAAAAAGATTTAACAATTCTCTAAAACAATATTCACCCCCTCTAGTGTTTATTCTAGCCTTAAGATCCTAATCTGCATTTCTCACACGTTCCACAACACCATGCCGATCCACTTAATCCAGACCGATCCACAACACCATGCCGAACCACACCACCTAGACCGATCCATAATACCATGCTGATCCACACCACCTAGGCCGACCCTCTATGTTGAACCATATCTGATCGAACCATATCTCCCATGCTGATCGGCTTTAACTCGACCGAACTAGAAATGCCGGTCCATATTTCCTAGACCCAAGTTATAGCAGATCCAGTTTTATCCAATCCAATATCCATCTTCCAAGCGCGTTGCATCATCCAACCATCCAGTCAACTCAAACATATCGTATTCCATCCTCAACAACCGTGCAATCGATTTAGTTAAATCCACCTGTCCACGTCCTTGCCAAAAGACGGGTTAACAATACTAGACTTATATCTTACTCAAGGATATTTGCTTTGCTTTTTATCGTCTCAGGATCTCTTCAATGAGTTGACTAGAAATAACATGTATGAGATAATGCAGTCCTAATTAGATAAAGTAGTCCTACTATTTACTGTAGATGATATATTAGTCCTAGATAGATTTAGTGGTCCTACTATCTAGGGTAGATGATAAAGTAGTCCTTGATAGATGGCTTGGTTTTTGCATGTAGCCTAAGCAATATTTTGTATATGAATTATATTTTATATTAATAGAAAGAGGTATGGGCCCCCTATAAAACCCTACTTCGAATGCAAAAATAAAAACCTGTATGAGATAACGCATGGGGATGTAAAGAGGCGGGCTGGAGGCTAACACTTTCATATACCATATTTCAGAGCTACAATTGTTATTCCACTACATATTACTGTGGGGCTATTATCAGTACTATTTATCTATTGGAGATAATTTTCCTGTAGAGTTTATCTTCTCTTACCAAAATACTAAGGTCGCCCAATCTAATTTTGACGTATAAACTCTATTCCACTTGTTTTGTTTAACTTTGATGGATCCGAAGCACTTTCATTGGTTTTTATTCATCCACTTATATTACTGCCTCGCCGGTTATATATATATATGCGTAGGTATGTGTGTGTGTGAGTGTGTGTGTGTGTGTGTCTATGTATATGTCGGTTATTATATGTTATCCTATGCACTGTGAGATATACGACGCGTTCTATTTTAGGTTGTTTTCTTTACCCATGACTACCGCTCTACATTGGACAGGTACCATAGTTGTGCATCATACCATAGTTTATGGATACCGGAGGTGCAGATAGGTCATTACAAAAGTCATGTCAATGTAAAATAAGTTTGCATTTAGTTTGGAGTGGCAAATCAAGGATGGTAGATGTGTTTTGGCTAAAAAATGAGTTAGCCAAAATTTGATTAAATCATAATTAATTGGTACCATCCGACCATAATAGGGCAGTAGTGATTGAAATGATTGATGGGAATGTAAGGGAGTATAGTTGGATGGCAACTTTGGGCCATAGATGGGTTACGCGATAGTCACTTCAGGGCTCAAGTGGGAAACGCGAGAGAAATGGTGGCATTGATCGATCCAAACACCAATCAATTTGCAACTTTGAGCGCATCAGAAGGAAAGCAGTTCACTTTAGGGCATAACCTAATTTATCGATGCATGCATGAGAATCTCGAGAAAAATCAGCTTAGTATAGGGGCGATTGATCACCACTAATTAATCGCCGTTGGTCAAATAGGGGCACAATTGCTAAGGAAGGTCCATGATGGTGCTAGGGGAATGAATGATTATTTGAGATCTAATATGGTCAATGGTCTTGAAATATGGTCAAATGTTGATTGATGTGAACCATGAAGGCTGACACGAGAAACGGGCTTTTTTCTTCAGTCTTGACACGAGGTTGATGAGATGAGTTTGGGCTTGATACTAGAAAACCTTCTAATTTTGTAATGAGACAAAAAAAGCTTCGAACTTTGATGAATCAACATTTTCTAAATTGAATGGAAAGTTTTTGAAGCATCTGGTGAAGATCCAAGGAGACAAGTTCAATGAAGGAAACTTTTTTAATGCAACGGATGATGTGTTCTACTATCCAGACATGTGCTAAGGGATGTTGATAATTTAATGGTTTTTATGTGTGCTCACAAAGAGAGGATATATATGGAGCTCTCATGTATTTATCGATATGTGGTTTGTATACCCTGGACCTTATTTATACATAGGTTTAGTTCCTAGCCGTCGAAGGGGCATGGAATCGATCACTTCGGAAACTAAGATGTTGAATTGTTATTCATCATCAAATAGGATCATACATTCTATCATATTCCAAAGTACTTGATTTGGTTGATGTGAGATATATTTGATGATCACTATGTTTTCCATTTTTGCTATGATTTTCTACAGATGTGACGTGATGTAGGTATTATGGATGATTGATACCCAGATACCCAAAAATGTACTTTGAGTAGCAGTACATCCGTATGATAATGATGATAGTAGACTACCATAAATAGTTGTTATATGCTCACCCTTTGGATGTAAGGACATATTTAGGAGTGATTCTTCGTACCATATGTTCCCACATATGATATATTGAATTTTATATCTATTTTTGAGATTACAGATGGATTGTACCTAGTATATATGTGACCTAAGGTTATTTTCTTTGCTTCTCATCATCTACCTACTCTTAAATGGGTAGATTTGAGATAGAAATCATGAGATAGCACATGGAATTACATGGAGGACGAGCCGTGCCTTGCACTATTATATATCTACATTTGGAGCTATCTCCATTGTGCAATACTATAACAACCTGCACCTTAATGGGTCCAAATTTCGACAAAAATTGAAACCCAAGTCCAAGAAAACACAGCTCAGTGGATTTGCTACATGCAAATAAGCATGGGCATCATCGGAGATTGATAGGAATTTAAACTCATAGGGGAAACAATAATCGGATAAGAATACTGACTATGAATACTACCTTGAAACTAATGGTATTACTTGGATAACAGATTATCGCATCAGCATCGAGCATAAAAGAAAAGAAGACTTCTCCAACAACAAAGCATATCCAGCTCTAGTGGCATGTTCCTCTAAATTCTATCATGTGGGTTCTAACGAGGAGAGGGTCAAAAACATTCTGGTGACTAGAAAATATAAATTATTTATAACATAAACTTATACCGATTTGTTTTCATTTAATTGTTATGTCTATTAAGGTTATAAATTCTAATCAAACCTTGCATTTCATACACGATTACTTACTTACCCCTTCCTAAGGTACGAAATACTAATGGAGCCATATCAACTACCCAATAATTCCAAACTCATTTTCCACTTAATATTTCTAAGTATGAAGCGGGCTTCTATAGTACTTTTTAAAAGAGAAATAGGTGGACGTTGCCATTTAAGACCTTAATTAAGATAGACCCCATCAATTAAGACCTATTCCCAAGGTGGTTTCCTAACAATGTTGTCGATGGTCGGTGGATCCTAGCTACAAGAGCTCTAACCACTATTTAAGCCTTTCAACATTTAATGTCCAACTATTACCGCATCTATCGCCGATAAAATTGTAGCCATGTAATAAACAATACCCAAACCACTTAATACCTTTTATTAGGAAATAGTTAGGCTCTGGTCATTTAAGATCTTAACTATGGCAGATCCTATAATTTAAGACCTAATCCTAAGCATGTGCCTAAATGGTGCTATTGTTATTACGGCCTTGGAAATAAACCCAACTTCCAAGTGGAAAATAGACAGACCCCGTCATTTAAGACCTATTCCCAGAACTGTGCTCCTTAATGATACTATCTAGCTGTCATTGTTTGGAAATCTCATTGGGCTACTCAATACTTCTTTTATAGGAAAGAAGAGGACCTTACATTCACTTAAGACCCCAAACCTTAAGTAAACCCTTCCCGAGGTATCCATTATCACTCTTAGTTATAAATATGGCATCTCATTAGGTTACTTCTTTCGGTAGGGAGGCGGACCCTTTAACCATTTAAGACCTCAAAACTGAAGTAAACCCTTTTTAGAGACATTCTTATTTATTTGGAATCTCATTAGATTACTTAATACTTCCATTTAGGAGAGAGGCGGGCCCTTCATCCACTTAAGACTTCAAACCAGGAGCAAACCATTATGGAGATATCCCACACCGCTTCTAATTTCGCATTTGGACCATTTAATACTTTCCAACTAAAAAAGCAAGCCCAATCTCTCATGTTGTCATAGGTCCTAGAATTAGTGATACCCTACATTAGTAGTAAATGCGCCCGACTGCTTGTAACCTTAAAGTGAAGGGTAGTTTTCCGTTGAGTGACTCTACTGACCTCGCGTCACTAACCCACTAAGTCCAATTAACCATCCTTAGTCTTTATTTATATTAGTTTAGGTAGATATTGGACTTAGCTTACTAATTCTCCTTTTTATTTAAGGCAATAAGTTTACCTTAAATACTTATCTACCCATAAATCTTCGCTTAATGCTCATAAATGTCAATTTCTCCATAAAATCCTAATGGACATTTCCTGGGACATTTATGTATAAGTACTAATTTTAAGTTAGTAACCTTTTATATCTATTCCATTTTTATTAGTCATATTAATCCATTACCCCATAAAATTATTGTAACTCTCATGAGTTACCATTTATTGAAGTTATAACCTTTTAAATTCATTTTTCATTAGCAAATTATCCTAAACGCGAATATTACATGTAAGCGTCATCATTAGCCTTTTAGTTAATTATTATAAGTGATGTAATTACGTAAGAATATTTACTTTTATCAAATGGTTCCAGTCATATATTCACATTAGAATATGCTTTTCTATGTTAAATTGTTGGAATCATATCTAAAAAGATTATCTGCTATAGTTTCCATAATTTATTCCAAAACAAAAGATTTAACTTTAAAATTTAAAAAATTACATCATTTGAAATTACAAGGAATAATAAATTCTTTTTATTATTGGAATAGACAATGTAAACTAAAATGAATTCATACTTTACACATCTCTTTCTCTTTAAATTTGAGTCTATTCCATGTTCGATCAAATGTTGTATCTTTCTAAATGAGAAAGAAATCAAACTAATTTATAAATATTAAGCGGATCTAAATTTCAACAATTTCAAATATAGAAAAGTTTATATTTTGATAGATTAGGGTAATAATCCTAATTTATAATATTATTTTACAACATACTTCAGATCTGGAATAAATTTCATTCAAATCAATATTCTAACCTTATAATTTTAGGATTGATTTCCAGATCACGTTGTAAACTATGCTAATTTAATTCATAAACAAGAATATGTAGGCGATATTTATTATATTCAAATCATATTCAATTCGTTACCTATAATTCATATACAATTATTCTATTAGACATAAAAATCAAATAAACACCATCCGGATAATTTTCATATTATAATAATCCATAAAATTTCCTACTCAACTTTTAAAAGCGGTCCAAATCTCCAAATCTAAAGTAGAGCCTTTTATTCATCTCCAGATCCTTTTTAATCCAAGAGATATGTATAAAAGGGTATATACGTACATTAGAATTACAGATCTGAGAAGAGATTTGGGACTGGGAGAGAAAATGTATACAATTATATATAAAAATATGAATTACCTCAAATATGCATATGGTTGAATCTTTTCTCTTCTCCTTTTTATTAGATTTCTACTCTTCTATGATTTGTATGATTATAGATACAAATATCTTACCTTTATAATTTAGAAAGATAGTGGCAAAGAAGAAATGCAGAGCTTCACTATTGTCTCCATAAAAAAATGAGAAGAGAGGGGAGGGCTAGGCCAAAATTTATCGGCTCTAGAATCAAGCAGAACCATACGATTTAAAATATTAAACCCAGACCGTTGGGGGCTTGGTTTATTGGAGCCGCCAGGTTGCTACCGGTTGACCGCCCTTGGGTCACCGGTCGACTACTGGGGGTCGCCCGTCTCCAATAACGGGTCGGACTGTGGGCCTAGGCAATTAATATAAAAAGGTTAATTTTCTTTTTATTTAATTATTTTCATTTCAAATTCGTTTTTCATTCTTAACTTCTTCGTTTGGGCTCCGATCACAAAACTTCAAAAATGAAAGTTCCTCGGAATATTGCCACGAGCACAATTTTGCAAGTTTAGTGGTCATATTCCATCGTTTGCTCAAATTCCACTTCGGAGCCTAATTAGTTAACAAACTAACTAAATAATCAACACAAATCATAGGGTGTTACATTCTTCCCCTCTTAAAAAGAATTTCTTCCTCTAAATTTCACCTATGGCTAAGTCAAGGTTTTAGATCCTAATTATCCTAAACTATACAACCAATAAGTTTATAACAAATTTTGCAATCAAACATGCATAAGTTCATAGTGTATAACTGTATCACTACACAAAAAATATTTATGCAGAATAATTCTAAATCGAATCCTCCTATATGACTGCATTTCTTTTGAAAATATTTTTGAAAACATGATACAAAAAACCTACATATATACTGGCAGTTCTACATATTTGCAACTTTTTGAAGAATCATTTCAATCAAGAATTTTTATACTCCTATAAATAGAAGTATGAAGCAACCAATTTTGCATCCACTTCCTACCATCAAATAATCAAACGCGTCGAAAAACGGCTTTCTAAACTTTATTCCTATGCCAGAAAAAAGAATTTAGGTAGAGAATTTGACATTCTTACCACACTATAATCTTCTAATTCCCGCGGTATAATGGAAATTTGTTCGTTGTCCCGCATTTACTCCAAATTTTCCACGTACAAAGCGCATAATTAAGCTTGTTTTCAAGCTCTAAAACGGAATTAAGTCTAAAGATAAACTTGCGTGTGTCGTCGACAAGATATTTGAAATAGAAATTCCAAGGCTAAAACAACTTTTTCCTTCTTATCGCTTGAATTTATCGTATCGTCGACCCAAATGCACCGCTAAATGCGCAAATTCAAACTTTATTTGTCTTCCCTTATGCATAACATGTAGCCTTCAAATTCAATGTTCATACAAAAATCTTTCTCACTTTTCAAATTTGTACATCATTTAAAAAATAAAATCCTAAAATATTTAGATGTACATTTTCCCTTGAAATAAAATTTTGAACAAAAACTCCATCAACAATTTAAGAGTCAAAAATAT